>JAJJWW010008080.1:0-1428524 GCA_023531295.1 Papaver armeniacum | reverse complement strand
TTATTTTTCGGGAATGTCCCGCGAAGTGTCGCACAGATGCACAAACATTCGTTCTCGCGACACTTCTTAACCCTCGCCAGGTTTCACGTCTTCTTTATGTTTTGCTTGTCGTTATTCATTGCGTCGTTTATTTTAGCTCCTGCGACTCCTTCGCGATGCTGTCGTTTATTAATCCCGCGAACCTTGTTTGTTGCGATATTACGATCCTACAGTATATATTGTATATAATACTCTAGTAAATAGACATGATCATAATAGTATGGTCATAGTATTAAGGAATTATATTACAAGTATAACACTTATCTTTTGAACTTCGTAGATATGACATCGACATAATATTATATATAGTTTTATGATTATGTGGGGTATATTGGTCCGGCAATCCATTGCATATTGTTTGGGTGACCAATATGTGTGAGTTGGTAGAGCCGATCTTAACTCAGGTTATGTATATCTTGGTACAACCGATCACAATACCTAGACTTACGATTTGGTATGACCGGTTCTGGTAATTGGTGTAACAGATCCTAAGTAATCACCATGAGATGGTATGATCGATCCCTGTAATTGTTGTGACCGATTCTAGTAATTCGTGCGACCGATCATAAGAGGTTGTGTGACAGATCCTTGTAATTGGTATGACCGATCCTAGTGACTGGTGTGACCGATCACAAGTAGATACCATGTATATATGGAACCGATCCTTGTAATTGGTAGGACCGATCCTAGTGACTGGTGTGACCGATCACAAGTAGGTACCATGTTTAGGTAGAACCGATCCTAGTGATTGGTATAACCGATCCGAACCCATGTATGTGACTTGGTAGGGCCAATCACAACTAAACATTGTGACTTGGTATGACCGATCACATAATAGTCTTGGAATATTGGTAGAACCAATTCTAAACTTTTTGGAGGTGTGGTAGAACCGATTCCAAGATGCAAATCCGTTTAAATACGAAATAAGGATTTGCTGAGTAAAGATGTCGACATACTTTGAACACGAGCACTAACTCTCATAATTTATTGTTCGAAGATATTCCTTGATACTCAAGGTGATCCCTGGTCCGAAAAATTGAAAAGCATTTAATTATGATTTTCATAATATATGTTTTAATTACCAACAATTAAAGCATATCCTCTTGAAAATATTATTAGTTAATGTGTTAGACTAATAATAGAAGTTTTCTATGAGAGTTTTCGAATTGTAGGTTTGGCATTTAAGTGGAAATAGGAAACCCGAAATTAGGTACTCTAATGCATATCTTGAGAATATTTTCGGTTTTGGAATTTCCTTGTTGTCCAAACAACCTTGGTCTATAAATACCTAGGTTTGCATTTCTAGCAAACTATCCTAAGAGCTAGGCAAACTTCATTTCTTGTTGTTTCTTGTGGAGTCGTCTATTCAGAGAGGAAAGTATCCTAATTAGGTGAAATCTCTTACTACCGCTCGTTTAAAGACTTATGTGGGATCAAGAAGCTCTACGAGTACCATTGGTGGGAAACTAGATAATTGTAGTTTTATTAGTTTTCGATTTGATTTGATTGACTAACGGTTGTTGAAACTTTAATTGCACCTAGTTTGTTTATTCTTGAGAATCTTCTCTTCTGATATAAGATCCACTCAGAATAGATCAAAGTATAGACGAGATCTTTAAAACTGTTGTTAGATCTAAAAAAATCTTGTGATAAACCATTGTTAACATACTTCGTTCTGTGTGTGATTGATCACAAGAGGATTCAAGTGTTGTTGTGCAGGTATTTGAAGGCAATAGAAGATTTGAAGATGGAGAAGAATTCTTAATAGTTTTCGTATCTTGTGGATTTAGTGCACAAACCTTGATCGGCTGGGATCCAACTGGAATCAGTTTATCTTTGATAAATCTGATTGATTAGTTCCATGAGATCGACATTCTCTATATAGATTGAGTGCGAATCTAAACTTGACTATTTCGGTAGTTATTGGATAAATTGATCTAACTGTACAAAGTAGTTTATTTGATTAAACAGAAGAGCCTTTGTCAACAAATCATCTTATCTTTTAGAAATATTGATTAGAGTGGTTACCAAACAGATTGTTCCTTTGCTATTTGGAATACGATCCAAAGGACTTGTTATTCACGTGCGTGACTCTAGAAGTCGAAGGAGCATGGATATTGATGGAACTAAGTAGCTAGGGGTAGTCTGCTTGGTCTCAACTATACGAAGTTGGTATTTGATTTTGTATAGCGGCTTAATTCTGAGAGTATTCAAAACTAGACTAGGTCCCGAGTTTTTTCTGCATTTGCGGTTTCCTCGTTAACAAAATCTTGCTGTGTCATTTACTTTTCTATTCCCCAATTATAATTGTTGTTTATTATAATTAAAAGTAAGTTACACTTGTACGTTAACTCCGTAACACTTTATATTGATCCTATAGAGTTTTGGTTGATTCCGAACCTATTATCAAGTGATCACTTTGTTGTCGTATCGTCTCGATCTTGTATCCATAGTCAATCACATAAGTTATCTTGTTATCGTATTGTCTAAATTTTGTATCCATGGACAATCAAAAAAGTGTGTGAACCGAATTGTTGTATTGTCTCGACTCTGTCCATACACGATCACATTCGGAAGATGACTTATAGGTTGATAAATAAAAGATTGTGGTGTATTTGGGTACCTCGTCTTTTCAGCCATCCATCATCAGCCAAGCCTCGTGATCGAATTACTACTAAAAAGGATGATGATGAGAGTGATGATGAGGATACACCTTAGTGCTTCAATTGTAAAGGTTTTGGTCACTTTTCCAATGAGTGTCCAAATCGACGAAAATACACCGGTAACAAGGGTTTTTCTGCAACTCTTAATGAAACTACTGATCGTTATGACTCAGAAGAAGAAGAAAGCTCTAGTCTATCAATTATAGATGAAATATCTAATTTTTAGGATACTAGCGATACTCATATCAATCTTGACAAACTGTTTGAAGATCCCTCATCTATAACTTTTGAGGATATAATTAATTTTTCTTTGGAAATACCTATTACTGATCTTCCAGAAACATCTCTAATGTGTCTGACAGCTGAGACTGAGAGTGTTCATGATCCTCTTCTTATCCGTTCATGTCCTTATTGTACTACTGAAGGTTATGAACTTCAACAATGCTTCAAGTACAAGCAGAATGCAAGGTATGTCAATAAACAACAACGAAAGGCGAATCGTTTCACAAATGTGCTTAAATTCTTTCAACAACCAAACCCAGCTAAGGTATATATGCAACTCTGTTCTTCTAATTCTCCTAAGAGTATTATTATTCATGAGGAAAAGGTTTCAAAGGGGAAGAAGCGATCACGTTCTAAACGATCGAAAAAAATGGAAATTGACAAACCAGTATAGGAATCAAGTGGTGAGCCTATTAGTGCTCACCCCAAGACAAATTGATTGTGTTGAAAAGGTGTTTTCTTGTCTCATGTTCCCTTAAAAGAGACAAGACATTACACCTCCAAAAGGCTTTGGGACAAACTCTTTTTGTCCGTGTCTTGGAACTTATTACTTGAATTTGCATATATTTCCATAGACTCAAGGTTAAAGTTTCTTTGATATTTCATGCTTAAAACGAGAATAACATTAATTCATGTTGAGCCTTGCTCCATTGAGTTTTGTCCAGCTTTCTGGTTTTTGACTTGGTTCCAATAACTAAGTGGTCAAAATTTATTTTCACCTCTATGAGGAATATTATTGGAATATTCAAAATAATTTTATGTTGAAACTATTATTTTCGCTTTCTTCACTCTATCTTTCAAGTAATAAGCATAAACACTTACCCGTGCACAACCATAAGAAAGGCTAAAATTGTATTTTGCTTTTTAGTTTGTTTTCTTTTGATATGTGAATGGGCCATTCTGGCCTATCGATTCCTGAGCTATTGGTTATTCTTTCTATTTAAAACTCTTACTAGTTTTTGGAATTTTTCAAAAACTTCAAAAGTGACTTGAAGATATATAATTGTGTTTACATAATTTATTGCATACTCAAGTTTGAGATATGGTATCCTCGAGTATGATTTCTTCTGATGTACCTTCTCTACCTATGGTTGTTGATTCTACAACAAAAGGTGTTGAGTTTACTGTTTCTAAGGAGAAAGATTCACTTTTTAAGAGAAAAAGAAAGAACGTGAAAAAACACAGGGCAAACTGCTCAAATCGGCAAAGGTTTGCAAATATTTTTTAAAGAGCTTAAGAAGACCAAGATGGAAGTGCAAGGTCTTAAAAACATCCTGCAGAAATCTTTGGAGATTCAAGAAGCACTTGTCAAACAACAACCAAACAGGTTTGAAAAATCTAATGCTCTTCTTCATAAACCTTATGTTCCAATGTCTGTTGATGATGAAGAGTTCTTGAATGATCATGCTTTCTTCAAAGATATTTTTACTAGTTAACTCCTTGTAGGAATTTTGTTCTTATTGTTTAAGGAGGAACACTAGTTTTTGGAGTAGTTTTTATGTGTTACATTAGCTATTCCAAAAACTTTATCATCTTGCATAGTTAAAGTTTATTAATTAAATTTTATTTTAGAAGATGACTTGCAATACCTAATCTTCATGGTTATATATATGTATTGCTTATTTTGTGAGATTTGTTCTATGTTATCATTATTGGTGATTAGAACTGTTAGAGCATAGCTTGGTTGAACCCACCAAGCGTTGGTATGTCAAGTTTGGTTGTCATATTTTAGTGAATCAAAACTCATGTTAAGAGTCGCTTGATTATGTACGAGAGTCAACTTCGTATAGGTTAGCTTGAAAGTATTAGGATATGAGACTTTACAAGTATTGCGAAGATTTGAAGATGGGAAGAAGCAAGGAGCTACAACGACAACAATCATCCTTCCACTTGAGGTTAGTGATATTTGACTTGAACTGTTTCATTCCCTAACGTATCTTTCAAGTCGTGCATATTGAAAACAAAACTGCGAAGCATATTTGAACTCTAAATAGACATAGTATTAAGGAATACAATACGAGGTTTATTGATTAACCATTAAACTTTTTAGATAAGACATCACCATAATCATTTGAATGTTATTGTGATTATGTGTGGGTATGAGGTGAGGATTTCATCCTAGGGAACAATGTTTTACATGTGTTCTAAGGAAGTAAGTTCATAAACTTGTTTGTGAATCGAAAAGGAAATCTCCAGGCGTTATTGGTTTTGTTATTCATTGCATATCTTATGAACAACCAATATGTGTGATTGAGTATAACCGTTCACGACTTGTTGTGTTCTTGGTAGAACTATTCACAAAGGCGTGACTTATGTATTGGTATGACTTTTATTAGTGAAACCGATCTTAAGTAATCACCTAAGATGGTATGATCGGGTTTGTGATTTTCTGTCTGACCAAATATGGGAAAGGGGAACCGATCCTAGTAAGAGGTGCAGTATTTCACAAAGGGGAACCGATCCTTGTATGAGGTACATCAAGGTTTATAGCAGAAAGGGGAACCGATTATGAACATGTGCAACACGTTTTTAGGCAAAGGAGAACCGATCCTATGGACATGTGCAACACATATAAGTTAGATACCATATATATGTGGGGAACCGATCCTAGTACCTAATCAACCGAATTTTGGAAATCTAGTGTGACTATGCACAGTGCTCACATGGAAGGTAGAACCGAAACTTGTTTTGGTAGAACTGTTAAACCCATGATTGTGATTGAATGTTATTTGATCAATCGCATAGTTCTTGAAAGTCTGATGAACCAATTCTAAACATGTTTGGAAGTGTGGCAAATTGGTTTTAAGGTTGTAAGTGTGAAAGAGAACTTACAAAGTTAAGATGTCGACATACTTTGAACACGTGCCATGAATGTTTATTTATTTAATTGTTCAAAGTTATTCCTTAATAGCTATGGGAAGAGAATCCTAGGATCGAAACATAAATAAGTTAAGAATCTTTTAATTAAGGTATTTAACTTCATTTTGTAGGGAAATAAGAATTAGTAATGTGCATTTACTAATTAGAGATTTTCCGAGAGATTTCGATCATTATTTTTGGACAGAGCATTTCCAGGAATTATGGAAACCGAATTTGTGCTTTAATGAATATCTTGAGAATATTTTTGGTTTTGGAAATTCCTTGGTGTCCAAACGTCCTTGTCTATAAATACTTGAAGTTTGCCTTTCTAGCAAACCAATCCTTCGTAACAACATACTTCCTCTTTGTTCTGTTGTTACTGGTGTAGCCGCCTATTCGGAGAGGAGAGTAACCTAATTAGGCGAAATCTCTTACGGCCGCTCAGTTTAAAGTCTTCTTTGGGATTGAGAAGCTCTACGAGTACCGTTGGTGGGAAACTAGATAATTGCGCTTTATCTTTTGTTTTCTTTGATTTGATTGACTAACGGTGGTTGAACTTTGATTGCACCTAGTTTTTTTATGCTTGATAATCTTCTCTTCTGATATAAGATTCACTCAAACTAGTTCATAGTTTCGACAGGGATCTTTAGGCTGTTTTTAGTTCTAAAGACGGTCTTGTGATAATCCATTGTTAATGAGACTCCGTTACGTGCGTGATTGATCACAAGAGATTCAAGTGATTGTGTGCGGAGTGTTTATTGAAGATCTAAGAAGATTTGAAAACAAAGAAGATATTGAAGATTTCTAATTTGTGGGTTCATAATCTTTGGTGTGCACAATAGTTGTTTCGGTAAAAGAGGATCCAATTAATAATCGGTTTATCTTTGTGATAGATTGGATTGATTAATTGAGTAGATCGGCATCAACACAATTATTTAGATTAATAGTGTTGTTGGCTTAATATTAAACGATTACTTCAGTAATTGAATATAAGATAGAGCTAAGGACCCGACGAAGGAGTTTATGTTAAGATAAACGGAAGAGCCTTTGTCCAACTCATATCACTTGGTTAAATAGAGTTGATACCAAACAGATTTGTTGTTCCTTTACTGTTTGGAATACGAACCAAAGGAATTGTTCCAAGTACGTGACTAAGGTCGGAGGCGTGGGAATACAGACGGAACTAGGTGAACTATAGGTTTAGTTTCTTGGTCTCAACCATACGAAGTTAGGTGTAATTTTGTGTAGCGGCTTAATCCTGAGAGTATTCAATTCTGGACAAGGTCCTGGGGTTTTTCTGCATTTGCGGTTTCCTCGTTAACAAAATCTTTCTGTGTCATTTACTTTATATTTCCGCATTATAATTGTTTTATTATAATTAAAGTAAATCACACAAACGTTAATTCATATTTACTTGATAAGTGAATCCTATTGTGTTTGGTTAAGTCCGAACCTTTGTTATCAAGTAACATACTTCATTGTTGTATTGTATCGATCTCGTATCCATAGACGATCACACGAAGTGTGAACCGATTAGTTGTATTGCCTTGACTCAGTCCATAGACAATCACTTTCGGAGAAATGACTTATAGGTAGGAAAAGTTTTAGCTTGAGGTATATTTGGGTACCCTCGCCTTTTCAATAACACATATCTCATATTTTCTCATATGTTAAGTCCATTCACTCTTGCAAAAGAGGAGTAAACTATTTTGAGAAAGGCAGTTGTGATCTTCATGGTTACACTTTTTGTGAATAATCTGCTATAGGATTCCGTAAGATGTTCTTTATGGATCGACTTATCTCCTTGATTGTGTCACCACCAGGGAATAAGTGGTGAACTTTAATCTCTACGTTCGTACATGGCTAGAGAAGTTATAATTCTTATGTTGAGTCATATCGCACTAATTGTTCTCTTGTTCATAATTGGCGTAGAGAATAGTTTGTATTGATGATTTTTCTCACGAAAATATTGTATCTTAGTGCCTCTAACATTAAGATCTCTATTTTTAACTTCTTTGCTCGTAACTGGCGAGAAGAGAGAAAAATATTGGATACAACTTTAATTTGTTCGTAATTGGCCTATTAAATTTAAAGTCCAAGAAAATCCTTTTCTTGTGACTAGAGTAAGGTCGCTCATGTCGTTCTTTCGGGAATGATATAAATGGGGGAGAGTTATTTTTGAACTTGTGGTTAATGGTAATATCTTTGTGGGGAGTGCGGATGTGGAATTGTAGGAGATGCTTGTGCCTTATGTCTCCTTGACGCAAACCGGGATTTTTTGGTTGAAATCGTCTAAACTAAAGGTTGGTATGTGTTCTCTAGTCTTAAAGCTATTTTGAATTAATTCATGATAATCCCTATTTTTCACCTTTGCCAATTTTGTTGACAAAAAGGGGGAGCAGTATTAAGTAGTATCTTACTACATACATATGGCTTTTACGAAGCATCATGTAAGGGGGAGTGAATTATTATCTATAGGTTTACCTATTTTGCAAAAGTAGTATGTATTGACTAAGGGGGTGTAGTTGTAGGAAATCCTACACTACACCCCTCACTAGAATGTATACAATTAAGTCATTTTAAGATGAATGATTATGATTTCTATTGATTGAATACTTGAATCTTTACAATATGAAATAGAAATGAGTAGTAGAATTACAATCACTCTAAAACTTTCTCTCTCCTAAAGACTTGCTTAATAATTCAAAAAGAACTCTCCCTACAACAGACTGACTCAACCCTTTATATAGGGTAGTACACAGTGGATGACAACTAAGCTGTCCTTTATTTTCGGGAATGGCTTGCGAGATATCGCAAGTGTACAAGTATACAATCTCGCGACACTCCTAAATTTCGCTGAGTCTTCATATCTTCCTCGTGTTTTGGCTGTCGTCATTCATTGCGTCATTTATTTTACTTCCCTGCGACTCCCTCGCAATGTCGTCATTTATTAATATCGCGAAGTATTGATGTCGCGATATTCTGATCCTACAGGGGGAGAACATATCACCATAGTTTTGCTTCAAAATTGTGGTGCAATTGAATTTTGAAGAAGGTAACAATACTATGTTTCTGTATAACGACTAATGAGTAGAGTGTATTTACCTCATTCTATAAAATCTATAACAAGTATTCTGATAAGTTGTTATTTCTACGGATCTTCAACAACAAAGTGCTGAACGAATATATGCATTACATTATAAGAACTTGAACTACTGAAGAATTCAAGTCGTGTGTTGAAGAACCAAGGAAATCAAGCATAGTGGATTGAGTTGAAATGTTTATTTGTTGTATCCATATATATTGAATAACTTTGTCACTAAAATTGACAAATGGTGTGTGTGTGTGTTAGTTAGAGCATTGCTCGGTTGAAACTAAAAGTTTTGTTATCTCAAGCTTGTTGTTAATAATAGGTGATCAAAACTATATCTTGATTTCTACTATACTAAGTCAAGTTTCAAATAGGTTATAATTGTAGTTGAGTATCAGTTCGCAAACCATAAGTTCAGTCGGGAACAATTCACGAACCTGGTTGGTAAACCTTGGTGAACTGAATTTATAGGTTAGATTAATTGGCTAGCAGTTGGCGAACCCAGTTCACGAACTGTGGTCAACTGAGTTTCAGAGTCTAGAGGGGTTGGCGAACTTGGTTCACGAACTGTCGTACCCTAACTCGTGAAAAATCCTTTCAGTTCACGAATCGTTGTATCAATTATCCTGACAATGTTTAGAATATTCTCAAAGACTTATTATTAATATGTTTAGCATTTCTAGAACTCTATTAAACACTTCTAAGACTTTATTGCTATATGTTTGAATCATGATTAATTTCTTAGGTGTTTAAATGAACATCAAGTAACTTCTAGTTCTTTGTCTAACTTGCCAAACCGAATAGTCATTATACACGGTTACTGAACCCGGTCTAACTGAACCTATGTGTATAGTCTTCTATTATAGTTTGAAGACCTATTTTGTTTGTTTGATTCTCAATTTATCTTAACTTGAATTCTAAGCTAAACCTGGTCTTTGAAAACTATAAATAGAGCATCTCTGTCAACTGGTAAAATCAATCCCTGACACTTTGTGTCCTAGTTGATTCTAGAGTCGCCTTTATTGACCTTTTAGGTCTACGACTAAAAAGACTTTGCTTGGAGATTCGTGAAGCCAGATCCGTGTATGTTTACCTTGATAGTTCGTGAATACTGATCTTGCTTTTTTGTTATCGAGGTTTTCGTAATCTCTTTCAGGCAAGATAGATAGTAGTCACATAGTTTCTTGATCTCTGACTTTGTGATTCCTCAAGATATAGATATCTAAAGACTGATCTTAGTTGATGTTTCGACGATTGTTCTTGATAGGTGGTTAAGAATCTAGGATGCTCTTCAGAATTCTTAAGTTTCAGATTTGTGAGGCTTGCTAGCTTTCTATTGCAAATATATTTGCGCACCTTGATCTTTGATCTAAACGAAAATCAAATAGGCTTATCTATTAGGGGAAGATTGGTATCAAAAGTCTTCACTTCGGCTGAAGAAACTCTTAGGTTGTAAAGGACGTCAACTAAGGGAATTAAGTGCGTAGTACCTTGTGAGGTTCAAGAGATGTAAGGAGCGCAACTGTAACTGAATCGCTTGGAGGGTGGATTCGGTCACAACTACATTCCAGTTCGAAGTCTGATAGTAGGCTAGTGTCTGTAGCGTCTTAATACAGTGTGGTGTTCAATCTGGACGAGGTCCCGGGGTTTTTTCTGCTATTGCGGTTTCCTCATTAACAAAATTTCTGGTATCATGTGTTTTACCTTTTCCGCATTATATTGTTTATCTTTATAATTGGATTTGCACAGGTTTGTATGTATTCAATCTACATAGATAAGTCCTCTTAATTATAATCGATTAAGAGACTCGCTAGTTTCTTGTAGAATTCGTATCTTAAAAGATAGATAACAAGTTTAACAACTTGGCAGAATTCCGATTGAATAATCTGGATACGACTAGATTAATCTTGGATATTGATTTTTTGAGATCGTCCAAGTACTCTGATTAACAATCAGGTTCACTGATCTTGTGTCCCTATTGTTGATGGTGGTTTTAGCTTAGGGTTAAAATCGTAAAAAGCTGCCTTCAACCGACATGGCGTCACTATGACCATTAGCACATTTATTGAATCGATCAGCATGCCTACGCAAGAATTACCGGGGTACCTTTTTTTTTTTTACATGGGTCATGTTCCACGGCAGGACCCTTAACATTGACCGACATCATCTATGCCAAACCCTAATTCTCATGCTACCGCGCCAAGGCATGCCAACCATGCCAACCACGGTAAAAACTGTTTCTGCTGGTTTTGGTAAATTTGGGCGTGTGGATGAGAAACAAATCTAAACCTAAACAAATGCACTGCACGGGAGTACTTTAGATTCGAGAGATCAATCTGTACAATCCCGGCCTAAACCAAGAAATGGTCGTTCCAGTCTTGCTTCGGTCACAAAGTGAAGGAGAAGGGTTGGTCTTAGGGAGGGAAGCGAAGAAGGTGTTGAGACCGAGAATGGTTAATTCTCAAGGTAAGGCTATTTTATGACTTGTATCGAAATTTATGGCGGGCTTGCGGAATGTAAGCTATCAGTTCTTTGGTATTTTTCTGGATAATGTGTTGTTGTTCTCACCAAAACTTGTTGTTTGGTCGAAAATAGGTAAACAAATTTATACAAGTCATATTGAACGCACCCTGATCTCGTAGAAAGTGGGAGTGATTGAGTGATAGAGAAGTGGGGTCATGCGTAACTGTCAGAAACCACGTTCCCACTATGGAGGAAACTGGTTAGTTTACACCCACAACTTCTTGTCGCCACTAACTGCCCTACTTTCTGACACTTTCTTATAATGGGCGTGTTGCATGCCGCACGCTGTAAACCGCCAGACCAATACCGTGATGAGCATCCCCCAGTTTGTGACATGTTTGATGTCTCGAGTGTTTTTCATGGAAAACATATAGCAGGTTGCTATGTGTGGAAAGTCAAAGTCAGGAGACTTGCCACAGGAGAATAACATGTGATGCTATTTGGCTTGTCTTAGTTGGTCGCCCAAAACTTGCCATAGGCCTGTCAATTTTGTGGCGAATTTGGACGGCTGAGATCGTAACTCATGAGAAAGGATGGCCATTGATTATGTCCACATTCTGTTGGTGCTTGATGGTAGCACAGTGGCGTCATTGGCACATGCCAATGGTGTAGTGGCATATAGCGGCATGCCAGTTGTAGTTGCAGGAAATCCCACATACACCCCTCACTAGAATTTACTCAATTAATCCATTTGAAGATGAATAACTATAGATTTTATTGATTATTTTCTTGAAATGTTTACAAAGAAAGATAGAACAGAGCTAAAGAAATTACAATCTTGCCTCTTCTCATGTCTTTTCTGCGAAGGAGAAAATGTCATGAGAACCCATATTTTAAAATGCATGAATTGCTCATATTTATCTCGCGATTGTTCACTTTTATCCGTTTTATTCATGTACGGAATTTATTACAGGTGTTTCTTCTTCCACTCTTTTCTTGACACGTCTCTTTCAACCGCTTATTCTTGACCATTCACGTCCCATCTCGCATTAAATGCATTTGTTTTCTCGAGGATTCTCTTCTCTATATATAGTTTTCTTACCCTTCTCTTTTTCTCTTTTATTTTCCCTCTGCAACTTTCCTTCAACTTTCTTCCTCACAATTTAAGCTTCTCTCTTGTAATCCTCCCCTTCAATTCTCTCAATCTTCAATTCTCCATTCATTCCCATACTATATTAATGGCTTCACTTGGTCGTACATATAAACCCCTTAATGAGGGGTGTAGTGTGGGATTTCCTGCAAATACATATGCGCTAGAAACAGGGACATGAGTAGAAGATCAACCTTGTGAATTGAAAGAATCAGGAGTAACGAGAAAGAAATTTTGAATAATTTTCAACAATTTACTAAAATTGAGAAATGGCTAGAAGAAGGAATGCGTCAGAACAACCAACAATTGTGAGGAGAAGCGGGAGATTAGATGGAGAAAGGAGAAATGAAGTAGGTGAACCATCAAGAATAAACGCAAGAGATAGAGAAGAAGGTCAAATTCAACCACCAATTCAACCAGCACCGAACAGAGTAATAAATTATGATAGGGTGAGCGTGCATACATGGAGATCAGATTCTGTGGAAGAAAGAAAAGAAGTGCAACAATTGATAAATAATGGACAAGAGGAGAGAAATCGAGAAGAAATGGGAGAAACAGCTCATAGAAATGAAGAAATCGTAGCATTAGAAACGTTGAGACAAACAATACATGAAGAAAGACGATTAGAAGCAGAAGAACGTGCAAATTTAACAAGGCAAAACCATGAGTTAAGAATGGAAAATATGAGGTTGCGAGAATAGGAGGTCGAGAAGTAATACCAGATCAAGACCAGGATCGGTTAGAGATGATAGGAGGAGAATGTTACCTGCAGAAAATGTTAATTAAGAAAATTTAGAAAGAGAGCTAAATCTCGATGAAGGATACTGCGAAAGAAGGGAAGTGGTGTGTATTCCACGACCCGAGAGATTTCTGAGAATGACCAAAATAATGGAAATCAAGGAAATAGAGCGGCGAGAATAATCCAATTGATGAAGAAAATCGGGAAGAAGGAAGAAGAATCTTTTGGGAGAGAAAACGCAGAGGAAACAAAAGGAGATTGAAGATGACATTGAAAAGCATTATATTGAAAAAGCGCGTCTAGCTTGCGAAAGGGAAAGATTAAGAGTATAAATGGAAGAACGAGAATTGGAGGAAGAAATTCGGCAGAATAATCATGACAATCGAGAAAGAGAAGCGCGAGCAAAATCGCAACAATGAAAACATCAATGAAGAGTATGAAAGAATACAAAGGAGAACTGATAGACAACCAAGAAGAGAAAATGATAGATACAATGGTGTGCGAATCCATGAACGAGATGGAAGAGAAAGTCGCGAGAGAAAGAAGAGAAAAAATGCTGAACAAGAAAATCAAGATAGACATGAACCTTGAAGGAGAGGCGAGCTAAAAAGACCAATAAATTCAAATCTTGATGTAAATGAACAAATCTTAAAAGAGTTGGCAGAAATGAGAGGAATGTTGAACAATAAAAGAGGAGGAGGAAGAAGACAATTGGATGAAGCAATCAAAGAAGCTGCGAAAAATCCCTTTACACTAGAGGTGCAGTTAGGAGGAATACCCCAAAGTGCAATTTACCCGCATTAACCAGCATTTTTGATGGAACAACTTGCATAATACAACACATCAAAGCGTATGTAAGATGTATGTTACAAGGGAAAATCATGACGCTATATTGTGCAAATATTTCGCATCAAGTTTAACGGGAGAAGCTACTTGAAATGGTTTGGGGGTTTACCAAGAAACACCATCACGTCATTCAACCATTTACAAGCTATATTTTTAGGGGCATACATAAGTAACAACTCCTCATGACCGGGAATTGAAGATGTATTTGGACCGAAACAAAGAGTTGGTGAAAGTTTAAGACACTTAACCTGTGAGATGGAAGACGATGTGTAGCGAGATGGTGGAAGAGTGGATGAAAGATATCTCATTTTATCATTTATAAACGCTATGTTCGCAACTAATTTGCTATATATTCAAATTTTTAGAGTCAAGAATACAATCACGATGACGGAGCTGCGAGAACTTCAAGAGGAGTATATTGCTTTAGAGGAAAGGCAAAATGAGATGGAATCGTATCCAATTGCGAATACAAGTTCAAATGCTGCGAATGCAAGTTTATTACCCAAACTGATAAACACGGTGGCGAGTACTTCGCAAGGTCAACAAGAAAGGATAACAGATGATGGACAGCCAAAGATAGTAGCCATGGGAAGCCGTGATCAAGAAGAATTTGAGAGAGAAAGGAACTACTACAACCGTGGTGGCAATAACAAAATTCAAAGACTTGATCATCCGCAAGAAACTTATGGAAGTCAAAGCGGAAATTATCATGGAGGCGTGACATCACGAGTAGTATGGGAAGAAATCAAAATGCCACCATTAAATGCTAGTGTTGAAAAAATATGGAAGCTATACTCTTGATGGAAAACATACTGCGCCATGGAACATGGGGAATGAGCCACCACCAAGTGATAGAAGTCACGAGTTCTACATTCTTACCACCGTTTTCATGGACACTTAACAAATGACCGTAGAAATATAAAAAGAATCATCCTCGAATGATTGACCAAGGAAAGCTAAGTCATTTTCTAAAAAGTGAAGAAGGTTCATCCATTACCACCACCACCAGAAATGCACAGAACAAATTCAGTAAAGGGGAAAGAAACATTCGTAATAGAAGTTGGATCGAAAGCTAAAAATTTGTTTTGCAACTCCATTGTACACTCTTACCAAACAATTGAAGATTTTCATGATAATGTTCTCAGTAGGGTTTTTGCGAGGGATGCTAATAATAAAGAAGTGATGAACATTGCGAAGACGTCGCAGTTAAAAGAATGGCAAATGCAGATTATTTCTTTCAATGCGAGAAGAGGTTCTGAAGGCGAGAGACGAATGATAACCCATTGGTTGTAAAATTGTAAATTAATCCAAAACTGTAGATGGCAAAGGCGACGAAGCGAGAGAGAATTCTTTGGGCGATCAATAGAATCTTGATTGATACGGGGAGCTCAGTAAATATTCTTTTCTACCATACTTACAAGACTATGGGGGGAAAGGATGAAGAATTGATACCTTCGACATATAAGATATATGGTTTCAATGGAACAACGAATAAGCCTAAAGGAGAAGTTCATATGAGAATACCCTTGCAAGGGTTATCAACGGGGATTTTGTTCTGTGTAGTTGATGTGGAGTCCCCTTATAATGCATTGATCGGAAGGCCATGGTTGCACGAAATTCTGGGCGTAGCGTCAACTTATCATCAATGCATAAAATTTCCTCATCCTAGCGGTGTCGGAATTATAAAAGGAGATTGGACAGAAGGACAAAAATGCTATGAGATCGACGTGGAGAGTTGCGAAGAGAGAGCTGCGAAAAGAAAGGGTTGGAAGCAACATGCAAAAGATGAACAAAGAAGAGAAAGATTGATGGTGGATGCCATTGATGTAAGAGGAGAAGATACATCGCGAAACAAGTGCATGAAAACAGTTGAAAATTATGATGGAAAGGAATCATTAAGAGATTTGAATGGTGCGAGGCGAGAGAGCGACGGAGCAAAAAGTGTAAGTGAGTAATTATCAAAAGGCAGTAACAAAAGCTTGTTAAGGGTAAGAAGAAGAAAAAATAATTGAAGAAGAAATATGTGAGGATCTCGTCATCAAGAATGTATGACAATTTGATTGAAAAATTGAAAAACAAAAATGATGAAACAATGTAAGATTGTGCGATAGCTTCGCAAACAAAATGAATGATTGAATGAATTAACAAAAATGAAAGAGTGAGTGAATGGGACAAACCTTTATGGCGTACACCTAGTTCGCGAATGATATTTCGCAAGAGGCAAATGTAAGACCTAAAGTGCGTCATATAAGGGGGTATCTCTTGACATGGCTCGGTGAAAATGTTACACCGCTCCGGAACTGAGTCATGGAGATTTGGGGCCCATGAAAGCCTATCCCGAGAGATACCTTGGATTTCCAACTATATATATATGGTTATACCCTGGTTGGACGCCCGAGGGTCTCTTCCAAGGAGTCGAGTGTATGCTCAAGGCGCCGGGGTACACGGTTGAGCCAAGAGTGCACAGGGCATTTGAAGTGTCTCGGCCATTCTTGGCAAGTCTTGGTATATCTTTTCGGCCCGAAGAAAACTCCACTTAGGGTGCGGTCTCGTAACCATAAGCCATATAGGTATAAGGGATAAGAGGCTGCGAAAACAACTGGTTGTTGTTAAGACCGGATGGGAGGAGCTAGTCTTGTATGGCGATGTACGCCTCCTTGAAGGGGCAACCCGGGGAGAAGATAAGGGCGGCACCCTCCATTAAGGAGGAGCGATAAGTGTCAAAAGACGCAAATGTCATGAGGCTTTATTTTCGCAAGGAAATTTAGGCTTGTCATATTTGTGCGATGATCTGTAGAGGCAATATATCTTGACGCAAGGATAAGGCGAGATCAATGGGTTTTTGCATGAAAATGCAAAGACGTCCTGCGATTTAAATCGCGAAGACGATAATGTCATGGGATTTTACATTCGCAAGAATATTTAAGCCTGTCATATTGTCGCAAATAAAATATCCTGCAGAGGCAAAAATACTTAACAAATGATAAGACAAGGTCAATGGGTTTTTGCATGAAAATGCAAAGACGTCCTGCGATTTTGTCGCAACGAGGGGTGGCGAAATAAGACCTTTAACTAGGAAGGCAAAATAAGACCACACAAGAATGATAAGGCAAGATCAACAGATTTCTTCATTTGTGAAGACATCCTGCGATCTTGTCGCAATGGTGAACTTTAACATAACTAAAGAAATAAACATACATAAAATTGAGGAAAGTCAGAGATAATTGAAAATCTCTCATTTGAAAATGAATAACAGAGGCAAGTATGGGAATGAATAGGATAAAGTCTTGTTATTCATTTCCACATGATGGATTTATGTATTCATAATGCTGGTCAGTTGAATTATAAAGGAGAATTGCTTGATTAATATGCACAAGTAAAGAAAACTGTAGGATCATAATATCGCAAGAAGAACATATTTGCAAAGTCTTCATCAAAAACACATTGCGAGTGTCGCAGGTTGATTTGAAGAATGACGTAAAAGATGACGATGGCGAAACGGGAGAAAAGCGTGGCGATCTGCGAAGTTTAGAGTGTCTGCGAGACTTAACATTTATACTCCGCGAGATGTCGCAAGGTAAATCCGAAATTAAGGGAAATATTAGTTGTACATGAGCTGTCATCCACTATGTAAACACTATATAAAGAGGAGAGCAGGAGAGAGAAAATGGGGAATAATTGGGGTAAGAGAGAGAGAGATATTATGGAGAGAGATATTTTTAGAGAGAGATTTATTTTTCTTTATCATCTTCTTCCTCTAAAATTAGATCTAGAGCTCTACAAAACATCCATTAATGGAGATTGTAAATGTAATTCTTATGTAACCTCAACAATCATAGTGAAGAACCATGGATGTAGATCACATTGATCGAACCATGTAAAAAATCCTTGTGTCCATTTATAATTTTAGCATTTTAATCTTTATTTTGACTATGAAATAGATTTAGATCTATGAAATATTATGAGGGGTGTAGTGTGGGATTTCACTGCAACTACATATGCGCTAGAAACAGGGGAGAGAGTAATGGATTTTGTCCTTCCACGTAACTTGTTGGATCAAGAAATTTCCATGAAAATTAGTTATTGTTCATATTTATTTCTAGATCTTAAAGTTTCAGGAGCAAAAATGGAAATTTTATGGAAAGAATCACACTTTCAGGGAGAAAACACCGTCAACAATTCAAAGACATGAAAAGAGGAAGAGAAAAAAATAGGTTGCTGTGATGAAATTCAAGGAAGAAAGCTAATTTTTTAATGGAAGATTTCATATTCAGGAGAAAAAGAAAAGGCAAATTTTTGAAGGAAATAAAGGAAGAACGAAGAAAAGGATAAGAACACAATTCTCGTGATTTTTATCACAAACGAAAACTTCTTACGAGATGGTTTGAGTTGGAGCGAAGAAGCTTGATGTCGCGAGATCAAATCTCGCCACGAGTCATATTCTTTCACATTTTTTCTACAGCCTAGAGAGGAGAAAAGAATAAGAGGTGGTTACATGCGTATCTTCGCAAACAAAAGCTAGCAGAGATGGTCAGAGATTAGGAGTATGGAGTTAGAGTTCGCGTGATAAATTCTCGCAAAGCTCAATATTTTTCACACTTTTTGGAACTGCTGCTAAAAGAAAGAAAGAATAATAGAGTAGCAATATGCGTTTCTTTCGCAAAAGAGAACTAGCACAGTTGGTATGGGCAGTAAAATCCAACCATAAGGTTGCGGGTTCAAACCTCCCTCCTCGCAAAGAATTTTTTGCTTCTCAAAGAGGGGAAAAAATGGATAATTTCGCAAGGTTGTTTCATTCTTTCGCAAACAAGAGGCAGCACAGTTGGTTAGTTGCGAAGTTAATGAGTTCATGGTTGCGAGTTCGATTCTCGTCATACTCATGTTTTTATTATCTTTTTCCTTGAGTATCGAAGGGTGAATATAAGTCATGTATTAATTCTGCGATCCTTTCGCACAAGAGGAGTAGCACAATTGGTCACGAGAGAATATGAGGAGATTAAGGTCGCGGGTTCAAATCCATAATCAAGTTTAGTTTTTCGCAAATTTTTGAAATCCTTAAGGTGAACAAATGAATAAAGTTATAGCATTGCGTGTTTGTTTTACAAACAACAAACAGCCCAGATGGTTAGAGAAGAAGTATGCAAACCAGATGACTTGGGTTCGAATATCCCTCCTCGCAGAGAATTTTTTGCTTCGCAAAGGTTTATATCATAAGCATTTCTTCCGCATACGTCTACCTTGCGAATGTTCGCAGCGCAAATACGACATACAGATGTTTACTTCGCAAAGATATTTCTTTAGTTATTTTGCAAGAAGAAAGTAGGTGATTATTTCGCGGAAACACTTCGCAGAGGCAGGGCTAGCACAGTTGGTCAGGAGGCATGAATGCAAGCAGAAGGTCGCAGGATCAATTCTTGCTTCTCGCACATTTATTTTTGTAATGCGAAATTTCGCACGGACTTTACCTATTTCGCAAAGAAGAAAGTTGATGATTATCTCGCAAATTAATTTCGCAAGAGAGGGTTAGAACAGTTGGTATGGAGCGAGAATATGCAAGAGGCAGGTCAAGGGTTCAAATCTCATTTCTCACACTTCTTTTTGCTGCGAGATAACTATATTTTGTGCGACGTTTATACATTTCAAGGATGCTAGCTTCGCAAGCAAATCATATACTTCGCAGAGACAACAACAACAACGAATCACATAAAAGCTAAGTACCACTTTCTTTGAACATTTTACTTTTACAGAAAATAAAAGATTTTTGATTTGATTAAAAAAAAAAATAATAATAAAGAAAAAATTACAAAGATTTCAAGATTTCAAAGAGTTCAAAATTATAAAGAATTACAAAGATTTCAAAGATTTCTAAATTACAAAGATCTTAAAGATTTCAAAGATTTGAGAAAAATCTTGCAGATTAATTTATATATTTCTCTTGAATATTTACTTTACTTCAAATGATATGATATTATGAGAATGAATGAAATGACAGAAATGAAAGAATGAGTGAAGGAAGTGACAGAAATGAAGGAATGAATGAAAGGATGAATGAAAGAATGAAGACATGCGATAATTTCGCAAAGGTAATGGAAATGCGATAACTTCGCAAAGATAATGAGAAGAGAAAATCAAAAATGAATGATTGAATGAATTGACAAAAATGATTGAGTGAGTGAATGGGACGAACCTTTATGGCGTACACCCTAGTTCGCGAATGATATTTCGTAAGAGGCAAATGTAAGACCTAAAGTGCGTCATATAAGGGGGTATCTCTTGACATGGCTCGGTCAAAAGGTTACACCACTCACGGAACCCGAGTCATGGAGATTTGGGGCCCATGAAAGCCTATCCTGGAGAGATACCTTGGATTTCCAACTATATATATAAGGTTATACCACTGGTTGGGCCCGAGGGTCTCTTCCAAGGAGTCGATGTATGCTCAAGGCGCCGGGGTACACGGTTTATCCAATAGTGCCCGGGGCATTTGAAGTGTCTCGGCCATTCTTGGCAAGTCTTGGTATATCTTTTCGGCCGAAGAAAACTCCACTTAGGGTGCAGTCTCGTAACCATAAACCATATAGGTATAAGGGATAAGAGGCTGCGAAAACAACTGGTTGTTGTTAAGACCGGATGGGAGGAGCTAGTCTTGTATGGCCGATGTACGCCTCCTTGAAGGGGCAACCAGGGAGAAGATAAGGGCGGCACCCTCCATTAGGGAGCTGATAAGTGTCAAAAGACGCAAATGTCATGAGGCTTTATTTTCGCAAGGGAATTTAGGCTTGTCATATTTGTGCGATGATCCTGAAGAGGCAAAAATACAAAAGACAAAGATAAGGCGAGATCAATGGGTCTTTACATGAAAGTGTAAAGACGTCCTGCGATTTCGTCGCAAGACGGCAATGCCATGGGGCTTTATGTTCGCAAGAATATTTAGGCCTGTCATATTGTCGCAATAATGAGGGGTGGCAAAATAAGACCTTTAACTAGGAAGGCGAAAAAAGACCACACAAGAAAATTGATAAGGCAAGACCAATGGGTCATTACATGAAAATGTAAAGACGTCCTGCGATCTTGTCGCAATGACAAAATTCAACATAAACATTTTGAATGTAAGTAACCGAGATCTTTCATCGCAAGAAAGATTACATGATAAGCTTGCGAGCTTGAGAAAATGATTAAATGATAAGCTTGCGAACATATACATGATAACGAGACCGAGGCAATACAAATGCCGCACACTTGATATTATGATCATATTATTACGTGATACTAATAGTGCAGGAATAAGAAAAGATGAAGCACAAGTAAGAACTTGCGAGAAACAATAAATACACAAAGAGGAATGCATATACTAGAGACAAAATCGAGAAAATGAAGAATGGAAGCGATTTAAAGCTACATCAATTTTAGAACGGCAAAATGAGCTAAGTAACACAAACATTAGCTATCCATTGCAGTAGATAAGCATTCTCATCATACAAGCATTATACTCGCATCATGAAAGCATCGCATAAGCATTTCATGGCATAAACATCGCATACACATTTCATAACGTAATCATTACATAAGCATTATATTTGCACAAGTATTTTACAAAAATTCGCAGAGTTATTCAGAGTTTCGCAGAATTATTCAGAGTTTCGCAGAATGTGATTATTTTGCCAAATTATTTCTCACAATTATAAGCAACTTGAAGAGATTATACTATCGCATGAGAACAAAGCATGAGACAGAGGCAAGATAAGAATGAAGAAATAATCGCTCATTCAACACTTTTTCAATGATTATACCCTCATAGATAAAGAACAGAGGCAATTATGGATAACCAAGAAAACATTTTATGTTCTTTATCTTCTCGGCAAGAATCACTTCCAAAGAACATATTCACCAATGAACAACAAGAATCCTCACCAAAAATGGAATAATAACTTCGCATGAACAGAGGCAATACTTCTTATACTTCAAGGATTAATACTTCTTATTCACTTCGCAAAGCTTCGGAGCTTCGCGAAAGAATAGAGCATTGCATGAGGCAGAGAGCATGGAGTAATAATTTCGCAATACTTCTTATTCGCAATCAAGGACGAGATACTTATTATGCTTCTCAAAGGATACTTCATACTTCTTATATATTTCAAGGATTAAGTACTTCTTATACTTATTCAAGGATATTTCATACTTCTTATACTCCAAGGGTTGATACTTCTAATTTATTTCGCAAAGCTTCGGAACTTCGCGAAAGAATAGAGGCAAGTACGTACTTTTCAAGTCCAGTATTCTTTCGCTTGTTCCTTCATCAACAAAGATCAAAGACTACTACAACAACAGATTTTTTCTTAAAGATCGCTCTTCAAGCAATATTCAAGAAAAAAGAGGCAAGATGTAGGATCATAATATCGCAAGAAGAACATATTTGCAAAGTCTTCATCAACAACACATTGCGAGTGTCGCAGGTTGATTTGAAGAATGACGTAAAAGATGACGATGGCAGAAACAGGAGAAAAGCGTGACGATCCTGCGAAGTTTAGAGTGTCTGCGAGACTTAATATTTATACTCCCGCGAGATGTCGCAAGGTAAATCCGAAATTAAGGGAAATATTAGTTGTACATGAGCTGTCATCCACTATGTAAACACTATATAAAGAGGAGAGCAGGAGAGAGAAAAGGGGGAATAATTGGGGTAAGAGAGAGATATTTTTAGAGAGAGATTTACTTTTCTTTATCATCTTCTTCCTCTAAAATTAGATCTAGAGCTCTACAAAACATCCATTAATGGAGATTGTAAATGTAATTCTTATGTAACCTCAACAATCATAGTGAAGAACCATGGATGTAGATCACATTTATCGAACCATGTAAAAAATCCTTGTGTCCATTTATAATTTTAGCATTTTAATCTTTATTTTGACTATGAAATAGATTTAGATCTATGAAATATTATGAGGGGTGTAGTGTGGGATTTCCTGCAACTACAAAAACAAAGATTGAATTCATATTTAGCAATCCAAGAAGATTAAAAGAGTATATATACAGATATTGCAAGAAGCGAAAGAAGAAAAAGAAGTTATTTCTTTGAGGATTCTTCTTCTTGGTCAGATTCTTCAATTCCATCATTCTTTTCGCCAGATTCTTCTTCTTCGCTAGCTTCACTATCAGATACATCCGAGAAAGGCATATCTTCAGGAATATCATCGCGAAGACAAGGATATGAACTAAGAGGAATGCGGTAATCATTGCAAACCGTTTCAATAGTTTGATTGCGAAAACGAACAACATTATTGTTGAAATTCGCCACTGTAGCTTGCAGTTGTTTTTTCAACTTAGAATACTTGTTATTGCGAAGAGAAAGGCCTTCTGAGTTCCCCTTTTTCTACTCAAGTTCTTCAATCCTTGTTTGAAATCTCTTCTCGGATTCTCGCAAAACATATGACAATGAATTAACAACACAATAACAATACTACGAGATAAGGAGCAGAAAGTATAATAAACAACCTTCTCTCATCGGATATCATGTCTTTAACCAAGGCGGTATGCTCGACATGAAGGCTAACATCAACACCTAAGTTATTCCTGACATTATCTAGAACCTTCGCAGCCCAAGCGAATTCGTCATCATTATTTATAACAAGAAGCGAACGAATTTGATCTTCTCGCTCATTAAGTATGGCATTCTGACGAAGAGATTCGTCTCGTTCAATTTGTACTTCGAGAAGAGATTTTGAAATTTTGCTAAGGCCTGTGCACCTTTATTAGCAATACGGTCTTTGTCATCTATGAGACCACTAATTTTCTTCCTTAAAGTTTTGGTTTTCTTATGGGAATCAAGATACATTTGTTTAAATCGGTTGGCTAAACCTAAACTAGATCTATGCTCAATCTCTAAGAGACGATATTTGGCTTGAAGTTCATTTAACGAAAGGGAATCAATTTTGTTTGACGAACTGCTTAAAGATTCGTTGAGATGAGTGAGAAGAACATCATTGTCCATAGGCTCGGGAAATGAATGGAGAAGAATGGCTTCTTCAGAGAGATTATATATGTCTGCGAAAATAATAAATCAGGCAAAGAAAAGTAGGTGACAAAATAAAGACGACTTGAAGAGTAAAAGTTTTATACCATAAATTTGTTGATTTGCACTTTGAAGAGTAGACATTTTAGTCTTACGAAAGCGAGACTCAACTCCAACCTGTTGAATTCTTTCATCTTTCTTGCGAGACATCGTAACTTCGGTTTCTAGTTCTTGGATCTTCTCTTTGAGTTGGAGATTTTTCTTTTCAAGGTTGTCGCGTCTTTTCTCGAGATCTGAGGCAACAACAAAGGAAGCTCTCCCAGACTATAAAGGAAAATAAAGAAATTATTAAGGTAAAGCTTATAATCGAAATTACAGAGAAACAAAGGAATATGAACATACCAAAGCATTGAGAGCATTTAAGTGACTTGAAGTCAATGTTCGGAAACTCCGCGAAAAGATTCATTATCCTCTAACAGCGGGGCATCGCAAATTTTAGCGAGAGCTTCGCAAGTTGCGGATAAATGATCATCTCCCAATCCTTGCATGGAATCGGAGAAGACACTAGACAATTGCGCCATAGCGAAGTAGTCGAGTGATTCTCCCTCGCAGAGGAAATACCAATCTCATTTTCATCCTCGTCAGAGCTTTCGTTGGTTTGAGAACTAGAACGAGAAGAGGGATGGGTTTTCCGTTTTTTAGAAAATGGAGCAGAAGACTTGTCCTTGCGAAGAGTGATTTTATTCTTGCCCTTAACCTTCGCAGTTTCGGGGATGTCTGTTTCTTCAATAACCTTCGCACACGAATGAAGATAAGAAACAGAGGCAACAATATTGTTAAAAATAACAAAAGAAAGTATTTCTTACTTCATCCGTGATCGATCGGAGTATCGCGAAGTACTCGCCTTTGGGTTTCTTTCATAACTCTTCCTCGGTTTGTCAACCCGTAAACTTTGCAAGTTCGGTAAATGCTTGTCATTGGGAATATCGCAAAAGCAAAACCTGAAATAGGAAATATACCTCTTTTGCCTTCTCGGGCCACTTAAATTCCCAAGGATGATAGTCTGCGAGATCCGCAGGGAGTACGTGTGAACCTGCGATATAGGGTCCATTCAAAAATAAAGGAACAACCCACCATTTCTCATCTTTAGAATGACGAGGAGTACTATTGTTGCCCGAGTGCCAATCAATATCTTGCATAAGTAGCTTGTTATCGGAAATATTATCTTTTCTTTTCAACCGAGCACCCCAACGAGATTTATCATTTATCATATTTATTACTTTATAATTTTCAAAAAGGTTTTCCACGGTATACTTCTCAGCGACTATTTATAAGTTTGCGAATCTAGGATCCTTGACATCATTAGAATATAAAGATCCTTTACCAGCGCACGGTTGGCAAATTCAAGCATCAGACGGATGCAGTCGCCGCTCAATTGATAAATAGCTCGCGAGAATTTCTCATGAGCAAGAATTTTATAGAATAATGGTATCTCGGGATTGTATAGAGGAATGGGAAGGCCCGCGAGGAGTTGACCTAGCGAGACTATGATTTTCCGATCATCACACCGATGATCGAAAAAACGATTTGCGAGAGAGAATAGACGAAGATTCTTGATCAGGAATGGTTGATAAAGTGAAACCCTTCTCCTGCAAATTCTTTTGAGTTTCTTCAAAAAGGGGTTTATATGTACGACCAAGTGAAGCCATTAATATAGTATGGGAATGAATGGAGAATTGAAGATTGAGAGAATTGAAGGGGAGGATTACAGTAGCAGAAGCGCAAATTGCGGAGGAAGAAAGTTGAAGGAAAGTTGCAGAGGGAAAATAAAAGAGAAAAAGAGAAGGGTAAGAAAACTATATATAGAGAAGAGAATCCTCGAGAAAACAAATGCATTTAATGCGAGATGGGACGTGAATGGTCAAGAATAAGCGGTTGAAAGAGACGTGTCAAGAAAAGAGTGGAAGAAGAAACACCTGTAATAAATTCCGTACATGAATAAAACGGATAAAAGTGAACAATCGCGAGATAAAGATGAGCAATTGCGGCATTTTAAAATATGGGTTCTCATGACATTTTCTCCTTCGCAGAAAAGACATGAGAAGAGGCAAGATGTAGGATCAGAATATCGCGACATCAATACTTCGCGAGATTAATAAACACAACATCACGAAGGAGTCGCGGGAAGTAAAATAAGTGACGCAATGGATGACGACAGCCAGAACACGAGGAAGATGTGAAAATCTGGCGAAGGTTAAGAGTGTCCCTAGGATGAACACTTATACACTTGCGACACTTCGCGAGTTATTCCCGAAAATAAAGGACAGCTTAGCTGTCATCCACTATATACTACCCTATATAAAGGGTTGAGTCAGTCTGTTGGAGGGAGTTCTTTTTGAATTGTTAAGCAAGTCATTAGGAGAGAGAAAATTTAGAGTGATTGTAATTTCTTTAGCTCTGTTCTATCTTTCTTTGTAAACATTTCAAGAAAATAATCAATAAAATCTATAGTTATTCATCTTCAAATGGATTAATTGAGTAAATTCTAGTGAGGGGTGTAGTGTGGGATTTCCTGCAACTACACCAGTGGAATAATGATGTCTGGCATAGCCGTGGCATAGTGGTTGCATGGCGTAGCCATGGCAGCTATTTTGGCATATTGGTGTTAGACCCAAATATGGCTCCGGCAACATTGGCCCTGTTGCTATATCAAACTTAAGGCCTTAGGAGAATTACTTGACTTAGTTGGCGTGGCAACTTTAGCTAAATTAGGGTTTGGCATATTGAAACCCTAATTAGCGCGTGTGGCATGGTCGCGGCACGGTGGCGCCTTATGCAATCGGTGCCATGGCCACATTAAAGGAATTATGGTTGGCCATAATATGGTAATAACCACAGGCGCAAGGATGGACACGAGTGATTATAGAATGGCGCCTTTTTAAGGTTTGGCGGGTCCCACATGAGTCGTGGCATGTTGTAGGGCCAAAGTAGCGTAATTGGGCCACGACTGGAAATTAGGGTTTCGTCTAATGCCACTAAGGCAGAGCCGTGTTTAGAATACCTAATTGGAATATTTTATGGCGTTTGGCCACGAACAAGAAGTGGGTTAGCACATTGGCGTGCTATTTATGGTACGTTGCCATGTTCGGCATGCTTCTGTGGCAAAGTGGCACGTTTGGCATGTTTGGCATGCCAATTAGCGTATTGGCGAGGCATGGCATGTTCGGCATGTTACTAGTATGCCAGAGCGAAATGGCACGTTTGGCATGTACGTTTGTCATGCCAATTAGCGTATTGGCGCGAATTTGGAAAGCCAGTTTGGCATTGTGACCATCTGGCAGAATTTTGCCTCTTTTAATACTATGGAAGGTTTAGAGCGACCTGATTGGTCGATTAAAAAGATGTGCCAACCAAACGTGGGCGTGGCCACACTTCTGGTGTGCGTGTGGAGGATTTAAAGCGATCTGATTGGTCGATGGGAAATAGGGGCCGTTGAGCAACATAAGGTGTGGTCACTTGGAAGGGGCGCCGACTGGCCTATGGCATGGCCACACCTCCCTTTGTTGTTGCTCCTATTCCGTGGCTCTTTTTATTCCCTGTTTTCTAATTTTGGGTAGGATTTTGCACCTACTAATCCATGACAGATTAATTGCCTAGTTCTCCTAGGCTTAATTTCGACAGGCAAGGTCTAATATACTGCGCAGGGCGCAAAACCCTAATTTTTGCAAATTAGTTAGGATAATATCTGAATCTTGTGAATTATCACAAAATTGATTGAATTCTATGTGTTGACACAGAGTTCTTTTTAAGTTTATTTGCTAGAGAGCAGTATGCTTTCCGATTGAATACTTTTATGCAAGGACCTTAATCTAGATACTTGGAAATCCGTGCTACTCTGCTACGAGTGAACACAAATTGTCATTCCAAATCAATATTAAGGGTTCAGCCGGGGAACACAACACAGAAAGCATTCAAGGAAACTTACATTAACTGAATAATACAGGCAAGGTGCAAAAATTTACAGAATATATGGGATTGTTGCTACATGCACGATTCTGGATAAATTTTATGTGAATATATTGAGTTGCTCAATAAATGTGCCAGTGAAGAGGTTGAACACTCGTCACTTTTACATGGCTGAGTTTCTTTGCAGAGTGATGACACATTAAATGCATGGTTTTACAAATTTAGCCCTGAACTAAAAACCACCATCAACATTAAGTCCCCTGCTTAGCACGTAACAGTGGCATTGTTGCGGGGTAAGCATGAGATGGTGATAGACAAGGATAAAAAATCGAAAGGAATGACATGAAGAGATTGCCGAGAAAAATTCGACTGACCTTGGCAAGAGGCATGAGTAGTCTATGATTTTTGTATTGGCGGTCTGGCCACAAGGTGCTGGCGCATGGCGTACCTCTGGCTTTCCTATAACGTACTTCTGGATCGGGTGCTGAGATTGGTGCCATGGAACATTGACACCGCGGTCCCAAAAGGAAGCCTTCTTCTACCGACTTCCAAAAATGCGATGCACATAAAAGACATTGCCCGCCTTTATTCCTTATTCCATTGGCCTTGCTTCTGTAGCGGCGAGCTTCTTTCCATCAGCAGCCCAGGTGAGTGAATCATCCCAGATAGATATGTATCTAATCAGCTGATATCCCGTATCTGGAGCCTTCATGTACGGTAGGTAAAGAGTTTTCTTTTTCAGGTTTCATCAGTTTGTGTGATATAAAAGAGCACTTCGAGCTTTTCTTTTCATATCGATCACCACAGGATTGTGTTCGTCTATTTTTAGGTATTGTTCCATATCTTCTTGTAGTTTTCCTTTTGTCTCCTTTCATTACGTAGGTTATTGATGTGGACATAATACTTTCCTGCAGTATATGATGGGAATTCCTAATGGTTATTCTTCCAATTCTTCGGAGAAATTTTTTGAAGTTCACAAACCCAGGGTTTTTTCATTTGAGGAGGTATTAGACAAAATCGATCCTTTGTTCCGTGAGGCTGGTCGGATTATACAAGGTATGCCTCTCACTAATCTACGCCTTGTTCGGACGCGTGCTCAAGCTTTCATGGCTTCGGTTGACATGGAGGAGAAGTGGAGAAATGATGAAGCGTTCCATCGCATAAAGTCTCAGTGTGGTGAAGCATCTCAACAACCCAGTGCCAGGGCTGAAAGATTCGCTGCTCGAATGAAGCGGCGAAGGATCGAGCCTAAGAAACCTCCAGGCGAGAGCAAGTTCAATTACCCTGTTCATGACTGTATCGTAATCCTCGACTCTGATGTTGATGAACCAGAGCATCCTCAAGAGACTGTTGGAGCAGTTTCTGAGAAGGATGTCGGTGCGGCCCACGAGAAAGAGACTGAAATGTCTTCTAGAGAGGATGCCAAGACTACTATTGGAGAGGATGCTGAGGCAGCCGTTGAAGAGAGCTTTGGAGAAGGCACTGAGGCAGCCGCTGGAGAGGGCTTTGGAGAGGACGCTGGAGCAGGCGTTGACATTGATAACTAGTTTTTCATTCTCATTATTTCCTTAGTAGAAAAACAATCTTTTCGTAGCTTGTAGATGCTTTTGATACTTCAGGTTTTTTTTTTTGTTTTTCATGCGACTAGAGCCATGCTTCTCCGAGTAATATTCTTTCATTTATGCTTCTTTGATAATTTCATATCTTTAATTGGATGAATGAATAAAATCTCCCGAAAGAATCCCAAAACTTCTTTTGCGAAAAACGAGTTCTTCCATTCTTCCAGAGCGATTCAGCGAATGGGAAGCCAAATCACATAAATAGCGCAGCAATAATGCTAGTAGGCATGTCACATTCTCTAGCTACTTCCATAGCAACACCTCGCATGATGCTGGCAACAATAACTCAAAACAGGGGAAAACGGTAGCAATAGTTAAGTATTTAACCAACCTCTTATTGGATTTTCCCTTGCAAATTACACAGGATGTGACATGCCGCCTGGGTATGTAGAAGCGTGAGCTGCCACAAGCTGGTAAAAACGTCGTGAGAATTAGATAAACCTCGTCAGGTGAAAGTTGAAGCCAGACGTTCTTGAAGGAAGGTGTCCGTAACGTCACTTGATGATCTTCTTCCTTGCATATTCCCCTCTTCAGTATTTTTTTTTTTTTGAACAAGATATTTTTTGTAGGGTTTGATTTTTTTGGTTTTTAATTGATGGGTAATGACTTTGTGGGAGTTTGGATTTGCTGGGTACTTTTCCTTTGAGATGATTCAGGAAAACTTATTTTGAAATAAAGATGCTTTTAATTAAAATCAAAACCCTAATTATGAATGCAAGCATTGCAATCATTTTGGAAGAATTATAAATATTGCAGGAAAAGGGAAATTGCTGAAGGAAATACTAAGAAGAATTGTGAGGTAAGAGGCGACGTGACACTTTCAGGCCTAAAAGGGTTTGAGCCACTGAGCGTGTATTACTACACCTTCCAACTTGTCGGCATTGATGAGCTTGCAGTTACCTCCAAAAATAACTTCTGCTACTATGTATGGTTCGTCTGTGGGGTTGGACGAAGGAGGTTGAGCGGCAACTTTTACTACCATATCACCAACTTGGAATTGGTTTTGATGTTGCGCGGCTACTTGATTCTTGGTTTATTATTCTCGACTAAGACAACCTCCAAATTTTTGATGAAACACTTAAAAGGCCCAGCATCCCATTCACATATCTTAGTGACGCTCGGGTTGATAACTGGACCGAATCCCCATGCCTGGCCGAGAGGAGAAGTGACTGGGTGCATAAAGGGTTGTTCAATAAGACTTACTTGTGTTCGGAATCTACGGATGAACGTCGACGGGATCTCTCCGTAATTGAGTTACATTGGTAAGTTGTTGATACGTCAACATGTAATCTTCGAGGTTGGATGGCTTGTTGTAAATTCTTTCGGGTATTGACACCGGCAGAGGGGATACTCATGTACCCACGAGCGCCCCAGAATCATGTCATAATTTGGGTATTCTTTGACAATGTGGAATTTTCCATGTGTTAGAGCATCTCCCACCTTAATTTCGAGGTGAACGTAGCCATACGCGTCTATCGCTTCTCCTTCCAGGTTTTTGACCACAATTGGGGAATGGGTAGCTTTCTGCTTTGAAATTCCTGCAGCTCTCAAAGTCTTGACGGTAACAATGTTGAAGTCAGAGGCCGCGTCAATCAGTGTGCTATCGAACTCGGCATTCTTCAGGTAAGCCGTGGTCAGCAGTCCCCAGTTGCACTTTCCAACAGCACTTCCTGAGAGAGGTTGGGATTTCGGAGTGGCTTCTTCAACAGCAAAGAGTCGCTTGCCCGACACAACACGATTGAGGGATGTAAATATGTCTTGACGCTGCGCCTTGGAGAAATACATGATTTCGCACACATGCTGCATCATGGACTGTACGGTTTTGTGAACAGAGTCCCCAGAGAGCATACAACTCCTGACTGGAAGATGATCTCTGTGAACTCCTTCATTGCCCAGTTGAAGTTCTCTTGCCTCCACCTTTTCCTTGAAAATTCGTTTCAATCTATTGCATTCATTGGTCGGGTGATGGACGAACCTGTGGTAACGACAGTACTTGGGATTTGCCATTTCCTCTTCAGTAGGTGGGCGCCTGATAGGAGGCACCTTGATGGCATCATCTTGAATCCATGCTTCCAAGAGTTCAATTACTTCCTCGATTGGGAATGGGAAATCTAGGGAAGCTTCTCTGGCTTCTTGGTGCTGCACAGGAGCTTTAGCCGCGACCTTCCGAGGTGGAGCCGCCTGATGTGCTGGTGCTGCACGCTTGGGTTGTTGTTCAGCTGCTAGAGCTTTTCTTTTTCCTCCTTCACCCACCATGCTTACAGAGGGGCCAGTGTTATATTGCTTGTTGATGAGGCGTTTGTTTCCTCGAGTTTCGCGTGCATCTTCATTCTTGGCCGGCCTGGTTCTTTCTAGCAATGCTGGCGCCGTTGTGGCCGACCGCTTAGCGGCTTCGTGAAGTTCAGAGAATGTCTGGAAGCGTAGATTCTCCAATAAGGCACGATAAATGGGAACCATGCCATTGATGCAGGAGTCCACCAACTGTTGTTCAGTCACATTTGGGTCATGACAATCCAGCGCCTGAATTCTGTATCTCTTGACATAATCATTTGGATGTTCATTGTTTCGTTGGAACATCCTTCCTAAGTCTGAAAAGGTGATCTGCTCAGACACAAAGAAATACTTCTTGTAGAAAGCTGCAACCATCTCACTCCAGTTGGATATACTGTTTGGTGTAATGTTGTTATACCAGGTGTACGCTATTCCAGTAAGTGACTTTGAAAATTCTTTCAAGGGGAGGACATGATTGTATTCGTGCTCACCCAAATATTCTAGAAATCGAGAGATCTGTTCACGCGCATTACCAGTGCCGCCATAAAGGGAGAATTGAGGATAAGACTATTCCCTCGGAAGAGGAACTCTTTGCACATCGGGAGGATATAGAGGTTGATGTTGGTGCATGTCCACCGGATTTTCTCTGTCTCGATTTAGGAGAAGTCGTTCCAAATCTTCACGCATGATGAAATTGGATGGATGATCCCTCTCCAATGGGCGAGCCTCTTCATATACAAGGGTACGCCCTGCTGAGGTACTGGTGCCAGGAGTATTAAGAGTATTCCTCATGGGCTCTGGTTGGCGTGGTCCCTGCGGTAGCCGCTCCGTTAGCGTCTTGAGAAAAGTAAGTACCTCTTTCTGAGTTGAAGCCATGTCCGTCTGAGCTTTGCAAGAACTTCTTGTCTTTTCATCAAATCAGCAATGGTAATAGGGGGTTGGCCTCCTCTGGTTCCTCCAGTCTCTCGTCCTGATGGTGGAGTGGCGACAACTATGGTGACAACTGGGGGCGTCACGCTTGAATAAATATTGGGGGTGGCGACAGCGGCTCTGACTCTGGTGATCGGAGGTGTAACGCCTGAGGGAACATTTCCTGCGTCGCTGGTGTTGGTCATCATGACAGGTGGTAAATTGATGCCACTAGAAGGGACGTTGATACCAAGGACGTTCTCAGTGCTGGTGGCATCAGGGCTTGTGGCTGATCCGGATCTAAGCTCTACCATCTTGGAATTAGAATTGAAAAAATGAAATCGAAAATCGAAAATTGATATTGTAACCGAGAGATTAATCTCCCACCGTGGTCGCCAGTTGTTTATGGGTAAAAAATTGTTTCTGCTGGTTTTGGTAAATTTGGGTGTGTGGATGAGAAACAAATCTAAACCTAAACAAATGCATTGCACGAGAGTACTTTAGATTCGAGAGATCAATCTGTACAATCTTGGCCTAAACCAAGAAATGGCCGTTCCAGTCTTGCTTCGGTCACAAAGTGAATGAGAAGGGTTGGTCTTAGGGAGGGAAGCGAAGAAGGTGTTGAGACCAGAATGGTTAATTCTGAAGGTGTGGCTATTTTATGACTTGTATAAGAATTTGGAACTGGCTTGCGGAATGTAAGCTATCAGTTCTTTGGTATATTTCTGGATACTGTGTTGTTGTTCTCACCAAAACTTGTTGTTTGGTCGAAAATATTTAAAACCTATTTATACAAGTCATATTGAACGCACCCTGATCTCGTAGATAGTGAGAGTGATTGAGTGATGGAGAAGTGGGGTCATGCGTAACTATCAGAAACCACATTCCCACTATGGAGGAAACTGGTTAGTTTACATCCACAACTTCTTGCCGCCACTAACTTCCCTACTTTTTGACACTTTCTTATAATAGGCGTGTTTCACGCCGCACACTGTAAACCGCTAGACCAATACCCTGATGAGCATCCCCCAGTTTGTGACATGTTTGATATCTCGAGTGTTTTTCATGGAAAACATGTAGCAGGTTGCTATGTGTGGCAAGTCAAAGTCAGGAGACTTGTCACATGAGAATAGCATGTGATGCTATTTGGCTTGTCTTAGTTGGTCGACCAAAACTTGCCACATGCCTTTCAATTTTGTGGCGAATTTGGATGGCTGAGATCGTAACTCATGAGAAAGGATGGCCATTGATTATGGCCACATTATGTTGGCGCCTGATGGTAGCACAGTGGCGTCATTGGCACATTCCAATGGTGTAGTGGCATAATGGTGCTTGGCGTAGCCATGGCAGCTATTTTGGCATATTGGTGTTAGACCCGAATATGGCTCCGGCAACATTGGCCATATTGCTATATCAAACTTAAGGCCTTAGGAGAATTACTTGACTTAGTTGGTGTAGCAACTTTAGCTAAATTAGGGTTTGGCATATTGAAACCCTAATTAGCACGTGTGGCATGGCCGCGGCACGATGGCGCCTTATGCAATCGGTGCCATGGCCACATTAAAGGAATTATGGCTGGCCATAATATGGGAATAACCACAGGCGCAAGGATGGCTACGGGTGATTATAGAATGGCGCCGTTTTTAAGGTTTGGCGGGTCCCACATGGCTCGTGGCATGTTGTAGGGACAAAGTAGCGTAATTGGGCCACGACTGGAAATTAGGGTTTCGGCTAATGCCACTAAGGCAGAGCCGTGTTTAGAATACCCTAATTGGAACATGTTATGGCGTTTAGCCACGAACAACAAGTGGGTTAGCACATTGGTGCGCTATTTATGGTACGTTGCCACGTTCGGCATGCTTCTGTGGCAAAGTGGCATGTTTGGTATGTTTGGCATGATAATTAGCGTATTGGTGAGGCATGGCATGTTCGGCATGTTACTAGTATGCCGGAGCGAAATGGCACGTTTGGCATGCCAATTAGCGTATTGGCGCGACTTTGGAAAGCCAGTTTGGCATTATGACCATCTGGCGCAATTTTGCCTCTTTTAATACCGTGGCAGGTTTAGAGCGATCTGATTGGTCGATTAAAAATAGGGGCCAGCCAAACGTGGGCGTGGCCACACTTCTGGTGTGCGTGTGGCGGATTTAAAGCGACCTGATTGGTCGATGGGAAATGAGAGCTGGTTGAGCAACATGGGGTGTGGCCACTTGCAAGTGGCGCCGGCTGGCCTATGGCATGGCCACACCTCCCTTTGTTGCTGCTCCTATTCCGCGTCTCTTTTTATTCCTTATTTTCTAATTTTGGGTAGGATTTTGCACCTACTAATCCATGGCGGATTAATTGCCTAGTTCGCCTAGGATTAATTTCAACAGGCGAGGTATAATATACTGCGCAGGGCGCAAAACTCTAATTTTTGGAAATTAGTTAGGATAATATCCGAATCTTGTGAATTATCACAAAATTGATTGAATTCTATGTGTTGACACAGAGTTCTTTTTAAGTTTATTTGCCAGAGACCAGTATGCTTTCCGATTGAATACTGTAGGAGCAGAATATCGCGACATCAATACTTCACGAGATTAATAAACGACTACATTGCGAAGGCGTCGCAGGAAAGAAATACAAATGACGCAATAGATGACGAAAGCCAGAACGTGAGAAAAGTGTGAAGACTTGGCGAGATTTAGGAGTGTCGCAAGGAAAAATGTTTATAACACTCGCGACACTTCGCGAGTTATTCCCGAAAATAAAGGACAGCTTAGCTGTCATCCACTGTGTATTACCCTATATAAAGGGTTGAATTAGTCTGTTGTGAAGGGGGGTTCTTTTTGAATTGTTAAGCAAGTCATTAAGAGAGAGAAAATCTAGAGTGATTGTAATTTCTTTAGCTCTGTTCTATCTATCCTTGTAAACATTTCAAGAAGATAATCAATAAAAAGATATAGTTATTCATCTTCAAATGGATTAGTAAAATAAATTCTTGTGAGGGGTGTATTGTGGGATTTCCTGCAATTACATATGCGCTAGAAACAGGGATGAGTAGAAGATCAACCTTGTGAATTGAAAGAATCAGGAGTAACAAGAAAGAAATTTCGAATAATTCTCAACAATTTACTAAAATTGAGAAATGGCTAGAAGAAGGAATGCATCAGAACAACCAACAATTGTGAGAAGAAGTGGGAGATTAGCTGGAGAAAGGAGAAATGAAGTAGGTGAACCATCAAGAATAAACGCAAGAGATAGAGAAGAAGGTCAAATTCAACCACCAATTCAACCAAGATCCGAATAGAGTAGTAGAGTATGATAGGGTGAGCGTGCATACATGGAGATCAGATTCTCGTGGAAGAAAGAGAAGAAGTGCAACAATTGATAAATAATGAACAAGAGGAGAGAAATCGAGAAGAAATGGGAGAAACAGCTCATAGAAATGAAGAAATCGTAGCATTAGAAACGTTGAGGCAAACAATACATGAAGAAAGACGATTAGAAGCGGAAGAACGCGCAAATTTAACAAGGCAAAACCATGAGTTAAGAATGGAAAATATGAGGTTGCAGAATAGGAGGTCGAGAAGTAATACCAGGACAAGACCGGGATCGGTTAGAGATGATAGAAGGAGAATATTGCCTGTAGAAAATGCTAATGAAGAAAATTTAGAAAGAGAGCTAAATCTCGGCGAAGGATATTGCGAAAGAAGGGAAATGGTGTGTATTCCGCGTCCGTAGATTTTACAGGTGACCAAAATAATGGAAATCAAGGAAATAGGCAGCAGAAATAATCCAATTGATGAAGAAAATCCGGAAGAAGGAAGAAGAATACTGCATGGAAGAGAAACACAGAGAGGAAACAAAAGGAGATTTAAGATGACATCGAAAGGCATTATATTGAACAAACGCGTCTAGCTCGCGAAAGGGAAAGATTAAGAGTAGAAATGGAAGAACGAGAATTGGAGGAAGCAATCCGGCAGAATAATCATGACAATCGAGAAAGAAGGCGCGAGCAAAATCGCAACAATGGAAATATCAATGAAGAGTATGAAAGAATACAAAGGAGAGCTGATAGACAACCAAGAAGAGAAAATGATGAATACAATGGTGTGCGAATCCGAGAACGAGATGGAGAAGAAAGTCGCAGAGAAAGAAGAGAAGAAAATGCTGAACAAGAAAATCAAGATAGGCGTGAACGAAGAAGGAGAGAAACGGAACTAAAAAGACCAATAAATTCGAACCCTGATGTAAACGAACAAATCTTAAAAGAGTTGGCGGAAATGAGAGGAATGTTGAACAATAGAAGAGGAGGAGGAAGAAGACAATTGGATGAGGCAATCGAAGAAGCTGCGAAAAATCCCTTTACATTAGAGGTACAGTTAGGAGGAATACCCCCAAAGTGCAATTTACCTGCATTAACCAGCATTTTTGATGGAACAACTTGCGCAATACAACACATCAAAGCGTATGTAAGATGTATGCTACAGTGGGAAAACCATGACGCTATATTGTGCAAATATTTCGCATCAAGTTTAACAGGAGAAGCATTGAAGTGGTTTGAAGGTTTACCAAGAAACACCATCACGTCATTCAACCATCTACAAGCTATATTCTTAGGGGCATACATAAGTAACAACTCCTCGCGACCAGGAATTGAAGATGTATTTGGGCTGAAACAAAGAGTTGGCGAAAGTTTAAGACACCTAACGTGAGATGGAAGACGATGTGTAGCGAGATGGTCTGGAAGAGTGGATGAAAGATATCTCATTTTATCATTTATAAACGCTATGTTCGTAACCAATTTGCTATATATTCAAATTTTTAGAGTCAAGAATACGATCACGATGACGGAGCTGCGAGAACTCGCAAGAGGAATATATTGCTTTGGAAGAAAGGCAAAATGAGGTGGAGTCGTACTCGGTTGCGAATACAAGTTCAAATGTTGCGAATGCAAGTTTGTTACCCAAATTAATACACACAAGTGGCGAGTACCTCGCAAGGGCAAAGTGAAAGAGTGATAAATGATGAACAACCAAAGTTAGTAGCCATGGGAAGCCGAGATCAAGAAGAGTTTGAAAGAGAAAGAAACTACTATAACCGTGGCGGCAATAACAAAATTCAAAGACTTGATCATCCGCAAGAAACTTATGGAAGTCAAAGGCAGAACTATCATGGAGGTAGGGCTGTCAACGGGTCCGGGTCCTCCCGGGTAGTACATGGCCCAGAACCGGACCCGGCATATCAACATCGGTTCCGGGTCCTCACGGTTCCGGGTCCGGTTCCATAATGTGTTGGCCCAGAACCGGACCCGTTTAAAGTCCCAAATACCCGTCGGGTCCGGTACCCGTTGGGTATTAAAAAAACTATTAAAATCTTAATTTCTTTCTCTTTTTAACTTGAATATAAATTATTTTTATACAAATTTATTATTATTTCTTTATTAATGTACTAAATAAAGATTAAATGTAAGAAAAAAATCAAAAATCAAAAAAAATCAAAGCCAAAACTAGCAAAATACCTATAATTTTGCTAAAAAAATGATCAAAAGGTTAAATAAACGGGTACCCATTACCCGCGGGACTGTCGGGTAGGACCCCGTTGGACCCTTGCTATAAACGGGTCTATTCGGGTAATTACCCGCCGGGTCTTAAGTGGCTAATGGGTCCAACTTTAGGACCCAGAACCGGACCCAATTAGGCGGGTCCGGTTCCGGGTAGCGGGTAACGGGTACCCATTGACAGCCCTACATGGAGGGCAGCGACGTCACAGAGTAGTATGGGAAGAAATCAAAATGCCACCATTAAATGCTAGTGTTGAAAAAATATGGGAAGCTATACTCTTGATGGAAAACATACCTGCGCCATGAAACATGGGGAATGAGCCACCACCAAGTGATAGAAGTCACGATTTATGTTCTTACTACCGTTTTCATGGACATTTAACAAATGATTGCAGAAATATAAAAAGAATCATCCTCAGAATGATTGACCAAGGAAAGCTAAGTCATTTTCTAAAAAGTGAAGAGAAGGTTCAGCCATTACCACCACCGCCAGAAATGCACAGAACAAATTCAACAAAGGTAAAAGAAACATTTGTAATAGAAATTGGATCGAAAGCTAAAAATTTGTTTTGAATGGTGCAGAGGCAGAGAGTAGCAGGAGCAGAAAGTGTAAGAAGTGAATAATCATCAAAAAGCAACAACAAAAGCTTGTTCAGAGTAAGAGGAAGAAACAATAATTGAAGAAGAAATATGCGAGGATCTCGCCATCAAGAATGTATGACAATTTGATTGAAGAATTGAAAAACAAAAATGATTAAACAATGTAAGATTGTGCGATAGTTTTCGCAAACAAAATGAATGATTGAATGAATTAACAAAAATGAAAGAGTGAGTGAATGGGACGAACCTTTATGGCGTACACCCTAGTTCGCGAATGACATTTCGCAAGAGGAAAATGTAAGACCTAAAGTGCGTCATATAAGGGGGTATCTCTTGACATGGCTCAGTGAAAAGGTTACACCGCTCCTGGAACCTGAGTCATGAAGATTCGGGGCCCATGAAAACCTATCCGGGAGAGATACCTTGGATTTCCAACTATATATATAAGGTTATACCCTGGTTGGACGCCCGAGGATCTCTTCCTAGGATTCAGTGTATGCTCAAGGCGCCGGGGTACACGGTTGAGCCAAGAGTGCCTGGGGCATTTGAAGTGTCTCGGCCATTCTTGGCAAGTCTTGGTAAATGCTGCACTCGGCCCGAAGAAAACTCCACTTAGGGTGCAGTCTCGTAACCATAAACCATATAGGTATAAGGGATAAGAGGCTGCGAAAACAACTGGTTGTTGTTAAGACCGGATGGGAGGAGCTAGCCTTGTATGGCCGATGTACGCCTCCTTGAAGGGGCAACCAGAGAGAAGATAAGGGCGGCACCCTCCATTAGGGAGCTGATAAGTGTCAAAAGACGCAAATGTCATGAGGCTTTATTTTCGCAAGAGAATTTAGGCTTGTCATATTTGTGCGATGATCCTGAAGAGGCACTAATACTAACGCAAGGATAAGGCGAGATCAATGGGTTTTTGCATGAAAATGCGAAGACGTCCTGCGATTTCGTCGCAAAGACGATAATATCATGGGATTTTACACTCGCAAGAGTATTTAAACCCATCATATTGTCGCAGATAAAATATCCTGCAGAGGCAAAAATACTTAACAAATGATAAGACAAGGTCAATGGGTCATTACATGAAAGTGTAAAGATGTCCTGCGACTTTGTCGCAACGAGGGGTGGCAAAATAAGACCTTTAATTAGGAAGGCAAAATAAGACCACACAATCAATGATAAGACAAGATCAATAGATTTCTTCATTTGTGAGGATATCCTGCGATCTTGTCGCAACGATGAAATTCAATATAAGTAAAAGTAAGCGAATAGGCTTGCGAAATTAAAATTGCAAATCTAAAATGAGATAGAAAGAGAAGATAAGAGATTATTCATCAAGGGATTTGGTCTTTCCAATCAAAAAGATTACTTCAACAGAAATTGAAAAGCATCTCATACAAAAAGTCACGCAGAAAAAGAGACTGAAAGATATAAAATTATAGGAGTAAATTAATTTTCTACATCTAAATCTACATCGACATTCTCGGCAACAGGAGATGATAAATGTCCTTCAACAATTTTATCAGCATCACCTTCACTAGTGAGAGGATTTCCATCAGAAGTTTTTTCATTGGGATTCTCAGCTTCATAAAGATCCTTCTCGACAAGTTCATTGTTTGCAATATCTTCGCAGTTTTCATAATCATAATCACTATCAGGAGAATTAGGAACTTCATCATCTTCAACTTCCAAAGGTGCAACAGAGACAGGTTCAAGGGATTTAGAGAGTAAGATCTCATTCACAAAAACTTCAGCTTTGGGATGAAATTGACGAAGAAGTGCCTTCTGTTGATTCCTACTTTGGATATCTTTAAGATGGCTGAGATAATTAAGCCTCCTCGCGGCACGATCACGAGAATGGGCAAGAGTAGCAACAAGAGTTGTATTTTCCTTGCGAATCTTGGCATGGGAGGATTCCAAAGTAGACATAGAAGTGCGAAGATCTTTCTCAGATTCTGCGAAAATATATAAGAACAGCAGGGTTAAGATTAAAAAAAAAAATAATAAAAAAATAAAATGAAAGAAATTAGAAAAGGAAAACGGTGGTTGAGGCAGTCAAATTTTATGACTACCTTCCTTTTGCGAGATAAGATGTTGGGTCAGGGCCAAGCAACTATTCTCCAAATGATCCATGGCAGTATCAAAATCATCACCGACAAGACCTTTTAATCGGGAACGCAAGCTTTTTTCATTAGAAATCAGTAAATTATTCTCCTTCGCAAGGTTGGAATGAGATTCTTTTAACTTGGTATATTCATCCTTGAGCTGTTTTGTTTTCACACTTAGGGTTATTCTACCCTGAATAAGTTTATCTCTTTCGGTAGTGGTTTCTTTGAGTTTATTTTTCAAAGAGCAGATAGATTGTTTTTGCTCATTCAATGCTTTTCGACAAACACCAAGTTGCTGCGAGGATATAGCCACTTTATCCAACAAAGCTCGCTTCTCTTGGGACAAAGTTCCATTTTCATCTGATAAGGTTTCCAATTCCAAATTAGATTTAGTCAAAGAATATGACAGATGCGACAATTCGCTACTTAACAATTCTTGTTTCTGGACTAAGTAGGCGTTTTCTTGGGTAAGGTTATTTATCCGGTCAACAGAATATGTATGGAGGTTATCTAATCGGTTATATTGCTCCATCCAAGCATCTCTTTCTGTTCGAGTTTCTTCCACGATAGATTCCACTTGATATATCTCCATTTTACGTTTCTCATTCAAAACTTTAAAGGCGAACAAAGTCTTCAAAAAAAAAAAAAAAATGGGAGGAAAGAATACCTTTCAGTTCTTCATTTTTCCTGCGAAGATTGTCGCGATCCAGAGAAGCATTATGAAGGCTATTCTTTAAGATCTTAATTTCTTGTTCCAAAGATGCTCGCGTCATTGTATCGAAACCAAAATACTTACTCAAAGATTCATAAACACTAGACTGGGACAGATCAAGGAGATTTTCTTAACATCATTCATGGTAGCCGATAAAACTTTAAAAGCTATATCCATCCCTTCTAAGTTTTCTTTAGTAAGAGAGATAGATTCGAGGCAAAAGCCGAGTCATCCTTAGTCATAAGAATGCCGGTTGGAGGAGCTTGATCAACAAGGGAAGATGAGAAATAGGTATTAAGAGTAAAAGTGGAGAGGGGAACATTCTGAAGAATCTCATTAACGGAAAATTCAGGGACTAATTTATCAGGCGAGGTCATCGCAGGAGAAGGTGATTTGTCATGAGAAGAAGGGATTGGGTTATCTTGCGAAGACGTCGCTAGAGAAGTGTAGTAGCAGGAAATCCCACACTACACCCCTTACTCAATTTTGCTTAATTAATTCATTGAAAGATGTAAGATCAAGAACATTTATTGATTGAGGGAAAATAGAATTACACTTAGAAATTAAAGCACTCTTAAACTTTCTCTCTCCTATTGACTTGCTTAGCCATTCTCAAAAGATCTCCCTTTCAACAGACTCATTTAGCCCTTTATATAGGGTAATACATAGTGGATGACAGCTATGCTATCCTTTATTTTCGGGAATGTCCCGCGAAGTGTCGCAAATGCACAAACATTCATTCTCGCGACACTCCTCAACCCTCGCCAGGTTTCACGTCTTCTTTATGTTTTGCTTGTCGTTATTCATTGCGTCGTTTATTTTAGCTATCTGCGACTGCCTCGCGACATCGTCGTTTATTAATCCCGCGAGCCCTGTGCGTTGCGATATTATGATCCTACATCTTGCCTCTTTTTCCTTGAATATTGCTTGAAGAGCGATCTTTAAGGAAAAATTTGTTGTTGTTGTAGTAATCTTTGGTCTTTGCTGATGATGGAACGAGCAGAAGAATACTGTACTTGAAAAGTACGTACTTGCCTCTATTCTTTTGCGAAGTTCCGAAGCTTCTATATACGAAGTGTCATTTCTTGCCTCATGTGTTACGGAGAATAATCAATTTCGCAATCTCTTCTCGCCTATTTAGGAAATATGCCGTATATTTGGATTCTACTAAAGTTCTTTCCGTCAGGTTTCCTTGGATTTAGTAGTGACCGTTTACACGTGTCTATATTTACCTCTTTTTCCGGTGCATTTAATGTTATCCGGTCATAACATTTTTCTCATCTATTTATAGGAGCATCCCCTGTGAAGAATTTTCCTTTTCCTTTTCATCTTCTTCATCGTCTGCAAGTGTTCTTCTTCTTCATCGTTCTGCAAGTGTTCTTCTTCTTCATCACTTTAGCTATTCCCTTCCAGTTGTTACTCTCATGGCGTCCAGGTTTGTTAATTTTGCCATATCTGGCTGATTTTGCGGTTGATTAAATTTGAGATTGGCTTTTCTTGTTGAAATCACACTGGTATGGTTAACTTTGTGGTTCTTTTTCTGCCATTGTTGTTTAGCAAGAACCAACCCAGAACTAAATTTACCGTGAAATACCCTCTTCTTTCTTTGGGCTCGCCATCGAAATCTTCTTCACAACAAGAATCCCTCACGCAACCAAAGCCCATTTCGCGAGCAAAATCTACGGTTACAAAAAGACAAATTATGCAGTGACAAGGTATTTAAGAGACATTTGTTTTTATTAGCAATGCGCTGTTGCCTCTGTTTCTTATTTAATTTGTCATTCGCAGGATGATAAAACTACTGGTCATACTCCCAAAAGGCTTCGCTACTCTAAACCTGTCACCCCCGACGTTCCATTTCCTTCATTCACGCCTTCGTCTCCTGCTGCGAAATCTTCGCAAGATAATTTTGTGCCTCTATCTTCTGGTAACATTACCAACGACAATATCTCTATACCTCAACTCCTCATAGACCAAGTTCCTCATAATAACCCTGCTGCAAACAATCTTACTTCTCCTCCTGTTATCAATGCCCCTACTATTTCTCCAATCACTTCCCTTCCCGAAACCTCTTCTTCTCCTAAGGCTCCTTTGACAAAGGATGACTCGTCTTTTTTGATTGAGCAAATTCCTCTAACAAACAGAAAATTTGGAGGGTATAGATGTGGCCTTTAAGGTTCTTTCGGATCTCGTGAATGATGCCAAAAAGACTTCTCACGATCTGTCAAATCCAATGTCTGGCAAAGATTTTAAGTAAGCACCTTGGTCCTGATAGGGTCTCGCAAGCATCTTTAGTTCAAGAGATTAATAAGTCAAGGATGATCTCCAAGTTATGGTCAGAAGTGCAATAATCTCCACCTTGAAAATCAAAAATTTCTCAATGTTTCACTAGATCGTGATAATCTTCGCAAGAAGAATGAAGAATTAAAAGGTATGCTCTCGCCAAATTAGAAAAATCCAACTCTACTCTTGCGACTGAAAATTCCATACTTGTTTCCAATGAAAAGAATTTGCGATCTCGATTGAAAGGCTTAGTTGGAGATTCATTTGATGATGTCATGGACTGTTTGGGGAATAACTTCGCAGCTTTAATTCAACATCTTACTTCTCAAAAGGAAGGTAGTCAAATTATTTGACTATCTTAATTTATGTATTTATTCCATGAATGCTTTATTACCCTAAAAATGCCAATAATGTTCGATAAGAATTTTCTCTGATCTTGTATATTTGTTATGCAGACTCTGAGAGAAAGCTTCGCTCCACTATCTCCACTCTCAGGTCTGATTATTCTAAGATTCGCAAGGAAAACGGACTACTCGCCGCGTCTCTTGCTCGTTCTCGCGACCGTGTAGAGCGAAGGTTTGATTATATGTCTTATTGTAAGGATATTGACAAAGAATCGTCAAAAAGGCACTGTTCGCCAATTCCCTCTTAAAGCGGAAGTTCTTGTGAATGATATTTTTTGTCGAAGTCTCTTGATCCTATTCATGTCGATCCTTTGGAAGTAAGTGATGATGAAGTTCCTAATTCTCCAGATAGTGATTACGAATATGAAAGCTGCGAAGATCTCCCTGATAAGGAAGTTGTCGATGAAGATCCAAATAAAAAGACTTCTGATGAAAATCCAGTAACTGGCGAGAACGAAGGTGATGAACACATTTCTGATGAAAACCCACCAATCAAGGAGGTGAAGCGATAAAGGCGCGAGAAAAGTCTCAACCATCCTCTCGTATTTGATAATGTTGATGTAGAGAATTAAATTCTCTTTGTAATTTGCTTGGATTCCTTTTTGTGTGAATGATTTAACTCTTTGATTGAGTAATTCCCATATTTCTTTCTTCCTTTCTTAGTTAAGACAACCTTGCGAGCATGTTCGCTCATTGAATTTTTTTATTAAGTAAAACCATCCCAATCAGGGATTTGATTTTAATTCTTCTTACTGCGGCAAGGTCGCAGGCCGCCTTTACATTTTCATGCAATGGCCCATTGACCTTACCTTATCATTTTTGTGTGGTCTTCCAAGTTAGACCTCCCTAATTAGAGGTCTTCCCCTGCCACCTTTTATTGCGGCAAAATCGCAGGACGTCTTTACACTTGCATGTAAAGACCCATTGATCTTGCCTTATCATTTTCCAAGTATTTTTGCCTCTGCAGGATGTTTTAGCTGCGACAATATGATAGGCCTAGATATCCTTGCGAACATAAAGCCCCATGACATTGCCGTCGTGCGACGAAATCGCAGGACGTCCGTACACTTTCGTGTAAAGACCCATTGATCTCGCCTTACCCTTGCGTTAGTATTATTGCCTCTGCAGATCATTGCACAAATATGACGAGCCTAAATTCTCTTGCGAAAACATAGCCTTATGACATTTGCGTCTGTTTTGACACTCCCCCTAATGGAGAGCATCGCCCTTATCATCTCCCGGTTGCCCCTTCAAGGAGGCGAAACATCGGCCATACAAGACTAGCTCCTCCCATCCGGTCTTAACAACAACCAGTTGTTTTCGCAGCCTCTTATCCCTTATACCTATATGGTTTATGGTTACGAGACCGCACCCTAAGTGGAGTTTTCTTCGGTAGTGCAACATATGCCAAGACTTGCCAAGAATGGCCAGGGTAGGTTCATCCATCCCGGCACTCGGCTCAACCGTGTACCTCGGCGCCTTGAGCATACATCGACTCCTTGGAAGAGACCCTCGGTCGCCCAACCAGGGTATAACCTTATATATATAGTTGGGAATCCAAGGTACCTCTCCCGGATAGGCTTTCATGGGCCCCAAATTTTCATGACTCAGGCTTCAGGAGCGGTGTAACCTTCCCCCTGAGCCATGTCGAGAGATACCCCCTTATATGACGCACTTTAGGTCTTACATTTGCCTCTTACGAAATGTTATTCGCGAACTAGGGTGTACGCCATAAAGGTTCGTCCCATTCATTCATTCTTTTATTCAATCATTCTTCATCATTTGCTATTTTTCTTGCGAGATATTCGCCGATTCATTCATTTAATCATTCATTATCTCTTGTTGTTTTGTTAAGCCATTCATGATCTTTCGTTATTCTTGTCGCGAGATCTTCGCGGATTTTCTCTGCATTTTATTGAATGTCGCAAATATTTGGCAAAGAAGTACTTCCTCTTGATTCATTTTTCCCCTCCCGTTTTTACGGGTAATACTTCTTTAGATATAATCTATTCCATGGTCTATCCAATTTTTCCCACATCCTTTCCTTCGGGATCCATCAATCTATATGCCCCTGTACCAACTACCTCTTTGATGATATAAGGTCCATCCCATTTTCTCGCCAACTTGCCTCCACTTTCACGTTGATATGTTGGGGTTTCTCGCAACACCAAATCTCCTGGTTGGAACTCACGTATTTTTACACGCTTGTTATATTCTCTAGCCAATCTTCGCTGATAATTCTCCATGTGTCGCAATGCCTTTTCTCGTTTTTGTTCCAATTCATCCAACTTGATTAGAATGTTGCTGCGCTAAGATTTTTCTCCCAAACCTCTTTTTTGGTTGTCGGAATCACGACCTCTGTTGGGAGTACTGCTTCGACTCCGTAAGTTAAGCAAAAATGGGACATTCATGTGGCTTCTCTTCTAGTTGTATTATAAGCCCATACTGCATTGGGTACTTGTTCGCACCATCCCCTATTGTGTCCTTCCAACTTTTTCTTCAATATATCGGCAATTGTTTTGTTTGTCGCCTCCGCTTGGCCATTAGCTTGTGGATATAATGGAGTTGATTTTCCACATCTTATCTGAAATGCATTAAGCAGCAGCTCTATATTTTGTCCTTCAAACTGCTTCCCATTATCAGATACCAATTGTGCGGGGATCCCAAATCTGCATATAATATTTTCAAATATGAAAGTAAAAACATCCTTATCGCGAATGTGCTGGACCGCTTTCACCTCTGCCCATTTTGTGAAATAGTCCGTTGCGACAATTAAGTACCTTCTTTGTCCTGTTCCTGGTAAAAATGGTCCCACAATATCTAAACCCCATTTTCCAAAAGGCCACACACTTCTCGAAGAATTTAATAGTGCTCCTGGTGCATGTATCTTCTTCCCATGTCTTTGACAATCTTCGCAGCGTCTGGATATCGCTCTCGCGTCCTCATGCATATATGGCCAATAATATCCCTGCGTCTTTGCCTTATATGCCAAAGATCTCCCGCCGCTGTGATTTCCGGCATCCCCACTATGCAGCATCTTCAATATGGTTTCCCCTTCTTTCCTTGTTAGACATCGAAGCGAAGGCCCCTCAAAAGATCGCCGATAGAGCACGCCATCTCGTAATTCATAATTTGTTGCCCGACTCTTTAACTTGTGTGCTTCCAATCTATTTCTGGGTACCTCTCCTTTCATTAAGTACGCATGAAGTTCTACTCTCCAGTCTTCCTCGCGACATTGCATTTCATCTACCACCATCATTATGTCTGCTTCTTGTCCTTCCTCTTTATTAATTGATGGCGCGTTAGTGTCTCGTATTTTGATATTCCTCGCAGTCGGGTCTGTCATCATACTTGATATAAAGGCAAAAGCGTCTGCGAGTCTATTATCTCTCCTTGATATGTGCCTCCATTTTATTTTCGGATCTGTGCCGGCAATTCTTCGACATGCTTCTTATACTTTTTCAAAGATGGATTATTTGTAGTGTATTTCTCTGTTACTTGGTGAATTGCTAGTTGCGAATCACCGGTAATCCTTATATTCTCCAATTTTATTTCTATTCGCAAGTCGCAGAGCATGTATTATAGCTTCATACTGTTTCATTATTCGTGGATTCAAACTCCAATCTAAAAGAGAAAGCTAATTTATTGCCTTCTGGCGAAATCATAACAATTCCCACTCCATTTCCTTCTCCATTTGATGATCCATCCACTAATATTTCCCACCTATCCGGCTCAGTTAGTAGGTCTTTTGGGTCTCCATACTCTTCTTCTACATCCATCATCTCATCTATTGCTTCGTCTTCTTCCAAGGGAAATTCTCATAAAAAATCTGCGACAACCTTTGTGATTTTGTTGAGGATAATATCTCATATTTGAGCTTACAATGGCTTATTTGAGCATTCCATCTTTCAACTCTTCCGATCTTTTTGAGTGTTTCATCACCGACTCGATTGGTATTTTCGTTACTACTTTAACAGTATGCGCTTGAAAATATATGCGAAGCTTGAACGTTGCATAGACTAATGCCAGGATTAATTTTTCGATCTTCGAATAATTTCTTTCTGCGGCATTAAAAGTTTTGCTGATATAATAGATTGGTTTCTCTACTCCTGCGTCCGTTCGCAGTAGAACTGCACTTAAAGCATGCGAAGTTGTCGCGAGGTATATTAATAATTCCTCTCCACGGTTCGCTTCGCATAATGGATATATCCATTAAATGCTCTTTGATCCCTTGTAAAGCCTTTTCACATTCGTCTGTCCACTTAAATTTCGATCCTTTTTCAAAACGCTGAAAAAGTGTTTACACTTATCGGATGACCGCGAGATGAACCTTCCTAGTGATGCTAGCAATCCATTCAAACTTTTGAACATCCTTTACTCGTCATAGTGTCGGCATATCGCGAATCGCTTTTACTTTTTCGGGTCAACATGTATTCCTTCCTTTGATACAATGTAACCCAGAACTTCCCGACGCAACTCCGAAGGTACATTTTTCTGGATTTACTTTGATGTTAAAACGCCTCATTTGCTCAAAAATTTCTTTTAGGTCTCGCACATGATCTTCGCCTTTCTTACTTTTTACCAAAGATGTCATCTACGTATACCTCTAGTGTTTTATGTATCCATTCTGCGAATACCTCTTCTACCATCCTTTGATATGTTGCTCCAGCATTTCGCAGACCAAATGGCATTTTAGTATAGCAGTATAATCCTCTTGGAGCGAAGAAAGCAGTATGCTCTTGATCTTCCTCGGCAAGTGGAATCTGGTTGTAACCTTTGTACCCGTCCAGAGATGATACTCTTTCATTCCCTACCGCTGATTCGACTAGTTGTGGAATATCCGCAACGGAAAACTGTCTTTAGGCACGCTTTATTTAAATCGGTGAAATCAATGCAAATCCTTATTCCCTTGTTTTTCTTCTAACTATAACCATATTCGCTATCCATTCAGGATATTTTGCTTGTCTGATAATCCCTGCATCCAGAATCTTCTGCAGTTCTTCTTCTATCTGAGGGTGATATGCTGTTGCTATCTTTCTAATTCTTTGTTTAAATGGCTTCACATTTTTATCAATTTCTAACTTGTGACAAGCTATCGACGGATCTATACCAGGCATTTCATCCATATCCCACGCGAAGATGTCTTTATAATCTCGCAATGATCGATAGCTTCTTTTTCTTCATCCGCTCCCATGTTAGTTCCAATCTTTAGCATCTTGGGTTTTTCCTTAGTTCCAATATTCACTTCTTTGGTTTGTTCTGCCGCGACGTAACTGGCCTTTGGTTCTCCCATGGGGGTTGGTCCTTTTGGTTCTTTCGCAAGATCATTTTCTTCTCCCGAGGTCTCGCTAGGTATGCCTTTTCCTTCCTTTGCTCTTATCATGTAAACTTTAAATTCTTCTTCTTTCTTAGCCGCCCTCGCCATTTTTTGCGGTGCTTTGATATATTCTTTTGCTTGTTTACTTGTTCCTCGCGACGCTTTACTTCATTTTGATAATATATTCTTCCTTTAGCAGTATCCCCTTTGATCTCGCCTATTCCAGTTGGTGTAGGAAACTTGATACATTGATGAAGCGTCGACGCCACAGCTTTTATTGCATGTACCCATGGTCTTCCTAGTAATAAGTTATACGGTGATTCCATATCTACTACGCTCAATGTCACCTGTGTTTCGATTCTTCCTAATGGAATACGTATTTTTATCTCCCCTCTAACTTTTGTTATGGATTTACCAAAACCTTGAATATTATATGCCGCGAAAGTCATATCTTCGTCTTTATATCCCATCTTTTTGTAAGCGTGATAGAACATGATGTTCACCAGACTCCCTGTATCAATTAAAACTCCATTCACCACCCATGTTTTCACCGTGTTCTTCGATTCCTCTCCTTCCTTATACGCGTTAATAGTGATCACCAATGGAGATGTGTGATCCAAATTTTCTTTGGATATTTCCTCCGCCGTGAATGTTATCTCTTGCTTTTCCCAATCCTTCAAAGGTGATGTTATTTCTCTATCCGTAATCTTCTTTCCTTCAAAATCTCGTTTGTGTATTCTTCCTCTGATATTTTCATGAAATTCGCTAACCATTACTCTTGTATCTGTGCTGTATGCCATATCTTTTCATCCGATTTAAAATTTTCCTTTCTCATTTTCCTGATTCAAACAACTTTAATTGCAATCTTCTCTCTTTTACCAACGATCGTCCCTGTTTCTAGCGCATATGTAGTAGCAGGAAATCCCACACTACACCCCTTACTCAATTTTGCTTAATTAATTCATTGAAAGATGTAAGATCAAGAACATTTATTGATTGAGGGAAAATAGAATTACACTTAGAAATTAAAGCACTCTTAAACTTTCTCTCTCCTATTGACTTGCTTAGCCATTCTCAAAAGATCTCCCTTTCAACAGACTCATTTAGCCCTTTATATAGGGTAATACATAGTGGATGGATGACAGCTATGCTATCCTTTATTTTCGGGAATGTCCCGCGAAGTGTCGCAAATGCACAAACATTCATTCTCGCGACACTCCTCAACCCTCGCCAGGTTTCACGTCTTCTTTATGTTTTGCTTGTCGTTATTCATTGCGTCGTTTATTTTAGCTATCCGCGACTGCCTCGCGACATCGTCGTTTATTAATCCCGCGAGCCCTGTGCGTTGCGATATTATGATCCTACAAGAAGAAAGAATTGGGTTATCTTGCGAAGATGCCACAGGAGAAGTAGTAAGTTTAAACCCAGGAAAAGTAATGGCAGGTGCGACAGGTTTAAAGTGGCGAGGTTTCTTGGGAGATAAATTAATATCTTTGTCATCCTGCGAATAACAAGTTAAATAAGAAACAGAGGCAACAATATTGTTATTAAAAGGGTAAATGTTTCTTAAATATCTTGTCATTCGCAGTCTTTCTCTTGGAAGCAAAGGATTTCGGCTGCGAACTCTTGGGAATATTAGGGTTTGCAACGGTGAATTTGGTGCTAGACTTGTCCTTGCTAAAACAAAAATGGCAGGAAAGTCATTAAAAAAGGGGAAGTATCAGAACAAAACTATTTCATTAGGAAAGATCAATCACGAAATGATTAAATATTAGCAAAGTTCGCAAACCTTGATGCCATGGAAACAGTAGCAGAAGAATTACAGCAGAAAGATGATGAAGAAGACGATGAAGGAAAACAACAGAGAAAAATTGCAGACAGTAAAAAAGATGAAATAAAAGAAAAGAAGAATTTTCATGGGAAATTCTCCCTTAAATAGACAGAAAAAGAGTAACCGGATAGCATTAAAAACTCTCGGTAAAAAGGGGAATTTTAGACACGTGTAAGCGGTCATTCCTAAATACACGGAACCTTGCTGACAAAAAATTTTGGTGAAAAATAGACGATCGCGATATTTCAAAATATTAATTCTCATGACATAATTATGACTAATAAGACTTCGCAGAGCACTAAAAGAATGACGTAGCAGATGATATCAGCATAATTCATGAGGAAAGTATGAGCAACTTGCGAAATTATAGAGTGAACCTGCGAGAGTAAGAGCTCATAGCATGAGGCAAAGAACATGGAACGAAAGTTTCGCATGATGGATTTGCAATACTTCTTACATTTAGAGGATTAAATGTTTCTTATATTTCTTCAAGAATACTTCATACTTCGTATACTTCGGGATGATACTTTTAAAATTACTTTTCAAAGCTTCTGAATTTCGCAAAAGAATAGAGGCAAGTACGTACTTTTCAAGTCCAATATTCTTTCGCTCGTTCCTTCATCAACAAAAATCAAAGACTACTACAACAACGGATTTTTTTCTTAAAGATCGCTCTTCAAGCAATATTCAAGAAAAAAGAGGCAAGATGTAGGAGCAGAATATCGCGACATCAATACTTCACGAGATTAATAAACGACTACATTGCGAAGGCGTCGCAGGAAAGAAATACAAATGACGCAATAGATGACGAAAGCCAGAACGTGAGAAAAGTGTGAAGACTTGGCGAGATTTAGGAGTGTCGCAAGGAAAAATGTTTATAACACTCGCGACACTTCGCGAGTTATTCCCGAAAATAAAGGACAGCTTAGTTGTCATCCACTGTGTATTACCCTATATAAAGGGTTGAATTAGTCTGTTGTGAAGGGGGGTTCTTTTTGAATTGTTAAGCAAGTCATTAGGAGAGAGAAAATCTAGAGTGATTGTAATTTCTTTAGCTCTGTTCTATCTATCCTTGTAAACATTTCAAGAAGATAATCAATAAAAAGATATAGTTATTCATCTTCAAATGGATTAGTAAAATAAATTCTTGTGAGGGGTGTATTGTGGGATTTCCTGCAATTACAAATACTTTTATGCAAGGACCTTAATCTAGATACTTGGAAATCCGTGCTACTCTGCTGCGAGTGAACACAAATTGTCATGCCACATCAATATTAAGGGTTCAGCCGGGGAACACAACACAGAAAGCATTCAAGGAAACTTACATTAACTGAATAATACAGGCAAGGTGCAAAAATTTACAAAATATCTGGGATTGTTGCTACATGCACCATTCTGGATAAATTTCATGTGAATATATTGAGTTGCTCAATAAATGTGCCAGTGAAGAGGTTGAACACTCGTCACTTTTACATGGCTCTATTTCTTTGCAGAGTGACGGCACATTAAATGCATGGTTTTACAAAATTTAGCCCTGAACTAAAAACCACCATCAACAACAGGTTGCCGAACGAAAAAGTTGGGTGTATTTGGTATCCCATGCGTTTTCACATTTGGTTCTAGAAGCTAAGAGTTTAGAAATCACCTTATAAGATGTGTTACATGAACTAATAGGCCTGTAGTCAACAACCTTTTTAGGGAAATTGTTTTTTGGGATAGAATAAAATTTTTTTATGACTCATTTGTTTCAACATGTATTTAAAGCGAAAAAAAGGATTCGAACATCTTAACTAAGTCACCTCCAACAGTATCCCACACAGTTCAGTAGAAACCATGTAAGAAACCATCTGGACCAATAGTGGTCAATGGTTTCATAGCAAACATACTTTGGTTAATCTCCCCATAAGAAGGTATGTCAATTAATCTGGCATTCTCATCATCAGTAATACAAGGAGCAATTAAGTAAATATATGAAATGGATTCATGCTACGTTTTTTTTTCTTCTATTATGATTTTCTGTCAACCAATCCAAAAATTAAAATTTAGAGTTATTGATATATCACTTAAATTAGAGATCAATTTTGTGTTATTTGGAAACCTTTTAAAAGATCTATGCAATGAGATAAACATGCCTACAAAATTATACACATTTGATAAAATAAAATTTATCTACATAAATCATTACAAAGGATTATTTTGGAAGTAAATTATAAAAAAGGGAAAGTATGACCTTTTATATGGCAAAAACAAAAATAAAAAGGCTCACTCTTTATCGGACAGAGGGAGTATTATATGAAGAAAAGTGAGTCACAACTACATAGAGCATATTAGTGGTGACAAATATTATACCCTGTATTTTAACCTCTTTTGGTGACATCTTCAAGAAAAATAGGAAGTCTTTACTTATAAACTAAGAGCACATAAGAGCAAATGCGAAGGAGTGGGGCAAACGAGAAAATTTGCCAATTCCCACCGCATAGTGGAGAAAGCAAAGGGTCAAACTGGATCAGCAAAGGCTCAAATATGATCATCTGCCTTTCCTGTCTCACGTTGAGTCGATTGACTCAACTTTATATGAGCGGCAAACTCTAGGACTAGACTCGTCTCCGGATGAGACAATCGGCTTATCCTAAGCCGATGACGAGTAGTTTATCCAACGGCTCTAATTTTATTTTCTATAAATTCAACCATTTTCAACTCTGAGATCACACCTTCTACACCTAAAATTTCTTATAATTTCACTTTCAATCTCAAACTCCATATCTCTAAAAAAAAAAAGGCAGGTTTATCATATTCGTGAAGCCAGATGAGACTATATTCACCTTGATAGTTCATGTATCCTAATTTTGTTTGTTATGTTATCAAGGTTTTCGTAATATCTTTCAGGAACGAGATATAAATCACAAAGTTCTCTTCGCCTCAGAATTTGTGATTCCTTAAGATAGATATCTAAAACTCTTATTAATTGATTAATTAATTAAGGTTGTTCTTGAGAGTGGTTATAATCCAGGCTTCTCAGCTAACTGAGTGTAAATATTCTGGATTTATAAGGTTTGCTAGCTTTATCTATTGAAAACAGACTTCCAATCCTTGATCTATTAATTTAAAGGGAAATTAAATACGCTTATGTGTTAGAGGCAGATTGGTATTAAAAGTCACTTAAGCTGAAGCAACTCTTAGGTTATAAAGGACGTCAACTAAGGGAATCAATTGCGTAGACCTTGCGAGGTTCAAGAGATATAAGGAGCATGACTGCAGCTGAATTTCTTGGAGGGTGAATTCGATCTCAACTACATTCCAGTTCAAAGTCTTATAATATGATAATGCATATAAAGGCTTAATACTGTTCGGTGTTCAATTCTGGACAAGGTCCCGGGGTTTTTTCTGCATATTCAATTTTCCTCGTTAACAAAACTTATGGTGTCTTATGAGTTTTCCTTTCCCACATTATATTATTTTATCTTTATAATAAGAATAACACAAGGAATACGTAATCAATTCTAGTAGATAAGTCCATATTAATTGTAATCGGTTACGAGAGTCGTTCTTGTAGAATTCGTTTCTTGAAAGATAGGTAACAAGTTTCATACTTGGCAGAATTCAGATTCAATTATTTGTATACGACTATATTGATCTTGAGTAGTTGGACGATCTCAAATATTCAAGATCAGGTTCATAGACTTTATTGTCTAGATTTTCTGATTGTGAAGAGATAGAGATATAAACTCTATATACATATGGTTAATGATTATTAAGTTGGTCTACTTGCAATTGTATTAGCTTTTGTCCATACAGGTTTAATCCAAACGAAAAAGTTTGTGATGTACTTGGTACCCTTTCCTTTTTAAACCTTGAGACACAAAACTCTGTGGAAGGACTCCACAGCTTACATAAGCCCCACTAATCCTACATCTTATGTATGATGACCTTTTGATCACATATAAAGTGTCTGCATAAACTACCATCAAACTCAAACATCTACTTTAATTTTACAGCTCCTCGGCAGGCCAGAAAATTAACACTTCCAAATCCACAATTATCCATCATCTCCGCCTCGATCAATATGAAATATAATAGATGTGCTTCACCAGGATTTCAACATACCAACCACATCAACCCCCTATGATCTACCTAGGGGTCAAATTCAAGCAAGGAAGATCGTCTCAGCACATCTTCAAACTTTTGGTTCAACGTCTATCTCGCAAGGCCAAGGGCTGGATGATGAAATGATTAACACCGACATAAAAATTAGCATTTGAAAAATCTTAACTTACCCCTACTGCTGAAAATCTAATTGAAATACAACTTCTCTCTGCTTACATGCACAATCAAATAAAATATATTACCCAATTTTTTTCTGGGGATACGAATCTTCTGTCAGTAACTTGCATCCCTTAGGCTGGAATAAACTATTCAAACCTAAACAGAGCCTGGGTTGGGCATTCGAAGTACTACAGAACATAACCAAGCTCTTCTGATGAAGCGAATATGGACCATCCATGAGAAACCTGACTCAATTTGTGCTACCTTCCGTGATGAGAAATACCCAAAACATCATCTTCTCATATATGCAGAAATCTCATCTTCAACGGGCCCCCAATAAAGACAACTCGCTTCACTCATACATGCAATAAACCAATTCATTTTCTATTGGATCGGGAACAAATTACACACCCCGATCTAATCAAACTGGATTCCGCAGCTCGCAAATAATATGAATCTAGCAAAATGTTACCCCATTCAAAATGTAATAAACATTATTGATCCATTATCCCATACATGGAAACACGACCGACCAAACCTTCTCACTACATCCCAACGTATCGTAAATATCCACCTACCCCAAGAAAACCTCACATATATGGTTATCTGGTCATTTTCTAAATCTGGGAGTTACAACACGACTTTGGGGTATCACTGCCTAACCAACAAAACAAATCCACAAACCCCCTCGCAACCACCAAGTTACTTTGGACAGTACCTTGTCCTCCAAAAGTATAACTTTTTTTTAGCAAAGCAAATAACAACGACCTACCAACCCTCAACATTCTAAACCATATTATCCTCACCACCTCCTATATATGGGTACAATGCAATAATAATCTAGAAAATGTTGTCCACATTCTCCTCTTCTTTGTCAAAGTTATGGTAACCTCTTGGAATAACCTCCTCTCTCATTAGTTATTCAATCTCGCTCAACCCAATCTCCCCCTATAACTTTGACACCACAAACAACCATCCCATAAATCCTTCAAACTAGAGCTCCCCATCTACCACCACTTCCTTGTGTTTTATGTTTTGATCTTCATGGATAGATAGAAATGAAAACTACTATACTCAAAAACAACCGAACCCAAGAAACATAACACAAATGGCCTTCATCCTTCAAAAAGAACCTGTGCACAAGAAACCCTCCCTCCTATTCTATCTAGCATGTCATCTTCTATAAATCGTATAGTTAGTAGTAGAACGACAACAACCATACATGTAGATAAGGCGGCTCGAGGCTAACTCGGAATTGCAGGGTCAGGTTCTAATGCAGAAACGCATAGGCCAGAAGCATTTTAGCGGTAGCGCAATGTTTAGGTATTACCATAACACTCTCAGCTGAATCCTGGGCGATGCTCTTAGCATAAAAATGACAGCGGATCGAAGTTGGTCAAAGGTGCATATCGAAACGGACGCGGAAACCCTACGCACATTCCTAACTTCTGAGTCTAAACCGCCATGGTAGCTGAAAGGAATGATCGCTGAAATTAAGGGGAGACTCAAAAAATACCACAATACTCCATCCGATAAACCTACTGAAAACATAGGGGTACCAAGTACACCACCAACTTTTTCGTTCGGCAACCTATATGAAAACTCAATACAATTGCAAGTAGACCAACTGAATGATCCTTTACAATATGTATATAAAGTTTATGTCTCTAACCTCTTCTCAATCAATATGTATATAGACAAGAGTCCATGAACCTGATTGTTAAGAAGAGTACCTGGACGATCTCAAAAATCAATATCCAAGATCAATCTAGTCGTATCCAAATAATCAAATTGGAATTGTGCCAAGTAATTAAACTTGTTATCTATCTTTCAAAATACGAATTCTACAAGAAATTAGTCTCGTAATCGATTAAAATTAAGCGGACGTATCTACTTAGATTGAATACGTACGAACCTGTGTAAATCTAATTATAAAGATAAACAATATAATGCGGAAAATGAAAAACACAAGACACCAGAAATTTTGTTAACGAGGAAAGCGCAATTGCAAAAAAACCCGGGACCTCATCCAGATTGAACACCAAATTGTATTAAGCCGCTACAGACACTAGCCTACTATCAAAATTCAGACTAGAGTTTAGTTGAGACCGAATCCATCCTCCAAGCGATTCGATTCGGTCGCGCTCCTAACGACTCTTAAACCTCACAAGGCTCTACGCAATTGATTCCCTTAGCTCACCTCCTTTACATCCTAAGAGTTGTTTCAATCAAGTGAATACTTTCGGTACCAATCTTCCTCTAACGAGATAAGCCTATTTGATTTACGTTTAGATCAAAGATCAAGGTGAGGAAATCATTTGCAATAGACAAAGCTAGCAAACTTCACAAATACGGAACTTATGACTCTCGAAGAGCAGCCTAGATTCTCAACCACCTCTCAAGAACAATCTTCAATGGATCAATTAAGATCAATTTTCAGATATCTATCGTGAGGAATCACAAAGTCTAAGACGAAGAGAAATTTACGATTACTATCTACCTTTCCTGAAAGAGATTACAAAAACTTTGACAACAGAAAAGAAAGATCAGGATACACGAACTATCATGGTGAAGATAGTCGGACTTGGCTTCACGAATCCCCAAAGCAAAGTCTTTTAGTTGTAGACCTAATTACGTTTCTCAGAGGAAACCTAGGTCTATAGAGGACGACTCTAGAATAAACTAGGACACAAAGTGTCAGTTGTTGGTTTTCCTAGTTGAAAGAGCATCTCTATTTATAGATTTTCAAGGACCAGGGGTTGCTTAGAATTCAAGCTAAGATAACTTGAGAATCAAGCAAATACTTTTAGGTCTTTGAAAATACAATAGAGGAATATACACTAAAAAACAGTTCTGGAATCATGTATAATGATTGTTCGGTTTGGCAAGTATGCCAAAGAACTAAAGCAATTTGATGTTCATCTAAACACTTAGAAATTTAATCATGATGCCCACACATAAGTGTTTGAGTGATCAGTGAAGTCTTAGAAGTGTTTGAGACAGTTCTAACAATGCTAAATATAATTAAAAAAATAAGTCTTTGAGTATTTGCTAAAATCTTAAACTGGGACAGTTGGTACAACGGTTCATGAACCGTTAGGCTTGTTCACGAGTCAGGGTGCAATGGTTCGTGAACCGGGTTCGCCAACTCTACAAGACTACCAAACTCAGTCTACCACGGTTCGTGAACTGGGTTCGTCAACTGCTAGCCTTTAATATACCAACTTTCAAAGTTCAGTTCACAACGGCTCGTGAACTGTCCCCATCTGATCATGAACTTGCGGTTTGCAAACTGGTTCGCCAACCCTCCTGTATTCTGAAACTCAGATATCTATGGTTTGCGATTTGGTTCACACCTATCCTGAGTAGCAATATCAGATAGTTCAATAAGATGTTTGAAACATTCCCGCGTGATGAAATCATTTGCGTGGCAATTTTAAATTATTTCACAAATTAATTCACACAATAAATTGTTTAGAACTAATATTGTTATGGATCGTTGAACATCTTTGCTTACAATCATATTTCGATATTTTTAACAAGACAAGCTTGACTCGAAACTTTTTCGTTATAAATCTACTAGAAGTCATACGACATCATCTCAAAAAGATTGAATATTAAGATAATGAGTAAAATAGAATGGTTCAGTCTCACATACCTGATAGAGAAGTCCTCCAAATGTCTTCGTGGATCTTCAGTCTTCGAGGGTGATGTCTGATACTCAACTAACAAATTCTAACCTAGTGCGAGACTTGACTTAGTAGACTAGACATCAAGATATAGTATTGATCATCTAATATTGACAACAATCTTGAGATAACAAAACTTGTGGGTTCAACCGAGCAATGCTCTAACACCTTCAATGAAGAAAACCAAGCGACAGACGGATTGGAAAATCGCGCGGTGGACGCCAGCCAGACAAGAAACCTATACCAACCATGATCTGGGACTGTGTAACTCCCACCTGTATCAATCAATTTGTAATGAATGACTCAAGTGGGCACAATATACCCTCGTGTAATTAATAAACTCTATTAAAACAAACAAAAAAAATAATCCAAAGAGCAACTTCATAGAAGCTTGTTATTTGGATTAATCTATAACTCCACATGCATCAATCAGTTTGTAATGAATGACTCCGTGGGCACAATATACCCTCGTATAATTAATAAACTCTATTAAAACAAACAAAAAAGTAAAATAATCCAAAGAGCAACTTCGTAGAAGCTTGTTATTTGGATTAATCCTAACTACCGTAATCGTTGCCGGAACATCGTATTTTTTTACTCACTACGTCCCACTATTAATTGACCTAGTAGTACAATTTAGAAATGATTTCTCTCTCTCAAACTATACCACGGATATTCGTAAATTTTATATCATTGAAAAACATTTTAAAACACCTACGTAACGAATATAAACATGAGTATCAAATGATATAAAGTCAACTATTAATAAGACAAAATTTAAAAATAAATAGATCAATTAATAGTGGGACGGAGGGAGTATTAGGGATACCCTTAATAACAAAAGGTAAAAAGGTCAGCAAAGGCAACCCCTGGCGAAAGGTTGTCTTTTAACTAAACTTGCGGATGCAGGTAGAAGAGGTATATATAGCAAAAATTAAAGCGGTCCAGAAATTCACAGGGAATTCCCCCCTTGTAATGCCAAAAGTTTGGAGAGATACCAAGTCATATAATCCAATGAATTCCACCGAAATTGGAAAATTATATAGCACATGAAGTTTTCTGGACTGAATTCTAAAAAGATTATACAAAAAAAAAAAGTTGAATGACTTTTTACAGTTCTCTAAAATCAAGTTCTTGAGTTATCAAGGAGGAGAATACTCATGTTCAAGATTTGGCTGAGTTCTTGTTGGCCCTGCAACTGGAACTCTAACATGTCCAACCATTGAGATTTGCAACGCTTCTTCTTCGTAAGCTTTCCGTTCCATTTCAACCATTTGAGATCTTTTTTTCACCTTAACAATCATAGCAACAAACAACAATCCTAATAGCAATACACCAATTGCACCACCAACTGTACTTCCAATTATGATTTTCCATTCACTTAACTTACCCGTCTTCGGTAGCGTTGCCGTTTCAATTACTAAACCAAAATGCCCATTTTTCCCCGTTAAACAAATATTCGAAGAAATCTGATCAGATATACTAACCCTGCCATCCCTACCAAAACTAGCACATAATGGCTTGTTTATAGAGCTCTTGACAGTTTTTGTAACATTTGAAAAATCAATGGAAATAGGTTCTTGCTCCGCGAAAATCCCAACTTCTAGTAAGTTTGCCGTAGAATTTGAGTCATACTTCACATCAAACGCAAGAAGGCCTAAAATTGGTGAAACCAGATTATAACCAGAAATATTGTAATTTCTATAGTAGATATCAGACCAATTGGAACCCAAGTTTTGCCTAACTAATACCACTCTTTCCATGCATGGTTCAATTGCAATTCCCATACCAATATGAAATTCTTTAACTCTTGCACCATACCTTCTTAAACTGCCGCACCTGAATCTTACCATATCGGCTTTCACGCTCGAGAAATTCTCCGGTAAACTAATCGTGTATAAAGAACCCGTTTTGCGAAGCACTTTGGTGTAATAATTTAAAGCATAATCCCCAAGAACTCGATCAAGAGCGGGTCTAATATCCGTAGAATCGACACAATTCATGCAAGAAATCATGAAGAGAATAGCTATATTGATGGCAAAAAAAGAGCCCATTTGAGATGATGAAAATCTTATCATGTGACTCTAATGGTTTGCGATAGTTTGAGATTTGAGATTTGAGATTTAACTTCTGCAAAATCCAAAATCTTTTGCAAGAGATAAAGGAGTGAAATTCGGAGATCTTTTTAGAGAGAGTTCTTGAAACAATAAGGAAAGAAAGAATGACAAAGCAAGAAAGGAAACAAGTGATATTGTTTCTAGATTTTGTATGAAGTTGGGACTTGGGAGTGAACATAAATTTAGTTGGTTTTTGAGTGCTTGGGATTAGCATGCTTCTTTCTTTTAAGAGTGGATCATGATTTTGTTATGCTTACAGGACTTCAACCGGCAACGGTTCGATTAATCCAGACCGTTGAAACATTAAATCAACGGCTAAAATTGAAGAATTTGACTCTTATCCAATGATCATTGTTGTCCCACAAGAGCCATAATGGATGATTATTTTGTGCATTTTGTAGAATATTTTGTTTCTTAATATTTGATTTTCAATTAAAGGAAGAAAAAAAGTTTTAACAGTTGGTAGGGGTTATGATTTGGGGTCATATGATGACAATTCATAAGCGTGCCTAAGAAACAAATTAGATTTCAACCCCTCTTTCTTCCCCTGTTTGGTGTGCAAAACATTGGGTGTGTTCATAACTGTTTCCCACTTTTGGTCCCATTTATGGGTTGCATATTTGATTGATGTATTTGAATGGTCTTTTCTTTTGGATAAGGGGTTGATGCTGCTTCAACAAGGCAAAAGTTATGCAGAGCTCCGGTCTACCAGCGCCTTGACTTTGCATCATCTAGAGACTTTTTTCATGCAAAACTCGAAATCATTTCAAAGCATTCACATATTGGATTCCCTGCGGCCTGCCATAATTTTTTTTTTTCTTTTCATTATGGGATATATATATGGGTTGCTAAAATTTGTTGATGTTGCGTATGGCTAATTCAAGGGATGATTACGGAACTTGGTTTAGATTTCAAGCTGCACTTAATGACGTATAATCTCGAAGGAAGATCAAAAATGTTGGTTTAGTCATGATCAATTGCCAACTAAACTCTTCATTTCCACTCTAACATTTATAATTAACTTGAGGTTCACTACAAGGCTTCTAAACCCCATAATTATATGGATATATAATCAGTGAACCAAGATTGTCAGTTCCCTACCACCATTTAAAAAGAAATAAAAGATTGGATGAGAAGCAGATGAAACCAGTAAGATTGGCAATCCACGTCAGCTAGGACAACCACCTAAGTCTTATGGGATTGCTAATCTAGCAGCTAGATTAGCCCCATCCAAAATGATGTCATAAAAAAATCAATATTGGGACCATCGCCCGGCGATGAGCGGTTCGTTGCTTTAAATCGCAGCCAAAATCGGATCAAAAATAAATCTCATAGAGCTGAACCATTCCGTGAAAAGGTGATTTTTCAAGCGCTGAATCATTCAGCGAAACTATCTAGCTGCTAGTTCACATGCTAACAACTGGTAGGAGAGAGAACTAGTGTTAACTTTTAGGCCACACTTTTTTTTTGAATTGCAACACTTAACTGCTAATCTAGCCCATAAGACTTAGCCTTAGCCTAAGGGTACTATGTAGTCTTTATTTGACTTCAAAAATTACATGATAAAAAACAAAATGTACGCAAAGAAAGAAGATCGAAACAACAAAAAACAACACAAGATAACGTTTCAAGAAAATGTTAGAAACTTTCTACATGAAAATTCTATGAGCAAATGAAGTTTCTGTATATCTGTTCTCCAATTAAATTATTAACGGAAGTTGACGGAACATTTATAAGTCATACCGGTGCTCCAACTAGGAGGGGCAACATTGTAAGCTATAATAGTTTCCTTAGTTGAATAAGAAGTGATTTTGAATGAAAGAGCTTGTCCTCCCAATACTGCAAATGCTTGGTATGATGCACCCCAGTTATGGCTCATACTTATCCACCCTGTTGTTGTTCCTTTCACCCACATTTGTGATATATCTCCTCCTCCTCCTACATTCATGACATAAACCAGTAACCAATATCCATTTCCTTGAAATGAGAAATTTATACCACCTTTCCTCGCGCATGGAACTCTGCAAGCATTCAAATCCGGTAAATTAAATAAGTAGCAATTAAAAGGAAAAGAACTTGGTAAGTACCTGCGATACATGACAGGAACGATACCAGCTTTCCATTGAGCAATTTTCATGAAAGCAGGCTTAGCCATGTCAAAATGGGTTCGAGGAGGATTGCACCATCCACCGATATTACTATCTTGGTACCAGTTAGGAGGGCAAAGGTTTGTAGCAGTAACGGTTGTGTATGGCGTGCCCGGATTACACCACTTAGAGTTGGTACATTTTATCTGAAAACAAGAACCACAAGCATAGCCATTCTTGTATAGTGTTGAACTCAATGCTGCAGTAGCAAGTCCATATCCACTAGAAAACAAGTTTCCATATCCACAAGCCCCTCCTGACATATTTCCAAAAATCATGAAAGTTATCGGTTAGCCGTTTTAGAATTGTTGCGAATAATCAAAAAGAGGCATATTCTAGCCAGCAGTAATATTTTCGAAAAAATAAATAGAGTAAAATTTGTGCACATGAGAAAAATCGATGAGGAACACGTACCCATAGTTTCCCGTCCAGTCTCATCGCCATAAAACGTAGCATGAGAATACGACCATGGTTTTGTCTGGAACGCGGCATCTGTTGATTCCATGATCATCATCACAAAGAAGCATACTGTGATGAAAAGGAAAGTGAGATTCCATGGCTGAATGGAAGCAGCCATGGTTTCAGAAATGAAAGTCAGAAGGTACCAAAATAAGCTTACAGAGCTTGATTTCGATGCAACCGATTTTACAAAATGTTGGTTCTATTATATAATTAACGAACCCTTTTTTAGTCATGTTTGACTTATACATACGTGAGGCCTTAGTGACCCTCACGAACGGTACGTCCTCCCATCGTCATCTGTCATTTTCTGTAATGTGCTTTCCCTAAATAGAAATTTGTAAAACTAGCTGTCGACATTTTTCCACTGTTGTGCAAAACCACCTATAAGCATTTTCAAAACTGGTAAACCAGCACGGGGTACCAGATTCCATGAGGATTATAAATAAAACTGTAATAGTAGTGTGGGTGGCTCAGTATAAATTTTTGTTTCCTAATTCCCATTCCCTCATGAGTTGACATTTATGATGGCCTATAGGCGAATTAGACAAATGAAACTTGGAAATTTTAGAAAAGAAATGATTAAGTCTGATCAAAGACATGTAACAGAGGAAAGAAGAAAATACACTATAGACGTCTAAGACGTGAGAATAACAACTTCATACTTGGGGACTGAAAGAAAAAATGAATTGTCTCAACATTAATGCTCTAAAGTGTCTGAATGCACCCCTCCTCCTCCCATGAGAAAATAAACAAATAGGAGTAATAATATAGAAGAATTGCAGCCGAAATTATTAACAAGAATACAGTAATTAACTACACTAACTAAGTTAGAAACTTGACACAAACTTTACGAATTATTCATTTTTTCTTAAGAAATGCAAGTTCATTTCCCATTTATGTGTCATCAACGAGCCGAGGAAGCCGGTTCTGAACAAGCAAATAAATAGTTTAAGTGAGCGAGACTTACAAAATGCAAGCATGCTGCAAAAATATGCTACCTTGGTCTCACAGAAAGGTAAATCTTTCTCTTTTCTGTTTTGCTTATTTTTACCAGGCGAGATTGGGGTATACTCAAACTAATTATGGTATACCCAATTTTAAAGGGACACTTTTTGTGGGTCTTAGGGGGAGTCCTAATGGGTAAGTTATAAAACTACCCTTACCCATTAATAATCTTAATTACCCTAATCAGTTTTTATTCTCTTCATTTCATCTTCTTCTCTTCTTCTTCATCTTCATCTTCATCTTCCATCAACCAAAGCCATATAAAAATCTTCAACTTTGATTTTCCAAAAAAATTGTTGACTCTACCAAATGAAAAGAAGACTATAAATGATGTTTAAACTCAAACCCATCATTGTGTTGTGTGATTTGATTGTTATATTAGGTTAGAAATCGAAAATTATGATTTCCTCGTGTTTTTGGTCGAAGGTCGTAACATGCATATCTTGCCAACTTTTCATAATGACCATGGCGGAGACCTCCGTTTTTCAACAGATCGGAAGGGTATTTTTGAATACCTTGCCGGCCAATAAATTTTTTATGTCATCTCTCGTATGTCAAAAAACAAAAGTCGGCAAGGTCGACGATGAAGATCATCTTAGCCACTTTTTGGCCGGCGAGGTCGACGATGAAGACCTTGCTTGACTTTTCATACTTCGAATCGAAAGTGTTGATTTATTCTTTGATTTTGAGTATGATTTCATATAACAGATTTGCAATCCCGTTTTTAGAAGTATTTCAGTTGTGTGCTTCATTTTCGTTCCAACAGATATTCTCAAAAAAAAAAATCATCAAAAATCATCCCACAAAAGTTCAATAAAAAACAAAATTTCATAACTTAAAATTCATAAGTTTTAATCTATTCAATCAATTTAAACTTAATTAATTAATCTAATCAAAATTTTAGTGTTAATTAAATGAGGGCAATTTTGCCATTTTGAAAATACAAGGTTAAGGGGTGGCTTGGTTTTACTTCAAAATGACCCTATTTTGTCTTATTGGATATACCCCAATTAGTTTGGGTATACCCCAATCTCGCCAGGTATTTTTAGGCAAACAAGAAATTCCAAGAAAACTCACTTTTCTAAAACTAAAGCAGCCATGCCACATTAATCACTGGTTGAATCCAGCGGTTTGTCCCGACTTACACAATAGGTGAGACAGACACCCCTGAACCGTGGTTTAACAGGAGGTGGTTTTAACTTTTAAGGGAAGGGTCCCACCCATTGTGGGTTTAGAATTTTCAGACTTAAAGAGGGGAGATGATAGACTCACCGCGGCTAAATCCTGCAGTGAGTCCCGATTGGGTAATCAGACGGTTCTAGAAGCATTCTCAACATCAGATTAGTAAAGGGTGAAAGTGGGGCCAGTTGTTATGTTTGAGGCGGGATTTACTGTCGGGAGATGCCGCGGTAAACCTATCATTTCCGCTTAAAGAGTACAAGAAAGACATATTTTTGTCTCATACCAAACTTTAGCGAAATTAGCTAAATGCATGTCTGTAATTATTTGGGTTTTGTAATTTTTGGTTATAGGCCTCCAGAATTGTGACAATACGGGTTACTGACTGAAATCCCCGATCATGTTTTCAGTTTAGTTAGGTAGTTGGCACGGCTCACTTGCATCAAGATCTGCTAATTTTGATTCCTATGCTACTCTACTCTCATGACATCAGAAAAGTAAATAAAAAACCCAGATGCATTTTTTAATTATTGGTGACTTCAAATACGAGCTAAACCTTATAGCATGTTTGGATGTATACCAGTAAATAGTTTAGCACAGTTTAGTGATGTTTTTTTCAAAACGACTTCCAAAAATAAAAAATTTATGTTTTTGTGAAGCAAAAACATAAAAAAAATCAATAGTTGAGTTTTTTCCGGCAATCATCTGTGTTTACCTTATGTTCCGGAAACTTTTTCCCAAAGGAAGCCATATAAGGTTGCCCAAAAAGAATTTTTGTCATTTTGGCCGATTTTCCTTGAGAAATCGAACCTAATGGGTTATCGGATCGGGGACTGGGTCCAGAAAATGAACACTGTCTGCCAAAGTGCAAGATGATAGGAACCGGAACAGACGTACTCAAAGAAAGCAAACCTAACCGTAACAACAAAAGATAATTCCAATTTTTTTTGATTCAGTTATACAGTATTTCCCTTACACCGTACAGGCCGAATAGTACAAACAACATACATTTGCTTGTTCGCACTGCAATGTTCTAAGCTCGCAACAGAACACAGTCGTAAAAATAAGGTCGACAGTCTGTGGGGCGTTCTTCATAATTTAAAATCCTAACAAGAATAGAATCTAACTCCTCTTCTTAAAGGGAGATTTCTTGATTTCTTACTGAAGACTAAGTACTCCTCTTTTTAAAGGGAGACCTCTTGTTTTCTTACTTACTCGTACCAACTTCCGTTAATGGAAATTGACATTAGACTTATATGTCATGCCGGTGTTCCAGTTAGATGGTGCAACATATGAAGCTGTAATGATTTCTTTAGTAGAATAAGATTGAACCCTGAATGACAGAGATTGTCCTCCTAATACTGCAAATGCTTGGTAAGATGCACCCCAGTTATGGCTCATACTGATCCATTGTCCTGTTTTACTTCCACGCACCCACATTTTTGAAATATCTCCTCCTCCGGCTACATTCATAACGTAGACTAGTAGCCAGTAGCCATTTCCTTGGAACTTGAATCGGAGTCCTCCAGGCTTCGCACATGGTACTCTACAAAACAATAACATAACCATGTTCAGTGAGCAGATATTACAAGCAAAATGCAAGTGGAAACTAGTAAAATTTTAACTATCAATAATGTGCTCAAATTCGAGATATAAGTACCTGCGGTACATAACGGGGACAATGCCGGCTTTCCATTGTGCGAATCTCATAAAAGCGGGCTTGGCCAAGTCAAAATGGCTCCTAGGCGGGTTGCACCATCCACCGTTGTTACTATCTTGGGCCCAGTTAGGAGGGCAAAGGTTTGTGGCAGTAACAGTTATAGATGGAGAATATTTGTAACACCATTTAGAATTAACACACTTCATTTGAAAACAACTTCCACATGCATAGCCATTGTTAAACAATGTTGTGCTCAATGCCGCAGTGTTAGTCCCATATCCACTGTCAAACAAGTTCCCATAACCACAAGCCCCGCCTGCAGTATTGACAATAAAAAACGTAAGAAATATGATTTAGATAAAACTGCATAGGCAAGTCTAATTAGCAGAAAATGACTCAGTTTCATACCCATTGTTTCACGAGCAGTTTCATCGCCGTAAAATGTAGCATGAGCAAGTTTCCATGAGGAAGGACGAAACTGAACGACTGAACCGTAAGATGCAGCTTGGGTAACAGGTGATTCCAAGATCATCAAGCTGAAGCTGATGATGATAAATAAGAAACTGATGAAGTTCCACGAGTGGAAGGAGAATGAGAAAGCCATGCTGAAGTTTTCAGAAAGGGAGATTGAAAATCTTTGGGATCCTACTGTGAAGAATTAGTTTTGATGTGAATTGAGTTACAAATGTGGTCTTTATATACTGCTCGGATGTACACATTTTGGACTGACAAGAACAAACGTGATGGTAAGTCATTATGCCTTAGTGATACCCACGTAGGCCGGTCCTTTTAGGCCAATAATTTGGCAGCAATTTTTGGTGGTAGTGCCAAGTCCAAGACGACATAGGTACATTTGATTTAAGAAGTATATGAAACCAATCAATTTTTTTAATGCAAATAACCCTTCGAGGATTAGTTTACTTGTTTTGATAAGGCAATGGTAGTTGACAATTATTTTTTGTTTTCTTTTATATTAAGACGTGACCACAACTAAGCTGTGGTTTACATATGATTGTCACAAAATATTGGTTTGATGTACTCCTAAGCTGGGAGTATGAAGCTGTGAACGCACTTCCACTTTATCATTTAAAATTAAGAATCTCAAAAAAAAAATTGGTTCTGACATAATCAACGCGGGAATTGAACCCATAACTCCTGGCTAACTGGACTAATGCCAGTTGGTTAGAATCTCAATTTTTGGAGTTGGCTTTTCTGGTGAGAATTGTTCTTGGGGCTTAAATGTTCGGAATGGAAGAAAATATTGGGATTTCTAGTCCTTGTAAGACAAACGTCACAAAACGTTGTTGTTGTTGTGGATTTCTATCCTACGGTGAGTATGGGGTCAATACGGATCATGGAAGGTATCACACCCTTAAGTCGACACCACAACTTTCTTGGATGTAATATGGCACATTGATTTCCTCAAGCTGGTCTGCACCACAAAACTCACCGTCTCAGTATTGCCTCTGGCCGTGTACAACAACAATCACTTCAAATTGTTCACCGATTTTATTTTATATTTTCGTTTTTCTCTATTTCTTCGTGTACCTCATAGTGTATAAGAGGTACGCGCCATACATTAACTCACAGATGAATGTCATTAAGAACCCATACAAACGTACTTTTATTTCATTGAGGGAAAAACATCTTCTTTTTTTTCCGAACAAGCAATTCATTAAAGCCGACTAAGTGGGATAGAAAATTTCCCACCTAGCATTACAAACCAGGTTCAGAGTATTTCCCGGCATCTATATGTTACCATAGGGCTCCAGTAGTCGGGGAGTTGAGAAACCTGATTGCCGTTTCAGGTAGGTATGGTCTTATTGGCCTATTAGAAATATTACATCTTAGTAAAGTGAAATAATTAAATAAGTTTTTAACTGAGTTTAATCAAAATTAGTAGTTTCTTCTCTCTTCTGCACCTGTTTTAGAATATGTCTTCTAACTTTAGTGTCTTGAACTGTCACAGTAAGTTCCTTTATCTTCCTTCTCCTTGATATCAACATAGCAGCTAGCACTCCTACTGACTGGGCTTCCTTGAAGCATCTTGTGTTGCAAAGAACTCCTGCAATAAACATCATCATTTTCATTAGTTATTGTTAAGATTGTTCTGACCAGGACGATCTACGGTGTCGATGGTAGTGTGGATATGTATCTTGCATTCATGTTTTTGAACCTGTAATTGTAACTCATTCCTCTGTTGTATAGTGGGGTTTCTAACAGGTATAAAATGTTGAAGGGACTTTTGTTGCGTCACTGGGTAATGTTTGACCAGATTCATGGTTGTTTGGGGATTGGCTAGACCCCTTCAAAATAATGCAGACACCTTGCTTTCCAAATGCACCAGCATATGGTAGCACACCAGGCAGGGAAATCATCTCTTATTTGGTTCTCCGGAAGGTTTTGTTCAAACCTATATAGAAACCAACTTTCTATAATACAATCTAATCTTTGATCGTACCATTTTTGTATTCCCATTCCAAACCAAACAGCTCTACTAAAATTGCAATCGAGTAAGATGTGTTTTAAGGTTTCATCACCTCTTCTACACATGATGCAGAGAGGAGTTGTATCCTTAATCTTTTCATTCAGATTTTTATTGACAAATGGAATGTTATGAAGGACCTTCCACATTGGATTCTGGGCCCCAGATTCTTTTCCAAGTACCAGGGTTACTCTCCCCAGTCTCTAATTGAGAGTTAGGCTTAACCAAGAAATTGTACACTTTTCTTACCGAGATGCCACCTTTACAGTTTGTTAGCCAAACTAACTGGTCCCTATCATCCTGATGGTAATCTAAGGGTATGTGTTTTACATTTTCAGCAACAGTTTGGTGGAACGCTTGATCGATGAAATCAGCATTCCACTCTTTAAAGATGGGGTTGATCAGTTGACTAACAGTAGTCAAAGTATTTTGGATTTTTGGCGTTATACCTTCTTTTGTTATAGAATTAGGGTGATTTAGAGGAATCCAGTTATGACTCCATGTCTGAATAGTCTCACCATTTCCCACTCTCCAAACAACGTTCTTCTGAATGACTTTAAGCCTTTCCAAAGACACTTGCACAACCAAGAACTGGTTTGGCTAGGCTTTTTATTGAGGAGAAGAAGAGGAGAGCCCCATTTAATATATTTTGACTTCATTATTTTCCCCCACAGACAATCCTGGTTGTGGATAAGATGCAAAAGCACCTTAAATAATCATTGCCAAATTAAACTCAAAGTAGTTTTTAAAACATATAACACCCAACTCTTTGGGTAGACAAGTTTTTGACCATTTTTTAGGGAACCAACCTCGTTCCTTCCCAACATTATGACCTCAAAAGAAAGCTCTATTAAAAGCATCCATTTTTTTTGTGATGTTTTTCGGTATGACAAAACATGTCATTTGATAGGTAGCCAAAGAATCAGCAACATGCTTGATCATGACTGCTTTACCAGTTGGGGTAAGATGCTTACCCCTCAAGCCTGCTAACCTCCCTTCAGTTTAATTCTCCATACTTTCATGATTTTGATGATTTCCCTAGCTTCCTTATTACCCACACTTTTGCCAAAAAATATGCCAGATTTATGGTAATTTATCAGTTGTCCAGATCCTTTGCTGAAAGAATCTATGATGCAGATCGGGTTTTACATTCCTTTTTGGTTGCCCTAGCAGAGACAATCATCTGCAAACAACAGAACAAAGATGGGTGGGGCTCCAGTTGTCACCTTAATCCCATGGATTTTTCCATCATATTCTGCCTTTTTAATAACCATAGACAGACCATTCATGCACATAATGAAGAGATACGGCGATAGGGGACCTCCCTACCTTTTTAATTGGGACTGCAGCAGAAGTAGATCCTACTGTTGATGGTGGTTTTTAGACAAAGGGTAAAATCGTAAAACCCCAAATAACCTAATGTCACCAGTGACACATTTATTAGAACATTTAATGCATGTAGTCAATAATTAATAGAGGGTATTTTTTAAAATTAGGGTTACAACGAACAAAACCCTAATTCACCTCCGTGCCAATGGCAAATCATGCCAGCTACACCTAGCCCAAGCTAGCCGCATCTCTATGCCAATGGCAAATCATGCCAGCCATACCAAACGCGCCAAGCATGCCAACCATGCTAGCCGCACCTCTATGCCAATGGAAAATCATGCCGACCATACCAAACGCGCGCGAAGCATGCCAACCATGCTAGCCGCACCTCCATGCCAATGGCAAATCATGCCAGCCATACCAAACGCGCCGAAGCATGCCAACCATGCTAGCCGCACCTCTATGCCAATGGCAAATCATGCCAGCCATACCAAATGCTAGCCGCACCTCCGTGCCAATGGCAAATCATGCCAGCCACACCTAGCCCAAGCTAGCCGCATCTCTATGCCAATGGCAAATCATGCCAGCCATACCAAACGCCGCCAAGCATGCCAACCATGCTAGCCGCACCTCCGTGCCAATGGAAAATCATGCCAGCCACACACCTAGCCCAATCTAGCCGCATCTCTATGCCGATGGCAAATCATGCCCGACCATACCAAACACGCCAAGCATGCCAACCATGCTAGCCGCACCTCCGTGCCAATGGTAAATCATGACAGCCACACTTAACTCGAGCTAGCCGCGCCATGCCAAACACACTCGCCTTGGCCCTAGCTACACTGGTCACTCCACGCCAAGCCAAACACCCTTACCTTGGCCCTAGTCACGCCACGCCAAGCCGAACACCCTTACCTTGGCCCTAGCCGCGCCATGCCAAAGTAGCGCCCGCACCTAGGCTTGCAAACCATGCAACCTAGGCCAAATTGGCCACGCATGCCATTGGCACATGCCAACACGCTCGCTGGTAGCTTTTCCTACCAAGGCGCAACCCAGTTGGCCACGCATGCCATTGGCACATGCCAACACGCTCATTGGTAGCTTTTCCTACCAAGGCGCGACCCAGATTGGCCACGCATGCCATTGGCACATGCCAACACGCTCGCTGGTAGCTTTTCCTACCAAGGCGCGACCCAGTTTGTCCACGCATGCCATTGGCACATGCCAACAAGCTCGCTGGTAGCTTTTCCTACCAAGGCGCGACCCGATTAGCCACGCATGCCATTGGCACATGCCAACATGCTCGCTGGTAGCTTTTCCTACCAAGGCGCGACCCAGTTAGCCACGCATGCCATTGGCACATGCCAACATGCTCATTGGTAGCTTTTCCTACCAAGGCGCGACCTTAATTGGCCACGCATGCCATTGGCACATGCCAACACGCTCGCTTGGTAGCTTTTCCTACCAAGGCGCGACCCAGATTATTACGCATGCCATTGGCATATGCCAACATGCTCACTGGTAGCTTTTCCTACCAAGGCGCGACCCAAATTGGCCACGCATGCCATTGGCACATGCCAACACGCTCATTGGTAGCTTTTCCTACCAAGGCGCGACCCAAATTGGCCGGCATGCCATTGGCACATGCCAACATGCTCGCCGGTAGCCTTTCTTACTAAACCGTGGCCCCTAATGGCCGAGCATGCCATTGGCACATGCCAACACGCTCGCTGGTAGCTTTTCTCACCAGGGCGTGGCCCTAATGGCCAAGCATGCCATTGGCACATGCCAACATGCGTCACTGGTAGCCTTTCTTACCAAACCGAGGCCCTAATGTCCGAGCATGCCATTGGCACATGCCAACATGCGTCACTGGTAGCCTTTCTTACCAAACCCGTGGCCCTAATGGCCGAGCATGCCATTGGCACATGCCAACATGCTCACTGGTAGCTTTTCTCACCAGGGCGTGGCCCTAATGGCCAAGCATGCCGTCGGCACATGCCAACATGCGTCACTGGTAGCTTTTCTTACCAGGCCGTGACCCTATTGGCCACGCATGCCATTGGCACATGCCAACACGCTCGCTGGTAGCTTTTATTACCTAGCCGTGGCCCTAATACACGCTGGTAGTCACTTACACTCAACGTACAACCTACCACCAAGGCATTCCACACATGCCATTGGCACATGCCACACACGCCACTAGCAGCTATGGCATTTCCACTTGCGCTCGAGGTGCAACTCGCAACAAAGGCATTCCGCACATGCCATTGGCACATGCCACATGCGCCCTAGCGGCACCACTTGCACTCAAGATGCAACCAACACTCGAGACATCAACACAAACCGGGGATGCTTTCTAGGGTCTTGGTTTGGCGGTCACGGATGCGACGTACACTACGCTCACATTAAGAAAGCGTGAATAGGAATAAAGCGGTCAAATAAAAGAGGAAATAATGGTGAAAACGTTTTCACCCATTAAAACCATGCGGTTACCACCTCCTCCCATTATTTCACCCTTTACTCTCTTCCTTCATGAGGCTGTGGGTGCGTTTCAATCTCGACTTGTATAAATAGGTCTTACCTATTTCCACCGGATAACAAGTCTCGGTCGGAGAAAAATACTACACTCTCGGAAAGGTAACTTTGCAAGCTCTCCAAAAAGCTTTCATCTCTTGCAAGCTTAAGCTTTCACTTTACGATACAAGTCGAGACACTACTCTCCTGCACTATTCGGTCTCAACACCTTTCTTTGCTTCCTCCCCAAATCAACCCTTCTTCTCCACTTTGTGACCGAAGCAAGTCCTGGAAACGGCCATTTCTTGGTTTAGGCCGGACTTGTACAAATTGATCTCTCGAATCTATAAAGTGCTCACGAGTAGCACATTTGTTTAGGGTTTGAACCAGGTTTCTCACTCACCTACCGAATTTACCAAATCGGCGAAACGATTTTTACCCATAAACAATTGGCGACCACAGCGGGAGGATTGATCTATCGGTTACAATACCAACTCCGACTCGATTTCGTTTCCCGAACATCAAATCCCAACATGGTGGAACTTAGGTCCGGAGCGGCCGCCGAGAACACCAAAGCCACGAACGCATCCACGATGTTAGCGTCTCTCCCAATAACGTTGTTGCATCACCGGCTGACAACAGCAACATCGAATGCACTCCCTCAAGTATAACACCGCCAATCACCAGGGCCAGAGCCGCAGCCTCCTCTAGTGTCTCTGCACAACCCTCTAATCACGGCAACGAAAATATTTCTTGGGTGTCGCGCCACCGATCACCGGGGCTAGAGCCGCCGCTCACGACCCCAAATGCTTCGTCTAGCATGGCGCCTCCGACCACGACCAAGGTCCCAACTACCCCGCCGATGGGACGAGAAACCGGAGGGACCAGAGGAAGTCGTCCTTACGTCACCATCGCTGATTTGATGGAACGACAAGAGATGCTCGCCAGAGCCCAGACGGATATGGTTTCAACGCAGAAGGAGGTACTCATCTTTCTCAAGACCCTGACAGAACGACTACCACGTGAGTCGCGCCCTCCAGAGCCATTTAGGAACGTCTCCAGCAACCCCGACGCCAGCACCTCGGCGGAACACGCCTCCACGGATGAGGAAACTCGCGCTAGAATCCCGTCGGAAAGAAATCAGCCGCCTAACTTCGTCACTAGAGAGGATTTGGATCAACTTCTCTCCGCAATCAATCAAGAATGATGAATTGGACGTGCATCATCACCAACCCCCCTACCCATCCGAAATGCGAGAGAATCCCTCTCCCAAGGGGGTACTCTTCTCTTCAATTTACCTGTATGATGGTATAGGAATGCACATGAGCATGTCTCCGTTTCACTGGAATCCCTAGGTGAACATGAATATAATCACGTTCTTCGTTTAAGGGAATTCTAAAAATCACTTCATTTGGAAGGGCGTACACATGGTACAACAACATTCCACTTGAACAGCATTCCCAACCGGAATAGCATGGTCACTGCGTTTTACAAGAAATACTTCTTCGTGTCCCGAACAAGTTACTTTCTGGACCTCGGAAGAATGTACCGATGGTATAACGAACATCCGAATGATTTCATCAAAAGGTTCGGGGTTCAAGCACTCATCACACGACCCAAACGTAATCAACAACAACCGGTGAACGATGCATCAATGGTATGGTTCCAATTTACAGCGCCCTGCTAGAAAAACTTGCGTTTCCAAACGTTCTCGAACTCCATGAAGCCGCAGACGATCCGCAACAACAAAGCACAAGATTCCGGAAAGAGCTAGGCCAACTCGAATCAAGACGCGCGTGAAACCCGCGGAGTAGACGCATCATCAACAAACAATTTAATGCCGGCTCATCCTCCGTGAACATAGTAAACGAAAGGGGAAAAAGAAAAGCCCCAACTACGAGCCACCAGCCAAAACGTGAAGCGCGCACAACGGAACCCCGCCACGGAAGACCGTCACTAAAGCTCCCATACAGCATCATGAGGCCAAGGAAATACCCTTGATTTCCGTTTCCCATCGAGGAGGTGATTGACCTCCTAGAAGCTCAGGTTCAAGATGATGTCATCGATCCCACCTCCCAAACGTCCACCAACTGAGGCCGAGATGGCGAACCCCAAATCTTGCCATTACCACGAGTTCGTTCACCACCCGACTAGCGATTGCAACAGGACTAAAGCATATTTTCAAAGAAAGGATAGAAGCGGGGAGAACTCCAACTAGGAGACGAAAGAGTGCATCGAGACCCACTCCTAATAAGAAACTGCGGGTCCTCTGGGACTCCGTGCACGAGACTGTACGATCCATGATGCAACATGTGTGCGAAATTCTCTATCTTTCCAAGGTGCGCGCCAAGATATTTTCGCAGCTTTCAATCGCGTTGTATCCGGCAAATGACTTTTTCTTCCTCGGAAACCACGCCGAGGCCCAAGCTTCCCAAACAAAGGCGGAACCAAAAGGAAAATCGGGGACTGGGCCACGTCCGTTTAAGAGGTAACGAATTTGACGACACGCTCATCGACACGGTCTCCTACCACAACATCATTACTTTCAAGACACTAAAGGCGGCGGGATTTACAAAACAAGACGCTACCTATTCCCGTCCGTGATCAAGGACTTGAGAGGAGAAGCTTTGAACGCGCATGGCTACATCAACTTAGAGATCGAGATGGGAGACGCTATAACACATAGCAAATTCCATATTGTCAAAGAACTAGATCACGACATGGTATTGGGACGTTTATGGGTGCTCGACAACAAAGCGAAATTGGATGTGCACCCTCCGCTAACGTCCACTCCCGAAGGAAATTCCAACAAATCATCCCACTGGTTATCACATCAACAAACTAATGAAGAAACCCGGACATCCGGAGAAGACCCGTTGGCGCTAGCTCATGGTTTTCAAATGCAAGTAAGTCGACCGAGCAACCTTTTCTGCAACCAGTCTTTCCTTCCCCCATTCCGTCATGGGGACTCGGCGCGATTACCGGCACGAACGCTGTCAAGAAATGTGAATGGAGAGCTGGACCATTTGAACACTTTGCAAGAAGCTTGGAAACTTCTATTGAAACCAACGAAGCCAAGACTCAAACGGTTGCGCGACATCTGAACCCGTTTTCAATCGGAGATGTAGTGGTTAAGGAAAACTCATTTCAAGTTGGGAGGATGACGGTAAAAATGGCTATTCAAACCGATTCGCCCAATGAAGGAGAGGACGAATCTGTATCACAGTTGCGGATACCCTTTTGGGAGGATATTGCAAGCTCATCAATGCGAGACACACACAAGGCGTGATAATTCACTCGCGATGGCTCAAGGAATCCAATCCTAAAAAGTTGTACTTCCCATTTACTCCCCTTTTAGTATTTCCTTTAACAATTCCTCTTAGTAGTTGTACTTCCCCAAGATGAATACGCAGTTTGTATTTCTCCCTGGGGATTCCCCTTCCCGTCAAAAAAAAAAAAAAAAAAAGGGGCATAAATACATCTCTTTCCAAGCAAATTCTCCAGATATCAGAAAAATACATCATATAAACCCAGAAAACCACTGCAGAGTCATCATACCACAACCTCTTTCAAAATATATATATATATATATATATATATATATATATGAAGCAAAATGTTTACTGATGAAGAAGAAGGAAAAGATGAGTTTACCCAAAAAAAAAAAAAAATCATGGGAACTAAGCAGCTAACAGAAATAACAAAAGGGAGGAACTAGCCCTCGAAGGATGGAGCACAAGTCCCCTCGGGCAAAGCTATCTTCAAGAACTTCCCCAAGAATCCTTCGGGCAACAAAGGTTCCATTCAACGGTTTTAGCAGCAACAACCTCAACATCCCATCCCGGCGACCACAAAGCTGTGACAGACGAGCAGTGTCCTCCCGACGACCATTCCAGCATACGCCACCATGACCCCTCCGGTATCACCAACATCACCTTTGGCATCAACTTCAAAGGCTATTTCATTTCCATCATATGCTCCTTCGAAGGTTTTCTCATTGACATTTCGAAGAAAGTTCTTCGATTCATCCGCATCAAAATCAAGAATCATGGCGCTCTCCTCCACGCTCACTGAACCCAAGAGAGTCCGAGCATGCACCTGTTCTTCGCGGGGGTAGATGGAAGGGAGGTCCTTAATAATTTCACTAGCTTCATGGAGCAAGGACTCAATCCCAACCAATGCCTCCTCAAGAGAAGAAGATCGATCTCCGCTAATTCTGAAGTCCTTTAGAAAGTTAAAGGAACGGCCATCCTGGAAGGTCCCATCATACACTTTACAAATAATGGGAAAATGATCAAGTTCCATCCTATCTATACACATATAAAAAGAGGATAACATGAACAGAGAAGAAGAAGAAAACATACCGATATGATTTTCTTAGCCCGAATAACCCTAGTCGGGGTGCTTTCGCAAGAGTCAGATCTTGCGCCTTCACTTGGAGAATCTCATTTGTTTAGAGGATGATTCGTCTCTAGGCAAAGAAAAGAGAGACCAACAAGAAGAACCCTTTTCTCAAACAAGGGATATGATGCGATTGCGTTGGGTTTGAATACGGGACCTTAAAAAAGGAAAGGAAGCAATGAGGGACATAACGCTTCCAGTTTCTTGGCATGGACGATGCCCTGATTGAAGACGCGTGAAGGAAGGCAAAATAAGGAAACTTTGCTATCTGTAGAAACACCTACTCCCTCCTTGTTCACACCGATCCCATCAAGTCACACCAGCTAGCACGCTCAGCTTCCCCACCTTACACCGGTCCCACCAGCTAGCGCGCTCAGTTTCCCAACTCACGCCAACTTCCCAATGACCGCCCAAGTCCCGCCAGCAAGCACGCACAGCTTCCCTACCTTGCGCCGGTACCACCAGCTAGCACGCTCAGTTTCCTAACTCGCATCAACTTCTCAACGCCGCCCAGCTTCCTGTCTCTCACGACGCTAACTTCCCGATTGTGCCAGCCTCCCGATTTGCGCAAAACTACCAGAGGCAAGGATTCCAAATCCTATTTATAAAAAGGTCAGACGAGCCTCCTCAATTCTCTCTACAGTTTGCTGCTGATAGTTTGTCACCATCTTATGCTTACCTCGCAACAAAGCTCATGTTCCGAGCTAAGCAGGGGACTTAATGTTGATGGTGGTTTTTAGACAAAGGGTAAAATCGTAAAACCCCAAATAACCTAATGTCACCGGTGACACATTTATTAGAACATTTAATGCATGTAGTCAATAATTAATAGGGGTATTTTTTCAAATTAGGGTTACAACGAACAAAACCCTAATTCACCTCCGTGCCAATGTCAAATCATGCCAGCCACACCTAGCCCAAGCTAGCCGCATCTCTATGCCAATGGCAAATCATGCCAGCCATACCAAATGCGCCGAAGCATGCCAACCATGCTAGCCGCACCTCTATGCCAATGGCAAATCATGCCAGACCATACCAAACGCTACCAAGCATGCCAACCATGCTAGCCGCACCTCTATGCCAATGGAAAATCATGCCATCCATACCAAACGCGCCGAAGCATGCCAACCATGCTAGCCGCACCTCTGTGCCAATGGCAAATCATGCCAGCCACACCTAGCCCAAGCTAGCCGCATCTCTATGCCAATGGCAAATCATGCCATCCATACCAAACGCGTCGAAGCATGCCAACCAAGCTAGCCGCACCTCCGTGCCAATGGAAAATCATGCCAGCCACACCTAGCCCAATCTAGCCGCATCTCTATGCCGATGGCAAATCATGCCAGCCATACCAAACGCGCCGAAGCATGCCAACCATGCTAGCCGCACCTCCGTGCCAATGGTAAATCATGCCAGCCACACTTAACTCGAGCTAGCCGCGCCATGCCAAACACTGCGTGCCTTGGCCCCTAGCTACACCCAGTCACGCCACGCCAAGCCAAACACCCTTACCTTGGCCCTAGTCACGCCACGCCAAGCCAAACACCCTTACCTTGGCCCTAGCCGCGCCATGCCAAAGTAGCGCCCGCACCTAGGCTTGCAAACCATGCAACCTAGGCCAAATTGGCCACGCATGCCATTGGCACATGCCAACACGCTCGCTGGTAGCTTTTCCTACCAAGCCGCGACCCAGATTGGACACGCATGCCATTGGCACATGCCAACACGCTCGCTGGTAGCTTTTCCTACCAAGGCGCGACCCAAATTGGCCACGCATGCCATTGGCACATGCCAACATGCTCGCCGGGTAGCCTTTCTTACCAAACCGTGGCCCTAATGGCCGAGCATGCCATTGGCACATGCCAACACGCTCGCTGGTAGCTTTTCTCACCAGGGCGTGGCCCTAATGGCCAAGCATGCCATTGGCACATGCCAACATGCGTCACTGGTAGCCTTTCTTACCAAACCGAGGCCCTAATGGCCGAGCATGCCATTGGCACATGCCAACATGCGTCACTGGTAGCCTTTCTTACCAAACCGTGGCCCTAATGGCCGAGCATGCCATTGGCACATGCCAACACGCTCGCTGGTAGCTTTTATAACCAGGGCGTGGACCTAATGGCTAAGCATGCCGTCGGCACATGCCAACATGCGTCCTTTGGTAGCTTTTTCTTACCAGGTAGTGACCCTATTGGCCACGCATGCCATTGGCACATGCCAACACGCTCATTGGTAGCTTTTATTACCTAGCCGTGGCCCTAATACACGCTGGGTAGTCACTTACACTCAACGTACAACCTACCACCAAGGCATTCCACACATGCCATTGGCACATGCCACACACGCCACTAGAAGCTATGGCATTGCCACTTGCGCTCGAGGTGCAACTCGCAACAAAGGCATTCCGCACATGCCATTGGCACATGCCACATGCGCCCCTAGCAGCACCACTTGCACTCAAGATGCAACCAACACTCGAGACATCAACACAAACTGGGGGATGCTTTCCAGGGTCTTGGTTTGGCGGTCACAGCATTCAGCGTACACTACGCTCATATTAAGAAAGCGTGAATAGGAATAAAGCGGTCAAATAAAAGAGGAAATAATGGTGAAAACGTTTTCACCCATTAACACCATGCGGTTACCACCTCCTCCCATTATTTCACCCTTTACTCTCTTCCTTCATGAGGCCGAGGTACGTTTCAATCTCGACTTGTAGAAATAGGTCTTACCTATTTCCACGGACAACAAGTCTCGGTCGGGAGAAAAATACTACACTCTCGAAAGGCAACTTTGCAAGCTCTCCAAAAAGCTTTCATCTCTTGCAAGCTTCCAAAGCTTTCACTTTCGATACAAGTCGAGACACTACTCTCCCAGCACTATTCTGGTCTCAACACCTTTCTTTGCTTCCTCCCCAAATCAACCCTTCTCGTCCACTTTGTGACCGAAGCAAGTCTGGAACGGCCATTTCTTGGTTTAGGCCGGACTTGTCAGGATTGATCTCTCGAATCTATAAAGTGCTCACGTGCAGCACATTTGTTTAGGGTTTGAACCAGTTTCTCACTCACCTCATCAATTTACCGAAATCGGCAGAAACGATTTTTACCCATAAACACCTACGCATTGAGCTATTAGGTTACACTAATCTTCCCCAAAACCTAATCTATTAAGGGTCTGAAGAATAAATTCACTTTCTATTCTGTCGAAAGCCTGCGACATATCAATTTTTAAACTCATATAGCCTATTTTCCTTTTTTTTTTCCCTACTCCTCATAGTGTGGATAATCTCGTGAGCAATAATGACATTGTCAGAAATCTGTCTGCCTGGGACAAAAGTTGACTGGTATGAGAGATAAGGTTATCTAGGAGAGGTTTTAACCTGTTTGCTAAGATTTTTGAAATTATTTTATAGACAGTGTTACACAAAGAGATGGGTCTAAAGTCCCCCGGAGAGGTGGGAAACTTAATTTTGGGGATGAGAGTGATGAAAGTGGCATTGATTTCTTTAAGGAGAGACCTAGCCTGAAAGAAATCATATATGGTGGATATGAGATCATTTTTTATCAGATTCAAGTTTTTTTGAAAGAAAATGGTAGGGAAACCATCTGGTCACGGGGCCTTGTTTAGGTGCATTCCAAAATAGACAAATTTAATCTCCTCTTCGGTGGATGGGGACATCAGCTTAATGTTGTCTTCCTCTGTGATACTTTTAGGAACCAAATCAAGGATATGTGGGGTATTTTGTTAGAGCACTGCTCGGTCGAACTCGCATGCGTTGCTATCTCAAGCATGTTTGTCAATGTTAGTAATCAAAACTGTAAGTCTTGATTTCTAGCCTATTTATAGATGTCTCGGACTAGGACATAGATTGTGTAGTTGAGCTTAGTTTTTACGGCGTTCATCTTTTGAAGACGAAGAACTACTAAGGGGAGATTGTGGAACTTCTTCGACAAAAGGTATGTGGAGACTTGAACTCATCTATCACTTGGAAAGTCTATTTCTACTGTAGTAGCAGGATTTCCCACACTACACCCCTTACTCGATTTTGCTTATTTAACCCATTGAAAGATGTAAGATCAAGAGTATTTATTGATTGAATTCATGAATTGTTTACTCAAGGAAATAGAATTACACTTAGAAATTAATACACTCTTAAACTTTCTCTCTCCTAATGACTTGCCCAACAACTTCAAAGAGATCTCTCCTTTTTCACAGATTCACTCAGCCCTTTATATAGGGTAATACATAGTGGTAGACAGCTAAAGCTATCCTTTATTTTTAGGGAATGTCCCGCGAAGTGTCGCAAATGCACGGACATTCGTTCTCGCGACACTTCTTAGCCTTCGCTGGATCTCCTGTCTTCCAATTGTTTTGCTTGTCGTTTATTCATTGCGTCGTTTATTTTTAGCTCTGCGACTCCTTCGCGACAACGTCGTTTACTAATCCCGCGAGTCTTGTATGTTGCGATATTATGATCCTACATCTTGCCTCTTTTTCCTTGAATATTGCTTGTAGAGCGATCTTTAAGGAAAAATCTGTTGTAGCAGTAATCTTTGATCTTTGCTGATGAGGGAATGAGCAGAAGAATACTGTACTTGAAAAGTACGTACTTGCCTCTATTCTTTTGCGAAGTTCCGAAGCTCCTATGTACGAAGTGTCATTTCTTGCCTCATGTGTTACAGAGAATAATCAATTTCGCAATCTCTTCTCGCCTATTAGGAAATATGCCGTATATTTGGATTCTGCTAAAGTTCTTTTCGTCAGGTTTCCTTGGATCTGGTAGTGACCGTTTACACGTGTCTATATTTACCTCTTTTACCGGTGCATTTAATGTTATCCGGTCATAACATTTTCTCATCTATTTATAGGAGCATCCCCTGTGAAGAATTTTCCTTTTCCTTTTCATCTTCTTCATCGTCGCAAGTGTTCTTCTTCTTCATCACTTTAGCTATTCTCTTCCGATTGTTACTCTCATGGCTTCGGGGTTTGTTAATTTTTCCATATCTGACGATGATTTTGTGGTTGATTAAATTTGAGATTGGCTTTTCTTGTTGAAATCATATTTGGTATGATTAACTTTGTGGTTCTTTTTCTGCCATTGTTGTTTAACAGGAACCAACCCAGAACTAAATTTACCGTGAAGGACCCTCTTCTTTCTTTGGGCTCGCCATCGAAATCTACTTCACAACAAGAATCCCTCATGCAACCAAAGCCCTCTTTGCGAGTAAAATCTATGGCTTCAAAGAGACAGTCTGCGAATGATAAGGTATTTAAGAAACCTTTGTTTTTTTTTATTAACAATATATTGTTGCCTCTGTTTCTTATTTAACTTGTCATTCGCAGGATGATAAAATTACTGGTAATACTCCCAAAAGGCTTCGCCACTCTAAGCCTGTTACCCCAAACGTTCCGTTTCCTTCATTCACACCTTCGTCTCCTGCTGTGAAATCTTCGCAAGATAATTTTGTGCCTCTTTCCTCTGATAACATTACTAGCGACGACATTTCTATACCTCAACTCCTCATAGACCAAGTTCCTCATAATAACCCTACTACAAACAATCTTACGCCTCCTCCTGTTATTAATGCCCCTGCTATTTCTCCAATCACTTCCCTTCCTGAAACCTCTTCTTCTCCTAAGGCTCCTTTGACAAAGGATAACTCATCTTTTTTGGTGGAGCAAATTCCTCTAACGGCGGAAAATTTGGAGGGTATAGATGTGGCCTTTAAGGTTCTTTCAGATCTCGTGAATGATGCCAAGAGGACTTCTGCTGATCCTGTCAAATCCAACGTCAGTAGATTTTAAGTAAGCACCTTGGTCCTGATAAGGTCTCGCAAGCATCTTTAGTTCAAGAAATTAGTAAGTCAAGGATGATCTCCGAGGTTATGACGCGAAGTGCAATAGTCTCCACCTTGAAAATCAAAAATTTCACAACATATCGCTAGATCGTGATAACCTTCGCAAGAAGAATGAAGAATTAAAAGGTATGTTCTCCCCCCCCCTTTTTTTTTTTTTTTTTTTTTTTTTTTTTAACAACTCAAACTCCCTGTTCGTCCTCCAAGCATTAAACCAGAAACGAATAATGGAGATATATCAAGCGGAGTCTGTCGTTGAAGAAGTTCGAGTGGAAAGGGATGCTTGGATGGAGCAATATAATCTCTTAGATAATCTTCACACCTATGCAGCTGATCAAATAAATAACTTGTCTAAAGAGAATTTTGATTTATCGCAAAAGCAAGACTCATTAAGTAATGACTTATCTCGCCTCTCTTATTCTTTGACTAAAACTAATTTGGAGTTGGAAACTTTATCAGATGAGAATCGAACTCTTTCTCAAGAGAAACGTTCTCTGTTGAATAAGATGGCGAGCTGTTCGCAGCAGTATAATGCTTGTCAAAAGTTATGTGAAGAACAAGAGCAAGCCAAACATTCTTTGAAAAACCAACTTGAAGAAATTACTGCCGAGAGAGATAAACTTATTCAAGGTAGAATAACTTTGAGTGTAAAAGCGAAGCAATTCCAAGAACAATGTGCCAAATTAGAAAAATCCAACTCTACTCTTGCGGCCGAAAACTCCATACTTGTTTCCAATGAAAAGAATTTGCGATCTCGATTGAAAGGCTTAGTTGGAGATTCATTTGATGATGCCATGGACTGTTTGGGGAATAACTTCGCAGCTTTAATTCAACATCTTACTTTTCAAAAGGAAGGTAGTCAAATTATTTGACTATCTGAATTTATTTATTTATTCTATGAATGCTTTATTACCCTAAAAAATGCCAATAATGTTCGATAAGAATTTTCTTTGATCTTGTGTATTTGTTATGTAGACTCTGAGAGAAAGCTTCGCTCCACTATATCCACCCTCAAGTCTGATTATTCTAAAATTCGCAAGGAAAAGAGATTACTCACTGCGTCACTTGCTCGTTCTCGCGACCGTGCAGAGCGAAGATTTGATTATATGTCTTATTGTAAGGACATTGATAGTAAGAATCGTCAAAAGGCATTGCTTCGCCAATTCCCTCTAAAAGCGGAAGTTCTTGTGAATAACATTTTGCTGTCGAAGTCTCTTGATCCTATTCACGTCGATCCTTTGGAAGTGAGTGATGATGAAGTTCCTAATGCTCCAGATAGTGATTATGAATATGAAAGCTGCGAAGATCTCCCTGATAAGGAAGTTGTCAATGAAGATCCAAATAGAAAGACTCCTGATGAAAATCCAGTATCTGGCGAGAACGAAGGTAATGAAAACATTTCTGATGAAAATCCACCAATTGAAGGAGGCGAAGGCGATAAGGGCGCGAAAAGTCTCAACCATCCTCTGTTCTTGATAATGCTTTGATGTGGAGAGTTAAATTCTCTTTGTAATTTGCGAATTTCTTTTTGTGTGAATGATTTAACTCTTTGATTGAGTAATTCCCATATTTCTTTCTTCCTTTCTTAGTTAAGACCACCTTGCGAGCATGTTTGCTCATTGAATTTTTATTAAGTAAATCCATCCCAATCGGGATTTAATTTTAATTCTTCGTCTTGCGACAAAGTCGCAGCCGCCCCTACATTTTCATGCAGAGGCCCATTGACCTTGCCTTATCATTTTTGTGGGGCTTCCAAGTTAGACCTCCCTAATTAGAGGTCTTCCCCTCGCCACCTTTCATCGCGACAAGATCGCGGGACGTCTTTACACTTTCATGTAAAGACCCATTGATCTTGCCTTATCATTTTCCAAGTATTTTTGCCTCTGCGGGGATGTTTTAGTTGCGACAATATGACAGGCCTAGATATCCTTGCGAACATAAAGCCCCATGACATTGCCGTCGTGCGACGAAATCGCAGGACGTCCGTACACTTTCGTGTAAAGACCCATTGATCTCGCCTTACCCTCGCGTTAGTATTATTGCCTCTGCGGGATCATTGCACAAATATGACGAGCCTAAATTCTCTTGCGAAAACATAGCCTTATGACATTTGCGTCTGTTTTGACACCCCCTAATGGAGAGCGTCGCCCTTATCATCTCCCCGGTTGCCCCTTCAAGGAGGCGAAACATCGGCCATACAAGACTAGCTCCTCCCATCCGGTCTTAACAACAACCGTTGTTTTCGCAGCCTCTTATCCCTTATACCTATATGGTTTATGGTTACGAGGCTGCACCCTAAGTGGAGTTTTCTTCGGGCGAGTGCAACGCATGCCAAGACTTGCCAAGAATGGCCGGGGTAGGTTCATCCATCCCGGGCACTCGGCTCAACCGTGTACCTCGGCGCCTTGAGCATACACTCGACTCCTTGGAAGAGACCCTCGGTCGCCCAACCAGGTATAACCTACATATATAGTTGGGAATCCAAGGTACCTCCTCCGGATAGGCTTTCATGGGCCCCAAATTTTCATGGTTCGGGCTTCGGGGAGCGGTGTAACCTTCCCCGAACCATGGCGAGAGATACCCCCTTATATGACGCACTTTAGGTCTTACATTTGCCTCTTACGAAATGTTATTCGCGAACTAGGGTGTACGCCATAAAGGTTCGTCCCATTCTTTTGCGCATTCATATTTGTTAAATCATTCAATCATTCATGTTTCATTATTTGCTGATATTTGTTTGCGAAGTATTCGCATAGTTCTGTTTCATTTGTTGTATTTCACTTTTCTTTCTTAGTCGAATTCTCATTTTACTCTTGGCTGCGAGATTCTCGCACATCATTACTTCAGTTGCTACTTTGCATCCTGCTTTTATTGATTATTCACTTCTTATGCCTTTTGTTCCTCATATCTTTTGCTTCTTTAGTGTCATAATATTGGTCTGTCTCCAGGCATTCACCTCGCGAGATATGTTCAAGCCTCACTTCTATAGCATCTACCATTAGTTTTTCCTGTCTCTGTTCATTTCTCACATGTTGCTTCCAACCCTTTCTTTTGGCATTTCTTTCTTCGCAGCTTTCTATATCGACCTCATGACACTGTTGCGACTCCTTCCAGTCTCCCTGTATGATACCAATACCGTTTGGATGTGGAAATTTTATACATTGATGGTATGTTGACGCGACCCCCAAGATTTCATGAAGCCATGGCCTCCCAATCAGTGCATTATACGGGGATTCCACATCAACCACACAGAATAAAATATCAGTTGATAATCCTTGTAGAGGTATTTTCATGTGAACTTCTCCCTTTGGCTTGTTTGCAGTGCCATTAAAGCCATATATCTTGTATGTTGAGGGGATCAAATCCTCATCCTTTCCTCCCATCGTCTTATAAGTGTGGTAAAAAAGAATATTCACCGAACTTCCAGTATCGATTAGAATTCGGTTAATCGCCCAGCAAGCTTCTGCCTCATCATCTTCTCCATTGACTGGTTTCGGGTTAATCTCTAATTTCACAACCAACGGGCTATCGTGTGTTTCTCTTCCTTTTGGCACTTCATCTGCAGAGAAAGAAATAGTCTTCAACTGCCATTTTTCTAACTGCGTCGTTCTCGCCAGACTCATTATTTCTTTATCATTAGCATCTCTCGCAAAGACTCTACTGAGCACGTTGTCATGAAAATCTTCGATTGTGCGATAGGAGTGGACGATAGAGTTGCAGTTCAAATTTCTAGCTTTTGTTCCAATTTCTATAACAAATGTTTCCTTTCCTTTCGCCGACACTTTACGTGCATCTCTACGGTGGTGGTGGTAATGTTTGGCTGTTTCTTCTCCCTTTAGAAAGTGATTTAGCTTCCCTGATCAATCATCCGAGAATAATTCTCTTTATGTTTCTACAATCGTTTGTCGATGTCCATGGAAGCGATGGTAAGAACAAAACTCATGACTTCTATCGCTGGTGGTGGTTCCATTCCCACGTTCCAAGGTCTTTGGTACATTTTCCATCACAAGTATAGCTTCCCAGATCTTTTCAACACTAGCATTCAGTGGGGGCATCCTAATCTCTTCCCACACTATTCTGCGACTTCTCTGACCTCCACGGTTATTTTGCCTTCGTCCACCATAAGTTTCTTGCACATGATCTAGCCTCTGAATCTTATTATTGTTGTTACGGTTGTAATAGTTCCTTTCTCGTCCAAACTCTTCTTGATCGTGGCTTCCCATAGCTACTATCTTCTCCGCTGTCCCTCATCGACTTTCCTTGCTTGCTTTCCTTGCGAAGTGCTCGCCCTTTGTATTTATGAATTGAGGTAACAAGCTTGCGTTTGCAGCATTCGAGTTTGTGTTCGCGACTGGATAAGAATTCATTTCATTCTGTCTTTCTTCTAAGGCAATATATTCTTCCTGTAATTCTCGCAGTTCTGCCATCGTGATTGTATTTTTGATTCTAAAAATTTGAATGTATAACAAGTTAGTCGCGAAGAGAGCATTCACAAATGAGAGTATGAGATATCTTTCCTCAACCCGTCCTGCCATTTCGCTACACATGGTCCTCCATCTTATTGTCAACTGCCTTAAGCTCTCGCCAACCCTTTGTTTTAACCCGAATACATCTTCAATACCTGGTCGCGAAGAGTTGTTACTTATGTATGCTCCCAGGAATGTGGCTTGTAAATGGTTAAATGATGTGATTGTGTTCCTTGGTAGACCTTCAAACCACTTTAGTGCTTCTCCTATTAAGCTTGACGCGAAATATTTGCACAATATGGCATCATGATTCTCCCATTGTAACATACATCTCATATAAGCCTTAATATGTTGTATCGCACAGGTTGTTCCATCAAAGATGTTGGTTAATGCAGGTAGATTGCACTTAGGAGGTATTCCTCCCATCTGTACTTCTAGCGTGAAGGGATTCTTCGCGGCTTCTGCGATGGCTTCGTCTAACTGTCTCCTTCCTCCTTCCCTTCTACTATTCAGTAATCCTCTCATTTCAGCCAGTTCTCTTAAGATTTGTTCATTTGCCTCGAATTTGATTCTCTTTTGTCTTTTTAGCTCGCTTCTCTCTTCTTCTTCGCTCGTGCCTATTTTGACCTTCCTGCTCGTTATTTTCTCCTCTTCTTTCCCCGCGACGCTCTTCTTCGTTTCTTTCGTCAATTCGCACGCCATTGTATCGGTTGTTCTCTCTTCTTGGTTGCGTCTCAGCTCTCATCATCTGCACCCTCTCATATTCTTCGTTAATATTTCTATTGGTACGATTTTGTTCCCTCCTTCTCTCGCGGTTGTCATGGTTATTCTGCCGGATTGCTTCTTCCATCTCTTGATTTTCCATTTCTGCTCTTATTCTTTCTCTTTCGCGAGCTAGTCGCGCTTGTTCAATGTAGTGTCTCTCAATGTCATCCTCGATCTCTCGGTTTCTTCTCAATTCTTCTCTCCCGTGCAAGATTATTCTCCCTTCAGCAGCTGGGTCATTCGGTTCTTGGAGTTGCATGTTTCCTTGATTTTCCCTATTCCGCTCATTTTGAAGATTTTGGGTGAGGAATATAACGATCTTCTATTTCCCACTTCTCTCGCCATGCTCTCGTATTCGGATTTTGTGTTTCTTCCTCGGTACTTTCTGTTGGTAGAACTCTCCTTCTTTCTTGTCTATTCGATCTTGAACTTGATCTCACGCTACTTCTAGATCTCCTACTTTGCAATCTCATATTTTCCATCCTCAATTCATGATTTTGTCTTGTCAAGTTTGCTCGCTCCTCTGCTTATAATCGTCTCTCTTCGTGTATTGTTTGTCTCAATCTTTCTAACGCTGCCATTTCTTCGTTTCCTGGATTCATTTCTCCATTCGTTCCTTGCTCTCCTTGTCCATTGTTCACCAGCTGCTGCTCCTCTTCCCTCTCGTCTTCAGAATCAGATCTCCAAGTATGTACACTTACTCTATCATAATCCACAGCTGCGTTTGCTACTGGGGAAGTCGGTGGCTGGTTTTGATCTTCTCCATCGTTTCTCATATTCATCCTTGACGATTCTCCTGTTTCATTCCTCCTTTCTCCAGCAAGTCTCCCACTTCTTCTTACAGTCGTTGGTTGCTCTCGTACATTTCTTCTTCTAGCCATTTTTCTTTTTCAATGAATTCTTGAGTATCTTTTCCAAATCTCTTCTCTGTTAATCCAAATTCTTTCCAATTTCTACGTCAATCACTGCTCTCCCTGTTTCTAGCGCATATGTAGTAGCAGGATTTCCCACACTACACCCCTTACTCGATTTTGCTTATTTAACCCATTGAAAGATGTAAGATCAAGAGTATTTATTGATTGAATTCATGAATTGTTTACTCAAGGAAATAGAATTACACTTAGAAATTAATACACTCTTAAACTTTCTCTCTCCTAATGACTTGCCCAACAACTTCAAAGAGATCTCTCCCCTTTCACAGATTCACTCAGCCCTTTATATAGGGTAATACATAGTGGTAGACAGCTAAGCTATCCTTTATTTTCGGGAATGTCCCGCGAAGTGTCGCAAATGCACAGACATTCGTTCTCGCGACACTTCTTAGCCTTCGCCAGATCTCCTGTCTTCCAATTGTTTTGCTTGTCGTTTATTCATTGCGTCGTTTATTTTTAGCTCCTGCGACTCCTTCGCGACACTGTCGTTTACTAATCCCGCGAGTCTTGTATGTTGCGATATTATGATCCTACATCTACTCTATCACCTATATTGAGACATAAGTCGTATTACGATATAGTTTTCTATATACACATTTGAGATTTTGAGCTAAGTATATCTCGCTTACATATTTCTCGAAATATGTGTTGGTAAGCTTTCGCTTCGACCAAGTTCATCTTCTATCATGAGAAAATTGCCGAGTAACATCTTACATGGTTTGTGAAAAAAGCGGGGGTCTAACAACCACACCCAATATTTCGTTTGGAAATTTGTATGGAACAAACTTCAATATAATCCCAAGAGTAAAAACTCAATTGAGAAATAATATTAAAGAGATTTATCTGTTACTTAACACAATCAATAGTTACACAGAAGCAAGTCCGTAAACCTGATTTAAGTGTGAAGTTCTTGAACCAAAATATTTTGTGTTAATCACAACCTATTCAATATCCACCGTGTATAAACCTCTTTAAGCAAAAATCACTATTTCAACACGATTGAAACAGGGTTAGTCCGGACTGGTCTAACAATGTGAAAATAACAAAATCAAGTGTTCAAGATCAATCAAGTCTTATCCAACAAACAAGGTCGGATTTAACAACTATGACTGATTAACGCACAACCTGTATTATTTCAATTATATAAATAAAATATAATGCGGAAAAGAAATAACACAGACATCAGAAATTTTGTTAACGAGGAAACCGAAAATGCAGAAAAATCCCTAGACCTAGTCCAGAATAAACACACACTGATTATAAGCTGTTACACCAATTTCCTACTACCTATTCGGACTAGATGTAATAACTTCTTCAGCACAAATAGAACTCATAGCACAACACCGATTGTCTTTAGGAATTCTTCTCGTAAATCTTCTAGCAGAACCCAAGGCTCTCTTTAGAAGATACAACAACACGATTGATATGGTTCGATATTTTGTTTGCACAAAACACCGGTTTGATTTCCCTTTAGATGTGAATCAAGGTTTTGGAAATCTTGTGTTTATTTTCATAAAAATAATTACTAGGTAAAAGTAATATCAAAACAAACTTGTAGATTAGGGATTATTATACTCTTCAATAATGGAAGAGAAACCTAATTATTCTACAACAAGAACAACTAGAATAAATCTAGAGATATCTTGTTTAAAACTTCTTAAGGATTTTTACGAGATACCTTAATCGAAGTTTTCTTTCTAGCTTCCGATTTCAACTAAAAAATGTTGGTATACGATCGGAAACTGAAATCTATCAAAACCTAGGGTTTATGATCAACAACTCTTGAATGGTTTTATATCAGAAGAGAAAACCTTAGAATAGACAAGAGGTGAAAAACCTAGATTACAAGTTGTGTAATCAATCACGAATATTAATCCAACTCGGCTTTGTGATCCCCAATACAAAGACTTTTATGTCACTCTTGTTCACGAAGAACAAAAGACATGGAAAACAACCTTATGAGCTTACACCAATTTTCCAAAGGGGATGAAAAACGTGTAGCACTCACGAACCCTTATTTATAGTGAAACATAGCTTGGAAACTAAGCAAAGCTTTTCAAGACTCTCCTAATTTTGGGAGTCTTTCCTAAGTTACAACTCTTGCCAAAATAATTAAATAAATAATTAATTAGCAAATATTGTATTTATGTGAATAAATCACATTTTAACTTAGGCAAGAATTTAAAGTTATCACAAACACTTTAATATGGTAATCAAATATGTTTGGATTAATAGCCATCTTGCCTAGATAAGGAAACATCACCAATTTGATTAAAAAAAGACTTCTAGTCACGTAATTGGGCCCAAGTCCGTGAACCGTTACAAGCAGTCCATGGATTCTTCATCATTATAACTGTTACTTTAATAAATCACTCATAACTTCATCATTATAACTCGGAATTGAGTAATTCTTGGCTCTTTGAATTCATAAGCTCATTCACCATAACATGAGAACCTTTCCAGGGAGAAAGGTTATTGTCACAAAAGTCGTGGATCAAATAACCTCTAGTATATATACATAAATGTATATTTACCGTCATAGGAATTGTTCCATAAAGTGAGCATTTGTTTGGATAGATTAGAACGGTAGAATTGAACAAGAATCCAAATGAAATCAATTAACTCATACCTTTGTTGATGCCTTCTTGTAATCTTCAGTCTTCATCCTTAAGAGTAGTTCTTCTTAGACCTAATCTAGTCCGAAACTATCTTTAGTATACTAAATCAAGAATGCATTTTGGAAACTAAAATTGACAACTAACTTGACATACCAATAGTGGGTTCAACCGAGCAATGCTCTACCAATCTCCCCCTTTGTTAATTTTAGTGACAAAACCATTTTACATATGAATTGTACTTGATTTCCTTGGTTCTTTAACAATGCGTGTGCTCATCCTGTACTTGTTGAAGATCCATCATAGTATTATTACATAGCATCAAAGTTCAATTGTATCACAACTTTGACAATAATACTACGGTGATATATTATCACTCCCCCTTAGTCAATATTTCATCTCATAATGAAAACCACTCCCCCTTACATAATGATCCGTAAACCATATGTATATGTAGTGTAAACTACAAAATAATTCTCCCCCTTTTTGTCAGTATAAATTGGCAAAGATACGAAAACTAGTGGGATCCTAATGAAATTTTCATAGAGGAACTTCTTGACCAAAGGAAAACATATCAAATTTACTTTAGATGATATCACAGAGTCGAAACTTAGTGACTTCATCAATGAGTTTATTAAGATACAAGTTAACCCCTACATGTTCCACAACCGCTTCTCCCCTCAAAGATATAGCAATTAAGCACAAGTTCAATTAAGAACTCTCCCCCATAAAATGTCATTCCCGAAAGAACAACAAGAGTGACCTTACTCCAGAGATAAGAATTTATATATTGGATTTTAGAAACCCCACAAGGAGATACGAACTAAGAACCAGTCATTGAAAGTCTTTCATGAGATCGTGTTACTAAAAACAATAGAACTATCTCATGGTAATAATACACAATGTGTAATCATGAAGATCAAGTATTGTGATCATCTTTTCTAAGATACTAACTTGTATAAACAAGAATTGATATGCTTAGAAGGAAGAATAGCCTTTTCCATAAGGATTTACACCAAGAATGGTTACCATAAGAGTATGAAAAAGATTCTTTGACAATAAAAACCAACATCCAATGGTTTTGATTATTGCTTCTAACCTGTTATGCTTAAGAATTTTAATCACAAATCAAGTTAGGTAATTAAGAATCATACGCGTGGTATTTAATCATATTCTTCTTTACCATAACTTGTTCAAATGACTCAAATGAACTATTTAGAGAGTTGTTCAATTGTATAAATCTTATAGAAGTTTACAAGACACAATTGAAGCAAAAACGATTTGATTCACTCGAAAAGATTCATGAACTTTATAGCCACGGTTTGCAAATTGCATTCCTTAGTTAATATAAATATAAGTTCACAAATAATCTTCTTTAGATATAACCAACTCAAGTACACGAACTTAGTTCGCGGACTTAAGTTCCCAAAAGGAGTACACAAACTCCAGTAGATATTCTCGGGAAGAGAACCTCCGCCAGTTCACGGACTGGGTTCGCGGACTGAGTACACAGTTCATGTTCCAGTTTTCCTGATTAAAAAAGTACGCATACTTTGGTTCAAGGAACAAGGACATATACATATATGTGTTGCCACACAATGCTTATATCCAACGTTGGTTATATAATCTAAACTCTCATTTCAATCATTGAAACATTCTTAGAGGACGTTATATAGTTGCTATTCACAAACCATTTTTCGTCAAAGCCATTTTCAAAGTGATTGAAACATAACATGACTTTCGTCACTAGGTAAAGATGAACTTGGCCAAAGTGAAAGCTTACCAACACATATTTCGATAAATATGTAAGCGAGTTAGACTCAGCTTGAAACAATATATTGTTCCACATATTCAAAAATTACTAAACACAATGTGTGCGCCCTAATTCTTTTGCTATCCTCACCGCATTTACTAGGGCTTCTTGGTGATGATGCATTTCCAACCCAATCAGGTTGTGTAGAGGTGAACAAAATCTTGCTCACCACAGGTAATCGAAACAAAATCATGCATGGACTCTAGGAATTTAACAACTTCCTTGAAACTTTCAATAACTGTTCCATACCTTTTTTAAGATGTTATCTGATAAGCACGTAAGTGCTACATATTATACCCATATTTATATCAGTTAGTTCTCGATATTTTGGCTAAAAATACTATTTTAGTGCTTTTGTAGAAAGTACGAACGAATTTGATCACGGGGAGTAAAAATAGCTAGATTGGAAGCTATATAAGGTGGAAGATATCATTATTTGTCAGATATGAGTCCAAGTGATGACATCATTATTTTCTCTCTCAACGAATTAATCACCAAGATACTTTGTTTATCTCACATGCAAAATATATTTTATGTGATGTGGAGCTTTATTGGAAAGTGAGTGGTATTAATAAAATGAGAAATGTCAACATCAAAGGATAAACAAATTACTTGATAATCTTACCATTTGTGGAGGAGGATAATTGGTAGCATATGATTTTCTTTCCTTTTACACCGGAATTTGATTGATAAGGATATTTTCTGCCTTTATGTGAGATAAGAAGATTTTAAGGCGGGTATATTTTTTTATTTCATCTCCATTTGGGTGCATGACTATATATGATATGGTGAGAACTATTTTTGGGGAGAGCACGGCTGGAGAGCCAAAAACAGAAAAAGAGTTCATTGTATTATTTTATTTTCTCCATGTCTTGCTAGATTTTATGTAACTAGGGTTCTTCGGTGGAAACCATTTTGATTGCGTAGACTCAAATGTTAATTCTCCATATAATATTTTGAATAATGATTTAAATGTGTAGTAATTTTCTTCAATATTTGCTTGGTAAATTATTGCATAAATAGTTGAATTGCTTAAATATGATTTCCTATTGATACGCTGTGCTTGGATTAGGTCTTTGACGGGGTATGCTTATAGATTGATATTTAATTCTTTGAAACTTTATATTGGTTGGATAGCTCCATCGTTTATTTATACTTTTAAATTGATGTGCTATGCTTAGTAATATTTGATGGCATATGCTTTGCGATTGATAAATAAAGATTTTTGTTAGAGAGAGAGCAAAATGTGATCGGAGGAGAGCAAAAATCGTTGTCCAATCACTAACCAAGGCAAACTCAGTAAATTTCTCCAACTCGGTCAAAAGTATCCTTGCTAACCACACATATTTTTCACACACATCAACAAAGATGAAATTATACTCCATCTTTTTTCTTAGGACATGAACCCTAAAAATAAAAAATCTGAGATTGCTTTTTATACGGACATCGTAAGTATTCACTTGGCTAAAAAAATCATCAATCATGCCATTACTGATGCTTTATCTTCTCGGTTCTGTTCGTATCTGTTAGGATACCGACCCTAAGGAACCTATCAGTATCATAATGTAGGTAAATGACAGCACCGATTTTGATAGGATCCGGTGCTGGTATCCCAACAAATTTCGATATAAGAAAAGCTAACTTGTAAACAAAACAATTAATGTTGGAACACCCAGTTGCCTTTCTCACTTTATCGTCTATCCTATTGCCAATGGAAACCAATGATTTTGAGGTGATCTTGTCACTGGTTTTCTTTTCATTTTTAAAGTTAGAGTTTCTAGGGTTCATGATCATTTTCTTTTGGGGAAGACGGCAAAGAAGAAAAAGACTATGTTCTTTTGGGACCCGTGTGAAAAATTTGTGTGACCTGCAAGGAGTTTTTAGTCCGAGTCATAAAAATATATCGAGTTGGTCCTAGTTACTGAGTCAGTTACGATTTTTGCGCTCCTCGAATCATATTTTGCTCTCCCTCTAACAAAAATCTAAATAAATCTCTAGAACTATCAACTTAGAAGCGGAGGAAATTAAAATGGTGAAACAATTTTATGGAGTACACGGTTTAGAAATCTAATATGAGTTTTGCATGATAAAATTGGTTGAAACCAGATTCCCTAGTTACCATCTTTCTCATTAAATTTAATTAATTTTTTTTTATTTAATTCTTTTAATTCCTTAATTATTTCAAAAATCCAAAAACAACATCTCTGGTTAGTCAATCAGAATTATTGGTTACGGTATTTTCACCGCTCCCTGTGGGTTCGACCCGTACTTGCCTCTGTCTACTAGCTGGACACCGTGCGATTGCGGTTATTTATATATGGTTTTCCCAAAACCTATCAATTTTTGGCGCCGCTGCCGGGGAGCGACTAAGGAATATTGTAATTAGTATTTTTGATTTGTAAATAGTTAGGTTTTTATTTTGGTACAGTATTTTTAGTTTAGCATTTCTTTTTCCTTTTGACTTGTTTTGTTTTTTAAAATTTTGTTTCAAGTACCTTTTTGAGGAGGATGACTCTTTTTCAGGAGACGTCACCTAAGATGACACTGGCGGAATATAAGCGTAGAAAGTAAAATTATCAGGAAACCTCATCTGAGATGACGCTTGCTGAATATAAGCGTAGGCAACGGTATGGAGTTTCTGCTCCACATGAGGTAAGTGAAGAATCCCCTCTAACTATATATGAGAAGTATTACAAACACACACCACCTAGTTTGGAACGAAGATTGAGAGTTCTGGAATGCCAAAGATTATTTTCTGAAGATGATCAGTCTTGTAGTGACTCTATGTTTCATACAGAACATATAGATGACCATGTGGATGATTGCGTAAATGATTTTCCTAATTCCATAGATGAATCTATCTCGCAAGATCATTCACCCGACTTAGAGGTTGTTTCTAAACCCTTAGACTTCCAAAAGTTACCTAATTTAGGGTTAGAATTGTGTGCTTCTCAAATTTTGTTGGATCACTTTGCATCCAAATACCCAGAGGACTTACTTGTTCCTGATACCGTGCATGAACCAATTGATATTTCTCCAGTCTCAATAGAATCCCCATATTTTGTTCTTTATGCACTTCTTTGTGTGGTAAAAACCAGGTTTGGGAATAACTTTTGCTTTCTGATAGTTTCAGTGTCTCTGCGTTGTCATGACATAAGTGTGAAGCTGTCGTTTGTAAATATTGTATTTTGGGTTGATCCCCAAGTTTTCAAGTTGTTAATTTATGGGGATCCTTGTACATTCCAATAGGTATTTCTGTTTTCTTGTTTTATTTTTATTTGTTTATTTTCCCTTTTTATGAATTTCCTATCTTAATTTTTACGTTGGATGACTCAATTACATTGAGGACAATGTAATGTTTAAGTGTGAGGGAGTGGTTAACTTTTTGCTTTTCTTTTTTCAGGAATTTTCTTGCAATTTATGACCAGCTGTTGAGCGGGTCTAAAAAATAATATATATATAAAAAAAAAAAATTATGATCAACTGTTGAGCGGGTCTTAAAAAAAAAAAAAAAAAAAAGATCAGTTGTTCAGCGGGTTTAAAAAAATATAATATAATATTATTATTATGATTGTTAGGGTTATGACCTGTTGTGTAGCGGGTCTCTCTCTCTTATTATATGACCAGCTGTGTAGCGGGTCTTCTTCTGTTTTGCTCGAGGACTAGCAAAATATAAGTGTGGGGGTGTTGATAAGCACGTAAGTGCTACATATTATACCCATATTTATATCAGTTAGTTCTCGATATTTTGGCTAATAATACTATTTTAGTGCTTTTGTAGAAAGTACGAGCGAATTTGATCACGGGGAGTAAAAATAGCTGGATTGGAAGCTATATAAAGGTGGCGAGATATCATTTTTGCTACAAGAGTTAAATTTTTGAGATATGAGTCCAAGTGACGACATCATTATTTTCTCTCTCAACGAATTAATCACCAAGATTCTTTGTTTATCTCACATGCAAAATATATTTTATGTGATGTGGAGCTTTATTGGAAAGTGAGTGGTATTAAGAAAATGAGAAATGTCAACATCAAAGGATAAACAAATTACTTGATAATCTTACCATTTGTGGAGGAGGATAATTGGTAGCATATGATTTTCTTTCCTTTTACACCGGAATTTGATTGATAAGGATATTTTCTTCCTTTATGTGAGATAAGAAGATTTTAAGGCAGGTATATTTTTTATTTTATGTCCTTTTGAGTGCATGATTATACATGAGATGGTGAGAACTTTTTTTGGGAGAGCACGGCTGGAGAGCCAAAAACAGAAAAAGAGTTCATTGTATTATTTTATTTTCTCCATGTCTTGCTAGATTTTATGTAACTAGGGTTCTTCGGTGGAAACCATTTTGATTGCGTAGACTCAAATGTTAATTCTCTATAAAATATTTTGAATAATGATTTAAATGTGTAGTAATTTTCTTAAATATTTTCTTGGTAAATTATTGCATAAATAGTTGAATTGCTTAAATATGCTTTCCGATTGATACGCTGTGCTTGGATTAGGTCTTTGACGGGGTATGCTTATAGATTGATATTTAATTCTTTGAAACTTTATATTGGTTGGATAGCTCAATCGTTTATTTATACTTTTAAATTGATGTGCTATGCTTAGTAATATTTGATGGCATATGCTTTGCGATTGATAAATAAATCTCTAGAACTATCAACTTAGAAGCGGAGGAAATTAAAATGGTGAAACAATTTTATGGGGTACACGGTTTAGAAATCTAATATGAGTTTTGCATGATAAAATTGGTTGAAACCAGATTCCCTAGTTACCATCTTTCTCATTAAATTTAATTAATTCTTTTTTATTTTATTCTTTTAATTCCTTAATTATTTCAAAAAATCCAAAAACAACATCTCTGGTTAGACAATCAGAATTATTGGTTACGGTATTTTCACCGCTGCCTGTGGGTTCGACCCGTACTTGCCTCTGTCTACTAGATAGACACCGTGCGATTGCGGTTATTTATATATGGTTTTCCCAAAACCTATCAATAAATTGTTCGACATATTCAAAAATTACTAAACACAATATGTGCGCCCCAATTCTTTTGCTATCCTCACCGCATTTACTAGGGCTTCTTGGTGATGATGCATTTCCAACCCAATCAGGTTGTGTAGAGGTGAACAAAATCTTCCTCACCACAGGTAATCGAAACAAAATCATGCATGGACTCTAGGAATTTAACAACTTCCTTGAAACTTTCAATAACTGTTCCATACCTTTTTTAAGATGTTATCCCTTATCGAACTTTTGTCTGGGAGATCCTTCTTAATAGTACTTGTTGCTTTATTGATCTTCTTTGGTACCCATTTCTGAGTAGCTTTTGGAGCAACGTATTCCTTTTTCTCCCCAATATAATTATGAAATTTCTTGGAGGGAATACTAGAAGAACTGATATTATGAGACTCAGTTTTTCTCCAGTTTGGAACATCATATCATGTCATCTTAACAGAATCAGATCTGGTTTTATCTCGTTTAAGATATCTCCAATTCCTTTGCAAGTGACCTGGTTTTCCACAATAAAAACAATGTTTAGTAGAATGGAAAAAGTTATGTTCAGTGTTACCTGAATGTGTATGCGCTTGCTTTAGAGCTTGACATAATTTCCTCTTTTCATCATCGACAGTTGGTAGAGATACTTCACTTTTGTCAACCGTGGAAGGTTTTGGTTTAGAAGAATCTTTATCTTTGACAAATTTTACCTCTTTGCAAATACCAGAAGCGTCTATTCCTTCATAGCCCAATCCTCGCATATCATGATGAATTCTACATGCTCCCAATATCGAGGTTAATTTTTCTGAGTTGTTATTTCTAGACAAACTCTCTTTTAAGCTCGAGTTTTCTTCTTCCAACCTTTTGACCTTTTCGAGCGCAAGAACTAGATCATTCTTGGATGATTCGCATTGAACTTTGAGATCTTCTCGTTCCGAATCAAATAAAAAGTTCATCTTAATGTTCTCCAAGTTATCTAGCTTTGCTTGCAGAGTAATTTCCCGATCTCGACTTTCGGCAATTTCTTCTTTAAGCCTTCGTATTTCGTTGAGATAATCTCTTGCACCACTAGAATCAAGTTGGTCTTGCAAGTTTTTATTCCAACTACAAAGTCCGTCATATTTAACTTTCTCACTGAAAATGGTGCTTTCAGCTTCCGACAGTTTTTGATGACATTCCTTAAGAAGATTATAAGCAATTGGATCCACATGGAACACTTCTTCGTCAGAATCAGAATCAGTATCCGAAAGAATTTTTCCAGAAGCTAATGCAATCTCGCATGCCTACTCTTGGGGATTATAAAATTCAGGTCTATCATCAAGAGTAGGCAAAGCTGCTGCATATGCCGATTGTCTACGGCTCCAGCTAGGACATACTGAAGACAAGTGCCCGAAACCACGACAGTTATAGCATTGTACATCATCATTAGGAGATGTTGCACCTTTAGAAAAACTCTTTTTCCTGTCTCTCAAGAATTTTCTAAATTGTCGTGGAGTAACATCCTTAGTGTCTGGCGAACCAGATTTATCCTTAGAGGATTCAGAATTGTTTGCAGCTTTAAGAGAAATCACCTCTTTTCTAGATGCGTGTTCATTATCAAAGATCTTTAACTTTCCAACAAGAGTATTTCTGGAGAGTGTAGAAAGATCGTTTGCTTCTTCAATGACATGTTTCTTAGACTCGTATCTTGATGGTAGAGACCTGAGAATTTTGCACACAATAACTTTCTCAGGAATAGTTCTTCTTAATGAATAAGAGGAGTTAACTATTTGAGAAAGTATTTGGTTAAACTCATCAAAGGTTTCATCATCAGACATGCGAAGGTTTTCCCAGTCAGAAGCTAGATTTTGAAGCCTTGCTTCTTTCTCTGCGGCATTCCCTTCGAATACGGTTTCTAAGATATCCCAAGCATCTTTAGACTTATTGCAAAGTAGTCACATGATGCTGGAGATCTGGAGTAATGGCATGGATGATAGCATTTAATCCTTCCGAGTTATGCTTAGAAGCAAGAATCTCAAGATCATCATAATCACCAATATCCTTCGCAACAGTTACACCGTCTACTGTAACTAATGGAGGATCATATCCATTAACAATACGAACCCATGATTGAAAATCTCGCGCTTGTATAAAATCACGCATAACAATTTTCCACCATAAATAGTTCGTTCCATCGAAGACTGGTGGCACGTGTATAGAGATAGCATTCTGTCCATAGAATCAGATTGCTACAAACACAGACTTATGAGGTCTTAGCGTGTTTTCCTGCTCTGATACCAATTGAAAAAGCGGGGGCTAACAACCACACCCAATATTTCGTTTGGCAATTTGTATGGAACAAACTTCAATATAATTCTAAGAGTAAAAACTCAATTGAGAAATAATATTAAAGAGATTTATATCTTACTTAACACAATCAATAGTTACACAGAAGCAAGTCCGTAAACCTGATTTAAGTGTGAAGTTCTTGAACCAAAATCTTTTGTGTTAATCACAACCTATTCAATATCCACCGTGTATAAACCTCTTTAAGTAACAATCACTAAAGGAATATTTCAACACGGTGTCCACTTGAAACATGGTTAGTCCTGGACTTGGTCTAACAATGTGAAAATAACAAAATCAAGTGTTCAAGATCAATCAAGTCTTATCCAACAAACAAGGTCGGATTTAACAACTATGACTGATTAACGTACAACCTGTATTATTTCAATTATATAAATAAAATATAATGCGGAAAAGAAATAACACAGACATCAGAAATTTTGTTAACGAGGAAACCGAAAATGCGTAAAAATCCCTAGACCTAGTCCAATAAACACACACCGATTATAAGCATTACACCAATTTCCTACTACCTATTCGGACTAGATGTAATAACTTCTTCAGCACAAATAGAACTCATAGCACAACACCGATTGTCTTTAGGAATTCTTCTCGTAAATCTTCTAGCAGAACCCAAGGCTCTCTTTAGAAGATACAACAACACGATTGATATGGTTCGATATTTTGTTTGCACAAAACACCGGTTTGATTTCCCTTTAGATGTGAATCAAGGTTTTGGAAATCTTGTGTTTATTTTCATAAAAATAATTACTAGGTAAAAGTAATATCAAAACAAACTTGTAGATTAGGGATTATTATACTCTTCAATAATGGAAGAGAAACCTAATTATTCTACAACAAGAACAACTAGAATAAATCTAGAGATATCTTGTTTAAAACTTCTTAAGGATTTTTACGAGATACCTTAATCGAAGTTTTCTTTCTAGCTTCCGATTTCAACTAAAAAATGTTGGTATACGATCGGAAACTGAAATCTATCAAAACCTAGGGTTTATGATCAACAACTCTTGAATGGTTTTATATCAGAAGAGAAAACCTTAGAATAGACAAGAGGTGAAAAACCTAGATTACAAGTTGTATAATCAATCACGGAGATTAATACAACTCGGCTTTGTGATCCCTAATAGAAAGACTTTTATCTCACTCTTGTTCACGAAGAACAGAAGACATGGAAAACAACCTTATGAGCTTACACCAATTTTCCAAAGGGGATGAAAAACGTGTAGCACTCACGGACCCTTATTTATAGTGAAACATAGCTTGAAAACTAAGCAAAGCTTTTCAAGACTCTCCTAATTTTGGGAGTCTTTCCTAAGTTACACCTCTTGCCAAAATAATTAAATAAATAACTAATTAGCAAATATTGTATTTATGTGAATAAATCACATTTTTAACTTAGGCAGGAATTTAAAGTTATCACAAACACTTTAATATGGTAATCAAATATGTTTGGATTAATAGCCATCTTGCCTAGATAAGGAAACATCACCAATTTGATTAAAAAAAAGACTTCTAGTCACGTAATAGGGCCCAAGTCCGTGAACCGTTACAAGCAGTCCATGGATTGTTTCCTACTAACGAACTGTAACAGTTACAGCAACACTTATAACTGTTACTTTAATAAATCACTCATAACTTCATCATTATAACTCGGAATTGAGTGATTCTTGGCTCGTTGAATTCGTAAGCTCATTCACTATAAATTGAGAACCTTTCCAGGGAGAAAGGTTATTGTCACAAAAGTCTTGGCTCAAATAACCTCTAGTATATATACATAAATGTACATTTACCGTCATAGGAATTGTTCCATAAAGTGAGCATTTGTTTGGATAGATTAGAAAGGTATAATTGAACAAGAATCCAAATGAAATAAATTAACTCATACCTTTGTTGATGCCTTCTTGTAATCTTTAGTCTTCATCCTTAAGAGTAGTTCTTCTTAGACCTAATCTAGTCCGAAACTATCTTTAGTATACTAAATCAAGAATGCATTTTGGGAACTAAAATTGACAACTAACTTGACATACCAACGCTAGTGGGTTCAACCGAGTAATGCTCTAACAGTTTGTGTGATACAATCATTTGATGTAGGCTTGGAATGTTTCGATAATGATTATTTCAATATCTTGAAAATTGCTTTGATGTTAATAGTGTGTGAAAACGGCTATTGTCATCCTCTAAGAATGTTTCAATGATTGAAATAAAGATATTAGAATCTTTGAACCATCTTTGGATATAAGCATAGTGTGTTCGCACATTAGTGTATAAGTACAAAACACGGAACCAAAAGTATGCATACTTGTGTGTATACAAAATGGTTGAAGGAGACTGGGTGAGTATGCGTACAGGTACGCATACTGGCGGAAGTTCACGTCCATGAATTTCTGCTGAGTTTGAAAACTAAACCAAACTCATCTGGTTACCTAAAGTACGCGCACCCGCACGTATACTGGCGGAAAGTTCACGTCCTTGAATTTCTGCTCAGTTTGAAAACCAAAACCAAACTCAAATCGGGTTACTTATGTACGCATACCTGAACATTTATAAAATAAGGAATGCAATCTTTGCAAACAATGTCTATAATGTTCATGTATTGATTCGAGTGAATCAAACCGATTTTGCTTCAATTGTGTTCTTGTATAATTCTATGGGAATATAGCAATTGAACAACTCTTAAACTAGTTTAATTTGATTCATTTGAACTAGTTATGGTTAAGATGAATAAGGTTGGTATGAAAGTAATCATATGGCTAACCTCGGTTAACCATTTGTGAACTAACATGGTGTACACGTTTAGGTACGGCTACATAAACCTAAATGAGGGTACATTTCATTTGTGTGTAACAAGCTAAGTTCGATCTAACGGTTGAAAGATATTAGCTTGGTTGAATCAGGTTTTTCATCTAACGGTGAATATTGAATGCCTTGTTGCCAAGGTAAATTGGATTGCAAACCCTGATTTGAAAACTACATAAAGGAAAACTCTAGCTACTGGGAAACCTAATCCCCACACCTCCTGTATGTTACTAGTTGCATAACTAGAGTCGATTCTCCTTTAACCTTAGGTTTCTTCTCGAGACTCTGTAGGTTAACGACTTGAAGACTTCATTGGGATTGTGAAGCCAGACCCAACTATTATCTTTGTAGTTGCGCGATCTGATCTTGATGTTTCCATTTTGATTGAGTGCAATCGTAAGATTGGCTTGAGATTTATATCTCCGATAGGCAAGATAAAAAAGTAGTCACAGACACCTTCGTCTCATCTTTTGTGACTCCACAATATCTTGTTTCGCTATTCGATTAAGATTATTGTGAGGTGATTGATAATATTAGGATGTTCTCCGGGAATATAAGTCTGGTTTATCAATTGGTTCCGGTTTAGCTTGATTTATCAAAATACGAAACAAAAACTCTTGGGTATTTCTGTGGGAGACAAATTTATTCAATCCTATATACTTTTCTGTAAGAGACAGATTTGTCTATCAAGTCTTCGACTTTGGGTCGTAGAAACTCTTAGTTGTGGGTGAGATCAGCTAAGGGAATCAAGTGTGTAGTATCCTGCTGGGATCAGAGACGTAAGGAGCGTAACTGTACCTTGAATCAGTGTGAGATTGATTAGGGTTCAACTACAGTCCAGTTCGAAGTTAATTGGTAGTAGGCTAGAGTCTGTAGCGGTTTAATACAATGTGGTGTTCAATCTGGACTAGGTCCCGGGGTTTTTCTGCGTTTGCGGTTTCCTGGTTAACAAAATTCTGGTGTCTGTGTTATTTCTTTTGTGCATTATATTTTGTTATATAATTTAAATATCACAGGTTGTGCGTTAAGATCAATCAATTAGGATATCCAACCTTTGGTTTTTGATTTACATTGATTGACACTTGAACATTGGTCTTTGGTACCGTTCAAGTAACTCCTCTTATATTCAATCGGGCTCGCAGATTTCTATTTGTTGATTGCGGATTGAATTAAGAGTTAGAGATATTAAGCTCTTTGATATACTTTACTCTAGATTGAGTCTGACTGTCCAGTTGATTCTCTAGAAAGTGTATTGGAGTAAGGCCTCTCATATTGCCAAACGAATTGTTGGGTGTGGTTATTAGACCCCCCGCATTTTCAATTGGTATCAAAGCAGGCAAACATGTCCGTGTTTGTAGCTCGACCATGCCACCAGTCTGTGTTTGTAGCGATCTGATATGGACAGAAGTGCTATCTCTTTAAACGTACCACCAGTCTTCGATGACTCAAATTACTTGTGGTGGAAAATTGCTATGCGTGCCTTTCTTCAAGCGCGTGATTTTCCATCATGGGTTTATGTAGTTAATGGCTATGATGCTCCCGTTGTGGCAGTAGGGAATGCGACCGTTCCTAAGGATATTGGTGCATATGACGCTGCTGAGATACTTGCTGCAAAGCAAAACTCTGACGGTTTGAATGCCATCATACATGCCATTATCCCAGATCTTGAGCACCATGTGACTACGTGCACTCGGTCTAAGGATGACTGGGATATCTTAGAAACCGTATTCGAAGGGAATACCAGTGAAAAGGAAGCTAGGCTTCAAAACCTTAATTCTGATTGGGAAAACCTTTGTATGGCAGATGAAGATTCATTTGATGAGTTTAATCACAAAGTGTCTGAAATTCTTAATGCATCTTTTGCATTGGGTAAGACTATTCCTGAAAAGGACATTGTGATAAAATTCTCAGATCACTGCCATCTAGATACAATTCTAAGAAACATGTCATCGTTGAATGAAATAACATTGATTCTCTTTCCAGAAACACGTTGGTTGGAAAGCTAAAGATCTTTGATCATGAGCATACATCCAAAATCGGAAAGGATGTTGCCTTTAAAGCAAAAAAGAACAATAAATTACTTAACAAGAGTAAAAGTGTTTATATCTTTGAGGATGATTTTTCTGAGGCTGATTCATGAGATGAAGATCTTGACAAATCAGTCTCGTTGATCACAAGACAGTTTAGGGATCTTCTATTGAAGAGAAGTAAACGGCTTTCCGGAGACAAACCTAGGTTATCAGTTAAACCTCACAATCGCATTCCTCCTAAAAACAGGGATGCTGACGAGGCTGATGACGAGGATATGCCACAGTGCTTTAAGTGTAAAGGTTTTGGTCATTTTGCAAATGAGTGTCCAAATCGTAGAAAATACACTGGGAACAAAGGTCTTGCTGCAACTCTTGATAAAATATCTGATCACTATGATTCCAATGAAGACGAAAAATCAAGTATTGCACTTCTTTGTAAAGATATTGATTTTGATAATTGTAGCAATACATACATAAATCTTGATATTCTTCTAGAAGAAGACTCAACCAACCTGGAAGAAAAAATTAACCTTTTTGTTGGAAACACTCTGTCTGATTTTTCAGGTTCCACTATGTGCCTAGCAACTTGCATATCTCAGGTATCTGAATCAGCTTATCCTTTGACATGCTCTTATTGTTCACTCAAAGGTCATGAACTTTCAAAGTGTTTCAAGTATAAACACAAGATGAGACATGTCAAGAAACTTCAACGAAGAGCAAATCGCCTAGCAAACAAGCTTAAACTTGTTCAAAAAACCACTGAGGTATGTAAGATTTTATCCTGTTCAAAGAAGTTGGTTTCCAAAGATAGGTCAAGACCACTAGAGAAAAGATTATGGTCTAAACAATTTGATAGATAGGGTTCTATGAATTCCTTTCAAAAAGGTTATGGTGGACAAATTGTTGTTCACCACAACACAACTTGATTGTGTTGATTTGGTGCATCTTGTCTCATGTGCCTGATCATAAGAAACAAGATTGTGCACACCTCAAGCCATTTAAGAAAAGAAAAGTTTTTTTTTTCTATCTTAGTTTTTGCTTTGGTTTGCAAATTTGGAATTCTTTCATATCTAATTGATATTGGAAGGAACTTCTATGTCTTATTAATAAAAGAGGGTTATTCTTGACAATTCTACTCTCACTAGGGTTGTGAATCGTGCGTGCGTGAACCTGTGCTTTCTAAGGTTTTGTGACCCTACATTCCTTTTTCCTTGTCTGAAACTCTTTTCATCTAAAGACTGCCTGTTGAGTTTAAATTGTGATTTCCTCTCACAAACCCATACACGTATAGAGACTCCAAGCATCATGTGTTCTAATGGAAAAGATGTTAATATGATTGTTAAGCCATCAATCATAAAGGAAAAAGAAAAATCTTTGTTGCCTCAAAACTTGAAAAGAAAAAGAAGGAATGTGAGGAAGACAAGAGCTGTTCCTTCAAATTCTCAGAAGTTTTTTGATGTTCTTGAAGTGTTGAAAGAAACAAGGAAGGAGATTCAGCAAATAAAGGCTTTTGTTATGAGAACCCCCGAAATTCATAAGGCCCTGGTTCGACATCATCAGCCTAGAAGGTTTGTTGGAATTGACTCCTTTCTTCACGAACCTTATGTTCCTATGGCTGTTGACGACAAGGAGTTCGGGGATGATAAAGAATTCTTCAGAGGTCTCAATGTCTAGTAAATCTTCTTTTGAGAATTTATTTCTTATGTTTTTAGAAGAATAACTAGGGTTGGAATAGCCATTATTGTGAGTACACATAGCTAGTCCAACGATTTTCATCTTCAATGTTTTTAGATTTATTTATTTAAACTCTAAGTTATTTGGAAGATGATTTTTGCAATTTTAATCTTTATGATTTTATATATTGCAAATTGTTATGGGATATTTTGTTTACGTCTGTAAACCTGTGACTGTCCCATTCTTGTTCAAAAGTTATCTCTATTATGTCGGTATGAAAGTATTGATAGAAGATAGAATGAACTTTTGACAATACGAAAGTTAAAGCCTTTTACGTCATTATTTGATAAAAGAAAGGATAAAACTTTTGTTTACAAGGATTAAGTCTTTTATATGTCATTGTGCAAATAGTGATGAAAAAAAGAATGAATCCTTGTGTATTCCGCAGTATTGGTCTTCTCCGATCCACATTTTTTGTGCATATACAGTGTTGCTCCATAAGTTTTCTTATGTTTGAGCATGACCAATTGAGTTTATCATTTTCTTGTGATTGATTTAGTTGTAGCTCCGTAAGTTCTCTTATGACGAGCATGACCAATTGAATTGATCACTTTATTGTGGTAAATTTAGTTGTGTATTTCGATTGAATTAATCATGGGTTATCTCGTGGATAATTCAATTGAATATTTTGGATACAAATTCATATTTTTATGTGATTTGTTTTTATCCAAAAGAAACCCTTGTTTTCTTGTAAAAGCAAGGTCGCCTTTGTTGTTCTTTTGGGAATGACATATAATGGGGGAGAGTTCTTTTTGAACTTGTGCTTAATTGCCAAATCTTTGTGGGGAGTGCGGCTGTGGAATATTATAGGGGTTATCTTGTATCATTACAAACTCCTTGATGAATGCATTTAGCTTCAGCTTTATGATGGCATCTAAATAAGTTAATATGGTATTCTCTTTTGGTCATGAAGTATCTCTGTGAGAACTTCATGAGGATCCCACTAGTTTTCGTACCTTTGCCAATTTATATTGACAAAAAGGGGGAGAATTAATGTGTAGTGTGATACTACAAATACATATGGTTTAGGGATCATTATGTTGGTTTTCATGTTGAGATGTAGTATTGACTAAGGGGGATTGATACATATTACCATAGTATTGTTGTCGAAGTTGTAGTAGCAGGAAATCCCACACTACACCCCTCACAAGAATTCACACAATCAAATCATTTTAAGATGAACAATTATAGTCTTTATTGATTAAACTCACAAATGTTACAAGATGAAAAGGAAATAAGCTAAAGAATTTACAACCGCTCTAAACTTTCTCTCTCTTAATGACTTTCCCAACACTCGAAAAAGATCTCCCCCCTCTTAAGACTGTTCGGCTCTTTATATAGGACATTACATAATGGATGACAACTAAGCTGTCCTTTATTTTCGGATCTGACTTGCGACACGCTCGCACGTATTCAAATATTAAATCTCGCAACACTCCTAAATCTCGCTAAGTCTTCATATCTTTCTCGTGTTCATGCTGTCGTCATCCGTTGCGTCATTTATATTACCCATCTGCGATATCTTCGCAATATGTCGTTTATGGATTTCGCAAGGGTCCTCTTCTCATGTCTTCTCTGCGAAGGAGAGAATGTCATGAGAATTAGTACTTTCAAAATGTCGCAGCTGTTCATTTTTTCATATTTTTCTGTATTGACATGATTTTGTACTTTTACGCAGAATTTATTACACGTATCTCTTCCTCCATCCATTTCTTGACACGTCTTTTTCAATTGTTATTTCTCAACCGTTCACGTCTACTCTTCGCATTAAATGTGTTTATCTTTTCGAGAATCCTTCTCTATATATACTTTTCTTATTCTTTTCTTCTTCTTTTTTACTTTCTTTCTTATTTTCTCTGCAACTTTTCTTTAATCTCTCTCCGCAACTTCCGCTTCTGCTGCTGTAATTCTTGTTCTTTTCACTTCTTTTGATCTTCGATTTTATCTTCATTCCCATACTCTGAAAATGCCTCCAGTTGGTCGTAAATATGAAACTTCTCTGGACAAAGTGCAAAAAGATTTCGAAGATAAAGGTTTCATGTTAACCACCATTCCCGATCAAGAATCTAAATCCATTCTTTCTGCCAAAATGTTTTCTGATCATCTTTGTGATGATCAGGAAATCATAATTTCGCTAGGTCGATTCTCGCTGGTCTTCCCATTCCTCTCTATGACCCCCGATCTTCCCTTATTTTATGAAATTCTTGCTCATGCGAAATTCTCGCGAGCCATCTACCAATTGAGCGGGGATTATTTCCGCTTAATGCTTGAGTTCGCCAACCGTGGTGCTGGTAAGGGATTTCTTTATCCCAAAGAAGTCAGGAATCCTAAATTTGAGGACTTAGAGATATTCGCTGAAAAGTATACAGTAGAGAGCTTCTTCGAAAACTATGAAATAATAAACATGAAGAATGATAGAACTCGCTGGGGTGCTCGCTTGAAGAGAAGAGAAAATGTTGCCAGCGATAAAATACTTATGCAGGATATCGACTGGCATTCTGGCAAGAACAATGTTCCTGGTCATTCCAAATACGACAAATGGTGCGTCTTTCCGCTACTTTTGAAAGGACCTTATATTTCAGGTTCAAATGTGCTCCCTGCGAATCTCGCCAATTATCAGCCTTGGGTTTTTAACTGGCCTGAGAAATCAAAAGAGGTATGCTTCCTAAATTTCGCTCAGTTTATAATCTTCACTCCTTTTTATACCTATTAATCTTGCGAAATTTTCAGATTATCAAGTTGAGAAAGAGCTACAAAAGAAATGCTAAGGCAAGTACCCTAGTAGCACTCCGTTCGATCACGGATGAAGTAAGAAATACTTTTCTTTATTATTTTTAACAATATTGTTGCCTCTGTTTCTTATCTTCATTCGTGTACGAAGGTTGGTGCTGAAGTTGCTGAAAAAGAAGAAAGTTCTAAGGTTGTGAAGACCAAAGGCAAGGGTAAAGGTTCTCTTCGCAAGGAGAAGTCTAATGCCCCACCTTCAAAGAAACGAAAGATTCAGTCTAGCGAAAGCTCTGATGATGAAGATAATGATGATGTTGATACTTCTCTCGCAAATGAGAATTTTCTAACTGAATATTCTATGGCACAACTGTCCAGCATCTTCTCTGACTCCATGCAAGGAATTGGAGATGATCGTCTCTCTAGTACGTGCAAATCTCTCGCGAGTATCTGCGATGCTCCTTTATTAGAGGGTGATGATTCTCTTCATGGGGTTTCCAGATCAGTGACTCCTAGCTTTCTAATTCGCTTGGTGTCTTGGTATGCTTTGTTCCCTTATTTCTTCATAATTTTGATTTTAAGTTATATCTTGATAATTTCTTTACTTTCCTTTATAGTCCTAGGAGAGCTTCCTTCATTGTTGCCTCGGATCTTGAGAAAAGGCGCAGATTCTCGAAAAGAAGAATCTTCAACTTCGCAAGAAAAATGAAGAATTGGAAATCAAGTCTGCTTGCTCTTCGCAAGAGAAATGAAGAATTTGAAACTGAAGCTGCTACTCTTCACGACAAAACTAAGCAATTAGAAGCCGATTCTTCCACTCAGAAGAATAAGATTTCTAGTCTTCAAAGTGCCAACCAACAACTTTATGGTATGAGACTTTTCTTTTTTCCTTTGGTTTATTCTCTCATTATCTTCCCTCATCTGATTTACCATTTTCGCAGACGTTTATAATCTTTCTGATGAAGCCATTCTTCTTCACTCATTTTGCCTCTTAGAAATTGATCATAGATCTAGCTTAGGCTTAGCCAACCAATTTAAGCGTCTCTATCTTTATTCTAAAGAGAAAATTAATACTTTAAGAACCAAAATCAGTGATCTCATAGATGATAAAGATCGCATCGCTAGTCAAGGTGCTCAAGCATTAGCGAAATTCCAAAAGACTCTTCTTGAGGTTCAAATTGAACGAGATGAATCTACCCGCAAAAATGCTATACTTAGCGAAAGAGAGAATCAAATTCGCTCACTTCTTCTCATAAATAATGACGATGAATTCGCTTGGGCTGCGAAAGTTCTAGATGATGCCAGAAATAATTTAGGTGTTAACGTTAGTTGATCGGTTGTCAATCCGTCAAAAATAATTTCACTTTCTTACTCACTAAATTTAAATGAAGTACAAGGTAAGGAAGAGTTCGTATCCACAGAGAGGCAATTGTTGTTATGCAATTTTCAGTTTCTAAGGTAACCAAGGGGGGATGTTTGTTGTTTTATCTAATAAATAAAAGTAATTGAAAGCAAAGTAAGTAATTGGAATAATCAATAAAGAGAAGATATTGGTCACGGGATAGTATCATTCACAAACATGTATTTTCATCAATGATTAGAATTGGTATTTTAATCTCTCATCTACTAAAAGTCCTAGGATACCTTGATCGCAAGTATACCCCGCTAATTCCCTGATTTCATCATAACCACATTAAAAGATGCATATGTGAATTTTTCCAAGAAAGCAACCTAAAGTGTAAAAGCACAATTAGATTTAACTCCCTAAAAGCAATAAGTTTTACGGAATAAGACTAATCAATGAAAACGAATGTGTAAAAGCACTAATTGTTTTAACAAAAGTTATGATTCACTTGTGACTAGTAGGATATATCACTACAAGCACTACCCACAATTATGCTACTTAGAATCAGGGATAAACAACTATTTCGTATTGAAAACCCTAATATAGCTCTAGAGATGAATGTAAATCGGATTGATTCCGGACTCAACCAAACAAACTATCAAATCATATAACACTATTAATTGTGAACCACAAACAATAAAATATTAAGACAAAACTAATTCATTGAATCATATAACATATTGAGAAATCAACTTTATCCCATAACCAATAATATGTGTTTAGCTACTCATAGCTATGGAGTTCATCATAAAAATATTAATTGAAAAGAAGAAGATGAACAAAAGCAAACCCTAGAAGCGTAAACAAAACCGGCTCTCCAAAGTTCCAAGAAAAAATATATTTTTTTTTTGTAAGATTGTAGAAGACTTTTCCTTTTTATAGCTTTTCTCCAACTTCTAAAATTAGGTCTTCATAGCCCAAAGCCCATGTAGTCCACCAAGCCCATGTATGTGCAAATACCCATGTGAAAATATGACCCAAAAGAGGTCGCCGGAAATCTGGTATTGTGGCGGAAATAGGCTAAGAGTCGCTGAAAAAGCATCTTAGGTGACCGGGCAAAGTCCGCCCGGTCACCGGTCAACGAGTCGGGACCGAATCATTGAGTCAACTCGGTCTGGTCAACCGAGTGAACTCGGTCAATCACCGAGTCGAGCGAGTCGTTTCTTACTCACCGAGTGGGCCGAGTGGCCAAGGCCATTGCCATCTTGCCGAGCCAACTCACCATTGCACCATCATTGTGCCTCACCAGTACAATACAGCCATGTTGGCCCTTCATTCCTCCCAAGCTCAATTTCAGATCCAATTCAAACTCCACCTGCAAAATTCTTGTAGCTTCTTAACTCTGTCTCTAGCCTTCTGCAATTCTGCCTGCCCATTAACCCCCTCTTTCAGCTGCACGACTCCTTGCTCAACCACAACCGATGCTCCATTATCCTCTTCTCAAAGAATATTCTCAAGACTCTGCAACACTTCAACTTACTGATCGCAATTCACCATTTCCTCCCCGCATTCATTATATCACCATCATCACTTTAGCTCATTTGCCAATACCTCCAAACCAACCATTAACCTCACTGCTCGGGCTCGCCGATTGCAACCTGTCCACCTGGTCCATCTCACGCCATCAACTCATTGCCACCATCTAAAGCCATTAACAAACCCCGACCTCGGCCTCATGGCTCATGTGGACTACCAATGCATTCAACAAAGATCGGTTCTCGGCGTGATTGCACTAGCACCTGCAACATCCACCAACTGCAACTCTCATACAATTAAGCTCAGCTAACCTTCACTCCATTCACTGTCACAGCCTTGTGCACTTCAAAATATCGCAACACAAAGTATTATGCTGCTTCAAGCCATTCCAGTGCCAGGTCTCGGTTACTTCTCATGGCAACATTCTTCTCTGAATTCAAGGGTCTGTAGCTCAAGCAACGCCAGCATGAAACCCTTATATCAGTTCCTCAACCACCAGTATCATCATCTCTACAAACCCATCTTCTCGACTTCATAGTAGCCATCAACATTGCTTCCCTGTATCCTAGACATACATCTATGCATTGCATCTTCTCAGCCAACATCAGCTCAATCAACTTCATCCTTTTCAGTAGCAGCTGCACTAGGTCCTCGGCTCCTTCACAATGAGCTATGAACTCGTCTTCGATTACATCCTCTCAAACATTGCCACCACCTATTCAGCAAAACCATTTCGAATTCTGGGACTAGAACTCAAAACCCATCTTCAATTCAGATCAAACTCTAACCTGGAATCACCAATTCGATTCATAATGCTGCCATATACCAAATCCATTTTAAACCCATTGTTCCTTGTTTGTCTTTGAACTAGAATCTCCATCTGTGACTCGGAACCCTAACCAGATCCATTCATCACTTCAATCCAAAAACCCATCCAATCTTCTCAGCTTTGAATCACCATTTCCATCAAACCCTTGCCTGAACCGAACCCTAACTTCATTAACAACAATAGCAACATCAGAAGTTGTAATTCCTATTCATCTTGTTCTTGACTTAAATGATTCAAAACCCCTATCGCTTTCTTCAATTATCAATCCGAATACTTATTCAATCTCATAACTCAGAACCCTGGCAATAATTCTTTATGACGTATCACTTCCATTGATAACAAATCGAACCCTTCAAAAACACCACAGATTTTTTCCATCGATCTCTCTTCTCTGAAGTCCATACAAACATCAAACCCCATATTTCATAAGCCTCATAGCCATTTATCATCACTCAATACAGAGGAGTAGGGTTTCAAACAACCATTTCTTCCTCTCATTCATTTCAGGTGGAGAAGTAATGATCGAGAGAAAACATTTCTCTCGATTTAGGTTTTGGTGTAGGAAAATGAAGGTGGATACAGCCACCCAGGTCTGGCAGATAAGGGGTTACCCAGAAATGACTCTAGGCACCCAGAAATAGGAAAAGGGCCTCCCAGTTCTTGCATGGCGTGTCGGTTTCGCGGAACCGACTGCCTATTCACTTCTTTGCTCCACCGTAGCTAGCTTCGCTCGCCTGTGAATTGGTCTTTTCGCTCTTTTTCGCTTTAAATGGGTGATTTCTTCTCCTTTTGTTCTCGGTGACTCCATTGCACCTATAAAACTCAAAAGCAAACATAAGATACATAATTCACACGAAAAATAGCAAAGAAAGCATTAACTCTAGATAGTAAATACGGTGTATTCTACACCTATCAAATTCCCCCCACACTTAGACTTTGCTAGTCCTCGAGCAAATCAAACAAAAACAATTCTAAAAGATACATACAACTCCGTGTCGTCGAGGCTACGGTCACTTTTAGCATAAATAACAAGCCTTTAAACCCCTAGGTGTCCCTAGTGGACGAGTTATAGTCTCGTGTGGGTTTACTAGAGATATACCCACAAAACCTATTTTTCCAACTTACTAGTTCTCCGTAATGATAGTATCCAACGCGCTAAGAAGACATAGAGATTCTGCACACTAGTCATAAGAAGTTAGACACATAAATGAACACAATCTCATCCTTAAAAGTTGAGAGAGAAATAACCATCCCTTCTCGAAAGAAATTCGGGTTCGGAGTGATCGAAAGTCTCGACTCTGCCTCACAAGAAAGGGTTTTATGAAGTTGCTCTCAATAATAAACAACTTTTTATGGGTCCCACATGTGTCCAGGTAGGAATGAAAAGAGAATCCTGCGACACGTTGAATGGTAGGAAGGCATAACCCTCCGAATTGTTTTGAAAACCCACATCTTTTAATATTTTTGAAAACCCATTTTTCTGACGATCTCTTCGAAAGGAAATCAACCACTTAACGAAGGTGGGAATATGCTTACTTACCTCGTTATCCGTTCGGCGTGCAGCTAGCACCACTCTCACAACATCCATAGAAACGTCTTCGGTCTTCTATCGGTGTCTTCATCTTCGTCTTCGGTCTTCAACTCTTGATGATAACTCTTGAACTTCGTAGAATCTTGACAATGTGATTCTTTCCTCTAATTCCTTATTGCTTGAAACTTCATTATAGATATTCCTTCTTCCCTTGGCTTTATTGAAAGAATACAAAACTAAAAACGAACTATACAAACCCAAAATATAATTTATTTATTTTATTTATTTATTTTTTCTTTTTTCTGTTTTTTTTTATCATGTTTTTTTTTTTTCTCTTTTTTTTTTTTTATTTTTTTTTTTTTTTTAAGACAAGAGAAAGTAAAATACAAATAAAATAAAAACATAAGTACAAAGGCCATGGTGTAAGTACTTTACCTCTTGATTCTTCACAACTTATATGTCTTGATATCATAACTTCTCGAACTCTCATCCTTGATAATTTTCACTCATGTACAATAGTCTTCAACTTATAAAAATTCGCTCCTTGTTTTGTTGCTTTACTTAAATCAAATCGCTCAATTTTTGTACCGTTGCTTGTAAACCTCGAACGTGTTCAACTTTCCTTCAAATTTGTGATGCTCCTCTTGTTGATGATGATGGTGTTTCTATGGACCTGTTGGTGTAGAGAGAGATAAGGTGGATGGTGCTAATCGCAACAAGATTACAAGTGGTATGTAAGTTAGCAATTCGATGTCACCATCATGGTTGATAAAAATAGCACTCAAGAGATCAAAATAGTGCTTCTATGGTGGGAGGTTGGGCAGCTCACCATTCTGCCCGGAATTTACGTACGGTGACACACACTCTAAAAGTACAATTTAGACAGGTACAAAGAATTGAAGGTTGGTGCCTCACATTATGTAACTTGGGTAGTCTCCACTATAGGGGATCACTACTCTAATACCGAATTCAGTCTGCACCTTATTTGCCACTGGCATGGTTAAATCCAACTTTAACTCTCATACAATTAAGAAACCCGATCATGTTCTCTGTCATCTCTAAGTTCAGTCACTATTATGAGATTCTCGATGTAATCTTAGCGACATGTATACTATGTGACTCTAAACTAACTACAAGTTGGAGTTTCCTTATTCACTAGTTTACACAAAAGTTGAAAACTTCAAAAATTTACAACACAAATGCTTAACCACTCCCCCACACTTAAACTTTACATTGTCCTCAATGTAATTGAATCGTCCAAAGTAAGTCAAGATGGGAAATTCTAACAAAAAATCAGAAAAAATAAAAACAAGACACGAAAAAGCTAAAAACAAGACAAGAAATAAATACAAGACAAGAAATACTCATCCTTTGGGTTGCCTCCCAATTAGCGCTTGGTTTCAAGTCGTCAGCCCGACTATCTCCTTGCTTTCTATGACTCCTCCAGAGGAAGCACATCCACAAAGTTAACTCCTTCCACCACTTCGGAAGTGAAATTCTCATAATATGGTTTCAACCGGTGCCCATTAACTTTAAGTTCTTTCCCTATAGCTATGCTACGAATTTCCACTGTACCATGAGAAAACACATTAGTAACAATAAAAGGTCCGATCCATCGTGACCTTAATTTACCCGGAAATAAATGCAAGCGAGAATTAAACAAAAGCACTTTCTGCCCAATGCAAAATTGTTTCCTAGAAATCATGTTATCATGAAATGCTTTCGTATTTTCCTTATAAATGCGTGAGCTTTCAAATGCATCACTGCGAAGCTCCTCTAGCTCTTGGAGTTGTAACTTCATTTGCTTTCCAGCCCCATCCATCTCCATGTTGCATTGTTTAATAGCCCAAAACGCCTTATGCTCAATTTCAACGGGTAAATGACAAGGTTTACCATACACAAGCCTAAAGGGAGACATCCCAATAGGTGTTTTATATGCGGTTCTATACGCCCACAAAGCATCATTGAGTCGCATGCTCCAATCCTTCCTTGTTGGATTCACCGTCTTTTCTAGAATAGATTTCACCTCCCGATTAGACACCTCGGCTTGTCCATTGGTTTGGGGATGATAAGGTGTTGCAATCTTGTGCGACACATTGTACTTCGTCAACAAGCTTTGCAAAATCCTGTTTTTGAAGTGAGAACCCCCATCGCTAATTATGGCTCTTGGAATTCCAAACCTTGCAAAAATATTAGCTTGCACAAAATCAAACCACTTTAGAATCATTAGTTGGGGTGGCTTTAGCTTCCACCCATTTCGAGACATAATCAACCACAAGTAAGATATAAAAATTCCCATGGGAGTTGACAAAAGGCCCCATAAAATCAATACCCCATACATCAAAAACTTCAATAAATTGAATAAAAGTTTGTGGCATTTGATTTCGGGCACCTAGATTTCCGGTTCTTTGACACCTATCACAAGTTGTACAATATATATGTACATCCTTAAACAAGGTTGGCCAATAAAAACCACTTTCAAGTACCTTGTGAGCGGTCCTATTACTCCCAAAATGTCCTCCGCAAGCATAAGAGTGACAAAAAGACAAGATAGAATTAAATTCCGATTCGGGAACGCACCTTCGTATTACTTGGTCACTACCATGTTTCCACAAGTATGGATCATCCCATATGTATTGGTTCCCTAACTTCTTAAGTTTGTCCCTCTCAGCACGAGACAAGTTCTTTGGGATTTGTTTAGAAACTAAGTAATTCACAATATCGGCATACCATGGTTCTCCAAAAGCAATTGAGAATAGTTGCTCATCCGGGAAACTTTCACGCAATGGGATAGTCTCCTTATCTACAGCAAGTCGGCTCAAGTGATCCGCAACGGTGTTCTCAATCCCTTTCTTGTCCTTGATTTCAATATCAAACTCTTGCAAGAGTAAAATCCATCGTATGAGCCTCGGTTTCGCCTCTTTCTTTGTAAGCAAGTACTTAAGCGCTGCATGATCAGAAAAGACAACAACTTTTGTACCAATTAGATAAGAGCGAAACTTTTCTAAAGCAAAAATAATGGCTAATAACTCTTTTTCAGTGGTTGTGTAGTTTTGTTGAGCCTCATTTAACGTTCTAGAAGCATAATAAATAGCATGAGGAAGCTTCCCCACACGTTGCCCAAGCACCGCACCAACCGCATAGTCACTTGCATCACACATGAGCTCAAAAGGTTTGCTCCAATCCGGTGGTTTAATGATATGGGCTGAAATCAAAAGTTCTTTCAAACGATTGAATGCCACCATACATTTTTCATCAAAGTTAAAAACCACATCCTTTTGCAATAAGTTACAAAGTGGTGATGCTATCTTGGAAAAGTCCTTGATGAATCTACGATAGAAACCTGCATGACCAAGAAAAGAACGTATCTCCCTCACCGTAGTGGGAGGGGTTAGAGCACGAATAAGGTCTATCTTAGATTTATCGACTTCCAAGCCTATAAAAGATATTATATGGCCTAAAAATATGCCATGAGTTACCATGAAATGGCACTTCTCCCAATTTAGCACAAGATTTGTTTCAACACATCGTTCAAGGATTAAAGACAAATTATTCAAGCAAATGTCAAATGAATCACCAAAGACACTAAAGTCATCCATGAACACTTCGATTATGTTTTCAACATATTCCGAAAAGATACTTACCATACACCTTTGAAAAGTAGCTGGAGCATTGCATAAGCCAAAAGGCATCCTTCTATAAGCAAAAGTACCGAAAGGACAAGTGAAAGTGGTTTTCTCTTGGTCCTCCGGCGCTATCACAATCTGATTATAACCTGAATAGCCATCAAGAAAGCAATAATAAGAATGTCCAGCTAAACGTTCAAGCATTTGATCAATAAAAGGCAATGGAAAATGATCTTTCCTAGTGGTGGCATTCAATTTACTGTAATCAATACAAACCCTCCAACCGGTTTGCACACGAGTTGGGACAAGTTCATTCTTATCATTCTCCACCACTGTCACACCTGATTTCTTTGGTACTACTTGTACCGGGCTTACCCACTTGCTGCCGGATATGGGGTAGATAACACCCACTTCCAAAAGCTTGAGTATCTCCTTTTTCACAACTTCCATCATGGGAGGATTCAAACGACGTTGCGCTTCCCTTGTAGGCTTTGCATCATCCTCCAAACGAATTTTGTGCATACAAACGGCAGGGCTTTTACCCTTGATATCGGCAATTGTCCATCCTATGACCGTCTTGTACTTCCTTAGCACCCTTAGAAGTTTTTGCTCCTGTAAATCATTAAGCTCATTAGAAACAATCACAGGTAACTCTTCATTATCACCCAAGTACAAGTACTTAAGGTGATCGGGAAGAGGTTTCAATTCCAACTTTGGAGATTTAACAATTGAAGGTACAAGCTTTTCATCACTGCATGGTAAAGAAATAAAAGAGATATTATGAGTTTCCGGGCATCCTTGTAGTGAATTAAGATCACCAAGGGATTCCTTGACTTCATTACCACACTCTACACCATTATCCATGGATGTAGTTAACACGGTTTCCAAAGCATCATCACCATTTAATTAAAACATTTGTTGTTCCAATGTATCCATAACATCAATGGAGAAACAAGAGTGGACATCACTAGGATATCTCATCGTCTCGAAAATGTTGAAACGTATTGTTTCTCCATCAAACTCCATGGTCAACGTTCCCTTATCCACATCAATTATGGTTTTTGTCGTTTTCATGAAGGGACGCCCAAGTCGCAATGGAAGAGACGAGTCCGGTGAACCTTCATCCATCTCTAACACACAAAAGTCAGCTGGAAATACAAGTTGATTAACCTGCACAAGAACATCCTCAACAATACCCATTGGGTATACATTAGAGCGATCGGCTAATTGCAATACAATTTCAGCCTTTTTGAGAGGACCAAGATCAAGTGAATTATACATTGACGCAGGCATAACATTAACGGATGCACCTAAATCCAACATGGCTTTGTTAAATGTTGTGTTACCAATTGTGACGGGAATGTCAAAACTACACGGATCCTTGCACTTAAGTGGGAGTTTGTGTTGTAAGATTGCCGAGGCATTCTCCCCACACTAAGTACTTCATTACCTTTGAGCCTTTGTTTGTTGGTACACAAGTCCTTCAACACCTTTGCATACTTTGGAACTTGCTTGATAGCATCAATGAGTGGTATGTTCACATGGATCTTTTTTAGAACGTCTAAAATCTCCTTTTCTAGTTCCGCCTTCTTAGAACTTGCAAATCTGCGAGGAAAAGTTAAAGGAGGAACATAAGTAGAAACTGGAGTTTTAGAGTTAGGAATAGGTACCTCAGAAGTTTGGGGAGAATCCTCATTCTTCTCCTCCAAAACAGGTTCCTTTGGTGTTTCCACCTTGCCCGAATCAGTAATTTCGGGTTGCACAAGTTGTGTACCACTTCTCAACGTAATAGCATTGACACCCTCTTTTGGGTTAATAGGTTGAGAAGGGAGTTTCCCACTATTTTGTGCCTTCAATTGGTTTAACTCAATAGCCATGGAACCCATTTGTGTTTGCAACTCCTTGATAGCACTGTTAGTTTCTTGTTGACTCTCTTTAAACATGGTAGAAATGCCTTGCATCATTGTTTGAAGCTTTGAATCAATATCGGAACCTTGATTTTGCATTGATTGTTGTGCTTGTGGTTGCTGAAATTGTTGTCTCGGCTGGAATTATTGTTGTTGAGGTTGAAATCCACTTGAAGAGTTCAAGGTAGGTTGTTGAACCGCTCCTTGCTTGTTGGCATAGCTAAAATTGGGGTGATCTCTCCATCCCGGATTGTAAGTGTTAGAGTAGGGATCATACCGTATTTGTTGATTTGGAAAGACCGCATTAGCTTGCTCATCTTCATAACATTGAGAGGAATTTGGTATCACCGCGGCTGCAACTTGTTGCATCATTGCGGACATGTTACCCATTTGTTGACAAAGTTCCTCAACCTCGCTCACTTCATTCACTCTTCTTAGAAGCACATCCGAACCACGACTCAGGAATTGTTGTGAGTTCGCTGCCATGTTTTCAATCAATTCTCTAGCTTGTGCCACCGTCTTGTTCACTAGTGCACCACCACCCGCAGCGTCAATAAGATTCCTATCACTTGATTGGAGTCCTTCTTAGAAATATTTGATGATCATAGCATCACTGAATTGGTGGTGAGGGCAGCTTGCCACCAATCTCTTGTATCGTTCCCAACAGTCATAGAAGGATTCTCCCACATTTTGCTTCATCCCACAAATCTCCTTTCGAATTTGAGTAGCCTTTGATGCAGGAAAATATCTCTCTAAAAAGAGTTTCTTCACCCCATTCCATGTAGTGACACTTCCGGAAGGTAAATAGAACAACCAATCCTTAGCACTATCCATCAAAGAGAAACGGAAAACTTTCAACATTGCACCATCCGCCTCAACATCCGCTGGAAGCATAGCCGTGACAATGGTGTGGAAGTCCATAAGATGTTTGTTTGGGTCTTCATTCACCATGCCATGGAACTTTGGTAATTCTCTAAGCAACCCCGGCTTTATCTCAAAAGTAGAGTTCGTTTGAATACACCCATGTTGTATATCAAGCCTATGAGAAGCCAAGTCCTTGAGTGAACGATTTGCATCACCCATTGCTTCTTCTTCTTCAACTTGTGGTTCGTCTACGATTGGAACCTCTTGTTCTCCTTCTATTTGTACTTCTCCTTCCACCTCTAACTCTGGATTTTCTGTTGTGTCTTGACTTGGTTGGAGTATTGTGCCTGATAGGTGTAGAATACACCGTATTTACTATATAGAGTTTATGCTTTCTTTGCTATTTTTCTTGTGAATTATGTACTTTACGCGTGCTTTTGAGTTTATAGGTGCAATGGAGTCTATGGGAGCAAAAGAAGGAGAAAATGTTCATTGGGAGCGAGAACGGAAATATGAAGCTAACGGCGAAAGCGTGAAGTCAATCCGACTGCGTCTGATAAAGTTACGAGCGAAACCTATGAATAAGCTTGTCGGATTCATGAAACCGACAGGCCATGTTTGAGCTGGTTAGCCCTTAACGGGAACAGCTGGGTGCCTAGAGTTGTAATTGGGTAACCCCTTATCTGTTTCATTTGAGTGGGATTAGCCATTCCCTTTCCTACACCATAGATCGAAATCAACTTTCGATTTCATTAACTTCTCAATCATTATCTGCACCTGAGAGGAAGAAACGTTGCGGCCAGAAATGGAGGAGATCGATGGGGGAAATCAGTTAAAGAAGATCTGTTTTCGATCTGTGAGAAAAGAAAAGCAGCCATGTCTGCTAATCCATGAGGAATCGATGATGGTTTTGGGGTTGAGATTCCAGTGATTGAGGTGGTGTTAAAGGCGTTGGGGAAAGTCGGTGAAGTTGTTGATGTATCACCGATTAATTGAGCACGATGGAAGAAATGGATTCATTTTAAGAAGAGATGGGTTCGTGGTTGTTTGATTTAGGGTTCGTTACTGTTGGTCAGTGAAGGAGAAAGGGTTACTGTGTATTTTGAGTTAAATTTGCTGGTTGTCTGGAATGATGGAATTTTGGGTCAGTGGTGATTTGTATTGCGAAATTTGGGATTGGGAAATGAAATTGGGGTTTAAACTTAAATCTGGTAGCAAGATGGTCTTGGTATGGATAGTAATTGGTCTTTGTGTATCTTTGGAGCTGCTTGTGTTGATTGTTTGAGCTCAAGCCGATCTTTGGTTGAATTGCAGAGGATGGTTGTTTGAACTCCATACTGTATTGGGTTGAGTTCATACTGTTGATGTTAAGGAAATGGTAGAGAAGTTGGATGAGGCTAGGCAGAAAGGTTGCTGCTGGTAGTGAGACTCAATAACAGGGCTGTGTTGCCAATAACAGGGCTGGTGCTGCTCTGAAGTTGCAGCTCAGGTGATGCAAGAAGGTGTTGATGGGACTGTGCTGTGACAAGGGAAATGCAGTGAGTTGGAAGGATACAGGGCAATGTGAATGGCTTGGCGGGGAGTGAAAGTGTGACTGGGGGTGGAACTGCAGGTGCAATAGCAAGACTCAGTGGAGGTGGTCATGGAAGTGAAGGGAAGGAAAGGCAATGGTGGCCTGAACTGAGGCTTGAGATGGTACTAGTGAGGGCAGGATGATTTACAGGATAGCTGTGTGCAAATAATTGGAGGCCTGGGACTTGAGTTAGAAGCCTGGATATGAGGTGGTTGCTGCCGGGGCTGGATTTACAGATGGTGTTGAGATGGGAGTTGCAGGATTGCAACTTAGATGGTTTTGGTGAAATTTGGTGCTGACACTTAGAACTGAAGTTGCAGGAGTCATTGCAAGAAGCTGGTGGCAATTGTGACAAGGCAAGGAGTCAGGGTGATATTTGGAGCTGCAATTCGAGCGGTGCAACTGGAGAGGTTACAAATGAAGTGAGATACTACACTCATGGCTGGAAGTGCACTGAGATTTTGTTGTTGAGGAATGGCTCAAACTGCGGGTCATGAAGTTGAGAAGCAAGAATGGAAGTGATGGGAATACAGGCTAGGTGTTGCAACTGTTGTAGTGAGATGGAGTTGCAGCATAGATAGATGGAGGTGGCAATAAGCTTTAGTGAAGTGCAGGTGCAATTGGGCTTGTGATTTGAATCGGTGGCTTGGGTAGATGGCTGAGTGGTGTTGCTTCTAGCTTATGCAGGTTTGGCTTTGTAGCTGAGGTGTTATGAGACAGCAGTATAGTTGTAGAGCAGGAATTGGCCTGGCCTGAGGCAATATTGCAGGTGGAGTTGTGTAGGCGGAGGTTCTTTGGTCTTTGGCCTGGGATTGAAGTTGAACTGATGTTGCAACAGCAAGATTGGCTCAGTTGAGCTGTAGTTGCTGCAGAATGTTGGTGGAATTGATATGAGTCCATTATGGCTGGGTAGGTAGCTATGATGCACTAGGATGATGCACCACAGAGTTCAGCCTGTGCAATTGTGCTACAAGTCTGTCCAAGGCAACTAGCCCAGTCTAAACTCAGAACTAGCCTAGGCCAAGGTGACTAGCCCTGACAGACCCGGTTTGACTCAGCAACCCGGTTTGACCCGATCCTGACTCGGTTCGTTCCGACCCGTTGAACCGCCGATCCGACTCGTTGACCCGGTGACCGGGCGGACTTTGCCGATCACCGGGGCTGTTTTCCGGCGACTTTCCGGCCACAATATTTTCCACTTTGGGCGTTTTTCTCATTCTCGTCCTTGTGGGCTTGGTGGACTCTCACCTAATGGACTTTGAAGATTAGACCTAATTTTGGAAGGAGAAAAAGGCTATAAAAGGGAGGTTTTCTACAACACAATGGATATCTTTTTTCTTGGGAATTTTGGAGAGCCACTTTTGTTTACGCTTCTAGGGTTTGGTTTTGTTCTTCTTCTTCCTTGTTTATTATTGAATATTGATGATGATGAACTCCATAGCTATGAGTAGCTAAACTTATTATTGGTTATGGGATAAAAGTTGATTTCTCAACATGCTTTTGATTCAATGAATTAGTTTTGTCTCAGTAATTATTGTTTGTGATTCACAATTAATAGTGTTATAAGATTTGAAAACTTGTTAGGTTGAGTCCGGAATCAATCCGATTTGTGTTCATCTCTAGAGCTATATTAGGGTTTTCAATACGGAAAAGTTGTTTATCCCTGATTCTAAGTAGCATAATTGTGGTTAGTGCTTGTAGTGATACATCCTACTAGTCACAAGTGAATCATAACTTTTGTTAAAACGTCTAGTGCTTTTACACATTCGTTTGCATTGATGAGTCTTATTCCATAAAACTTAATGCTCTTAGGGAGTTAAACTTAATTGTGCTTTTACACTTTAGGTTGCTTTCGACGAAGAATTCACATATGCATCTTTTAATGTGGTTGTGATGAAAACAGGGAATTAACGGGTTATACTTGCGATCAAGATATCCTAGGACTTTTAATAAATACGAGATTAAAATACCAATTCTAATCATTGATGAAAATACATGTTTGTGAATGATACTATCCCTTGACCAATATCTTTTCCTTATTGATTTCTCAAACTATTTACTTTGCTTTCAACTACTTTTATTTCTTAAACAACAAACATACCTTGGGTTACTTTAGAAACTGAAAATTACTTAACAACAATTGCCTCTCTGTGGATACGAACTCTTCCTTACCTTGTGCTTCATTTAAATTTAGTGCGTAAGAAAGTGAAATTATTTTTGACGGATTGACACACGATCAAATTTTGGCGCCGCTGCCGGGGAGGCATACGGCTTGTTATTAAGTTTTTAGTTTCTTTTTACAATTTCTGCTTTTATCTTTGTTTTTCGTTTCTTGTCTTGTTTCTCACTTGTTTTGGAGAATTGTTTGCAGGTGCATAATCTCTGGCTTCTAAGGATTGGAATTATCCAAGGTGCGGGATAGCTACTCGACGCGGCACAATACTCCAACCAAGTAAAGACACAACGGACGAGCACGAGGAGGAAGTAGGAGAAGAGATTTTCCGACAACGAGAAGAAGAAGAAGAAATGGGTGATGCAAATCGTTCACTCAAGGACTTAGCTTCTCATAGGCTTGATACACAACAGGGGTGTATTCAAACGAACTCTACTTTTGAGATAAAGCCGGGGTTGCTTAGAGAATTACCTAAATTCCATGGCATGGTGAATGAAGATCCTAACAAACATCTTTTGGACTTCCACACCATTGTCACGGCTATGCTTCCAGCAAATGTTGAGGCGGATGGTGCAATGTTGAAGGTTTTCCGTTTCTCTTTAATGGATAGTGCTAAGGATTGGTTGTACTATTTACCTCCCGGAAGTGTCACGACATGGAATGGGTTGAAGAAACTCTTTTTGGAGAGATATTTTCCTGCATCCAAGGCTACTCAAATTCGCAAAGAAATTTGTGGGATGAAGCAAAACGTGGGAGAATCCTTATATGAATGTTGGGAAAGGTACAAGAGATTGGTTGGAAGCTGCCCTCACCACCAATTTAGTGACGCTATGATCATCCAATACTTCTATGAAGGGCTCCAATCAAGTGATAGGAATCTTATTGACGCTGCGGGTGGTGGTGCACTAGTTAGTAAGACGGTGGCACAAGCTAGGGAGTTGATTGAAAACATGGCAGCGAACTCACAACAATTCTTAAGTCGTGGTTCGGATGTGATTCTAAGAAGGGTGAGTGAAGTGAGCGAGGTGGAGGAACTTCGTCAACAAATGGGTAACATGACAGCAATGTTGCAACAAGTTGCATCCGCGGTTATACCAACTTCTCCTCAATCTTATGAAGACGAGCAAGCTAATGCGATCTTTCCGAATCAACCAAGACGGTATGATCCCTACTCCAACACTTACAATCCGGGATGGAGAGATCACCCCAATTTTAGCTATGCCAACAAGCAAGGTGCCGTTCAACAACCTACTTTTAACCGTCCTAGTGGATTTCAACCACAACAACAACAATTTCAGCAACCTCAAGCACAACAATCAATGCAAACTCAAGGTGCTGATATTGATGCAAAGCTTCAAACTTTTATGCAAGGTATTTCCACCATGTTCAAGGAAAGTCAACAAGAGACTAAGAGTGCTATTAAGGAGTTGCAAACACAAATGGGCTCCATGGCGGTTGATATCAACAATTTGAAGGCACAAAATAGTGGGAGACTTCCTTCTCAACCTATTAACCCAAAGGAGGGTGTCAATGCTATTACGTTGAGAAGCGGTACACAACTTGTGCAACCCGAAGTTGCTGATTCGGGCAAGGTGGAGACACCCAAGGAACCTGTTTTGGAGGAGAAAGTCGAGGATTCTCCCCAAACTTCTGAGGTACCTATTCCTAACTCTAAAACTCCGGTTTCTACTTATGTTCCTCCTCTACCTTTCCCTCGCAGATTTGCAAGTTCTAAGAAGGCGGAACTAGAAAAGGAGATTTTAGACGTTCTTAAAAAGATCCACGTGAACATACCACTCATTGATGCTATCAAGCAAGTTCCAAAGTATGCAAAGGTGTTGAAGGACTTGTGTACCAACAAACAAAGGCTCAAAGGTAATGAAGTGCTTAGTGTGGGGGAGAATGCTTCGGCAATCTTACAACACAAACTCCCACTTAAGTGCAAGGATCCGGGTAGTTTTGACATTCCCGTCAAAATTGGTAACACAACTTTTAACAAAGCTATGTTGGACTTAGGTGCTTCCGTTAATGTCATGCCTGCGTCAATGTATAATTCACTTGATCTTGGTCCTCTTAAAAAGGCTGAAATTGTATTACAATTAGCCGATCGCTCTAATGTCTACCCAATGGGTATTGTTGAGGATGTTCTTGTGCAGGTTAATCAACTTGTATTTCCAGCGGACTTTTGTGTGTTAGAGATGGATGAAGGTGCACCGGACTCGTCTCTTCCATTGCTTCTTGGGCGTCCTTTCATGAAAACGGCGAAAACCATAATTGATGTGGATAAGGGAACGCTAACTATGGAGTTTGATGGAGAAACAATACGTTTCAACATTTTCGAGACGATGAGATATCCTAGCGATGTCCACTCTTGTTTCTCCATTGATGTGATGGATACATTGGCACAACAAATGTTTGAATTAAACGGTGATGATGCTTTGGAAACCGTGTTAACTACATCCATGGATAATGGTGTAGAGTGTGGTAATGAAGTCAAGGAAGCTCTTGGTGATCTTAATTCACTACAAGGATGCCCGGAAACTCATAATATCTCTTTTATTTCTTTACCATGCAGTCATGAAAAGCTTGTACCTTCAATTGTTAAATCTCCAAAGTTAGAATTGAAACCTCTTCCCGACCACCTTAAGTACTTGTACTTGGGTGATAATGAAGAGTTACCTGTGATTGTTTCTAATGAGCTTAATGATTTACAGGAGCAAAAACTTCTAAGGGTGCTAAGGAAGTACAAGACGGCCATAGGATGGACAATTGCCGATATCAAGGGTATTAGCCCCGCCGTTTGTATGCACAAAATTCGTTTGGAGGATGATGCAAAGCCTACTAGGGAAGCGCAACGTCGTTTGAATCCTCCCATGATGGAAGTTGTGAAAAAGGAGATACTCAAGCTTTTGGAAGTGGGTGTTATCTACCCCATATCCGATAGCAAGTGGGTAAGCCCTTTACAAGTGGTACCAAAGAAATCGGGAGTGACGGTGGTGGAGAATGATAAGAATGAACTTGTCCCAACTCGTGTGCAAACAGGTTGGAGGGTTTGTATTGATTATAGAAAATTGAATACCACCACTAGAAAAGATCACTTTCCTTTACCTTTTATTGATCAAATGCTTGAACGTTTAGCTGGACACTCTTACTATTGCTTTCTTGATGGCTATTCAGGTTATAATCAGATTGTGATAGCACCGGAGGACCAAGAGAAAACCACTTTAACTTGTCCTTTCGGTACTTTTGCTTATAGAAGGATGCCTTTTGGCCTATGCAATGCTCCAGCTACTTTTCAAAGGTGTATGGTGAGTATCTTTTCGGAATATGTTGAAAACATAATCGAAGTATTCATGGATGACTTTAGTGTCTTTGGTGATTCTTTTGACCTTTGCTTGAACAATTTGTCTCTAATCCTTGAACGATGTGTTGAAACAAATCTTGTGCTAAATTGGGAGAAGTGCCATTTCATGGTAACTCATGGCATAGTTTTAGGCCATATAATATCTTCTAAAGGCTTGGAAGTCGATAAATCTAAGATAGACCTTATTCGTGCTCTAACCCCTCCCACTACGGTGAGGGAGATTCGCTCTTTTCTTGGTCATGCAGGTTTTTATCGTAGGTTCATCAAGGACTTTTCCAAGATAGCGTCACCACTATGTAACTTATTGCAAAAAGATGTGGTTTTTAACTTTGATGAGAAATGTATGGCGGCATTCAATCGTTTGAAAGAACTTTTGATTTCAGCCCCTATCATTAAACCACCGGATTGGAGTAAGCCGTTTGAACTCATGTGTGATGCTAGTGATTATGCGGTTGGTGCGGTGCTTGGGCAACGTGTGGGGAAACTTCCTCATGCTATCTATTATGCTTCTAGAACGTTAAATGAGGCTCAACAAAACTACACCACCACTGAAAAGGAGTTATTAGCCATTGTTTTTGCTTTAGAAAAGTTTCGCTCTTATCTAATTGGTACAAAAGTTGTTGTTTTTTCTGATCATGCAGCGCTTAAGTACTTGCTTACAAAGAAAGAGGCGAAACCGAGGCTCATACGGTGGATTTTACTCTTGCAAGAGTTTGATATTGAAATCAAAGACAAGAAAGGGATTGAGAACACCGTTGCGGATCACTTGAGCCGACTTGCTGTGGAAAAGGAGATTATCCCGTTGCGTGAAAGTTTCCCGGATGAGCAACTTTTCTCAATTGCCCTTGGAGAACCATGGTATGCCGATATTGTCAATTACTTAGTTTCTAAACAAATCCCGAAGAACTTGTCTCGTGTTTGAGAGGGACAAACTTAAGAGGTTAGGGAACCAATACATATGGGATGATCCATACTTGTGGAAACATGGTAGTGACCAAGTAATACGAAGGTGCGTGCCCGAATCAATTTAACTCTATCTTGTCTTTTTGTCACTCTTATGCTTGCGGAGGACATTTTGGGAGTAAGAGAACCGCGCACAAGGTACTTGAAAGTGGTTTTTATTGGCCAACTTTGTTTAAGGATGCACACATATTTTGTACAACTTGTGATAGGTGCCAAAGAACCGGCAATCTAGGTGCCCGAAATCAAATGCCACAAACTTATATTCAATTTATTGAAGTTTTTGATGTATGGGGTATTGATTTTATGGGGCCTTTTGTCAACTCCCATGGGAATTTTTATATCTTACTTGCGATTGATTATGTCTCGAAATGGGTGGAAGCTAAGGCCACCCCTACTAATGATTCTAAAGTGGTTTCGATTTTGTGCAAGCTAATATTTTTGCAAGGTTTGGAATTCCAAGAGCCATAATTAGCGATGGGGGTTCTCACTTCAAAAACAGGTTCTACAAAGCTTGTTGGCGGAAGTACAATGTGTCGCACAAGATTGCAACACCTTATCATCCCCAAACCAATGGACAAGCCGAGGTGTCGAACCGTGAGGTGAAATCAATTCTAGAAAAGACGGTGAACCCGACAAGGAAGGATTGGAGCATGCGACTTAATGATGCTTTGTGGGCGTATAGAACCGCATATAAAACACCTATTGGAATGTCTCCTTTTAGGCTTGTGTATGGTAAACCTTGTCACTTACCCGTGGAAATTGAGCATAAGGCGTTTTGGGCTATTAAACAATGCAACATGGAGATGGATGGGGCTGGAAAGCAAAGGAAGTTACAACTTCAAGAGCTAGAGGAGCTTCGCAATGATGCATTTGAAAGTTCACGGATTTACAAAGAAAAGACGAAAGCATTCCATGATAACATGATTTCTAGGAAACAATTTTGCATTGGGCAGAAAGTGCTTTTGTTTAATTCTCGCTTGCAATTATTTCCGGGTAAACTAAGGTCACGATGGATCGGACCTTTTATTGTTACTAATGTGTTTTCTCATGGTGCAGTGGAAATTCGTAGCATAGCTACAGGGAAAGAACTTAAAGTTAATGGGCACCGGTTGAAACCATATTATGAGAAATTTACTTCCGAAGTGGTGGAAGGAGTTAACTTTGTGCATGTGCTCCCTCTGGAGGAGTCATAGAAAGAAAGGAGATAGTCGGGCTGACGACTTTAAACCAAGCGCTAATTGGGAGGCAACCCAAAGGATGAGTATTTCTTGTCTTGTATTTATTTCTTTTCTTGTTTTTAGTTTTTCTTGTTTTGTTTTTACTTTGTTTTTGTTGATTTCTTATTAGGATTTCCCACCTTGACTTACTTTGGACGATTCAATTTACATTGAGGACAATGTAAAGTTTAAGTGTGGGGGAGTGGTTTATGTTGTAAGTTTTTGCAATTTTTCAATTTTTTTTTGTGAACTAGTGAATAAGAAAACTCCAACTTGTACTTAGTTTAGAGTCACATAGTATACATGTCGCTAAGATTACATCGAGAATCTCACAATAGTGACTGAACTTAGAGATGACAGAGAACATGATCGGGTTTCTTAATTGTATGAGAGTTAAAGTTGGATTTAATCATGCCAGTGGCAAATAAGGTGCAGGCTGAATTCGGTATTAGAACAGTGATCCCCTATAGTGGAGACTACCCATGTTACATAATGTGAGGCACCAACCTTCAATTCTTTGTACCTGTCTAAATTTGTGCTTTTAGAGTGTGTGTCACCGTACGTAAATTCCGGGCAGAATGGTGAGCTGTCCAATTTCCCACCATAGAAGCACTATTTTGATCTCTTGAGTGCTATTTTTATCAACCATGTTGGTGACATCGAATTGCTAACTTACATTCCACTTGTGATCTTGTTCGCAGTTAGCACCATCCACCTTATCTCTCTCTACACCAACAGGTCCATAGAAACACCATCATCATCAACAAGAGGAGCATCACAAATTCGAAGGAAAGTTGAGCACGTTCGAGGTTTACAAACAATGGTATAAAATGGGCAGATTTCAGATTTGAGTAAAGCAACAAAACAGGGAGCATAATTTTTATAAGTTGGAAACTAATATACAAGAGCGGAAATTATTAAGGATGAGAGTTCGAGAAGTTATGATATCAAGACATATAAGTTGTGAAGATTCAAGCGGTAAAGTACTTATACCATGGCGATGTACTTACATTTTTATTTGTATTTTGTTTTCTCTTGTCTAAAAAAAAAAAAAAAAAAAAAAAAAAAAAAAAAAAAAAAAAAAAAAAAATTGAAAAAAAAAAAAAAAAAGAAAAAAAAGTTTGGGTTTGTATAGTTTGTTTTTAGTTTTGTATTCTTTCAATAAAGCCTATGGAAAGAAGGAATATTTATAATGAAGTATCAAGCGACAGGGAATTTGAGGGAAAGAATCATATTGTCAAGATTCTACGAAGTTCAAGAGTTATCATCAAGAGTTGAAGACCGAAGACGAAGATGAAGACACCGATAGAAGACCGAAGACGTTTCTATGGATGTCATGAGAGTGGTGCTAGCTGCACGTCGAACGGATTCACGAGGTAAGTAGCATATTCCCACCTTCGTTAAATGGTTTGATTTCCTTTCGAAGAGATCGTCAGAAAAATGGGTTTTCAAAAATATATAAAAGATGTGGGTTTTCAAAATACTTCGGAGGGTTATGCCTTCCTACCATTCAACGTGTCGCAGGATTCTCTCTTCATTCCAACCTGGACACATGTGTGACCCATAAAGAGTCAGTTTATTATTGAGTGCAATATCATAAAACCCTTTCTTGTGAGGCAGAGTCGAGACTTTTGATCACTCCGAACCCGAGTTTTAGTCGAGAAGGGATGGTTACTTCTCTCTTAACTTTTAAGAATGAGATTGTGTTCATTTATGTGTCTAACTTCTTATGACTAGTGTGCAGAATCCCTATGTCTTCTTACCGCGTTGGATACTATCATTACGGAGAACTAGTAAGTTGGTAATATAGGTTTTGTGGGTATATCTCTAGTAAACCCTCACGAGACTATAACTCGTCCACTAGGGACACCTAGGGGTTTAAAGGCTTGTTATTTATGCTAAAAGTGACCGTAGCCTCGGCGACACGGAGTTGTTGTATTTTATTGTTTTGTTTGATTTGCTCGAGGACTAGCAAAGTCTAAGTGTGGGGAATCGATAGGTGTAGAATACACCGTATTTACTATATAGAGTTTATGCTTTCATTGCTATTTTTCTTGTGAATTATGTACTTTACGCATTCTTTTGAGTTTATAGGTGCAATGGAGTCTATGGGAACAAAAGAAGGAGAAAATGTTCATTGGGAGCGAGAACGGAAATATGAAGCTAACGGCGAAAGCGTGAAGTCAATCCGACTGCATCTGATAAAGTTACGAGCGAAACCTATGAATAAGCTTGTCGGATTCATGAAACCGACAGGCCATGTTTGAGCTGGTTAGCCCTTAACGGGAACAGCTGGGTGCCTAGAGTTGTAATTGGGTAACCCCTTATCTGTTTCATTTGAGTGGGATTAGCCATTCCCTTTCCTACACCATAGATCGAAATCAACTTTCGATTTCATTAACTTCTCAATCATTATCTGCACCTGAGAGGAAGAAACGTTGCGGCCAGAAATGGAGGAGATCGATGGGGGAATCGGTTAAAGAAGATCTGTTTCGATCTGTGAGAAAAGAAAAGCAGCCATGTCGCTAATCCGTGAGGAATCGATGAGGTTTTGGGGTTGAGATTCCAGTGATTGAGGTGGTGTTAAAGGCGTTGGGGAAAGTCAGTGAAGTTGTTGATGTATCAGCCGATTAATTGAGCACAGTGGAAGAAATGGATTCATTTTAAGAAGAGATGGGTTCGTGGTTGTTTGATTTAGGGTTCGTTCTTTGGTCGGTGAAGGAGAAAGGGTTCTTGTGTATTTTGAGTTAAATTTGTTTGGTTATCCTGGAATGATGGAATTTTGGGTCGGTGGTGATTTGTATTGCGAAATTTGGGATTGGGAAATGAAATTGGGGTTTAAACTTAAATCTGGTAGCAAGATGGTCTTGGTATGGATAGTAATTGGTCTTTGTGTATCTTTGGAGCTGCTTGTGTTGATTGTTTGAGCTCAAGCTGATCTTTGGTTGAATTGCGAGAGGATGGTTGTTTGAACTCCATACCGTATTGGGTTGAGTTCATATTGTTGATGTTAAGGAAATGGTAGAGAAGTTGGATGAGGCTAGGCAGAAAGGTTGCTGCTGGTAGTGAGACTCAGTGATGGGGGCTGTGTTGCCAATAACAGGGCTGGTGCTGCTCTGAAGTTGCAGCTCAGGTGATGCAAGAAGGTGTTGATGGGACTGTGCTGTGACAAGGGAAATGCAGTGAGTTGGGAGGATACAGGGCAATGTGAATGGCTTGGCAGGAGTGAAAGTGTGACTCTGGGGTGGAACTGCAGGTGCAATAGCAAGACTCAGTGGAGGTGGTCATGGAAGTGAAGGGAAGGAAAGGCAATGGTGGCCTAAACTGAGGCTTGAGATGGTACTAGTGAGGGCAGGATGATTTACAGGATAGCTGTGTGCAAATAATTAGAGGCCTGGGACTTGAGTTAGAAGCCTGGATATGAGGTGGTTGCTGCCGGGGCTGGATTTACAGATGGTGTTGAGATGGGAGTTGCAGGATTGCAACTTAGATGGTTTTGGTGAAATTTGGTGCTGACACTTAGAATTGAAGTTGCAGGAGTCATTGCAAGAAGCTGGTGGCAATTGTGACAAGGCAAGGAGTCAGGGTGATATTTGGAGCTGCAATTCAGGCAGTGGCACTGGAGAGGTTACAAATGAAGTGAGATACAGCCCTCATGGCTGGAAGTGCACTGAGATTTTGTGTTGAGGAATGGCTCAAACTGCGGGTCATGAAGTTGAGAAGCAAGAATGGAAGTGATGGGAATACAGGCTAGGTGCTGCAACTGTTGTAGTGAGATGGAGTTGCAGCATAGATAGATGGAGGTGGCAATAAGCTTTAGTGAAGTGCAGGTGCAATTGGGCTTGTGATTTGAATCTGGTGGCTTGGGTAGATGGCTGAGTGGTGTTGCTTCTAGCTTATGCAGGATTGGCTTTGTAGCTGAGGTGTTATGAGACAGCAGAGTATAGTTGTAGAGCAGGAATTGGCCTGGCCTGAGGCAATATTGCAGGTGGAGTTGTGTAGCTGGAGGTTGCTGGTGCTGGCCTGGGATTGAAGTTGAACTGATGTTGCAACAGCAAGATTGGCTCAGTTGAGCTGTAGTTGCTGCAGAATGTTGGTGGAATTGATATGAGTCCATTATGGCTGGGTAGGTAGCTATGATGCACTAGGATGATGCACCACGAGTTCGGCTGTCAATTGTGCTACAAGTCCTGTCCAAGGCAACTAGCCCAGTCTAAACTCAGAACTAGCCTAGGCCAAGGTGACTAGCCCTGACAGACCCGGTTTGACTCAGCAACCCGGTTTGACCCGATCCTGACTCGGTTCGTTCCGACCCGTTGAACCGCCGATCCGACTCGTTGACCGGTGACCGGGCGGACTTTGCCGGTCACCGGGGCTGTTTTCCGGCGACTTTCCGGCCGATTTCCGGCCACAATACCAGACTCCCGGCGACCACTTTCGGGGGCGTATTTTCTACACGGGTTTCTCGTCCTTGTGGGCTTGGTGGACTCTCACCTAATGGACTTTGAAGACTTGACCTAATTTTGGAAGGAGAGAAAGGCTATAAAAGGGAGGTTTTCTACAATACATCTTTTTCTTGGGAATTTTGGAGAGCCGTTTTGTTTACGCTTCTAGGGTTTGGTTTTGTTCTTCTTCTTCCTTGTTTATTATTGAATATTGATGATGATGAACTCCATAGCTATGAGTAGCTAAACTTATTATTGGTTATGGGATAAAAGTTGATTTCTCAACATGCTTTTGATTCAATGAATTAGTTTTGTCTCATAATTATTGTTTGTGATTCACAATTAATAGTGTTATAAGATTTGAAAACTTGTTAGGTTGAGTCCTAATCAATCCGATTTGTGTTCATCTCTAGAGCTATATTAGGGTTTTCAATACGGAAAAGTTGTTTATCCCTGATTCTAAGTAGCATAATTGTGGTTAGTGCTTGTAGTGATACATCCTATTAGTCACAAGTGAATCATAACTTTTGTTAAAACGTCTAGTGCTTTTACACATTCGTTTGCATTGATGAGTCTTATTCCATAAAACTTAATGCTCTTAGGGAGTTAAACTTAATTGTGCTTTTACACTTTAGGTTGCTTTCGACGAAGAATTCACATATGCATCTTTTAATGTGGTTGTGATGAAAACAGGAATTAACGGGTTATACTTGCGATCAAGATATCCTAGGACTTTTAATAAATACGAGATTAAAATACCAATTCTAATCATTGATGAAAATACATGTTTGTGAATGATACTATCCCTTGACCAATATCTTCTCCTTATTGATTTCTCAAACTATTTACTTTGCTTTCAACTACTTTTATTTCTTAAACAACAAACATACCTTGGGTTACTTTAGAAACTGAAAATTACTTAACAACAATTGCCTCTCTGTGGATACGAACTCTTCCTTACCTTGTGCTTCATTTAAATTTAGTGCGTAAGAAAGTGAAATTATTTTTGACGGATTGACACACGATCAGTGCCCCTTCGAGTAGCTATCCCGCACCTTGGGTAGTTCCAATCTTTAGAAGCCAGGGATTAGGTACCTGAAAACAATTCTCTCAAACAAGTGAGAAACAATACAAGAACCGAAAAGCAAAGATAAAAGCAGAAATTATAAAAAGAAACTAAAAACTTAATAACAAGCCGTATGCCTCCCCGGCAAATGGCGCCAAAATTTGATCGGTTGTCAATCCGTCAAATATAATTTCACTTTCTTACTCACTAAATTTAAATGAAGTACAAGGTAAGGAAGAGTTTGTATCCACAGAGAGGCAATTATTGTTATGCAATTTTCAGTTTCTAAGGTAACCAAGGGGGGATGTTTGTTGTTTTATCTAATAAATAAAAGTAATTGAAAGCAAAGTAAGTAATTGGAATACTCAATAAAGAGAAGATATTGGTCACGGGATAGTATCATTCACAAACATGTATTTTCATCAATGATTAGAATTGGTATTTTAATCTCTCATCTACTAAAATTCCTAGGATACCTTGATCGCAAGTATACCCCTCTAATTCCCTGATTTCATCACAACCACATTAAAAGATGCATATGTGAATTTTTCCTAGAAAGCAACCTAAAGTGTAAAAGCACAATTAGATTTAACTCCCTAAAAGCAATAAGTTCTACGGAATAAGACTAATCAATGCAAACGAATGTGTAAAAGCACTAATCGTTTTAACAAAAGTTATGATTCACTTGTGACTAGTAGGATATATCACTACAAGCACTACCCACAATTATGCTACTTAGAATCAGGGATAAACAACTATTTTGTATTGAAAACCCTAATATAGCTCTAGAGATGAATGTAAATTGGATTGATTCCGGACTCAACCAAACAAACTATCAAATCATATAACACTATTAATTGTGAACCACAAACAATAAAATATTGAGACAAAACTAATTCATTGAATCATATAACATATTGAGAAATCAACTTTATCTCATAACCAATAATATGTGTTTAGCTACTCATAGCTATGGAGTTCATCATAAAAATATTAATTGAAAAGAAGAAGATGAACAAAAGCAAACCCTAGAAGCGTAAACAAAACCGGCTCTCCAAAGTTCCAAGAAAATATATATATATATATTTTTTTTTTTAAGATTGTAGAAGACTTTTCCTTTTATAGCTTTTCTCCAACTTCTAAAATTAGGTCTTCATAGCCCAAAGCCCATGTAGTCCACCAAGCCCATGTATGTGCAAATACCCATGTGAAAATATGACCCAAAAGAGGTCGCCGGAAATCTGGTATTGTGGCCGGAAATTGGCCGGAAGAGTCGCCGGAAAGCATCTCAGGTGACCGGCAAAGTCCGCCCGGTCACCGGTCAACGAGTCAGGACCGAATCATTGAGTCAACTCGGTCTGGTCAACTGAGTGAACTCGGTCAATCACCGAGTCAGAACGAGTCAGTTTCTTACTCAGCTGAGTGGGTTGAGTGGCCAAGGCCATTGCCATCTTGCCAGGCCAACTCACTGTTGCACCATCATTGTGCCTCACCAGTACAATACAGCCATGTTGGCCCTTCATTCCTCCCAAGCTCAATTTCAGATCCAATTCAAACTCCACCTGCAAAATTCTTGTAGCTTCTTAACTCTGTCTCTAGCCTTCTGCAATTCTGCCTGCCCATTAACCCCCTCTTTCAGCTGCACGACTCCTTGCTCAACCACAACCGATGCTCCATTATCCTCTTCTCAACAATATTCTCAAAAGACTCCGCAACACTTCAACTTACTGGACTACAATTCACCATTTCCTCCTGCATTCATTATATCACCATCATCACTTTAGCTCAAATTGCAATACCTCCAAACCAACCATTAATCTCAGCTGTTCGGGCCTGCCAATTGCAACCTGTCCACCTGGTCCATCTCACTGCCATCAACTCATTGCCACCATCTAAAGCCATTAACAAACCCCAGCCTCAGCCTCATGGCTCATGTGGACTACCAATGCATTCAACAAAGATCGATTCTCGGCTGTGATTGCACTAGCACCTGCAACATCCACCAACTGCAACTCTCATACAATTAAGCTCAGCTAACCTTCACTCCATTCATTGTCACAGCCTTGTGCACTTCAAAATATCGCAACACAATGTATTCTCGCTGCTTCAAGCCATTCCAAATGCAGTCTCGATTACTTCTCATGGCAACATTCTTCTCTCGAATTCAAGGGTCTGTAGCTCAAGCAACACCAAAGATGAAACCCTTATATCAGTTCCTCAACCACCAGTATCATCATCTCTACAAACCCATCTTCTCGACTTCACAGTAGCCATCAACATTGCTTCCCTGTATCCTAGACATACATCTATGCATTGCATCTTCTCAGCCAACATCAGCTCAATCAACTTCATCCTTTTCAGTAGCAGCTGCACTAGGTCCTCAGCTCCTTCACAATGAGCTATGAACTCGTCTTCGATTACATCCTCTCAAACATTGCCACCACCTATTCAGCAAAACCATTTCAAATTGTGGGACTAGAACTCAAAACCCATCTTCAATTCATATCAAACTCTATCCTGGAATCACCAATTCGATTCATAATGCTGCCATATACCAAATCCATTTTAAACCCATTGTTCCTTGTTTGTCTTTGAACTAGAATCTCCTTCTATGACTCGGAACCCTAACCAGATCCATTCATCACTTCAATCCAAAAACCCATCCAATCTTCTCAGCTTTGAATCACCATTTCCATCAAACCCTTGCCTGAACCGAACCCTAACTTCATTAACAACAATAGCAACATCGTGTCGTAATTCCTATTCATCTTGTTCTTGATCGCAATGATTCAAAACCCCCATCAGTTTCTTTAATTATCAATCCGAATACTCATTCAATCTCATAACTCAGAACCCTGGAAACAATTCTTTATGACGTATCACTTCCATTGATAACAAATCGAACCCTTCAAAAACACCACAAATTTTTTCCATCGATCTCTCTTCTCTGAAGTCCAGACAAACATCAAACCCCATATTCCATAAGCCTCATAGCCATTTATCATCACTCAATATAGAGGAGTAGGGTTTCAGACAACCATTTCTGCCTCTCATTCATTTCAGGTGGAGAAGTAATGATCGAGAGAAAACATTTCTCTCGATTTAGGTTTTGGTATAGGAAAATGAAGGTGGATACAGCCACCCAGGTCTGGCAGATAAGGGGTTACCCAGAAATGACTCTAGGCACCCAGAAATAGGAAAAGGGCCTCCCAGTTCTTGCATGGCGTGTCGGTTTCGCGAACCGACCGCCTATTCACTTCTTTGCTCCACCGTAGCTAGCTTCGCTCGCCTGTGAATTGGTCTTTTCGCTCTTTTTCGCTTTAAATGGGTGATTTCTTCTCCTTTTGTTCTCGGTGACTCCATTGCACCTATAAAACTCAAAAGCAAACATAAGATACATAATTCACACGAAAAATAGCAAAGAAAGCATAAACTCTAGATAGTAAATACGGTGTATTCTATACCTATAATTAGTCTTCAAGCTGAGCATACGGCTTTGGTTAGGGATATGATTTCTGACAGAGAAGGTTGTTAATTGTTCTTCTCTATTTAACTGTTTGTCTTTCATGAAATTGTTGTTAAATTGCTGATTCATTGTCACATATTCGCAGGAGCTGAAGAGAGATTTCGTAAAAGAATTGAAGAACTTGAGTCTGAGAAGGAACAACTCGCAAAGAACCTTTCTTCTCGAGATGATAAATATTCTAGGTTGAAGAAGCAACTAAAGATTACTTTATTGCGAATTTTAAGAATGATACTACTCTTTTCGAATCGGACTATTAAAATGGTCTCCATGACGACAATAGTATCCCTCATTCTTCATATCCTTGCCTTATTGAAGAAATCCCCAAGAATGTGCCTTCTCCGGATATCTCATCGCGATGCTAGTGAAGAAGAGGAATCTGATGGAGATGAAGAAGTAGAAGGATCTCGATGATGAAGAAGAGGAATCAAACGAGAAATAGTTCTATTTTCTTCCTTCTCTTTTTATAATATCCGTACATTCATTTTTTTAATCTTCTATTTTCGTAATCTTTTGCCGCGAATTTCTTGGATCTTCAAATACGAGTTCTAACTTTGTTGTTCATTTCTGCACATGTTAAAAGAGCAATTCTTTTTTGCAATATAATTAATCAATATATTATCAACTTTTCATTTTATGAGCGCATAAATCTATCATATGAAGACAAATAACATGTTTTTATTCTATACATTCCCATACTTGCCTCTGTTATTTGCATTCAAATGAGAGATTAAGCAAGTTACTTTCGAATAGTGATATGTATTCATGCCTCAACCTTGCAAAATGTATTCTTCTTTGAATTTCAGCAAGTAAGGAAATCTTGGTTTCTTCCAAGATTTCCTTTTTCTTTTCTCTTATGTGGTCTTATTTTGCCTTCCTAGTTAAAGGTCTTATTGAGCCACCTCTTGTCATTGCGACAAAATCGCAGGACGTCTTTGCATTTGCATGCAAACACCCATTGATCTTGCCTTAACTTTTTCTTTGAAATTTTTGTTGCGACAATATGACAGGCCTAAAAATTCTTGCGAAAATAAAGCCCCATGACATTGCCGTCTTGCGACGAAATCGCAGAGGACGTCCTTACACTTTCATGTACTTGACCCATTGATCTCGTCTTATCTTTGTCTTTTGTATTATTGCCTCTTCAGGATTGTCGCACAAATATGACAAGCCTAAATTTTCTTGCGAAAATAAAACCTCATGACATTTGCGTCTTAAGACACTTATCAGCTCCCTAATGGAGGGTGCCGCCCTTATCTTCCCCCTGGTTGCCCCTTCAAGGAGTCGTACTTCTGCAATACATGGCTAGCTCCTCCCATCCGGTCTTAACAACAACCAGTTGTTTTCACGACCCTCTTATCCCTTTTGCCTATAGGGCTTATGGTTACGAGACTGCACCCTAAGTGGAGTTTTCTTCGGGCCGAGTGCAGCATAAGCCAAGACTTGCCAAGAATGGCCGAGACACTTCAAATGCCCCTGGCACTCTTGGCTCAACCGTGTACCTCGGCGCCTTGGTCAAATGCTGACTCCTTAGAAGAGACCCTCGGTCGTCCAATCAAAGTCATAAGCTTAGATTAAAAATTCAAGGTACCTCCCCTGGATGGGCTTTATTGACCCTAATTCTCCATGACTCAGGTTCCAGGGGCGGTGTAACCTTTTCCCAGAGCCATGCAATAGGTACCCCTTCTATGACGCACTTTAGGTCTTACATTTGCCTCTTGCGAAATTTTGATTTCGCGAACTAGGGTGTACGCCATAGTTGGTTCGCCTCTGTCTGATTAATTTGTTGATTCTTCTGCATATAAGTTCTTTTTGTAATTTCGCAATCTCATCTTTATCATTCATAAAATATATTTTCTTCTTCTGCATATCAACTCTTTTTTTTTTTTTTTTAAATCAAACCAATCATATATTTTTCTTTCACCTCCCAATTTCTACTTCCTATAACAACAAGTACATTCATTCTTTAAGTCTCTTATTTCGCTACTTTACGCTCTGCATTTTTGAATTTTTCTGTCATTTTCTTGTCTGTTCGCGAAGCCTTCTTCCACTTCTTATCTTCATCATATATTGGTTTTGCGGCATTTCTTCTTCTCTTTGTTCTATTACATCTACCATCAATCTTTCACCTTTTTGTTTTTCTTTGATGTTGTGTTTCCAATTCTTCTTCTTCGCAGCTCTTTCTTCGCAAGATTCTATATCAATTTCATAACACTTCTTTCCTTCAAACCTATCTCCTTTAATGATGCCAACACCAGTGGGATGAGGGAACTTGATACATTGATGGAAAGTCGATGCCACACCTAAGATCTCATGTAACCAAGGTCGTCCAATCAATGCGTTGTATGGTGATTCCACATCAACTACACAGAATAAAATTTCAGAGGATAATCCTTTCAGTGGAATTCGCATATGAACTTCTCCTTTAAGCTTATTTGCAGTACTGTTAAAACCATAGATTTTGTAAGTTGAAGGTATTAGATCTTCATCTTTCCCTCCCATAGTTTTATAAGTATTATAAAAAAGAATATTCACAGAACTTCCAGTATCGATCAAAATTCTGTTAATTGCCCATGAATTCTCGGCTTCATCATCTTCATCCTCGCTAGGTTTTGGGTTAATCTCCAATCTTACCACTAATGGGTTGTCGTGCATTTCTCCACCCTCGGGTACTTCTTCTGCGGTAAAAGTTATAGTCTGCTTTTGCCATTCTTCCAGTGGCGATGTCTTCGCAATGTTCATTATTTCTCTATCATCAGCATCTCTTGCGAAAACCCTGCTGAGAGTGCTATCGTGAAAATCTTCAATCATCTTGTATGAGTGTACGATAGAGTTACAAAACAGATTTTTTGCCTTTGCACCAATTTCAATCACAAATGTTTCTCTTTCTTTTGCTATGTTTTCTTTGCGAATATCTGGAGGAGGTGGTAATGCTTGAGTTTGCGTTTGTCCTACTGGAAAGTGATTCAATTTCCCTGATCTATCATCCTGAGAATGATTCTCTTTATATTTCTGCAGTCATTTGTTGTATGTCCATGGAAATGATGATAAGAGCAAAATTCATTACTTATGTAGCTTGGAGGTGGTTCACTCCCCATGTTCCATGGTGCGGGTATATTTTTCATAAGGATTATAGCTTCACATATCTTCTCCACACTAGCATTCAAAGGTGGCATTTTGATTTCTTCCCATATTATCTTGTGACTTCGCTGTCCTCTGTGATAGTTTTGTCTCTGACCTCCATAAGTTTCTTGCGGCTGATCAAGTCTTTGGATTTTGTTATTTCCACCACGGCTATAGAAGTTTCTCTCTCTCTCGAATTCTTCTTGATCACGACTCCCCATAGCTACTAGCTTTGCTGATTATCATCCATTATCCTCTCTTGTTGCCCTTGCGAGGTGCTCGCCACTGTATTTATTAACTTGGGTAACAAGCTTGCATTCGCTGCTCTTGAACTTGTGTTTGTAATGGGGTATGATTCCATCTCATTTTGCTTTTCCTCAAGAGCAATATACTCCTCTTGAAGTTCTCGCAACTCAGTCATTGTGATCTTATTCTTGATTCTGAAAATTTGAATGTATAACAGATTGGTTGCGAACATAGTGTTGATGAATGACAGAATGAGATATCTTTCGTCCACACGACCAGCCATATCACTACACATTGTCTTCCACCTCACAGTTAGATGCTTCAAGCTTTCGCCAACCCTTTGCTTCAACCCAAATACATCTTCAATGCCAGGTCGCGAGGAATTGTTACTTATATACGCCCCTAAAAATATAGCTTGTAAATGGTTGAAAGATGTTATAGTATTCTTTGGGAAACCTTCAAACCATTTTAAGGCCTCTCCTGTTAAACTTGATGCAAAATATTTGCACAATATTGCATCATGATTCTCCCATTGTAACATACATCTCACATAAGCTTTGATGTGTTGTCTTTGCACAAGTTGTTCCATCGAAAATGCTTTGTTAACGCAGTAAATTGCACTTTGGGGGTATTCCTCCTAATTGTACTTCTTGTGTGAATGGAGTTTTCGCAGCTTCCTCTATGGCTTCATCCAGTTGTCTTTTACCTCCTTCTCTTTTATTATTTATCATTCCTCTCATTTCCGCTAACTCTCTCAAAATTTGTTCATTTATACCAGAATTTGGATCCATTGGTCTTTTTAACTCCGCCTCTCTTCTTCTGCGTTCATCTCTGTTTTGAATTTCTTGTTCGTCATTTTCTTCTCGTCTTTCTCTGCGATCTTCTCTTTCACTTCTTTCATGAATTCGCACACCGTCATATCTCTCATTTTCTCCTCTTTGCCGCCTTTCAGTTCTCCTTTGTACTCTATCATATTCTTCATTGATATTAACATTATTGCGATTTCGCTCACGCCTCCTTTCTCGATTATCATGATTATTCCAGCCGAATTGCCTCTTGTAGTTCTTGTTCTTCCACTTCGCTCTTAGTCTTTCCCTCTCATGCGAGCTAGATGTCTTTCAATTTCATCTTCAATTACTCGTTCATTTCTTTGTATTTCTCTCCATGTAATATTCTTCTTCCTTCTTCCTGATTTTCTTCTCTATCTTGATTATTTCGCCCCTGACGGTGTCTATTTCCCTGATTTCTATCATTTTTCCCGTTTTGAAGAGTTTCAGCACGTTGGATATAACGATCTTCCATTATTTCTCTTCCTTCGCGACGTTCTTCGCCTGGAATTTGTATTCCCTCTCGAGTTTCTTCATTAACATTTTCTATAGGCAAATTTTGTCTTATTTCTTCTCTAACTGATCTTGAACTTGATCTTGTAGTGCTTCTTGACCTCCTATTTTGTAATCTCATGTTTTGCATCCTCAATTCTTGATTTTGCCTTGTCAAATTCGCACATTCTTCTGCTTCTAATCGCCTTTCTTCATGTATTGTTTGCCTCAATGCCTCTAATGCTGCAATTTTTTCATTTCCATGAATTATTCCCCCAATTACTTCTTGGTCTCTCTCCTCTTGTCCATTTCCTCCTAATTGCTTATCTTCTCCCATTTCATCTACAGAATATGATCGCCAAGTATGTACACTCACTCTGTTATAATCCACAGTTCTATTTTGTATTGGTATACGTTGAATTGGCGGTTGAACTCGATTTTCTCCAATGTTCCTTGTATTCATTCTTGAAGATTCCCCCATCTCGTCTCTCCCTTCTCAAGCAAGTCTCCTACTCCTTCTAACAGTTGTTGGTTGTTTTGATGAATGTCTTCTTCTAGCCATTTTTCAATCTTAGTGAATTGTTGAAAATTATATGAAATTCCTTCCCTATTACTCCAAATTCTTTCAAATCACAATATCAATCTTCAATCAGTCCCTGTTTCTAGCGCCATATGTAGTAGCAGAAATCCCACACTACACCCCTCACAAGAATTCACACAATCAAATCATTTTAAGAAGAACAATTATAGTCTTTATTGATTAAACTCACAAATGTTACAAGATGAAAAGGAAATAAGCTAAAGAATTTACAACCTCTCTAAACTTTCTCTCTCTTAATGACTTGCCCAACACTCGAAAAAGATCTCCCCTCTCTTAAGCCTGTTCGGCTCTTTATATAGGACATTACATAGTGGATGACAGCTAAGCTGTCCTTTATTTTCGGAACTGACTTGCGACACTCTCGCACGTATTCAAATGTTAAATCTCGCAACACTCCTAAATCTCGCTAAGTCTTCATATCTTTCTCGTGTTCATGCTGTCGTCATCCGTTGCGTCATTTATATTACCCATCTGCGATATCTTCGCAATGTGTCGTTTATGGATTTCGCAAGGGTCTTGGTGTTGCGATATTCTGATCCTACATAAGTTGTGATACAATTGAACTTTGATGTTGTGTAATAATATTATGACACTATATAACAATGATTGAGAGCATTTTTTTTTCTCATTGTTATCGCTACATATCTTCAACAACTATGATGTTGAACTTACAACCTTTAGGATCATGGAGTACTTGGAAGTGACGAAGATTTCGAGTCGCGTTGAAGATGCCAAGGATATCAAGCATTTGGATGAGAAGCTACAATTTTTATTTATTTTGTAATCCATATGTATTTATAGTTTTGTCACTAAAATTGACAAAGGAGGAGATTGTTAGAGCACTACTCGGTCGAACTCGCATGCGTTGCTATCTCAAGAATGTTCGTCAATATTAGTGATCAAAACTATAAGTCTTGATTTCTATCATATTTATAGATGTCTCGGCCTAGGACATAGATTGTGTAGTTGATCTTAGTTTTCACGGGGTTCATCTTTTGAAGACGAAGAACTACTAAGGGGAGCTTGTGGAACTTCTTCGACAAAAGGTATGTGGAGACTTGAACTGATCTATCACTTGGAAAGTCTATCTCTACTTTATCTCATATATTGAGACATAAGTCGTATTACGATATAGTTTTCTCTATACACATTTGAGATTTCGAGCTCAGTATATCTCGCTTACATATTTCTCGAAATATGTGTTGGTAAGCTTTCGCTTCGACCAAGTTCATCTTATATCATGAGAAAATTACCGAGTAACATCTTACATGGTTTGTGTGATACAATCATTTGATATAGGCTTGGAATGTTTCGATAATGATTATTTCAATATCTTGAAAATTGCTTTGATGCTAATAGTGTGTGAAAACGGCTATTGTCATCCTCTAAGAATGTTTCAATGATTTAAATAAAGAGTTTAGAATCTTATAACCATATTTGGATATAAGCATAGTGTGTTCGCACATTAGTATATAAGTCCAAAACTGGGAACCAAAAGTATGCATACTTGTGTGTACACAAAATGGTTGAAGGAGTCTGGGTAAGTATGTGTAACCGCACGCATACTGACGGAAGTTCATGTCCGTGAATTTCTGCTGAGTTTGAAAACTAAACCAAACTCATCCGGTTACCTAAAGTATGCACACCCGTACGTATACTGGCGGAAAGTTCACGTCCGTGAATTTCTGCTGAGTTTGAAAACCAAAACCAAACTCAAATCCGGTTACTTAAGTTCGCATACCTGTACGCATACTTAATTGGTTACTTTCAAAAATCGGCTGTGTACATGAACTTAAACATTTATAAAATAAGGAATGCAATCTTTGCAAACCGTGGATATAATGGTCATGTATTGATTCGAGTGAATCAAACCAATTTTGCTTCAATTGTGTTCTTGTATAATTTTATGAGAATATAGCAATTGAACAACTCTTTAACTAGTTTCATTTGAGTCATTTGAACTAGTTATGGTTAAGATGAATAAGGTTGATATGAAAGTAATCATATGGCTAACCTCGGTTAACTATTTATGAACCAACATGGTGTACACGTTTAGGTACGGCTACATAAACCTAAATGAGGGTACATTCCATTTGTGTGTAACAAGCTAAGTTCGATCTAACGGTTGAAAGATATTAGCTTGGTTGAATCATGTTTTTCATCTAACGGTGAATATTGAATGCTTTGTTGCCAAGGTAACTTGGATTGCAAACCCTGATTTGAAAAATACATAAAGTAGAACTCTAGCAACTGGGAAACCTAATCCCCACACCTCCTGTGTGTTACTAGTTGCATAACTAGAGTCGATTCTCCTTTAACCTTAGGTTTCTTCTCGAGACCCTGTAGGTTAACGACTTGAAGACTTCATTGGGATTATGAAGCCATACCCAACTATTATCTTTGTAGTTGCATGATCTGATCTTGTGATTGAGTGCAATCGTAAGATTGACTTGAGATTTATATCTCTGATAGGCAAGATAGAAAAGTAGTCACAACACCTTCGTCTCATCGTTTATGACTCCACAATATCTTGTTTCGCTAGTCGATTAAGATTATTGTGAGGTGATTGATAATACTAGGTTGTTCTTCGCGAATATAAGTACGGTTTATCAATTGGTTCATGTTCACTTTGATTTATCAAAAGACGTAACAAAAACTCTAGGGCACTTCTGTGGGAGACAGATTTATTCAATCCTATAGACTTTTCTGTGTGAGACGGATTTGTCTATCAAGTCTTCGACTTTGGGTCGTAGCAACTCTTAGTTGTGGGTGAGATCATCTAAGGGAATCAAGTGCGTAGTATCCTGCTGGGATCAGAGACGTAAGGAGCGCAACCTGTACCTTGAATCAAAGGTGTGAGATTGATTAGGGTTCAACTTCACCCGATCGAAGTTAATTCATAGTAGGATGGAGTCTGTAGCGGCTTAATACAGTGTGGTGTTCAATCTGTACTAGGTCCCACGGTTTTTCCGCATTTGCATTTTCCTCGTTAACAAAATTCTGGTGTCTGTGTTATTTCTTTTCCGCATTATATCTTGTTATATAATTGAAATATCATAGGTTGTACGTTAAGATCAATCAATTAATATATCCAACCTTTAGTTGTTGATTTACATTGATTGACACTTGAAAAGCTGACCTTTCAAGGATTCCAATCTTGATTGTTCTAGGTATAACTGAACCCAGGAAAGCCAATGCATCTTCGTGCCTCATTTCATTCCTTCGTATTCTAATACTTAATTTTTCAAAACTGGGTATCAGAGTGTTGACCTTCCTTTTGTATTTCGCCATCGAGACACCTGTTGTTTCGAATTGACCTTCTACCCATGTTGTTGTCTGCTGAGAGTCACTAAATAGTATGAATTCTTTTAGCTGTAAACTCTTTGCAGCCACTAATCCTTGTAGTAGCGTTTCATATCTTGCTTGATTATTTGTTGGGGTAAAAGCCAGTACATATGAGAATTTGATGAAGCTATTTTATGGTGTCAATATGACTACTCCAGCTCCACCTCCTTTTCTATTTGATGTACCATCAACAAAAATATTATATAATCCAGGTGTGTCAAGTAATGAGTCTTCACAATCTGGTACATTCTCAGGTTCTTCCTGCACTTCAGGCTAATCTTCGTTGAACATTAAATCAAAGTCTGAATCCTCAACTGGGAAGTCATCTAAGAATTCAGCTACAACATGTGTATTTATGGCTTCCTGTTTTTATAGCCGATGCTGAACTGATTCAAATGGACTCCCCACTTTGCAACCCTTCCCGTTTTTGTTTCTTTGGATAAAACGTTTTCAACTGGGTACTCTATGACCACTATTATCTTCCAACTCAAAAAGTATGGACTTAGTTTTATTGATGAGAAGTAGATAGAGGAGATCACCTTTTCTAGGTGTGAGTATCTTGACTCTAGTGCTGCCAGTGACTTGCTGATGAAGTAGATTGGCTTGTCTTTATTGTCCTTCATTCTGAGTAATACCGCACTTATTGCATTTTGAGTGGTTGCTAAAGATATAACTCTTCACCCCTGAGTGGAGTTGATAATATAGAAGGGGAGGACAAGTAAGCTTTAATATTATCAATAGCTACCTCGAATTCTTAGCTCCAATGGAAGTCTTGTTGCTTGAGAAGTAAGTTGAACAATGGTCTACACTTTTCTGACATTCTTGAAATGAATCTGTTCACTGCTGCCAGTTTTCCTGTCAAATGTTGTTATCTTTTTTTTTTGTAGATTAGAGGCTTTCATCTCTAAAATTGCATTGATTTTTAGTGGATCAACTTCTATTCCCTTTCTAGTGACTATGAAGCCCAGGATTTCCCACTTTAAACCCCCCAAAGGACATTTTGAAGGAATGATATTCATGTTATAACTTTTGAGGACAATGAAAGTTCTTCGACAAAAATGAGGCACATGGAGGTCAAATGGTAATATGTGTTAAGCACAAAAAGATCCTTGGACTCTCTTTTTATTTTTTTCCCGCCCTCAGAATTTCCCTCGCAGCTAGGATGAAGACATACGAATTTTTCCTTCAGATACTTTCGCTTTTTGTCTGTAGGGTCTGACTGTAAGTCTTTTTCAATGCTTGGTGCTGAGTGTATCATATTAACGCATCCCTTAACTGATACCGCTGGGGATTTTCCAATGTTCCCTTGATCTTAGAGTATGAAATCTGTCAGACGTCCTTCTTGTGCAATACTTTCTATAAACCTTATCAAATTCTTACAACTGTTTATGAGATGTCTGTTTGTTTCATGATAGGAGCAATAAGACTTTCCTTTTCCACTTATAGTTTGATATCGAAAATATTATGATGTACTTGGTACCCTCGTCATTTCAATTTAGGTTGAAACAACTCTTAGGTTGTAAAGAACGTCAGCTAAGGGAATCAATTGCGTAGATCCTTGTGAGATTCAAGAGACGTAAGAAACACGACTACAACTAATTTATTAGAGGGTTAACTCGGTCTCAACTACATTCCATTCTGAAGTCTGATAGTAGGCTAGTGTCTGTAACGACTTAATATAGTTTGGTGTTCAAAGTTGGACAAGGTCCCAGGGTTTTTCCGCATGTGCAGTTTTCCTTGTTAACAAAACTTCTGGTGTCTTGTTCTTTTCCTTTTCTACATTATCTTGTTTTATCTTTGTAATAGGAATAACACAAGTAGTACGTATTCAATCTAGGTAGTTTAAGTCCTTATTAATAGTGATTAATACAAGTTTCATACTTGTCAAAATTTGGATACTCTTGATTTGGATATGAGTAGATTGATCTTGGATATTGATTTTTGAGATCGTTCAAGCACTCTTCACCTGTAAAGAGAAAAAAAGTACTAGGAAAGAGAAAAAAATAATTTGGAAGAGTTGTTTTGGGGGATTATTTTAAGAGCATATAAAATAGATAATTTAGGGGAGTAAAACAAGGAATAATTTTAAGGCAAAAACAAATTATGAATTTTGTACATGTTTTTGTGAATTAAACAGAAATGTATTTGTCTTGTTTATTACAAATGAATTGGGCATATATCTTGGAAACTCGGAAGATATTGCTGAGTTTGCCGTGGGTCTGTTACTTGATGTTCTTGGACGAATTTCATCTGCAGATCGTTTCGTTCGCTATGGGTTTTGGCCCGTCGAGGGCAAGTTTCCTCGTGGTTCCAAGGTTCTCCGTCCTTGCCAAATGAACTATTTTATTATTAACTGAAAGCTAATTAATTACAAGTTAAATATATATTTTTTTTGCGTAAAATGCATCAATATTACTCCCCCCGTTCCTAATTAATTGGCTGGTTTTGTTTTTAGAGAAAATTAAGGAAATTAAGAGAAATAATCATTGAAAGTGGTCCTCATGACACTTGTCAATAAAAGAAGTGAAGTGAAATGGTCCCCATAACACTTGTCAGCAAAAGAAGTAAAGTGAAATGGTCCACATGACACTTGTCATCAAAAGAAGTTAAGAGAAAAGTGTCCAAGAAAACTAAAGTAACATTTGACTTTCCCAATTAGGAAACCATCCTATTTTTTTGAAACATCTATTTATAGAAACCAGCCTATTATTTAGAAACGGAGAGAGTATGTGACTAATCAGATTTTAATTCTTGCAGCTGGGTGGAAAGAGAGTGGGAATCGTCAGGCTAGGAAGTATTGGCTCCGAGGTGGCAAAAAGACTTGAAGCATTTGGCTGCATTATCTCATACAACTCGAGGAATAAGAAATCACCTGTTCCATTCCCTTACTATTCCAGTGTTCATGATCTCGCATCCAACAACGATATCCTTGTCCTTGATTTTCTTAGGGTTTGATTTTCTTAGCATTTGACTTTTTCTTAGGGTTTGATTTTCTTCATCATAGAGTTTGATTCATGATGAAGGGAGGTTAGATCGATCAAGATTTTTTGTTTTGCTGAAATGGGTATTCTTTTCTCGTTCATTTGATTGTGTAATTTTCCTTCGGTGTTTGAATTTCTAATTTTGCAGGGTTTTTGAAATTTCGCTTCTGGTAATTCAAACTCTTACCAACAATAGATCTTTGCTATGATTTCTAACCGTGTTTGATTATATTTAGGTCTGTGTTCTCCCCTATTTATTTCTTTTGATTTTGGATTTTCTAGTTTTCTCTTTTTCCTGCCTGTTGTTTCCCAGTTTGCTGAATTTGAATTTCTAGTTCCCTCTCTCTGGTTTGTGGATTTTTGCTCTTTGCTGTTATTTTTATGGATTTTTAATGTCTTACTCTTAGATCGTTGGTCCTCTCAAGGGACCTTCCGTGTCTGTTGAAAACCCCATCACCATGAAGATGGTTACTGCTGTTTTTTTGAATTCTCTTCCCTCTCCCTTTTTAAAAGAAAATCTCCCAGCAATTAAGTTATCAAATAAGATGTATGAAAAGGGATTAATTCAATGGAAATATAGTCTCATTGGGAGGTTAGATTTAAGTAGAATTAAGCTTGAAGAAGCCAGAGATCAATTGTTCAACCAATTGGAAAAGGGTTCTTCGTTATCAAATTAGACAACGAAAAGGATAAGATTACAATTTGGTCAGGCAACTCTTGGAAGGTGGATGATTAGGTTCTTCAAGTTAGGGATTGGGAGCCAAGACTTAATCCTGAAAATCAGAGAATTTCTTTAGCTAAAGTTTGGATCAAGTTTTCAGGGCTTAGCTTGGAGTATTGGACATAAGAAAATATGCTGGCGATGGCCAAAGCTTTTGGCAAACCTATTCAGGTAGATAAAACTACTCTCTCAATGGATTTTGGTTTCTTTGCTAGTGTATTGGTAGAAGTAGACTTTGCAAATAAGATTCCGGATCGAGTTTGGGTTGGAAATGGTGATGATGTTTGTGAAGAAGAAGGTTTTTGGCAGTGTGCTGAGATTCCAAAGGTCCCTAAATTTTGTTCTCATTGCAAAATTGTGGGACACTTGGTCTCTGAATGCAGATCAAAGAACCAGAATCTAACTACTGAGATTGAGATTCCATCTGTTTTCCTTGAGACCGATAAGAAGAAGAGAAGAAAGTCCAAGAAAAATAATCAATCGTTGTCTTTTGAGGAGATTCAAGAAGGTATTAAGAATGTTGTTGACAGTAGTGTTCCCCGACTTTGCAAGGGGATAATTCCTCTTCTTCTGATCCGTCGATTCCCCCTGGTTTCGAAACCTATAACAAATTCCAAGGGTTCGCAGAAGAGCAAGAGGTAGCTTCGGCTCCATTAGTACTCACTGAAGTCGCCGAGACTAGCATCTCCAAACCAGCTTTGTCTCAGCCATCTCTTGGAGCCAAATTTAATCCAAGCCAAAAGTATAAAGTGACTGGTCTTTTTCCTAATGGTAGTTTAAGTACTCAAAGGAATTCTTTTTTGCAATCTTTTACTAATCCTAACAAAATTCCTGCAGCCAATCTTATGGAAGCTGGTTCTATTTTGGGGTTTTCCTTTCCTTCTTCGAAGGAAAATCGTAAGGAAATGTTTGATGGGGCTGCCAAAAATCTCAATGGTTTATCTATAGAGGAGGTTGATGAAAGTCCTTCTTGATTGTAGCTTGTGTTCTTGCTGAGGTTCGCAAGTTTCAGTTTGTTTCTTAGGTTCTTTAGTAGATGTCTTGCGCCTGGATTTTTCTTGCGCATTGTTTTTTTTTTTCCTTTTATATTCTTCTTTGTTTTCTTATTTTTGTTAGGGATGTTTAGCTCTCTTTGAAGTTGTATTCGCTCGCGCACGACTTGTGTGCTCCTTAATACAATTACTTTTGCCGATCAAAAAAAAAAAAACGATATCCTTGTCCTTTGCTGTGAACTAAACGAAGAAACATTCACAAAACTGTAATGTTGGCACTTGGGAAAAAAGGAATGATCATAAATGTTGGAAGAGGAGGCTTAATCGACGAGAAAGAGCTTGTGAGGTGTTTGGTTCAAGGAGATATAGGGGGTGCTGGTTTAGATGTATTTGAAAATGAACCTTATGTTCCTACAGAGCTTTTAGAATTAGATAATGTTGTACTATCTCCACATAAAGAAGTGGTAACTTTAAAATCATTTGTTAGAAAAAAGGGGGTTTTGAAAAGCATGGACCAAGACTTGATCCCTAGACCTATTGCCCACTAGTTGTTTTTTCATTTTGAATAGATAAAAAAATAGTCCCACATAGACTAAAATCTTAAGAGTTTTAGACTTAAATACCATGGGTTTTGCCTAAAGGGCATGGCCCTTTGGGTCTACACACTTTTGTGTGGGGGGTAAGACCTAGACTATGGCAAGGTTACCTTTCCCGTACGCGCGGTGCTTCGCACCGAAGCACGCACGCACGCTGTCGTCTGTCCGGTCGGGTCGGGTTTGGGTGTGGGTGTGGGTGCACAGACCTATCTTTTTGCTGAAATTTTTCAAACGTGTATCTCACTCAGATTTTTTGTTTTGACAAAATCTTCTCCTACGCGTGAGAAAACACTGACAAAAGCGAAAGTTGTTTTTCTGCTTAAAGTTGTCTCTGACTGACAAAAAGCAAAGCTGTTTTTCTGCTTAAAGTAAAAGTGTTTTGACTGACAAAAAGGAAAGTTGTTTTCTGCTTAAAGTAAAAGCTGTTTTCTGACAAAACTGTGTTCTGACAAAAGGTTGTCCATGCGTGAGAATCTTTCCTCTCTTATTTGTAACGACTAACTTCTTTTCAAACAGTATATAAGGAACTGTTTTAGCTCATTTGAAAACAAAGAAACAAAAACAACTTCTTCCTACCTCATTTACTTCTGCTACTTTTTTTCATGTTTTTTGTTTCACTGTAACTTTTTCCATTTCTTCATACATCTTTGCCAAGCTCTTAGAGTACTTTCTTTGTATGCTACATTGAGGAGTACTATCAGTAGTTGTATCCTGGAGGTGACTCGCCAACTGCTATAGCATCTCTCTACAAGAGGAGTAGCAGGCGATATTGCCTTTAGGTCAGCGTATCTCATACGTACCTCTACTATTTCCTGCTACATTTATCACCGCATCTCCTGGAATATTAATCAAGCGTCGGTTTGAGCTAAGTATTATTTCTCAATTAATTACGATTGTTGTTATTGTCTCCAACAATCTAAAGGCAATATCTTTCATTACTATATTTTTTCTGTAACAACATGGGAAAAAGTATTGTAGACAAACCTCCAAAGTTTAGTGGAAAAGACTTTAAACGATGGCAGTCCAAAATGTTATTTTTCTTAAAAGACCAAAGGTTAGATGAAGTTGCTTTGGAAAAACCTTCTAGAAGGCTTCATGACCGTGGTTATGAAGATAGACTGGATAGGTGGACTAGGAAGAATTACATGTGCAAAAATCATATACTAAACTGCCTGGATGATTCCTTATATGATTTTTATAATGCAAAAGAGAATTTTACTGCTTTTGATTTATGGGAAGCCTTGGAAGAAAAATATCTTGTTGAGGTTGTTGGAAGGAAGAAGTTCTTGGTGGCTAGGTTCCTTGAATACAAGATGAACGATGAAAAGCTTGTAGTTGATCAATTCATGGAACTTCAACTAATCATCAACGAAATTCTTGCTGAAGGCATGTTTATTGATGAAGCTTTACAAGTATCTGCAGTGATTGAAAAACTTCCACCTTCATGGAACGAGTACAAGAGGAGGCCGCGACACAAGACTCGTGAAATCACCATGATAGAGCTGGGAAAAAAGATTCAAGTTGAGGAACTACTGTTCTGCAAGGACAAGAACCTGTTGTTGAGCAAAGACATGTCCAACAAAGCTCATGTCCTAAATGATAATGCTGCAACAAAGAAAGAACATGATGGAAAATCTGAATCCAGCAAAAATGGTAACAAACGTAACAAACTTCGTAACTCCAAAGGTAACCATCTTAAACCGAAGGGTGGTGTCTCTAAAAACACCATCAAAGGTGACTACTATAACTGTGGTAAACCCGGTCATATGGCCAAAGACTGTAGGGCGCCTAAAAGGACCAAAAATGATCCAAAACAGAAAAATAAGGCAAGCATAGTAGATGATTCTCGATATTTTACCGGCATGGTGTCTCAAGTCAACCTTGTCTCTAGTGTGACCAATGTGAGAGACTGGTGGTTAGATTCTGGAGCCACCAAGCATGTCTCGCAAGTTCGAAATTCTTTTTCCTCCTATGACAAAGTAGGAGACGATGAGAAATTGTTTATGGGGAACTCTTCCACCGCTAAAGTGGTGGGAAAAGGCAAGGTTGAATTGAAGCTCACTACATGAAAAACTCTCGCATTGAATGACGTGTATCACGTCCCGGACATATGCAAGAATCTTATCTAAGAAACCATCTTACTTGGGAAAGGTTTTAAATTTGTAGCTGAATCTAACAAGGTTGTAGTCTCTAAAAGCGGTGACTTCGTAGGAAAAGGTTATGTCACTGAAAACATGATTAAGCTTAGTGTACTTGCTTTGAACATGAATGATAATGTATCTTCTTTTGCTTATGTTTGTGACTCCTCACATGTTTGGCATAATAGACTAGGACATGTTAATTTTAAATCCATCGAAAGACTTGCTACTTTAGGTTGCATTCCTAAAATAAACATTGGCAGAAGTCATAAATGTGAAATTTGTGTTGAATCTAAATATGCAAGAAAACCATTTAACAAAAGGGTTGAACGTAAAACAGTTCCCTTAGAACTAATCCACTCGGATTTAGGAGATTTGAAATCAACACCAACTAGAGGTGGTAAAAAATGGTACATCACTTTTATCGATGATTACTCACGATACTGTCAGGTTTATCTTCTTAGAAGTAAAGATGAAGCCTTAGACGCTTTCAAATTATATAAACTTGAAGTAGAAAACCAAAGAGGTGTTACAATTAAAACTCTTAGGTCAGACCGAGGGGGTGAGTATGTGATATCTATAGGAGAATTTTGTAAAATTAATGGCATCATTCATGAAACCACTGCACCTTCTGCACCTGAGTCGAATAGAGTAGTTGAAAGGAAAAACCGAACACTTATAGATATGGTGAACGCTATGTTAGCTAGTTCAGGGTTACCTTCGAACCTGTGGGGGGAAGCAATTCTCTCTGCTTGCTATATCTTGAACCGAGTTCCATTTAAGAAATCTGACAAAACTCCATATGAGTTATGGAAAGGTAGACAACCTTCTTATGCATACTTTAAAGTGTGGGGGTGTTTGGCCAAGGTAGCCATTCCTCGTTCCAAGAAAAACAAAATAGGACCTAAAACTGTAGATTGTATTTTCCTAGGCTATCCTAAGCACACTAGTGCTTATAGGTTCATGGTCATTGGTCTGAACACCATAATGGAATCAAGAGATGCAGTGTTCTTTGAACACATTTTTCCTTTAGGGTCTGGACCTCGCAAAAGGGTCCAAGATGACCTCACAAATGTTCCTTCAACTAGTCAACCCCCGTCTCTAGATGTTGAGACCGAACCTAGAAGAAGTAAGAGAGTTAGAACCGAGAAAAGTTTCAGCCCAGATTTTGTGACTCTTACGGTAGAGTCTGAACCCCAAACCTATAAGGAAGATTTGAATTCACCTAAGCTCCCTTAGGGAAGAAGATTCGATTAATGAGTGGGATTCCATTCAACAAAACGAAACTTGAGACCTTGTAGACTTACCTTCTGGTAGTAAAACCATAGGTTGCAAATGGGTTTTCAAAAGGAATCTTAGAACATATGGAACTATAGAAAAATACAAAGCTAGGTTGGTAGCTAAAGGCTATAGACAACAGGAAGGATTAGATTTCTTTGATACTTATTCACCGGTCACAAGAATCACTTCTATTAGGATGTTGATTGCTATTGCTTCTATTTATGACTTGCATATACATCAGATGGATGTTAAAACTGCATTTTTATATGGTGAATTGAATGAAGAAATTTATATGGACCAACCTGAAGGTTTTGTTGTGAAAGGTTGTGAAGAAAAAGTATGCAAATTGAACAAATCTCTGTATGGTTTAAAACAAGCACCTAAACAGTGGCATGAAAAATTTGATCATGTAATGATATCTAATGGCTTCAAGGTTAATGAATCTGATAAATGTGTTTACATTAAATCTGTGGATGATTCTCATGTTATTGTGTGCCCGTATGTTGATGATATGCTCATATTAGGCAAGAAACCTTGATATTATTAATACCACTAAAAGCATGCTTAACGAAAATTTTGACATGAAAGACTTAGGCCCTGCTGATGTAATCTTAGGGATGAAAATCAGAAAGACGTCCGATGGATATAATCTTAGTCAATCTCATTACGCTGAAACTGTACTTAAGAGATTTAATCATGAAAATGCTAAACCTGTATCTACTCCTTATGATCCCAATTGTAACTTGAAAAAGAACAAGGGTGAGGGAATTTCTCAACTTGAGTATTCTCGCATTATTGTCAGTCTTATGTATTTGATGAACTGTACAAGACCTGATATTGCCTACACTGTGAGTAGATTAAGCAGGTACACTTGCAACCCTGGGCGAGATCACCTGGAATGCTCTCTACTGAGTTCTACGCTACCTGAGAGGCACTTCAAACTATTGCTTAAGTTTTGGGAAGTATCTGTTGTCTTTGGAAGGGTATTGTGATGCTAACTGGATATCGACTCGGATGAATGCAAATCTACTAGTGGGTACATCTTCACACTTGAGGTGCGTCCGTGTCATGGAAGTCTTCCAAACAGACATGTATAGCTCGATCCACTATGGAGTCTCGAGTTTATAGCCTTGGAGAAAGTCGGAGAGGAAGTCTGAATGGATACGAGGTTTCCTGGGAGGAATTCCACTGCCCAAGCATGTGTCTTCAATCGCAATCCACCGTGACAATGATCAAGCTGCTATTGGTTGCGCAAGGAATAGTGTATACAACGGAAAGTCTATACATCTACAAAGAAGACATAAGACAAAGTGAAACAACTACTCTCTCTTCGGTATCATCTCTATAGACTTTGTGAGGTCTAAAGAGAATATTGCAGATCCTTTGACGAAAGGGTTATCTGGAGAGGTAGTTAGATCCACATCGAGGGGGATGAGACTTAAGCTCATAGAATAAGTCACCATGGATACTCAACCTTGTGAATGGAGCTCCAAGATCAAGGTTCAATGAGACAACTAATTTATGGTGATATCGAGAAAGCACTATCTTTGTCCCTCCCTATGATGTAACTGTGCAATAGTGCTACCTGCATGAGTTCGGATGATCTGTTGAGATCTTAATGAGTTGCATGGCTTTGTTTAAAGCGGGGTGTGGCAGGACACTCTTAATGAACTCACCTACGTGGATGTTGGAAGTGGGGCCGCTTCCTATGAGAATTTGAGCTGATTCTCTAGATACATTCATTAAGTCCGGGATTTATCCCATGGCCAAAACGGGCACAACGGCAAGAGCTTGGCAGCTTTCGTTTGTAACATCAAGTGTGGTTGTTACTTCTGAATTGCATTAACTGTTGGCGGTTCAAGACATTGTGTTCACCGTTATAACAGGCAGTTCCGAAAACCTCTCACTAAGTTAAGGTTCAATCTCTGGGACACCTTAGCCTAATTTTGATGTATTCTGTTTTCTCGTGTTTTATCGATATGTTTTATCATTCATGTGGGGGATTGTTAGAAAAAAACGGGTTTTGAAAAGCATGGACCAAGACTTGATCCCTAGACCTATTTCCCACTAGTTGTTTTTTCATTTTGAATAGATAAAACAATAGTCCCACATAGACTAAAATCTTAAGAGTTTTAGACTTAAATACCATGGGTTTTGCCTAAAGGGCATGTCCCTTTGGGTCTACACACTTTTGTGTGAGGGGGAAGACCTAGACTATGGCAAGGTTGCCTTACCCGTACGCGCGGTGCTTCACACCGAAGCACGCACGCTGCTGTCTCGGGTCGGGTGTGGGTGTGGGTGCACAGACCTATCTTTTTGCTGAAATTTTTCAAACGTGTATCTCACTCAGATTTTTTGTTTAGACAAAATCTTCTCCTGCGCGTGAGAAAATACTGACAAAAGCGAAAGTTGTTTTTCTGCTTAAAGTTGTCTCTGACTGACAAAAAGCAAAGTTGTTTTTATGCTTAAAGTAAAAGTGTTTTGACTGACAAAAAGGAAAGTTGTTTTCTGCTTAAAGTAAAAGTTGTTTTCTGACAAAGAAGTGTTCTGACAAAAGGTTGTCCATGCGTGAGAATCTTTCCTCTCTTATTTGTAATGACTAACTTCTTTTCAAACAGTATATAAGGAACTGTTTTAGCTCATTTGAAAACAAAGAAACAAAAACAACTTCTTCCTACCTCATTTACTTCTGCTACTTTTTTTCATGTTTTTTGTTTCACTGTAACTTTTTCCATTTCTTCATACATCTTTGCCAAGCTCTTAGAGTACTTTCTTTGTATGCTACATTGAGGAGTACTATCAGTAGTTGTATCCTGGAGGTGACTCGCCAACTGCTATAGCATCTCTCTACAAGAGGAGTAGCAGGCGATATTGCCTTTAGGTCGGCGTATCTCATACGTGCCTCTACTAGTTCCTGCTACCTTTATCAGTGCATCTCCCGGAACATCAATCAAGCGTCGGGTTGAGCTAAGTATTTTTTTCTCAGTTAATTACGATTGTTGTTATTGTCTCCAACAATCTAAAGGCAATATCTTTCATTACTATATTTTTCTGTAACAACATGGGAAAAAGTATTGTAGACAAACCTCCAAAGTTTAGTGGAAAAGACTTTAAACGATGGCAGTCCAAAATGTTATTTTTCTTAAAAGACCAAAGGTTAGATGAAGTTGCTTTGGAAAAACCTTCTAGAAGGCTTCATGACCGTGGTTATGAAGATAGACTGGATAGGTGGACTAGGAAGAATTACATGTGCAAAAATCATATACTAAACTGCTGGATGATTCCTTATATGATTTTTATAATGCAAAAGAGAATTTTCTTGCTTTTTGATTTATGGGAAGCCTTGGAAGAAAAATATCTTGTTGAGGTTGTTGGAAGGAAGAAGTTCTTGGTGGCTAGGTTCCTTGAATACAAGATGAACGATGAAAAGCTTGTAGTTGATCAATTCATGGAACTTCAACTAATCATCAACGAAATTCTTGCTGAAGGCATGTTTATTGATGAAGCTTTACAAGTATCTGCAGTGATTGAAAAACTTCCACCTTCATGGAACGAGTACAAGAGGAGGCCGCGACACAAGACTCGTGAAATCACCATGATAGAGCTGGGAAAAAAGATTCAAGTTGAGGAACTACTGTTCTGCAAGGACAAGAACCTGTTGTTGAGCAAAGACATGTCCAACAAAGCTCATATCCTAAATGATAATGCTGCAACAAAGAAAGAACATGATGGAAAATCTGAATCCAGCAAAAATGGTAACAAACGTAACAAACTTCGTAACTCCAAAGGTAACCATCTTAAACCGAAGGGTGGTGTCTCTAAAAAAACCATCAAAGGTGACTACTATAACTGTGGTAAACCCGGTCATATGGCCAAAGACTGTAGGGCGCCTAAAAGGACCAAAAATGATCCAAAACAGAAAAATAAGGCAAGCATAGTAGATGATTCTGGATATTTTACTGGCATGGTGTCTGAAGTCAACCTTGTCTCTAGTGTGACCAATGTGAGAGACTGGTGGTTAGATTCTGGAGCCACCAAGCATGTCTGCAAGTTCAGAAATTCTTTTTCCTCCTATGACAAAGTAGGAGACGATGAGAAATTGTTTATGGGGAACTCTTCCACCGCTAAAGTGGTGGGAAAAGGCAAGGTTGAATTGAAGCTCACTACATGAAAAACTCTCGCATTGAATGACGTGTATCACGTCCCGGACATATGCAAGAATCTTATCTAAGAAACCATCTTACTTGGGAAAGGTTTTAAATTTGTAGCTGAATCTAACAAGGTTGTAGTCTCTAAAAGCGGTGACTTCGTAGGAAAAGGTTATGTCACTGAAAACATGATTAAGCTTAGTGTACTTGCTTTGAACATGAATGATAATGTATCTTCTTTTGCTTATGTTTGTGACTCCTCACATGTTTGGCATAATAGACTAGGACATGTTAATTTTAAATCCATCGAAAGACTTGCTACTTTAGGTTGCATTCCTAAAATAAACATTGGCAGAAGTCATAAATGTGAAATTTGTGTTGAATCTAAATATGCAAGAAAACCATTTAACAAAAGGGTTGAACGTAAAAACAGTTCCCTTAGAACTAATCCACTCGGATTTAGGAGATTTGAAATCAACACCAACTAGAGGTGGTAAAAATGGTACATCACTTTTATCGATGATTACTCACGATCATTTTATCAGGGTTTATCTTCTTAGAAGTAAAGATGAAGCCTTAGACGCTTTCAAATTATATAAACTTGAAGTAGAAAACCAAAGAGGTGTTACAATTAAAACTCTTAGGTCGGACCGAGGGGTGAGTATGTGATATCTATAGGAGAATTTTGTAAAATTAATGGCATCATTCATGAAACCACCGCACCTTCTCGCACTGAGTCGAATAGAGTAGTTGAAAGGAAAAACCGAACACTTATAGATATGGTGAACGCTATGTTAGTTAGTTCAGGGTTACCTTCGAACCTGTGGGGGGGAAGCAATTCTCTCTGCTTGCTATATCTTGAACCGAGTTCCATTTAAGAAATCTGACAAAACTCCATATGAGTTATAGAAAGGTAGACAACCTTCTTATGCATACTTTAAAATGTGGGGGTGTTTGGCCAAGGTAGCCATTCCTCGTTCCAAGAAAAACAAAATAGGACCTAAAACGTAGATTGTATTTTCCTAGGCTATCCTAAGCACACTAGTGCTTATAGGTTCATGGTCATTGGTCTGAACACCATAATGGAATCAAGAGATGCAGTGTTCTTTGAACACATTTTTCCTTTAGGGTCTGGACCTCGCAAAAGGGTCCAAGATGACCTCACAAATGTTCCTTCAACTAGTCAACCCCCGTCTCTAGATGTTGAGACCGAACCTAGAAGAAGTAAGAGAGTTAGAACCGAGAAAAGTTTCAGCCCAGATTTTGTGACTCTTACGGTAGAGTCTGAACCCCAAACCTATAAGGAAGATTTGAATTCACCGGAAGCTCCCTTCTGGGAAGAAGATTCGATTAATGAGTGGGATTCCATTCAACAAAACGAAACTTGAGACCTTGTAGACTTACCTTCTGGTAGTAAAACCATAGGTTGCAAATGGGTTTTCAAAAGGAATCTTAGAACATATGGAACTATAGAAAAATACAAAGCTAGGTTGGTAGCTAAAGGCTATAGACAACAGGAAGGATTAGATTTCTTTGATACTTATTCACCTAGTCACAAGAATCACTTCTATTAGGATGTTGATTGCTATTGCTTCTATTTATGACTTGCATATACATCAGATGGATGTTAAAACTGCATTTTTATATGGTGAATTGAATGAAGAAATTTATATGGACCAACCTGAAGGTTTTGTTGTGAAAGGTTGTGAAAACAAAGTATGCAAATTGAACAAATCTCTGTATGGTTTAAAACAAGCACCTAAACAGTGGCATGAAAAATTTGATCATGTAATGATATCTAATGGCTTCAAGGTTAATGAATCTGATAAATGTGTTTACATTAAATCTGTGGATGATTCTCATGTTATTGTGTGCCCGTATGTTGATGATATGCTCATATTAGGCAGTAACCTTGATATTATTAATACCACTAAAAGCATGCTTAACGAAAATTTTGACATGAAAGACTTAGGCCCTGCTGATGTAATCTTAGGGATGAAAATCAGAAAGACGTCTGATGGATATAATCTTAGTCAATCTCATTATGCTGAAACTGTACTTAAGAGATTTAATCATGAAAATGCTAAACCTGTATCTACTCCTTATGATCCCAATTGTAACTTGAAAAAGAACAAGGGTGAGGGAATTTCTCAACTTGAGTATTCTCGCATTATTGTCAGTCTTATGTATTTGATGAACTGTACAAGACCTGATATTGCCTACACTGTGAGTAGATTAAGCAGGTACACTTGCAACCCTGGGCGAGATCACTGGAATGCTCTCTACAGAGTTCTACGCTACCTGAGAGGCACTTCAAACTATTGCTTAAGTTTTGGGAAGTATCTGCTGTGTTTGGAAGGGTATTGTGATGCTAATGGATATCGACTCGGATGAATGCAAATCTACTAGTGGGTACATCTTCACACTTGGAGGTGCGTCCTCGTGTCATGGAAGTCTTCCAAACAGACATGTATAGCTCGATCCACTATGGAGTCTGAGTTTATAGCCTTGGAGAAAGCTGGAGAGGAAGCTGAATGGATACGAGGTTTCCTGGGAGGAATTCCACTCTGGCCCAAGCATGTGTCTTCAATCGCAATCCACTGTGACAGTCAAGCTGCTATTGGTTGCGCAAGGAATAGTGTATACAACGGAAAGTCTATACATCTACAAAGAAGACATAAGACAGTGAAACAACTACTCTCTACTGGTATCATCTCTATAGACTTTGTGAGGTCTAAAGAGAATATTGCAGATCCTTTGACGAAAGGGTTATCTGGAGAGGTAGTTAGATCCACATCGAGGGGGATGAGACTTAAGCTCATAGAATAAGTCACCATGGATACTCAACCTTGTGAATGGAGCTCCAAGATCAAGGTTCAATGAGACAACTAATTTATGGTGATATCGAGAAAGCACTATCTTTGTCCCTCCCTATGATGTAACTGTGCAATAGTGCTACTGCATGAGTTCGGATGATCTGTTGAGATCTTAATGAGTTGCATGGCTTTGTTTAAAGCGGGGTGTGGCAGGACACTCTTAATGAACTCACCTACGTGGATGTTGGAAGTGGGGCCGCTTCCTATGAGAATTTGAGCTGATTCTCTAGATACATTCATTAAGTCCGGGATTTATCCCATGGCCAAAACGGGCACAACGGCAAGAGCTTGGCAGCTTTCGTTTGTAACATCAAGTGTGGTTGTTACTTCAATTGCATTAACTGTTGGCGGTTCAAGACATTGTGTTCACCGTTATAACAGCGGTTCCGAAAACCTCTCACTAAGTTAAGGTTCAATCTCTGGGACACCTTAGCCTAATTTTGATGTATTCTGTTTTCTCGTGTTTTATCGATATGTTTTATCATTCATGTGGGGGATTGTTAGAAAAAAACGGGTTTTGAAAAGCATGGACCAAGACTTGATCCCTAGACCTATTGCCCACTAGTTGTTTTTTCATTTTGAATAGATAAAACAATAGTCCCACATAGACTAAAATCTTAAGAGTTTTAGACTTAAATACCATGGGTTTTGCCTAAAGGGCATGTCCCTTTGGGTCTACACACTTTTGTGTGAGGGGGAAGACCTAGACTATGGCAAGGTTGCCTTACCCGTACGCGCGGTGCTTCACACCGAAGCACGCACGCTGCTGTCCGTCCGGTCGGGTCGGGTTTGGGTGTGGGTGCACAGACCTATCTTTTTGCTGAAATTTTTCAAACGTGTATCTCACTCAGATTTTTTGTTTAGACAAAATCTTCTCCTGCGCGTGAGAAAATACTGACAAAAGCGAAAGTTGTTTTTCTGCTTAAAGTTGTCTCTGACTGACAAAAAGCAAAGCTGTTTTTCTGCTTAAAGTAAAAGTGTTTTGACTGACAAAAAGGAAAGTTGTTTTCTGCTTAAAGTAAAAGTTGTTTTCTGACAAAAGGTTGTCCATGCGTGAGAATCTTTCCTCTCTTATTTGTAATGACTAACTTCTTTTCAAACAGTATATAAGGAACTGTTTTAGCTCATTTGAAAACAAAGAAACAAAAACAACTTCTTCCTCCCTCATTTACTTCTGCTATTGTTTTTCATGTTTTTTGTTTCACTGTAACTTTTTGCATTTCTTCATACATCTTTGCCAAGCTCTTAAAGTACTTTATTTGTATGCTACATTGAGGAGTACTATCAGTAGTTGTATCCAGGAGGTGACTCGCCAACTGCTATAGCATTTCTCTACAAGAGGAGTAGCAGGCGATATTGCCTTTAGGTCGGCGTATCTCATACGTGCCTCTACTAGTTCCTGCTACCTTTATCAGTGCATCTCCCGGAACATCAATCAAGCGTTGGGTTGAGCTAAGTATTTTTTTCTCAGTTAATTACGATTGTTGTTACTGTCTCCAACATCATTATCAGCTCTACATGAATTTTATAGCCAACTTAGACGCTTTCTTCTCGGGTAAACCCTTGTTGTCATTAGTCAAGAACGAGTGAACAATAATCTGGTGTTGGCTAAAGTTCGCAGTTCTTGACTCACATTGTTGTCATTTATTTACGAAATTTACGTTTTTCACTTCATTGTGTTTGGATCTTTTACAGTACAAATCTTCACTGCACTGGTAAGGCGGGTTTGTCATACATGTGTTGGACCTTGGTTCAAATTTTTAATTTTTAACGTACATAATGTTAATGCAAATACAATAAAAAATTCATTACACTAGTACAGCAACTCACCATGCTCACAACGGGAACACTCAGTAGTAAAAATAAGGTCGACTGTCCGTGGGGCATTCTTCTGTGATTTAAAAACCTTGAAAACTAACTCCTCCGGTTAAAGGGAGATTCCTTTTTTCCATTTCATATGCACCATCTTTTTCACTAGTGAAAATTTACGGAAGACTTGTAAGTCATTCCTGTGTTCCAGTTAGAAGGTGTTACATATGAAGCTGTAATGATTTTTTTAGTACTATAAGATTGAAGCCTAAACGAAAGAGATTGTCCTCCCAATTCTGCAAATGCTTGGTGTGATACACCCCAGTTATGGGTCATACTGATCCATCTGCCTGATTTACTTCCACGCACCCACATTTTTGATATATCTCCTCCTCCACCAACGTTCATTACGAATACTAATAACCAGTATCCATTTCCTTGGAGCTTGAACCGGATTCCTCCCCGTTTCATACATGGCACTCTACAAAACAGTAACATAACCTTGTTAAGTGAACCACTGTTATATGCAATATGCAACGGTGAATTGCTAAGATTTCAAATACTAATGTGCCCGTATAAGTGTACCTGCGGTATATAACGGGGAGAATGCCTCCTGTCAATTGTGCGAATTTCATAAAAGCGGGTTTGTTCAAGTCGAAATGGGCACCATTATCGCTTGCGCTTGCCCAGCTTGGAGGGCCACGATCTGTGCCAGTAACAGTTATATATGGGGTATCTTTGTAGCACCATTTGGAATCAATACACTTTATCTGATAACAAGTTCCACAAGCAAAGCCATTGTTAAACAAAACCGGGCTCAATGCTGCCGTATTACTCCCATATCCACTGTTAAACAAGTTCTCAAACCCACAAGCTCCACCTGCAATGTTGGAAAAAAAAACGTATAAATATGTTATTGCTGTGATTTACAGACAAGACAAGCAAAATATGACTCAGTTTCCTACCCATTGTTCCACTTGCAGTTCCATCACCGTAATATGTAACATGTGCATGTTTCCAAGTGGTGGGACGAAAGTGAGCGACTGAACCATAAGATGCAGCTAGGGTAACTGTTGATTCCATGGTCATCAAAATGAAGACGACGATGATAGACAAAAAATTGATCAAGTTCCTCGAGTGGAAGCACTGGAAGGAGAAGGAGAAAGCCATGCTTAAGTTTCGAGTAAGAGATGTTGCAAAACTTCAGGATCCTATAACGAAGAAGTAGTTTTGATGTGAATTGACTTACAAATATGGTCTTTATATACCGCTCCGATGTATACATTTTGGTCTGACTTTAAACATACGTGAAGGTAAGTTATTATTTGCCTTAGTGATACCCACGTATACTGCTGGTCCTTTGTGAATAATTTGGTACAATTTTAGTACGTGGGGACATAGTTACGTATATTGGTGATAACTAAGACGGCCAAAACCGATTAAATTTTCTTATTCCAATTGTTTTGTATAGTATTTTCATTTTGATAAACCAACGGTAGTTGACAATTACATATTAGTAATGGACAAGAAAAACGCCCACTTTGGGTTGGTTGGAGACGTGAAGACGACTAAATTGGCTTTTCCGGTGTAAATGTTCTATGTGGAAGGAATAATAACATCTGAAAACATTTTAACCGGATCTTGGAAGAACAGGATTCTACATTTTAGATTTTTTGGGGGGTTTTGTTATCTTGTGCATGGAGCCAATCATTGGCATGGAAAAGTGTAAAAAAATATAAGAAAGAGAATGATTCTTTGCATTTGTAGAGAGAAAAGTTCAAAAATCCATGAATCTTTCCATTCCAAAATGCAAAGAATCATTCTCTTTCTTATAGTTTTTTATAGTTGTTTACACTTTCTTATAGTTTTTTTTATAGTTTTTTACACTTTTTCATGCCAATGATTGGCTCTTATTTTGGGTATTATCAGGTCAACAACTTTAAGGCCGCGAGGGCGCAAGGTAGACTTTGGTCGCTTGGCAAATATCAGGTCAACGGAAAATTCTTATATCACGGGACCGATTCTCAGTTCTTATCAACATGCTTCAAAAAAAAAGTCCAAAGCTCGTTTCATGTCATCTAAACAAACTATCAATGTTCAAACTACAATTATCAATGTTAAGTTGTGAATGCTTGGGAAATATAATACTCTCTCCGTCCCTAAATAGATGAACTTGTTTAAATTCGCACAATTTTTAAGACAAGGAGGGAGGGAGCATTTTTTAAATTTCTTTTACAATTATATTCTTATGGATAACAACTAATAAAATTAAAAAAATGATTTATTACTCAAACTATACTATGGATATTCATAAATTTTATACCATTGAAAAATATTTTAAAACTCATACGTAACGAGTACAATCATGGTTATCAAATTATACATATTTCTTGTACTAACAATAATCAATTAAAATAGTAGATTTAGAATTATCGTGTTTAATGATATAGGTCATCTATTAGTATGACAAAATTTAAAAATGAATAGGTTATTTATTTATGGACATAGGAAATATCAACTAGTATTAAGGTGGTGATAGCTATAAAAATGTAGGAAATACTATTTAGTCATAATTAATAATAATAATAATATATTAGAGTTAGTTTGGTCCAGTTGACCTAGTCAACTTTCTGTTTGGTCCTTTTTTAAAATATATATTGTTTTTGGTCTTTTTTTTTTTTTTTTTTTTTTAAAGCATGTATATATTATAAAAGCAGCTAAACTGAAATTACACGAGGGAATGTGATTCCCCTAGAATCGCTTAATAAAATATGGTTAAGAAAAGCCGGGTTCGCCCGGTCCCATATTGAGGTTGAGTAGTTTCCAGCTTGGCTACCGTCCGCTGCATAGTTCGCTAGACCATCTGCTGCTTGGTTTCCTTCTCTGTAATTGTGTTGAATAGCACAACATGAAATTTGGCGCATCTGGAGTTTAATTTCTGCAACCATTTCTGAATTTGGCGCAACATGGAATAGCACAACATGGAGTTTTGTCTTAGATATTATTGTTCGATCGGGTCCAAGAGCATAGCTCAGTGGTATCCCATCAACTCCAGTAAAGAGGAAGTCAGGGGTTCAATCCCCGCCGCCGTAAAGGTTTGTGGTAAATTAGTTGTATAGTGGGTTGAGCGGTGTTAGGTCTGGCACTGGGGCCAGTCCAACTGGCTGGGTTCGGGTAGGGGCCTGGATCCAGCTTTTGCGTATCAAAAAAAAGAAAAAAGATTATTGTTCGATCCTAGGGTGGACAATACCCACACGGAATGACGTCATCAATGATGTCATAATCTTTTAATAGTGTCAGAAATGTCATTTTTCTCTTTTTCTCTATCTTAATAAAAATAAATAAATAAAAACTTAAAACTGAAATATCTTTTAAACCACATGTCCAAAAATGATAAATTGTATATATTCGGAAAGCCATCGACGAGAGCTTTCCAACGAGTACCATTGTTGTTATGTTTCGGAGCTTTTAACTTTTACCTTATCCTTAAGCTAAAAAATAACTATATACGAGTTCATCATACAAAATGAATTAATTTAATGAACTGTCATGATTAAGTAACATACGAGTTCATTCTACAAAATGAACTGGTATAATGAACTACTATTACGAGTTAATTCTAACATATGAACTACCATTAGGAGTTCATTCTACAATATGAACACCTATCACGAGTTCATTCTACAATATGGACTATCATTTACGAGTTCCTTTTATAATATGAACTACCATAATGAACACCTATTACGAGTTCATTGTACAATATGAACTACCATACTTGATTATCATTACGAGTTCATTTTACAATATGAACAACCATTATGAGTTCATTTGATAATAAGAACATCTATCACTAGTTAATTCTACAATGTGAACTATAATAATGAAGAGCGAACCTCAGTGAAATTCAGTATTCCGTGAAAAGGTGCACTGATAGTCGAACTCTGCAACAAGGTAACAACCATGTGCGAGTCTGACTCGGATGACCTAGTGAGCTTATAAAACCGGGTTTATCCCAAATATACCCTCCCTAGTCGAGTTAGTTTTAGGGTTAGGTTATATATATGGAGCTAAGAATTGGAAAAAGATAGAGCTGATGCTGTATGAAATGGAGATGGGTTCAATTTGTAGTTGAGAATCTGGTTGATCCTGCTGCAGATAGAAAGAGTCCAAAGCGGGTTTGATTGTTTGGTTGTAGTTGATGGATTTCTGGTGAGGATGAGAATATATATGTAGTTCTTGAGCTGAGAAGAGAATAGGTGTTGCAGGGTGTATGCTGCAGGTGGAGATGGAACAATCCCGCATTTTTCTCGTGATAGAGCAATGCAGAAACATGTGACTGACATGCTCTTCTTGAGTATTGCAGAAACAACACAATGTATCTTGTATTTGAAAGCCTCTCTTGTTTTAAGTTATCAATAGAAGGAATGGCAATTTGCAATGCTGAACAAAGGAAGAATTGATCTCTATCTGGAACATGCTTAATCCAGATGTTTTTAAAATGAAATTTTAAGGGTGAACTTACCTGTTCCTGGAGCAACCAGCTATATTAGTCTTTTGTTGTATCCTGTGGTAGATTTGTTTCCATTTAGTGTTATAGCTCTTTGATGTTAAGCCTTTAATGTCACCAATATCTATCCTGTTGTGGATGAAGACTAAACAGGAGATGCCAATAAACCCATCGATCAAAAAAAAAAAAAAAAGATGGCAATCTAAGACAAATGGATATAAAGGTAGCTACCACAACCTTTTCATGAATATACATGAGGGTGAACGCTGGCCTACAACAAAAACAAGGAAATGAACCATTATATCTCCAATTTTAATTGGCAAAGTAATTATATTTCGGCCTGTGAAAATAAAAGTAACAATACTTTGAACCTCAGGACTTAGGAATGGTGTTAGACCGTGTTAAAAAGGTACCCAACTTATATTATGCAAGCATGTTGAAAAGACATCCAATTTATATTATGCGACCTTTTTAAAGAAATGCCCAATTTATATTATGGGACCGTGTAAAAGACGTACCCAATATATTTTTAGGACCTTCTGAATAACTATGCACACATCTTCAAAGTATTTGCTTATGTGGAGTATTTTTAGGATCAAAAGTTACGTATGCTTAGTGTGACTACAAAGAGCAATAATATCTTTGACTAATTAACATAGTTAATTTCAGCTGCAAGTATTCCTTGTGTTTAAATTGATATAAGGGCATTTTGCAAAGTAGTTTGCATGATTGTGCCTATGGTGCTACAACCTTGGTGCATTAAGTTCGGAATGTGCATATTAATGAAGTTATTTATTGTTAATTCTATTAAAAGGTGTGCATTTTGATATTCTGCCATATATGTTGGATGTTCTGTTGTACAAATTTTTTGGAACATCTCCTTTAAAGAATTAGTGGCGATTTATTTACGGATACATGGATGAACTGGATTTGTTTCAGTGTACCGAACACAAATCATTTCCAAGTTTTTGCTTGGCTAAGCACAAGATTCTTTGCTCTGAATTAAAATTAAAGCAATTGTATGTGGCTCTTACTCGTGCAAAACAGAGATTGTGGGTCTATGAAAATCTAGAAAAATTCTCGAAGCCTATATTTGATTACTGGAAGAAGTTGGGAGTCGTACAACGTACATGTTAAACATCTGGATGAATCTCTTGCACAGACAATGTGAGTTGGAAGCAGCACAGAAGAGTGGTGTTCTCGCAGTATCAAGGTCTAAACTGGAGCCCTTGCGCTTTATTTTATACATACATGCACTCATGTGGAGTTTTCAGTTCCTGGCCAAGCCAAACAAGTTGCCATACTGGTTCAGTCTCTAGTTAAAATGGGAGCTTTAGAAGTATTTACTTCTACTCTATGTAGGTTTTCTGAAGACGCTAATTTACGAGCAGTACAAACTATTGCGCATATGGTTTTTCAAGGAGGAGCAGCTGTAGCAACAGTGGCCAATAGTAACAACCAACTGATGAATTGGGTGTTAGATGTGATAAGAGGTACCAGATGGGATCCAAAAGTGTGTCGCATACTCTTTTGATGAACAGTACAGAGAATATACTTCAGTTTTGGGAAATGGGCAATTAATGTGCATGTTGTTGTAAATGCTCTTTCAATCAACACATCACTCATACCAGCAGCAAACCCTTCTCACCATTTGAACCATCTACCAACACCAGATTACATCCTTGTCACTGCCATTCTACCATCATCACCAGTAGATCATCCTCATCCACCAGCATCACTTCCTCATACCAAAACAGTCATTGTGACCATCTACCCTACCAGTTCCATCTTCACCTGCAACATACACCCTGCGGCACCTATTCTCTTCTCAGCTCAAGAACTACATATATATTCTCATCCTCACCAGAAATCCATCAACTACAACCAAACAATCAAACCCGCTTTGGACTCTCTCTATCTATAGGAGCATCAACCAGATTCTCAACCACAAATTGAACCCATATCCATTTCAAACAAAGATCATCTCTATCTTTTTCCAATTCTTAGCTCCATTTATATAACCTAACCTAACCCTGAATAGTAAACACTTGAACTAACTCGACTAGGGAGGGTATGGTTGGGATAAATCCGTTTTGTAAACTCACCGGGTCACACTGAGTCAGACTCGCACATGGTTGTTCACTACACCAAATTATCGGATTAGTAACAGAAATAAGCCGTTACTAAAACGGGTTGTAACGGCTCTTGCCTGTTTCAAAAAGGGGTGTTACATCTTTATTGTAACGGCAATGGGGCCGTTCACTTTGGCCATATCGGCTCTAGAATGTACTGCAAGCCGTTACTAAAATGCCACGTGGTAACAGCTCAGGGCCGTTACGAATTTTTTTGTAACAACATGGTCGTAACACTCTCAAGCCATTGCGAACTTTTTTGTAACAGAAAAAAAAATACTGCCAGTCAACATTGACCTGGTCAAAATCAATCAACACGACCAATTTTGACTAGGACCATGTTAACCGGCAGTTTATTTTCAGCCGGAAATATGCCGGAATTCCAATAACCTGCTGTGATGGTGGATTTTCATTTAAGGTTAAATTTGTAAAAAAATCGAAAAAATTATGCGCTGACATCTTGTAAAAGATAAAGCCATTAATAAGTGTTGGATACTCCCTCACTTAATTCACCAAGAATGGAGCATGCGGCAACAATCCCATTCTATGAATACACGAAATTCATCCAGGTTGGAGCATGTAGCAACAATCCCATATACCCTGTGAATTTCTAGCATTATTAATTAATGCGCAATCAGCCTTGTATTTCCCGTACTCATTATCAGGTGTGGCATGACGATCGAGTGTTACTCTTACTGAGTAACATGAACCTCCAAGCACTATAATGAAACCATGTACGAAATACCCGTACAAAGCCGACTCTCGGTGTGTTATACTAGCCCGATTGAGCCCCTCTCGGTGTGTTATACTAGCCCGATTGAGCATCCTGATTGACCGTATCGGTCCGGATATGATCGCATCATCCAACTCCATAAGCATGATTGGATGACCCGGATCAATTCCATCACCCCCAAGCGGTATGGAATATCCACTCGCCGAACCAATGCGGAACCCGCACGGTCGGCCATTGGCCTAGCTTGCCAAAAAACGTTCATACCAAGCATTATGGACGGAAAACCTAAATTAGGGTTTGCGGCATATTACATGTGTCGCAAAACAGTTTCAACCATCCATCTTCGCAGTATAGATGGAGGGTGTAGATGTAGATTCAAAGGGCCCAGAGCATGTCAACACGATCACCGTGGGCCCGCCTACACACTTGACCAATCGGTCAAGACCAACCATGTTTGGTCGTGACAAAATCGTCGCCCAAACAAGAGATGACGCACGGCTTTGAAACCCAAAATTAGGGTTTTGAGCATCACGAGCGTCCATCTTCTCCGGCATGAATGGAAGGTCCAAGATTAGATTAAGCACGTCCGGTCATACCAGCATGACCACCGTGGACCCATCTATTCCCTAACCCGATCGGCCAAGGCATATCATGCCTGGTTAATCCAAAACGCACGCTCAAACTAGCGTGGTCACACCTCCCAAACCGCAAACTGATCTCGACCACTCAACTTCGCCGGACGATTTGGATGGGTCAGATCACGTTTTCATGTGATATTTAGGTATAGGCGTAAACACCAGCCTATCACCTTCACACCAGGCCAATCGACCAAGACCGGCCAAGATTGGTCATCTTGGAACGTGCGCCTGAAGAGAGCGTGACGTGCGGCCCTTGCGGCACTAGTTTTTTGTCGCAAATCGATCTCGACCACTCGATTTCACCGGATGAATTGAGTGACCCAGATCATACTTTCATGAGGTAATGGGGTATAGGCGCCTACACCATCATGCCATCTACACGCATGTATGGTCGGTTAGGCCAAAGTTGTATCCCATGCTTGGTTTCGACCAAGTCAAAGAGTGATGCCTGCGCACCTCTTCAAAACCCTAACTTCATCAACGGTCGCAGAGATGAGTGTCTCAAAGATCATCTCATCCGTCCAACTTCACCACTTGGTTATACAACCCTAGTCGAGTTAGTTGGTCGGTGAGGCGTCATTACCCATCACTTTACCACACCATGATGCGATGTACTGCATAAAATACACACGATACTTCACAAGTATCAACTTCCTGAATAACGCAGTTATTCAAATTAGCATTACATGCTACCTACACGTTCCAGACATCAATCATGTCACAAACTGGGGGGGATACATACTGGGGTATTGGTCTGGCGGTTTACAGCGTGCAGCGTGCAACGCGCCATCACAAGAACGTGTTAGGAAGTCATGGACGGTTAGAGATGAACAGGAGAAGTGGGCAAGACTGGTCGTGTGGCACCGACGCACAACTCCACTACTCCATCACTCCACTTCCTCCACTTCCCACGAGAGACGTGAATAAGGCTCAATGACTTGTATAAATAGGTTCTCCGCCCTATTTCAAAAACAACACAAGTCGAGACGAGACAGAAAACAAGTGTTAATACAAAACGTATTCCAACACCCAGAGCCTGCTTGCATCAATCGTAAGCCTGCTCATCTTTCTGTTACAAGTCATTCATAGCCAACACCTTCACAATCTCAACACCTTCTTCGCTTCCCTCCCTAAGATCAACCCCATCTCCTTCACTTTGTGACCGAAACAAGTCTGGAACGGCCATTTCTTGGTTTAGGCCGGACTTGCACAGATTGACTTCGAATCTACAAGCACTCACCGCGCAGATGTATTTGTTTAGGGTTTAGATTCATTCCTCATCCACACACCCCAAATTACCAAATTCAATAGGAGTAGTTTTCACCCATAAACAATTGGCGACCACAGTGGGAGGTTGATCTCTCGGTTGCACAAAATTGAATTCTCAATTTTTCGATTTCCATCTCGTAATGTATCCAGAAACCACAGGAGGTTCAGATATCATGGGAAGTATAGTTAGAATGCTGGAGGATGTCTTGGCAAATCAAGCCGGTATCACCAGAAGGCAGAGCGAAATATTCCGCCTTTTGAATGATATAACATCACAATTACAAGAAGGGTCGGCGTGCATCTACTCAGGCAATGCAAGAAACGCTGAATCCTTAGCCAGGAGTCACAACTTTACCAAAGGAGAGGCAAAAAGAGCGCGTAACCAGGAGATTCGGAAAGATGAAAAACATGGTCCAGTCAACAATGAAGAACCGAGGCAACTCCACAGAGGAAAGGACTTGTCCGGAGTACTACAACGTCTACCAGATAAAGAAAGGGAGCCTGCAGCCTATGGAGCCTTGTTGGAAGATTTATATCTCAAAACTCTTGTTGAAGCCCGGAATACTGTCCAATCCGCATCGGCCTTTCATCCAAGCGAAGAAATGCTTGAGGAAGGAGAGATCGATCAGGAAATACGTGAATACAGAGGATGGGAGCATTCAATTCGATCACTCAGCAGTGATATTACGACACCTTCCACATCCCTTCACCCAGGCAAGCGATCCGCGGATATGATGGCACTCGCAAACCTTCCAACTTCATCTCCGGAACGTGCTCCACATCAAAGCCTCGTAGGGACATCACAACGCCCACTAACGCAGGAAGAGCCAGACTCAAGGTACTTACGTTTCCCCTTCCCAATGAAGAAGATTCTGGAGCTCACCGGAGGCGTGGGTGCGAAATGGAGAGGTGGAGCTACCCCCAGTATGGCGTCCTCCTACTGATCAAGAAGTAATGGACCCGAGGTACTGTCATTTCCACCGGTTCCTCCATCACCCCACCGGTGAATGCAACGTTTTGAAGCGCAAACGTTTTGAAGCGCATTGTTCAGGAAAAGCTTGGTCCAGAGCGATAGCTCTGAGAGATTGGTGCGGAGGATTTTCTTAGAAAGGCTACTCCGGTTCGGTACAAGTGAGGCTTCAAAAGTAAGTAAGTTTTACTCAACAATTTTACAAGAAGGATAGTTTTAGAATCCACTAGGGACTTAACATCTCGCATGTGGAAAAAGAGGCTCAGTGGTCAAACGCCACATTTATTTCCCTTCATACCTCCCCTTTACGAGACATTTGCAGTCTCATATGATGTGTGCAATCATTCATGACCAAGATGCAAATTCCATTTAAAATAACCTCTTTCAGAAAAAGTTATTCATAAAACTATCTCAATATACCAATTCAATTACCTATTAATTCAAAACCGGAAGTCAAATTACGAAAGGAAATCCTCACTATCACTCAAAAAGGAAAAGCATATAAAAGAAGAGACAAGTACATGGCACGAATCCTTCAAGGAAAGTCCTTCAGAAGCAACTCGTCCTTCTGGGCAAGAGCGACTTTCATCTTTTGAAGTACAAAATTGCTTCGACTTCAACTCCTCGGACAACTTTTCAACCTCTTCTTCCCGGCGAGTGACACATTCTCGCGAAGGGGCTTCACCTTGTAATTTCGGAGCTCCCGAATCTCGGAGAACCTTTTGAGGAACCAAGGAGCATTGAAGTCGTCTTTGCACAAACATATCTCGATGGCACTTCCAGTCTTCAATCATCTCCTCGAAACTGCTTCGACCCGGTCGCGACGCTCATCCCATGGATAGAAAATAAAGCCTCCTGAACGCGGTTGACCAATGCAAGACGACTTTTGAGCTTCGTAGTGGTAGCAATGTGACCGTGTTTCTCCCATATTACCGTGTACAACTCCTTGAACCGAACTGGCACGCTGAATCCTCCAACCAACACATGACCTAGATAAGGAACAATGAATGGAGGATCAAACAAAACTCCAGGCTGTGCTACCAATACTTCACCAGTCACAGGAACCTTGTCAGTTACAGGAGACCTTTCAGAAGAAGTCACCACGACAGCTTTATTGGCCGAAACCTTCTCAGAACGTTCTTCAAGGGGAGCAACTTCAACTATAACAGATGTTGCCTCTCTTATATTCCTTCCGACATCTACTTTACTCTGGGTGCTAATTTCCATCACGACCCCGTCAACAAGATCACTCAGGGAGGCGGCTTGTCCAACCGAGCTTGCATCATCTCTGTCATGGTCGGAAAAAGGAGCGGTTTCTCCACTTCTCGGATGAAGATCGGTTTCTCAGGACTTCTAAGCATGAAGATCGGTCCGCCAGACTTCTCAACATGAAGGCCAACATTACCGCCTTCTCATTCTCGAATACGCGCCAACCTTGTGAAGACATTCTCTTCCGGAATTCCCTGATTCCAAGCAAGGATCACTCTTAGAAGAATTTACTCTGGAGAAATGAAGGAACCAACGGAAAGGGATTTAAATACCTGCATATTGGAGGAGTTAAGGATCACCGGACCACGTGCCTGCCTCTTAGATCTCTCTCCTGCTTGGGGACTGCAATCCTCAGCTCTGGTCCGTTTGGCTGGAAGCGGCTTCAACCGGAAATGCTCCTTCAAGACGTCAGAAGATGGCTCACCACGAGAACCTGTCACAACACTCTCCGAGAACTCCTGGAAAATCAACAATTGCCTCCTCCAAAATTCCTTGTACTTATTGGTTACCACTGGGTTTCTCCCGATAGGCCAGAAAGGAAGGCTCACCCGTTCTGAAAACGCGTCAGCGTTAAGAATATCCGGGAGGAATTCTTTCGGAACCCCTGGTAGACGGATAAATGGGACACCCTGATCAAATCCCATTTGACGAGCCGCTCTGTCAATATTGTACGGAGTCGCAGTAAATTCTTCGTTGAATAAAGACGGGACATATCCTGGGATGCAGTTGTGCAGGTAAACAATTTCCCCAAATCTCATAGTCTTAACATCGGTGCGCAACACAAAGATCGGGACCATCGAAGCAGTAGCAAAAGTCTTTGGCTGAACAATGGAAGGGTGGATCGGCCCCCATGGACGAAAATCAACAGAAGACACATTGTCAAATATGTCCACAAGTTTTGCGCACATTTCGGGATACCTCCTATTCCAGCGGAGTATTCTCGAGCCACCATACAAGTTAGTGAGCAAATTTGCAGGAGTAGGAGCATAGCTTTTGAAGTGTTCCCATAAGAATGCCTGAAGAAAAGCGAAGTGAACGTGCGATTCCACCTTCTTGTACCCGTTAGAAACATGCATGTCCATTGCTAAGGCGTCCAGATGAGAGTACAAACATCCAAGGAACAAGGCACCCGGGGAAGAACTTTACCTTTTGCCGTTTTATAGCGATCTTAACGAGGTCACCTCTAATGGTCTTCTTTCCGGAACCGTCGTCGAATATATCTCTCGGATAGCCATAAAGACAGGAACGCAATCACGCTGAGCTCATTTTCCAACTCTTGATCCGGCTCTGGGTCTGCGGGGGACCACTCCGACACCCACCAGGTGTAAAAGCATCTCGTATCTTTTTTCTCCTCCTTATCCAGACTGTCGAATCCCGCCACCTTTTGAAGTATAGCATCATAGTTACGTTGCTCCGTATCAGAGAGATCGTAAGAAAGACTTCCAAAGAACAGCGGGTTCATTAATGCATCTACACTCTCCGGAGTAATAGTCATCTCTCCCCATCTAGATATGGTTGTATGAGTAGAAATGCGCCACCGAGAAATGAAGGTAATCAAACCCGCAGCGTCTTTCTTAATTTCAAGAGCAAAGGATGCCATGACCGCATTGAGGATTTGCGCTTTGGTCAAATTATCTTTAATGTCCTTATTACTCAACATGCGTCTCATCCATCCTTCATAAGAACCCAGTGGAGTATGGCAAATCTTGAAGTCAATAGGGGAAGGCGGATATTCGTTTCTCCGGAGACAAAATCTCATCACAAGTGTCAAGAAGAAAATGGATCAAAGATCCATATTTTCTGAATCGGAAAGCAGGACTATCTTATGGGAAGGATGTCTTCTAATGTTTGGAAAAGGCGAGGTGAACAACTCATCATCGATGTTCGGCATATCTTTGAAGCCACCAACACTTCCTGGCTTGGCACCAGAGATTATCTCCTAAGACATCTCAACAGGAATTCTTTTCTTCATTCCACAATGAAATAAAAGACAGGAATTAGAACTTGTATGAAAAACGCATGAAGCGTGTAGTCACGCACGACAAGACACGTTGAAATGCACAAGAGCTGGGATTAAGCCCAAATACCAGTAATTTCAGTCTGGTATTGGTTTCAAGTCCGGTACAAGTTTCAGTCTGGTATTGGTTTCAAGTCCGGTACAAGTTTCAGTCTGGTATTGGTTTCAAGTCCGGTACAAGTTTCATCTGGTATTGGTTTCAAGTCCGGTACAAGTTTCATTCTGGTATTGGTCTCAAGTCCGGTGCAGATTTCAGTCTGGTATTGGTCTCAAGTCCGGTACAAGTTTCAAATCCGGGCACAAGACTAATATAAGGTCGATTTTCGGTCAAGCATATATGGGAGAGACCCACGTTCAATCAAGCATACACGGCGGGCCCGCGTTCATCCACACACATCATAACACGATCTTTCTTTATTCATGGGAATCGTGTCTACGAGATTCAAGCCAAGGATTTTCTTTTCAAGATACAACCTAAAAGCTAGGTTTTGCATGCAATGGTGGAAACAAGCAAAAACAACATAATCATGGATTCACGAGTTGTTTTACTAAACAATTCTAGAAAATATTGGCGTATCAACCTCGGTGAAAAAACTAAGCATATGCACATCTTACAAAGGGTGTTTACCTAGCAAACTTGGGTTTTACCTTTTCAAAAAAAAAAAACAAAGGGAGCGAAACCTACCTCGGACGGACGGACGGCGGCGCACGGTAGCAACTCCGGCAACGGCAACAAGCGTCAGCAGGAGCGGCGGCGGTCACGGACGGGAGCTGCTCAAACAAAAAAAAATTCGTGAGAAAAAGAAAAGGGGGTTTGGCCTCTTTTATAGACAAAAATAAGAAGAATCCCAATAGAACACGGATACCTCTTTTGGATTCCTTTTCTGATTCGAATACCCAAAGAAGGAAACCGGTCCCACCAAAGGATTCCATACAAGCACAACGGCGTGGGCGACTAGCGATCGGACAATACTCTTCCGGGTAAACTTCTTCTATCCTGTCTTTCTCACATATGTATGTCACCATCTCATGCCTACCCCACAATAGTATAACCATTATGAGCTAGGCGGGGGACTTAATGTTGATGGTGGATTTTCATTTAAGGTTAAATTTGTAAAAAACCCGGAAAAATTATGCGCTGACATCTTGTAAAAGATAAATCCATTAATAAGTGTTGGATACTCCCTCACTTAATTCACCAAGAATGGAGCATGCGACAACAATCCCATTCTATGAATACACGAAATTCATCCAGGTTGGAGCATGTAGCAACAATCCCATATACCCTGTGAATTTCTAGCATTATTAATTAATGTGCAATCATCCTTTTATTTCCTGTACTCATTATCAGTGTGGCATGACGACTGAGTGTTACTCTTACAGAGTAACACGAACCTCCAAGCACTATAATGAAACCATGTACGAAATACCCGTACAGGCTGACTCTCGGTGTGTTATACTAGCCCGATTAAGCCCCTCTCGGTGTGTTATACTAGCCCGATTGAGCATCCGGACTGACCGTATCAGTCGGATATGATCAGTGATCATCCAACTCCATAAGCATGATTGGATGACCTGGATCAATTCCATCACCCCCAAGCGGTATGAAATATCCACTGCCAACCAATGCGGAACCCGCACGGTCGGCCATTGGCCTAGCTTGCCAAAAAACGTTCATACCAAGCATTATGGACGGAAAACCCTAAATTAGGTTTGCGGCATATTACATGTGTCGTAAAAACAGTTTCAACCATCCATCTTCGCAGGTATAGATGGAGGGTGTAGATGTAGATTCAAAGGGCCCAGAGCATGTCAACACGATCACCGTGGGCCCGCCTACACACTTGACCAATCGGTCAAGACCAACCATGTTTGGTCGTGACAAAATCGTCGCCCAAACAAGAGATGATGCACGTCTTTGAAACCCAAAATTAGGGTTTTGAGCATCACGAGCGTCCATCTTCTCCGGCATGAATGGAGGGTCCAAGATTAGATTAAGCAGTCCTGGTCATACCAAAGATGACCACCGTGGACCCATCTATTCCCTAACCCGATCGGCCAAGGCATATCATGCCTGGTTAATCCAAAACGCACGCTCAAACTAGCGTGGTCACACCTCCCAAACCGCAAACTGATCTCCACCACTCAACTTCGGACGACGATTTGGATGGCTCGGATCACGTTTTCATGGGATATTTAGGTATAGGCGTAAACACCAGCCTATCACCTTCACACCAGGCCAATCGATCAAGCCCGACCAAGATTGGTCGTCTTGGAACGTGCGCCTGAAGAGGGCGTGACGTGCGGCCCTTGCGGCACTAGTTTTTTGTCGCAAATCGATATCGACCACTCGATTTCACCGGATGAATTTAGTGACCCAGATCATACTTTCATGAGGTAATGGGGTATAGGCGCCTACACCATCATGCCATCTACACGCATGTATGGTCGGTTAGGCCAAAGTTGTATCCCATGCTTGGTTTCGACCAAGTCAAGAGTGATGCTGCGCACCTCTTCAAAACCCTAACTTCATCAACGGTCGCAGATGAGTGTCTCAAAGATCATATCATCCGTCCAACTTCACCAGCTTGGTTATACAACCTAGTCGAGTTAGTTGGTCAGTGAGGCGTCATTACCCATCACTTTACCACACCATGATGCGCACTGCATAAAATACACACGATACTTCACAAGTATCAACTTCCTGAATAACGCAGTTATTCAAATTAGCATTACATGCTACCTACACGTTCCAGACATCAATCATGTCAAAAACTGGGGGATACATACGGGTATTGGTCTCGGCGGTTTACAAAGCGGCGCGTGCAACGCGCCATCACAAGAACGTGTTAGGAAGTCATGGACGGTTAGAGATGAACAAGAGAAGTGGGCAAGACTGGTCGTGTGGCACCGACGCACAACTCCACTACTCCATCACTCCACTTCCTCCACTTCCCACGAGAGACGTGAATAAGGATCAATGACTTGTATAAATAGGTTCTCCGCCCTATTTCAAAAACAACACAAGTCGAGAAGAGACAGAAAAAACAAGTGTTAATACAAAACGTATTCCAACACCCAGAGCCCGCTTGCATCAATCGTAAGCCTCCGCTCATCTTTCTCATAAGTCATTCATAGACAACACCTTCACAATCTCAACACCTTCTTCGCTTCCTTCCCTAAGATCAACCCCATCTCCTTCACTTTGTGACCGAAACAAGTCTGGAACGGCCATTTCTTGGTTTAGGTCGGACTTGCACAGATTGACTTCCGAATCTACAAGCACTCACCGCGCAGTGCATTTGTTAAGGGTTTAGATTCATTCCTCATCCACACACCCCAAATTACCAAATTCAACAGGAGTAGTTTTCACCCATAAACACCTGCCTACCCTTTTCATTCCATCACATTCATTCAATTCATATAACTTTTCAATCAAAGAAGGACATTCAATTCATATAACTTTTCAATCAAAGAAGGACAGTAAAGAAGAACATAAATTCTTTTAAGTACCAAAATTCTTGTAAGTATCAAATTCTAAGTTAAAAAACTTGCTGAGTTCATAGAAACTTCCTACATTGTAACTTACAAAACTTACAATATTGAAAAGCAACAATAAGATGCCAATCAGTTCATAGATAGTTCATAAGCCAAGGCTATCCCACCAAACCTGCAATCAAGATATGTGAATTAGATGAGGCAAAAGCAAAGGCTATCAGTACTTACCAAGATCCACATATCAACATAGGGAGATTTCACCTTTCATCATCCTCGGCTTGAAGCATAGGGAGAATCCCTCTTCGGGAAGCATATTTCTCTTCTTTGAGTGCCCTGCACATCAACATTAACATGTATGTGTCAGCACCACTTCTCAGACCATGCCAAGGTTGTCCTTTAATAGACAACCTCAGTTCTAGTAGAGTTAAGACATGAATGATTAATTGTTCAAGTCCTTAAGAAGCAGCGAACATGAAACTCCCTGGCCATGCATTTGAGATTGAATAATAGATGTCCAGCTAAACTGGCACTAACAAGGTTATTTGGATAGATCTTTCCCCTGGCTAAGAAAAATATTCATATTGCTTTTTTAATTTGCAGGTCAAGAGCTTTAAGAGCTTCACTCCTAGTCATTCATATATATTCTGGCAGTATAGAATATGAAATTAGAAAAGGCAAAGATACTTAACTAGTTAACTGCAACTAGGTTAGATGAAGCTTCATAAGTTGGCACTATCTTTGGTCCTGCAACAAACCAAAGTCCATAAGCTCTCTCACCAGAACTGAGTACAATTGTAAGAAACAGGAAATCAATCAAGTATACAAGTGAAGTACTTACCTGTTAATCTAGAAGGTACACAAGATGATGCCAACCCCGCTGCAGTTCACTTACTACCAGCGCGATACCTCGCAAAACTTCCACAATGAAGAAAATATGTCATAGGCAGAGATCTAAAAAATTAAGCAAAAAGCAAAAAAAGTGAGCAAACATAAGATACACATCAAGATTACAAACAATCCTAAATTTATTAAAGAAATATAGAAATCCTAAAGGTAGCGAATTTCAGAACAGAAAATATTGGAGCCTTACCACTGCATTGTAGATTTTCAGGCGACGTTCAAACTCTTCCGCCAACAACACTTATCCGCAACTATCATACATCAACACCTGAACCTGCAGTTCCATCATCTTCTTCTCGCTTCAACCACGGTGTCACAGCTGAAACATATCCATGGGATTCATAATCTCTATTGTATCCGTACATATTACCAGCTGCGACAGGCCACTGGTTTGGATCTGCATGTTGCCGAACCATACCACCGGATTGGGCAGAATAGTTTGGCCAGATTTAAAATCTTCCACTGATATAAGTAAATTAAAATTAATGCAGCATGACATATGATAATAACATCATGTTTGTTTTTTCCTCTATATAGGTAGAGGGTTCTATATAGAGGTTTACCTCTATCTCTATATTAAAACCACTACATAGTGTCTTTAAATTTATGTTTGTTTTAACACTATCTAATAACTCTACATTAGGCAACCATTTTCTTATTTTTCACATTTTACCCCTGTGAACTTTAAAAACTCCATAGAGATTCATTCCAAGTTCCAACCAAACATCTACAAAAACTCAAAAATTCAAAGTTTGAAATAAAAATTTAACCGTCTTCAAAACTTTTAAAAAACCAATGTTTGAAATACAAATATAACCGTTGAAGAGTTTGAAATGAAAAGACAAACACCAAACTCATCCTTACACTGTGTAGGTTACACCAATAGACAACCCACCAGCTCATTCACGACCTACCACCATCAACAGCCCATTCTCACCACCTCATGACCACCTTCATATCATCACCTGCTCCATCCATCACTACCATTCTGTCCATACCACGACATGACCTCATTCATGACCCACCACCATTCTCGGTTTGATTTGGTCAGCAGTATTCAAAAATACCAAGAATCAATACTGCATTACTACTTGCAATATAGAAATTCCATGTATCTAATTATTATAAGGGGAAAGGGCTGGTGTAAAGAGTATTTACAAAGGAAAAAAGGCACTTACATTTCAAATAAGCATCGAACAAACTTCTAGTGACACCTTCAATGGCATTATTAACAAGAAGAGTGTGAACACGCTTCTAGTATTTGACATCAGGGAATTGGTGCACAAAAACAAGTGCAACCCAGATGGTGAGTCATACAGCTTCCATACTTCAAATAGTCGATACCCAGTATAGAATTAAACATTTAATATATAGTCACATACAAAATGCTACCATTTCTATTCGGGAACCTTATCTGGCTAGAAGAACCTTGTTATCTCAAAATCCAACCTAATATTCATAATTTGCGAAATCCAAGTAACGCTAGGTACTTCAATATTGAGAAATACGTCATTCACGAAATCAGAATTCTTATCCAAGATGCAAAAAGTGATGAGCCATCATTTTCATGGTAAAGTGATCCAGGTCTGATTCTTACAGCATATGAGAGGTTGAAGACCTTTGGCACAGTTCCTGTCCAAGTTACATTTAATACTTTCCGACAATGTGATGTCTAAACACTAGTCTAAAAGTAAATTGTTATTATGTCCATGTAAGCCATAACACAGGTCTCGGATCAAAATAATTGCAATCTCTAGTTTGGCTTAAAGAATAAATTATGTGCATGTAAGTAGAAATAAAAAAGATCCAGAAAGTGTTAACTTACATGCCATCACTTTTCTATTCGCTTCCACACAGGTCCTTCATCAGTTGTATTAACTTTATATTGAATAATAGACTGACAATAGAAAAGAAAAAAGTGACTATTACGAAGAGATAAGAGAAAAGTGACTGCCAAAACAGATCAAGGGTTAACAAGCCAGGCATTTCAGAAAGTTATTCATTCTATATAGATAGTGTTCCTCAAACTTTTTCATTCTATACAGATCAAGGGTTCAACATCCATCGGCAGTTAGTGTTCCTCAAACTTTTTCAATTTGTCAAGGCTATCTGCATATCGCCTGAAACAAGATTTCAGTTAGTCTTGTAAGTACTGACCCATGTGCGCATACTAAGATTTTCTATAATGAGTTAACTGGTGGGTAGTTCAACGCTTTTAACATAGCAAAAGTAAAATGGATAATAATTAATGACTAACATTTTCACATGAGCAACTTGAGATGTAGAACGAGCTCCACAGTTCCCCACCACCCCTATTAACATAGGTTATTGCTCTTTCTTACTATGAATATAATAATTTTCCTAACCACAAACTGAAGCAGGTAAGTAATATGGGATTCATACGGCTGGAAACGTTCACACCAACTGAATAGAGAGGCTGTCTTACAAATGCTTCAATTTCCTCGCATTCAATCTGTAACTCCATTCCTAAAAACAAGCCAAGATTATTCACACAATCACAGACAAAGTACACAGGACCATACATTGAAAAAGTGGTGGTTACATTTACCATCTCATTTCATTCCTAAATATGCACTACACTTAAGTACACAGAAAATGAGCAAGATTAATTTACATTAATACACAATTTAGTACACAACCCAAGTTCATAGCAATTGAGTACATATACTAATTTAGGTATACAGTAGTTCATAGCACTACACTTACAGGGAGCTGATGCCTTAAGTTTAAAAGGTTAAAATTAAATTAATCACCACAATTGTCTAAGCATATTCGAAACATTATGATTACGTATCCAGTGAATACATTAGCATTTTCTGCTAAAATAAGTGTTCATACAGTCGCAACAGTGGCTTATAACACTGAAACTTATTAGTGGAGACACGTACCATGTACGGGGTACATGCATGGATATGTATACAACACAGAATAAAACTAAACATAGACAACTAGTTATCCCTAACACCACTTAATGGTCTAAATTACTACCCAAATCCCCACAGATGAAAATGCAGTATTTATGAAATTTAGCATTAGTCCGTAAATGGACAAATTTTGTTAGGCAAGTCAAGCCTTTCTCAACCAAATCTTATGAGCAAAACTTTGTCCAATGATATTCGATACACAATTAGTATTATGACATGAATACCGTTGAATTGAAAATGCATAGTAACTTCAAAAATTGCATTTGGATTAATACAAATTATATACTCACAATCATTATTTGACCAAAGTTCTACATATGCTGGTAAGCAAAATTAGCGATCTTTTCGCCAATTTCAAATCAATATAAAACTTATCTAATTAAGCAAGCATGTTCAGTAAGAATACAAAGAAGCTTTTACCGAAGCAAAGGGACAAACACCTTACTTACATTAACCAAGCTTTTCTACTGATTTTCCAAACCAAATTCATATCAAACTCTTACCCACTTTTCCTAATTCTTCTCGGTTTCTGATTACTCAATAATCTTCACCGAACATTAACAAGGTCAATACATCTACTCTTATCAGCTGATTTTCCAAGAAGCGAAAATCACCGGAGAAAATAAATAGAGAAGAAAAGTGAAAGAAAAGAGAAAATAAGGAATTTCCCCAAATCCCTAAAATCCCCTCCCCAACACAAATATTTCTTTTTGAGAGATTTTGATAAATATTTACACGTGAAAATCCCTCAAACTGAACAATAAACCCTAAATCTGATTAATAAACTGAAACCCTAAAATCGAAAAACTTAAACCCTAAAACAGATAACAAAATACTTACACAGATGATGAAATACATATGATGAAAACGAAAGCCTAAACTCTATTTAGCAGACTCTATTAACAGATGATGAAAATCATGAAATCGAAATCCTAACCTCATTAACAGATGTGAATCTTCACAGAAGAAAATAGAGAGAAGAGAGGCAGAAGGAGAAAATAAAAGTGAAATACAGATGCGAATCGAAAACCTAAACTCGATAATTGATTAACAGATGATGAAATACTGAAATGAATCTTCAATGAAGAAGAAAGAGGGAAGAGAGGATGGAAAATAAAAAAGAAATGAAAAATGAAAAAATGAGGAGGAATAGTCGAGAAGGGGGAGAAAATGTCTTAAGCCAAGGGGAGAAACATCTCTAGTTCAACTAGTGTGGGGTGGAAAAAATAGGTCACGCATGTGAATGGCACACGCCAAAATTCAAGGTGTTACGACCCAAGTGTGACCGAGCGTGTGACTGGCACGCCTATAAAAAATTTTGTGACGGCTTAACCCTGTTACGAATTTTTGAAAAATTAGTAACGGCTTTTGCCTGTTACGAATTTTTTGTAACGGGAATTTTGTAACGGCCCATAAGCCGTTACGAATTGCTGTTACTAATCCTGGAATTTGGTGTAGTGGTTACCTTGTTGCAGAGTTCGACTATCAGTGTACCTTTTCACGGAATACTGAATTTCACTGAGGTTCGCTCTAATAATGAACTACTATTGTGACTTCATTCTTAATAATGAAGTACTTTTATGAGTTCATTCTACAAAACAAATTGCCAGCATATACGAGTTCATTCTACGAAATGAACTGCTAGAAGTAGAATGAACTACCATGTTCTAAAATAGTGTTCATTCTTGGATATGAACTACTATTATACCGAAAAAATTAAAATTTTGAAACATAGTATAATGGGTATGAACTACTATCTCGACGAGGCCTTTCCGAATATAAAAAATTTATTAATTTTCGACTTATATTTTGAGAGTTATTTCATTTTTAAGTTTATTTATTTATTAATGTTAAGAAGAGAGAGAAAATTAAAAGATAGAAAACAAAAAAAAAAAAGCACGTGAGGAATAGAGAAAAGGTATTTTAGGTACTTTAATATTTTTAATAAATAATGACCAAATAGAGCTCCCTTTTGTTGGTGGACCAAATTAACTTGGGACCACATAAAATAGGACCAAACGATCATTTCCCCTATAAAAATTTGTTAACTCATAAAAGGCGAAAAACTAGTGCCTACATTAGAAATAAGGATAAAATTCGAAAGATGATTAAGCCGTAACATGATTGTGAGAAGGGTCTTTTCCTCCGTAGCCTTACATCCCAGGCAGGATAAAGCGGAGATGTCAACCATTGTAGTTGTGAATACGTCAGCCTATGGTAACTACAACCCCTGTACCAAAACAAACCAGGCGCGGAAAGCGCCAAGGATCTTCGGTCCGCCTGCGTATCATCTACACTACATTATCTTGGTCAGGATAAAAGAAGTAGGTTATGTCGAGCCGGGAGAGCCGCCATAAAATCTGTCATATATTGATGAGATGAACCAATAAACATGATGAGTACTTGCATGGGACAAAGACATTGTTTTCGGTTTCAGTTAAGACATAACCTAATTTACCACCTATGTATCGCTTTTTGACTTTGGTTAACTACTACCATTGCAAGTGCTTTTAAGGGTTGGACGACTTAATTGAAAATGTCCAATCTAATTGAAAATGCTTAAGACCTTAAATTACTTCGCCATCCCGATTTTGAAATGTTATGAGTTTGGGTTTTTCTCTAAATTAGAGGGGTGTATTGACCTTGCTCCTGGGTATTAAGCTTAATTTCCTAGCCATAAAAAGGGTTTAATTTTATTATCCCATGGGCGAGGCTTTCTATTTTTTTCCATATAAGTAGCTACGGAATCCTAAAGTTCCTTTGACCAGCGAGTTTGGTATTGCTGTGAGTTTTATAAAAGCGATTTTATGTTGTGTTGTGAGTTGTTGTATTGTGTTGTGAAAATAAATCAGCAGGGCGTTTGATAAACTATAAACTATAATGTCCGGTAAATCTATTCCAAATCCAGCATTTTCAGGGTTGCCAAAAGAAGCACCATCACAGCTGAAGAGTATGTAATTTTCTTTAGGAGGATGCCAAAAACATTCTTTGATGGGAGTAAATTTAATATACCTGGTACCCAGTTTGAAGAATGATATAATCTGATAATCATAATTTTGTCCACATCTATTACCTTTCATTCTACCTCCTCCTTCATGCACCGCTTGATAGATTTTGCACTTAAATCTGTTTATATTAGGCCTTCCTTCTTCAAAAAATATTGCATTTCTTTGGAACCATAACTCTCTCATTGTAGCACATGCAGTTGTGACCCAAATTTCTTTCATCAAGGGACTCTGATTTCTAGCAGCTTTACAGATATCACTAAAATATTATGGTATGGGAAAGTTAAAAATGGCACAAATCCAGTCCCAAATTTGCACACTGAAGTTGCACTTCCATAATGTATGCTCCATACTATCCTGCTCTTCAATACAGACACATCATCTATATGGCATTTCATAGCCCTGCTTCCTCATTGTTTCATCATCAGTATATATACCTTGCAGAAGTTTCCAAACATTGCAAGCAATATTAGGATGTAAAAAGTGTTTCCATAAAACTGATGCCCATGAAGGTTTCTATTATTTTAGTCTTATATTTTCCACGGCCATTGCTGTACTGAATTTCCCACTTGCATTTCCACACCATACCATTGTATCAGTGCCTTCACGTATATCTGGTATTCTTTCCATATTCAGTACAGATTGCAGTTCTATAGGAATGCTCCAGATTTTTCCATTTAGCAGTTCTTCAACTTTCATCTTCTATATTGTTCTTCACAAAATTTGTATAACCCAGGTCATTGATAAGAGGATGTGTGCCAAACCATGTATCAAACCAGACTGAGATATTGTTCTATCACCCAAGCACCACCTTATGTCTTCTTTTAAAGAATTCCAAGCCCATTTCAAACCAGCCCCAACAGAAGATTGTCTCCAATTTTCAAACCATTGTCCATTTTTATTTTTAAATTTAGCTACAAAGAATAATGCCCATTCCTCCTTGGAGTTCAATATCTTCCACATTATCTTCATCAAGAGTGCTTTATTAACAATTTCTAATCTTCTTATTCCAAGACCACCCTCATTATAAAGAGTGCATACTTTTTTCCATGACAAAGTTTTATACTTTCTAGATTCACTGTCTCCAGACCATAAGAAATTTCTTATTAGTCTTTCACATATCTTGATAACAGAGGCAGGCCACTTATAGATGGCCATATTTATATTATATAAAGGAACACTTCATAATACTGATTTGATAAGCACAAGTCTATATGCAAAAGATAACAGCTTCCCCTTCCATGTAGCTAGTTTTTTCTGAATTAACTCAACCACTGGCCAGACCATTGCAGATGTTATTCTTCTTGGAGCTAGTAATACACCTAAGTATTTGTCAGGGAATTTAGATAATTCCATATTGATCATATCACAAATCTGCTGCTTCCTGGTTGAAGTAACACCATCTATAAAATATTTGCTTTTATCTTTATTTATCAGCTGACCTGAACTGGCTTGATATTTGTCAAGTAAGGAGAATAAGTTGTCTAAACTTTTCTTGGCACCATTACAAAAGATGAAGACATCATCTGCAAAAAATAGGTGAGTTGGATGAATTCCATTGTTAATCACCATTGGAAGTATTTTGCCATGAGACATCAAGTGAGAGATATTTCTGCTTAATACATCCTCCATCAACACAAAAAGGATTGGGGACAATGGGTCTCCATGTTTTAAACCTTTACCCATTGAGAAAAAACCTGAAGGACCACTATTGATCATAACTGACATTTTAGCTGACTCAAATAATGTTAACAACCAATCACACCATGAAGTAGAAAAACCATATTTTTGCAGAACTTGAAATAGAAACTTCCAACTTACTGAGTCATAAGCTTGTGAAATGTCTAATTTGAGAGCAACATTACCTCATCTTATTTTTTTCTTCATCTCATTGACCATTTGAAGCTAATAAAACTTGTTCATGAATGCTCCTACCTTTGATGTATGCAGCTTGCTATGGAGATATTAGTTTCACCATCAGAATATTCATTCTTGTTGTAATGATTTTAGTGAAAATTTTGAACAGAACATTGCTTAATCCAATGGGCCTGAATTGACTTGCTTTCTTTTCTCCTTGACATTTGGGAAGAAGTACCAAGAAATTAAAATTAAGTCCATTTGGGATGAATCTTCTTTTCCAACAAAATTGAATTGTTGCTACTAAATCTTCATAAATTATTTCCCAGCAAGTTCTGTAAAAGATGCCAGAGTAACTGTCAGGACCAGGAGAGCTATCTGGATCCATTTCAAATATAATTCTTTTAATCTCCTCAAAGATCGGGAATAGCATCCAAAGATTGCTTGATCGTAATCGATAATAGCTTCAGGAATGACATTCAATAGATCATCAGCAATATTAACTTCTTGATATGCAAATTTTTGCTGAAAATGTTGGACCAGAGCTTCAGCAACTTTTGATTGGTCAGAGATAATGTTGCCATTGCCATCATCAAGTTCACTAATTAAATTCTTTGCTTGACTCAACTTCATTTTGGTATGAAAATAGTTGGTGTTAGCTGCTCCTTCTTGTACCCATTTTTTTCTTGACTTTTTCCTTAGAAAAGTATTGGCTTGCACCTCCCTGTTAGCATGTTCATTTTGAGCCTCCACTAAATTAGTGAATGCAGCTTCATCGTGAGGATGACTATCAGAAAATTTCATTGCAGCTTGAACTTTTTCCTCTGCTTCCTTTATTTTAACTTGAACATTGCCAAAAACACTCCAGTTCCAGTCATTAAGTACTTTCTTCAAATTTTTTAGCTTCTGCATAAATATGAAAGCAGGATCTCCAACAACAGTATTTGACCAGCATTCTTTTACCACAGATAAAAAGGATGGATGATATATCCATATTTTCTGAAATTTTCTTGGAATATTAATTGGCTTGGGAATGTTACCACATCCTCCCAAAAGTGGTGCATGATCTGATACAATTCTCAATCCAACCTTGTATCCCAAATCTCCATGTAAATCCAACCATTGTTAGTTAAAAACTGGTCTATCAAGCGTGCAGGGTATTCTGTTTCTTCCTTGTTGACAGTTAGACCATGAGAACTGCAATCATGTTTTAGGATCTTGAATTAATTCACACCTATCTAAGCAGTTTGAAAAGTCCAACATTGAAGCCCTATTTGGAGGTTTACCACCAATTTTTTCATCTTGTGAGATAACAACATTAAAATCTCCTAAAGTAATTCATGGTTTTTTTTAAATCACTAATTATTTCCATCTCTGACCATAAGAATCTTCTTTGAGTCTTTTTCACATGAGCATGAATACCAGAAACCAAAACATCACCAATGCTGACTGTTATCATTTGACTAGACATGGATATTACCAGAGGAGTATAAATACCTTTCTTCCAAAATAACCACATGTTACCTTTATTATTTGAGAAAGAATTATGAATTACCATATATTCCATTCCTGGAAGATTCAATTTATTGCAGAAAGAAGCAGTACACTTAATCTTTGGTTCTGCTTGATAGGGTGTAGAATACATCCTATTTATTATCTATTGGTTATGCTTTCTTTGCTATTTTTCTTGTGAATTATGTACTTTACGCGTGTTTTTGAGTTATTAGGTACTCTAGAGTCACACGGATAAATAGAAGAAGAAATCACCCAAATTGAGCAAAAAGAGAAAAATTATCATTTCATGGGCGAACACTATCTGGAGCCCAGTTAAGGTTAAGGGACGACTCTTTTGGAGGAGTATTAAACACAGACCAGATGAGGTTAAGGGGGCTTGCCAGCTTGGTGGTTCTTATACAGATGGGTGGATAAATCCAACCCATTATACAACCCTAAATTCGAGAGTTTCTTTCTCGCACTCATTCACTCACTCAATCATTTTTACACCAAAAATTGAGAAACAAAACCAGACAGCGGCTGATGTAAAACTGAGATTGCTGAAGCTCAGGGAGAAGAAATCATAGATGGCGATGAACTGTAGAAGATGAATCAGAGATAAAGAAACTTAGGGTTTGGTATTAATACAGATCGAGAGATTCAGAGAAGGACTGAGACCAGAGATCGATTCTGGTAATAAAATTGAAATGGAGAAATTAGGGTTCGTCTCTGCAATTGAATAACGACACTGTGATATGATGAATATGGGTTTAAGCTCGAGTTGAAACCAGAGGAAGAGATGACGTTCATAGCTCATGGAGAGAAGAAATTAGCCAGGCCTGTTGCTACAATCGATTAACAAGAAGAGTTAGGGTTTAATGGTGATTCGATCTCTCCAACTGATAGAACAAGGTGATGATGATGTTGATTGAGAAATTGGGCTGCTCTCAGATTTGTTTCATTGGTTCAAGTACGGTGATGGGTTTGCTGGAATCGATTAGAGAAGCTCAGATACAAAGATGGTATGATGTTGAGTTGAAGTTCAGTGGCGAGATTTGTTGGAATCTGTTGATTGAGTTTGATGGGTTCTGGTCGTCGCTGTTTAGAATCGGAGATGGGTTTCAGTAATTAATCAATGGAGATGGATGAATTTGGGAATTGGTGTTTTGGTGTTGTTGATGGTCTGTTGAATGAAGCTCATTCTGGAGTTGTTTTGATCTGCAGATAAAGAGGAAGAAATAGTGTATGATGCTGATGGTGCTGAAGTGAAGCAGAAGAATGAATGTTGGTATAGATATATGTGTAGGATTCTTAACAGGTGAAGAAAGGAAGGCCTGAAATTGGTCGGGAATCAGCCAGAAACAGGGGAGGTTCTGCTGAAATTTCTACTCGACTGAGTTAACTCAGTACCGGCCGATGAGCCGATTCAACCCAATCCAGTTAGACCAATCACCCGAGTTAGAAGGCGACTCGGTGTCGACTACTCCTCCCTTTGACCCAGATGACTAACGTTTGACCGTATTGACTGTTACTTATAACGGCATCAGAACAGAATATTCCGTCAACAGTGAAGAAAACTCCAATGACCGGCGGTAGCTTTTCTGGCCGGATTCCGGTGAATTCCAGGGAATTTTCAGGCGACCAAAATTACAGATTTTTGTGTGGATTCTTCTCATGGGTGGAAACTTCGAAGATTTGGAGATTTGGGATTGAAATTGGAATTAGGCTCAAATTGGGAAAGTGGTGTTATTATGGAATGAGGATTCTATTCCTTGGAAGATTTGTAGAGCATTTAAGCCTATAAATAGAGAAGTTCTCTACAACTTTTACACACCTTTTTACACACACAACACTTGTGTTTTTGCTTGCTTTTCAAAATTCTTCTTTTAATTATTTGTGTGAACTTGAAAAAATCTCCTTTTAATTATTTGTGTGAATTTCAAAAACATGAGTAGCTAATTTTATTATTAATTAAGGATGAATTCCTAGTTCTTAACATGTTTTGAGTTTTGTTTTAAATCTACTTTGAAGTTTTTCACATGATTATCGTTTGTTTTTACTAATAGGAATGTTTATACATTCATGATTGATTGATAGATTGTTTTGGTGGCCAACTAAATTGATTTGTTAATTGATCTAAAGCTAGTGAAAGTTAGGGTATAAGTAATCGTTTCTTGACTCTTACATAAGTAGCAAACACGAGACCTTGCGGAGGGATTCCGTGGAGCAATTGTGTGTGAAAACAACGCTAGAAAGTGGACCAAGCGAACCGAGTTTAACTACTAGTACTAAACCTAAATTCATAAATCTTAGTGCATTCGGGGAATTACATCTTGTAAGCGAACCTCAAGGTGGTTATTTTGAATAGAATCTGATAACTAAGCGGACTTGTTACTCAGTGAAATAAGGGATTTTGGGGTTAGCTAAGCGAACCTGCTATCCTACGGTTGGTGATAATCTGTGACTAATAACATGTGGATGAAAAACATAACTTGAATCATTGTTTTGCAACGAAGAAGGATTCCTTGATCTTGTCTCTCTTATTGATTTCAACTTTAACTTTGAATTGCTTTGTTAATTTTCTTTTGCTTTATAAATCCCCCCTTTTTGTGACAATTTTACAACTAAAAATCTCTTGCTCCTCGTGGGAACGAACTTAACTACCACCATATTACTTGTTAATTGAGTGGAAAAATATTAATTAATTTGTTGTGGTTACGACACGCATCAAAATTTTGGCGTCGCTGCCGGGGAACAGCTGACGATTTTAGTTGTTTTTATTTTTCTTTTTGCTTTATTCTTGCTTTGTTAGATTCTATATTGTATCTAACTTAGTTTTCGAGAGTCTTGTTTCAGGTGTTATACCTTTGGTGAATGCTTAAAGAGGGCAGACCGAGTCCAATACGTCTTCGATCCGGCACTCAACTAAAGGATTTTATTCGTGCGGTTAACACTCCGCTTCCTCCTTCTTCATCAAGTGAGTTCGCAGATTCGGACATAGAAGAAGAAGCAATGGCTGATCGTACACTCAAGGACCTAGCTTCTCACAAGCTCGATACACAACAATGGTGTATCCAAACTAACTCAACCTTCGAGATCAAGCCGGGGTTGATTAGAGAGTTACCAAAGTTCCATGGAATGGTGAATGAAGATCCAAACAAACATTTTATGGACTTCTATACCATAGTCATGGCCATGCTTCCACCGGAGACTAATGCGGATGGAGCAATGTTGAAAGCTTTTCCGTTCTCTTTGGCGGGCAATGCTAAGGAATGGTTGTATTATTTGCCTTCCGGAAGTATCACAACATGGAATGGGATGAAGAAACTTTTCCTCGAGAGATATTTTCCCGCATCAAAAGCTACTCAAATTCGCAAGGAGATTTGTGGGTTGAAGCAACATGTGGGAGAGTCGTTGTATGGATGTTGGGAGCGATACAAGAGATTGGTGGCAAGCTGTCCACACCATCAGTTCAGTGATGTTATGATACTCCAATACTTATACGAAGCTCTCCACCCAAATGATAGATCTCTTCTTGACGCCGCTGGTGGTGGTGCACTAATGAACAAGATGGTGGCCCAAGCTACCGATTTTATTGAAAGTATGGCTGCGAACTCGCAACAATTCTACACAAGAGATGAACCAATGGTTAGGCGAGTACATGAAGTTAGTGATTCATCATCACATCTTGATCAAAGGATGGGTAACATGGAGAAAATGATGCAAAGGATGGTTGCGGTTATCATACCTTCATATGATGAAGAGTTGGAACAAGTCAATGCTTTGTTTCCAAATAAAAGGCCAAGGTACGATACATACTCAAATACTTACAATCCCGGTTGGAAGGATCATCCTAACTTTATCTATGCAAATAAGCAAGCGGCGGTTCCCAATCCGTATGAGCAACAAGGTGGTTTCCAACAACAACGCTTCCAACCACAACAAGTCAAGGAGCAAGATTATTCAATTGATGACAAGCTCAATGCATTGATGCAAGGTATCACCACTTTGGTTCAACAACAACAACAAAATACCGATTCGGCAATCAAGGCTTTGGAAATTCAAGTGAGGCAATTAGCGACCGATGTGAACCTATTGAAAGATCAAGTGTCCACAAAGCTTCCTTCACAACCATTTGTGAATCCAAGAGAGAGTGTTAATGTGATTTCCTTGAGGAGTCGAAAACAAGTGGAGCAACCAAATCAACAAGATGAGGTGCATGAAGAGTTAGTCGAAGACAAAGAGGAAACCACACCAAAGGAGAATTCCAAGGAACCGGTTCCTACTTTCACAACTCCACCCCCGTTTCTTAGCCGATTTGCTAAGTCGAAGAAAGACTTGCAATACAAGGATATTTGGGACATCCTTAAGAAAGTACAAGTCAATATTCCACTCATTGAAGCCATTCGTCAAATTCCTCGTTGTGCAAAGTTCTTAAAGGAGTTATGCATGAAAAAGAAAAGGTTAAAAGGGAATGAAGTCATGAGTATGGGGGAGAATGCTTCGGCGTTCATTCTCAAGAAACTCCCACCAAAATTAAAGGACCCCGGTAGTTTCATTATACCTTGCACAATTGGTAAAACAAGGTTTACTCGAGCTTTACTAGATTTGGGAGCATCGGTTAATGTTATGCCTTCCTCGATTTATGATTCTTTGAATCTTGGTCCTCTTAAGGAGACCGGGGTAGTTCTTGAACTTGCTAACCGATCTAATGTTTACCCGAAAGGGATTGTTGAGAATGTTTTGGTGCAGGTTAATGAACTTGTATTCCCGGCTGACTTCTATGTCTTAGACATGAATGATGAGAACTCTCCCAAGTCTACACCTTTGCTATTGGGTAGACCATTCTTAAGCACCGCCGACACGAAGATTGATTTCCAAAATGGCACCTTGACTATAGAGTTTGATGGTACACTCATCCACTTCAATATCTTTTAGACAATGAGGTACCCTAGTGATGTGAAGTCATGTTTTCTCGTGAAAGAGATTGATGCGGGCTAATGAATCGTGCAAGAGCTAAGTCGGGCCGTCGACTTAAAAACAAGCGCTAAATGGGAGGCAACCCATAGGTTTTGTATTTCTTATCCTTTTGTTTTTTATTTTTTTGTTATTTCTTTTTCTTGTTCCGTATCATGTTAAAATTTCCCACCTTGACTTTACTAGGAGGATTCAATTACATTGAGGACAATGTAAAGTTTAAGTATGGGGGAGTGGTTAAGCATGTATTTATTTTAAAAAAAAATAACATAAAACCTTCAACTTTTAGAGATTTTAGAGTCACTAGCATACTTCTAGGTATGTTTACATAGAGATTCTGACTGACATAACTGAACTTGGAAGTGTTAGGGAACTACATTCGTATTTCTTACTTGTTAGAGTGTTAAATAATGGATTTAATTATGCCGGTGATGCAAATTAGGAGCAGGGAGAAATGCATTATTAGAGTTGCTGATCAATCATTAGTGGAGACTACCCGTATTTATATCATGTGAGGCACCGACCAAATATTCTTTGTAGCTGACTAAAGAGCTTTCTTTTGAGTGTGTGTCACCGTACGTTAATTCCGGGTAGAATGGTGAGCTACCCAACCTCCCACCAATAGAAGCACTACTCTTTGATCTCTTGAGTGCTAATTTTGTCAATCATGAGGGTGACGTTTATAGATGAAAGCCTCCTTCTTGTAGTTCGATTTGCAGTTAGCACCATTCTCTCCACAACAACGGATCCATAGAAACAACATCATCATCAACAAGGAGCGACATAAAAATCTACAAGGAAAGTTGGAGAATTTCAAGGTTTATAAGCAACGAAACGAGAAAAAGAGCAAATTTCAAAATCAAGTAAAGTAACATACAAAGAGCAGACTTTTACATATATGTTGAAGACATACACTACAATGAGGTAATTTTATATCCAAGTATGAAGACTTATTTACAAGAGCAAAGAAAATCAAAAGGTGAGAATTGTTGAAGTTTATGATTTCGAGACGATACAAGTTGTGAAGAATTAAGCGGTAAAATACTTCTCCCACGGCCACGGTTTGTTTTATTTTCACTTTGTTTTGTATTTTATTTCTCTTGTTAACAAAAAAAAAAAAAAAAAAAAAAAAGACAAGAGAAATATTTGTTTTGTTTTTATTATTTAATAAGCCGTGGGGAAGGAAAAATATATAAAGAAGTTTCAAGCGACAAGAACTTAAGGTAAAAAGGTTACAAATTGTCAAGGAATTACGAAATTCAAGAGTTTATCATTTTAAGCCGAAGACGAAGACCAAGAAGATAAAGACGAGGAGCGGAAGACGTTTCTATTGGATAACGTGAGAGTGGTGTTATCATAATTGGCGATCGGATGTGAAGGTGAGTAAGTAATCTCATCCTCGATAAGTGGTTGATTTCCTTTCTTAGAGATAGTCATAAAAATGGTTCTTCAAAATGTTAAAAGATGTGGGTTTTTAAAAATATCGGAAGTTTTCCTTCCCACCATTCAACGTGTGTAGGATTTATCTCTTCATTCCTACCTGCACACATGTGACACCCATAAAAAATCCGTCTTTTTAGTGCAATTATCATAAAATCCTTTTTGGTGAGGCAGAAGTCGAGGCGAAATGCTTATTGATCGTTTCTCAAACACGCGATCTCTCATTATGGTGTGTGTATGTAGTAGCAGGTTTTCCCACACTACACCCCTTACTCGATTTTGCTTAATTAGTCCATTGAAAGATGTAAGATCAAGAATATTTATTCATTGAATCCATGAATTGTTTACACAAGAAAATAAAATTACACTTAGAAATTAAAGCACTCTTAAACTTTCTCTCTCCTAATGACTTGCTCAACCATTCCAAAAAGATCTCTCCCTTCTTACAGACTCATTTAGCCCTTTATATAGGGTAATACATAGTGGATGACAGCTAAGCTACCCTTTATTTTCGGGAATGTCTCGCGAAGTGTCGCAGATGTACAAACATTCACTCTCGCGACACTTCTTAACCCTCGCCAGATCTCATGTCTTCTTTATACTTTGCCTGTCGTTATTCATTGCGTCGTTTATTTTAGCTCCCTGCGACTCCCTCGCGACACCGTCGTCCATTAATCCCGCGAGCCTTGTATGTTGCGATATTATGATCCTACATCTTGCCTCTTTTTCCTTGAATATTGCTTGAAGAGCGATCTTTAAGGAAAAATCCGTTGTTGTAGTAATCTTTGATCTTTGTTGATGAAGGAATGAGCAGAAGAATACTGTACTTGAAAAGTACGTACTTGCCTCTATTCTTTTGCGAAGTTCCGAAGCTCCTAGGTACGAAGTGTCATTTCTTGCCTCATGTGTTACAGAGAATAATCAATTTCGCAATCTCTTCTCGCCTGTTAGGAAATATGCTATATATTTGGATTATGCTAAAGTTCTTTTCGTCAGGTTTCCTTGGATTTGGTAATGACCGTTTACACGTGTCTATATTTACCTCTTTTACCGGTGCATTTATTCCTTTCCGGTCATAATATTTTTCTCATCTATTTATAGGAGCATCCCCTGTGAAGAATTTTCCTTTTCCTTTTCATCTTTTTCATCGACTGCAAACATTCTTCTTCTTCATCGTTCTGCAAGTGTTCTTCTTCTTCATCGTTCTGCAAGTGTTCTTCTTCTTCATCATTTTAACTATTCTTTTCCAGTTGTTATTCTCATGGCATCCAGGTTTGTTAATTTTGCCATATCTGACTGATTTTGTGGTTGATTAAATTTGAGATTGGTTTTTCTTGTTGAAATCACACTGGTATGATTAACTTTGTGATTCTTTTTCTGCCATTGTTGTTTAGCAAGAATCAACCCAGAACTAAATTTACCGTGAAGGACCCCCTTCTCTCTTTGGGCTCGCCATCGAAATCTACTTCGCAACAAGAATCCCCCGCACAACCAAAGCTCACTTCGAGCAAAATCTATGGCTTCAAAAAGACAGTCTGCAAGTGACAAGGTATTCAAGAAACATTTATTTTTTATCAATAATACATTGTTGCCTCTGTTTCTTATTTAATTTGTCATTCGCAGGATGATAAGACTACTGATCATGCTCCCAAAAGGCTCCGCTACTCTAAACCTGTTACCCCCAGCGTTCCATTTCCTTCATTCACACCTTCATCTCCTGCTGCGAAGTCGTCGCAAGATAATATTCCTATACCTCAACTCCTCATAGACCAAGTTCCTTACACCTGTCCTCCTACAAACGATGTTATACCACCCTCTACTATCAATGTCCCTACTATTTCTCCAATCACTTCTCTCCCTGAAACTTCCTCTTCTCATGAGGTTCCTTTGACAAAGGATGACTCATCTTTTTTTGGTAGAGCAAATTCCTCTAACGGCGGAAAATTTGGAGGGTATAGATGTGGCCTTTAAGGTTCTTTCAGATCTCGTGAATGATGCCAAGAGGACTTCTGCTGATCCTATCAAATCCAACGTCTGCGAGATTTTAAGTAAGCACCTTGGTCCTGATAAGGTCTCGCAAGCATCTTTGGTTCAAGAAATTAGTAAGCTGAAGGATGATCTCCAGGTTATGACCGCGAAGTGCAATAGTCTCCACCTTGAAAATCAAAAATTTCACAACATCTCGCTAGATCGTGATAACCTTCGCAAGAAGAATGAAGAATTAAAAGGTATGCCCTCGCCTCCCTTTTTTTTTTTTTTTTTTTTTTTTTTTTTTTTTTTTTACAACTCAAACCCTTGCTCGTCTTCAAAGTATTAAACCAGAAACGAATAATGGAGATATATCAGACGGAGTCTATCGTTGAAGAAGTTCGAGTTGAAAGAGATTCTTGGATGGAGCAGTATAATTTCTTAGATAATCTTCATACCTATGCAACTGATCAAATAAATAACTTGTCGAAAGAGAATTTTGATTTATCGCAAAAGCAAGACTCATTAAGTAATGACTTATCTCGCCTCTCTTATGCTTTGAATAAAACTAATTTGGAGTTGGAAACTTTATCAGATAAGAATCGAACTCTTTCTCAAGAGAAACGTTCTCTGTTGAATAAGATGGCGAGCTACTCGCAGCAGTATACCGCTTGTCAAAAGTTATGTGAAGAACACGAAGAAGTTAATCATACTTTGAAAAACCAACTAGAAGAAATTACTGCCGAGAGAGATAAACTTATTCAAGGCAGAATAACTTTGAGTGTAAAAGCGAAGCAATTCCAAGAACAATGTGTTAAATTAGAAAAATCCAACTCCACTTTGGCGACCGAAAATTCCATACTTGTTTCCAATGAAAAGAATTTGCGATCTCGATTGAAAGGCTTAGTTGGAGATTCATTTGATGATGTCATGGACCGTTTGGGGAATAACTTCGCAGCTTTAATTCAACATCTTACTTCTCAAAAGGAAGGTAGTCAAATTATTTGACTATCTTAATTTATGTATTTATTCCATGAATATTTTCTCTGATCCTGTGTATTTGTTATGCAGACTCTGAGAGAAAGCTTCGTTCCACTATCTCCACCCTCAGGTCTGATTATTCTAAAATTCGCAAGGAAAATGGACTACTCTCCGCGCATCTTGCTCGTTCTCGCGACCGTGCAAAGCGAAGATTGGATTATATGTCTCATTGTAAGGACATTGATAGTAAGAATCGTCAAAAGGCATTGCTTCGCCAATTCCCTCTTAAAGCAGAAGTTCTTGTGAATAATATTTTGCTGTCAAAGTCTCTTGATCCCATTCACGTCGATCCTTTAGAAATAAGTGATGATGAAGTTCCTAATGCTCCGGATAGTGATTATGAATATGAAAGCTGCGAAGATCTCCCTGATAAGGAAGTAGTTAATGAAGATCCAAATAGAAAGACTTCTGATGAAAATCCAGTAACTGGCGAGAACGAAGGTGATGAACACATTTCTGATGAAAATCCACCAACTGAAATAGGTGAAGCTGATAAAGGTGCAGAAAAGTCTCAACCATCCTCTGTATTTGATAATGCTGATGTAGAGAAATAAACTCTCTTTGTAATTTGCCAGGATTTCTTGTTGTGTGAATGATTGAACTCTTTAATTGAGTAATTCCCATATTTCTTTCTTCCTTTCTTATTTAAAACAACCTTGCGAGCATGTTCGCTCATGGAATTTTTTATGAAGTAAACCCATCCCAATTAGGGATTTGATTTTAATTCTTCATGTATTTGGTAATAATTTTACCGTTATTGAAATGGATCGTCGCGACGAAGTCGCGGGTATCTTCATGAATTGAGAATTTTATCTCTTTTTGTTGCGACAAGGTCGCAGGCCACCTCTACATTTTCATGCAAAGGCCCATTGACCTTGCCTTATCATTTTTGCGTGGTCTTCCAAGTTAGACCTCCCTAATTAGAGGTCCTCCCCTGCCACCTTTTATGGCGACAAAATTGCAGGACGTCTTTACACTTGCGTGTAAAGACCCATTGATCTTGCCTTATCATTTTCCAAGTATTTTTGCCTCTGCAGGATGTTTTAGTTGCGACAATATGACAGGCCTAGACATCCTTGCGAACATAAAGCCCCATGACATTGCCGTCGTGCGACGAAATCGCAGGACGTCCGTACACTTTCGTGTAAAGACCCATTGATCTCGCCTTACCCTCGCGTTAGTATTATTGCCTCTGCAGGATCATTGCACAAATATGACGAGCCTACGTTCTCTTGCGAAAACATAGCCTTATGACATTTGCGTCTGTTTGACACCCCCCTAATGGAGAGCGTCGCCCTTATCATCTCCCGGTTGCCCCTTCAAGGAGGCGAAACATCGGCCATACAAGACTAGCTCCTCCCATCCGGTCTTAACAACAACCGTTGTTTTCGCAGCCTCTTATCCCTTATACCTATATGGTTTATGGTTACGAGACTCGCACCCTAAGTGGAGTTTTCTTCGGGCGAGTGCAACGCATGCCAAGACTTGCCAAGAATGGCCAGGGTAGGTTCATCCATCCCGGGCACTCTGGCTCAACCGTGTACCTCGGCGCCTTGTGCATACACTGACTCCTTGGAAGAGACCCTCGGTCGCCCAACCAGGGTATAACCTACATATATAGTTGGGAATCCAAGGTATCTCCCCCGATAGGCTTTCATGGGCCCCAAATCTGCATGACCCGGGTTTCGGGAGCGGTGTAACCTTCCACCCGAGCCATGTTAAGAGATACCCCTTATATGACGCACTTTAGGTCTTACATTTGCCTCTTACGAAATATAATTCGCGAACTAGGGTGTACGCCATAAAGGTTCGTCCCATTCATTCACTCTTTTTATTTAATTCTTCATTCTTCATCATTTGCTATTTTGTCTCATGAGATACTCGCCGATTTATTTATTTAATCATTCCTTATATCTTGTTGTTTTATTAAGCCATTCATGACTTTTTTGTTATTCTTGTCGCGAGATTTTCGCGGATTCTCTCCGCATGTTACTGATCGTCACAAATATCTGGCGAAGAAGTACTTCATCTTGATTCTTTTTTCCTCTCTCCTTATTACGGGTAATATTTCTTTAGATATAACCTATTCCATGGTCTATCCAATTTTTGTCCCACATCTCTTCCTTCTGGGTCCATCAATTTATAAGCCCCTGTACCAACCACTTCTTTGATGATATAAGGTCCATCCCATTTCCTCGCCAGCTTTCCTCCGCTTTCACGTTGATATATTGGGGTTTCTCGCAACACCAAGTCTCCTGGTTGGAACTCACGTATTTTTACACGCTTGTTATATTCTCTAGCCAGTCTTCGCTGATAATTCTCCATGTGTCGCAAGGCCTTTTCTCGTTTTTCTTCCAATTCATCCAACTTGATTAGAATGTTGCCTGCGCTAAGATTTTTATCCCAGACCTCTTTTTTGGTTGTCGGAATCACGACCTCTGTTGGGAGTACTGCTTCAACTCCGTAAGTTAAGCAAAAAGGAGACATTCCTGTAGCTTCTCTTCTAGTTGTATTATAGGCCCACACTGCATTGGGTACTTGCTCGCACCATCCTCTATTGTGTCCTTCCAACTTTTTCTTCAATATATCAGCAATTGTTTTGTTTGTTGCCTCTGCTTGGCCATTAGCTTGTGGATATAATGGAGTTGATTTTCCACATCTTATCTGAAATGCATTAAGCAGCAACTCTATATTTTGCCCTTCAAACTGCTTCCCATTATCAGATACCAGTTGTGCGGGAATCCCAAATCTGCATATAATATTTTCAAATATGAAAGTAAAAACATCCTTATCGCGAATGTGCTGGACCGCTTTCACCTCTGCCCATTTTGTGAAATAATCCGTTGCGACAATTAGGTACCTTCTTTGTCCTCATTCCCGGTAAAAATGGTCCCACAATATCTAAACCCCATTTTCCAAAAGGCCACACACTTCTTGAAGAATTTAACGGTGCTCCCGGTGCATGTATCATCTTCCCGTGTCTTTGACAATCTTCGCAGCTGCCGGCTATTGCTTTCGCGTCCTCATGCATATATGGCCAATAATATCCTTGCGTCTTCGCCTTGTATGCCAAAGATCTTCCGCCGCTATGATTTCCTGCATCCCCACTATGCAAAGATCTTCAATATGGTTTCTCCTTCTTTCCTTGTCAGACATCGAAGCGAAGGTCCCTCAAAAGAACGCCGATACAGCGCGCCATCTCGCAATTCGTAATTTGTTGCCCGGCTCTTTAACTTGTGTGCTTCTAATCTGTTTCTTGGTATCTCGCCTTTCGTTAAGTACGCGTGAAGCTCTACTCTCCAATCTTCCTCGCGACATTGCATTTCATCTACCACCATCATTATATCTGCTTCTTGTCCCTCCTCTTTATTAATTGATGGCGCCGATAGCGTCGTATTTTGATATTCCTCGCAGTTGGGTCTGTCATCATACTTGATATAAAGGCAAAAGCGTCTGCGAGTCTATTATCTCTCCTTGATATGTGCCTCCATTTTATTTTCGGTATCTGTGTTGACAACACCTCTACAAGCTTCTTGTATTTCTGTAGGGATGGATCATTTGTAGCATACTTCTCTGTTATCTGACAGATTGCCAATTGTGAGTCACTGGTAATCCTCACATTCTCCAATTTCATTTCTATTGCAAATCTTAGAGCATGTATTATAGCTTCATACTCCGTCTCATTATTGGTAGACTCAAATTCCAATCTAAAAGCAAAAGCTAATTTATTGCCTTCTGGCGAAATCACAACAATTCCCACTCCTTTTCCTTCTCCGTTGGATGATCCATCCACTAATATTTCCCACCGATCTTGCTCGTTAACAAATCTTTTGGATCTCCATGCTCTTCTTCTACATCCATCATTTCATCCACCGCTTCATCTTCTTCCAAAGGAAATTCCGCCAGAAAGTCTGCGACAACCCGTGACTTGGTTGAAGATAATATTTCATATTTGAGTTTGTAATGGCTTATTTGAGCATTCCATCTTTCGACTCTTCCTGATCTTTTTGAATTTTTCATTATTGACTCGATTGGTACCTTCGTTACCACTCTAAAAGGATGTGCCTGAAAATATATGCGAAGTTTAAACGACGCATAGACTAATGCCGAGGATTAGTTTTTCAATCTTCGAATAATTTCTTTCTGCAGCATTAAAAGTTTTGTCTTGATATAATAAATTGGTTTTTCTACTCTGCGTCCACTCGCAGTAAAACCGCACTCAAGGCATGCGATGTCGTCGCGAGGTATATTAATAATTCCTCTCCTGGTTCTGCCTTCTGCATAATGGATATATCCATTAAATGCTCTTTGATCCCTTGTAAAGCCTTTTCACATTCATCTGTCCATTTAAATTTCGACCCTTTTTTCAGAATACTGAAAAAGTGTTTACATTTATCAGATGACCGCGAGATGAACCTTCCTAGCGATGCTAGTAACCCATTCAGCTTTTGAACATCCTTTACTGTCGCAGGTGTCGGCATATCGCGAACTGCTTTTACTTTCTCCGGGTCAACATGTATTCCTTCCTTTGATATAATGTAACCCAAGAACTTCCCTGACGCAACTCCGAAGGTACATTTTTCTGGATTGACTTTGATGTTGAAACGCCTCATTTGTTCAAAAATTTCCTTCAGGTCTCGCACGTGATCTTCTGCCTTTTTACTTTTCACTAGCATGTCATCGATGTATACCTCTAGTGTTTTGTGTATCCATTCTGCGAATACATTTTCTACCATCCTTTGATACGTTGCTCCGGCATTTTAGTATAACAGTATAATCCTCTTGGAGCGAAGAAAGCAGTGTGTTCTTGGTCTTCCTCGGCGAGAGGAATTTGATTGTAACCTTTGTATCCGTCCAACGACGATACTCTTTCGTTCCCAGCTGCTGATTCGACCAATTGCGGAATGTCTGGTAATGGAAAACTGTCTTTAGGGCAAGCTTTATTTAGGTCAGTGAAATCAATGCAGATCCTTATTCCCTTGTTCTTCTTTGGAACTATAACCATATTCGCTATCCATTCAGGATATTTTGCTTGTCTAATAATTCCTGCATCCAACATCTTCTCGCAATTCTTCTTCTATCTCGTGGGTGATATGTCATTGCTATCTTTCTAATTCTTTGTTTGAATGGCTTCACATTTTTATCAATTTCCAACTTGTGACAAAGCTCGATGGATCTATACCAGGCACTTCATCCATATCCCACGCGAAGATATCTTTATAATCTCGCAATAGATCGACAGTTCTTTTCTCTTCTTCCATTCCCATGTTAGTTCCAATCTTTAGCATCTTGGGTTTTTCCTTAGTTCCAATATTCACTTCTTTAGTTTGCTCTGCCGCGACGTAACTGGCCTTTGGTTCTCCCATAGGGGTTGGTCCTTTCGGTTCCTTCGCGGGATCGTTTTCTTCTCCCGAGATATCGCTAGGTATGCCTTTTCCTTCCTTCGCTCTGATCATGTAAACTCTGAACTCTTCTTCTTTCTTAGCCGCCCTCGCCATCTTTTTGCGGTGCTTAGATATATTCTTTTGTTTGTTTATTTGTTCCTCGCAACATTTTACTTCATTTTGATAATATATTCTTCCTTTAGCAGCGTCCCCTTTGATCTCGCCTATTCCAGTTGGTGTTGGAAACTTGATACATTGATGAAGCGTCGACGCCACAGCTTTTATTGCATGTACCCATGGTCTTCCTAGTAACAAGTTATACGGTGATTCCATATCTACTATACTCAATGTCACCTGAGTTTCGATTCTTCCTAATGGAATACGTATTTTTATCTCCCCTCTAACTTTGGTTATGGATTTACCAAAACCTTGAATATTGTATGCCGCGAAAGTCATATCTTCGTCTTCATATCCCATCTTTTTGTAAGTGTGATAGAACATTATGTTCACCAGACTCCCTGTATCAATTAAAACTCCATTTACCACCCATGTTTTCACTGTGTTCTCCGATTCTTCTCCTTCCTTATACGCGTTAATCTAACCGATCACCAATGGAGATGGGTGATCCAAATTTTCTTTGGATATCTCTCCCGTCGTGAATGTTATCTCTTGTTTTTCCCAATCTTTCAAAGGTGATATCATTTCTCTGTCTGTAATCTTCTTTCCTTCAAAATCCCGTTTGTGTATTCTTCCTCTGATATTTTCATGAAATTCACTAATCATTACTCCTGTATCTCGTGCCACATGTCATATCTTTTTCCCCCGTTCATCCGATCTAAGATTTTCCTTTCTCATTTTCTTGATCCAAACAACTTTAACTGCGATTTTCTTTCTTGAACCAACAAGATTAGGTCCCTGTTTCTAGCGCATATGTAGTAGCGGGTTTTCCCACACTACACCCCTTACTCGATTTTGCTTAATTAGTCCATTGAAAGATGTAAGATCAAGAATATTTATTCATTGAATCCATGAATTGTTTACACAAGAAAATAGAATTACACTTAGAAATTAAAGCACTCTTAAACTTTCTCTCTCCTAATGACTTGCTCAACCATTCCAAAAAGATCCCCCCTTCTTTACAGACTCATTTAGCCCTTTATATAGGGTAATACATAGTGGATGACAGCTAAGCTACCCTTTATTTTCGGGAATGTCTCGCGAAGTGTCGCAGATGTACAAACATTCACTCTCGCGACACTTCTTAACCTCGCCAGATCTCATGTCTTCTTTATACTTTGCCTGTCGTTATTCATTGCGTCGTTTATTTTAGCTCCCTGCGACTCCCTCGCGACACCGTCGTCCATTAATCCCGCGAGCCTTGTATGTTGCGATATTATGATCCTACAGTGTAGTTGCAGGAAATCCCACACTACACCCCTCACTCGAATTTGTTTAGTTAATCCATTTGAAGATGAATAACAATATATTTTATTAATTGTTTTCTTGAAAGGTTTACAAAGAAATGTAGAACAGAGATAAAGAGATTACAATCACTCTTAATTTTCTCTCTCCTAATGACTTGCTTAACAATTCAAAAAGAATCCCCCCACAACAGACTTACTCGACCCTTTATATAGGGTATTACATAGTGGATGACAGCTAAGCTGTCCTTTATTTTCGGGAATTCTTCGCGAAGCGTCGCAAATATGTAAGTGTTTGACTTCGCGACACTCCTAAATCTCGCCAAGTCTTCACACTTTTCTCATGTTCTGGCTGTCGTCATCTGATGCGTCATTTAAATTATTTCCTTGCGACACCTTCGCAATGTAGTTGTTTATTACTCTCGCGAAGTATTGCTGTCGCGATATTCTAGTCCTACATCTTGCCTCTTCTCATGTCTTCTCTGCGAAGAAGAGAATGTCATGAGATCCAATATTTTAAAGTGCCGCAACTGCTCATCTTTATCTCGCGATTGTTCATTTTTACTTGTTTTATTTATGTACGGAATTTATTACAGGTGTTTCTTCTTCCACTCTTTTCTTGACACGTCTCTTTCAACCGTTTATTCTTGACCATTCACGTCCCATCTCGCATTAAATGCATTTGTTTTCTCGAGGATTCTCTTCTCTATATATAGCTTTCTTACCCTTCTCTTTTTCTCTTTTATTTTCCTTCTGCAAATTTTCTTTAACTCTCTCTCTCCTTCCGTAATTTGCGCTCCTGCTACCACAATCCTACATTTTTCTCGTTCTTTTGATCTTCAATTATCTATTCATTCTCATTCTTCTAACAATGGCTTCACTTGGTCGTACATACACTCCTCTTTTACTTGATGTTCGGAGAAATTACGGAAAAGGGTTTCACTCTATCAACCATTCCCAATCAAGGATCTTCATCTATTCTTTCTCGCAAAATTGTTTTCTCGATCATCAATGTGATGATCATAAAATCATAGTCTCATGGGTCAACTCCTCGCGGGACTCCCCATTCCTCTCGTATAATCCCGAGTTGCCATTATTCTATGAAATTCTTGCTCACGAGAAATTCTCGCGAGCCGTCTATCAATTGAGTGGCGATCGTATCTGTTTAATGCTTGAATTCGCCAATCGTGGCGCTGGTAAAGGATCTTTATATCCCGATAATGTTAGGGATCCTGAGTTTGTAAATTTACAAATAGTTACTGAGAAGTATACCGTGGACAATTTCTTTGCGAATTACTCAATTATAAATATGAGAAATGATAAATCTCGCTGGGGTGCTCGACTGAAAAAGAATGATAACGTTGATGCCGACAAATTGCTTATGCAAGATATTGATTGGCATTCGGGCAACAATAGTACTCCCAGTCATTCCAAGGATGAGAGATGGTGGGTTGTTCCTTTACTTTTGAGTGGACCTTACATCGCAGTTCACATGTTCTCCCCGCACACCTCGCGAACTATCATCCTTGGGAGTTTAAGTGGCCCGAGGAGACAAAAGAGGTATATTTCCTTTCTTCAATTTCGCTTTGCGACATCTTCTTCCTCTTTTATTTATTAACTTTCAAAAAATTTAGATCACCAGAATGAGAAAGAAATATAGAGAAAATCCCAAGCCGAGTACCATGGCAATACTTCGATCGCTCACGGATGAAGTAAGAAACATTTTCTTTTGTTATTTTAAACAATATTGTTGCCTCTGTTTCTTATCTTCATGCGTATGCGAAGGTTGAAGTTGAAGAGGCTGAAGCTGTGAAGGCTGAAGCTGCGAAGGCTGAAGCTGCGAAGGCTACAGGCATGGATAAAACTATTTTTCGCAAGGACAAGTCTTTTGCTCCGCTTTCTAAAAAACGGAAAACCCAGCTCTATTCTTAAACCAATGAAAATTCTGATGAGGGTGAAAATGAGGTTGGTACTTCCTCCGCGAAAGAGAGTCATTTGACTACTTCTGTTATGGCACAATTGTCCAGTGTCTTCTCCGATTCTATGCAAGGATTAGGAGATGATCATCTAACTGCTACTTGCGGAGCTCTCGCTAAAATTTGCGATGCCCCACTATTAGAGGATAACGAATCCTTTCGCGGAGTCTCCCGAACGTTGACCTCCAGTCACTTAAATGCTCTCACTGCTTTGGTATGTTCATAACCCTTTGTTTCTTTGTGACTTCAATTATAAGATTTATCTTAATCATTCCCATATTTTTATTTATAGTCTGGGAGAGCTTCTTTTGTTGTTGCCTCAGACCTCGAGAAAAGACAACACAGTCTTGAAAAGAAAAATTTGCAACTTAAAGAGAAGATCCGAGAACTAGAGGTTGAAGCTGCGACATCTCGCAAGAAAGATGAAAGAATTAAATAGTGGAGGCCGAGCTTACTTCTCAACGAAATAGAGTATCTACTCTTCAAAGTGCAAATCAAAGCACTTTATGGTATAACAATCTTTACTCCTCAAATCCTTTTTACTTTATCATTTGCTTTTCTTTGCCCGACTTACTATTTTCGCAGACATATATAATCTCTCTGAAGAAGCCATTCTTCTCCATTCATTTCCCGAGCCCATGGATGATGATGTCCTTCTTACTCATCTCAATGAATCTCTAGGTAGTTCCTCAAATAATACTAACCTCCTTCCATTAAAGGATCTTCAATCCAAATGTCATCTCTTAGAGATCGATCATAGAGCTACTTTAAGTTTAGCTAATCAATTTAAACGAATGTACCTTAATTCCCATAAGAAAACCAAAACCTTAAGGAAGAAAATTAGTAATCTCATAGATGAGAAAGATCGCATTACTAACAGAGGTGCACAAGCATTAGCAAAATTTCAAAAATCTCTTCTCGAAGTACAAATTGAACGAGATGAATCTCTTCGTGAGAATGCCATACTTAGTGAGCGAGAAGATCAAATTCGTTCGCTTCTTGTCATAAATAATGATGATGAATTCGCCTGGGCTGCGAGGTTCTAGATAATGCCAGAAATAATTTAGGTATTGAAGTTAGCCTTCATGCCGAGCATACTGCCTTGGTTAAGGATATGATATCTGACAAAGAAGGTTGTTTATTATACTTTACTGTTTCTTATTTCCGTAGCATTGCTATTAAATTGTTGATATATTGTCATATGTTCTGCAGAATCCGAGAAAAGACTTCAAACAAGGATTGAAGAACTTGAGTCCGAAAAAGGACAACTCGCACAAGACTTTTCTCTTCGCAACAACAAATATTCTAAGTCAAGAAACAACTGCAAGCTACAAGTGGCGAACTTTAATAATTATGCGATTCGTTTTCGCAATCAAACTATTGAGACAGTTTGCAATGATCACAAGATTCCTCTTAGTTCATATCCTTGTCTTCGCGAGGATATTCCTGAAGATACACTTTTCTCAGATGTCTCTGATAGTGATGCTAGCGAAGCAGAAGAATCTGGCGAAGAGAATGATGAAATTGAAGAATCGACCAAGAAGATGATTCTTCAAAGAAATAACTTCTTTTTCTTCTTTCGCTATTTGTAATATATATACTCTTTCAATCTTCTTGGATTGTCAAATATGAATTCAATCTTTGTTTTCTTTACTTACACATATTAATCAAGCAATTCTCTTTTATAATTCGACTAACTAGAATTATGAATGTATAAATTCCTCATATGGAAATGAATAACAAAACTTTATCCTATTCATTCCCATACTTGCCTCTGTTATTCATTTTCAAATGAGAGATTTACCTTTGTTATCTGTTTTCGTAAGCATATTGAAGCTCGTTATTGCGACAAGATCGCAGAATGTCTCCATAAATGAAGAACTCCGTTAATCTTGCCTTATCGTTTTTGTGTGGTCTTATTTTGCCTTCCTAATTAAAGGTCTTATTTCGCCACCCCTCGTTGCGACAAGACCGCAGGACGTCTTTACATTTTCATGTAATGACCCATTGACCTTGTCTTATCATTTACTAAGTATTTTTGCCTCTGTAGGATATTTTATCCGCGACAATATGACAGGCTTAAATACTCTTGCGAGTGTAAAATCCCATGACATTATCGTCTCTGCGACGAAATCGCAGGATGTTTTTTCATTTTCATGCAATAACCCATTGATCTCGCCTTATCCTTGCGTCAGTATTATTGCCTCTACAGGATCATTGCACAAATATGACAAGCCTATATTTCCTTGCGAAAATAAAGTCTCATGACATTTGCGTCTTTTGACACTTATCAGCTCCCTAATGGAGGGTGCCGCCCTTATCATCTCCCTGGTTGCCCCTTCAAGGAGGCGTACATCGGCCATACAAGACTAGCTCCTCCCATCCGGTCTTAACAGCAAGCAGTTGTTTTCGCAGACCTCTTATCCCTTATACCTATAGGGCTTATGGTTACGAGATCGCACCCTAAGTGGAGTTTTCTTGAGTAGAGTGCAAGCATGTGCCAAGACTTGTCAAGAGTGGTAAGGAAGTTCCATGCTCCCCGCACTCTTGACTCAACCGTGTACCTCGGCGCCTTGGTCATATGTCGACTCCTTGGAAGAGACCCTCGGTCGTCCAACCAGGTATAACCTTATATAGTTGGAAATCCAAGGTATCTCTCCGGGATGGATGTTATTATCCCCAATCTCCATGACTCGGGTTCCGGGAGCGGTGTAACCTTTTCACTGAGCCACGTCAAGAGATACCCCCTTATATGACGCACTTTAGGTCTTACATTTGCCTCTTACGAAATATTATTCGCGAACTAGGGTGTACGCCATAAAGGTTTGTCCCATTCACTCACTCATTCATTTTTGTTAATTCAATTAATCATTCATTCTTGATAATTTCATGTTATTTTGCTTGCGATGCTATCGCATAATTTTGCTCGTTATTGCAACATTCTCTTTTCAACTCTTCAATCGGATTTTCATACATTCTTGATCGCGAGATTCTCGTACATTTATTCTTCAATTATTATTTCTTCCTCCTACTTTTGATATGCCTCTGTCACTTAATTTTGATAACAACAACTATTCACTTCTTATACCTTTTGATCCTACTATTTTCTGTCTCACACTATTCAACTACCTTTATGTATTCACTTCGCAAAGTGTCTTCAACTACCTTTTATTCTTCTTGTCCTTGACGTGCCTTCGCCACTTAACCTTTGTCACTTCTCGCAATTATTTACTTCTTACACCTTTTACTCCTGCTTCCCTCTGCCTCGTATCATTAAAACCTCTGAATAATTCTTTTCCAATATGACTTTCAACTGCCTTCATATCTTCACCTCACAATGTGTCTTCTCTTCTTATATTTATGCTATCTACCATCAATCTTTCTTTTCTTTGTTCCTCTTTTATATTCTTCTTCCATCCCTTCTTTTTAGCGGCTCTCTCTTCACAGCTCTCCACATCAATCTCATAACATTTTTCCCCTTCTATCCAATCTCCCTTTATAATTCCAACACCACTTGGATGGGGAAACTTTATACACTGAGATACGTTGACGCCACACCAGTATTTCATGCAACCATGGCCTTCCAATCAATGCATTATAAGGGGACTCCACATCGACCACACAAAACAAGATATCAGTTGAAAATCCTTGCAAAGGTATTCTCATGTGTACTTCTCCTTTGGGCTTGTTCGCGGTACCATTGAAACCATATATTTTGTATGTTGAAGGGATCAAATCTTCGTCCTTTCCTACCATAGTCTTGTAAGTATGGTAAAAAAGAATGTTGACTAGCTCCCAGTATCGATTAATATTCTATTTATTGCCCAACAAGTTTCTGCCTCATCATCTTCCCCATCAACGGGTTTTGGATTAATATCCAGGTTTTACCACCAACGGGTTATCATGTATTTCTCTACCTTTGGGTATTTCTTCCGCCGAGAAAGAGATAATCAGAATCGCCACTCTTTTAATCTGCGATTTCCTCGCGATGTTCATTACCTCCTTATCATTAACATCCCTCGTAAAAACCCTACTGAGTACGTTATCATGAAAATCTTCAATGGTGCGATATGAATGAACAATGGAGTTACAAAACAAATTTTTAGCTTTCGCCCCGACTTCTATCATGAACGTTTCTTTTCCCTTTGATGGTGGCGGCGGTAAATGTTGAACTTTCTCTTCGCTTTTTAAAAGTGATTCGACTTACCCGATCAATCATTCTAAGGATAATTCTTTTGATGTTTCGCAGTCATTTGTCAGATGTCCATGAAAACGATGGTAAGAGCAGAATTCGTGACTCCTATCACCTGGTGGCGGTTCACTCCCCATGTTCCATGGTGCAGGTATATTCTCCATTAAGAGTATAGCTTCCCATATCTTCTCCACACTAGTATTTAGTGGTGGCATCTTGATTTCTTCCCATAATACTCTATGACGTCGTTGTCCTCCATGATAATTCTGTTTTTGACTTCCATAGGTTTCTTGCGGGTGATCAAGTTCCTGAATCTTGTTATTGCCGCCACGATTGTAGCAGTTTCTTTCTCTTTCAAATTCTTCCTGATCTCGGCTTCCCATCGCTACTAATTTTGGCTGTCCATCATCTACTGCTTTTTCTTGTTGCCCTTGCGAGGTACTCGCCACTGTTTGTACTAATCTGGGTAACAAACTTGCATTCGCAGCACTTGAACTTGTATTCGCAACTGGGTACGATTCTACTTCATTTTGTCTTTCCTCCAAAGCAATATATTCCTCTTGCAATTCTCTCAATTCGGTCATCGTGATTGTATTCTTGATTCTGAAAACTTGAACATATAATAAGTTGGTTGCGAACATAGCATTTATGAATGATAGTATAAGGTATCTTTCATCCACCCGTCCATCCATTTCGCTACACATTGTCTTCCATCTTACGGTCAGATGTCTCAAGCTCTCGCCAATTCTTTGTTTTAGCCCAAATACATCTTCAATGCCAGGTCGCGAAGAGTTGTTGCTTATATACGCCCCTAAAAATATAGCTTGTAAATGATTGAATGATGTGATTGTATTCCTTGGTAGACCCTCAAACCATTTCAACGCTTCTCCCGTTAAACTCGACGCAAAGTATTTGCACAATATAGCATCATGGTTTTCCCACTGTAGCATACATCTCACGTAAGCCTTGATGTGTTGTCTTGCACAAGTTGACCCATCAAAAATGCTAGTTAATGCTGGTAAGTTGCACTTTGGGGGTATTCCTCCTAGCTGCACTTCTAATGTAAAAGGATTTTTCGCAGCCTCTGCGATAGCTTCATCTAACTGTCTTCTCCCTCCTTCTCTTCTGCATTTGCTCAATATTCCTCTCATCTCTCGCCAATTCTCGTGAGAATTTGTTCATTTGCCTCGAAATTTGAATTTATCGGTCTCTTTAATTCTCACTTCCCTCCTTCTTCGTTCGTGTCTACTTTTTTTGTATTCTTTCATATTCTTCGTTGATATCTCCATTGTTGCGATTTCGCTCGCGCCTTGTTTCTCGATTGTCATGATTATTCCGCCGAATCGCCTCTTCTAATTCCCGATTTTCCATTTCTCGCTCTCAATCTTTCTCTCTCGCGAGCTAGACGCGCTTGTTCAAAGTATAATGTTTTTCAATGTCATCTTCAATTTCCTTTTGTTTCCTTTGTGTTTCTCTCCCATGTAGTATTCTCCTTCCTTCTTCCTGATTTTCTTCATTAATCAAGTTATTCTCGCCTTGAGGTCGCCTATCTTCCCGATTTCCATCATTTTGATCATTCACCAAAATATAACGATTCTCTACTAATTCTCTCTCTTCGCGACCTCCTTCACCAAAATTTAACTCTCTTTCCAAATTTTCTTCATTAACGTTTTTGCGGGTAATGTTCTTCTCACGTTTTCTCTAATCGATCCTGATCTCGATCTGTTATTACTCCTTGATCTTCTATTTTGCAACCTCCTATTTTCCATCCTTAATTCGTGGTTTTGCCTTGTTAAATTTGCGCGTTCTTCTGCTTTTAACCGCCTTTCTTCATGTATTGTCTGTCTCAACGCTTCTAACGCTGCAATTTCTTCATTTCCACGAATTGTTTCTCCCATCTCTTCTCGATTTCTCTCTTCTTGTCCACTATTCATCAATTGTTGCACTTCTTCTCTTTCTTCCATAGAATCTGATCTCCATGTATGCACGCTCACTCTATCATAATCGGTTACTCTGTTTAGCGCTGGTTGAATTGGTGGTTGAACTGATGGTTGAATTGGTGGTTGAATTCGACCTTCTTCTCCATTTCTTGCATTCATCCTTGATGGTTCACCTACTTCATTTCTCCTTTCTCCAACTAATCTTCCACTTCTCCTTACGATCGTTGGTTGTTCTGATGCATTCTTTCTTCTAGCCATTTCTCAATTTTAGTAACTTGTTAAAAATTATTCGAGATTTCTTTCTTGTTACACCTGATTCTTCCAATTCACAAGGTTGATCTTCTACTCATCCCTATTTCTAGCGCATATGTAGTTGCAGGAAATCCCACACTACACCCCTCACTCGAATTTGTTTAGTTAATCCATTTGAAGATGAATAACAATATATTTTATTAATTGTTTTCTTGAAAGGTTTACAAAGAAATGTAGAACAGAGCTAAAGAGATTACAATCACTCTTAATTTTCTCTCCTAATGACTTGCTTAACAATTCAAAAAGAATCCCCACAACAGACTTACTCGACCCTTTATATAGGGTATTACATAGTGGATGACAGCTAAGCTGTCCTTTATTTTCGGGAATTCTTCGCGAAGCGTCGCAAATATGTAAGTGTTTGACTTCGCGACACTCCTAAATCTCGCCAAGTCTTCACACTTTTCTCATGTTCTGGCTGTCGTCATCTGATGCGTGATTTAAATTATTTACTTGCGACACCTTCGCAATGTAGTTGTTTATTACTCTCGCGAAGTATTGCTGTCGCGATATTCTAGTCCTACAGTGTGGTTATTTCTCACTCAACATTTAAGAATGAGAATATGTTCTTTAGTATTTCTAACTTCTTATTACTAGCATGCAGAAACTCTATGTCCTCATAGCTCTTTGGATGCTTGAGACGCTGGAACGCTTTGAAGTTGTAAGTTTTAGTTTGATTTGCTCGAGGACTAGCAAAGTCTAAGTGTGAGGGAATTTGATAGGGTGTAGCATACATCCTATTTATTATCTATTGGTTATGCTTTATTTGCTATTTTTCTTGTGAATTATGTACTTTACGCGTGTTTTTGAGTTATTAGGTACTCTGGAGTCACACGGATAAATAGAAGAAGAAATCACCCAAATTGAGCAAAAAGGGCAAAATTATCATTTCATGGGTGAACACTATCTGGAGCCCAGTTAAGGTTAAGGGACAACTCTTTTGGAGGAGTATTAAACACAGACCAGATGAGGTTAAGGGGGCTTGCCAGCTTGGTGGTTCTTATACAGTTGGGTGGATAAATCCAACCCATTACACAACCCTAAATTCGAGAGTTTCTTTCTCGCACTCATTCACTCACTCAATCATTTTTATACCAGAAATTGAGAAACAAAACCAGACAGCGGCTGCTGTAAAACTGAGATTGATGAAGCTCAGGGAGAAGAAATCAGAGATGGCGATGAACTGTAGAAGATGAATTAGAGATAAAGAAACTTAGGGTTTGCTATTAATACAGATCGAGAGATTCAGAGAAGAACTGAGACCAGAGATCGATTCTGGTAATAAAATTGAAATGGAGAAATTAAAGTTCGTCTCTGCAATTGAATAACGACACTGTGATATGATGAATATGGGTTTAAGCTCGAGTTGAAACCAGAGGAAGAGATGACGTTCATAGCTCATGGAGAGAAGAAATTAGCCAGGCTCGTTGCTACAATCGATTAACAAGAAGAGTTAGGGTTTAATGGTGATTCGATCTCTCCAACTGATAGAACAAGGTGATGATGATGTTGATTGAGAAATTGGGCTGCTCTCAGATTTGTTTCATTGGTTCAAGTACGGTGATGGGTTTGCTGGAATCGATTAGAGAAGCTCAGATACAAAGATGGTATGATGTTGAGTTGAAGTTCAGTGGCGAGATTTGTTGGAATCTGTTGATTGAGTTTGATGGGTTCTGGTCGTCATTGTTTGGAATCGGAGATGGGTTTCAGTAATTAATCGATGGAGATGGATGAATTTTGGAATTGGTGTTTTGGTGCTGTTGATGGTCTGTTGAATGAAGCTCATTCTGGAGTTGTTTTGATCTGCAGATAAAGAGGAAGAAATAGTGTATGATGCTGATGGTGCTGAAGTGAAGCAGAAGAATGAATGTTGGTATAGATATATGTGTAGGATTCTTAACAGGTGAAGAAAGGAAGGCCTGAAATTGGTCGGGAATCAGCCAGAAACAGGGGAGGTTCTGCTGAAATTGCTACTCGACTGAGTTAACTCAGTACCGGCTGATGAGCCGATTCAACCCAATCCAGTTAGACCAATCAGCCGAGTTAGAAGCTGACTCGGTGTCTGACTACTCCTCCTTTTGACCCAGATGACTAACGTTTGACCGTATTGACTGTTACTTATAACGGCATCAGAACAGAATATTCCGTCAACAGTGAAGAAAACTCCAATGACCAGCGGTGGCTTTTCTGGCCGGATTCCGGTGAACTCTATGTACTTTTCAGGCGACCAAAATTACAGATTTTTGTGTGGATTCTTCTCATGGGTGGAAACTTGGAAGATTTGGAGATTTGGGATTGAAATTGGAATTAGGCTCAAATTGGGAAAGTGGTGTTATTATGGAATGAGGATTTTATTCCTTGGAAGAGTTGGAGAGCATTGAAGCCTATAAATAGAGAAGTTCTCTACAACTTCTACACACCTTTTTACACACACAACACTTGTGTTTTTGCTTGCTTTTCAAAATTCTTCTTTTAATTATTTGTGTGAACTTGAAAAAATCTCCTTTTAATTATTTGTGTGAATTTCAAAAAACATGAGTAGCTAATTTTCTTATTGATTAAGGATGAATTCCTAGTTCTTAACATGTTTTGAGTTTTGTTTTAAATCTACTTTGAAGTTTTTCACATGATTATCGTTTGTTTTTACTAATAGGAATGTTTATACATTCATGATTGATTGATAGATTGTTTGGGTGGCCAACTAAATTGATTTGTTAATTGATCTAAAGCTAGTTAAAGTTAGGGGATAAGTAATCGTTTCTTGACTCTTACATAAGTAGCAAACACGAGACCTTGCGGAGGGATTCCGTGGAGCAATTGTGTGTGAAAACAACGCTAGAAAGTGGACCAAGCGAACCGAGTTTAACTACTAGTACTAAACCTAAATTCATAAATCTTAGTGCATTCGGGGAATTACATCTTGTAAGCGAACCTCAAGGTGGTTATTTTGAATAGAATCTGATAACTAAGCGGACTTGTTACTCAGTGAAATAAGGGATTTTGGGGTTAGCTAAGCGAACCTGCTATCCTACGGTTGGTGATAACCTGTGACTAATAACATGTGGATGAAAAACATAACTTGAATCATTGTTTTGCAACGAAGAAGGATTCCTTGATCTTGTCTCTCTTATTGATTTCAACTTTAACTTTGAATTGCTTTGTTAATTTTCTTTTGCTTTATAAATCCCCCCTTTTTGTGACAATTTTACAACTAAAAATCTCTTGCTCCTCGTGGGAACGAACTTAACTACCACCATAGTACTTGTTAATTGAGTGGAAAAATATTAATTAATTTGTTGTTGTTATGACACGCATCACTGCTATCCAAACTAATGAGGGATTAAACTGATTCACTAAAGACCTTAGTTTATCCTTAGCCCTAGGTCTTTTCAGGCCCCCGGATATTCCAAAATAAGATCTTCATTTAACAGTGTAGGATTAGAATATCGCAACACCAACGCCCTTGCGAAATCCATAAACGACACATTGCGAAGACATCGCAGACGAGTAATATAAATGATGGAACGGATGACGACAGCCAGAACACGAGAAAGACGTGAAGACCTAGCGAGATTTAGGAGTGTTGCGAGGTTTACATTTGTACACTTGCGAGAATGTCGCAAGTCAGATCCAAAAATAAGGGATAACTTAGCTGTCATCCATTATGTAATGTCCTATATAAAGGGCCGAATAAGTTTATGAAAGAGGGAGATCTTTTTAGAGAGTGGAGAGAAATTTTATAGGAGAGAGAAAGTTTAGAGTTGTAATAACATTCTTGATTTCACTTCCTTCTTGTAAAATTTCTAACTCAATTAATAAAAGGATTGGTTATTGATCTTAAATATGTATTAGATATTATGAATTCCTGTGAGGTGTGTATTGTAGGATTTCCTGCAATTACATATGGCGCTAGAAACAGGGACTGAAGATTAAAGATTGAAGATTGTTGTTAAAATTGTTCAAATTAAGAAGATGATTGATAAATTGGTTAAAATAGAGAAAATCAAAATCAAGGAATGTAATAGAAAGTTGGAATGTAGTTTGATTACAAAAACAATGATTAATGAATTTCATGAAAATATTAGGGGAAGAATACATAAACGAGATTTTGAAGGAAAGAAAATCGTAACAACGGAGAAAGCGTCACCTATGAAAGAATGGCAAAAACAGAAGATTACATTCACAGCAGCAGAGATATCAAGAGAAAATTTAAACCACACGTCTCCTTTGGTAATCACAGTAACCACACGAAAAGAAGAAAAAAAATCAGCAAAAATTATGGAAGAATGGGCGGTAAACAAAACTCTAGTTGATACGGGGAGCTCGGCGAATATAATCTTTTACAATGCATACAAAGGAATGGGATACAAAGATGAAGAGATGTCTCCTTCAACTTATCATATTCATGGCTTTGGTGAATCTATAACAAAACCAAAAGGAGAAATAGAGGTGCGAATTTTGCTGGGAGATATTGAGACACAAACGGCATTATGCGTAGTGGATATGGAATCACCATACAACATGCTGTTGGGAAGGCCATGGATTCATGCAATTAAAGCCATAGCATCAACATTACATCAATGCATTAAATTTCCTATGCCAAGTGGGATTGGTGAAATTAAAGGGGAAACCGATAAAGCAAAATTATGCTATCAAATTGAAGTAAAACAATATGAAGGAAGTGCAAAGAAGCGAAAAGATCGCAGAAAATTGGCGAAGGAGGCAAAGAAAGAAGAGGAATTTAGAGCTTATATGATAAGAGCAGAGGAAGGAAAAGGGATACCTAGCGAAATTTTAGAAGAAGGAACTGAGCTTGCGAAGGAGATAAAAGAACCTACACCTATGGGAGAACCTAAGGCCAGTTACACTGCGGCAGAACCAACGAAGGAAGTGAATGTTGGGACCGAAGAAGAACCAAAAATACTAAAAATTGGGACCAAGATGGAAGCAGATGAAGAATAAAAAAATATTGGTCTGTTGCGAGAATTTAAGGATATTTTCTCATGGAACATGGATGAGGTGCCTGGGATAGACCCATCTGTGGCATGCCATAGATTGGAAATTGACAAAAATGTAAGACCATTCAAACAAAGAATCAGAAAAATCGCGACAACGTATCATCCTCAAATAGAAGAAGAGTTGCAGAAGATGCTTGATGCAGGGATTATAAGACAAGCAAAATATCCAGAGTGGATAGCAAATATGGTCGTAGTACCAAAGAAGAAGAAAGGGATAAGAATTTGTATAGATTTTACTGATTTAAATAAAGCTTGTCCGAAGGATAGTTTTCCATTACCGGATATTCCACAAATGGTCGAATCAGCAGCAGGAAATGATAGAATATCTTCTCTAGACGGATATAAAGGGTACAATCAAATTCCTCTCGCTGAAGAAGATCAGGAGCATACTGCTTTTTTCGCTCCCAGAGGGTTATATTGTTACACGAAAATGCCATTTGGTTTTGCGAAATCTTTGAGCAACATACCAAAGGATGGTAGAAAAGGTATTTGCGAAGTGGATACACAAAACATTGGAAGTATATGTAGATGATATGCTAATAAAAAGTAAAGAAGCAAAAAATCATGTCCAAGATCTGAGAGAAATTTTTGAGAAAATGAGACATTTTAACATCAAGGTAAATCCAGAAAAATGTATTTTTGGGGTGGCATCGGGAAAATTTTTAGGTTATATTGTATCCAAAGAAGGAATACAAGTTGATCCAGAGAAAGTACAAGCAGTTCGCGACATGCCAACACCGGCGACGGTAAAAGATGTACAAAAGTTAAATGGACTCTTAGCTTCGCTGGGAAGGTTCATTTCGCGATCATCAGATAAGTGTAAGCATTTCTGCAATATACTCAAAAAGGGGACGAAGTTTAGATGGACAAACGATTGCGAGAAAGCTTTTCAAGGAATAAAAGAACATCTCGACGAACATATCTATTTCGCAAAAGGCGTAACCGGAGAAGAATTATTAATCTATCTTGCGACAACTTCGCATGCATTAAGTGATGTGTTATTGCGAGTAGATGCGGGAGTTGAAAAACCAATCTATTACATCAGAAAACATTCAATGCAAAAGAAAAATTATTCAAAGATTGAAAAACTAATTTTAGCATTAGTTTATGCAAGATTTAAACTTCGAATATACTTTCAAAGCATGAAATAAGGGTACCGACAAAAATACCAATCGAGTCAGTAATGAAAAATTCAAAAAGATCATGTAGAGTCGAGAAATGGAATGCACAGATAGGACATTTCAAAATCAAATATGAAATACTATCTTCACCAAAATCGCAAGTTGTTGCAGATTTCTCAGCAGAATTTCCTTTAGAAGGTGATGAAGCAGTGGAAAAAATAATGGATATAGAAGAAGAACATGGGAATCCAAGAGATCATTAATGAGCCAAATAGATGGGAAATATTGGTGGATGGATCATCAAATGGGGAAGGTAATGGAGTTGGAATTGTTTTGATTTTGCCAGAAGGCAACAACATGGCTTTTTCCTTCAGATTGGAGTTTGCATCCACCAATAATGAGACAGAATATGAAGTTGTGATACATGCCCTGAAATTCGCAATAGAAATGAAGTTGGAAAATGTAAGAATTACCAGCGACTCGCAACTAGTCATTTGTCAAATAAAAGGAGAATACACTACAAATGAGTCATCCATGAAGAAATACAAAAAACTTGTTGAGGAATTGTCAGCGAGAATCCCAAAAATTAAGTGGAGACATATATCAAGAAAAGATAACAGACTCGCAGATGCCTTTGCTTTTATCTCAAGTATGATGACGGACCCAGCTGCGATATGCATAAAGATACAAACACTTTTATCACCATCAATCAGAAGAAGAAGAGGTAGCTGTAATGATAATAGAAGATGGAGAACAAATACCTAGTATTGAAGATTGGAGAGCAAAACTTTATGCATACCTGAAAAGAGGAGAAACACCAAGAAATAGATTGGAGGCGCACAAATTAAAAAGTCGTGCAACAAATTATGAACTAAGGGATGGGATATTGTACCGGAGATCTTTTAATGGACCTTCACTCAGATGTTTAACATGAAAAGAAGGAGAAGAAGTACTAAAAATGTTACATAGTGGGGATGTTTGGCAATCACAAGTGGTGGAAGATCTTTGGCATACAAAGCAAAGATGCAAGGTTATTATTGGCCATTTATGCACGAGGATGCGAAGCAAATATCAAGGCGTTGCGAAGACTGTCAAAGGCACAGAAAGAAAATACATGCACCAGGAGCACCATTAACATCTTCAACAAGTGTATGGCCTTTTGGAAAATGGGGTTTAGACATTGTGGGACCATTTTTACCAGGAACAGGGAAGAGAAGGTATCTGATTTTCGCTACAGACTATTTCACAAAATGGGCTGAAGTAAAGGCAGTACAACATATTTGCGATAAAGATGTTTTTATATTCATATTTGAGAATATCATCTGCAGATTTGGAATCCCCACACAGTTGGTATCCGACAATGGGAAACAATTTGAGGGACAGAATATAGAACTGTTACTTAATGCATTTAAGATAAATTTGTGGAAAGTCAACTCCTTTGTACCCTCAGGCCAATGGACAGGCAGAAGCAACAAATAAAACAATCGTAGATATATTGAAGAAGAAATTAGAAGGACATAATAGAGCATGGTGTGAACAAGTGCATAATGCAAGATGGGCTTACAATACAACCAGCGCGAAGCTACGGGAATGTCACCTTTCTCGTTTAACATATGGAGTTGAGGTTGTACTACCAACAGAAGTTGTTATTCCAACAACAAAGAAAGAAGCTTGGGAGAAAAATCTTAGTGCGGGTAATATTTTAATCAGACTAGATGAATTAGAAGAGAAAAGAGAAAGAGCTCTACAACATATGGAGAATTACCAAATAAGATTAGCCGAGAGAATATAATAAACGTGTTAAGACATGTGAATTTCAACCAGGTGATTTGGTACCGAGAGAAACACCAAAGATATCAGCCGAGAAAGTGGTGGCAAGCTTGCGAGAAAATGGGATGGACCTTATATCATTAAGGAGATAGTTGGAACCGGGGCATATAGATTGATGGATCCTGAAGGTAAATATGTGGGCCACAGATTGGATAGACCATGGATTAGGTTATACTTGAAGAGATATTACCCGTAAAAGACTGTGGGAAAAGATTAGACTGCAAAGTAATGTATGATTGAAGCGAAATGAATGTATATGAAAATTTTGCGAAAGAGTCATTGCGAGATTATACAAAATAAAGAAAGAACATGCGAAAATCTCGCACAGAAAATAACAAGAGATAATCAAAAATCAATGACATATCAGAAAGGGGCAAACCTGCTATGGCGTACACCCTAGTTCGCGAAATCAAAATTCCGCAAGAGGCAAATGTAAGACCTAAAGTACGTCATAAAAGGGGGTACCTATTAACATGGATCAGGGAAAAGGTTACACCGCCCCTGGAACCTGAGTCATGGAGAATTGGGGTCAATAAATCCCATCCAGGGGAGATACCTTGGATTTTCAATCTAAGCTTAAGACTTAGGTTGGACGACCTAGGGTCTCTTCTAATGAGTTAGCATATGACCAAGGCGCCGAGGTACACGGTTGAGCCAAGAGTGCCTGGGGCATTTGAAGTGTCTCGGCCATTCTTGGAAAGTCTCGGCATATGTCGTACTCGGCCCGAAGAAAACTCCACTTAGGGTGCGAGTCTCGTAACCATAAGCCCTATAGGCAAAAGGGATAAGAGGTGCGAAAACAACCGGTTGTTGTTAAGACCGGATGGGGGAGCTAGCCTTGTATGGCATAAGTACGCCTCCTTGAAGAGGCAACTGTGGGGAGATGATAAGGGCGGCACCCTCCATTAGGGAGCTGATAAGTGTCTTAAGACGCAAATGTCATGAGGCTTTATTTTCGCAAGAAAATTTAGACTTGTCATATTTGTGCGACAATCCTGTAGAGGCAATAATACAAAAAATAAAGATAAAACGAGATCAATGGGTCAGTACATGAAAGTGTAAGGACGTCCTGTGATTTCGTCGCAAGACGGCAATGTCATGGGGCTTTATTTTCGCAAAGAATTTTTAGGCATGTCATATTGTCGCAACAAAACTATCCTGCAGAGGCAACAATACTAAAGAAATGAAAGGCAAGATCAAGGGGTCATTACATGAAAGTGTAAAGACGTCCTGCGATTTTGTCGCAATGACAAGGGGTGGCACAATAAGACCTTTAACTAGGAAGGGAAAATAAGACCACATGATTCAATAAAAGATTTATAAAAACTAATTATAATTTATGCAGGTCATCCCTCACAAGAAAGATAATGAGAGGCAGTATGGGAATTGTTCAACAATAGACATTATCTTTCTCGCAAATATACACAATGAAAAAAAAAATGCACCTCAGAGAAGGCTGAAATACATCCTATGCAAGAAGTTGTGTAGGTTAAGAGGTTCAAAGAAATAAAATTACAAAAGAAGTTCAACTCTTAACATCAACTTTTTCGCAAGAAGGAGATAATGGACATTCTTCATTAATTTTTTCATTTTCGCTAGCTTTCTCGACCATGCCAGCTTTCCCAGTTTCGCCAGTCCTTCCTTCATTTTGGTTTGTTTCAATTTCTCCCCCATCTGGATTATCATCAACACCTTCATCATTTGGAAGAACTTCTTTTTCATTTGCGAAATCTTCGCCACTTTCATAATAATAATCGCTGTCCGGAGTACCAGGGACTTCATCATCATCTACTTCCAAAGGCTCGATGGATACAGGGGAAAGAGATCTGGATAATAAAATTTCATTCACAATAACTTCAGCCCTAAGATGAACTTGTCGAAGAAGTGCCTTCTGATGATTCCTACTTTGGATATCTTTGGAGTAAGAGAGATAATCAAGTCTTCTTTCTGCCCGATCGCGAGAACGAGCAAGAGAAGTAGCAAGTAATGCATTTTCTTTACGAATCTTGGCATAGTTAGATTCCAAAGTAGAAATGGAGGAGCGAAGATCTTTCTCATATTATGCAAAAACAAAGAATAAAGAAAATCATATAGGCGAAAGATTCGCAAGGAAGAGGTAGTAAAAAGACTTAAAAAGGAAAAATGGTCGAGGCAGTCAAATTTCATGACTACCTTCCTTTTGCGAAATAAGATATTGAGTTAAATCTATGCAACTTTTCTCCAGGTGATCCATGGCATTGTCAAACTTATCACCAACCAAGCCCTTCAACCGAGATCGTAAATTTCTTTCATTAGAATAAGTAAGGTTTTTTGCTTCGCAAGAGAGGAATAGGATTCTTCTAATTTGGAATATTGATCCTTGAGTTGACTTGTTTTTATGCTTAAAGCTATTCTACCTTGAATAAGTTTATCTCTCTCCGCAGAAGATGATTCTGTTACTTCTTTAACTCAATGAGCAGAGAGATCGTTCTTGATCATTGCATACTTTTTGGCAAATGCTAAGTTCTTGCGAAGAGATCGCCACCTTATTCAAAAGAACTCATTTCTCCTGAGATAGGGTTTGATTCTCATCTGATAAAGTTTCCAATTCCAGATTAGCTTTAGTCAAAAAGTAATAGAGGCGAGATAATTCATTACTTAATAAATTTTGCTTTTGGACTAATTGAGCATTCTCCTTGGTAAGGTTATCTATTTGATCAACAGAATACGTATGAAGATTATCTAATTGGTTATATTGATCCATCCAAGCATCCCTATCCATGCGAGCTTCTTCGGCGACGGATTCAGATTGATATATCTCCATTTTTCGTTTCTGGTTTAGAGCTTAAAAGTGGAGTAGAAATTTAAAAAAAAAATAAAAATAAATTCACCTTTTAGTTCCTCATTCTTCCTGCGAAGATTATCACGATCCAAATAAACGTTTTGAAGCTTTTGATTCTCAAGATGAAGAGTGTCACATTTCAAGGTCATAGCTTGGAGGTTATTTTTCAAAGCTTCAATTTCCTTCTCCAAAGATGCTTGCGAAACCATTCTATCAGAGCCAAAATATTTACTTACAACCTCGCAAACACCAAATTTGATAGGATCAGTGGAAGCTTTCTTGACATCGTCGAGAAGAGCGGATAAAACCTTGAAAGCAATATCCATCCCTTCTAAATTTTCTTTAGTAAAAGGGAGAGATTCAGATGATGAAGCGATGATGGCAGAAGATGGGAGAGTTGAATCATCTTTCGCCATAGGTATGTCATCGGAAGACGAGATTTGATGAGGATTAATGACTGGGGTTAAGGTAATGTTAAGAGAAGAGGCATGGATAGTAGAAGAAGAAAAAGTTTCATTCGCAATAGGGTTATTGTCAGGACTTTCATTTATAGAAAGATTAGTTACAGGGGATGAATCTGCAGCGACATTTTCGCAAATAAGAAGAGGGGATTCCGCCTGCGATGATGTCACAGGAGGTGTTTTTGAAAGTTTAAACAAAGGAAATGAAACAAAATTGTTTCAACATTTTTAGGATGGCGAGGTTTTTTGGGGGGTCTCGACATTTGCATCACCTCTCGCGAAATACAAATTATATAAGAAACAGAGGCAACAATATTGTTATCAAAAGAATAAGTGTTTCTTAATACCTGTTATTCGCAGGCTTCCTTTTGTTCACAATGAATTTTTGCTGCGAACTCTTGGGAACATTAGGGTTCTGAATTGTAAACTTGGTGCTAGAAGTGTTTTTGCTGAAAGAGAAACAGTATGGGAATTATCTAAAGATGAACAACATCAAATAAAATAATTTTAGCAGAGAAAATCAATTTTAAGAAGAACAGTTTCAGCAAAATAAACAAACCTTGATGGCTCCATTGGAACAGTAGCAAAAATATGAAGAGGATTTATGAAAAGATGAACAGTGAAAAAGTTGCAGACGACAAAAAGAAGATTTACAGATGAAGAAGACGAAGTAAAAGAAAGAAGACATTTTTACGATGGATCTCTTCTTAAATAGACAAAAAATGATGACCGGTTAGCATTTGAAGTGCCGGTGAAAAAGGGCAAATTTAACACGTGTAAATGGTTATGCTTAATTTACTAATCTTGTCGGCGAGAAAGGAATGGGCAAGCTGCGGCATTTTGAAAGATTAGTTCTCATGACATTCTCTCCTTCGCAGAGAAGACATGAGAAGAGGCAAGATGTAGGATCAGAATATCGCAACACCAACGCCCTTGCGAAATCCATAAAAGACACATTGCTAAGACATCGCAGACGAGTAATATAAATGATGCAACGGATGACGACAGCCAGAACACGAGAAAGACGTGAAGACCTAGCGAGATTTAGGAGTGTTGCGAGGTTTACATTTGTACACTTGCGAGAATGTCGCAAGTCAGATCCGAAAATAAGGGATAACTTAGCTGTCATCCATTATGTAATGTCCTATATAAAGGGCCGAATAAGCTTATGAAAGAGGGAGATCTTTTTAGAGAGTGGAGAGAAATTTTAGAGGAGAGAGAAAGTTTAGAGTTGTAATAACATTCTTGATTTCACTTCCTTCTTGTAAAATTTCTAACTCAATTAATAAAAGGATTGGTTATTGATCTTAAATATGTGTTAGATATTATGAATTCCTGTGAGGTGTGTATTGTAGGATTTCCTACAATTACAAACAGGAGGAGGGTTCTTAGAACCCCCTTTTCCTTGATTTTTCCCGAAGTTGTATTTATTGTTGGTAGGAGCAGGTTTAGTTACCTTTTCTGGAGTTATTGGATTTTGAGAAGCAGATGAAGAAGCAGTGTTGGATACCATTTCTTTTTCTACTATCTTGGACCATGACTGCTTCATTTGAAACTTCACCTGTCTTCCCATCCAAAAATTTGATAGTGCTATTAAGTGAACTATTTGCTTCAGCAATTTCCAGAATTCTGGGAATTTCCATGATAACAGATTCAACATTTATTTCACCTTCTTCACATTCCAGTGCACTAAATCTTCCTTTGTATGTTATTTTGGTTTCAGTGGTTACATTAATAATTGGTGTTTCATGAATGGCATTGACTATAGAATCTTCACCTTCACACTCTGACCTGTCACAAATATCAAAAGGAATATAATTATTGATAGCCTTTGGAATTTATTGCTGAGTGTTAACTGTCTTGATAGAGGGAGTTTGTTGCTGAGGAATTGATGTAGTCTTGATGGGATTTTGAGACTTTCCCACTGGATTAGCCTTGTTTTTCTCTACTCTGCATTCAGTGACCAAATGACCAACTATCTTGCAAGTAGAGCAAAATTTTGGACATACTGGAATTGATATACTTTGAAAGAAACCTCCATAATTGGTACCAATCCAAATTTTATTTGGAATAGTTTTAGCAAAATCTACATCAACAAGAACATTTGCATAATAACCAACTTCACATTTAGTTGTTGCTTCATCTAGATTGATAGGATTTCCAAATTCTCTACAGATTGCAAATAAAATCTTCTCACTCCAAAATTCAAGACCTAGCCCTGGAAATCTTACCCATACTGTAGCTCTAGAAGTTCTTTGACTTTCTGGGCGAAAATTAGATATCCAATTTCGAACTTGCAGAACTTGATTTGATACTTCCCATTTGCCTTCTTTGATGTATTGACGATCAATCTCATTATCTAGATTAATTGTGAAAAAACCCCTTCCCAATGGAATTAGTTTAAAATCTCCAACTAATTTCCATTGTTTGCGAAAAACAGTAACAGCATCAACAAACTTAATGTTTTGTAAAAGTAATCTTCTTATAAGTGAGAATTTCCAAGGATTCAAACAATCTTCGAATAGATCATCAGGTAATTCGATTGAAGGAATTATCTGTGAATTTGTTTCTTTACTAAAACCTAACTTTTCAGACATAGTTGCTTCAATATTACAAGTAGTTTTAGGACAAGAATCCATGAACCACCTGAATTAAAAGTTACTAATCATGATAAAATTGATGAAGAATTATTTGTAATGATTTTTTACCTGAAATTAATGGATCTGATTACGAGAAACGAAGATGAAGTTGAAAAAAAATTTGCCGAGTCAGTCGCCCGAGTTGCTTGTCAAGTTTAGTTACCTCTGTCAAAAATTATTTTTAATTATACTCTAATTATAATTAATTATATTTTTAATCATTATATTTATTTATCAAAGAATTTTGTATGGGTGTAACTATTATCGTATATTATTACCCCTATTTAATGCGGAAAGGGAAAAACACAAAACACCTGAAGTTTTGTTAACGAGGAACCCGCAATAGTATAAAAATCCCGGGACCTCGTCCAGATTTGAACACCAAACTGCATTAAGCCGCTAGAGACATTATCCTACTATCGGACACCGGACGGACAGTCGCGCTCCTTACGTCGATTGAACCTCACAAGGCTCTACACAACTGATTACCTTAGCTGACGTCATTTACAGCCTAAGACTTACTTAGTGAAGACTTTTGATACCAATCTTACTCCAACAGATAAGCCTATTTGATTTCCTTTTATATCAAAAATTAAGGCTTGGAGATCTATTTGCAATAGACAAAGCTACCAAAACTCACAACCCGAACGCTTACACTCCGTTAGCTGAGAAGCCTGGATCTTTAACCTACTCTCAAAAACAATCTTGAGATAATCAATTTAGAGAAGTTTCAGATATTTATCTTTATGAATCACAAAGTTTGAGACGAAGAGAACTTTCTAATTTCTATCTATCTTACCTGTACGAAACCTCGATAACAGAAAATGCAAAATCAAGATTCACGAACTTTCAAGGTAAATATGGTCGGACCTGGCTTCACGAATCCCCAAATGAAGTCTTTAAGTCGTATACCTAATTATGTTTCTCATAGGAAACCTAGGTCAATAGAGGAAGACTCTAGCTATCAACTAGGATACAATGTGTTAGGGATTAAATTTCCCAATTGAAAGAGCATCTCTATTTATAAATGTGTAGGACTCAGTGTTGTTTAGAATTCAAGCTATGATAAACTGAGAATCAAGCAAACACTTTCTCAGTTTAAATGAAACTCTAATTAGGGTTTCAAGTAAGCATGTGAGAATTAGTCTTGAAAGTTACATAGAAGATCGACACAGTGGTCCGGTTAAAGGACCGTGTATCATGATCGTTCTCTGGCAACTATGCCTTATGAACTATAAGCAATTTGATGTTCACTTAAATACTTAAAATTTTAATCATGATCCACATACACAAGTGTTTTAGTGATCAATGATTTATAAAGGTGTTTATGAGATTCATAGCAATGTTAAACGTATTTAAAAAATAATTCTTTGAGCATCTACTGAAGTTTTACTGGGACCGTTAGTGAAATGGTCCGTTAACCGTAAGGCATAGTTCACGAGTCAATTTGCGATTCGTGAACTGGGTTCACCAACCCTACTCGGATCGAGAACACAGACGGACACAGTTCGTGAATTGAGTTCGCTAAGTATTAGCCTTTTTCACCAATATTCAGATCACCACAATTTGTGAACCGGGTGAGCTGTCCCGTTATGAACTTGCGGTTTTAGAAATGGTTCGCCAACCTATCCTGAGCCGAAATATCATAAGTTCTGAGTTTCTCTCTTTTGATGTTTGAAACATTCTCAAATGATAAAATCACCGCTTAAGAAATTTTCAATTGATCCACAAAATTAATTCATGAACAATATATTGTTTTGAACTAAAGTTGTTAAGGACCTTTGAACATCCAATTCTTAAAGCATGTTTCGAGATGTTTAGCAAGACAAGCTTGACTCGAAATTTCTTCTTTGCAATAAATCTACTAGAAGTCATATGACATAGTCTCAAATAGATAGAATGGTGATGCACGTGAGTAAATAGAATGGTTCATTCTTCACATGCCTTTTTGATGAAGTTTTCCAAATATATTTGTCGATCTTCATGTCTTTGAGTGTGATGTCTGATACTCAACTATCAACTTCTATACCTAGTCCGAGAGTTGACTTAGTAGACTAGAGATCAAGATATAGTTTTGATCAACTAACATTGACAACAAGCTTGAGATAGCAAAACTTGTGGATTCAATCGATCAGTGCTCTAACAAAAATATTGCTTTTAGGTATTATAACCCAAGCCACAAGAGTTTAATGGATTCTTACAAATATTTTGTTTCCTGGTGTTCTTTTATTATCATAGCATGCTATGTTTTTCCACCACCCACCACCAAGCAGCACCTACACCACCACCAACAACAATCACCATCGATTACCAGCACCGATCATCACCAACAACCACCACCACCTCAACTTACGAATATGAGTTTTTGAAAAGGAAACATGATGACCTTGGTTTTTTTTAAATGTACTACGATTTGGTAATCTACTTTAATTTTTATAAATCTAAATTAATCCTAATTTAATCCCGAATTATAAATTTTTAAGAATCTAAGATTCTTTTAAGAAACATATAAATCCACTAGATTCAGATAAAACTAGTATCTATTTTTATCCATATAAATCCTGATCGAATACATCCTTGTTAACTAGCTTTTAAAAGCAGTCCTAATGGAAGTGCTTCTTAAAAGAATTTGAAAAAAAATTACCAAACACAATTTTTTGTAAAGGTTTGTCACAGTTTGACTCTTTGTTATATAAGAGAGGCCCTACTTTGTTTTACTTGGTCAGAGCTAGAAAATCAACTTCAGATAGATGTATGTTTTGTAATGTTGCCCAACATACTAATATGCATCTTTTTCTTCATTGTTCTGAGACTTCAAAGGTTTGGAACTACTTCTAAGATTATTTTTTTGTTATAATTGGGTGTTTTCTTGGAATGGCCAAATAGAAAGAGTAAGGATATGAAGGAGAAGCCTTTGGGTTTTATTCCACTTTCAGTCTGGTGGTAATAAAAGAAGAAATATTGACCCAAGGTACTATTTTTGTTAAGTGAGTCATTTTTAGCTGGCTTTGCCTACTAAGATCTTTGGTGGCTACTCTTTGATTCCCTTGGGAGCCTGTAGTTGGCGATATATTGCTAATTATTAGCACTCTTTTGTTAATGTGAGTTGTCAGTTCCGGTGACATCTTCTTTTTAATAAAATTTGCATTTTCCTAGAGAACATCTATTCCCTTTTAATCCAATTTGCCTGCAAAATTTGATCACACCACAAAAATTCTAAGAGAATTAAAGCAAAAATTGGGCAACGGAGAGAATGCGTATACAAAAACAATCTTGTTTCATTAGTATGGCAGCTCGCCAAGCTCACAACCGAACAATCAGTCATTAGAATAAGGTCGACTATTCGTGGGGCATTCTTGGTAATTTATAAAACCAAAAATGAAAAAGAAAAAAAATGACACAAAAAGAACCTTGAAAATCGCAAAAACTAACTCCTCTAGTTAAAGGGAGAAATCCTTATTTTTCCTGTCACATGCACCAACTTTCACTAGTGAAAGTTCTCCCAAGACTTGGCCTTATAAGTCATTCCAGTATTCCAGTTAGAAGGTGCTACATATGAAGCTGTAACGATTTCTTTAGTACTGTAAGATTGAACCCTGAACGAAAGAGATTGTCCTCCCAAAACTGCAAATGCTTGGTATGATGCTCCCCAATTATGACTCATACTGATCCATTTGCCTGATTTACTTCCACGCACCCACATGTTTGATATATCTCCTCCTCCGGCTACGTTCATTACATATACTAATAACCAATACCCATTTCCTTGGAACTTGAATCGTAGTCCTCCAGGTTTCGCACACGGTACCCTACAAAACAGTAATATAACCATGTTGAGTAAACAAATGCCATAATTAGGCAAAATGAGTAAATCTCATTTACCAATGTGCTCGAATTCAAGATATAAGTACCTGCGGTATGTAACAGGGACAATGCCGGCTTTCCATTGTGCGAATTTCATGAAAGCAGGTTTGGCCAAGTCGAAATGGGTCCTAGGCGGGTTGCACCATCCACCGTTGTTACTATCTTGGGCCCAGTTAGGAGGGCAAAGATTTGTAGCAGTGACAGTTATAGCTGGGGAACCTCCATAACACCATTTAGAATTAACACACTTCATTTGGAAACAACTTCCACATGCATAGCCATTGTTAAACAATGTTGTGCTCAATGCTGCAGTGTTAGTCCCATATCCACTGTCAAACAAGTTCCCATACCCACAAGCTCCGCCTGCAATATTGACGACAAAAGACGCACAAATAAGATTTAGATGAAATTGCATAGATAAGGGTTGCACAATATGTGCATTATTTATCATAAACGCCATTTGTGTTTTACTCAATATGTATGTTGTTTATCAGAATACGACTCGGTTACATACCCATTGTTTCACGAGCAGTTTCATCTCCGTAAAATGTAGCATGTGCATATTTCCATGAGGAGGCACGAAACTTAACGACAGAACCATAAGTTGCAGCTCGGGTAATTGTTGGTTCCGTGATCAGCAAACTTAAGGCGATGCTGATAAGCAAGAAAGTAATGGAATTGCAGGAGCTGAAGGAGAAAAAGAAAGCCATAGTTTGAGAGGTATATTTGAACACCCTGCTTTCAGAAATGGTAAATTGTTTGTGTGGGCAGTTTAGTTTTGATGTGAACTACACTACGGAATGTACTCTTTATATAGGCATCCGTACTTAGTGGACACCCATGTATGTTAGTCCTTTTTATGTCAACTGAGTAGTTTAGTACAAAAAAAGAGTAGTTTAGTACAAAGGACATTAGGTACACTGGACTCTAATCGAAAGAAAATGCCTATTCCATAGATTGAATAAGTGTACAAAGTGTAGCGATTGGAGGATAAGTGAATGATTAAGAATAACTTAGAATATTAGATGTTCGTTAGTAGTTTTTAATCATTTCTTCATTTATTTCTTGATAAAGACCAAGTTTAGTTGACGATTATTAATTTTAAGTTGACAAAAAAAGTAAGAACATTGAAATTTTCATGGGCCGGTTAATGACGTGAACTCAACTAACCCAATATAGATTGAAAATGGCAATTCCTCCTTGTCAAACAAATTGTATAATTGCAAGAAAAAATTACTTTTATAATATATTTTTTTTCTTTCGAAACAAGAAGTTTTATATTAAAGAGAAAAGAGGCATAGCCTTTACAAGCGCCAGAAGGCTACTTATATAGTAATATTTTATCTCGATGTTTTTCTTCTTGCTCGATGAACGTAAGTTTTACAAATGTAAATAGTTACTCAAGGTAATCGAAAATTCATACTACAATTGTTCTCTTTTTCCTTTTTCTTTTTCAAGTTCGGCAGTGGTGAAGGAAATAAATCAGAATACTTTATAAATTTCGTTGTTCATCAGATTTTCTTTTAATAAAAGTAAAAATATAATTGTTACATAAGTGTTTATTTATTCAAAAATTCTAAACAAAACGTTCGGAAATAACTCCTCCAAAACTGCATCCCATATAACTTTTCTACTGCCTCACATGGCATTCCATTTGGGACCCGTCATTCCCTGAAAAGGCTTTCAATTTCTCTTTTGATGGTTGTTTTGGGAATAAAACGATTTTGGAGGAGTTTTCGCATTGGCAATATAGTCAATCTCGGCCGAGATGGCCAGATATCGGTTGAAATACCGGTTTCAGCACTCAGCCGAGACGAAACACGTTATATCGCCAATACGGTACTCGGTTGGAAATGTCGAACGAGATAAACCCTGCCTGATTAGCCAAGATTAGGTGGTCTAGGAAATTTAGCATTTATATGAGGGTAGCTTAAAAAATTTACCTAAAGCAAATATAGCATTTGACACGAATTTTATGTGTAAATTTAATTATTATGTCAGAGAAATAATCGCCTATTGCAAGGGCAATTCATAAATATACTTGCTAGGACGGTTTATCAAAGACAAGTAGGTTCATATATCAGTATGGAGCATAAATATATTTGTGTTTTCGATATGATATAAACATATTTGTGTTTTCGATGAGATATGTATAGAAACCTTTGATATAATAAACTTTGAAACCAAAATGTCAACAAGATTTCAACGACAATCTTCCCGATACGAAATTGTAACAGTTTCTCCTTCCCAATCGACACAGACAAGAATTTGATATTGACTACACTGCTTATTGATTTGTTTAGAATCACATTTTGGAATAGGACAGTTGGCTCCCATCTGGCAGAAGTTTCACCGTTATACTAGAGGGTGCTTCCTAATGATGCATTTAGTTTAGGTAAAAGAGCATGCCATATGTTAAAGTGCAGAGATAACACTTCCGAAGTTTATTTCCGACTTTTAGAAGTTAATTTGGATACACGATTTTAAAATGATTATAAGTAAGAAAAAATCATATTTTTGCGAAGCAAATTTTTGACTGCTGAGACTGATTTCTGTCTTTAAGAGAAGCAGGAGCACTTTTCCTTCTGATATCCAAACATGCTATTAGGGACTTACAAATAATGATTAGAAATTTTTTTAAATGGACGGTAAACCTGATTAGAACTTTTCCAATGAAATTGTATCCTACATGTAGCAATTTTATGCTACATGGATGATAAATTACTACCTCCGTTTCAAAAATATAAGAGTAATTCACAAATAGAGTAATTTACAAATAAATTGGTATCTCATTTACCTGGATTAAGTAATCCATCACATCAGCTTTGCAAATACAAGGCTGTTAATGGGGTACCAATTTACTTGGGGGCCGGTGTACCAACCCAAAGGAAAACAATTGCTTTGTCTTATATGTAATGTGGTAGCCCCCAAGCAATTATGTACCCCCTAGTAGCAATCTTGTGCAAATGGAGTTCAAATTTTGAAAATATGATGAAGAAAAAGAACAGAAATACAATGATATTGGCGTAATTTTTGAGTTGTTAATGGTAAATGAAAAACAAAATATAATTGTTGAACTATATAAAGTATAAAAATAAGCACCCCCGAATGAAATAAAAAAAATGATATGCACAAAGCTCTTGGGATGCACAAAACTTTTCATAATTGTGGCTACACAAATCAATGCAACTCATGGAAGGTTTTTTTTTTTTTTTTTTTTTTGAAAAGGTTGACAGATTCATTAACTCACATATTTGTTACATCTCTCGGGAATTTAATTAGTCCAATTTTTGTCAGAATGTATAATATTTGAAAGGAAGGGTGGGCATATGTTTTGCCAAATTTTTGTTGATGGCGAAGTTGGTTGTCGTGCTTGGTGCTTTACTGCCTGATTTGCCAGTTCATCTGCTACTTGATTTGCTTCACGGTATGCATGTTGTAGCTGTGTTTGGGGTATTTTGTGCATGAGTTCCTTGATTTCCTTAAGCATAGTTTGTAAGTACCAAGGTTGGTCATTTTCCGATTATTATAGTAGTTGGATTATTGCGTTTGAATCCATTTCAAACCAAACCTTTCTCCATTGTTGTTGAATTGATATCCTTATTGCTAGGAGTAACCCCCATGTTTCCGTCGTTGTTGATGTTGTGCTTCCTAGCGGTGCTGCCATTGCAATATCTGCCTATGATTCCTACTTCGTCTGATCCCGGGTTTCCTTTTGCTTCTCCATTTGTGTTTACCTTGATCCAATCCTCCGGTAATGCTTCTCATCTGACCATTATAGTTGTTGATGTTTCTGGTCTATGTAGGTGATATGGTGATGGTGGTAGGTCTGGTTGAATTGACATTAAGTGTTGTTGTGGACATATGCATTCTTCAAACATTACCTGTATTATTTGAGTTATTTGAGTTGGTGATTGATTTTGTTTCCTGTAAACTTTTGCATTCCTTTCCAACCAGAGATGTCATAACGTAAAGCCAAAGAGGGCCTTAATCTTGTTTGACAGCTTCGGGTTTAGTACTTCATGTAAGCCAGGGCCGGTCCTGAGTATTTTTTGCCCCAAAGCGAACCCAACCAATGTTGCCCCCTTACCCTAAAAGAAATTGGATCAAGAGCGTAGCTGCATTAGGTTGTTTATAATCTGTTTCAAATTTTTTTCCATCCTTAAAAGCCGACATACTAATTAACATTTAATCATCGATGATCTATGATTGTCTAAGAATGGAGTAGAGTTTCACACAACAAACACAATCCCCAGAAAAATAGAATTACAATTGAATTTATAGCATTCCAAACTTACCTTGAGACATAGAGAGAAATCAAATAACTTTTTCAAACATTCAGAAATCCTAAGATTCCTAACTACACCAGCTTAAGTCGAATTTCAATTGGTTGGAAAATTAGTTCCTCAATCTTCTCCAAATTCTTTTCTCAGTTAGCTAGCAACTAAATACTAATACAAAACACTCCTATTTTGTTGCCCCCTAGGCTTGTTGCCCTGAAGTGGAGCTTTCCCTGCTTCCCCTTCAGGACCGGCCCTGTGTAAGCTTGTGGGTGGTTGTTAAGGAGTGTTTATCCTTTGGTTTGTTAGGTTATGTTGGTTTTTGCCGCGTTGATTTGTTGCCAAACTAGTTGAGCTTGTTGATATTGGAATAAAAGATGGTGTGATGTCTCTGCTGTGGTGTTACATAGAGGACATAGGTTTGCGTTTGTGATATGTCTCTCTCCTAGAGTATTGAATACGTGGGTAATCCTTCTAAGTTGGCTTTCCATAAGAAAAGGCTGATTTTTGGTGGGCATTTCAAATTCCAGATGGATTTGAAAAATATAGTAGTTGATGATATGGACAATGGTTGCTACTGTCGTTGGGAATTTGTTGGTTGTTGGTTGGTTGTGTTGTTGTTACTTGAGGTATTTTGGTTATGATAGGTTTTTTGGTTTTTTGGGTTTTGAGGTAGATAATTTTGGTTGTGTTCGAGGTTGTTGATTTTTGGGGTTGTTAGAACCTGGTAGCCTATATTTGTTGTATATGCTCCTGTTTTTGAGAATGGCCAAATAATGGTGTCTAGTTTTGGGTTTTGTGGTAGGTGGATGTTAGTGATGTGATGTGCAATGGTGGGTGGGAACATGGTATATATGATCTCATGGTTCCATGAGTTTGATGGAGTGTTAATAGGTTGGATACCTTGATATTCGGTAATGGTAGATGAATGAGTGGTTTGGTTTGGTGCGGTATCCAAGTGCCCGATATTGAAGTGTTTTGACCATTTCCAATTTGTGATAGACGATGTTCCTGCAAAAAAACAACTAGGTTAGTTAAACTTTTTCACATAGGACTCACTGATGGTTGTTGTTAGAGCATTGCTCGGTCGAAATCGCAAGCGTTGCTATCTCAAGCTTGTTTGTCAAGTTTAGTTGCCAAAACTATAAGTCTTGTTTTCTAGTCTACTTATAGCAAAGTCTCGATTAGGATAGAAAGTGTAGTTGAGCTTTAGACTTCACGCGTTCATCGATTGAAGACGAAGAACTACTTAGGAGAGATTGTGGAACTTCACCAACAAAAGTTATGTGGATACTTGAACTCATCTATCACTCAAAAGTCTATCTACTCTATCTCCTATTTGAGACAAAAGTCGTATATCTATATAGACTTCGATTATACACATTTGATATTTCGAGCTGAGTTTAAATCGCTTACATATTTCTCGAAATATGTGTTGGTAAGCTTTCGCTTTAACCAATTTCATCTTATATTCTTGACGAAAGTCAAAAGATGATCATGTGAAAATCGCCTGGAATATCTTACATGATATGTGTGAGACAGTCATTTGATGTAGACTCGGAATGTTTCGTATTGATCATTCGATCACTTGAAAATTGCTTCGAAGCTAATAGTTTGTGTGAGACAGCTATTCCCGTCTTCTAAGAATGTTTCAATGATTGAAATGAGAGTTTAGAACAAATTAACCATGATTGGATATAGCACAGTATGCGTACTTGTATGCTAACTGTTGCAAGTTATTCCAAGTCCAGGAACCATGGTATGCATACCCGTACGCATACTGGTTGGTTAATGAAAGTCCGTGAACTCAATATGCGCACCCGTTCGCGTACTGGCGTAAGTTCAAGCTCCGGAATTTAACTAAGCTCGGTGGTATGCGTACACGTTCGCGTACTGGCGAATCGAAACTTAGTCCGGCTACTTAGGTATGCGTACCCGTTCGCGTACTTGAGTAGGTTATGTTCTTAAATCGGTTTGTTCATGAACTAATACATTTATATATTAAGGAATGCAATCTTTTGCAAATTGTGGCTATAATGTTCATGAATTAATTCACGTGAATCAAAATCTATTTTGCTTCAATTGTGTCTTGTATACTTCTATGAGAATATAAACAATTGAATAACTCTAGAACTAGTATCATTTGAGTCATTTGAACTAGTTATGGTTAAGATGAATAAGTTTGATATGAAAGTGTTCATATGGCTAACTTCGGTTAACTATTTTTAAGCCAACAAGGTGTACATGTTTAGGTACGGTTACCCATATCTAAATGAAGTCGCTTTTCATTTGTGTGTAACAAGCTAAGTTCGATCTAACAGTTGAAAGATATTAGCTTGAGTCTAATCAGGTTTTTATCTAACGGTCAATATATAATGCTTTGTTACCAAGGTAACATTGATTGCAAACCCTAATTTGAAGACTATATAAGGGAGAACTCTAGCAACTGGGAAACCTAATCCCCACACCTCCTGTGTGATACTAGTTGCGGCTAGAGTCGATTCTTCTTTAACCTAGGTTTTTTTTAAACCATTATAGGTTAACGAATTGAAGACTTCATTGGGATTGTGAAACCAGACCCGACTATTTTCTCTGTAGTTGCGTGTTCTGATCTTTCTGTTTGCTATCGTATTGAGTACTATCTTCTTTAAGATTTGCTCGAGATTTAATCTCCGAAAGGCAAGATAAAAAGTAGTCACAAACATCTTCGTCTCATCGTTTGTGATTCCACAATATTTTGTTTCGCTACCATACGATTAAGATTATTGTGAGGTGATTGATATTACTTGGTTGTTCTTCGGGAATATAAGTCTGGTGTATAAATTGGTTCATGTTCACCTTGATTTATCAAAAGATAGAACAAAACTTGTAGGTATTTCTGTGGGAGATAGATTTATCTATTCAATAGACTTTTCTGTGTGAGGCACATTGGTTTATCAAGTCTTCGACTTTGGGTCGTAGCAACTCTTAGTTATGGGTGAGATCGGTTAAGGGAATCAAGTGCGTAGAGTCATGCTGGGATTCAGAGGCGTAAGGAACGCGACTGTATCTGGATCAGTGTGAGATTGGTTAGGGCTCAACTACATTCCAATCTGAAGTTAACCCTGAGTAGGCTAGTGTCTGTTGTAGTTGCAGGAAATCCTACATTACACCCCTCACTAGAATATACACAATTAAGTCATTTTAAGATGAATGATTATGATTCATATTGATTGAATACTTGAATCTTTACAATATGAAATAGAACTGAGTTATAGAATTACAATCACTCTAAAATTTTCTCTCTCCTAATGACTTGCTTAACAATTCAAAGAGAACCCCCCCCCCCACTCAACAGACTTACTCAACCCTTTCTATAGGGTAGTACACAGTGGATGACAGCTAAGCTGTCCTTTATTTTCGGGAATGTCTTGCGAAATATCGCAAGCGTACAAGTATACAATCTCGCGACACTCTTAAACTTCGCCATATTTTCATATCTTCCTCGTGTTCTGGCTGTCGTCATTCATTGCGTCATTTATTTTACTTCCCTGCGACTCCCTCGCAATGTCGTCATTTATTAATCTCGCGAAGTATTGATGTCGCGATATTCTGATCTTACATCTGTAGTGGCTTAATACAGTGTGGTGTTCAAATCTGGACTAGGTCTGTGGGTTTTTTTGTATTTGCGATTTCCTCGTTAACAAAATTTCCGGTGTATGTGTTATTTCTTTTCCGCATTATATTTTCTATATAATTGAAATATCACAGGTTGTGCGTAGTTCAATCAATTAGACAATCCAACCTTTGGTTGTTGATATAAATTGATTAACACTCGAACATTGGTCTTTGGTACCATTCAAGTTGTTTCACACAATAATCAGGCTCACCGATTTGTATCTATTTGATTTGCTGATTACATTGTGAAACGGAGATACAACTCTTGGATATATTTTCATTGATTGAGTCTGAGTGTCTAGTTGATTCTCTTTGAATTGTATTAGAGTTTGTCCATAATGATTGCTAAATGAAATATTATGTGAGGTTGTTAGACCCCCGCTTTTTCAGTTGTGGTTTTCCGATTGGGTTTGCCTTTGGCCATTGTTTCCCAAATGGATTTGTCATCTCCATGAACTTGCCGAAATTTCTTCATGAGTAATGCTTGGTTGTATTCCCGTCTTCGCCGGATGCCCGTGCCACCCATGTCTTTTGTTCAAGTCACCATGGACACAATTTTGTGTTTGATTTGATCTCAATTATGTGTATTGTTATTTGTTAGTGCTCGATTTCGTGCATATTTGATTATTTTATGTTTTTGTAGGTGTTTTTGGAGAAATAAACTTTTGCGGAGAAATTGGCTAGAAAAGTGACATTTGAACCTCCGGAGAAAATTACTTAAGGCACCCCAGATATGCGCTAAAGGCACCCGGAGGAGTTGATAAAGGCATCCAGGAAAATTACTGTTTACACCCAATAATTTATTATTTGCACCCAAGTTGCTAAAGGGAGACCAGCCATGGATAAGGGGGAAGTCACTTTCTTCCCAAATTCAAATCTGAAAAAAGGCGGGAAAACCTATTATTTCACTGCAGAATTAGGGTTGTATTTTTGGAGGATTTTGGGAGAGATTTAACCGCTGGATTTTGTTGGAATAGGCTCGTTAAGCCTAAATAGGGATGATATGTGTTTTGATTAGATTGGGCTAGATTTCAAGTTGGATCGAAACAGAGGTGAAGAAAGTTACGAGTCCTTGTTGAGCTTATTTTTGGAATTTCAGGGAGACTAATTCGTAGATAAGTTTACCAAAGATTCTTATCTATCTAAAGAAGAGTTTGGGAGGAGTTAGACAGCTCAGAAACACGTAAATAAGTCGGCAGAGAGATTATTGTCGTGGCTTGCACGGAAATAAAAGAAGTAATTTAATCGGGATTTTGAGGTTTCTGAAGTGTATAAAAGGTGTTGCCGAGCTCCATAGAAGGGTATTGAAGTTTAGAATAAGTTAGGGGAAGTTTAGAACACCACAGAGCCGAGGAATCGAAGTTGCAGGAAACAGGATTTGCTGCTGCTGCTGCTGAAGAACATGAAGAACATAAGACGCATTAGAACAATCTTTTATTCTACAGCATATCCCTTCTATCGTTTCCTGTAACAAATCTTTATTGCAACAGTTCTTTGTAACAGTCAGTTTGTAACGCCTATAAAACGTTGCAAATTGTCTGCGTTATTAGTTTTCTCTTGTTTTTCACCCTTTTGAGCTATGAACACCTATTTTGAGCACGTAAATAAAATGAGGAGCTAAACCCCTTAGCTGAGGCGACGGAGGAAGCCATTGTTCCATGAAAAGTAGTATATGAAAAAGCGGGGGTACAACAACCACACCCAACAATTCGTTTGGCAATCTGAATAGACAAACTCCAATATACTTTCAAGAGAATCAACTAGACGGTTAGACTCAATCTAGAGAAAAGTATATCCAAGAGTTTTGTATCTATATATCTCAATTCAATCTGCAATCAGCAAATAGAAATTTGCAAGCCCGATTGAATATAAGAGAAATAACTTGAACGGTACCAAAGACCAATGTTCAAGGATCAATCAATCTCAATCAACAACCAAAGGTTGGATTTCCCAATTGATTGATTCAACGCACAACCTTGTGATATTTCAATTATATAAAAATATAATGCGGAAAAGAAATAACACAGACACCAGAAGTTTTGTTAACGAGGAAACCGCAAATGCAGAAAAACCTCGGGACCTAGTCCAGATTTGAACACCACACTCTATTAAGCCGTTACAGACACTAGCCTACTACCAATAAACTTCGGTCTGAACTGTAGTTGAACCCTAATCAATCTCACATTGATTCAAGGTATAGTTGCGTTCCTTACGTCTCTGATCCCAGCAGGATACTACACACTTGATTCCCTTAGCTGATCTCACCCACAACCAAGAGTTTATACGACCCAAAGTCGAAGACTTGATAAACAAATCTCTCTCACACAGAAAAGTCTTTAGGAATAGATAAATCTGTCTCCCACAGAAATACCTACGGGTTTTGTTCCCTTTTTTGATAAATGAAGGTGAGTAGGAACCAATTGATATACCAGACTTATATTCCCGAAGAAAAGCCTAGAAATATCAATCACCTCACAATAATCTTAATCGTATGGTAGCGAAACAAGATATTGTGGAATCACAAGCGATGAAACGAAGATGTTTGTGATTACTTTTAATCTTGCCTATCGGAGAATAAATCTTGAGCCAATCTTAAAGGAGATCGTACTCAAACACGATAGAAGATGCAAGATCAGATCACGCAACTACAGAGAAAATAGTTAGGTATGGCTTCACAATCCCAATGAAGTCTTCAAGTCGTTAACCTACAAGGTTTCGTGAAAAACCTAAGGTTAAAGGAGAATCGACTCTAGCTTATACAACTAGTATCACACAGGAGGTGTGGGGATTAGATTTCCCAGTTGCTAGAGTTCTCCTTTATATAGTTTTCAAATCAGGGTTTGCAATCTAAGTTACCTTGGTAACAAAGCATTCAATATTCACCGTTAGATTAAAACCTGCTGATTGGATTCAAGCTAATATCTTTCAACCGTTAGATCGAACTTAGCTTGTTACACACAAATGAAATGTACCTTCATTTGGGTTTATGTAACCGTACCTAAACGTGTACACCATGTTGGCTCAAAAATAGTTGACCAAGGTTAGCCATATGAACACTCTTATATCAACTTAAAAAGCGGGGGTCTAACAACCACACCCAATATTTCGCTTAGCAATCTGTATGGACAAACTCCAATATACTTTCTAGAGAATCAACTAGACAGTCAGACTCAATGTAGATAAAAAGTATATCAACGAGTTTATATCTCAATCTCTCGATTTGATCTTTACTCAAGCAAATAGAAATCTGCGAGTCTTTATCAAAGAGAGATAACTTGGATGGTACCAAAGACCAATATCCAAGTGTCAATTAATTTTAATCAACAACCAAAAGGTCGGATATTCTAATTGATTGAACAACGCACAACCTGTGATATTTCAATTATATAAACAAATATAATGCGGAATAGAAATAACACAGACACCAGAATTTTGTTAACGAGGAAACCGCAAATGCAGAAAAACCCCGGGACCTAGTCCAAATTGAACACACACTGTATTAAGTCGCTACAGACTCTAGCCTACTCCAAATTAACTTCGGTCTGGACTGTAGTTGAACCCCAATCAATCTCACACTGATCCAAGGTACAGTTATGCTCCTACGCCTCTGATCCCAGCAGGATGCTACGTACTTGATTCCCTTAGCTGATCTCACCCACAACTAAGAGTTGCTACGACCCAAAGTCGAAGACTTTAATAAACAAATATGTATCACACAAAAAGTCTATAGTAATAGATAAATCATGCCTCCCACGAATAAACCTATGAGTTTTGTTCCGTCTTTTGATAAATCAAGGTGAACAGAACCAATCAATAACCCGGACTTATATTCCCGAAGAACAACCTAGTATTATTGATCACCTCACAATAATCTTAATCGACGCAGTGAAAAAAGATATTGTGGAATCACAAACGATGAGACGGAGTGTTTGTGATTTCTTTTCTATCTTGCCTATCGGAGATAAAAATCTCAAGCCAATTATTTCAATTGTACTCGCATAATGATGTAGAAACAAAGAAGATCGTATCACACAACTACAAGAAAAATAGTATCGGTCTGGCTTTACAATCCCAATGAAATCTTTAAGTCGTTAACCTGGTTTTAGAAGAAGAAAACCAAAGGTTAAAGGAGAATCGACTTTAGCTAAGCAAACTAGTATCACACGTAAAGTGTGGGGATTAGGTTTCCTAGTTGCTAGAGTTCTCCCTTATATAGTCTTTCAAATCAGGGTTTGCAATCAATGTTAGCTTAGTAACAAAGCATTCAATATTCACCGTTAGATGAAAACCTGATTAGATTCAAGATAATATTTCTCAACCGTTGGATCGAAAACTTAGCTTGTTACACACAAACAAAATGTTCAATTTTGGGTTTATGAACCGTACCCAAACATTAACATTTGTTGGCTCAACAATATTCAACCAAATGGTTAGCCATATGAACTAGTTCAAATGACTCAAATGAACTAGTTAGAGAGTTGTTCAATTGCTTAGATCTTATGTAACTACACAAGACACAATCGAAGCAAAAACGGTTTGATTCACTCGAATCGGTTAATGAACTTTATAGCCACGGTTTGCAAAAGCATTCCTTAGTTTATATAAACATTAGTTCAAGAACAACCGGTTTTATATATAACCTACTCAAGTTCGCGGACTTAAGCTCATGGAAGGAGTACACAAACTCCAGCAGAAATTCTCGGGTGAGAACTTCCGTCAGTTCGCGGACTTGGCTTGCGCCACTTCTATTTCTCTTGATCAACAAAGTTCGCAAACTTTGGTTCAAGGAATAAGGACTTATACATATATGTGTTTCCACAACAATGCTTATATCCTACCAATGGTTATGTAATCTAAACTCTCATTTCAATCATTGAAACATTCTCAGGGAACGTTATATAGCCGTTATTCACAGACCATTTTTCGTCAGAGCAATTTCCAAAGTGATTGAAACATAACATGACTTTCGTCACTAGGTAAAGATGAATTCGGTTAAAGCGAAAGCTTACCAACACATATTTCGAGAAATAGATAGGCGAGTTAAACTCGGCTCGAAATAGCTAATGTGTATAATGAAAGTCTATACGTCTAAATGACTTTTGTCTCAAGAGTAGGAGATAGAGTAAATAGACTTTTGAGTGACAAATAAGTTCAAGTCTCCACATACCTTTTAGTCGATGAAGTTCCACCGGTTCCTCGAGTAGTCCTTCGTCTTGTATGATGATTTCCATGGAGTTCTTGAGCTCAATTACACTTTTTATCCTAGTCCGAGACCTTTAGCTACATAGGCTATAAATCAAGACTTATAGTTTTGATCAGTAAAATTGACAACCATGCTTGAGATAGCAACGCATGCGAGTTCGACCGAGCAATGCTCTAACAATCTCCCACTTTGTCAATTTTAGTGGCAAAACTATTAATACATATGGAATACAAAAAACAAATAAATTAACTTTTGTAGCTCCTATTCCACATGTCTAATCTTCAACATTATTCGAAATATTCGTCACTTCCAAGTACTCCAATGATCCCAAAGGTTGTAAGTTTAGCATCATCGTTGTTGAAAATCCGTAGCTATAACAACAAGATAACAAGAGTTCTCAATCATTGTTATACAATGTCATAGTATCATTACACAGCGTCAAAGTCCAATCGTATCACAACTTCAACAACAATACTATGGTGATATGTATCACTCCCCCTTAGTCAATACTCCATCTCACATGGAAACCACTCCCCCTTACATAATGATCCGAAAACCATATGTATTTGTAGTGTGACTACATATTAATTCTCCCCTTTTTGTCAATAAAATTGGCAAAGGTACAAGAACGGGATCCTAATGAAATTTCCGAAAGAGACGTTTCATGACCAAAAGAAATAAACACACATCATCTTATTTAGATGCAATCATAAAGCCGAAGCTAAATGCATTCATCATGGAGTTTTAAAGATACAAGATAACCCCTATAATATTCCACAGCCGCACTCCCCACAAAGATATGGCAATTAAGCGCAAGTTCAAAAAGAACTCTCCCCCATAATATGTCATTCCCGAAAGAACAACAAGAGCGACCTTAATTTCGAAAGAAAAGAAGGATTTCTTTGGACATAACAAATCACATACAAGTATGAATTTGAATCCAAAATACTCAATTAAATTAACCACAAGAGAACCCATGATTAATTTAATCGAAATACACAATCAAACTAATCACAAAGAGTAATCAATTTAATTGGCCATACTCACATAAGAGAATCTATGGAGAAATGACTAAGTTAATCATGAAAATAACCAACCCAATCAAAAGTGCTCAAACATAAGAAAACTTATGGAGTCATAATTAAATAACCAAACAAGATGATTAAATTAGTTCAATATGCTCGTCATAAAGTATCTTATGGAACAACAAAAAAGCTAATCATGAAAATAATCAACTTAGTTGTTATAGTGCTCAACATAAGACACATTACGGAGCCTCACAGTAATACACAAAAAATATGGATCAGGGAAGATCAATTACTGCGGAATACACAAGGATTCATTCTATTTTCCATCACAATTTGCACCATGACATTTAATAAACATAATCCTTGAAAAACAAAAGATTTTAACCTATCTTCCATCAATAATTGACAATATAGGCATAACTTTTGTATTTGTCAAAAGTCCATTCATTCCTTTATCAATATAAGAATATCGATTTACGAAAGACTTTAATTTTGACAAGATATGGGACAATCATAGTTCACGGAAGCAAACACACATATCCCATAAACAATTGCAATATATAAAACCATAAAGATTAATACTGCAAAAAATCATCTTCCAAACAAGTTTAGAATTTAAACCAATAAATCTTAAAACATGAAGATGAGAACGTTGGACATAGCTATGTGTAATCACAATAATGGTTATTCCAAAATCTAGTTATTCTTCTAACAAAAACAGAAAAATAGAATATTTACTAGACAAAACTAAATCAAAAACAGACTTTTATGCTGGTAGGCCCGAAAAGATGTATAAATATATGTATTTTACGGCCTACGGTTATACCGCAAGTGCACGGTGTCGTGATGTAGCACTGGGCACGTACGGGTCGAACCACAGAGACTTGTGGTGCCCTTATGTGATCTAAGGCTTCTTCTTCAACTGAATTCTAAGTGACAGAGACAACAGATGGTAACATAGATATTTTTGTGCCAATACGGCTGTTTTTGAACTGTGATCCTAAACTAAGGTATAAAACAGAGACAAAGGTATGTTTGGGTTCTCAATTCCACCACTAAATTCCTAGTATGTGCTTTCAACTAAGTTAAGTGTCTTGTTCCTATAGTAGCTAAGGGCAATTAATGTCAATTCCGCCACTTAACTAAGGGGTTTCACCATGTAAAACTTCAAATACCACTAAGGGTACTAACCCAGGCATTAGTTATCTAATCAAGTATAACTAATCAAAGGAATTAGCATTTAATAATTGAAACAAGAGCTGAATCACTCTCACTCAAGTGTTAACTAACTACAAAGGCATCCATGGCTTTGGTATGCACTTTGTGAGAGAAAAGAGTTGAAGTGATAAAATTGAAGTTATCTAATAAATATTAAGCATACAAGAACATCTCAACCGAGTTTAAACACAACCGTGAATTAGGGTTTCATCTCAAACCCTCACACTAAATTAAAACACAAAAATAATGTAAATTAAATCTATTGATCGCCCGGCTAATCCAAAGCGTAACTCTAACATCACACATACCACTTCAATTTATACATGCAAGTGAAAAATATCTCCAACCCTAATTCTTCTCAAAAATCAAGATAAAATAGAAAACAAATCGAGATACTCTCACCCATACTTCGAATCGTCCTCTCCACCTGTCACTTTGCTTCGAAATCGCCATGCATGGGTTGCTCGAGAAAACCCTAACCCTAATTAGCTCTGACCTAGCTTCTAAGGTGAGGAGAAGCTATGAAAGAGTTAATCGAGGGAGAGAGTGGCGGAGCAGGTGGTGATAGCTTGTTTTGTCAGGGAGAGGGAGGCGGTAAGGATCTGGTTTGGTCGGGGGATGGGTGTTGCAGAGCTCTGCCATGGTCGGGTAAGGGAAAGAGAAAAGAAAGGGAAGAGGAAGACGGGTCGATGAATATGGGGTTGATATAGGTTGTTGTGGTGTGAGACGGGAGTAGCGAGGGATGATGCATCAGCCGCAGCGAGCGTTGGATGTAGAAGATCGAAATCTCGACGGTTTGGAGTGGACGGGCTCGGATCCGGGTCGCGGGTAGCTCTAGCCCATGTCTTGAGATGAGTTGCTATGTGTTGGGTTGCAACTGTTGCGCGCGGGCTTTGGCTATCTGCTCCATAGATGCTTGACTCCAATTCTTCGCTCTTTTGGCTCCTCGATTTCTCCGAGCTTTATTTATTACCTAAAAACACAAAATTAATTAATACAAATATTTATTCTTGAAAACAAAGAAAACACAGAATATGGGATAATATCTGATTTATAAGCGCAAAAGATGAGTAAAATGCCAATAAAAAGGTGTATAAATATGCACTATTTGGCACTCATCAAATACCCCCAAACCTGAATTTTACTTGTCCTCAAGTGAAACAGAAATTAGGAAATCCTAACTATACCACCGTCGTAGGTCTCTCGAATGCATTTAGCGTATGCACTAAGCCTTTAAACCCCTAGGTGTCCCTAGTGGACGAGTTGTAGTCTCGTGAGGGTTTACAAGAGGTGTACCCACAAAACCTTCTCCAACTTCGAGTGTAAAAGAGTCTCAAGCCTCCTAAGAGCTATGAGGACATAGAGTTTCGCATGCTAGTAACAAAAGTTAGAACTATCGAAGAACGCATTCTCATCCTTAAGTCTTTGCGAGAAGTAACCATACCATATGAAAGAATTCGGATTCGATTGTGATCATAAGCCTCGACTTCTGCCTCACCATTAGGATTTTATGATAATTGCACTCAAAAAGATCGCTTTTTAGTCTCTCATGTGTGCGGGCAGGAGTAAAGAGAGAAATCCCGCACACGTTGTAGGTAAGAAGGATAACCTTCCGAAATAAAATCTGAGACTCCACAAAAGTGTGGACAAAAAGAATCTTTTTCTAATGATCTCTAAGAAGGGAAAATCAACCATTAGTAAGGGGTGGGAGTACTCACTCACTTCTCACCCGATCGGCAATTAATATCACTCTCTCATAAGAAACCATAGAAACGTCTTCAATCTTCGGTCTTGGTCTTCAATTGTTGAGGACGAACTTCTAAACTTCACAAAACTTGACAATTTTTAACTTTTCTACTCAAATTCCTTGTTGTTTGGATTTTTCTTTTCTAAACTCTTCTTTACCATGGTGGTAGCAAAAATAAGAAAATAAACTACAATATTTTTTTGATTTTTGATTTTTTTTTTTTTTGATTTTTTTTTTTTTTTTTTTTTTTATCATAAGTGAAAATAAAAATACAAATACAAATAATGAAACAACTAACTCCATGGACAAAGGACTTTATCACTCAATTTTTCCACAACTTGTATTGTCTTGATTTTATAAATTTTATTAATTCTCATCCTATTTTCTTTTCTTTTCTGCACATAAACCTTGGACTATATCAATTTTTCTTTCAATATTCTGATTCTGCTCCGGTTGCTGACGATGATGTGTTTCTATGGGTCTTGCTGATTGAGAGAGAGAGAGATGCTAACTGTAAATCGGTATTTAGAAGGAGTTTTCATCTTTAGACGTCACCCTCATGATTGACAAAAACTAGCACTCAAGAGTTCAAAAGTAGTGCTGAAAATGGTGCGAAGTTGGGTAGCTCACCATTCCTACCCGGAATTTACGTACGGTGACACACACTCTAACAACTTTTCTAGAAAGTTGCAAAAATTGAAGGTTGGTGCCTCACTTGATGTAAATTGGGTAGTCTCCACTATGGGTGATCACAATTCTACTACCGAATACCTAACAGCACCTAATTCGCCCTCCGGTATGGTTAAATCCAACTTTAACGCTCTAATCAACTAAGGAACCCGATTGCGTTTTCCGACTTCCAAGTTCTGTTATTTCGGTCAGAATCTCTATGTAAACATAGCTAAAAGCATGCTAGTGACTCTAAAATCTCTAAAGTTGGAGGTTTTACAAAAAGGGTTTTTGAAATTTTTTTTTTTTTTTAAAAATAAAAGGTAAAATAAAAGACTAAAAACTCTAAATGCAAATGCACCCCCAAACCTAAATCAAACATTGTCCTCAATGTGTCTACATATAGAAAAAAAAATTAAACAAATCACATACCGAGAGAACTATGCCGATAAGAGAAAAGGGAAGAGATTACACGGATATCGGCGGGAGCAAGGTTGAGCTTCATTAGTCAAGGCAAAATCCAACATTCTCGGTGGAGATCATATCGATTAGCACAATATATGCACAAGAAGGCTCAACCGATTCAAGAAAAGAAAAATTTAACAAGTCCTACAAAATTTACTAACAATCTAAAGAGTTGCGGGTCAACCCAATAGAAAATATGTACATAGAACATGAAAATGGGCTTTGGTTTATGTGGGAAGTTGGTTTATTGGGCTTTGGATTGTTTGGGATTTGGTTTGTTTGGGAAAGTTTGGTTTATTTGGGAGGCCCGGGTTGCTGTGGGCTCAATTTGGTTTGTTTGGGATTTTGGTGTTTGAAGCCCAAAATTTTTGAATCTGCACAGCCCAGTTGTGTTGAAAAAAATGTAGCCCAGAGGATATGGGCTCAGTGTGTGTAATAAGCCCAGGAGATGGTTAGGTTCAGCTTGTGTGCACACACCCGGCTCGGAAGGTTGGTTATGTGGGCAGCCTAGTGATGTTGTGGGCTCAGTTGTTTCACAGAGCCCAGGTTATGTGAATGCACAGGCCAGTAGTTGGCAACTCAGTTTATGGACACTGGGCTTTAGTTTGGTTGCAGATGCACAGCCCAGCAGAAAGGCACACCAGGCCTCAGTTGGGTGCACTGGTTATGTGTGGCTCAAGTGTGAGTGGAGCTCAGGTCAACAGGCTGAGTTGATGGCAACTCAGAGCTCACTGCTACAGGACAATTTAGAGCAACTCACAGCACAGCTCTAAGTGCAGCTCAGCACAGAGCAATCACAGGTCACAGATTTAACAAGTTTGCACAGGCTCAGGTGAAGATGACTGGGGTTTTGCAGGTATCTTTGCTAACCAATGCTCACAGGGCTCACAGGGCTAGCAGAGCTAGCACCAGTGTCAAGCATGCGTAAATAGCTCACACGACACACGGACACGGCTTGGATTCAAGCGCAGTTCACATCACAGGACAACCACAGCTCCACTCGCAGCTTCAGGGGCTGGAGTTTGGCTCAACAGGGCTTAGGGTATCAACAAGACACAGTGCAAATGGTTCACTAAGGTTTACCGAGCATACTGGTTGAGTGAGCTTCAGGCGGCTCATGCAACTCATGCGTATGCAACACCTAGCAAGGAAGCTAATTTCTCATGTGATCATGGCTCAGTAGATTCAACAAGTCACATGATATTCAAGGTCTATTTCCAGTTATGCACAGATATGTTTGACAGCCAAGCTTAGGATTGACAACACAAGACAAGTCACAGAGCATGCAAGGGATGTCAACAGGGTTAGCAAGCGCAGATCACAGACAACCAGGGATGGTGACCTAGCATGGTGGCTAGTGCATGATGCAAATTCTTGGCTAGATGGCAGACACTTGGCTAGATGGCTCATACAAATTCTTAAGCAAAGTTTAAAGAGTTATGCTCAAGTGTGGCAGCCTTACAAGGTCTTATCATCAACATTCAAAAACTCAGGCCAAGCACAGAATGGGTACACAGAATGTGTGCAACTCTCAGCACAGAGAACACAAATTCACCAAATGTAACTCTCAACAGGCTCAGCAGTGTGCAGATGCCTCACACAAGGTCTCAAGCATGCATATATAATTGGTTCTCACAGGTTATGCAGGGGAGCAGATGGCTCACAGGGCCTGTGGCATCAACAAGCTTGCCTGAGTTGATGTCAACTGGGATTTCTCACAGGTTAAGCTCAGGGGTTTGTCAACTGGGCCTGTAACAAACTTGGAAGCCTCAAGTGGAGCTCAACTCACAACTTCAGGGGGCTGGAGTTCGGCTCAGAGCATTGCACAAACACTACAGGGCAGATGGAATTGGCTCACTTAGCTCAGGTGAAACACAATCAACTAAGTCAGGCTATCATACAACCAAGCATGTTATTCAAATATGAAATTCCAAAGACTTTTATCGACACTAAACATGCACATGCACAAATGCTCAAGAATCATGCACAAGTTATCTTGGCTCAGATTGCAAGCAAATGGCTCTCCAATCTGCAGCTCAACTCACAACCTTCAGGGAGCCGGATTGAGCACGAGGTATCCGGAAGGATGAGCTCGGGTATCGGCATTTAACACCCAATCGTGGAATTCGGGTAAAAGAGAATTGCTCAAGCATCACAGAAATGTTCAAAGCGATTAAGTTGATAGACAATTAGTGATTATTGCTCAGCGGGTTAGCTAATTTTGTTTTGTGAACAGGGGCCCAAAGACTCAACATAACACAGGTTAACACCGATATGCGGCTATCCTCAGTTGGAGCATGCAAAAGGTGAGCTCAGCTCACAGCTCACTACAGCTCAAATCACAGCTTCAGGGGGCTGGATTGAGCACAGGGCAGACAATGGCTAAAAGGGGCTGCAAGGATATGCTCACGACTCAGGCCCAGATTGCACGAATTTCAAATATTGCAAGGTTGAACAAAACAAAGACTCTATGTTGCAAGGGGTTGGGCAATATCTTGCTAAGCAGCTAGGTTATCAGGAGACATGGTTTATTATTCATAAAAAGTGAGGTTCATCGAAGTTCTAGAACAACCAACCATTTTAAGCTCCAACAAAAACTGTGTTCTGCTCCTTTACCTTCCCTGGGTTGGCTTGCATAGCAAAGACAGAGCACAAGAAGACAAGTTGCACAAAGAAACACAAACAAGACTCGTAGCTCAACAAAGAATTTAGTTCTCTGGGATGTGCAGATTAAGGCAAAGATAACGAATATTAATACACGCCTGAGAGCAATTTAGACTGACACAGCGGAAAAGTAATAGTGAAACTACAAGTGAAAGTACAAGTGAGAGATTTGGACTGACTGGGATCTCAAGTTACAAAGTTACAAGTGATACTAATATGCAAGTGGCTATGAATAGTGAAAGCTATAAAATGCAAAGGAAAAAGATGGATTAACTAAGCAATGGATTAAACAAACTTCAGGGGATACAAGTGATAGAAAAAATAAGAATGCAAGTATGCAATAGAAGATACAAGTGATAAAAAAAAGAAAAATACCTCTAAGTTACACTAATACAGGGAATACAAATAACAATAAAAGGTGGGTAAATACAGGGATATGTACAAGGATGAAAATCAGTAAAGCAAGCAATTGAACAACAGGGCACACGCCAAGTCCCCGGCAACGGCGCCAAAAAACTTGGTAGGCCCGAAAAGATGTATAAATTTATGTATTTTACGGCCTACGGTTATACCGCAAGTGCACGGTGTCGTGATGTAGCACCGGCACGTACGGGTCGAACCACGAGACTTGTGGTGCCCTTATGTGATCTAAGGCTTCTTCTTCAACCGAATTCTAAGTGACAGACAACAGATGGTAACATAGATATTTTTGTGCCAATACTGGCTGTTTTTGAACTTGTGATCCTAAAATAAGGTATAAAACGAGAGACAAAGGTATGTTTGGGTTCTCAATTCCACCACTAAATTCCTAGTATGTGCTTTCAACTAAGTTAAGTGTCTTGTTCCTATAGTAGCTAAGGGCAGTGTGTCAATTCTGCCACTTAACTAAGGGGTTTCACCATGTAAAACTTCAAATACCAGCTAAGGGTACTAACCCAGAGCATTAGTTATCTAATCAAGTATAACTAATCAAAGGAATTAGCATTTAATAATTGAAACAAGAGCTGAATCACTCTCAGCTCAGTGTTAACCTAACTACAGTGCATCCATGGCTTTGGTATGCACTGTGAGAGAAAAGAGTTGAAGTGATAAAATTGAAGTTATCTAATAAATATTAAGCATACAAGAACATCTCAACTGAGTTTAAACACAACTGTGAATTAGGGTTTCATCTCAAACCCTCACACTAAATTAAAACACAAAAATAACAGAAATTAAATCTATTGATCGCCCTGGCTAATCCAGCGTAACTCTAACATCACACATACCACTTCAATTTATACATGCAAGTGAAAAATATCTCCAACCCTAATTCTTCTCAAAAATCAAGATAAAATAGAAAACAAATCGAGATACTCTCACCCATACTCAATCGTCCTCTCCACTTTGTCACTTTGCTTCTGAAATCGCCATGCATGGGTTGCTCGAGAAAACCCTAACCCTAATTAGCTCTGACCTAGCTTCTAAGGTGAGGAGAAGCTATGAAAGAGTTAATCGAGGGAGAGAGTGGCGGAGCAGGTGGTGATAGCTTGTTTTGTCAGGGAGAGGGAGGCGGTAAGGCTCGGTTTGGTCTGGGGATGGGTGTTGCAGCTCGCCATGGTCGGGTAAGGGAAAGAGAAAAGAAAGGGAAGAGGAAGACGGGTCGATGAATATGGGGTTGATATAGGTTGTTGTGGTGTGAGACGGGAGTAGCGAGGATGATGCATCACCCAGCAGCGAGCGTTGGATGTAGAAGATCGAAATCTCGACGGTTTGGAGTGGACGGGCTCGGATCCGGGTCGCGGGTAGCTCTAGCCCATGTCTTGAGATGAGTTGCTATGTGTTGGGTTGCAACCATTGCGCGCGGCTTTGGCTATCTCGCTCCATAGATGCTTGACTCCAATTCTTCGCTCTTTTGGCTCCTCGCCTCCCGAGCTTTATTTATTACATAAAAACACAAAATTAATTAATACAAATATTTATTCTTGAAAACAAAGAAAACACAGAATATGGGATAATATCTGATTTATAAGCGCAAAAGATGAGTAAAATGCCAATAAAAAGGTGTATAAATATGCACTATTTGGCACTCATCATATGCCAATGCCGAACACGAACTGAAGTCATATAGATGGTTCTTGATCCTCATAAGTCTTGAGATCGTTGAACTTGTGATCGACAGCATCTACTGCATCTTTAGAAAAGATATCTTCATTAAAAAGATCCTTAATTTGTGCTTTCATGAGACCAAGGTCAGACGTAACCTTTTCCAACTCAGTTCTTAACACATTAAGACTTTTCAAGGTGTCAACAAGCTACAGTTTTTCTTCCTTGTAATACTTAAGAAAGTCATAAACCACTTCAGCGGAGATCATCTCCTCTTTCTCGACATCCTCATGTGTATAGGAAAAATAACATGAGGCATTGGGATGATCATCTTCAACAAGAGTTATTTTCTTCCTCCCTTTGGACTCAAAACCAATACCTTTAGCAAGAAAGCCTCTAGTGAAACCACAAGTTGGTGAAGAGGAAGTCATTCTTGACAGAAACACAATAACCCAGAGTATGCAAACGTGACTCAAAGGTTTGGTATTTAAAGGTTTCTTAGGGAAAAAGATTTTTAGGGTTATCAAACTGTTAACTCGTGATGGTAACGCGTGTACACATACGAATACAACCTGACCCAAACAAAAGTTTAACACAGAAAATCCCCCTCCTTTTTTTTTAATTAAAAAAAAAATGATACAAAATACTTAAACAACCTTTTCTGCAGACTAGTAGTTTATCTATAGACGACAAGAAAATATCTTCACTAAACAGAAGTAGTATGCTAACATTATACCTGAAAAATGACACATCTTACTCAACAGGATTTTTATGAGTAAGTTCTTAATCCTTGTGATTAATTAGCACAAGTATGAGCTCTGAGCTCATTAAAAGAACTGTGTTTATGATCAAGTCTCTTTTTCCTTCTGAATCTAGAGAGAGATCTCTTTTTATGTGACAAATTATCATAAAACTTATTATCATCAAAATACGAGACATAGTTAGAGTTCTTACCAGAAGAATTTTGACTTGAGGAGGAAGACAACCTGTCGACGATTTCTTTATATTCTTCAATTATCTCCATCAGGTTATTTCTCACATCATCGATTTTCCTTCTTTCTTATGGGATTTCATTCACATAAAGGGTAAAGTTGTTACCAGAGGAATTAACTTGATCTTCTCTCAGGTGATTCTTGTTAAGACTTTTATTCTGCTTTAGGACATTTGAGGAACTCATTGAACTGACTTTCCTGGCAACATACACAGGTAAGTACGAAAACCAACCGGTTTAGACATACGAATGTCGCTTACACCTTTGAGAATCAAATCTAAGGTGTGTTGAAGTTGAACCAAGGAGGTTTTATTCAACCTAGAGTTTCTCTTTTGTTTAGCGAGCCTTTTGCATCGCAAAAGAGGCATACTTTCCGATCACGAAGTGATTAGACAAAGTAGTCTTAACAACCTTGTTAGGAGATTTCTTCCTTCCATGTGATGTGGAACACCCTTGGTCAACGGGAAAATCAGACACATTCTTTTTGACAGGAAGGTATTCTGATTTTACTTCTGGAGAAACGTTTTTAGTCGTAGCAGAAGTACTTGGTATATTAGACTGCTTAGAGCATCCTTGAATAGAGAGTTTCTTCAAGAGATGTTCTATTTCCGCGGCATCCCTTATTACACCAAGAAGATTATTGACATGATGTTTTAACCGATTAAATCTATCAGCTTGAATTCCAGCAAGGTTTAGAATTAAATCACTCTCTTCAGCTGTTTCTTGTTCATTTAGAGAGAGAGAGACTCTTTTGAAGGGTAATCGGAAAAACATATGTCACAGCCTGTCTGTCTTGTTTGAACACAAGGTTCGTCTATATTTGAGATTGAAGAATCTTTCTCTTTAATAGAAGTAGACGAGACAGAGCTTTTATTTCTGGTGACGCATTTATCAGAGATAGTATCGTCCATCCTAAGATCGCTACAAACACAGACTTGTAAGGTCTTGAACGTGTTTGCCTGCTCTGATACCAATTGAAAAAGTGGTCTAACAACCACACCCAATATTTCGCTTAGCAATCTGTATGGACAAACTCCAATATACTTTCTAGAGAATCAACTAGACAGTCAGACTCAATGTAGATAAAAAGTATATCAACGAGTTTATATCTCAATCTCTCGATTTGATCTTTACTCAAGCAAATAGAAATCTGCGAGTCTTTATCAAAGAGAGATAACTTGGATGGTACCAAAGACCAATATCCAAGTGTCAATCAATTTAAATCAACAACCAAAAGGTCGGATATTCTAATTGATTGAACAACGCACAACCTGTGATACTTCAATTATATAAACAAATATAATGCAGAATAGAAATAACACAGAGACACGGAATTTTGTTAACGAGGAAACCGCAAATGCAGAAAAACCCGGGACCTAGTCCAGATTGAACACACATTGTATTAATCCGCTACAGACTCTAGCCTACTCCAAATTAACTTCGGATGGACTGTAGTTGAACCCCAATCAATCTCACACTGATCCAAGGTACAGTTATACTCCTACGCTTCTGATCCCAGCAGGATGCTACGTACTTGATTCCCTTAGCTAATCTCACCCACAACAAAGAGTTGCTACGACCCAAAGTCGAAGACTTTAATAAACAAATCTGTATCACACAGAAAAGTCTATAGTAATAGATAAATCTGTCTCCCACGAATAAACCTATGAGTTTTGTTCCGTCTTTGGATAACTCAAGGTGAACAGGAACCAATCAATAACCCGGACTTATATTCCCGAAGAACAACCTAGTATTATTGATCACCTCACAATAATCTTAATCGACACAGCGAAAAAAGATATTGTGGAATCACAAATGATGAGACGAAGTGTTTGTGATTTTTTTTCTATCTTGCCTATCGGAGATAAAAATCTCAAGCCAATTATTTCAATTGTACTCGTACGATAGAAACATCAAGATCAGATCACACAACTACAAGAAAAGTAGTATCGGTCTGGTTTCACAATCCCAATGAAATCTATAAGTCGTTAACCTGGTTTTAGAAGAAGAAAACCAAAGGTTAAAGGAGAATCGACTCTAGCTAAGAAAACTAGTATCACACGTAAAGTGTGGGGATTAGGTTTCCCAGTTGCTAGAGTTCTCCCTTATATAGTCTTTCAAATCAGGGTTTGCAATCAATATTAGCTTAGTAACAAAGCATTCAATATTCACCGTTAGATGAAAACCTGATTAGATTCAAGCTAATATTTCTCAACCGTTGGATCGAAAACTTAGCTTGTTCCACACAAACGAAATGTTCAATTTTGGGTTTTTGAACCGTACCCAAACATTAACATTTGTTGGTTCAACAATAGTCAACCAAATGGTTAGCCATATGAACTAGTTCAAATGACTCAAATGAACTAGTTAGAAAGTTGTTCAATTGCTTAGATCTTATGTAACTACACAAGATACAATCGAAGCAAAAACGGTTTGATTCACTCGAATCGGTTCATGAACCTTATAGCCACGGTTTGCAAAAGCATTCCTTAGTTTATATAAACATTAGTTCAAGAACAACCGGTTTTAGATATAACCTACTCAAGTTCGCGGACTTAAGCTCATGGAAGGAGTACACAAACTCCAGCAAAAATTCTCGGGTGAGAACTTCCGCCAGTTCGCGGACTGAATTCGCGGACTTGGCTTGCGCCACTTCCATTTCTCTTGATCAACAAATTTTGCAAAGTTTGGTTCAAGGAATAAGGACTTATACATAGATGTGTTTCCACAACAATGTTTATATCCTACCAATGTTTATGTAATCTAAACTCTCATTTCAATCATTGAAACATTCTCAGAGAACGTTATATAGCCGTTATTCACAAACCATTTTTCGTCGAGCAATTTCCAAAGTGATTGAAACATAACATGACTTTCGTCACTAGGTAAAGATGAATTCGGTTAAAAGCGAAAGCTTACCAACACATATTTCGAGAAATAGATAGGCGAGTTAAACTCGGCTCGAAATAGCTAATGTGTATAATGAAAGTCTATACGTCTAAACGACTTTTGTCTCAAGAGTAGGAGATAAAGTAAATAGACTTTTGAGTGACATATAAGTTCAAGTCTCCACATACCTTTTAGTCGATGAAGTTCCACCGGTTCCTTGAGTATTCCTTCGTCTTGTATGATGATTGACATGGAGTTCTTGAGCTCAACTACACTTTCTATCCTAGTCCGATACCTTTAGCTACATAGGCTAGAAATCAAGACTTATAGTTTTGATCACTAACATTGACAAACATGCTTGAGATAGCAACGCATGCCAGTTCGACCGAGCAATGCTCTAACATCAACCTTATTCATCTTAACCATAACTAGTACAAATGAAACTAGTTAAATAGTTGTTCAATTGTTATATTCTCATAGAAGTATACAAGAACACAATTGAAGCAAAATCGGTTTGATTCACTCGAATCAATCATGAACATTATAGCCACGGTTTGCAAAGAATGCATTCCTTAATATATAAATGTATTAGTTCATGTACACAACCAATTTTAGAACTTTAACCTTCAAGTACGCGAACGGGTACGCATACTTGAAATACCCTAACTGAAATTGGGTTTCGCCAGTACGCGAACGGGTACGCATACCACCTTCCATGCAGAAAATCTCGGACATGAACCTTACGCCAGTACACATACGGGTATGCATACGTAGGTTCCCGGACTTCTCAAACCAACATGTACGCATACATGTACGCATACTATGGTTCCCGGACATGGACAACATATGTGCAAGAGTACACAACATGTCACAATCTAATAATGGTTAAGTGTTCTAAACTCTTATTTTAATTATTGAAACTTTCTTAGAGGATGACAATAGCCGTTTTCACACATTATTAGCATCAAAGCAATTTTCAAGTTATTGAAATAATCATAACGAAACATTCCAAGTCTACATCAAATGATTGTATCACACAAACCATGTAAGATGTTACTCGACAATTTTCACATGATTATCTTTTGACTTTCTTCAAGAATATAAGATGAACTTTGTCGAAGCGAAAGCTTGCCAACACATATTCCGAGAAATATGTAAGCGAGTTAAACTCAGCTCGAAATCTCAAATGTGTATAATAGAAAACTATATTGTAACACGACTTATGTCTCAATATAGGAGATAGAGTATAAATAGACTTTCCAAGTGATTGATGAGTTTCAGTCTCCACATACCTTTTTGTTGATGAAGTTCCACAAGCCCTCCTTAGTAGTTCTTCGTCTTCAATGATGAACGTCGTGAAGTATAATGCTCAACAACACAATCTATCCTAGTCCGAGACATCTTTAAGTAGACTAGAAATCAAGACTTATAGTTTTGATCACTAACATTGACAAACAAGCTTGAGATAGCAACCCTTGTTAGTTCGACCGAACAGTGCTCTAACAATCTCCCCCTTTGTAAATTTTAGTGACAAAACTAGCAATACATATCTATACAAAATAAATAAACTTTGTAGTTTCTCATCCAAATGCTTGATCTCCTTGGTTCTTCAACATTACTCAAAATCTTCGTCACTTTCAAGTACTCCAGTGATTCCAAATGTGTTCAACTCAGCATCATAGTTGTTGAAGATCCGTAGTTATAGCAATGACAAAACAGTTGCTCTTAATCATTGTTATACAGTGTCATAGTATCATTATACAACATCAAAGTCCAATTGTATCACAACTTTGACAACAATACTATGGTGATATGTATCACTCCCCCTTAGTCAATACTTCATCTCACAATGAAAACCACTTCCCCTTACATAATGATTCATAAAGCATATGTATTTGTAGTGTGAACTACACATTAATTCTCTCCTTTTTTGTCAATAAAAATTGGCAAAGGTACGAAAATTAGTGGGATCCTCATGAAATTTCCATGGAGATACTTCATGACCAAAAGAGAACAACATACCAACTTGTTTAGATTCCATCATATAGCCGGAGCTAAATGCATTCATCAAGGAGTTTATAAATATATAAGATAACCCCTATAATATTCCACAGCCGCACTCCCCACAAAGATTTGGCAATTAAGCACAAGTTCAAATAAGAACTCCCCCCCCCCCCCCCCCCATTAAAATGTCATTCCCGAGAGAACAACAAGAGCGACCTTACTTTTACAAGAAAAGAAGGATTTCTTTGGACATTAACAAATCACATAAGAATATGAATTTGTATCCAAAAATCTCAATTGAATTAACCACAAGGAAAATGATCAATTCAATTGGCCATGCTCAACATAAGATAAGAGCAAAATAGTATATACACAAAGATGTGGATAAGGGAAAGAACAATACTGCGGAATAATCAAAGATTCATTCTATTTTTTATCACTATTTGCACAATGACTTATAATAGACTTAATCTTTGTAAACAAAAGTCCATCCTTTCTTCCATCAAATAATGACATAAAAGGCTTAACTTTTGTAGTCAAAAGTTCATTCTATCTTTTATCAATACTTTTATACCGACATATAATAGAGATAACTTTTGAACAAGTATGGGATATTCAAGGTTCACGGACGTAAACAACATATCCCATAACAATTTGTAATATATAAAACCATAAAGATTAATACTGCAAAAATCATCTTCCAAATAAACTTTAGAATTTAAATAAATAAATCTAAAAGCTTGCAAGATGAAAACGTTGGCAATAGCTATGTGTACTCACAATAATGGCTATTCCAAACCCTAGCTTTCCTTCTTAAAAAAAAGAATAAATTCTCATAAGAAGTTTCCTAGACATTGAGACCTCTGAAAAATTCTTTATCGTCCCCGAACTCCTTGTTGTCAACAGCCATAGGAACATAAGGTTCATGAAGAAAGGAGTCAATTTCAACAAACCTTTTGAACTGATGCCGAACCAGAGCCTACTGAATTTCAAGAGTTCTCAAAGCAATAGCCTTTATTTCATGAATCTCCTTCCTTGTTTCCTTCAACTCTTCAAGAACACCAGAAAACTTCTGAGAATTTGAAGGAACAACTCTTGGCTTCCTCACATTCCTTCTTTTTCTTTTCAAAGTTGGAGGTAACGGAGATTTATCTTTTTACTTCATGATTGATGGATTAACAATCATATTAACATATTTTCCATCAGAAGACATAATGCTTGGAGTATCCATACAAGCGGAATTGTGAGAGGAAATCACAAGATAATCTCAACAAGCAGTCTTATGATAAAAAGAGTTTCAAGAGAAGGAAAAAGGATGTAGGGTTACGGAACTTTTAAACACATAAGTTCACGCACGCACAACTCACAACCCTAGAGAGGGTAGAATTGTCGAGAATAACCCTCTTTTATTGATTAAATAGGGTAGTCCTTTCCAATATCAATTAGATATGAAGAAGGCACGAATTCCAGACTTACAATGCTCAACAGAGCAAAAACAAGAAAAAAGAAAATTAAAACAATCTAAAACAATTTTCTTTTCCTAAAGCCTGAGGTGTGCATAATCTTGTCTCTTTTGATCAGGCACATGAGACAAGATGCACAAACCAACACAATTAAGTTGTGCTGGGGTGAACAATAATCTGTCCACCATAACCTTTTCGAAAGGAATTAATAGAGCCATGTTTCTCATAGTGTTTAGACCATAAATTTTTGTCTAATGATCTAGACCTTTCTTTGGAAACTAACTTCTTTGAAGAAGAGATGTATTTACATACCTCTGATGATTTATGAACAAGTTTGAGTTTATTTGCTAATCGATTCGCTCTTCGTTGAAGTTTGTTGACATATCTCATTTTGTGTTTGTACTTGAAACACTTTGAAAGTTCATGACCTTTGAGAGAACAATAAGAGCATGTCAACCTGTAAGATGATTCATACGCCCGAGATGTGTACGCGGCTAGACACATAGTGGAACCTGAAAAATCAGAAAAAGAGTTTCCAGTAGAAACAGGTAGATCCATTTTTTCTTCCAGACCGATTGAGATTTCTTCTGAAAGAATATCAAGATTGATGTATGTATTGCTAAAATTATCAAAATCACTATTTTCACAAAGAAGTGCAACACTTGACTTTTCGTCTTCATTAGAATCATAGTTGTCAGATATTTCATCAAGAGTTGCAGCTAGACCTTTGTTCCCAGTGTATTTTTTACGATTTGGACACTCATTAGCAAAATGACCAAAACCTTTACACTTAAAGCACTGAGGCATATCCTCATCATCAGTTTCATCAATATTCATGTTTTTAGGAGGAACACGATTATGAGGTTTAACTGATAACCTAGGCTTATCTCTGGAAAATTATTTACTTCTCTTCAACAGAAGATCCCTAAACTGCCTTGTGATCAAGGAGACTGACTTGTCAAGATCTTCATCTGATGAATCAGCCCCAGAAAGATCATCTTCAGAGATACAAACACTTTTACTTTTATCAAGTAATTTAGTGTTCTTTTGTGCTTTGAAAGCAACATCCTTTCCGGATTTGGATGTATGCTCGTGATCAAAGATCTTCAACTTTCTAACCAGAGTGTTCCTGGAAAGAGTTGCAAGGTTATTATTACCTTCCACGATGGCATGCTTCTTAGAATCATATCTAGATGGCAGTGATCTAAGAATTTTCATCACAATGTCCTTTTCAGGAATAGTCTTACCCAATGCAAAAGATGCATTAACAATTTCAGACACTTTGTGATTAAACTCATCAAATGAATCTTCATCTGCCATACGAAGGTTTTCCAAATCGGAATTTAGGTTTTGCAGCCTAGCTTCCTTTTCACCGGTATTTACTTCAAATACGCTTCTAAGATATCCCAAGCATCTTTAGGCCAGAGTGCACGTAGTCACATGGTGTCAAGATCCAGGGTAATGGCATGGATGATAGCATTTAACCCATCAGAATTTTGCTTTGCAGTGAGAATCTCGGCAGGTTCGTATGCACCAATATCCTTTGGAACAGTTGCATCGCCTTCTGCAACAACCGAAGGATTATAGCCATTAACTTCATAAACCCATGATTGAAAATCACGAGCTTGAAGAAAAGCACGCATAGCAATTTTCCACCACAATTAATTTGAGCCATCGAAGACTGGTGGTACGTTTATGGAGATAGCACTTCTGTCCATATTCAGATCACTACAAACAGAGACTTATAAGGTATTTAACGTGTTTGCCTGCTCTGATACCAAAAAGCGGGGGTACAACAACCACACCCAACAATTCGTTTGGCAATTTGAATAGACAAACTCCAATATACTTTCAAGAGAATCAACTAGACAGTTAGACTCAATCTAGAGAAAAATATATCCAAGAGTTTTGTATATCTATATCTCAATTCAATCTGCAATTAGCAAATAGAAATTTGCGAGCCCGATTGAATATAAGAGAAATAACTTGAACGGTACCAAAGACCAATGTTCAAGGATCAATCAATCTCAATCAACAACCAAAGGTTGGATTTCCCAATTGATTGATTCAACGCACAACCTGTGATATTTCAATTATATAAAAATGTAATGCGGAAAATAAATAACACATACACCAGAAGTTTCGTTAACGAGGAAACCACAAATGCAGAAAAACCCCGGGACCTAGTCCAGATTTGAACACCTGATAAGTGCTTAATTTACATGTTTAGAATTTAAATTCCATACTTGTTTTAGCTATAATTCTTGCATATTACTTGTTATTATGATTATTTTCTAGTTTATGTGTCATATCAGGTGAATCATCCAAAAAAGAGCTACAAAGTGCTTAAATGAGCAAGGAAGTGGAGTCTATCAATGAAGAAGGCCAAAGTCCAAATTCAACTCATTCAAATCTAGGAGTTGTCAATACCATCTTGAGGAGAACGAGAATATGAAAAGAACGCAAAAAGAATGAGGTCATTCCGAGTTCGGACGAAGAAGTTACGGGCAAAACAAGATTAGAAAACTTGAAGTTACAGAGAGAGGTTCGGCTGATAACTTCATCAGCTCGAGTCAGCCGAACCTGGAGCTTAAAAATCAATATTTTCAAAGAGTATACAAGTGAGTGTTCGGCTCAAAAAAAAATTAATCAAGTGAGCCGAACCTGGTGATCGCTTGGAGTAAATTTCACTTGTCAGGTTCATCCGGGAAAGGTCGGCAAGTTATGAGCCGAACCTGACAACTTCCTGGGACATATTTGGACGCGAAATTGACTTCTAACTCAAGGAAACACGGTCCTGGAATGGATTCTAAAGCCTAACTTTGAGAGTTCTATATAAGAAGACATCCAGAGCCTTAAGAAGACATCTTATCTTTAATATTTATCATCTTCCACATCAAAACCTAGGGTTTACCCCTTTAGGGGGAACCCATTCTTCTTGTAATTATGAGTAGCTAAACCTTTGTTGATTAAGGATGAATTCAATGTTCTATATGTGAAGTCTGATTTGTTAATACAAGTTTGTTTGAAGTTTTGATCATCATCGATTGTCTTTTCTATATCTAGGGTTTATGATTGATTCTTAATTAGATTGATTTGGGTGTGCAACTAGATTAGTCTATTGATTATTCTATTGCTGGTAGAGAGTTGGAGCGATCCGTAATGTTCGTGCATCTCCTACACAAGTAGAGAACGTGAGACCTTGCAGAGGGATTCTGTAGAGCAATAGTATGTGAAGACAACACCAGTAAGTGGACCGAGCGTACTGAGTTTAACTTCTGGGATCAAACCTAAATTCACAAGGCCTAAAGCATTCGATCGAGTTACACCTTGTAAGCGTACCTCAAGGCGGTTAAGTTGGATAGAATCCGGTGACTAAGCGTACCTGTTATCCGGTGATAGGAGGATTTTTGGGGATAGCTAAGCGTACATGCTATTCTACGGTTGGTGATGAATGATTATGAAGGAAGATAGATAAGTATACTGTTCCGATTAACGTTTGGTAACGGCGAAGGATTCCTTGATCATCTTTCTTTTATTTGTTATTCTTTTTATTTTACTTTAAACCAATCCCCTTTTGTTTTATCTTATTTTGCTATCTAAATAACTTGTCAATTACATAGCCTCCATGTGGGAACGATCCTTACTACCGCTATATTATTTATTTAATTAGAGGGAAATATCTCTATTAATTTGTTGTGGTCTGGCTTCACAATCCCAATGAAGTCTTTAAGTCATTAACAATCCCAATGAAGTCTTTAAGTCATTAACCTACTGGGTTTTAGAAAACCTAAGGTTAAAGGAGAATCGACTCTAGTCGCAACTAGTATCACACATGAGGTGTGAGGATTAGGTTTCCCAGTTGCTAGAATTCTCCTTTCAACCGTTAGATCGAATAACATTTAGATAAAGGTAACCGTACCTAAACGTGTACACTTAGTTGGTTCAACAATAGTTAACCGATGTTAGCCATATGAACATTTTCATATCAACCTTATCATCTTTATCACAATTAGTTCAAATGACTCAAATGAGACTAGTTAGAGAGTTGTTCCATTGTTTATATTCTCATAGAAGTATACAAGATTGTAGGATCAGAATATCGCGACACTAATATTTCGCGAGAAATATAAATGACAGTACTGCGAAAGAGTCGCAAGGAAGAAAAATCAATGACGCATCAGATGACGATGACGGCGAACACGAGAAAAGTGTGTGAAGACTTGGCGAGATTTAGGAGTGTCGCGAAGGCAAACATTTATATACTTGCGGCGCTTCGCGAGTCATTCCTGAAAATAAAGGATGAAACTTAGTCATCCCACTATGTAATACCCTATATAAAGGGTTGAGTAAATCCGTTGTGGGGGAGGTCTTTTTTTTGAATTGTTGAGCAAAATATTAGGAGAGAGAAATTTTGGAGTGATTGTAATTTTCTTAGCTCTTTTCTACATTTCTTTATAAACCTTTCAAGAAAACAATCAGTAAAATATATTGTTACTCACCTTCAAATGGATTAATTAAGCAAATTCGAGTGAGGGGTGTAGTGTGGGATTTCCTGCAACTACATATGCGCTAGAAACAGGGACGAATTTGAGTACAAAGAGAAGAATTTCATACAATTTCTAGCAAATTATTGAAATTAAGAAATGACTAGAAGAAGAGGAACATCAGAACAACCAACAACCGTAAGAAGAAGCGGAAGATTGGGTGGGGAAAGGAGAAATGAGGTAGGTGAACCTCAAGAGTAAACACAAGAAATGAAGAAGAAGGCCAATTCAACCACCGATTCACCCGGTAATACTTAATAGAGTAATAGATTATGATAGGGTGAGTGTGCATACATGGAGATCAGATTCTATAGAAGAAAGAGAAAGAAGTGCAACAAGTGATAAATAATAGACGGGGGAGAGAAATCGAGAAGAGATGGGAGAAACGATTCGTGGAAATGAAGAAATTGCAGCATTAGAAGCGTTGAGACAGACAATACATGAAGAAAGGCGGTTAGAAAGCAAGGAAGAACGCGCAAATTTAACAAGGCAAAACCACGAATTAAGGATGAAAAATAGGAGGCTGCAAAATAGAAGATCAAGAAGTAATAACAGATCGAGATCGGGATCGATTAGAGAAAACGTGAGAAGAACATTACCCGCAGAAAACGTTAATGAAGAAAATTTGGAAAGAGAGTCAAATTTTGGTGAAGGAGGTCGCGAAGAGATAGAACTAGTAGAGAACCGTTATATTTTGGTGAATGTTCAAAATGACGGAAATCAAGAAAATAGGCAGCCTCAAGGACAGAATAACCTGATTAATGAAGAAAATCAAGAAGAAGGAAGAAGAATACTACATGGGAGAGAAACACAAAGGAAACAAAAGGAAATTGAAGATGACATTGAAAAGCATTATACTGAACAAGCGCGTCTAGCTCGCGAGAGAGAAAGATTGAGAAAGAAATGGAAAACAGGAATTGGAAGAGGCGATTCAGAATAATCATGACAATCGAGAAAGAAGCGCGAGCGAAATCGCAACAATGGAGATATCAACGAAGAATATGAAAGAATACAAAAAGAATTGATAGACAGCCAAGAAGAGAAATGACAGATATAATGGTGTGAGAATTTGTGAAAGAGATGAGGAGAAACTCAGAGAAAGAAGAGAAGAGAGCAATGAACCGAAAATATAAGTAGACGCGAACGAAGAAGGAGGGAAGCATAATTAAAGAGACTGATAAATTCAAATTAAAGGCAAATGAACAAATTCTGCGAGAATTGGCGAGAGATGAGAGGAATATTGAACAACGGAGAAAGGAGGAGAAGACAGGTTAGATGAAGCTATCGCAGAGTCGCGAAAAATCCTTTTACATTAGAAGTGCAGCTAGGAGGAATACCCCCAAAGTGTAACTTACCAGCATTAACTAGCATTTTTGATGGGTCAACTTGTGCAGTACAACACATCAAGGCTTACGTGAGATGTATGCTACAGTGGGAAAACCATGATGCTATATTGTGCAAATACTTTGCGTCGAGTTTAACTAGGAGAAGCGTTGAAATGGTTTGAGGGTCTACCAAGGAATACAATCACGTCATTCAATCATTTACAAGCTATATTTTTAGGGGCGTATATAAGCAACAACTCTTGCGACCCGGCATTGATGGGCTAAAACAAAGAATTGGCGAGAGCTTGAGACATCGACCGTAAGATGGAAGACAATGTGTAAGCGAAATGGTTTGGATGGTGGATGAAAGATACCTCATACTATCATTCATAAATGCTATGTTCGCAAACAACTTATTATATGTTCAAGTTTTCAGAGTCAAGAATACAATCACGATGACCGAATTGAGAGAATTGCAAGAGGAATATATTGCTTTGGAGGAAAGACAAAATGAAGTAGAATCGTACCCGATCGCGAATACAAGTTCAAGTCTTTGTCATGAATGCAAGTTTGTTGCCCAGTTAATACAAACGATGGCGAGTACCTCGCAAGGGCAACAAGAAAAAGTGGTAGATGATGGACAGCCAAAATTAGTAGCGATGGGAAGCCGAGATCGGGAAGAATTTGAAAGAGAAAGAAGCTACTACAATCGTAGCGGCCGAACAAAATTCAGAGACTTGATCACACGCAAGAAACCTATGGAAGTCAAAAACAATTATCATGGAGGGCAACGACGTCATAGAGTAGTATGGGAAGAAATCAAGATGCCACCACTAAATACTAGTGTGGAGAAGATATGGGAAGCTATACTCTTGATGGAGAATATACCCGCACCATGGAACATGGGGAGTGAACCGCCACCAGGTGATAGAAGTCACGAATTCTCGTTCTTACCATCGTTTTCATGGACATCGACAAATGACTGCCAAACATCAAAAGAATTATCCTTAGAATGATTGATTAGGGGAAGTCGAATCACTTTTAAAAAGCGAAGAGAAAGTTCAACATTTACCATCGCCACCATCAAAGGGAAAAGAAACGTTTATGATAGAAGTTTGGGCGAAAGCTAAAAATTTGTTTTGCAACTCCATTGTTCATTCATATCGCACCATTGAAGATTTTCATGATAACGTACTCAGTAAGGTTTTTGCGAGGGATGTTAATAATCGTGGAGGTAATGAACATCGCGAGGAAATCGCAGATTAAAAGAGTGGAAGTTGCATATTATCTCTTTCTCGTGAAAGAAATAACAAAAGGTAGAGAAATACATGATAACCCGTTGGTGGTAAAAAAGGATATTAATCCAAAACTGTTGATGAGGAAGATGATGAAGCGAGAAACTTGTTGGGCGATAAATAGAATATTAATCGATCATCGGAGCTCGACCAACATTCTTTTTACCATAATTACAAGACTATGGGAGGAAAGGATGAAGATTTGATCCCTTGAACATACAAAATATATGGTTTCAATGGTACCGCGAACAAGCCCAAAGGAGAAGTACACATGAGAATACCTTTGCAAGGATTGTCAAATGATATTTTGTTTTGTGTGGTCGATGTGGAGTCCCCTTATAATGCATTGATCGGAAGGCCGTGGTTGCATGAAATTCTGGGTGTGGCGTCAACGTATCATCAATGTATGAAGTTTCCCCATCCTAATGGTGTTGGAATTATAAAGGGAGATTGGATAGAAGGGGAAAATGTTATGAGATCGATGTGGAGAGTCATTGAAGAGAGAACCACAAAAAGAAGGGATTGAAGAAGAATATAAAAGAGGAACAAAGAAAAGAAAGATTGATGGTAGATAGCATAAATATAAGAAGAGAAGACACATTGCGAGGTGAAGATATGAAGGCAATTGAAAGTCATGCTTTGGAAAAGAATTATTCAGAGGTTTTAATGATACGAGGCGGAGGGAAGCGGGAGTAAAAGGTGCAAGAAGTGAATAATTGCGAGAAGTGACAAAGATTAAGTGGCGAAGGCACGTCAAGGACAAGAAGAGTAAAAGGTAGTTGAAGACACTTTGCGAAGTGAATGCATGAAGGCAGTTGAAAAATTGTGATGGAAAGGAAACGTTAAGAGATTTGAATGGTGCAGAGGCAGAAAATAGTAGGATTAAAAGGTGTAAGAAGTAAATAGTTGTTGTTATCAAAGTTAAGTGGCAGAGGCATATCAAAAGAAGGAGGAAGAAATAATAATTGAAGAAGAAATGTACAAGAATCTCGCGATCAAGAATGTATGAAAATCAGATTGAAGAGTTGAAAAGAAAATGTTGCAAACAAAGCAAAATTATGCGATATCATCATAAAGCAAAATAACATAAGATTATCAAGAATGAATGATTAATTGAATTAACAAAAATGAATGAGTGAGTGAATGGGACGAACCTTTATGGCGTACACCTAGTTCGCGAATGATACTTTGCAAGAGGCAAATGTAAGACCTAAAGTACGTCATATAAGGGGGTATCTCTTGACATGGCTCGGGGGGGAAGGTTACACCGCTCCCCGAAGCCTGAGTCATGGGAATTTGGGGCCCATAAAAGCCTATCCTGGAGAGATACCTTGGATTTCCAACTATATATAAGGTTATACCTGGTTGGACGCTTGAGGATCTCTTCCAAGGAGTCGAGTGTATGCTCAAGGCGCCGAGGTACACGGTTGATCCAAGAGTGCCCGGGGCATTTGAAGTGTCTCGGCCATTCTTGGAAAGTCTTGGTATACGCCGCACTCGGCCCGAAGAAAACTCCACTTAGGTGCGATCTCGTAACCATAAACCATATAGGTGTAAGGGTTAAGAGGCTGCGAAAACAACTTGGTTGTTGTTAAGACCTAATGGGAGGAGCTAGTCTTGTATGGCCAATGTACGCCTCCTTGAAGGGGCAACCAGGGAGAAGATAAGGGCGGCACCCTCCATTAGGGAGCTGATAAGTGTCAAAAGAGACGCAAATGTCATGAGGCTTTACTTTTGCAAGGAAATTTAGACTTGTCATATTTGTGCAATGATCCTGAAGAGGCAAAAATACTAACATGAAGGTAAGGCGAGATCAATGGGTTTTTACATGAAAGTGTAAAACGTCCTGCGATCACGTCGCAAAGATGACAATATCATGGGATTTTATATTCGCAAGAATATTTAAACCTGTCATATTGTCGCAAGTAAAGTATCCTGCAGAGGCAAAATACTTACGAAATGATAAGACAAGGTCAATGGGTCATTGCATGAAAATGTAAAGACGTCCTGCAACTTTGTCGCAATGAGGGGTGGCAAAATAAGACCTTTAATTAGGAAGGCAAAATAAGACCACACAAGAAATGTTAAGGCAAGATCAATAGATTTCTTCATTTATGAGGATATCCTGCGATCTTGTCGCAATGATAAGTTTCAAAATAAATCTCTCATCCTGCAAATAAATAACGAGAGGCAAGTATGGGAATGCATGTGAAGAAATTTTGTTATTCATCTTCATATGATAGATTTATGTATAAAGGATAAATTTACAAAAGTTGAAAATAAGAGTTGAATTCATCCAAGAGATTCACATTGAAGGTTTATAGAAATCGAAGATTAAAAGGATATGTATACGAGATATTACAAGAAAGGAAAGAAGAAAAAGAAGTTATTTCTTGGAAGATTCTTCTTCTTTATCGATTCTTCGATTTCATCATTAGTCTCGCTTGATTCTTCTTCTTCACTGGCTTCACTATCGGAGACATCCGAAAAAGTGTATCTTCGGGAATATCCTCGCGAAGACAAGGATATGAACTAAGAGGAATCTTGTGATCATTGCAAACCGTCTCAATAATTTGATTGCGAAAACGAACGCATAATTATTGAAGTTCGCCACTTTAGCTTGCAGTTGTTTCTTGACTTAGAATATTTGTTGTTGCGAAGAGAAAAGTCTTGTGCGAGTTGTCCTTTTTCGCACTCAAGTTCTTCAATCCTTGTTTGAAGTCTTTTCTCGGATTCTCGCAACATATGACAATACATTAACAATTTAATAGCAATGCTACGGAAATAAGAAACAAAGAAAGTATAATAAACAACCTTCTCTCTCAGGATATCATATCCTTAACCAAGGCAATGTGCTCGGCATGAAGGCTAACTTCAATACCTAAATTATTTATGGAATTATCTAGAACCTTCGCAGCCTGGCGAATTCATCATCATTATTTATGACAAGAAGCGAACGAATTTGATCTTCTCGCTCACTAAGTATGGCATTCCGACGAAGAGATTCATCTCGTTCAATTTGTACTTCGAGAAGAGATTTTGAAATTTTGCTAATGCCTCGTGCACCTCTGTTAGTAATGCGATCTTTCTCATCTATGAGATTACTAATTTTCTTCCTTAAGGTTTTGGTTTTCTTATGGGAATTAAGGTACATTCGTTTAAATTGATTAGCTAAGCTTAAACTAGCTCTATGCTCGATCTCTAAGAGATGACATTTGGATTGAAGATCCTTTAATGGAAGGAGGTTAGTCTTATTTGAGGAACTACTTAGAGATTCATTGAGATGAGTAAGAAGGACATCATCATCCATGGGCTCGGGAAATGAATGGAGAAGAATGGCTTCTTCAGAGAGATTATATATGTCCATGAAAATAGTAAGTCGACAAAGAAAAGAAAATGATAAAATAAAAAGGATTTGAGGAGTAAAGATTGTTATACCATAAAGTCTGGCTGATTTGCACTTTGAAGAGTAGATACTCTATTGTGTTGAGAAGTAAGCTCACCTCCAAATGCTTAATTCTTTCATCTTTCTTGCGAGATGTCGCAGCTTCAACCTCTAGTTCTCGGATCTTCTCTTTAAGTTGCAAATTTTTCTTTTCAAGACTGTGGTGTCTTTTCTCAAGGTCTGAGGCAACAACAAAAGAAGCTCTCCCAGACTATAAAGGAAAGTATGGGAACGATTAAGATAAAGCTTATAATTCAAGTCACAAAGAAATAAAGGGATACAAACATACCAAAGCATTAAGAGCGTTTAAGAAACTAGAAGTCACTGTTCGGGAAACCCCGCGAAAAGACTCATTATCCTCCAGCAGTGGGGCATCACAAATTTTAGCGAGAGCTTCGCAAGTAGCAGTTAAATGCTCATCTCCCAATCCTTGCATAGAATCGGAGAAGATACTAGACAATTGCGCCATAGCGGAGGTGATTGAATGATTCTCCTTCGCAGAGAAGTACCAATCTCATTTTCATCTTCGTCGAGTTCTCACTTTGTTTGAGAACTACAATAAGAAGAGAGATGGGTTTTCCGTTTCTTAGAAAGCGGAGCGAAGACTTGTCCTTGCGAAAAGTAGTTTTATCCTTGCCTTTAGCCTTCGCAGCTTTGACCTCTTCAACTTCAACCTTCGCATACGCATGAAGATAAGAAACAGAGGCAACAATATTGTTTAAAATAACAAAAGAAAATGTTTCTTACTTCATCCGTGAGCGATCGAAGTATCGCTAGGGTACTTGGCTTTGGATTTTCTTTATATTTCTTTCTCATTCTGGTGATCTAAAATTTTTGAAAGTTAATAAATAAAAGAGGAAGAAGATGTCGCAAAGCGAAATTGAAGAAAGGAAATATACCTCTTTTGTCTCCTCGGGCACTTAAACTCCCAAGGATGATAATTCGCGAGGTGTGCAGGGAGAACATGTGAACCTGCGATGTAAGGTCCACTCAAAAATAAAGGAACAACCCACCATTTCTCATCTTTGGAATGACGGGAGTACTATTGTTGCCCGAATGCCAATCAATATCTTGCATAAGCAATTTTTCAAAGATCAACGTTATCATTCTTTTTTTCGGTCGAGCACCCCAGCGAGATTTATCATTTCTCATATTTATAATTGAGTAATTCGCAAAGAAATTGTCCACGGTATACTTCTCAGTAACTATTTGTAAATTTACAAACTCAGGATCCCTAACATTATCGGGATATAAAGATCCTTTACCAGCGCCACGATTGGCGAATTCAAGCATTAAACGGATGCGATGCCACTCAATTGATAGACAGCTCGCGAGAATTTCTCATGAGCAAGAATTTCATAGAATAATGGCAACTCGGGATTATGACGGAGGAATGGGGGAGTCTGCGAGGAGTTGACCAATGAGACTATGATTTTATGATCATCACATTGATGATCGAAAACAATTTTGCGAGAAAGAATAGATGAAGATCCTTGATTGGGAATGGTTGATAAAGTGAAACCCTTTTCCCGTAATTTCTTTTGAACATCGGTAAAAGAGGAGTGTATGTACGACCAAGTGAAGCCATTGTTAGAAGTATGGGAATGGATAGAGAATTGAAGATCAAAAGAATGAGAAAAGAGTAGAAGGACTGTGGTAGCAGGAGCGCAAATTGCGGAAGGACAGGAGAGAGTTAAAGAAAATTTGCGAAGGAAAGTAAAAGAGAAGAAGAGAGGAGTGGGAAAACTATTTATAGAGAGAAAGAATCTTCGGAAAATAAATACATTTAATGAGAGATGGGACGTGAATGGTCAAAAATAAACGGTTGAAAGAGACGTGTCAAAAATAGAATGGAAGAAGAAATATCCAGAATGAATTCCATGTAAAAGTACAAAATTGAAGCAAACAAAGATGAATGATCGCAACATAGAAGATGAACGATCTGCGCGGCATTTTATAATATTAGTTCTCATGACATTCTCTTCTTCGCAGAGAAGACATGAGAAGAGGCAAGATGTAGGATCGAATATCGCGACACCAATATTTCGCGAGAAATATAAATGACAAGATCTTTGCTGAAGAGTCGCAAGGAAGAAAAATCAATGACGCATCAGATGACGACAGCCAGAACATGAGAAAAGTGTGAAGACTTGGCGAGATTTAGGAGTGTCGCGAAGGCAAACATTTATATACTTAGACGCTTCATGAGTCATTCCCGAAATAAAGGACAAAATTAGTCATCATCCACTATGTAATACCCTATATAAAGGGTTGAGTAAATCCGTTGTGGGGGAGGTCTTTTTTTTTGAATTGTTGAGCAAAATATTAGGAGAGAGAAATTTTGGAGTGATTGTAATTTTCTTAGCTCTGTTCTACATTTCTTTATAAACCTTTCAAGAAAACAATCAGTAAAATATATTGTTACTCACCTTCAAATGGATTAATTAAGCAAATTCGAGTGAGGGGTGTAGTGTGGGATTTCCTGCAACTACAAAGACAAAATTGAAGCAAAATCGATTTTGATTCACTCGAATCATTTCATGAACATTATAGCCACATTTTGCAAAAGATTGCATTCCTTAATTTATAAATGTATTAGTTCATGAACAAACCGATTTTAGAACATAACCTACTCAAGTAGGCAAACGGGTACGCATACTTAAGTAGCCTGGACCGAAGTTTGGTTTCACCCGATGACGCGAACGGTGCATACTTCCAACCTCGGTTGAATTCGGAACTTGGACTTACGACGATGACGCGTACGTGTACGCATACTGAGTTCCCGTACTTCCATTAACCAAATAGTACGCGTACGGGTACGCATACTATGGTTCCCGGACTTGGACCTTACACAAATGTGAATACACACACTATATTTATATCCAAACCTGGTTACATATTCTAAACTCTCATTTCAATCATTGAAACATTCTTAGAAGACAACAATAGATGTCTCACACAACTATTAGCTCCAAAGCAATTTTCAAGTGATCGAATGATCAATACGAAACATTCCGAGTCTATAGCAAATGATTGCATCACACAAATCATGTAAGATGTTACAAGGCGATTTTCACATGATCATCTTTTGACTTTCGTCAAGAATAAAAGATGAACTTGGTTAAAGTGAAAGCTTACCAACACATATTTCGAGAAATAGATAAGCGAGATAAACTCAGCTAAAATACCAATGTGTATAATTGAAGTTTATATAGCAATACGACTTTTGTCTCAAATAGGAGATAGAGTAGATAGACTTTTGAGTGATAGATGAGTTCAAGTCTCCACATACCTTTTGTTGATGAAGTTACACAAGTTCCCTTGAGTAGTTCTTCGTCTTCATTCGATGAACGCCGTGAAGTCTAAAGCTCAACTACACATTCTATCCTAATCCGAGACTTAGCTATAAGTAGACTAGAAATCAAGACTTATAGTTTTGGCAACTAAACTTGACAAACAAGCTTGAGATAGAAACGCTTGCGAGTTCGACCGAGCAGTGCTCTAACAGAAACTAACTGGTTACTGGACCTTATAAGCATGGGGAAGGCCCTCCCTATTACATCATATTACAAAATATCAGTCAAGAAACTAGGAGGTCTATGTAACCAACTACAGTGCATCAGATCATTTGTGTCTTTTTGGCCAAAATGTTTGCTGCAAAGTTTCCTTCCATGTACTGATGCACAAAAACAATAGAAGAAAAAGTACTAGACACAAGATCAATGTCCCGAAGCAAGTTAAGAAAGAACCAATGGACCTCACGGGTCTTTTTCCACAAACTTATAATATAGCTAGTCACTTTCCACAACTATTTTAGATACTCCTAAACCGGCAAATCCGGTGAAGGCCGTCCCTAACTGCCCATAACTCTGCCATATTGTTGTCATTTTTGTAAATGTATTTACAAAATCCTCCGAAAAAATTTCCTTGATCAAAGAGTACATAATTTGATAAATCGGCATGTCAATTTTAATGTTTTATCGTGTTTTGGGCACTGTAAAACAATCACTAGAATTTTTTATTTTTTTTGAATCATGCATTTCATTAGAAAATGGTTAGGTTACAATTTGACGTGGGTATGTGGTATCCGCGAGAGTCAGTCATGATACAAAATTTTGGTTGAGAAATTTTGATAAAATGATTGGCCAAACCATATCTTTGGATTACTGGTCTCATATTTTGGTTGAGAAATTTCTCTCTCAGACTTGTTTGACTTCCATCAAGATTTTAGACATGATTGGCCAAACCATATGCATTATTAATAATTATCATGCAATTCATACGTTCAATTGTTGCCTTTTGAAATCTTGTTAATCTCAGTTGTGTTGGATAAAGTGAAAAACACAAGAGTTAGCAAAAATCTTTATTTCAATTTGGAATCTTAATTAAATCGAAAAATAGCTTCTATTTAATCATCCAAAATACATGTGATGTGCCAAGGGGGAGTAGGGGTAGTGATGAACCGTGACTTGTCCTCGGTTCTCTAAGTTTTGATCTGCTCCCCAAAAGAAACTTTTGGCCATTACCTTTCTATTGCCATTCTTGAGGCCAAAAATCATCCCAAACTCTCTATTAGGTAATTACGTAGAGCCCAAGTTTCTCATTCCTGTTTTTCTCTAACTGATTAAAGCGATTTACGGAACTTCGTAATTCCTAAAGGCTCAAAATCTCAACCTAGACTCGTAATAGTTTGTTGAATGACCTCCCCCTATCAGTGGGGGTGCGAATACACGCATGTCGGATTCCCCCCTTATCCATTTAGGGGCGAATGAAATACCACTTTTGCACCCGACATAAAATACCAAAACCCTAACATTCTAGAGAGATGACCCCTAGTGATGAACCGCAGAAGGTTCTCTAAGTCCCCGTCCATTGTTTCTATTGTTAATCTTGATCCGATTAATATTCGGAGTGGGCCATCCCTACTTTTGAGATTGTTGAGATCTTTTTGGCGCCTCCTTGGTGGTTAAGTATTGTTGAATCCCTTGGTAGGACCGGGAGGTAAGGAATCTAGTGCTGCAGAAAATTCTTGTTATTGTTTTTGAGCCCAGACTAAGATTTCTTCTGATATTGTTTGCTTTTGGCGGTATGTTAATTCATTCCTATTCAACTATAAAGTACAGAAAAGAAAACAGAAAGAGGAGAGTACAGATATTGGTGCCGATTGTTGTAGGATTTGGGAAATAGTTGTATGAGGAGTTATGGTAAATGTGGGGGATAATTTGAGTTTGGTGTGGTTGAAAGTTGAGTGAGCTAGTATTATAAATAGGGCATTCCTTTATATACCCCTACAAAACACTAATGATACCCCCAATTTGTTGGTAAAGTAGTTAGGATTCTGTTAGTAGAAAAATCACCGGAACACTAAGATTTTTTTATACATCTACCCCTAAACCTAATTCAATAAAATCAAGTTTATCACCGTGCTTAAAATAAAATCAAGTTAATCACTTAATCAGATTAAAACTAATTATTCGTTTACCAAAAAAAAGGAAAGAGTTGTTTATCAGACCCAACAGTATACCTCGATCAATTTCGTAAAGACTCATAATCGTTAGAATCAAACGAAGCCCTAATGCAGCTAATCAATACAAGTAGTGATCGACGCAATCTTTCGCAAAATCAATCAATATAAAACCATTAAACAATGCACCTAATGACCCAATCAGAGAGCAAACGATTTGAATGTAAGTGCGAATGACATCATAGGATTGAATCTGAGATCATAATGAAGAACTGTAGAGCATCATTTGATGCCCCCTATTATGTTATTATAATTATTATGTTGGAGACAAACTAAATTCGGGTGGGAAAGAACAATAAGTAAATCTTAAATAAATCCTAATTCAATCAATGACGAATTTTATTTTTTTTAAAAAAAAATTGATCCTTCAAACAGATTTTGCAAGCATTATTTGTCTTACTAAAAAATGAGTTTAATGTCTTTTTATTTTTTCGTTATCCTGGATTTTAATATTTTCATTTCATGTGGAGTAAAGTTTTTTTTTTTGATCAGCATGTGGAGTAAAGCATTTAAGGTGTTAAATGTATGGGTAGAACATACGATGATCATCATCCGTTACTAGGTAGTATGAAGATGTTGGTAGTGTGATTAGGGACGGAGGGAAATGGGGACAAACGGGTCCCCACTTTACTTTGATTTTGAAATTCCTTTGGTATAGCCTTACCATTTTTGTAATTTACGGATCTTGCGGGGGCAAATATGCTAAATAGAATTGAATTTTCATTTTTAATGGGATCAATATTATAAAACTCATATCAAATTAATAAAAATACATCAAATGTGTGACTTAAAAATAAAAATTCGTCTAAATTTCTATGTTTAATGAATTAAAATATTTTGTGATTTCATTTTCACTTGGTGAAAACTAAAAAGTAAATAAAATTGTATAAAAAAAATCGAGCGGCCTTCAGCCGCTTACTCGCTATTATGCACATAAATTTACTATATGAATTTGCCCCCATTTGAGAAAATATCTGGCTCCGTCACTGAGTGTGTGAAGATGATGGTGAATATTAGGGGGTATGAGAAGTTTCTAGATCAAATGGGGTAGGAAGATATATTTTGTGGGTACATAGATAAAGGGGTACCATTAGTGATTTATGGGGGGTATATAAAGTAGGAAATACCAATAGGTCCTAGAAATAATATATTATGATGAGTTTGGTCAGACAGATCCTTTTAGGAAAAATATATTATAGTTTGGTCCTACGATGACGTCATGGATGATGTAAATGTCATCTTGTAGTGGCAGAAATACCCTTTTAGATTAGGACCATATATATAGTCAATTGGTAAGAGAGGAAATCATTTCTCAGATCTACATTCTCTCTCCTCTCGGTTACTTCTTTTTCTCCCTGCTGCTACAATTTCTAGGGTTTTTTTTTCTCCGCTGATGAAGACGACGGAGAAGATATGAAGATGAAGATGAGTTCATCTGCTGCTGTTGTTGTTCGTGAAGATGAGTTCATATACGATTTTTAGGGTTTTTTTCTTCTGCCGCTGTTGTTTTGAAGATGAAGATGAAGACGACGAAGAACAATGAATTGATGCTGCTGTTCGTTGCAGATGATCAAGAAGATGAAGATCTGCTGCTGCTGCTGTTAAAGATGTAATCAAGATGATGAAGTTCATCAAACAAATGAACTGCTGCTGTTGTTTTGAAGATGAAGATGAAGACGGAGATGAGTTCATCTGCTTCTATTGTTGTTCGTGTTGCTGTTGAAGATGAAGATGAAGATAAAGATCTGCTGTTCATGTAAAGAATGAACTCGTGTTGATGAATCAAGTAAACAGAATTCTGATGCAGACGACGATGAACTCGTGTTGTTGTTGTTGAAGATGAACCCAAGAAATCTGTTGTTGTTGAAGATGAACTCGTCAAACCCTAGAAATATGTTGCTGCTGTTGAAGATGAACTCGTGTGGAAGATTTGATCTCCTTCTGTTGAAGAATGATGAAGACGGCGAAGATGGGTTCATTTAAAGAATGAACTCTGATTTTTATGGATTTTTTTTTGTGGGTTCATTTAAAGAATGAACTTTTTTTTTAGATCTTGAATTGTTAGGTGTTCATCTAAAGAATGAACTCAATTCTAGGTTTGAATTAGTTAGTTTTTGATAGGTGTTCATTTTGTCGAATGAACTATGTTTTCTTATAGGTTATATCAGGTGTTCATTTGAAGAATGAACTCTGTTTCCATATAGGTTTTATCAGGTGTTCATTTGAAAGAATGAACTCTGTTTTTTTGTCATAATAATGAATTTTTATGTTGTGTTCATTTTACAGAATGAACTCTGTTTTCATATGTGATTTAGTTTGGTTTTATTAGGTGTTCATTTGAAAGAATGAACTCTGGAGTTTATCAGACAGAATGAACTGCTACAAAAATCAAGTAAACAAAATTTTTCAGGTTTTTATTAGGTATTCATTTGAAGGAATGAACTCCGGAGTTCATCAGACAGAATGAATCACTACAAAAATAAGTAAGAATTAACACAGAAGGGTACTTTGGTCCATTTAATATTTTTAAATAATTATGGACCAAATGGAAAGGTGATTTCTGAAAGGACCAAATAGACAAGGGACCACCTAAGAAAAGACCAAACAATATTTCCCCCGTATATAAAGGAATGCCCTATAAATATAACAATCTATTTTTAATCTCATTCTCTTTTCCCCTTTCTTTATTAATAAGAATCTGATTCTCCGCAATTAGAAAACAAAATAAGAATAAAATATGTAAATGCGAGTTTACTGTTTGAGAAATTTTAAATCTGCATCAAACTATTTATTTTCTTCTGCTTTCTTCTCTGGTACTTCCTATTGATTTTTTTCTTTCTCTTTCTCATCACAATACCACTCCATTGGTACTCTCTTATGCCTTAATAGTGCTCTAAGCATCTTCAGCTCTTATTCATTACGGTATTTCTGAAAAATTCCCAAAAATGAAAAAAAAATGTGAAAATTTTATTTACTAAAAAATCTGTAAAAGTGGTAGGATACAACTTTTTGATTAAGAATACTTACTTGAAGTTCAAAGCTCTGCTTCAGGAGGCTATAGAAATCATAAGCTGTCATGAATCCGAAAATTATCGCAAGTGTTCGAAATATTCCAAGCGGCTTTGGCTGCTTTGACCAAATATCAAAATGCCCTCTTTGATCTTTTTTGTTTTTCTTGATAGAAACCAAGGTTAACAATCATTTGCATTGATACGATGCTTATATAGAGGAAACGCTGAATTTGTGATTTCGTGTTTTCTTTTTCCGAAAGATAATATTTATCCAAGTAACTAATTACTGTTAAGAAACATTCAACTGATTAGTTTTTCACAAAATTGGTTAAAAAGACCAAAATCAACAATTCTTGGGTGAAAAAGACATCTAGATTTTGATACTGTTTATATGGACAAAAATATAAAAATAGCCAGGATGTAACCAGTTTCATCCTACCCATTTTCAAATACTTTTTTTTATTTTTAATTTACATCAGGATGCATCCAGTTTCATCCTCGCTATTTTTTAAGTTTAAGCCAGGATGAATCCAGTTTCATCCTTGCTATTTTATTTGTGTCCATTTCACCCATACTAATTTTTACTCGTCCATTTGAACCACGTTTTAAAAATATTTGGACAAATGACCCATTTTCCGTTAGTTTTTATTTAGATTCTCCGTTAAATAAGTTTGAGTCAGTGTTTGACCATGTGTGGAAATGATATTTGTTTCCTTACATTTTTCCTAGCGAGAATGTTTTTGTTTTAGGACTGAGTGTTTGTTTTACAATCCGCTGACTCAACTTGGCTAACCCGAGGGGATGGGGGTGGGTGCAATCTTAGGGCAACTTCTATGGCACAGTCATATGTTTAAGCATTCGATAATCCCATATATATATATATATATATATTTGAAGCATGAATTTTATTATACTAATTAAAGGGCTATTACACGAGGATATACGATACCCAAAGATTCATACGTTACAATGGAAATGGTATGCCAAGAATCTAAAGTAGCAAAACAAAGTAAAGCATGACCAGCGATCTTCGAATCAGAATTGCATCGGGGGGAGGTGTTGGTATCGAAGGTATGAAGACCTTCGTTCATTGCTTTCCACAAGAAAAGTTGTATTGTTGATGGACAAGGCTGAGTCCTAGTTGATGGAAGAGGAATTCGATGTGCTTGATTGAAGGTGCTAGTCATGCACTTACGACCATATGCTGAGGTGTGCTGCCCAAACATTAACTGTCTATCTCTTTTTCTTCCGACTTGATCCATCAGGTGGTATTTCCCAGAGAATACAGAGGTTACAACTGCTATTGAAGTTACTAAAAGCCTAATACTATAGACTGAAATATAGAAGCAACGAAAATTACAGACCCAGACTAGGCTACACTACGCTCGTACTAATAGTAAACTATACTAAAAAACAAAGACAATTTACTAGAGACTAAATGCAAAGACTGAAGTTAAAAGGTCTACCGGCCCAAAGAAACTATATTTACTCTCTACTGCTATAATTTGTGATACGATTGAAGTCTTCATGAACATTGTTGATTGGTGATGCGAAAGAAGATGTTGCATGGTTCATTGAGTTGGCTTGCTCAAGGCCCATAAGGACACACAATTGGTCGAAGAATATGAAGCTTCAGTTGTGTTGTTTTCATGGCGATGAGTCGATAATATAAATCCAATCATGAAAAATCATTTTGGCACCTCCTAACTTGACTTTGCTCAAGGAAAATTCAAGAGTTCCAGAGCCAAAAGGGTGACGCTTAACTCTAAAAAAACCTCATAAAACCCATAAATGACGCCCCATCAGTTTGCACAAGGTAAAAATAGCATAGTGAAACCCAAATCTGCCTCATAGTCACAGTACATAATTGTTGTTTTGTGACAATCCCCAAAGTCGAGAAAAAAGAATCCACCAAACACACACCATTAAGATTACAAAGAACTTAAACTAGCTTATGCAAAAACATCGAAACACATTGATACAAGGTACACTTCAACAGAGAAAAACTTCTTACTATCAAAAGAAAAACACCCACAACGACACAACTATTCATCCAAAAGTTGAAGGCCTTCAAATCACGAACATGAGGAAACCAACAAGGAGAAAAACAAATATCCTTACCACACCGAAAAAAATATGAAATTAAGGTAAGACTCTTACAGGCATAAAATCAAACAGGTGTAAATCATAACAACCTAGGAAAAAGAAGGGGATTGGGGACATATTTCAAAATCAGACCATGGGGGATTGTTGAGTGCCAAAAAAACAACAGGGTAAAGGTAGATCGGGATCATGGGATAAAGATTACTGACATCTGGTCAACTAATTACTATGGGGTTTTATCAAAACTGAATTGAATGGCTATGGAAGAGCATAGAAAAGCTTTGATTTGGAATGAGTTTTGGTTAAAATCATATCATCAGAAGAAACGACCAAACGAGAATCACCAAGGAGTACCTTTCGATCATAGAGAACTGGCAGTAGAGAACTCGGAAAATCTATGTTGAGAAAAGCATCTTCGATTTGATTGATATAATCAGCATCCAAAAAATAAAGACTCTCAAAAAAGGATTCGTATCACGTAGACCTAAGAACGAGCAGCACAACGAGAGATCATAGCTTCATAGGGCCGGAAAACCCGAAGGTCTAGCCTATTAGATCGACGAAATCCAGAGATTTTTTTTTTTTTTAGGGTTTTCTGGATATGGCGGTGTGTTCTTTTTTTTTTGTTGAAGCATACCATATATGTAGGTGTTTGTACACTTTTTCTATTATTAATTTGTTTTTTTAAGAAATCTATTATAGGGGCTGATGAATCTATTAGAGGGGTTGCTATAATAAAACAAAATAGGGTCACTAGTAAAAAAATTCTAAAAGCTCCTTATCTAAACCGTAAAAAGTTACGATCGTTTTTTTATTTTATTTTCGAAGCTAACCGTAACACACTAAAGCCAACCATAACCCATTACATCCAACCGTAATTCATGTTTTTGGTTTTTCGAAACCAACCGTAACTCATTAAATCCAACCGTAACTGATAAATTTGGTTTTTCGAGCCAATCAGTAACTCACTAAATCCAATCAGAACTAGTTACGGTTGGCTTCTGAAAACCAAAAAGCCAACTATAACTAGTTACGGTTGGCTTCTGAAAACCAAAATCCAACTGTAATGAGTTACGGTTGGCTTCTGAAAACAAAAAAGCCAATCAGAATCGGTTCTGAAATCATTTTTTTCGAATTTGATTTTGAAAAAATATAATACTTCAATCTCATTTGCAATAGATTGATTTTGGGTCGTTAATTAGAATTAGAGAATTAGGTTAGTTTTTTTTTTTTTTTTAGGTTTGATTGATGGAAGGGTTATTGATGATGATTGTTTTTGAATTGTTGTTGATGATGATTGATTTTGGGTTATTGTTGAATTGTTGTTGATGATGATTGATTGTTGAATCGTTGTTAATGATGATTGATTTTTGGTTGTTGTTAATGATTAGAAGTAAAGAGTTTTTTGTTTTTTTTTTAAGGTTTAATTGATGAAAGGTCACCCCCTGACCAACTAACTAGACATTAGGATCATAGTGAAGCCCCTCTAATGGATTCAACATCCCCTATAATAAGTTTCTTTTTTAACGAAACACGTTTTCTATTATGGGTTTCGCAAGTTAACATCCCAAATTGATAGACCCTGCATATACTCCTTTTGAATATTGTTATTATGCACTAAAATATGAATTTAAAATAAGATTATTATTATTGGATAAAGAGTATTACAAGAAAATAGTTGGAAGCCTAACAAGCTAAGCTCCAACATACTACTACATTAATTGAATAAGTACATAAGTTGAATAGGTTGCCGTGCTAGTCTAACACTACCTTCCATGTTAATGAGCCTCATGAGGAGCTTTGGGGAACATGACCAAAGGAGCCATTGTTATTATTATTATTATTATTATTATTATTTTTTTTTTTTTTTTTTATTATTATACAAGATATAGGCGGATTAGGGGGATGATTATGTAAGCTCCAACAAGGGGGTTGAAAGCTAGTCTCTAGCTTCCATGTCAAATTCTGCAATATTGCGCCATATGGGGCTCGAATCTGGGACCTCGTGGAGTGCATCAACTTTGAGGAACGGGGATGACCAGCTGAGCTAGCTACCCGTATATGAATTCCCCCTATATATCACATCTATATCCATATTGGACATCAAACGATAAAATGGGTTACTTTCCTGAGGTCCCTTCAAATTTGAGGAGTTTTCCTTGGACTTGATTGGTCTGTGGAGGCTTATATCACCGTAGTGGAACTTTTTGGTCCACATCTTATGGACCATCACAGATTTGACGATTGTTTTGTTTCTTAGGAATTTCCGTTCAGAGTCTAATAAATTTTGAATTTGATGCGGGTAATGAATTAAATTTCAATTGGACACCTAAAATGGGAAATTTGGGAAAATATGAGTCACGGTGAGACGAATCGTTTATCATGATAGGTGAAGTACAATGTGATTTAAGTCAAATTTGTTTCACTTTACATCGTTAAAAACTTGTATATAAGTGTGTTGGGATATGTATTTATTAGTATGTATTTATTTTTAAGCAAACGATCTTATTAAACACCAAAACTATTCCACTTTACAACCAAAACGACCATGAAACTATACAAGCTCAAACGAATCGAAAGTGAAAATAGTTTGGATCTCCATACGAGTAATAAAACTAGGTCTAGAATTAAAAAGAATAATTTGGCCACTCCTTAAAGACGAACACTTCTTAGGTAATCTATCACCAAAAAAGTTAGTTTCTCTAGAACAATATCTGAAATGAATTTGTTGAAGTCTATTTCAAACAATAATGCATCTAGCCCAGAGAATACAAAGAATTCTACTAGCCATAAAAGCTTGTGATTTAGATTCTAACGAATAATCACCTTGTACATAATAACTGCAATCAATTCTATAATGTACTTAGGATCCGCCAACAACCAACTAGCTTCAGCTACGAGTCACCAGTATGATCTCTCGCAACAAACCCATAATCAAATGAACCAGAATTGCCTTTAGAGGCTCCATCACAGCAAAACAGAACAAAATATTCACAAGGCAGCCTAAAAACCATTTACTCGTTCTCACAACCTTCACCATTCTACTAGATGTATTGAAATATTTTAAAATATTCAAATCAAAACAATTATTCAACATATCACCCTTCAGTCTGACCTCACAGTAATGAGTCATATTCATAATTCTCAACTTAGATCTTTCAAACCTTGGAATGATCTTTTCAAAGCAAACCTTATTAACAAAATACACCAAATAGTACGAGAAATAGTTACTGACCAAAGGGAGTTTTGATAAAATACACCCAATATATTGATAATTTGTTTACAAATAAACACCTGTTTATTTTTTCATAATTGATAAAAATACGCTCACTATCCACCATGTCGTTAAGGCCCACCATCACTCGATCTAATCGTATATTATGTTTTTTTAATCAACGGTTAAGGTTCATTCTAAATATTAGAATTACCGATGTACCCTTAGGTGGAAAACAAAAGTGTAGGAAGAAAGTAGGGTTTCATTTTGTTTAATTTCCTTCCTCTATTTCTGTCTGTCTTTCTAAAAATCGTTTAGGGAAATATTTTTAGCATTTATTACTGATAATAAGATGAAATAAAGACGCGATGAAGACAAAAGTAAAGAATCAAAAGATGAAAGGAAATATAAAATGGAGGTAAGATTTGTAAACCCTAATTTTGAAGAAAGTTAAGGATTTTGAGTATGTTACCTTTGTAGATAGAATTTGAGGTTTTCTGGATTTCAGACTGATGAAATGTAGCAAGAGAGACTATAAATCATAGATCTCTTCGGCATTTAAACATTATCATATTCAAGGAGGTAAATTTAATTTAACTTTTGATTATTCTGATTTTCAAAATTTTATATATTCGAACCAGATTTTGATTTTTCATGTCCCTATAGGTTATATTAACTCCAAACTATCTCGCTATAATAATGGGAATACGCAGCAGGTTGAGGACTCTCTGAAAGAATCTGTAACGTTGGAAGATTCAGTGAAGTGTTGGTCAAAAATCAACAACTTATCAATCTTATCATTCATTTTTCTTAATTTCTTCAAAACTAAGAACTAATATCCACTCAATTATTATATTTTGTGGGAAAGATAATGAACAACAATACAACATAGGAAATTTACGTTGCTTTGCAATTATGTTTATCAATTTCAATTTGTATATTCATCTTCTCTTTTTTCTCTGATTCTTTTTATTTATTTACAATTTTTATGTTGTACGATTTAATGATTTAACCAAGTAGATCACTCAGTTCAACTCGGCCCGATTTCAACCTGTATGGTGTTTATGCAATTTGTAGCCAAGTAAACTCAGTCAACTCGACCCGATTTAACGACAACTGGACACGTAACGGTCGTTAAACGTTCTATCGAAAAAGATGGATCGAAAAGTGAAATTGGGTGTATTTTAGTAATTATGAAGAAAAAAAAGTGTATTTTTATATAGAGATTATCATACAAATGCATTTTATCAAAATCCCAGGTACCGCTCGACTCTTCATCTTGGCAAAGTTTGAGGATTAAGGAACATGAATAAACCTCTAAGCGACTGCCAGAAATAATTTCCCATAAGGACAATACCACAACATATGTTCCTTCTTTTATATTTATGGAAACAAAATTTATTAGAATCAATTAATAGGAAAGAATCTCATTTGTCCCCCGTACCCCCATCAATAAAATTTATCTCACATAGACTTGCTCTTGGAAAGATAACATCTATAAGCAAGCTTGAAATTCCTAAATTGTAGCTTTTCATAGTGTCTCCCCTTATAATTCTCTAAATTTTTCTAGCAGTTAATGGTTGAATGTAGTTTTTTTTCCAAATTAGACTATACATTTGATCATCGTACGCTTTTTGTTTAGTTCTGCTCACAATATGAAAAACAACGAATACAACAAAATGGTTACTAGTCTAAATCATTTCATCCTCACTAATAGATAAAGATCCTAGAAATTTAGAAGGAACCTGTCACTGGTTGTCTATACTCAAATTATTTACTTTTATCCAAATGACAACTAACAAAATCATCAGAATCAAGTGAATCTATATGAGCACGGTCTTTAGTCGGGATACCATTCTAGACAAAGAATTAAGAGTTACCACTAGCCAACTAGTATCAACATCCAAATCATGCATTACCCGTCTCAATCTAGGACATACTGGAGACTTTTTAATATAATACTGAATCCAATTCTCCTTTTTATCTTTATAATTTAGCCCCGATAAACTTGACGCATTCCTCATTAGAATTTTAAAATCTCTAAGGAAATTTATTAATACAAGATTATGCTAAAATAACCTCATCAATATTGTTTTATTAATACAAGGTTATCCTAAATGCCTAGTATTGAGGCCCATCTTTTAAAGTGACCTTATTTCTTGAACTTTGAAAATATAGGCCAACATTCAGGAAAAAAGTGTCCTTTCAGTAGCCGTTGAACAAGTCAAAAGAAAAAAGTGGCTTAATTACCTATCCTCAATATTAATCCCTAACCACTTATACTCTTGAAACTGAGTGGCCGTCTCCTTCCTTATTATCTATGTTTTTCTTCCACGATCATTTCCTTCTCTGTTTCGGTCTCAATATCTATTATTTTATCTTGTGTTCTAATCGCCAAATAAGTATTAGTATCCCCAATAACTAACCAGGGTTTATTCAGAGTATTTATATGAATTTGCTCATCCCTTAAAGTTTTTTTGTTTGCAGTTAAAATCTCTGCATGAAACACTAGTTACCAGCACTTCACCAACATCAACTATGGTGCATTGACTAGTACTTATAGACTAATGAAGGAATATCTATTGATCAATTCCAAAGCAACAAGATATTTCCTCTTATATCATCACAAGAACTATGAATAACTATATGATTCATACTTGAACGTCTATTATTATTATTACTTGAAACAAAACTAACTTGAATTTTAGGCTCATCAATCTAAACCAGAACAATATTATTCTAATTGACTAAGGATTTTAATTTTTCTTTGGCTTTAATAATCTTTTCTAAAGTTGTTTTCTAGTGAAACAAATTAGAATTCCTGAAAAGTAACATCTTCTTTATTCGTTGACATTTTCACTTTGCCAACATTTTTTTCCATAACTCACCATTTTCTTAGAAAAATATTACCATTATCATGAACTACAAAAACAAAATTACTAATAAACAGGTTATATTTAACTATCTTAAGCAACTTACTAGTATCTAGAATATTCAAACTATTAGAGTTCATATCAGAACAAGAACATCATTTTAAATTTCTTGAAGAAACTAAAATTTGTTCCCAGCAAATTTAGACAACATAGTATCAGTTACCTCCACAATTGTACCAGGCACAAAAGAACTCAATATCCAACAAATCCTAGCAGATTTATCATCCACCACCAAATTTGCACTCAAAGAAGCCTTGTTCAACTCCATACCACAACAACTAACATCTCACATTTTACATATACACCTTCCTTAGCCTTATATTCTTTCTGATCCTATTATTTTCTTTCTTAGTGTTGATGTTTGTAGCATCAATCTCATTCTGATATATCTCCCTCCTTATAGATTTATACTTAGAAACTACATGTCTGCTAATTTTACAATGACTACAAATTTTAGGTCCCTTTGAAATTTCCAGACTCTGATAAAACCCTCCAAACTTTGTTTCAACTGTATCTTGTCTAGAATAGACTTAGCATAACCAATCACTATTAAAACACTAGCATATATCCAAATTCTTTGTTTAAAGTCGTATCACCAACCCTAACAGGTTTTCCTAAAGCTTTCCAAGAGAGAGAATAATTTTCTCCTCCAGTATTCTATACTCAAATCTGGTAGCTTCGCCCAAACTACCGTTGTTGAAATTTTTAGGTTCTCAGGCTTGAAATTAGCTTATCAATCATGAATTTGAACAAATTCTAATCCCATTATCTACGATTTACTTTTCTATATATGAACCTTATCAGCATCATTATCATGCTTATTGATATAGTAACCTTTTCCATTGATCTCTTTAGCATTTATCAGCACCACTGAATTTTAATTTCTGAAAATCAAGACGACCGATCAAACTGAACTTCCATTCATTCAAACAATCATTAATAAATCATTAGGAAAGTATCACCGATGGATAATTTTACCATTCGTATGAGATGTATGAACGATATATAAATTGATTGGCATAAATGAATTTGATCTTCCTGAAATAATCTTTATAAACGAAACCCTATCTTTGTCTGAAACGCCATTTTTCAAAACACCAGATCAACCATTTTTTTTATTTTTTCTTAAGAAATTAACGCTTAAAATACACCTACTTTAATTAAGTGCCAATTATCGAAGATTAGCAAGATTCGGTATTTGAAATTGAAAATCACCTTAACTAATGTCAGCCAAATTGAAATTGAAAGAAAAAACCCGAAAAATAAGAAATAAAAAACCTCAACTGTTGGTCAAAATCACCCGACCTAAGTTAAACTCTCACCTCAAAAGTTAGATTTGTCAATAAAAAAAAAAAAGGACGATCGTTTACGGAAAATCTGGTTTATTATGAGTTTTTGTTCAGTGAAACACGTAACAACAATATTAAGCAGAAATGATTTTGAATTTTTTTATTTTTTCTTATAGGTTTTTGGATACACACATAGAAGTTGCTTTTTGACTTATGGAAGCAAAAAAGCCAGAAACTAGTTTGGGTACACAATTTCAAAATCACTTCTAGAAGCAAAAAAGTCAACTTTTTGTGTAACAAAATGACTCCTGGACTTCTGCTTCTTGTATCCAAACGTGGTATTAGTCCTGCCTCCGATTTTTGAGATTATTGGGGTGTGTGGAGATGTCAATTTCCACATAATTTAAAGTCCATCTCGTGTTGGATGTGGATGGAGCTAAATCCAATGGGCTAAATCCAATGGGTTCCATCCGCTCCTCGCCCCATAAAGCACCATTAAACTGAAATATTCGGGTATAAGTTTTACATACAGACAGTGGTAACTGTTATAAACGTGCAATTATGTTAAGAATATCTAGGGCAAATCCCGTTTATTACTGGGATGCCCTTGTGTCTAGCCCTATAAATAGAGGCTCTAATGTTAGTCTATTATACACATATGAATGGAATTCTCTATGCTTTTTCTCCCTATTTTCTGTCTCCTTCTCCTTTTACAATACGTCATCACCACGTAGTTCTAACCACTAAGCTATAAACACTACATAGATTTATTTATTTTTTCAATATATAATTTTTTTTATCTATTTTTTTCAATATATAATTTTTGTTTCAATATATAATTAAAACCCTAACTTTAATATTTTTTAGGGGTTTTTATTTTATCTGTTTATCTTGTTTACATCAAAATCGGTGTAAGATCAAACAGAACGTATACTTGTGTATATTGTTAGTTTGATCAGCAAACCATGTATTTGCTTTGATATATCTATCAATTTGACTCGACCCATTAGTCAAGAATCATAAGATGTATTTATACTTCTCGTTTTCATCACCGATTATTAAGATATGTTTATTGCACCCACTGTGCCATCCGATCAATCCATTGTTAATTTGTGTGCATATGCTTACTACCGATGCACATACTTGGCGAGTGATCATTGTGATCATTACTAGTAAATTATTAGTTTGGAGAAGGGTTTTTCTTGTAATATACTTTAATTATTTCTTTTATGAGAGGATTGATTTAGTTTTTCCCTTTGATGGTTCACAGTGTATGCTAAGCTAGCAAGGGACTAAAATAGTCCTCGGTCAAGGATGATCAAGCAGATCGTGCCCCAAGCAAACTTGTGACTCGTTCTACGATGCAGTCAAGTTTTTTTATATCATGTGGTTCGTTTGTGTATTCCAAATTTCCAATATATACTTGTAGGGCTGATCATATTTTGTAAGTTGATTTTCCTTATATTTATTTATTTTTCTCTAATTTATTATTAAGCATAATAAAGAGCCCATTGAGAAATGGTTTAACGTTTCTATCCTTCTCAAAGAAACTATAATCACCAAACATTGATATGGTATTATTCCGGTTTAATTGCCTTTTTTTGGTGATTTGAGTATGATTTATCTTCTTTCTCTTATTTTTTTATTGAGAAAGAAGTAAAAATCCATCAAAAGATGGTTTATAGTTTCTCTTCCTCTAACGAAACTATATCACCAAAATTGGTGTTATCGCGACTTGATTACCTTTATGGTAACTAGCCACATGCATGGTTCATAAACCTCCGGCCGATTAAGTTTGGTATCTTTGTCTTTTAGACAAGGATCATGTGATTTATATATGGTTTCTATTTTTTTATACAAGAAACCATCCGTCAACCTCAAAGTAGGTTTCTAAGCGATAACTAAAAAGACAATATTTTTATTTTGTCGATATACGAGAGTTTGATAAATCATAAAAACCAATTTATGTGAATTTTCTCATTGGTATCTATAAGATAAGAGAAAATAGATTGGCATATTTTCTAAAATTTTGCCAATAATGGTTTGATTTTTTCCTATTACGGAAGATTGATCGCTTTCAAACAATTTTTTACAATCAAATATGTATGGTTTTATCTAATAATAAACCATTGGTTTCCATTTTCCTTTACATGAAACCATTCATCAACTAGAAAGAGTGGATTTTATCTCTTTAAAGAAAAATAACGATAATGATTTCTTTATATTCTTAAAAAGAAACATATAATTCAATCAATTTATTTCATCTATATCGATCCCTAAATGACGAAATATCGTTAATATGGTATAAGTCAATCGTTAAATACCGATGAACGAAATTTGCTTTGCATTCTTTAAAGATATTGAGCAATTTTATTTTGTTTTTGTTTTTCTCTTTAATAATCTCCAAAATTCGGATTTTTTCCACTTATAGTTGGATTACGTTGGGACGAAAAGATCAATGGGTGCGCACCCGGCAAGTTAGCCAATATTATTAGTCCTTGTCGTGACTATATTGATCTTAATTTAATTTTCTTTTGATAAAGGAAGTCCATAGTTTTATTCCTAAAACTTAATTTCTCTTGGAGATTTATTTGTGTATTCTATATGTTTTTGGCTCTTTGCCAAGAAGAAATCCATGATGGATGGTAAATGTATAATGACTTTTGAATAGTCGATATATGTGGTACATAAAAACCGAAATTATTATGAGTATATGTCTTGAAATAATCGAGATAATACTTTACGAAACTTGTTTTTCGTTTTATGAAAATGAAAATATTTTCGCCATAATCAAGGGAGACTATACACTACCAACAAAAGTTGGTGTTAATTAACTTCAATGTTATATCGCTTTCTCTCCCATAATGACCAACTCGAAAAAAGGTCACTATTAACTAGGCGTAAAAATCTCATTTGCTTTTATATAGCGTTTGCCTCTTTAAGAGGAAAATCCGATCACATCTCGTAAAATGAGTAGTGTTCCATGAGAGCCTACGATAGTGCTCCAATTGAGTGTACCAAAATACTATTCACATTCTCAAAATTAATATCTCATCCCTTAATGATGATGAGATCAAAACGCCCGTGGCGCTGTACCCGATAAATTTTGAATTTTTCAAAATATGCATATACTTGAGAATTGTGTGGGATCGTGGTAAACAAAATGATTGTCGAATATTCATTTAAAGTAGCTACCAAATAAATGATGGTGGTTTGAACCCTCTCGCAGAGGAATATCGACATATGTGATTGGTTGGCATATAATCCAAATTAGGTTGGATTGATTTCTCGATTGATGCAATTTTGGATCCAAACTTAACACCTTAAACATGCCAAACATATTAATTACAGGTTGGTGTAGTGATATTGCGTTTTCATATGAGAAATATTTTCGTTGTAAAAACGATTTGAGGGTTTTTATTCTTCTCAAACCCTAGGATTGGTTTAATAATTGTTCTCTTTATATGATGCATTTGGCGTGGTAGTCTTTGAATGACTCATATGTATCCAGAGACCATATTCGTATTTGTAATCCTTGTAAGATTCAAATTATATTCTGGCAAAAACACCGACTCAATTATCGTGTTTAACAATCCTTTAAGTGTTTTTAGAAATTTGGTACAAAACCAAAAATCCTAGATTAATAAGATATCAACTTTATAGGTCTCTTGAAGGGTCCTTAAAAACACGAAAATCCACGTTTTAGCAGCATAAATTCTATTTTCTTTTCTTTCTTAAATCTGCAGTTAGAATTATGCTAGCTTAAACTCTGTCTTTGAGATAGACTAGAGTTATGATTTTGATGCTCATTTTCGTAATACTCATATAGTTGAGTTAGCATCCATAATCTTCAAAAGTTGTACTCTTTTTCCTTTGTTTGAGTTTTATCCCATGTGGTTTTCCTGACAAGGTTTTAACGAGGCAACATGACATTTTATTTTATTTTATTTCAAAATGTTGATATTTGTGCTCTTTTTCCTTTGTCTAAGTTTTTTCCCGTTGGGTTTTACTGGCAAGGTTTTAGCGAGGCAATTTAATTCAACATGGTGGTCATCCAAGGGGAGTTGTATCGATTTTCGGTTATTTGGTGGATTCCCACCATTAACTAGATCATTTTGTTAGACCACATCAACATAAACTTCTCCTATGAATTTGGATATCATTCGATCCATATAAGGTATGATCACAAATTTTTTTCACCTTTGGTACCAGAACTACATATTGGCACCTTGTTGAAGAAACTACGTCAACTACATATGCAAATCACCTCCGAAGATAGCAAACCAAGACATAAGTTCTCAATGAATTTGGAGAAGCTTGAAGATTCGAGTACACTACTATTAGAAGACTAACACAAAAGAATACTTCATCAGAACAAATATCTTCTACATTCAAGAAATTCGTTCACCGAAATTGGGAGGTCTCGACTCAAAGATTTGCAAGCCAATAATATACTGAAGTACTCATCAGGGGGAGCACCATCATCAAATTAAGGTGCATTCACTGGACTTTATCGAGTTGTACTCTTTTTCCTTCGTCAAGGTTTTGTCCCAATAGTAACAAAGAAAAACATTATTTCGTTAAAACCTTCAGAAAACTATCTATCTACCGAGAGAGAGTCTTGAGAGAAAGAGAAGAAGAGAATGGCGGGAGTTGCAGAACCACAAAACAGACAAGGAGGAGGAAGACCTCATCATCTTCAAGCTAGAGGACCACCACCACCACCACCTCCTCGTGCTTTAATCGATCGTGAAAAGGTCAATTTCTAGGGTTTAGGGTTTTCATAAAAGCGAACTCTTTTGTTTATGCTTCTAGTTGTTAAATTATCTTTTGTGATTTCAAATATTGATTCAGAATTTCTTCTTTGTTGTTTGTTTGGGGTGCCAGACTTGTCCTTTATTACTTCGAGTTTTCACTAAGGTATGTGACTAATCCCCCCCGTTACTTTCATTATTGTGTTGTAATGTTGAATAATTAGGTTAATTTGATGAAAAGGGCTTTCTTTATCTTCGATTTGATGAACAAAAGTTTCATCATTCTTGAGGTTTTCGTTAGGTTAGGTTAATTAGTTAAGCTTGCCGTAAGGTAGGAATCTGATTAGCTCATATATAGATTGGCTCATTTTAATTCGAATAGCTCTATTTCGATGAAGCTTAAATCTTGATAGTATACAGGATTATGCTTATGGGTTTGTAAAGAAACATCGTTTCAGAACAGATGCAGGATAATTCTGTTGTTATGTATGCAAGTGAAAAGTTATCAGGATTTGGTTGAAATGAAATTGTGTTGCGTTGTGAAATAGTACTAGTTTATTACTTAAATATGCGGGAGGGATTGATAGTTGTTGTCAGTATATACTCTGTTGGTATCTAAATCAATCTCTTTACGAGAGTCCAAATTGCGAGACTTGATAAAGACTTTGGTCTACCTTAACGCTAGCTTGAACTGGGCAGGATGTTAATGTTATAATACTTAAGTTTAACGTTCTTATGATTAGAAAGATCTCTACAGAACATTTTTTTTTCCGGCCTATAAATGTATTTGCTTTATGTGAATGTTGTAGAGCAAGGGATCTTTGTGTTAATGCTAGCCGCACTCAACTACGAGTGCCATCTTGTCATTATTTCTTGTCAGATATGGTGTTTCGATGCACAATTGGATACGTTGTATTGTTAGTTGCCAGTTTGTCTGTAGTAAGCATGTGTTACCATTATTTACATATGAGTCTTAACTTTTTTTTCCGCAGGTTGGAGGCCATCATACTAAGGAAGACTTTGCAACGAGAGGCAAGGAACCCAAGAAGGAGGTCCAAATTTATACATGGAAGGATGCTACACTTCGGGAGTTAACTGATTTGGTATGTGACGGTTTCTTACTCTCATCTTCTTTTTTCAAATTTGTTGCAGTATGTCTACTAATCGAAGTTTGATCTTTTCACTAGGTCAAAGAAGTCGCTCCTGAGGCAAGACGAAGAGATGCAAAACTATCATTTGCATTTGTATATCCCGACAAGAATGGTCGTTTTGTAGTAAGACAGGTAAGCAGCTTCACCGTTTCTTTTGATGTTGAAACTTTACATTTTGGTCAGCGTTTGTTTTAACAGCAACAGAGAAATGGGATAAAATTAATGACATGTACATTGCCTGGTTGCCTTTCGCCTAGCCACAAATGACTCATGAATTGAAGAATTTGTGTTGTTGATTCTTTACTTAGATTTGTTTCAAGGTCCAAATGTACCTCTAATGCTTACAAAAAATTTCAAGAATTTTAGGTTTCCTTTCAAGTTTTAAGAATTTTAGATGTTAACAAGTAGTATGCAGGTTCGGTAAGTGATGCCGTTCTTGTTGTGTAAGGGTCAGTTACATATTACATATGAAAGTGCAATTTTCTTGATAGTGTGGACTTTTATTGTTTCTAGAGTAAGATGGTAGGATTGTGGAATTGACTGCTCAATTCCCCAACTTTCACATTGTGGGATCGAATTTTTCATCTCCTGGTCAGCAAAATGTTACTGATGTAAAGATCTTCACTAGGAAATCGATGATAGAAAATTTTTAATATTTTGTTGTGTCTGAAGGTTGGAACAACCCATTCACAAGGGATGGGAAATGCGAGAAGACAGGACGACCATAAGGCATTGTCTGACCTCAGCTTTCAGGTAAACCTTTAGGAAACAAGTTAGTATTTCATTTCTCATCCTCCACCACATACTTAAGTTATTCACTCAGTTTTTTTGGTTTTCAATTATGAAGATTGGAGACTACCTGGACGTGGCGATATTGTAGAGAAGAAACTTGCTGATGCAAAAGTGAACCGCAGGGATTTTGTCGATGCTGGAAGCTTATTTGGAATCGTATTCTCATGGGTTTTAGCTTTCAGGTTTTATTATGTTTTCTTCCTCTCATCACATTGTACAAATATTATGAGTATGCTTTTAAGGAAAGGCACTGAACTGTATATCAGGCTTTAGGCCCAAATGGAGGTTTCATTTTCCTGCATGATGTCATTGACTGAGCTACTGAAAGTTAATACTAACATTATATCATTAGTAGAACTATAGTTGTAAGTGCTTAACTTTACTTAGCTTGAATATATCCATATCCCTAAACATAACATGCTTTTGAATGCACAAGATAGCAGCATTTCTAGAAAATCATAAATTAAGAATTCTCAGGCTACAGATGTAAGGATTGTTGAGCTGGTTATATGGCGACTTCTGTATTTTCAAGTCCTTTGCGTTGACAGATTTTTCATGGATGCAAGTTCATTCAGCAGAAGATGCAATATCAGGCACCATTTTGAAATGGGGTTCTTAAATTATCAAACTATTTTTTTCAACAAACAACAGAATCATGAACATCAGCACTGCAAATTGGCCATTGTAGTTCCATTAGAATTAAGTTTCAGCATAGTGATTCTACCTATAAGACGCTTCCCTTAAAATTGCAAACAGCATATAATCAATCATTACATACTTCTTTCCATTCTGTTGGTATCCAGGTATAACAATATACATAATATTAACAAGACTTTAAAGGGTACAGATAGCACAAGGTGGGTCTCCTCTCAGGTTATCATTCTTCTGACGATACCAAAATTACTTAATGTACTCATCAGAACCAGCTTATCACCACAGGTTAATAGTAGAGAAGGTTGGGAGTCTTTCGGATAGATGTCATCCCTGCGCATAGTGTGAAGCCATCATTAAATAGTTAACTTATAGACTACAGACACCATACTCGAAAAACAGCTTGTTAAAGCATGACAATTTGGCCGGAAATGTGAAAAATGCTGGTCCAGAGTCTCCAGACCTGTTCACATCTCAACCCTCTTGATTTTTAGAACAATCTTCAAATGACCATGATACTGTGTAACACATAAGGGAATTACCTTTTATCAAGCTTGTTCTGGCAATGTAATCAAACGAGTTTTGGAATCATATACTAGTGGAGTGCCGCAGCTGAAAAACAGATCATGCATTTTTGTCAAGGCTAGAAACATTCCCAAGAACCGAAACAAGTAAACACATTTGATTTCAGCATATAAAAAATACTGGTTATTGCACGATCATACAGTTTTGTGAGCTTACTTCGTGCATTTAACTGTATTTGTAACACCACCGCTAGCTATTGATAGTATAGTTCCGAAGAAGGATGTATTTTCAGTTCCACAGTTCGGACAGGCACCCTGCAACATAACATATGCTGCTAAGAACATGCTTTGCTGATCACAATTTCTGGTATTGCCAAAGAGGATAAAGATTCAAAAGATACCTTTAGGATCAGAAAATCTTTCACGATAGCATTTGTGAATGCTTGAGATAGATAGAAAATGAGGGGCAGAGCAGCAAACCATGTGAAAATGAAGCTGAACGGCTCTGGAAGCTGCATTGAAACAAAAGTTACTCAACACGGAACTAAAATTCACGTAGAATGAGATATAAATGAGTAAAGAAGCCTATTCATATTTGAAACAAATCGTTACACATAAAACGGGGAACATACGGACCTCCAAAAGGTATGTGATTTCAAATCCAGTAATGTCATCCAGGAAGAAGAACCTGTTGATATCAAATCCAAGGACATAAATCTTAAATTCTAACCGCATTTTGGTCCACCAAACAATAACACACTACAAATAGATTCAAAGGTTACTACATATTTATTTCAAAGCTTAGTCGTATACGGCATGTCTGACTGGAAGATATTACTAACCACATGCTATCACCAAAATAAATTTGAAACTAGAGGAGAAAAGGTGCATCTGACTAGAGCCCTACGGCAGATTAATTCGAGTTACTTATAGACTTCATACAGTCAGATTGATTCATAAAGTTGCGGTATCAGCAAAACCTAAAAATTAATGGAACCAAATTTCAATAGAGCTTTAAAGTTTCAAATGCTAATGCTTTCGTCAGATAGAAGATGCTTAATATTACGAATAGAGTGATGTAAAAGGCACCAAGCGCCTTTAATTTGTTTGACCATACAAAGATTAGATTCTAATGACGTAAAGAAGGATTTCACCTAAACGGTCACAACTCACTATCTTCGCTTGCTTTCTACTTATATTATCAATGCAGATATAACAATGGTACTCACAATCCAAGTGCAACAACAGCGGCTGGGACTTGCAGTAGAAACATCTTAACATAGTCAACCGTCAAATCGCTGTAGACCTGTAAAGAGAATAACAAGCACACACTACTAAGCATGTACTTCCGGCAGCAAAGCTGAAGGGCTCAAAATTGCAGAAAACACTTTCGTAATCCAAGAACAGTTGTATTAACCATAGTTTGAGAAGAGTTGAATTTATCAGGTAGGTGGTTAACCTTTACATACCTTTTTACTCCGAAGACTGCATCTTGGACCCTCTACAACGATTTCGCTTCCGTCAATCTATAAAAATTAACAAGAAAGATACAAACTAAGTAAAGTACTTCAATACAAATTTATCTTAGACCACCGAGTCGTATTACGTTATGGTTATAGACCAACCTTGAGCTGTAATTTCAATTCGTCGTACTCTTTGTCTGTCATTATAGGTTTCCCGGATACGTAGGCCATTGAAGCTTCCAGAAACTTTTGTTCACTGGAACCTGCATTAAGAAGAAAGTGACAATGTCACATGACTACCATCTTTATGAAACTTTGGTCATACGAGGTTTAGTAGGGAGTAAACAGCTTGTAATAAAATGCACAACGAATTTTATACTGCGAGTACTAAACCGGAGAAAAAAAATGCTTACTTAGCATCACAACGCTGCTTCCTTCCCACATTAGTTCTTCCTTGAGATTATCAAATTCTTCATTTGACATGGTAGCCTTTCCCTCATAGTAGAACGACTAAAAGGCATCAAAACAAAGAAACGCATCAACAATCGACAAGATTTCACAAGTGTCAGTTATGTCAGTACAGAATTCAATATGTCAGGAATTGTAACAACAGTGTTGAAATTCTCTCATGTTCATTATTTCTAGTGGATAAAATGAAAGAGCAATAGTATCAAGTACTTGGAGTGCTTGGAGAAAATCTTGCTCAAGTTCCCCTACTGTCTTCTTCTCCTTCTTGTCTATGCTACAATATTGCAAGACATTACTGTCAATAACCTCGTCTTCCGAAGCCTGGCCTGAAAAATAAGATCTGAGGTCAGAAACAATAGGCCATCCAAAAGGCGGTCGTGGCCGTTAAGTTCGTTTCGCATAATCATTTAACTAACCTTGTTGTTGATCAGCAGCTTTAGCTGAAATAATGAAAACTCTACGCCGGGCAAGTGATTTGTGATCGATAAACTTAGCGGAAGAATTGAAGTGAAGCTTCGATGAAGAAGAAGAAAGTGAGTTTACAGGTTTGTGAAGAAGTGGAGGGGAAAATGAAAGACGAGGAGAATTGAGTGCAAAACCCAATTGGGTTACCATTTTTGTTGGTCAGATGATTATTAGCAATGTTCCAATTTTATCGGAGGCTTGTATTGAAGGTTGTTAATTTATTGTTCAAGGTAGTAGACATGAAAGAAAGAGCAAGGAAAATTACGGCAGAGGAATTCTTTGTTTGAAAGATAAGGTAATGAAGAAATGTGTGGAGGGAAATTTTGATTGTTATTTCTTGCTCATCGTTTGAATGGCATATATGCCAAGTCATTCGAGGAAAGACAAAGAAGTGTGACACTTGGAATAGAACTTGGTCTGAACACGAGGTATGCTTGTGAGTTGTGTGATAGAGCATCCTCGTTATTTAAAATTAAGGCTATGTTTTTTTATATGGGAGAATCCAGTGACATGGTTAGAATAAGCTTTGGTGGGGGAAACTCTTGACCATAAGAATAGAAAGGTACATCTTTTTGGTTGGGACATTTTATGTTTCCCAAAGTCTGAAGGAGAAAAACAGCGTAGATTTTGCTTTGTGGCGCCCAAAAATTGGATGGTCGCATGAGGCCGGAGACTCATTTACTCAGCAGGAACTAGGAAATCGAACATGAATTCTTTGAGAAACAAAAACAAAACTGAGATTTGGAAAGAATTTTCGGTTACACAATCACATACCAGATAATGCAATCCAAATCATGGTGAAACCGTAGATATGAATTACTAAATCTTGGTTGAAGTACGCGAATGGTTAAATTAAGGAAAAAAAATTTCAGGAGCATACATACATTTCTTTGCAGCAGCAACTTTTCACGAGCTTGTTCACACGATCTATCTGATACATAACTTTCTTTTAAAGAAATTAGGGGATTCCTTTAAGCAATACAGTAACCAGTTTAAACACCTTAAGTTTATGCAAACACACAGAATTAGTATTTATTAGGAATAATAGTCAATAGTCAAGGTCAATTAGCATGGTCAATAAAAGTCTTAGTTAGTATTAGTCATGGTCTTGTGTACTGTATTAAATTCAGTATTAATATTGTCTGAATCTGTATTGTCTGTACATTGAACAAAAACATTGTAATAACAATATTCTTTTTCTTCATAACCTCTCTGCTCTGATATTTTACATGGTATCAGATAGGTTCTGATCCGAATTTTTCACACATCTTTTTCAATCAACAAGAACAACCTTCTTAATTAATACCTTTTATTGATTGATTTTCAAACAAATTTTTCAACAAATTTTATCAATAAATCTTTCTCATCATCTGGATTCAAGATTAAAACATAATCATGAAATTACTTCGATCTTTTGCAAATTTGTGTTATGCCAGTCAGTACAAGGCGTAGCAAGAATACTTCAAACAACAACAACGTTATCAATCAAACAAATATGGCTTCCGCTACAGAAAAATCCGATTCTGGTAACTCTGTGAATTTTACTTTACCTTTCACCAATATTTCGAATTTTGTTTCTCTCAAATTGGATAATACGAATTTTCTATTATGGCGTGATCAATTTGAGTCTGTTTTGATTACTACTGATCTTTATGGTCATGTTAATGGGGATTTACAAGAGCCTGAGGAGATGATTTTGATTAATGGGGTTCTTAGTTTAAATCCAAAATGGATTCAGTGGAGAAGAATGGATCGATTTGTTATAAGTTGTTTAAAAGCTACTTTTACAGCATCAATTTCTGGTGATGTCTTAGGTTTAACCACTGCAAGAGATATTTGGGAGTTTTTTGAAAGTACATTCAAAACACAAAATCTTTCTCGCAAAAATATGTTAAGACAACTATTGTATGGAATTAGAAAAGGTAATCTGTATGTTTCTGTGTATTTACAAAAGATTAAGGGAATTGCAGACTCTCTTGCTGCTATTGGTGAAAAAGTAAGCAACTCAGACTTATTAATGCATGTGTTGAATGGATTAGGCAGGGATTATGATAATTTTGTGATTTCTGCTCAGAATAGAGAAAATCCTTATACTTTTGGTGAACTTAAGGCAAGGTTAATTACACATGAGCAATGGCTTCTTGATCAAGCACAGGACAGTAATGCTATTTTTGATGCTCAACATCAAACTGCTTTCTATGGTAGAGGTGGTGCTAGTTCTAGCTATAATTCTCATCCTGGAAATAAGAAGAAGAATGGTTCTGGTGCTTCTTATGCAAATAATAAATCAAATGGGAATAAAAATGCTGGTGTTGGAACTAGTGATACTGGAACTGGTGTAGGAAATGGTTTTTATCAAAACAATAGTGATGCTAGAAGAGGTCAATGGGATTTTTCTCAAGTTGAATGTCAAATATGCAGGAAAAAGGGTCACTATGCAAGCATATGCCATTTTCGATATTATCCTCCTCCTACTTCTGGTTTTGTGGGTGTCACTGAATCTCATACTCAAGGAAATAATTGCATCAACAACAATACTTCTCAGGAGTTTACTGGTCTACATATGAATACTCTACCAGTCAATGATGATCCTTCTTCATCTACTTCATGGCTTTCAAATTCAGGTGGTTCTGCACACATGATTGGAGATCCTTCACTTCTTCAAAATACTTCTTCTTATAAAGGCAAGGGTGGAGTTATTATTGGCAATGGTAAGTCTTTACCTATAGCTCTTTCTGGAAATTCTAATTTGCAAGTATCTGCCACTAGTGTTAAGTTACACAACATATTACATGTACCAGACATGAAACACAATTTGTTATATGTAGGACAGTTTACAACAAATAACAATTGTTTCTTTAAACTAGATCCTAAGGGATATGAAATTAGAAATTTGACAACTGGTATGCTTTTGGCTAAGGGGAATATAGTAAATAATCTTTATCCTATCACTTCTTCTCATTTTCATCGTGCTTTATCTGCTTTACATGCTTCTTCTGAATTATGGCATAGCAGATTAGGTCATCCATCTTCTAAAATAATTCATCAACTTCATTCCTCCAAACACATTGTTTTAAACTCTTATGATTCTTCTAAAATCTTCCATCCTTGTCAGCTGACTAAGAGTAAAAGATTGCCTTTTTCCACTTCTTTCTCTCATGCATCTGTTCCTTTATCTCTGACTCATTGTGATGAATGGGGACCATCCTCTGTGTCTTCTTTGCAAGGTTATAGGTACTATATTATTTTTAAAGATGATTTTAGTAGGTTTCATTGGATTTATCCAATGGAACTGAAATCTGATGTTTTAAAGTGTTTCATTCATTTCAAAACTTTAACTGAAAATTTATTTTCTACAAAAATTCAAAATTTTCAAACTGATGGAGCTAGTGAACTTATTAAAGGTCCATTAGGTACATATCTTACTACTCATGGTATTAATGTTAGAGTATCTTGTCCCAAAACCCCAGAGCAGAATGGCCTTGCTGAAAGAAAGCACATGCACGTTACAGAAATGGGTAATACTATTTTGTTTAATGCATCTTGTCCTAAACAGTTCTGGTTTGATGTTTTTTTGACTGCAACTTATCTAATAAATAGAACTCGTACTCCTATCTTCAACATAAATCTCCTTTTGAGGTCCTTTACAAAATTGTACCTGATTATGCTTTTCTAAGAGTTTTTGGTACTGTTTGTTATCCTTTTTTGGGTCAATCTAGACAAGATAAACTTTCTCCAAAATCTGTCAGATGTGTTTTTCTTGGTTATAGTTCTTTACATAAGGGCTATAAGTGTTATGATCCAATTCTTAGAAAATTACATATTTCTAGGAATGTTATCTTTTCAGAAAATGAATTTTACTATGCTAAAAATTCCTTGTCATCTTGTTCTGTTGATACTTCATCTCCTGTTATTACTGAATTATCCACTGATGCAAATTCTGATACTTCATCTAAATTGACTACTAATGCAATCCCTTCTGGTACTCCCACTACTATTACTACAAGATATATGAGAGGTATTTCTAAACCAAAAACTTATCCTGATCATGTTATGCATCTTTCTGTCAAACATCCAATTCCTTGTGCTTTTTTTTCTTTATTGGGTATTCCCCCTGAGCCAAAAACATTTAAAACAGCTGTCAAAAATCCTAAATGGCAAGTTTCAATGAAAGAAGAACATCAAGTTTTGAAAGACAATGACACTTGGGATCTTGTTAAGCCTGAGCCACATATGAATATTCTAGGATGTAAATGGGTGTATAGGATAAAATTGACAGCAAATGGTAAAATTGATAGATTTAAGTCAAGATTGGTGGCTTTAGGGTATAATCAACAAGATGGAGTTGATTATACTGAAATATTTAGTCATGTCGTGAAGTTTACCACATTAAGAGTTGTTTTGGTTTTAGCTGTTACACATAATTGGAGTGTCAAACAATTGGATGTGTCAAATGCATTTTTGCATGGTTATTTGAATGAAGATGTATATATGTCTCAACCACAGGGTTTCATTGATCAAGTTCATCCTGATTATGTGTGTAAATTGAAGAAGAGTTTATATGTATTGAAACAGGCACCAAGGGCTTGGTTTGATAGATTTTAGCAATTTCTTGGTCAAATTTGGTTTTGTCAGGTCTATTTGTGACTATTCCATGTTTATATATACTTTAAGTTCTTCTGTGATGGTTTTACTACTCTATGTAGATGATATTATTCTAACTGGTAATGATGATGCTCTTATGCATAAGTTAGTTACATCTTTGAGTTCTGAATTTGCTATGAAGCAATTAGGAGATCTGAATTATTTGTTGGGGATTGAAGTCAAAAGAACAGTGGATTTTATGGTTTTAACTCAGAAAAAGTATGTTTTAGAATTACTTACTAAGGCAGACATGTTGGATTGTAAACCTGCCAATACTCCAGTTGTAAAAGAATCTAGAGCTTCTATACATGATGGAGTTTTACTTATAAATGTTGCAGAATATAGAACTTTAGTAGGTAGTTTACAATACTTAACTATGACAAGACCTGATATTGCTTTTGGAGTGAATTATGTTTCCCAATTTATGCATGCTCCAACAAATATACATTTCTTGTTAGTTAAAAGAATTCTCAGATACTTGAAAGGCACCATTGGTTTAGGAATTACTTTGAGGAAAAGTGATATTTCTTCAATCAAAGCTTTTACTGATTCTGATTGGGCTGGCTTCCCTGATACAAGAAGATATACTTGAGGTATGTAGTTTTTATGGGGGATTCTTTAATTTCTTGGTCAAGTAAGAAACAACCTACAGTGTCCAGATCCTCTGCTGAGGCAGAGTACAAGTGTTTGTCAGTCACTGTTTCTGAATTGGAGTGGCTATCTAATCTTTTTAAGGAATTACAAGTTTCAGTATCTCATCCTTTTTCAATATATTGTGATAATACTTGACTATTTGCTTAGCTTCTGATCCTGTGTTTCATGCCAGGGAAAAACACATAGAGGTGCAGTATCATGTTGTCAGAGATTTGGTGTTAGATGGTTTTATTACAGTTCAACATATTGCTTCTTAACATCAACTGCAGATCTCTTTACCAAAGGCCTCTGTTTTCCAGCTTTTTCTTCTTTACTTCAACAACTTCTGGGATCTACTACTACTACTGAAGATGTTGAACTGTGTCAGTCTACTATTGATGCTTTGAAAAGACTCTGTTTCTACTTCTGATTTTACTGGTTTAGCTGTACTTAAAGATGTTTCTTAATTCTGTTTTTCAAGTTCATTTCTGTGTCTGCCAGTATGAACTTGAGGGGGGGCTATTAGGAATAATAGTCAATAGTCAAGGTCAATTGTCATGGTCAATAAAAGTCTTAGTTAGTATTAGTCATGGTCTTGTGTACTGTATAAAATTCAGTATTAATACTGTCAAATCTATATTGTCCATTACATTGAACAAAAACATTGTAATAACAATGTTCTTTTTCTTCATAACCTTTCTGCTCTGATATTTTACAGTATTTTCCCGAACTCGTAGCTTTGTCCTCTTGCTAATGTCGCGTGTTTTCCTCTTGGCCTTCGGCTTGGGGTTGATACCATAAACCCGGGCCATCGCCCTCCTCTTTGTTGTATTTGTTACAGGCTTCTGCCTTCATCCCATTCTTCTGAAGATCCTTCTCAATATCAATCATATCATGTGGAAGCTAATTCCCTCGAAATAATTGGGCTGACCGAGCGAAGCGAGGGAGGACCTTTATATGACCATTTTTTTGTAAAATCTAAGTGATCAATTGACACAAAAAATTTGGAAATGGTTAGGGCCGAAAAAACAAAAATGTCCCTCCCTTTTAGTCCAATTACTATAACTCCTTATTATCCTATCTTTTCAGGGGTATAATTGGCAACCAAACTTTAATATAACATATCTAAAAATCCGTGCGTTAAAATTTTATAAATTTTATCTCGTTGGAAAGGTTAAAAAAAAACTCTACGCAACAAGTACAAACAACAATATCAAATTTAGAGTTTTTACGAAAAATTCGGAGGTATATATCATTTTAGGCACAATTTTAGAAAAGTAAATGTATATCCATTATGCAAACCACCACAAAGGATACGTAATACTTTATGTACCAAAATTTTGGTTTATGCATCAACTAATTTTCCATTGCAACTAATAAAACGATGTACTCCACCCGTTTCAAGAAAAATGATACTTTCATTTTAGGCACAATTCTCGAAAATCGAATGCATAACCATTATGCAAACCACCACAAATGATGCATAACACATCATGTAACCATATTTTGGTTTATGGATCGACTAATTTTCCGTTTCCTGTAAAAAGTGATACTTTCACATCCCGTTTTTTCCTTCTGAAAAATGATACTTTCGCTCATGTTGCAGGGAAAATGATACTTTATGAAGTTATGTATAAAGGTTTGTTACTATGCAGGTTTGTCTCAGAAAAAGTGATACTTTCACCCCATTTCAGAAAAAGTGATCACTTTTTCAAAGCGACCTATGATAGTTAGTCACCTTCAAGCAAAGCTAAAAAAATCGGTAGACCTATGAACTGTTTTTATACACAAGGTAGGTTAATCCTTGAACTGTCAAATAGTTCTGCTTCCTTTGTTAGAAAACCATTACGCACTTTACGTTAAGTTTCTGATAATTCATGATAGGAAATAGAAACAATTGAGCGTCATTATCAACAACCGCTACTTTTCATAAGATCGCTTGTTTTATCCACGCTGAAAAGACAGTCTAACAAGTAACAAGCCAGACCCAAAATGTTTCTTCACTAAATGAACATTTTCTCACGTGGTGTCTCCTTTTCCGAAAAATTCTACTCCATCTCTTTAATTTCATCTAAAATAGATACTAAAACCATAAATCAAACACCTTCCATTCAGCATAATTTCCTACTCCTCATGAACACATGTTACTATGTACACTTCAAAAATTCTCTATTGTCCGACCTTTCATCCCGTTCTTGTCAGTTCAATCAGAATGGACGCCAATACTATCAGTTGTTCATTGCTTTACATATCAAACCACATGGATGTGTACAAACACAAGGGATCGTACAAAGATCTGTCATAAAAAGAAGAGTCTACTTTGTTACCTCATATAGAATGGCTATAACACGTTTCATTTGAGCCCCAATTGGAGCTTTCCACATACTATTGATATGTAACCCTTTCTGCATCATTTGAAAATTTGACTGCAGGAGCCTTGGCAGCAATTGATGATGATGTTGCAATTGGTACATATTTATGATGTGGTGCAGACCTGGATGACGATCCTGATCCGATCCTGCCGCTGCTCGAGCGTTATTGATACTTCATAGAGTTGATTGGCATTTTTCTTGCAATTGGTACAAATTCTACACAATCAAAGCACAAAAAAAGGTTAAATTGAATAAGATTTGTGAAATAAATTCGATTTACAGGATCATAAAATACAAAATCTAGGGTTCTTGATTTGAGGAGATTTCTGATTTTTCATACAGCAAGCAGGGTATGCCTGTAATAACCTAATTGATGCTTTTTGATTTGCAGAGCTTCATTCTAATCAAGAAAGCCATTTTGGGTTCCTTTCTTATTGACTTCTCAAATGAATTTAAATCCCTAAACTTCATTTTCATTTTTACTTTCAGTGGAGGATTCCAAAATTCAAAATCCAACTGATAATTTCTAGGTTTTTTTTTTTTTTTCTCTAGAAGAGAGTGTGAGAGTAAAAGAGGAAAGCTTAACTGATGGGAGGTTCTTCTCTGAACAGAGAGAAGAAAGAAAGCGAAAGAGAGGGGACAAGAAGGAAGAAATGATCATCTATTGCCTTGAGCTTTTGGCTGCGTAATCCTTTTCCATTATTTTACTGTTCATTGGAGCTCATGTAGTAGTTGCAGAAGATGTCAGACCTGATAATTCGTGTTTTTCAAAGATGGGTTTATAGAAAACCTTGATATTAAAAGATGATATCTACGGAGATTTCCTGGAGATGCTAGGATGGGATCAATTAGGTTATTACTATTATCTGCCAGATACTGTTTTACGGCTCCAATCGAGACTCATAACTGATCAAGTGAAGACAAGGTTTTTATCTCATCGGGCAGAATTTTTTTTGATGTTTTTCCCATGATGAATAGAAGAGAAATAGAAAAACGCCAACGTAGCATGTACCCAAAAGTTCATCAAGAAATCCAAAGGCAGCCAAGAAGTCTGACCTACTTGCACTAACCGGAACACACAAATGTGCAAGAATTTTTCTTTTGAATGGCCACTCTTGTAAATCTGTCAATCCAATCCCATACCTGCAGATTTCAACACCCAAATACAAACCAAATGTGTGGATAAAGTGCATTAGAAATCTGAATGCGTACGTGAAGAAACTGTATACACATTCATAATTATTAACGTACCTTCTCATGAACTTTGCTGAAAACCAGTGTCTTAACAATGGGTGAAACAACCAATTACCGTGACATCTGACCAAAGCTAGCTTTAAGTTCCAAGATATTTGAGGGACTAAGAAACAGGAGTTGAAGAACTATTCTCTCCCAATCCTTCACAAAAAAAAAAAAAAAAAAAAAAAAAAAAACATAACCAAGTGTAATTAGACACAAATGTCTGTCTTTCTTCAAGTTTTCAGTTTAACTTCCGAGTCGGGAACCATACAACTGCATACTGAATATCAGATAAACTAGGTCAACTAACGATTAAGCCAACTTGAATATGTCGTGATATGGAAAGGACTAAACCATTTTGTGCAGCTGCTAACAATGAAGCGTTGCTAATACAATCTGGTGGTTGGGTAGGGACAAATATCACAGTATCAATAATGTTCTTGTTTGAATGTGGTAAAATGCTACCTCAATGTATGGTCCAGTTCCTGAAACAACACAGCATCAGACTAACATGATTCTAAAGAAATTTATTACTGAAATACATAAAGAGCAATCAAGAATAGTTTCACACACCAACTTCTAGTGAACTAACAACTTTCTGTTCAATCTCATTTCCCCAGGGCGTTGACAAATCTTCGTCAATTAAGGGTTTAGAGCAAAAGATCCCGAAGAACTCACATGCAAAATTTAGAGGCCAACTCCATCGCCTTGGTGCTACCCACGTTTGAGCTCGAGGGAACTTTCTGGAAAATGGTCCCACGAAATTTGTGTGCTCGTACGCAAGCGTAGGCAGAACAATATATAACACAGGGGCCAGCATAGGCAAGAATAGACAATTGGTAATAACAAAACTGAAATGTACAAAGTAAGAAAAGAAACCGAAAAGAACTATTTGACGGAAAAGGCCTACCTTCACTCCTTGGTTGGAGCAATAGGTGCATGGATCCATGACCCTCCAGACTTGGGCTTGATAACAGTCATTCATGCCTGAGAAAAAGCCGGTTGCTTTATTCTTCTGTGGAATCTTCAGAAGTACTCAAATGTACAATGTTGAATCAGGGGCAAAGCTTCAGACTTTCTACATAGCTTCCCTATATCCCTGCCATAACATCACCCATATTCAAGAAATATCTTAGAACCTAAATGATCAAGTGAAATGATGCGGATGGAATCTATGGTAAAAAAATATAAAACTTCCAAGATGGAAAAGGGAAGTCATCGAGTTTACCCCACTGATGGGTTCAATGGCAGCATTAACAGGGTACATTCACCCAAGAAACTGCGAGCACTTCAAAACATAAGTGGTAGTTTCTTTCACCAAGAAATGACGGCAGTGCAAACACAAGAGTGATGACAATGTACAGAGCTAAAATGGCAGCACAAGCAGGTATAGCATACAACAAGATCAGAAGGAATATGATTACTAATGGGACACTGTAAGATGTCTATAGTCTAAAGAATCTTAAAACATAGCAACGCCTCAAACTTTTGGACAGCCTTCGGATGCCTGGGGACTAATTGGTGCCGCTTTTTGCTACACAGTACACAACCCCAAACCAATGTAATGCTAGCAGAAATAAGTTAACACATTGGAAACAGACAGAGAACATACCTCCCTCATTGAAGCATTAGAATTGAGCCATGAACTGTGTTGCTATCTGTTTAATCATTTTGCTCACCAGCATGGGTTTCAGTTCCAGCATTGAAATTCTGCTTCGTTCTTTTGGTCTCATTGGGTAGAAAATGGATCAAGCATTATACCACCATCGGCATTTTTACCTTCAGTTTGTTGTCAATACCAGTACAATCAGGACTGCGGAATATCAGGGATTAGACCATCTGCTGTGAACTTGCTTCTCATCATATATCATCCACCGCCCTTTCCTTTGACCTCGCTATACCTTTCATATGTGGTATTGACGATCCTCCTACTGATTCTATAAAATCTTCTTCCAGAACCTACTTCTCATTTCTGACACAGCTTATCTATCTTATTCTCGAGCTTATATTGCAAATACATATAGCAACTGAAGATCACAAAGAAGAACCTGGATTATACCCGGCAGCTGAACAATTATGGACATTCTGGATTCATAGAAGTTCCTGCACCAAAGTTAGTCAATAATGACAGGTAATGAGTCTAACTGGATTCCCATCTATTAGCAAAGCTAGTGTCTCGGTATGTAATGGTTTTTAAGGGCATTAAAATGAAAGGAGAAGGAAAACTAAACAGGGTACATACTGCAAACTTCATTATCCTGTAGACTCAGTCATATTATAGCAAGCCCAGAACGTACCTGCACATCAAAGCAAACTGAAACATTCGACAACTGGTGAACAAATCAGTCCTGCTCCTTATCTCAAATAAGAACTACAGCATCTAATTCTTAATTATCCACACAATTGCAACTTTGATTCTGATACGATATCATATGCATGAATATTATTGATGATGATCAATTTGCCATTGCACAAACTAGTGTTTCAAATATCAAAAAGATGCAAACTGTGTTAATTGATTATTTCATGACGTACTATTGAAAACCAAACAGCGAGAGACAAAAAAAAAAAAAAAAAAAAACAACAATAAGACCCCCACTTCTATTTAACCATACAAAAACACCATTATTGGTTCAGAGAATGGCAGAATCTTGCTTCATTGGGCGGTTATGATTTTCACCGACGGTATATTCTTGATAATCTCCCAATCCTCGCCCTGATTTTGTATCAATCTTGCAGTAAACATAGTTGGCATATCCACCACTTTTAGTTCTTGAACCCGTAATTGATTTAACCCCTCAGGAACACTCTCCATAATCAAACAACTACGGATTATCAAATTAGTAAGGTTTAAAAGTGCTCCTTCCTGAATTACGATTCTTCTTAGCTGATTCATACGAATGAGGTTCAACACTTGAAGTTGAAGAAACTTACCTTGTGGAAAGTTTAATTTACCACCACCACATGAGTGCAACGTAAAACTTTTCAAATTAGGCAATTCCCCAATGACATTTATCACTTGTCTACAGGACCATTTTGAATTTATTAGAGTCAACTTAATCAAATTTGTTGGGAACCCAAAGTCGGCTGGTAATGTTCCTCCAAGCTTCAACTTTCTTAGATTATCGTTTAATAATTTTCCACCTGGGATCCCTCCCTGTACTTGTAATTGAAGGGACTGTACAGTAGTCAATCCCATGATGGATACTAGAAGTTCACTTTTGTATGGGAAATATCCACGCAATCTTATCTTTTGGAGCATTCTCAATGTATTCCATCCACCACAATGGTACAACCACTCACCTGGAAGAGCATCTAATGTCCTAAGATCTCTTAAATTACCAATTGATAACCGTCCATTATCTCCAATGATCCTGTTCCATAAGGATAAAGATGGAATTGCTAATCTCGAAACATGTAAGTGTCTCATTTTTACCAATCCCCAAATGTGATATAAACCATTATGTGAACAACCGGTAAGATCCAAGGATTGTAATTCTATAAGTGATTCAAGAAAAGATATCTCTTTCATGTGGAATCCCTCAAGCTTCAAGTACTTTAAATTTAGAAGTTCCCCTATTTGCCGAGATACAGTGAAGGGTGAATTCGCCGACGAGCTCTTTAGGTGTAACACTTTTAACAATCTGAAATTTCCACATAAGCTTTTCCAAAAAATCTTACAGCTCCCAGGGAAAGTACGAATACCGGTGTAAATAAAAGAGCGAACACAGGACAAGTTATGGAACTGTTCCATGTACTGCTCTAGTTCATGATTTCTGTCTATCACATTGTCACTACCTCGAATAATAAGTCGCCGAAGATTGTTGGATTCAGGAAAGTTATCAACATCAGTAAGTACTTGATAAAAGTGATCTTGTTTGGCTTCTGTCTGACATATATTACGAAGTAAATCGTGAACTCTGCATGTGTGAACCTTCCCATGAAGGGTCATTCTTTCAACTTGAATCAACCTTCTATGGATTAACTCTTCCAAATATTCCTCTGCTATTTCTTCCATACTTAATCCTCCTCTAGGTTTAATGAACCCTTCAGCTATCCAAAGCCGATATAAAGTTGATGCTTTTACTTCAGTATTTTCCGGAAATAGACCAATGTATAAGAAGCATGGTTTCAAGTAAAATGGCAAACCATAATAACTCAAAGCTAAGACACTATGGCATAAGTGGGAACTAGGTCCATGGTTTAATTCCCAAGTGAAAGCTTTTTGTACCTTTAACCAAGTATCCAATGTTTTGGGTTTGCAAGATAACAAGCCTCCAAGTACTATGATTGCTAGTGGTAGTCCTTGACATTTCTTTACCATCTCCCTGCCCACGAGTTCCAAATCTGAAGGACACCTTGAAGCTTCTGTGCTACTACCTTCTAAACCTTCTCCCATTAAAAAAGTTCTATTAATAAAGATAGCCCAACTTTCATCATCACTTCGCAAACGTAATTCACGGAAGTTTATAGACGAACCATCCGCATGTATTGCTATTTCTTTATTCCGTGTTGTCACAAGAATCCTGCTTCCATTTGACTCACTGGGTAATATATTACCTAAAGTTTCCCAAACATCTGTTTCCCAAACATCATCAAGAACTATCAGATACTTTTTGCCTCGCAACAACTTTCGTAGGAGTTCGGTTGACTGCTGATCATTCAATGCATCTAAGTAAGTTTTATCATGTTCTTGTGTAAGAGCATAAATAACATTGGATTTTACTGCAGACATTCTGTACTTCATAGAAATTGAAATGAAGGCTAAGCAATGAAAATACTTCCTAACATCACTACTTGCAAACACTTTCTTGGCAAAAGTTGTCTTTCCTACACCTCCCATTCCACAAATGGAAACAACCATTCTTCTTTTTCTGTCATCCCCTTCCTTCATCAACAATGACTTGATTTTTTCTGCATCATCTTCAAGCCCATACATAGTAGACTCTTTTAGGGTAAGAGTTCTATCCAATTTTCTAACAGGAATTGAAGAATGATTATCCCTAATTGGAGAAGCTTCAGAATCAATACCATATTTCAATTGATTTTCAGAAATTCTTTTTGTCATTGTGTTAATCACTATAATTTGTTTACCAAGGTTATGAAGAAGAAGCAAATTACCTATAGACCTTCTACAATCCACAACGGACAGTGAACAGCAACTCCGATTTTGTCTTTGTTTATGCACTTTCAGCATAAATTCATCTATCACATCCTCGGCTAAGAATGTTACCTCACATAATTGCTCCACCCAGAGTTTAACCTTATCATCATATCTCCGTTTCACATCCATGCCATGAATCAATAACTTCATCCATTGTAGCTCGCCCTTCAGCAATCTCACTTCTTTATCTACTCCACAAAGCAGAGTTCCTTCATCATGTATTAGGGTGTTTAAGTTTTTCAACACCAAACCCACAACAGCTTCAGCCATTGAAGTTTTCCTCTAAGAATTCTTAAGGAAATATTTAAGGAAATCGCGAGCTGATTTTGAAGTAATTTGGTTTAGGTTTAACGGAGAGAAGCTCACATTTTTGACAGGACGACGGTAGAGGAGGAAGAGAGTTGGGGAGAGAAGACAAATATGCGTGGTGGTGGTGATCTCTCCGGCTGAGCATAATGGTGCGTTACACCTAACCATGTCAGTTTTTTTCACCTTCAATTCGTCGAGGTGAACAAAACCTTCGCAAGGAAAAGAAGACGGCAGTTAATTTGTTAGATTTTTTGTTGGCTTTTATTATTCTGAGCATTGCCAGCCCAGTTGGGAGAGCGTCATACCGGAGATTTGAAGGTCGCGTGTTCGATCCACGCTCATCGCAAATATTCATTTCCTATTTTCGGGAAAAATATTAGGTGGTTCCAAGTCAGTTTGGTCTTTTGGGAAAACGCCTTTACCATTTGGTTCATAATTATTTAAAAATATTAAATGGACAAAAGTACCCTTCCGTGTTAATTTGTATTTATTTTATTTTTTTGTAGCAGTTCATTCTTCAAAATGAACTCCTGTTAATTTCTACTTATTTTTCAGAAATCACTTATATAAACCAGAGTTCATTCCAGAAATGAACTCCGTATAAAAACCTAAAAAAACAGAGTTCATTCCAGAAATGAACTCCCTATAAAATCCTAAAAAAAACAAAGTTCATTCCAGAAATGAACTCCATATAAAAACCTAAAAAAACCAGAGTTCATTCCAGAAATGAACTCCATATAAAAACCTAAAAAAACAGAGTTCATTCCAGAAATGAACTCCATATAAAAACCTAAAAAAACATAGTTCGTTCCAGAAATGAACTCCATATAAAAACCTAAAAAATCAGAGTTCATTCCATAAATGAACTCAATATAAAAACCTAAAAAAAACAGAGTTCATTCCAGAAATGAACTTCGTATAAAAATCTAAAAAAACATAGTTCATTTATGGAATGAACTGCAGTATCATCATCTTCGTCGTCTTCAACAGCAGCAGCAGCATCAAAAATCGTCTTCATCATCTTCGTTTCAATCTTCATCTTCTTTGATAGCAGCAGCAGCGGATCTTCATCTTTTTCATCATCTTCAACAGCAGCAGTAGCAAAAAATGACGAAAAAAAAAATCATCGTCGTCTTCATCATCATCTTCATCTTCATCTTCTTCGTCATCATCAGCAGCAGAGACAAAAACATTCAAAAAAATTTCATCACAAATTCGTTTTCATCGTCTCCACCATCTTCAACAGCAACAACATCAATACAAAAGAAAAAGAACATACAAATCTTCATCGTTTCATCATCATCATCATCTTTCATCTTCAACACCATCGTCATCTTCATCTCCAGAGAAAAAAAATAAAGAACAAGAAAAACTAGATCAGAAAATCTAGGAGAGAGAAACGAATATTCATCTATGATGAAAGGTGAAATAAATATATTATTTGTAGGACCTATTGGTATTTCCTACTTCCTTTTAGGCTTTAGGTCGCGTGTTCGATCCACGCTCACCGCAAATATTCATTTCCTTTTAGGCTTCAAAAAGAAAAAAATAAAACCCCAACGGAAAATGCGCAATCACCTTAAAGATATTTTTCACTCTATATCATGACGCATTATGCCATTAATGGTGTTCATCCCACAATGACAACACAGAAACTCCAAAACTTTGGAGTCTAAAACCTCCCTAAAGCTTGATGGTAAATCTAGACCGAACATTAAAGAGAAATTCACATTGAATGAATGAGTTGTTATAGCGGAAATCCAATAAAACCGAAAGGAGACATCAAATATCAGAAATAAAAGCACGCCGATCGTCAACTTATACACAGACAAGTGAAAGAAAACATTGGAAATAAAAGCACACCAATAGTTAGCTACACATTCTTCAACCAATATTGCCAACACCATTCAGGCACACTAACAATCATTTTGTACTCAGGTATGCTAGACTACTTCCCCTCATCTGAAAAGCTGCAAATATAAAGCCTCATAAATTACGTCTGAACCTTCACTCAAATCACCATAAAAATTGGTGTGTTCTTGCATCCACCAAATCAGTAAGAAGCTTATACACAAATTCCTTCCCACGTACAAATAAATGTCGGAAAATCAATCTTACTAAATACTTAAAAACCAACATAAACAATTAGGATCTTGCCAAAAATTAAGATCATGATTCAATAAACATGACAAGTGTTTTAACATACCTGATCATTAGCATGTTGCGACACCAACACCGTTTACCCTATTCTTTCCATATTTATTAGATTTCCTTACTGCTAGTTCATTCCAGACTTGGGTGTTTTCTTAATTTGGTTTCTGCACTATGTTTTCCTAAATTAGATTCAACTGCTTTATTTAGATGTTGCTTGAATTAGGATTTGCAAGCCTATATATATATCTCTTTGATGTAGAACAGATTTCACATTCAATACAATTCAAATTATTAAGCTTATCTTAATCGGTGGTTAATCCCCAATCAAAGGATTTCTATCTTTTCTGTTTTCATAGTTTTGGTAGAAATCCATTAGTTTTGGTATAGGGTCTTAATATCTGGTATCTAGAGCCAAAGATCTGAGCCATACTTCCATCAATTTTTTTTTTCCTTTTCTTATTTCAATCTCTTTTCTTTTCCTTCCTGTTACTACCCAACTCTTAGAGAATAACGGTGAAAACTTTAGAAACTCAAGTTGGTGAGCATACTACAACTATTCAGGCGTTAATCAAACAGATGGAAGAAGATCGAAAGGTTAATGGTGAGCAATTAAAAACCATAGCAACTCGGCTTGCGCCAGAAACTAATGCAAAAAAGGAGGACAACGTTGATTTAGAGGACGAATCTGAATCTGAATCCGAAACAGACAGTGAAACAACTGGTAGGATTGTAAAAGGAAGTACAATCAATCAGAAGTTTCTTAGGTTTGATGGTACTGATCCAGAGGGTTTTATTTTTAAAGCTGAACAGTATTTCACATTATATGAGGTAAAGAAATCCAAGAAGGTACCAAAAGCTGCAGTAAATATTGAGGGTGATGCGATCTCATGGTATCGCTGGATCACTAGTTCATTAGGAGAATTAACTTGGAAGCAATTCTCTCGCACCATAAGGACTCGTTTTACTTCAAGGAAGTATGTTGATCCATGCAGTTCGTTGGCAAAGCTAGCCCAAAAAGGTACAGTTCGCAAATTTATTACTGAATTTAAAAAGGTGTTAAATTTTGTGACTGAAATGCCTGAAAGTTATCAAATAAGTATATTCTTGACTGGTCTTCGTGCTGATATTCGTGTTGTGGTTCACTCGCATAATCCTAAATCTTTAACGGCTACATTTGAACAAGCTATATGTCAAGAAGAGGCAATACTGGAAACGAAGTCCTTTTATCGTATCTCTCAACAAAAAAATTTGCCAACTATTGCTGCAACACCGGCTCCAAGGCCTGGTTTACCTCATGGTGTTACAAGATTATCATGGGCAGAGCAAAGACAGCGTCGCGAGAAAGGCTTTTGTTTCAACTGTGACGAAACTTACAAACCTGGGCATGTTTGTATCAAGCCTAGATTGATGGTATTAGAAGGCGCTCCCGATATCACTATCACGCAAGTTGACACGAGTTATATTTGTATAGATGATATAAATGGCTCAATTGTTGAGACAACTATCCCCGAACCAGAAATTTTGTTACATTCACTTATGGGATTTATACAACCGAGAACTATGCGTATTACAGGATATCTCAAGGGACGTTGTATTACTGTTCTTATAGATTCAAGCTCGACCCATAATTTTATACATCCTTCTGTTGCTAAGCAGTGTGGTTACGCGATTAAGTCAGTTGATACACCTTTACGTGTTATGATTGGTGATGGTGGTTTTTTGGAAACTCATGGATCTTGTTTGAATGTCCCTATTAATTTGCAAGGTTATCAATTTTCAACAGATTTTTACCTATTAAGCATTAGTGGTTGTGACATGGTGTTGGGTGTACAATGGTTGCATTCTTTGGGTGTGATTTCTTGGGATTTCACCAACTTAACTATGAAGCTCAAGTCTGGAGAACACTCTTTCTCATTAGTTGGAAATAACTCCCCAACCGTGATGATTATGGACAGAATACCTATGCAACGATTGATATGCCGGGAGCAATACGGAGTTCTTTTACAATTATCTTCATCTACACCGTCGGCATTTACAAGTGCTATAGTTGCATCACCATAAATTGGTGACCTTATTTTGAGTTTCTCTGATATTTTTAAATCACCTACGACACTTCCTCCTCGGCGTTCGCATGATCACCATATTCCTTTAGCTCCAGATTCCTCTCCAGTGAATGTACGACCATATCGTTATCCATATTTTCAAAAGGAGGAAATTGAGAAGATAATAACTGAGTTGCAAGCAGCATGATTAATTCGTCCAAGTTCCAGTCCGTACTCGTCTCCAATTCTTATGGTTCGTAAGAAAGATGGGTCTTGGTGCATGTGTGTGGATTATCGTGCTCTTAATAAGCTAACTATCAAGGACCGTTATCCTATTCCAATGGTGGACAAGTTACTAGATGACTTACACGGTAAACGTATTTTCTCTAAACTTGATTTACGTTCTGGATATTATCAAATTAGACTTTACGATCCTGATATTCCAAAGACGGCATTTCCGACACATGATGGTCATTACGAGTTTTTGGTCATGCCGTTTGGTCTTTCTAATGCCCCAGCAACTTTTCAAAGTTTAATGAATGACATTTTTCGGCCTTATCTCCGACGGTTCGTACTCGTTTTTTTTTATGATATTTTGGTATACAGTGATTCTATTGAAGATCATCTTCAGCACTTGTCCTTGGTTTTCAGTATCTTGTGTGCTAATAATCTTTTTATGAAGGAGTCTAAGTGTATTTTTTCTCAATCATCTATCGGTTATCTTGGACATAATATTTCAGCTCAAGGAGTCTCCGTCGAGAGCGATAAAATTAGTAGTATAATACAATGGCCTATTCCTACTTCGGTTAAGGATCTTCGTGGATTTTTTGGATTAGCTGGCTATTACCGTAAATTTGTTGTAGGATCAGAATATCGCAACATCAAGGTTCTTGCGAAATCCATGAACGACACACTGCGAAAATGTCGCGGGATGAAAGTAAAAACGACGTAACGGATGACGACAGCCAACACGAGAAAGATGTGAAGATGTAGCGAGATTGAGGAGTGTCGCGGGATTAAACATGTGTACACTTGCGAGGATGTCGCAAGCCAGATCCGAAAATAAAGGACAACTTAGCTGTCATCCACTCAGTAATGTCCTATATAAAGGGCCGAGTAGAGTTTAGAGGAGAGAGATCTTTTTAGAGTGTTGAGCAAGTCATTAGGAGAGAGAAAATTTAGAGATATTGTAATTCTTGAGTTTATCTCCTTTTTTATCTTGTAATACTTGGAATTTATCAATAAAAATTGTAATTGTTCTTCTTAAAATGATTTGATCGTGTGAATTCTTGTGAGTGGTGTAGTGTGGGATTTCCTGCAACTACATAATGGCGCTAGAAACAGGGACTAGTTGAAGTTCAAGATTAAAGATTGTTATCAAGATTGTCCAAATCAAGAAAATGAAAAAACAAGTGGATAAATCAATAAAAATAGAGAAAATTGGAATCAAGGAATTTAACAAAAGGTTGGAGTGTAAATTGATCACAAAAACAATGATTAATGAATTCCATGAGAACATCAGAGGAAGAATACATAAACGAGATTTTGAAGGAAAGAAAATTGTAGCAATTGAGAAGACATCACCCTTGAGAGATTAGGAAAAACAGGAAATTACGTTCACAACAGCAGAAATACCAGAAGAAAATTTGGGACACACATCTCCTTTGGTAATCACAGTAACCACACAGAAAGAAAAGGGGAATACTGCAAAAATTGTGGAAGAATGGACAATAAACAGAATTTTGGTGGATACAGGGAGTTCGGTGGATATAATGTTCTACCATACATACAAAGAAATGGGGTACAAAAATGAAGAAGTGTCTCCTTCAACTTATCATATTCATGGCCTCGGCAAATCTGTAACAAAACCAAAAGGAGAAATAGAGTTGCGAATCTTACTAGGAGAAATCGAAACACGAGTAATATTCTGTGTGGTGGATATGGAATCACCATACAACATGTTGTTGGGAAGACCATGGATACATGCGATTAAAGCCGTAGCGTCGACATTACACCAATGCATTAAATTTCCTATGCCAAGTGGGATTGATGAAATCAGAGGAGATGTGGATAAAGCGAGATTATGTTATCAAATTGAAGTGAAGCAATATGAAGAACGTGTAGAGAAGCGGAAAAATCGCAAGAAAATGGCGAAGGAAGCAAAGAAAGAAGAAGAATTTAGAATTTACATGATAAAAGCAGATGAAGGAAAAGGAATACCTAGCGAAATTTCGGAAGAAGGGAATAGACTCGCGAAGGAAATAAAGGAACCAACACCTATGAAAGAACCTGAGGCCAGTTACACTGCGGCAGAGCCAACAAAGGAAGTGAATGTTGGGACTAAAGAAGCACCCAAAATATTAAAAATCGGAACCAAGATGAAGGAAGAAGAAGAAGAAAGAACTGTTAATCTGTTGCGAGAATATAAGGACATTTTCGCATGGGATATGGATGAGATACCGGGAATAGATCCGTCTGTGGCATGTCATAAGTTGGAGATTGATAAAAATGTAAGACCATTCAAACAAAGAATCAAAAAGATTGCAACAACGTATCATCCCCAAATAGAAGAAGAATTGAAGAAGATGCTTGATGCAGGAATCATAAGACAAGCTAAATATCCGGAATGGATAGCAAACATGGTAGTAGTTCCAAAGAAGAATAAAGGGATAAGAATCTGTATAGATTTCACTGATCTAAATAAAGCTTGTCCAAAAGATAGTTTTCCACTACCATATATCCCCCAATTGGTAGAATCGGCAGCAGGAAATGATAGAATATCTTCTCTAGATGGATACAAAGGATACAATCAAATCCCTCTCGCTGAAGAAGATCAAGAACACACTGCTTTTTTCGTTCCAAGAGGATTATACTGCTATACAAAAATGCCATTTGGTTTGCGAAATGCTGGAGCAACATATCAAAGAATGGTAGAGAAATTGTTCGCGAAATGGATACATAAAACACTAGAGGTATATGTGGATGACATGTTAATAAAAAGTAAAGAAGCAAAAGATCATGTCCAAGATTTGAGAGAAATTTTTGAACAAATGAGACATTTTAACATCAAAGTAAATCCAGAGAAGTGTATTTTTGGGGTTGCGTCAGGAAAATTTTTAGGCTACATTGTATCAAAAGAGGGAATACAAGTTGATCCGGCGAAGGTGCAAGCAGCTCGCGACATGCCAACTCCAGCAACAATAAAAGATGTGCAGAAGTTAAACGGACTCTTAACTTCGCTAGGGAGGTTTGTTTCGTGATCATCAGATAAATGCAAACACTTTTTCAACATACTCAAAAAGGGGACCAAATTTAAATGGACGGATGAATGCGAGAAAGCCCTGCAAGGAATAAAAGATTATCTGGTGAATATATCTATTCTGCAAAAAGTGGAACCAGGAGAAGAACTATTACTATATCTTGCGACAACCTCGCACGCATTAAGTGTTGTGTTATTGCGAATAGATGCAGGATTTGAGAGACCAATCTATTACATCAGTAAAACTTTCAATGCCACAGAGAAAAATTATTCAAAAATTGAAAAGTTAATTTTGGCATTAGTTTACGCATCATTCAAACTTCGCATATATTTTCAAGCACATACAATAAGGGTGTTGACAAAGGTACCCATTGAATCAGTAATGAAAAATTCAAAAAGATCAGCCAGAGTTGAGAGATGGAATGCACAAATAGGACACTTCAAGATCAAGTATGAAGTACTATCTTCATCTAAGTCACAAGTTGTCGCATATTTTCTAGCAGAATTTCCTTTAGAAGATGATGAAGCAGTGGAGGAAATGGTGGATATAGAAGAAGAATATGGAAACCCAAAGGACCTATTGACAGAGCCAGATAGATGGGAAGTGTTGGTAGATGGATCATCAAACGGAGAAGGGAACGGAAACAGAGCCAGATAGATGGGAAGTGTTGGTAGATGGATCATCAAACGGAGAAGGGAACGGAATTGAAATTGTTTTGATTTCGCCAGAAGGCACTAAAATGGCTTTTTCTTTCAGATTGGAATTTACATCCACCAATAATGAAACGGAATATGAAGCTGTAATACATGCTTTGAAATTCGTAATAGAAATGCAATTGGAGAATGTGAGAATCACCGGTGATTCGCAACTAGTTATTAGACAAATAAAAGGAGAATACACTACAAATGAACCATCTTTAAAGAAATACAAGAAACTTGTTGGAGAATTGTCAGCGAGAATCCCAAAAATAAAATGGAGACACATATCAAGAAAAGATAACAGACTCGCAGATGCTTTTGCCTTCATATCAAGTATGATGAAAGACCCAACTGCGAGATGCATAAAGATACAGACGCTTTTATCACCATCAATCAATAAGGAAGAAGAAGGAGAGGAAGACGTGATGATCATAGAAGATGGGGAGCAAACACCTGTTATCTAAGATTGGAGAGCCGAACTTCATGCATATTTGATGAAAAGAGAAACACCGAGAAATAGGCTGGAGGCACACAAATTAAAAAGTCGTGCTACGAATTATGAATTAAGAGATGGGATACTATATCGGAGATCCTTTAATGGACCTTCACTCAGGTGTTTGACACGAACAGAAGGAGAAGCGGTGTTAAAAATGTTGCATAGTGGGGATGCTGGCAATCACAGCGGCGGAAGATCTTTGGCATACAGAGCGAAAATACAAGGCTATTACTGGCCATATATGCATGAAGATGCGAAACGTGTATCGAGACGTTGCGAAGATTTCCAAAGGCATGGAAAGAAAATACATGCACCTGGAGCACCATTAACATCTTCAACAAATGTGTGGCCCTTTGGAAAATGGGGATTAGATATTGTCGGACCGTTTTTACCAGGGTCTGGACAAAGGAGATATTTGATTGTCGCCACAGACTATTTCACAAAATGGGCAGAAGTAAAGGCAGTACAACACATTCGCGACAAAGATATTTTTACATTCATATTTGAGAATATCATATGCATATTTGGAATTCCCACACAATTAGTATCAGATAATGGGAAGCAGTTCGAGGGACAGCATATAGAATTGTTACTTAATGCATTTAAGATAAAATGTGGAAAGTCAACCCTATTATACCCACAGGCAAATGGACAGGCAGAAGCAACTAATAAGACAATCGCAGATATATTAAAGAAGAAATTAGAAGGGTACAATAAAGCATGGTGCGAACAGGTACATAATGTAGTATGGGCTTACAACACAACCAGGCGAGAAGCCACGGGAATGTCACCTTTCTGCTTAACATATGGGGTTGAGGCTGTGCTACCAACATAAGTTATTATCCCGACAACAAAGAGAGAAGCTTGGGAGAAAAATCTTAGTGCGGGTATTATTTTAACAAAATTAGATGAATTGGAAGAAAAAAGAGAAAAGGCTTTGCAGCATATGGAAAATTACCAGCGAAGATTAGCCCGAGAATACAATAAACGAGTTAAAACACGCGAGTTTCAACCAGGCGATTTGGTGCTGCGAGAAACACCGATATATCGGCGAGAAAGTGGCGGAAAACTTGCGAGAAAATGGGATGGACCTTATATCATTAAGGAGATAGTTGGAACAGGGGCATATAGATTGATGGATCCTGAAGGCAGAGATGTGGGACGCAGACTCGATAGACCATGGAATAGATTATACTTGAAGAGATATTACCCATGAAAAATTATGGTGAAGAAGTAGACTACAAAATGGTATATGATTGAGGCAAAAAGAGTTAAATATTTCATTTTTATTCTTCAAGAACATGCGAATACTACGCACAGAGCTTACATCTGCAGAACAATCAACAAAATAATAAGAAAATGGCGAACTTACTATGGCGTGCACACTAGTTCGCGAACACAATTTCGCAAGAGGCAGGGTACCTAAAGTGCGTCATAGTAGGGGGTACCTATTACATATAACAAAGAATTGACAAAATAATCAGAATGGGACGAACCTTCATGACGTACACCCTAGTTCGCGAATAAAATTTCGTAAGAGGAAAAGTACCTAAAGTGCGTCATGTAAGGGGGTATCTGTAACGTGGCTCAGGGAAAAGGTTACACCGCCCCTGGAACCCGAGTCATGAAGATTGGGGATAATAACATCCATCTAGGAGAGGTACCTTGGATTTTCAATCTAAGCTTATGACTTAGGTTGGACGACCGGGGGTCTCTTCTAAGGAGTCAGCATTTGACCAAGGAGCCGAGGTACACGGTTGAGCCAAGGGTGCCTGGGGCATTTGAAGTGTCTCGGCCATTCTTGGCAAGTCTCGGCTTATGCTGCACTCGGCCCGAAGAAAACTCCACCTAGGGTGCAGTCTCGTAACCATAAGCCCTATAGGAAAAAGGAATAAGAGGCTGCGAAAACAACTGGTTGTTGATACAAACCGGATGGGAGGAGCTAGCCTTGTATGGCAGAAGTACGCCTCCTTGAAGGGTCAACCAGGGGGAAGATAAGGGCGGCACCCTCCATTAGGGAGCCGATAGTGTCAAAAAAGACGCAAATGTCATGAGACTTTATATTCGCAAGAATATTTAGGCTTGTCATATTTGTGCAACAATCCTGAAGAGGCAAAAATACAAAAGAGTAGATAAGACGAGATCAATGGGTCCTTACATGAAAATGTAGAGACGTCCTGCGATTTCGTCGCAAAGACGGCAATGTCATGGGGATTTACATTCGCAAGGATATTTAGGCCTGTCATATTGTCGCAAGAAAAATATCCTGCAGAGGCAACAATACTAAAGAAATGATAAGACAAGATCAATGGGTCATTACATGAAAGTGTAAAGATGTCCTGCGATTTTGTCGCAATAATGAGAGGTGGCAAAATAAGACCTTTAACTAGGAAGGCAAAATAAGACCACACAAGAGCAATGATAAGGCAAGATCAATGGGTCATTACATGAAAATGTAAAGACGTCCTGCGATCTTGTCGCAATGACAAAATTCAACAAAAACAGATTACATATAGATAACAGAGATCTTTTATCGCAAAAAAGATAATGGAAAACAAAATGGGAATTATTAGACATCAAAAATTGTCTTCTTTGTAAGAAAGGAGAATAATAAACGGGTAAATACATCTCAAAGATGATTAAAGTACGTAAAGAAGTAGCAGTGCAAGAAGAAAAATTACAAGAGAAGTTCAATTCTCAATATCAATTTTTTCGCCAGAAGGAGATACTGGATGTTCTTCAACAACTTTATTAGCCTCACCAACTTCCACACTTTCGCCAGTTATTGTATTTTCACCAGATCCTCCTTCACCCAGATTACCATTGACAGCTTTATTAGGAGGGATCACCTCTTCATTTGCGAACTCTTCGCCACTATTATAATCATAATCACTGTCAGGAGGGTTAGGAACTTCATCATCGCTTACTTCCAGAGGTTCGAAAGATACATGATCGAGAGATTTGGACAATAAAACATCATTTACAAGAACTTCGGCTTTGAGATGGAATTGGCGAAGGAGTGCTTTCTGATGATTCCTACTCTCTATATCTTTACAGTCAGACATATAATCGAATCTTCTTTCTGCCCGATCGCGAGAGCGAGCAAGGGAAGCAGCGAGCAATCCATTTTCTTTGCGAATTTTGGCATAGTCAGATTTCAAAGTAGCAATGGAGGAGTGAAGATTTTTCTTGGACTCTGCAAAAGAAAAGAGTATAGGAAATTGTTCAGATTTTTTGAATTCGCAAGGAAAATACCACAAAATCAAAAAAAAAAAAAAAATTGATTAAGGTAGTCAAATATCATGACTACCTTCCTTTTGCGAGATAAGATATTGGGTTAAAGCCAAACAACTATTCTCCAAATGATCCATGGCATTGTCAAAATTATCTCCAACCAGACCTTTCAGTCGAGATCGCAAGCTCTTTTCGTTAGAAACAAGTAAGGCATTTTCCTTCGCAAGAGAAGAATATGATTCTTCTAACTTGGAACATTGATCCCTGAGTTGGCTTGTTTTTACACTTAAAGTTATTCTACCTTGGATAAGTTTGTCCCTCTCAACAGTAACTTCTTCGAGTTTATTTCTCAGCGAACAAAGAGATCGTTCTTGTTCTTTACACACTTTTTGACAAACATCAAACTGTTGCGAGGAAATCGCCACCTTGTTTAACAGAGTTCGCTTCTCTTGAGAAAGAATTCCATTCTCATCTGATAATGTTTCCAACTCCAAATTAGCTTTAGTCAAAGAGTAAGAGAGGCGAGATGATTCACTACTTAATGAACCTTGTTTCTGAACTAAGTCAGCATTTTCTTTAGAAAGATTATCTATTTGATCAACAGAATATGTGTGAAGATTATCTAATTGGTTATATTGCTCCATCCAAGCGTCTCTCTACATTCGAGCTTCTTCAACAGTAGATTCCAACTGATATATCTCCATTTTTCGCTTCTGGTTTAAAGCTTAAAGGGCGAACAAGGGCTTGAAGATTACAAAAAAAAAAAAAAAAAAAAAAGTTGAGAAATACAGAGGCATTGACAGTAGAAGAAGAAAAGGGTTCATTCGCAACAGGATTGTCATGAGGAATTTCATCTATGGAAAACTCAGGCATAGGAGGAAGATTAGCAGCGATATTTTCGCAGGTGGCAACAATAGATTTATCTTGCGAGGATTTCGTAGGAGGAGTTGTAAGCTTAAATATAGGAAATGAAACAGAAGTTTCAACATTTTTAGAACGACTAGATCTTTTGGGGGATCTATCGACATTTTTGTCATCCTGCGAATCACAAGTTACATAAGAAGCAGAGGCAACAATATTGTCATTAGGAGGGTAAATGTTTCTTAATACCTTATCATTCGCAGGCTTTCTTTTATGTGCAACGGATTTTGGTTGCGAGCTTCTGGACGTTCTAGGATTTTGGACTGTGAATTTGGTAACAGAGATGTTCTTACTAAAACAGAAACAATAAGGGAATTAATCAGAAACGAACAGAATTAAATAGAGTAATCATAGCAGAAGAGTTCAAACAGATCACATGCAGCATGATCTACAAACCTTGATGGCTCCATTAGAACAGTAACAGAGAACATTTGTAGTAGGATGAACAACGGCAAAAAGTTGCAGACAACAAAGGATTCACAAAGAATGCAGAGATGAAGAAGACGAAGTAAAAGAAAAGGAAAACATCCTCGATAAATCTCTCCTTAAATAGGCAAGAAATGGATGACCGGTTAGCATTTAATGTGCCGGTAAAAAGGTAAAAATGTAACACGTGTAAGCAGTCATACTAAATTCACGGAAGTTTGTCGACAGAAAATTAAAGGAAAGAAATGAACTGCCGCGGCATTTTGAAAGTACTAGTTCTCATGACGTTCTCTTCTTCGCAGAGAAGACATGAGAAGAGGCAAGATGTAGGATCAGAATATCGCAACATCAAGGTTCTTGCGAAATCCATGAACGACACACTGCGAAAATATCGCGGGATGAAAGTAAAAACGACGTAACGGATGACGACATCCAACACACGAGAAAGATGTGAAGATGTAGTGCTAACCACAAGAAGAGGAGACGGCAACAGACCAGGAAGATATCCAACACACCCTTATCTATTTTTAAGACAACTACATCTAGTTGTGGTTCGGGTTCAGGCTTTATAAAAGGGTCTAGATAACAAATTTTCATGGGTTGCGTTTCCTCATGAGTTAGATCCGCATTTTCAGGTTCTAGAGTCTGGAAAAACTCAAATAAAAACTTAGAAGCACATAATAATGACCTGAATAATTGAGGATCCTCTAAGTCAATCAGTTTGACTTACACAAATGACCACAATAAGATTGGTGGTCTTCCTTAAGCAAATGTGTCTACCCTAATATCCTAAAGTAATTAGGTTTAGTCTCAAAACTTAATAATTGACACATCTGAAACTTATATGTTCCCACAATTGGAAGGAAGATTTTTGGTGGGAAAACAAAGTCAATCGTGGTATCATAGATTGGGTTAACTACATCAACCAGAGGATGGGTTTCTAACAACTGAACTTCTTTATGGACACAACTAGGTTCAGGAAAAAGTGTATGAAGATAATCTTATAAAATGGTTGAGGAACGAATGTCCAGTCCTAAGTGAGGGGACTTTCTGAGAGTTAAAGGTAAGGCACTAGGAGAGTGATAATCACCCCCAAACTTAGAGTTTTCAGTGTCTCTAGATAGACTAGTCACAATTTCCCTAATTTCTAGAACATCAGAATCCTGAAAATGGTCAATTAATTCTTCTAAGTTATTATCAGGTAATGCATCCTTACTTATCTCTACGAGTTTATCGTCTTCTAAGACTAGTGTTTCTAAATCACTAGACTCTAAAACATTATTCTCAGGGTAAACTCTTTCCTCTAAACCATCATCACAATCATATAAAGGATTATCAACGAAAGTTTCTAGTAAAGGCTCGTTAACTAAGGTGTTAATCATAGTTACTTCCTCCGATTCACTTATAGGCACATCAAATAATGGATTATCCAACATATTGCTGGCTAAAGGATCATGAACTACATCGTCTAAAACGGTGGCATCTCTAGTGAAATCCTCGTCCTTTCGAATAGGTGAATAATCATTAAAATTATTGGGATTTGAACCAGAAATAGTACTATCATTATAAAGTTCAATCGGAGTAACAAATTCCTGATCACTATACCTACATATTTTAAATTCTTCATCAACACTATCCTCATCATAATCATAACATGAAAATGGTTGAACCTCATCTAAATAAGTAGTGTTACCAATTTTATCCTCATCATCTTGATTATGCAAATAACTATCCTCATTTTTAAGGGTATTATTGGAAACACTGTATTGGAAATCAAGATTATTTCGAGCAATTCTTTCGTTCGTCTCAGCTATCATCTTGAGGGATTCCTCTATAGAAAGTTTTCTTTCATCATAAACTAAGTTATTCATCTTAGCTAACTTACGTGTCGTCTCCTCTAATTTCCTGAGAGACTCCTCTAAAGGAGTGATCGCTGTCGTAGGCGTCAAAAATAAATTACACTTTCTTACTACTCAAAATATATAATGAAGCAAGGGCAAGAAAGGATCGTTCCCACAGAGAGGTCTTGGTTGTCAATATGTTATGGTCTCCTATATAAAACACCGAGGATTTTCAGATTTTTATAAACGAAAATAAATAAAAGCAAAACAAATAAAAGTAAACACGTAAATCAAGGATGTGAAAATATTGGATAAAGGTTTCATCTTCAATTGTAAACAAGTTTATGAATATATGAATAGAATTCGTATTTAATCTCGCTATCATCAAAAGCCATAGAATACCTTATTGCAAGAATACTCCGTAAATTCCCTAATTCATCACACACACATTAGAGCTGCGTATGTGAATTCTACCTAAAGAATAACCTAACGCCTTGTGCTAATCAAGTTCAATTCCTAGGAGCATTAAGTTTCAGAAATAGGCTAATCAATGCAATTGTAATACATTGCGCAAACAATTCGAACAAAGGTCAATTTCTACATATGACTACAAGGATGTATCACTACAACCTAGAATCATATCATGCTACTCGTATTCAAGGTTATCGCTCGATGAAAACCCTAAAATAGCTATAGATATGGATGTGAGTTCAATCAATTCTAGACTTAACTAAACAAACATTCAATCATATTGCAATACGTTAATCATGCAATTATTATAACCCGTAGAAATCAAACGATAATATTGAGAGAAAACTAATTCATAAAAATCATAACTTGGTTGCAAAATCCAACTACATCTTCAACCAATAATAAAAACTTAGTTCATGTTCATGGAGTTCATAACAAGAAGAAAGAGAAAAGACTTCATGGTTCTAAACCCTAGAAAACAAAGTAGAGGCAAAAGAATAATTCAGAGATAATAAAAGTCTTCTCTTTTTATATGTTTCTCTATTTCCATAAAGGATACTCCTTCCAATATTAGGTCTTCTCAAAATCCATCTCCAAGTGGTCCACCAAGCCCATATGTGAGAAAAACCCATGTAGAAAATTATGCCCAAAAACGGTCGACGGAAAATCGATTGTGGCGGAACACAGGAATAGTCCGAAATGGAATAGTCGCTGAAACTGTCTCAGGTGACCGGCAAAGTCCGCCCGGTCACCGGTCAACGGGTCGGATCGGGTCAACTCGGTCAGCACCGAGTTAGAGCAAATCGGTGAGTCAGGCCGGTTCATCCCTGAATCTGAGCTGAGTGACCTTGCCTGGGCTTGTTGCACTGGCCAGAATTTGTAGCACAATCATTGTGCTTCAGCCATGATGGCTGCCTTCCCTGTAACCTCAATGCCAGCACAAATTCTTCCTCAATTTCAACATCAACAACATAATCCCAGCTTCCCAATGCATTACTGCAAATTGCCTGTGCATAATTTCTGCATTCTGTTCTTGCACTTGGTTGTACACAACCACCTGCAATTCCCCATCTGTGGCCCTGTAAATCATTCCCAGGTGCAGCTCAATCAAACAACAAACCAAACTAGCCATCACAGCAGCATAGCTCTCATTTCCTTCCGCTCAATAGTAGCTCCATCCTCAGTAGCAGCACCACCACATTCAATTCTGACCTACACAACTTGAGCCACCTGCAATATCCTTGGCATCCATCTCCACCTGCAATGAAGCATCTAGAACTGCATTCCAGCTGCAACCTATGTATCACCAAACCACCTGAGCATCCGAGTCATCCGACTGCCATCATTAATATCTCCCAGTTCACTCTGCCTGTCACTTATCACCACTGCAACATAACACAGCACCACCTTCTCTTGCCCTGTAATGCTTTCACTTGCATTGCACCAACTACACCTGCAATTGCTCACTGCAGCTTAAACACTTAGCAGCAGCTCAAGCTTCTGAGTCCAGCCTGCAACCTCATCAAGTCAGCACATCAACAGCAGCAAGGTCTTGCACCTGAGACCTACAATCCCCCAACCTGCCAGAGCCAGATAACCACCAGCATATCTCATTTGAGCCTCAGTCATCATCATCCTTCTTCCAACTCCATTTGAGTCTTCAAACCCCTTCAACAGAAATCACCATCAACCCATCTCAGTCATTTGCATACAAACTCAGGTATCCCAGACAACACCTTGAGCTGTACAGGCCACTCATCTCTGCCACAGCCTTAATGCCACAACTCAGAGCTCAAGCCAACCATTCCCTGCACAACTCAACTCAACCTCCACCTGAGTCATAATCATCCCCAAGCTTCATAATTCTCAACCACAGTCAACACCACCTGCACATTTGTACAGCTCCAACATCATTGCTTCTTATCCTCACCTGCAACTTCGCTTAAGCTTAGCCTGCCACCACCATTGCCTCTCTTCTGTGTTTCAACTAGAGCTACATCACTTGCAGCATAACACAACCAAGCTGCAGCCTGCCATTCCAGTACCAATACCACCAGCTGCTTTCTCACCTCAAACCCATTCTATCTCAGGTATCTGTCACAGTAGCAGCTCCATCTCCATTCTCAGCAACTTGCATCTCAGTACCACCATATGAGCTACAACTTCAGAGCAACACCAATGAGTGCAAATCACCAGAGCTACTACCAATTTTCTCAGCATCTTCTTATCCTTCTCACTGAAATTATGGCAACGCAAATTCATCCCTCAACTTATCATAGGAGCATCTCAGCACACACACGGTCCATCAGGTCCAACAACATCTCCCTGAGTTCAACATCTCACTATAGAACGAACAACAACAGAGGCGTAATCTTCTTCATTTCATTCTCAGAATCGAAATCACACAAACCCATCTAATCTCCTTCATTATTTCTCTTCGAAACCCTAACCTCGCTGTTTCTCTCTACCTCAATTTCTTCTTATCTGCTTCTTCAACATCCCAATCAATTCCCTTTTCAAGTTCAACCAAAACCCATTTTCAATCGAACTCCCAATCCATTCTCTTCTCTTCATTGATTCACAATTAATCTCGAGCAACAAACTTCTTTCTTCCTTTGTCTGGATCTGAATCCACTATGGATGCTTCAATTTCTGTTCTTAGTCTTCTCTCTCAATCTGATCTCTCGGCGACAACCGTCCCTTCTCGATCTCCCATGAGTTCATTCTCAACACAGCAGCCTCCATTTCTCTCTCGTTTATGATTTCAGGTGAAAATGATAATACTTCTCTGAAATTTTGGTTTTGTTGTAAGAGATGTAAGAGGATATAGCCACTCAAGTGAAGCGGATATGGGGTACCCAGCTGGTAGCCCCTTAACATTTGCTGGATGTCATTTAATACCTCTCCAAAAGAAAGTTGTCCCTTAACCTTGGGTCAGCTCCATATACCACTTGCCTGTGAGATGACAATTTCGCCCTTTTTGCTCAAATAGAGTAATTTCCGCTTCTTTTCCTCCGTGCGACTCCAGAGTATCTAATAACTCAAAAGCAAACATAAAATACATAATTCACACGAAAAATAGCAAAGAAAGCATAAACTCTATATAGTAAATACGTGTATTCTACACCTATCACAAGGCGGGGCGCAGATCACGCATTCAACTCACAGAAACCATCATGAACTTCGAAGTATGCTTAAAAGAGTAACCAATATTTTCGAATGACTTTCCTATTAAGCTCGTTACCCTATCGGTCTCATTCTAGTCGATTATTTTTAAGCTTAGGTTCGCGTTTGGTATCGTTTTCCTAAGGCGGGCAAGAAGAGAAACTGATGATGAAATCCGAACCCTTATCTTGTATGGCCGGTCCTTGCCCTTTACTAGGAAATTAAAGCAGTAGTATTCAAGACCTCAACATATATGCATACAAAATCATCCGGTAAACCCGCTGACGGGGATTCGCGGGTGTTTAGAATTCTTACCTCCCGTTCCCGGATGGGGGATGAACCGTTGAAGTCGACTCGGGTCCGCGGCTCCTATGTCGGTGTCTGCGAACCGGGGCCGAGATGATGTCGTGTATCGTCCTTCCACAATGCGGTTTATATTTAAACTAACCCTTCCTTAGGGTTTAAAAAAATAATGTCAAAAGTCCAAAAATAAAGTCCAAAAATTAAAAAGTCCAAAAATAAAAATTACAAAAATAATTACCTAATTACAGTTTCTAAAAAATAATAAAAATAAATAAATAATAATAATAACACTATATACAAAATTTTCTTCTTCCTCGATTCGGATCTCTCTTTTCTTTCCTATTTTGGCTTTGCTTTTCTTTTGACACTACATTTTCTTTCGATCCACTTCAAATCAAAGCAAATGAAATACCAAAACAACGTAAAAAAAAAAAAAAAAAAAAATAAAAAAAATAAATAATAAAACCTAAAAAACAAATCTATACACAAGTCCGCGTCGGCGGCGCCAAAAATTGATGGTTTATTTTCAATGATGTTGTAGTAATAAGGGTTGTCGTTCCTCGGACTTGATGAGATTAATTTTAGAATTAATAAAAGAAAATAAAAGAAAAATATATACAAATATTGTCACAGGGATGAAGAGTCACTAGGACGCATGATTTCACTACTTTTCATATTCTTGTGGTTCAATCATTAACTCTAGACAATATAGCTCAAACAAAAGAAGTTGTGACTCTAATTCCTTGCCAAAAATAGATTTCATAAAACATTATCACAGAAATCGTAAGCATGACGCATCAAAAGTAATTTAAACTAAGCATGCGACATCAGACAAAATAACAGATAATTAATAGAAATCATAAAACAATTAAATCTATGCAAAAAGTTATATAAAGAATTAATTCATTTACCACAATCATGAAAAGTTGCTTCCTCCGTTGTCCCAAAGAATGGGTTCTAGCTCGCATATTGGAAACACGCTCAAAAGTTGATTTCATTGCTCAAAATGGTTTACAAATGATAAATAAAGGGAGAAATAATGAAAAATCGGGTTTGTAACAATTATTTTTGTTACAAACCCGAATGATACTGAAGAATGATAAATAGTAAGCATCGTTATTCTTGTTGCTTTAAGATCGTCTCGAACTACGACCCTCGGTTGTGAGTCGTGCTGCTTGTTGAAGAAACGTCTTTGGCTGTACATTCTTCGTGTTCTTCGTCTTCAATGGCGGCCCGGCGAGACAAGCTCTGCAACTCTGATTTCTCACCCTATTTCGTCCCCCTAACTCTCCATCCCCTTTGTGTGATCCAAGAAGCATATATATACCCATTTGGACCGAGAATAAATCCCTTAAACTCCATATAATCTCGGCAATCAATAAAACATATTTTCTTTTACTCCCATGCAAGATACGGGATTTTTCTTCCCTTTCATATCTCTGCTCGCGAAAATCTTCAACTGACACACTCCCAATTTACTGAAACACGTTCCAGAATGAGTAGACAACGTTGTAGACTCTCTCATTGCTCCAAGAATAGCCAGAAATCCCAAGAATCTCTCTCTGCATATAAGAACTCCCATGTATTCGTCCCACCGTGATTATAGCCCAATTTCTTCGACCCTGATGGACTTAACAGTCCTGTGTAAGTGTAACAGGACCAATAAAACATATTTTAGCGATTAAATCTCCTAGAACACTCACATGAGATCAAATCCGAGGCGTACGCGAAGAGAAAGATATTTTCCTTAAAACGAATTTGAAATGAAGAAGAATGTCAGCCCTTATCCAACGGTGGGGTGCGAATATCAGTTGGGTTCCCCTTAGCAATTGGGTTACCCCTTATCCAAAGTGGGAGTCCGAATAGCAAATGTCCTCCGGGGGTGTTAGAGCAACTTTTCGAACAAGATTTTCCAACAATCTTTATTTCCAAAAATACCTACAAACACACAAAACACCATAATAAGGACAAAAAGCAGTACTAACAATACGAAACATTGAGGACAAATTAGACACATGAATGCGTCTATCACTAGGCCCTTAGTGATCACCTCAACCTTCCTTGGATCAATCTTCCGTTGTCCACCACCAACAATGAATCCGAGATACACCAACTCCTCATTCCCAAACTCGCACTTCTTTACGTTCACTTGATTGGCCTTCATGTAACACTTTAAACACCTTCTCAACGTGAGCGAGATGCTCTTCCAAAGTTCTGCTGTATATTAGGATATCATCCAAGTAAACAATCACAAAATCTTATATAAAAGGTCGTAACAAATCATTCGTCAAACGCATAAACGTTGCTGGAGCATTACACAAACCAAAAGGCATCACCAACCATTAAAACAAGCTTTGTTTGGTTTTGAAAACGATTTTCCATGTATTATCTTCTCGAAATATCATCTGGTGATATCCGAATTTGAAATCTAACTTTGTAAAGACTCGAGATTTTTCCAACTGATCCATCATGTCGTCTATCCTTGGTAAAGGATAACGATTCTTGATTGAGATCTTGTTCAATGCTCTATAATCAATACACATGCGCCAGCCTCCGTCTTTCTTTGGAACCAACAACACTGCTGATCCACAAGGTGAAGTACTTGGCACTATCATTCCTAATTCTAAAAGTTCATGGACTTGTTTATTGATCTCATTAGATTCTCTACGGTCGTGCGATAAAGACTCGCATTAGGAAGAGAACTCTCCCCGGTCAACATGATCTCATGCTCTACACTCCTCTTTGGCGGTAATCCCGTGACATCTGAAAATAAATCCTTGTACTTCAACTTCAACCTTTCGAGGTCATCTTCTTGTTGTGCAGTCAAGGCTGCCTAACAAACTCTAGTCGACTTCTCCTCAAGAGAACGGATCACAAGGAGAATGAACTTTATGCTAGCATTCACCAACCGCTTAGCACGAGTGGTCAGTGATCAAACTTGCTCCCTCAAGAGGAGAATCAATAGCCCGAATCACAAAACTTTCTCCATCTTTGGTAAAGGTGCACTTTTGTTCCCTCCCCGTGTAGAGTTGCATCTCTATCCCATAGGTAAGGACTACCTAGTACCACCCGACAAACATCCAAAGGAACTAAATGCATGTAAATTCGTCAATATATGACTCATCTAGAGCAAATTTGAACGTGCACTTCTTTGTGAAACTTGTAAGCCCCCTTCCTTTTAAAGCCATCCTAAAGGGTATGGTTTTGGATGTTTGAAAGTATTCAAACCTAACTTCTGCACCAAAGAATTTGAAAGTAAATTCTTCTGACTTCCCGGGTCAATAACAACATCAACCGGTGAAGTTTTGACTTGCATCTTCACTGTGAAGAGTTGCTCTCTAAGATCATATTTTGAAGGTCTTTCTTTTGCCACTGTCATAAGAGAAAGCTTTGAATTGGGTTCCGTTAGTCCGTGGACTTCTTTTGGAGTTTGAGCGACTAGTCTTCTTCTTGGCTTCTTTCCTCTGCAACCCTTTAGGTTTTAGATGAGGGTTCTTAACCCAACACTTGTCGACAATGTGACCTTTTTGCTTGCAATGGGTGCAAGACAAACCTTCCTTGTCACTAGACTTCCCTTCTTCTTTTCTCCTTTCACCTCCTTTCACAGTGGTACCTCCAGATTTCACCTTAGTATTCCCTTTTGAATCAGATTTCTTAAGCTTTGCCCTCAATGGCATTAGCTTTTATACTTGCTTCGGAGATATTATCCACCGAAAACATCTTCAACTCCTTAGTATATACTCATGGAACCCTAAATATATTTCATGTAGATAACATAATCCCCCAAGTCTAAGTCCAAAATCATAGCTTGATTCTGAAATTCCGAAGTATATTCTTGTACGGTTTGGTTGTAAGTGTGCTTCAAGTTGTACCACTTGAACCATCTCTCCTCAAGGTAGACAACCGGATAAAACAGTTTCCTTACAACTGCCTTGAATCTTTTCCACGACAATACTCCTTTACCTGGGTTTTGTCTTTGATAAGCTTTCCACCAGGTTAGAGCATGTTTTTGTAGCTTTAATGCCGCGAAAGCAATCTTTTCCTTTGAACCATATTCAAAGAAAGAGAAATACGTCTCTAGACGTTCAATCCAATCATCTAATTTTTCTACATCGACACTCCCATCGTAAAGTGGAATATCAACACGAAAATCAATTTTCAGATTTTTACCATGAGGTTTAGTTGATGTAGGACTTTTAAGAAACTCTTTCTCCTTTTCTTCATCCTCGTCTTCTTCTTCCTCTTCTTCTTCTTCCGAATCGTCTTCTTCAGAATCATCTTTTTCCGAAGCTTCATGTGAAGGTGTAATCTTTTTCTTCGTCTTCGGCTTGGTTATATGAGAACGAATACATTCACTCAGTTCCTGAAGGGTAACTTGAATTGACTTCATATCTGTCTGCAGCGTAGCCACCTTTTCTTCCATAGTTTGTGGTTCGCCTTCCTTAGGATCACCATCTGACTTTGTCATCCTTGATCCCCTTGTTTTCTTAACGTCTTCCAACTTATCGAGTACCTCACCAAGCTTTATGCAGAGAGATCTAGTGAAAACCATAAACCACAAGGATTTACCCTAGAAAATAACCTCGCTCGTGATGCCAACTCGATACGTGTTGATCTCTGTACCTCGGTGATTATTATTATAGAGGCGGAATTCAGAATAATAATAGACGAGAAACTTAGAAAACAGAACACGAGTATTAATTCAAAGAAAATATCTTCTCTTAGATTATGAACAAGAAAACGATTACAATTCTCTCTTTGTTACGCTCACAATCTTTTCTAAACAGTGAATTAACCTTAAACTGTTTGCTAAGCTTACAAAAGTATTGTCGTAAGCTTTCTCTAGGTTTTCTGTGCCTAGTCTCTGTCCTTAGCTATTAGCCAAAGCCCTCTATTTATAGTCTTCACCATATTCAGCCGACCAAGGACTTCTATTAGGAATCTATTTCCTAAACTAAGAGTATTGCCTAAAACAAAACTCTTCCCTAACTAGGAATTCTGCCTAAACAAGGATTCATGCCTAGAATAGGTTTCTTCCCTCAACTTAGCTTGAGGTTAATTAATTTCCCTAAAGGAGTACGGATACACCTATATCAACTGCCTTCTCCTCGTACTCCTTCATGCTATTGATAATCATCTCTTCTCCAATTCCAGTAACCATACATAGTGAACCAGCAACTCTGGTAGCCATCTTCTCCAGGGGAAGCGTCACCATAGGCAAACCAGCCCATAGAACATCTGTTCCAGTTGTGTGTGAATTGCATAATGGTGTGTCAAAGAATAGATCTGCTAGAGCACTACGTCTAATGTGTTCACTTGTCAGGAAGATTTGGATAACCTTTGTCATGAGGTATAAAGAATTTGTGATCCTTGCATTGGCGGCTTTGCATAAATTCGGCTTGGCCATGGGATGTTGGCATCATCGCTGAAGCTTTGGCTACTGATCGGTAGAGGTGGCACTGCAATTTGGTCCGTGGAGTGGGCGATGGCTGGCTAGGAAAGGTAGATGCCGCCGCTTTGGCTGGCTAGGGCATGATCAATGGCGCTGCTGGTTAAGGTGTGGACTATTGGCGCTGGTTTAGCCACGGAATGATGGCGCGGGTTTGGCCGCGGACTGATTGCGCTACTTTGAACGGTAAAGATGGCGCTGCTTTGGCTGTGGAGCGAGTGAGGATGGAGCCATGGCGCGTTGGCGCTGGCTTGCTTGGTACGCGGACTTTGGCACGGGGATGGTGTTGCTGTCTTGGATGCGGAACGGCAGAGATGGCTACTAGCTTGGACATGGGATCTTGGTACTATCTTGGCCGCTGAATATTGGCGCCATGGAGCGTTGCCTCTGCGGGCCCAGCTGCCTTCTTCAGCGCATGTCCCAAAAAGGAAACCTCCTCCTACTCAAACTCCAAAAGCACTTTGCATATAAAAGGCGTTGCCTAACTTCTTTTTTTTTTTTTTTTTTTTTGTATCGTTGGCTTTGTTCGTGCTTCTTCATATTGGCAGTAAGGTACGTCGATCATGAGCCAGTCAATTAGAAGGATAAAGGCATCAAGAGGAAGCAAGCATATTTCGGGTATGTATTCCAACGTTTCTTCCTTTGTTTGCTCCTCCATGTTGGTGTAAACCCTAGCCATAGGCACGACCTCCATGAACTTGTAAGAATACTTCAATATGAATGATTCCTATTTTCTAGCAGTATTGTAGTAGCGTTAGCCACAGCAAATAAACCAATTTTTTTGTTAAGTAAGCATGTATGGTCGGACGACTTCGTTTGCTCTTTTCTCCATCAAAACCTAGATGTAGGGTTTCCTTTTGTCCATGAGCACAATTCCCGTGGCCAAGCGTAACTTGGCCGAGGGCATACTTACCGAGGCTTTACATGTTCCCCGCGGCATTGTCTAGTTTCGTCAAAGAGCATATCTCCCGCGACATCACATGTATCCCATTGAGCGAGCATCACCCCATTCCTTTTAGCCATTTATGAGTGCTAAATAGTGCATATTTATACACCTTTTTATTGGCATTTTACTCATCTTTTGCGCTTATAAATCATATATTATCCCAGATTCTGTGTTTTCCTTGTTTTCAAGAATAAATATTTGTATTAATTAATTTTGTGTTTTTAGGTAATAAATAAAGCTCGGAGAAATCAAGGAGCGAAGAAGTGGAGTCGAGCATCTATGGAGCAGAAAGCTCAAACCCGCGCGCAATGATTGCAACCCAACAAGTAGCAACTCATCTACAAGACATGGGCTTGAGCTAGACCGACCCGCGACCGGATCCGAGCCCGTCCATCCCCGACCGTTCGGATCTTCCCCCGGCCGCATCCAACGGTCGCCGCCTCCATTCCATCAAAGACCGATGCTCCGTTTCACACCAAATCACTCCAATCCTCCCTACACCGTTCGGATCTCACTCCATCGCATCCAACGGTCGCCGCTACGTTCTCATCAAACATTGCCGTGCCCGTCTTACACCCTATCAACCTAACCCTATACACCCCATCGAGACAACCCACTCTCTTCTCCATCTTCTCTTTCTTCCCGACGGAGCGAGCTCTGCCCACCTTCTTCCCCCGACCAACCCTCTGCAGCGCCACCCTCCATCTCCTGCCAAAGCCATCACCACCATCTCCTTTTCCATCACCACGACCAACAACTCCTACACCTACGCCTCATCTCTAACCCTAGATATCACTTTCTTAGTTTCTACCAACCCTAGAAACTAAATCGGTGATAACTAGAGCTAGGGTTCACAACAGTCGAAGCAAGAGGAGTTACGAGCCGATTTGACAAAGAGGAGTGCGTTTCGAGTATGGGTTCGAATTAATTTGCGTTTAATTTCTATTTTAAATGAAATCTAGGGTTTGGTATTTGGGGTATGAGTGCATGTATAAATATGAGTGATGGGTGTTGATAGAGGGCACGCCTGGATTAGCCAGTGCTGTCAATTAGATTTAATTGTTGTTATTTGTTGTTTTAGTTTAATTCTCTTAGGTTTGAGATGAAACCCTAGTTTATCTCTCGTGTTCTTCTTCATGAAATGTTCTTTAATGATTGAATGTTTTCTAGATAGAATTAACATCGAAGCAGTGATACACTTTGCTCTCACAGTGCATACCAACGCCATGGATGCACCCAGTAGTTTGATTCCTCTGTGTAGTTTATACTGCAACCCAAGCTTAATGAAATCAATGTTTATCTACAGATTAATTGTACTTTAGTCGACGGTTAATACTTAGGATAAATACCTTAGTTGAGATTAATCTGTCAAGCGGAGAAACACCTTAGGTAAGTGGTAGCATCGACACTCTTCCCTTATCTCATTACAAGGGCAAGAGTAGCATAATGAAGTGAACACAAAGTGTAGACTAGTGGTGGATTTAAAAACCCTAGTGCTCTCTAATTTATATCTCATTACCTTACTTTAGGTTCATTAAACTTCACTCAAGCCGTTTCGGCACAAAAATATCATTTCACCATCTGTATCACTTGTTACGTCACTAGAATTCAGTTAGCAAGCCTTTGATCAATACAAGAGCACCACAAGTCTCTGTGGTTCGACTCGTACGTGCCCAGTTCTACAACCAAGACACCTTGCACTTGCGGTATAACCCGTAGGCCATAATTATATACATCTTCGAGGCCTACCAAGTTTTTGGCGCCGTTGCCGGGGACTTGGCGTGTGCCCTGTGATCAATTGCTGCCTTCACTGATTGCACCCTGTACATATCCATTTCAGTCTGTGATTAGTATAACTTAGTTAATTTTCGTAATCTGCATTTGTAATTTAAAAAAAAAAAATCTAGTATAACTGTCATTCCATCTCGTATTTGCATCATACATCGTAATCTTCCTTTTCTTGGATAGCTTAGTGTAATTTGTAGTGTACTTGTTGTCATCATGAGTAGTAGTGTCACTTAGTTACATTTGTAGCTTAATATAATTCACTTGTTCTTGCATTTGATTAATCTCATCTGCATCTTGGCTGTTTTGACCCGAGCTATAAGCGTCATAGCTGTAGCTTAATATCACTTGTCACTTTTGATCCCTTTCAGTCCAAGTAGCTCCCAGTTGCATATTCTCTGTGCTCTAACTTGTATATTACTGGGAACTGAAAATCTGTGTTGAGTCACAGGTACCTGCAACATCTGCTAAGCAAGACTAGGAAGAGGAGGACGCAAGGGAGCAACAAGAACCAAGGTGTTCTTTGAGCAGCTTGTGTTTTTAAACTTGAGCATAACCAACGGTATTGTATTGTCAAATTTTGATGCTCTGTCTTGCATGAAATGCCATGTACTAATGTGATCTGAGCATAAACTTGAGCATGAGCCATTAAGAGTTGTATTGCCCTGAGCATATCACAACTCCTTGAGTGAGTTTGTACTTGTGTGTTCTGTTAAGATTGTGCATACTCAACCAGTCAAGATTGTGCATCTGTTAAGATTGTGTTCTGTTAAGATTGTGCTCACATAAGCTGTTAAGATTGTGCATACTCAACCCTGTCAAACCTCATAGGCATCCGGGAAGTGAAAATCTGCATTTGAGCTGCCCTGTTCATCTGTGATTTGCACTTAGAATTGTGTTGTGCTTAAACTACCAAACTGTGATGTGCCTGACCCTGTGCTGTATGTTCTGTGTTGATGTGAGTTATTGTGCTGTGTTGTGTTTAAACTGATTTACAAACAATCTGTGCAAATGATCTGTGCCAGGTGATCACCCCTGAGCTGTGAATGAGGTAGGCCTACCAACTTGCTTGATAACGTAGTTACCTTGCTAGGTGATCACCCCGAGCCGCATACCGCATGACAACCTTGATAGCCCTAAACGATTGTTGATCTGCTTTGAATGTGCCATTGATGCTCAACCTTAACCATGTGCTAAACCTTGTCTGAGCCACACTAAACTCTTATGCATGTTTGATCTTGATTTGAACCTTGTATGAGCTTCCACCTGCTGTCAATTGAGCTTGTTGAGCTTGTTGAGCCAACCCAGTTGCTACTTTGGGTGCTGTCAAATGTATTGAACCCAAGCTGTCACTTCCTCAGCTGTGCTGAGCAATATTTTCCAGCACATTACTTGTGCAGCCTGGGCTGCATAGGTTGAAGCCCAAATACTGGGCTTGCACTCTGCACAACCGAAGCCCACAATCAATTGCTGGGCTGACTGACCACACCAGCTGGGCTAACAGAACCCAACCTGGGCTGCAACCAAATGAAACCCAGCTCACCTGGGCTAACCCAACTAGGCTTAGCATTATAACCTGGGCTGTACATTAACCTGGGCTGCTGTTTCAAACTGAGCAGCTGGGCTGCATAGGCTGAGCCCACATAACCTCTGCTGCTGGGCTTAAACAAAACTGAGCCCACATCTGTTGGGCTGTGCATATAGCTGAACCCAACCTGGGCTGCCAAACCAAACTGTCAACTGGGCTCAATCCACTTCTGGGCTACACACTTTGCAACAAACTGGGCTTCCCACATAAACCAAAGCTTCCCTCAAAAACCAAACAACTAGCCCACAACAAACCAAAACCCAACAAAACCAAATGAATCCCATTGAAACCAAATCCCAATAAACCAAAGCCCACATAAACCAAACTAAATTTTGAGTTCAATTTGAGTACTAAATCATGTCGATTTTGGTCCGCATCTCAGGATTCAAACAAATCCCTTAGAGAGCTTGCTTACGGGCACCTTTCACAGGATGAACACCCCACATACCATAGTGACTTTAGGGAATTTTATGGGCCTTCTCGGGGCCCGATCTCACATACCCTAATCATTATGATCACATACATCATCCACCACAGGTTGAAAATGAACAATTTTCTCATACCCAGTCATCACTTCTAGATCAATTAGAGGCTCGACTATCTGCTTTAGATAGGCAATCTGCTTTAGAAAGGCAATCTGCCGAATCTAGTTTTTTTAGGCAATATGAAATGCATGCTTGCACCTTATGTGGTGGCTTAGACCACCCTGCTGAGTACTGTTATATTTTGCATGCTTTTAGACAGTCTAGGGAAAACCATGATAATCCAATGAACGAAGTGTCTAGAAGTGACTATTGGGACCATAATCAACCCGCACACATGCATCATTCACTACAGTGGGGAGATGAACAATTTTATACTCCCAACTCCTAGTTTGCAATCAACAATGGAAACACTCATGGAGAAAAATGCTAGGCTTGAAATGAATGCAATGCATGACCATCCATATAGCAACATGTCTGAATTTCCCTTCTCTAGTGAACCTCATGCTCAACTATACAATGAATATCCATATGAGGAATGCATACCCACTAGTGAAGACTCTCCTTCAATGGAACAACTCAAGATGATTCTTCAAAGGAACTGATTGAGTTACAAAATGATAGGATTGAAAATAGTGTTTCTAGTCTTACTCATGCAACTAACATTGAATATGAACCTAATCTAGAGGTAGATGAGTACACTAAAAATGCTACAATTTTGAATGGAGAGATGGATTTTTGCTATGATGATGATGATGATGATGATGAATATGAAGAGCATGTGTATTTTGAAAATGTAATAGAATCTTTAGGTTCGAGACATTAAGTGTCTCTCCACCTGAACCCTATGAATGATTCTTCTTCGATATTCATGCATGTGATATTGATGTGGAACCCGTGCAATTATCCTGTGAAAATGAACATGATTTACCCTCTTTTTGACTTTAGGAAAGTGTGTGATGGTACAAAATGATTTTAAAAATGAAAACAACCTAGATGTACCTAACCTCTCTCCTGAGTCACAAATTGAAACTCCTTCACCCAACCTAGGTGTAGTTTGTAACAAAATTGCAATACCAACTTTTCTGAAAATGCCTAACTTAGGCCTAGAACTTTGTGCTTCCCAAGTCCTCTTGGACTATTTTGCATCAAAGTATAACACTCTTAAGGAGCCACAGTTGGAATGTGTATGTCTGCATCAGTTAGCAAAACTCATTTTGAGTTAGACCTTTTGCATGATGTACCTTTAAAATTGCAAGATTTTGTTCTCACAAACACACCCGTTCACAAGTTTAGGTTTGGGGGAAACTCATTCCCATTTGCAGTCTTACTTGCACTGTCATATTATATTTGTGTAAGGCTGTTAATGTGTGTACATATCGTCTTTTGGGTTGATCCTCAACTCTTTAGACTGTTGGTTTATGGTGAATTTTCATTGTATATAATCCAGTAGGACTTGTTAAATTTTCTTTTCTTGATTCGGTTGAGTCTTCTTGCACATATATTATGCTAATCCGATATGATCTCCGTTGAGAATATTGGATTCTAGCCTTGACGAATGAAGCTCAACCATGCTCCTGCCGACATCCGGTAATCTCTTCCCTTTTATCTATTCAGCATAGTTCTCGTGGTACGTAACTGTTTAAATTTTTCCTATCTGTGACACATTGAGGACAATGTTTGATTTAGGTTTGGGGGTGCATTTGCATTTAGAGTTTTTAGTCTTTTATTTTGCATTTAGAGTTTTTAGTCTTTTATTTCACCTTTGATCAAAAAAAAAAAAAAAAAAAAAAAAAAAAAAAAAAAAATCAAAAACTCTTTTTGTAAAAACCTCCAACTTTTAGAGATTTTAGAGTCACTAGCATGCTTTTAGCTATGTTTACATAGAGATTCTCACCAAATAACGAGAACTTGGAAGTACCGAAAACGCAATCGGGTTCCTTAGTTGATTAGAGCGTTAAAGTTGGATTTAACCATACCGAGGGCTTAATTAGGTGTTTGTTTAGATATTCGGTAGTAGAATTGTGATCACCCATAGTGGAGACTACCCATTTTACATCAAGTGAGGCACCAACCTTCAATTTTTTGCAACTTTCTAGAAAAGTTTGTTAGAGTGTGTGTCACCTTGCGTAAATTCCGGGTAGGAATGGTGAGCTACCCAACTTCGCACCAATTTCAAAGACTACTTTTGATCTCTTGAGTGCTAGTTTTTGTCAATCATGAGGGTGACGTCTAAAGATGAAAACTCCTTCTAAATACCGATTTGCAGTTAGCATCATTCTCTCTCTCAATCAGCAAGACCCATAGAAACACATCATCGTCAGCAAGCGGAGCAGCATCAGAATATGGAAAGAAAAATTGATATAGTCCAAGGTTTATGTGCAACAAAAAAAAAAAAAAAAACAAAGAAAAGAAAATAGGATGAGAATTAATAAAATTTATAAAATCAAGACAATACAAGTTGTGGGAAAATTGAGTGATAAAATCCTTTGTCCATGGAGTTAGTTGTGTCATTACTTGTATTTTTATTATTATAAAAAAAAAAAAAAAAAAAATAAAAAATCAAAAATCAAAAATCAAAAAAATATTGTAGTTTATTTTCTTATTTTTGCTACCACCATGGTAAAGAAGAGTTTAAAAACAAAAATCCAAACAACAAGGAATTTGAGTAGAAAAGTTAAAAATTGTCAAGTTTTGTGAAGTTTAGAAGTTCGTCATCAACATTTGAAGACCGAAGATTGAAGACGTTTCTATGGTTTCTTATGAGAGAGTGATATTAATTGCCGATCGGGTGAGAAGTGAGTGAGTACTCCCACCCCTTGCTAATGGTTGATTTCCTTTCTTAGAGATCATCAGAAAAAGATTCTTTTGTCCACACCTCTGTGGAGTCTCCAGATTTTATTTCGGAAGGTTATCCTTCTTACCTACAACGTGTGCAGATTTCTCTCTTTACTCCTGCCGCACACATGAGAGACTAAAAGCGATCTTTTTGAGTGCAATTATCATAAAACCCTAATGGTGAGGCGTGTCGAGGCTTATGATCACAATCGAATCCGAGTTCTTTCATATGGTATGGTTACTTCTCGCTCGGCACTTAAGGATGAGAATGCGTTCTTCGATAGTTCTAACTTCATTACTAGCATGCGAAACTCTATGTCCTCATAGCTTCTAGGATGCTTGAGACTCTTTACACTCGGAGAAGGTTTTGTGGGTACACCTCTTGTAAACCCTCACGAGACTACAACTCGTCCACTAGGGACACCTAGGGGTTTAAAGGCTTAGTGCATACGCTAAATGCATTCGAGAGACTGCGACGGGGGTATAGTTAGGATTTCCTAATTTCTGTTTCACTTGAGGACAAGTAAAATTCGGGTTTGGGGTATTTGATGAGTGCTAAATAGTGCATATTTATACACCTTTTTATTGGCATTTTACTCATCTTTTGCGCTTATAAATCATATATTATCCCAGATTCTGTGTTTTCCTTGTTTTCAAGAATAAATATTTGTATTAATTAATTTTGTGTTTTTAGGTAATAAATAAAGCTCGGAGAAATCAAGGAGCGAAGAAGTGGAGTCGAGCATCTATGGAGCAGAAAGCCAAAGCCCGCGCGCAACAGTTGCAACCCAACAAGTAGCAACTCATCTACAAGACATGGGCTTGAGCTAGACCCGACCCGCGACCCGGATCCGAGCCCGTCCATCCCCGACCGTTCAGATCTTCCCCAGTCGCATCCAACGGTCGCTGCCTTCATTCCATCAAAGACCGATGCTCCCGTTTCACACCAAATCACTCCAATCCTCCCTACACCGTTCGATCTCACTCCATCGCATCCAACGGTCGCTGCTACGTTCTCATCAAACATTGCTGTGCCCGTCTTACACCCTATCAACCTAACCCTATACACCCCATCGAGACAACCCACTCTCTTCTCCATCTTCTCTTTCTTCCCCGGACGAGAGCGAGCTCTGCTCCACCTTCTTCCCCGACCAACCCTCTGCAGCCACCCTCCATCTCCCCACCAAAGCCATCACCACCATCTCCTTTTCCATCACCACACCAACAACTCCTACACCTACGCCTCATCTCTAACCCTAGATATCACTTTCTTAGTTTCTACCAACCCTAGAAACTAAATCAGTGATAACTAGAGCTAGGGTTCACAACAGTCGAAGCAAGAGGAGTTCTGAGCCGATTTGACAAAGAGGAGTGCGTTTCAGAGTATGGGTTCGAATTAATTTGCGTTTAATTTCTATTTTAAATGAAATCTAGGGTTTGGTATTTGGGGTATGAGTGCATGTATAAATATGAGTGATGGGTGTTGATAGAGGGCACGCCTGGATTAGCCAGTGCTGTCAATTAGATTTAATTGTTGTTATTTGTTGTTTTAGTTTAATTCTGCTAGGGTTTGAGATGAAACCCTAGTTTATCTTTGTGTTCTTCTTCATGAACTTGTTCTTGAATGATTGAATGTTTTCTAGATAGAATTAACATCGGTGTGATACACTTTGCTCTCACAAAGTGCATACCAACGCCATGGATGCACTTTGTAGTTTGATTCCTCTGTGTAGTTTATACTTTAACCCAAGCTTAATGAAATCAATGTTTATCTACATTAATTGTACTTTAGTCGGACAGTTAATACTTAGGATAAATACCTTAGTTGAGATTAATCTGTCAAGCGGAGAAACACCTTAGGTAAGTGGTAGCATCGACACTCTTCCCTTATCTCTGTACAAGGGCAAGAGTAGCATAATGAAGTGAACACAAAGTGTAGACTAGTGGTGGATTTAAAAACCCTAGTGCTCTCTAATTTATATCTCATTACCTTACTTTAGGTTCATTAAACTTCACTCAGCCGTTTCGGCACAAAAATATCTATTTCACCATCTGTTATCACTTGTTACGTCACTAGAATTCAGTTAGCAAGCCTTTGATCAATACAAGAGCACCACAAGTCTCTGTGGTTCGACTCGTACGTGCCCAGTTCTACAACCAAGACACCGTGCACTTGCGGTATAACCCGTAGGCCATAATTATATACATCTTCGAGGCCTACCAGCCATGAGTGCCATGACATGTGGCCAAAGGAAAATCTTCCCGTAGAAAATTTGTTGTTGGCTCTTGATTATTGTACCCAGACCCTGAAAAAATCTCCATGTATGTTTCTCCTCAAAGTAGTAACTTTTGTTTTGCTTTGTTGTAGTTACCTCGAAAGTGGAAAAAGTATAAGGAATTTTGTTAAGATGTCACCTGAAAGCAGTTCTGCCGCCGCACCGAGAAGTGCTAACAACTCCAAGCCGAACACAGATGATGAGTTCTTTACGAAGTCTGCTACGGTTACAAGGACCCATCCTAAATTCGTGGCAACTCTTCTGACTGATTCAGAGAACGATGGAGAAGTCCCATCAGTCTATCCAGGGCGTATAATGAGGTTTTTCCTTCATAAGAAAGAGTATATGGCTTCTCACATAGGCTTCAAAATCTATCATAGTCCATTGCGCTCTTATGACAAATGGATGAAATTCATGATGAGCCGAGACCATGTAAGAGCTAATCTGACTGGGGCGCAAATCGTGAATGCTGTCATGGATTCTGCAACACTTCAAATCAGGAAAGAAGTTGTAGGCTTGATTACTTTCATCTCCAGATGGTGTCCGAAAACTCACATGGCTATATGTAGATGGGGTGAGATGACTATTTCCTTGGAAAGCGTGGCCGTTCTGTTGAGTCTTCCAATAATTGGAAAACTTGATGTTGTCTTGTCTGAGGAAGAAGTAGAAATACATGCGGCTTTGGTCACTAAAGAAACATGATATGTTCGAAAGAATTATGAGGAAAAGTGCTTCTATAACTGGTGGGTGTATGAGTGGTTCCCTGATGAGCCGGAGTCGGATCAAGTGCTGGATGTACACTCCATGTTGCTGCATTTTTAGTTCTATGGCTATCCAGAGACATTTTTAATGATGGCTCTGGCAAGAAGGAGGTAAGGCAGAATCTCATCAAATTTGCTATCAAACTAGCGAAAGGCGTTGCTCTTCCTATCGGTAGTTTGTTTCTTGGCTCTTTGTACACACATCTGGATCGCTTGGTAGTGTGTGTCTCTAATGGGTACATAAAAGTAGACTCGTATATCCATGTCGCCTTTCTCTAAGCATGGTTGTGGGAGCATTTCAAACATTACGCTCCTAACCCTAAAACCTCATTTCCTGATACATATGGAGGCTCTAGGATACTCCGTTGGTTGGATAGGCGTCCAAGGCCTGGCTCAAAGCTCATTGATTTTCTTGACAACGCGCATGCAGTTAACTTTCGTCCCTGGGCTCCAGTCCACGCCTCTATAGTTCAACTAGACACTTTTGCTTCCGCACCGAAGGTGATATTGCATTCTGCTTACGGGAATATGAGCATTGGAGATACTGTGTTCTTGCGAAGCTGCATACCTGGGTATGTGCCATATTTTTTCAGAGAATCTTGTGGAGTAGTCTCTTACAACACTGACTGAGCTTCTCGACATATGGGCTTTGATCAGGGAGTCCCATTCCGTCGCCCACTGGCAGCTCCAGATGAATTGCTACCCACCATTCTTGATTATAGTGTTTTTGCATCGGGTAAAAGTCTTCCTTCTTGGTCTCCGAACGAAAACATGTGACGACTCCCATAAATAACATCTTCTGGCAAGATAAGTTCCTCGCCATTTATCATTTATTCAGGATGTTGTGACCAAGCCACGTGGAAAACCTTCCTCTGCGGTTCTAGCAAAGCATAAATTGTTGAAATAGCTTCCTTCGGGCAAGTGAAAATCCTCTAGCTCGGATGCAGACAGTCCCCAGAAAAAGGATCAAAGGTCGAAAATCGTGCAGGTGGCTTCCAATCGGATTCGACGGCCCTTGTGACTTTCAGTTCTTTCAATATGCAAGTACGTATGATTTTATTTCTGGCTTGTTCGAATATAGTAGATTCTCTATTTCGCTGCTGACTCTTTTTCATTTTTGACTTAGGGTCTCAGCAACTCTAATGTCTTTGCCAGACTTGCCCACGGCCAAAAGACGGCGCCTCTTGAGAAAGGAGGCGACGAGACTAAATCTCTTGAAGAAGAATCCGAAGAGGAAGAAAGCTCGAGATCTGGTGACGAGAGGAGCACTTCTGAATATAACAGCGAGTCTTCTTCCAGTGGGCCCACAAATGAGTCGGTGAGTTTTCCACACTTTTTTTTCTTGGATTATTTATTTATACCGAATAAATGCTCAATTAGTGATATTTACAGGAAGAGGCTGCTTCTGAAAATAACTCTGAAATGGAGATCCACGGCAATAAAGGTGTAACAGTGTCTCCAATCATGGAAACCGTACCCGCTGGTAATCTGGAGATGGAGGTTGATCATCATGAAGATGTTGTTGTGTCTCCAATGGCGGAAAACGCTGTCGTGACGACGGGCGTGATTGCTCCTAAAGAATCTTTACTATCCACACATCCAGCCGCATGTGTCGTTTTCGATCCTCCATTTGAGGCTCCTTTTGAGGGTCACGTGTTGATTAGAGGATTCAGTGTGCCAGCGAAGTATGCGGAGCTATATACCAAGATATGGAAAAGGTATGGGCACATCGCCACGACCACAAAGGTTGATAGTCGCTTTGCATTGGTTAAGCACGTGGAGGAAACCTTATCTTCAATCCATGACATGTGCGGCGTGACTGGACATACTATTTCTGGAGATGTAGTCAAAAGCTGGGAATTCCATCGGGATATGTGTGTAAACTTTGAGTTTAACGCCTCCTGGTTCTGTGAGGGATTTTCCGAGATCCAAAGGCTGGCGGCTGAAGCGGTTGATGGCCCTTCCGCGGATTTGATTAATCAACGGGGAGGCGTAAGTCGAGAAGTTGTCCCAGGAGTTGAAGCCGAAAACAGCGGCTCTTCAAAGTATGAAGGACATTATCTCCAAGAAGAACGAGCCGTTGTTAGGCAATTTTCCTTGAATGTTTTTATTCTCTGAACTTCCTTTTCTTAGGTTTTTTTTTTTGAAAGGCAAAAGAAACGCCTAATTTATGGTTTGGTTTTCTGGTTTTTGGATTGATAGATGATTGTTTCTTATAAGAGTTTTTGGATTATTTTGGAATAATGGCCCTTTGATCAATCAATATGTCAAAATCTGAATTACGAATGTAGGTAGCAAAGTCATTCGGGAAAATTGTGAAACCGTGAATGTTGCATGAGAAAAGGAAATGTATGAAATCTTGGGATGATTGGGTTATCGGCTTCCATTGCAAATGTGAAAACCCAAACAATAGATCGTGTAACCATTTTCTGACAAAACTTACTCACTTTAGGGTCTTTCACCAAAACTGAATCTTCAGGGAGTAAATCCGAGTTTTTATGTGACGCCCTCCTTGCCGCAAGAAGTCTCCAGTCATTCTTTATTGTTTGTGGAACATCTTTATGTCGATCCACGGTAAGGAGGAGAATCTCTAGTCCACAGAAATAATTCTTCTGAATCCATCTTTTCTTGGACGGTGCGCTTCGAAGCATTTCATTTTACTGGTAGGATGATGGAATTGAGAGTTGTATTTGCAACCGAGAGATTAATCTCCCACTGTGGTCGCCAATTATTTGTGAGTGAAAACTGTTTCTGCCGATTTTGGGTGTGTGGATGAGAAACGAATCTAAACACTAAATAATGCACTGCACGGGAGTACTTTTGATTCAAGAGATCAATTTGTACAATCTTGGCCTAAACCAAGAAATGGCTGTTCCAGGCTTGCTTCGGTCACAAAGTGAATGAGAAGGGTTGGTGTTAGGGAGGGAAGCGAAGAAAGTGTTGAGACCAGAATAGTTGATTCTGAAGGTGTGGCTGTTTTATGACTTGTATCAGAAAGTGGAACTGGAATGAAAGGTATCAGTTCTTTGGTGATTTCTGGATACTGTGATGTTGCTGACCAAAAACCTGTGTTTGGTGAAAATAGGTGAAGCCTATTTATACAAGTCATATTGAAACGTACCCTGGTCTCGTAGGAAGTGGAAACGATTGAGTGGTGGAAGAATGGAGTAACGTATAACCGCTAGAAACCCATGCTTCCATGTTGAAGGAAGTGGATCCGTTTACACACGTTACTTCTTGTCGCTATTAATTGTCCTACTTCATGACACTTTACTATAACGGGCGCATTGCAAGCCGTACGCTGTAAACCGCCAGACCAATACCCTGATGAGTATCCCCCAGTTTGTGACATATTTGATGTCTCGAGTGTTTTCGTGGAAAACATGTAGCATTTTGCTACATGTGGCACGTTAAAATCAAGAGGCTTTCCGTAGGAAAATAACATGTGATGCTATTAGGCTCGTCTTGGCCGGTCGCCTAAAACTTGCCACAAGTTTGTTAGTTCGGTGGCGAACTTTGATGGCTGAGATCGCATCTCATGGGGAAGGGTAGCCGTTGATTATGGCTACCTTGTGTTGGCGCCTGATAATGGCGTAGTGGCGTTTTGGTGTACGCCAGTGGCAATGTGGCATGGCTGGCATGGCCAAAGCTAGGATTTGGCTCCGTGGCCAAAGTTAGGGCTTGGCGGCGTGGCCAAGGCTAGGATTTGGCGCCGTGGACAAATTTAGGGCTTGACGGCGTGGCCAAGGCTAGGATTTGGCGTCGTGGCCAAAGTTAGGGCACGGCTAGGATTTGGCGACGTGGCCAAAGTTAGGTTTGGCGGCATGGCGAAGGCTAAAGTGGCTAGTGGCATGTTGTGGACTATGACCAAAAATTAAGGTTTCGGCTAAAAAGTCTTTGTTTCGATCACGAAATCCTAATTGGAGTCCGTTATGGCATTGACCACGAATAGAAAGTGGGTTAGCACGTAGTGGCGTCATTTGTGGCACATTGGCATGTTATTGCGCCAGAGTGGCATGTTGGTATGCCGATTAATATGTTGTTGCGGCAGGGTGCGTTTGGCTTGCCGGTTAGTATGGTGGCGTGGCAGGGTGCGTTTGACCTTTAATGTATGGTGGCGAGTTTAGAGCGACTTGATTGGTCAAGAAAAGGGGCCGACCAAACATAATACGCGGCCACACCTCTAGTGCTCGTGGCGCATTTTGAAGTGACCTGATTGGTCGGTAGGAAGGAGAGGTTAACACTCACGGCTCCGTTTCCTTACAGAGTGATGTCACATCAGATGCAAGGTTTTTACAATTTTAACCCTAAGCTAAAAACCACCATCAACACAACCGTTATTTTGTTACGGTTTGTAGTTTTACCACCCTTACCAACCGTAGAATTTCCCTGAACTTTGTTCTCAAAAAGCATTTTACGGTTCAAAACTTTAGTTGATATACCAATCGTAAACTAGTTACGGTTGGTATCGGTACTCTATTTACCAACCGTAATTGGTTATAGTTGGAATGAAGGTTACGAAAAAATCAACCATAACTAAATTAAGGTTCATCTCGATGAGACTAACACCAACCATAACTGGTTTTACGATTGGATTTTCCTCAAATTCAACCAGTTACAGTTGGTTGTTCATCAATTACGAACTGTAACTCACACTTACGGTTGGTTACGTGAAAAACACCAACCGTAAGTCTCTCTGAAAATCTAAAAGTTTTGATCTTTTTATGTATATATTAGGGATATTTTGACTTTGGGTCACATAAAAGTGACCAGAATTACGTTTGGGTCACGCCCAAATTTTAATTAGAGTTTGGATCACGAGACCGTCGTTGACCGCGTTGACAGTTAACAAAGTTAGTTTAATGTGGAAATGACCAAAATTATTTTAACTTTAAATTTATTTACTAACCCAACCATCCTATTTTCTGTTAAACTCGTGAACGGCTTTAGTTCGTCATCACCATTCCAATCTGATTGATTTTTTTTTTGAAGAATAGTGAAACCCAATGGAAACAAGGAGGTTGCAAACGCGAGAAAGAAATAGTGACAGAGACATGATCCACTACTGATTGAAGTTGTTTTTTGGTTCGTCATAGTGGAAGAAGAAGAGAAATTGAAGCAACTACACAAACAATGGCTTTCATCTCCATCACAGCCGAAGTTGTGGGTTAAATCAAGAAGCTGTGGTTCGTCAAAAAGGGTTTGTACATGAAACCCACTTCAAATTATCTCCGTTTTGCATCATGCATTTTAGGATTCATAGAATTTGGAGTTTATTGGTAAAATTTGGTATTTAAGGTTCATAAATTTTGGGTTTTTATTGTAGAAACATTTAACTACTGATTTGCATGGTTTGTGGTGGACGTATTAGCATGAAATTGAGATTTCGAAGGTTTAATTAACTGAATCTAGCTTGGTTTGATGTAATTTGAATTTTTGTTTAGGGTTGATCAGAATTTGGGGGGTTTTTGTTGGACGATATGAACCAGCTCAAGAGGTCTTTCATGTTCAAAACCAATTGAGTTTTCTTAGCATTGTTGTGTTTATCCTTCATACCGAACACCAACATGGTGTTGTTGACGTTTATTTGGGAGCAAAAAATGGTAGTTAATGGAGTGTCTAGGACTTGCAGATGATCGAATAAGTTTGGTTTGTTCTCGGATTTGAATTTGGTGCAGGGAAGGGACTACAATGGCTTCATGAAATCAACTACCAGCTCATCTATGAATCATCAGTTTTCGCACACCAGGCGCTTGTGGAAAGGGCTGAATGAACTATAACTCCACCGATGTGATTAGTTATAGATTAATTCAAAATGTTAGATGCAAACGACCACTAACGACGTTAACTAAATACAAATTATTTATTTATTTTTATTATTTTGTTAACTGTGAACGCGGTCAATAACAGTCATGTGACCCAAACTCTAATTAAAATTGGGGCGTGACCCAAACGCAACTCTGGTCACTTTTATGTGACCCAAAATCAAAATATCCCTATATATTATGTATTTTAGATAATTTTGAGCAACAAAAAGCTATTTGGAGCTAAGTTAGAAGTATATATGGTCATATAAATATTCACCCATCTCAAATTTGTCACTGGTTCGGTTGAGTGAATCCAAACTTAGGGTTTAAAAAAAATCACAAAAGTTTTTCTTCTTTTTCTCTCCACTTTTTTTTTCCCTCTAAAAGAAACTCAATTAATCTGATTTACTTTTTTATAAATATAGAATAATCATCATTAGCTAATTTCAATTAGATTATCAACACTAACTATATGAGGATAGCTTAGCCATTATGAAAAATATTTTTTTTGTTTTATCTACAAACCACGTATATTACCTTTTGCCAACTCCATCTGTTGTATGGGAAGTCAGTATCATCCTCTGTTGCCTTAAAATGTCGGGGAGCCTCGCTTGAACAGTAGACATTCCACATCTTGAAATATGACCTTTTTCAGATTTTGCACCCATCGTGCAGTGTCGAATAAGGGACAAGTCAAACGAACTGCTTTTAGTTTGTTAGTGAGAGCCAGGAGCTTTGGACGATTCCCAGTCAGTGATACTGCCTTCTCCTCGTACTCCTTCATGCTATTGATAATCATCTCTTCTCCAACTCCAGCAACTCTGGTAGCCATCTTCTCCAGGGGCAGCGTCACCATAGGCAAACCAGCCCATAGAACATCTGTTCCAGTTGTGTGTGAAGTGCATAATGGTGTGTCAAGGAATAGATCTGCTAGAGCACTACGTCTAATGTGTTCACTTTTTATGGCAACATCAGTAAAGATAATCCGATCTGGTTGCACTCCTTCTGCAGCAGCAAATGCACGAAGTCTCGTCTCGCCGGCAGCTGGAAATTGAAGAAGCCAAAGTGCATTGTTTGGGACACGTTTAAGAATATTGCACCAAGTAATAAAGATTTTTGGGTCCATCTTGTATAACTGATTGAAGAACGCAAAAATAAATTTGTCTTCAGACAATCCATAATCTGATCGCTTGTGCTGACAGTTTGGATCAATTACATCATGATTTTTCTGTACGTAATTGTTGAGATTATTAGTCCCACATTGTCTGGGCAATCTAAGATCCCGCGGCTTATAATTTTTTAGGACCTCTCCACTCACTGCCAATTGGTTTTAAGTTGGATGCCCATATTCTAATAGTAATAATTCACAAAGTCTCAGTGGGGGAGATGGCAAAGCTTCTCAGCAGGGGAGACTTACAAGCTTCTCAGAGTAGATTATGAAAAATATCTAGATATGAGTTTTTGAAATTACTATCTAATGATCTTTTTTTTTTCCTATTAATAATTTTTGTCAGTGGATTATTTTTTTGTGCACATAACAACATATTATTTACAGAAATAAAATTATGGAAATCTTCAAACCAAATGAAAATGGTGTTCCAGCAAATAGAAAATACAAGAGCGAGTTATGTTTACCTAATCTGAGAAGAGTTATAAAAATTCTGGCTTGTGTAGTTGGTATGGAATTAGGAAAAATGGGGATTGGGAATATGTAAAATCTCAATAAAAGAAAAGAACTGTTTCCCTTGTTTTTTTCTAGGGGAAGATTTTCATGTTGGCATGATTTATAAAGGGGATACCACTATTAGTGGGGTGATACCAATTCAACGATCTGACGATCAGGATCGCTTACTAATTTTTTGTCCTATATGGAATGGTATCGCTTAATAAAACTGGTATCTCCTTTATAAACCTCGTTTGATTGGGGGCCAGAAATATTAATTGGGGGCCTTGACATTTTATTTGCACCCCAAATTTTTCAGGGACGTATTAAACCGATTGTGAAAATACTATTTTACCCTTCACTAAAAATAAATCTTAAAAACCTATTAACCCTTAATCCTAAGGCCCAATTCATTTCTAATTCTAAACAAAAAGATCACTCCCCCCTCTCACCCTCTCGACTCTTCTCTTCTCCTCCATTAACGACTCCAAGGAAAAAAAAAAAAAAAAAAAAAACTTCACCCGAAAAATTTCAGTTACAGTAAAAGGGTCATCAATTCGACAAGCCTAAACCCTAACGATTTTTCATATGCATGTAGAGACCATAAAAAATCGTTAGGGTATATGATGATCAAGATAACGACCCTATTTCTGGTTTTCATATTTTTACCCTAGATTAGAGTCGTTAACATAATATAGAAACCTATGACGATCCTCTATGGACGACCCTTTTTTAAACGTCAACGACCTCTGGTGAAAAACAAGCAACCTCTCTGTCCCAAAAAAGAGTCGTCTTGGTATAAACACACAAAATAACGACTCTTTGTGACCCAAGTTAAGAGTCGTCAGGGTATATCATATTACCCTGAAGATTTTTCATAACCTGGAAAAGTTGCAGGTTTGAGTCGTCATGGTATATCATATTACCCTGACGATTTTTCATAGCCTGGAAAAGTTGCAGGTTTGAGTCGTCATTTTTGGTGTCAATACATTGACGACTTTTATAGAGTCGTTGGGGTATACATCCCTCGACATTGACGACTCTTTCTCTGTGTTGTGACATATATCCAATCCATGGGAGAATTTAAGATAATCTTACCATAAACACAATCATCTTTGTTACTTGAACCTTCTCCAACATCATTTCCCCTACTTGAATTACTCATTTCTAAAAACCTCAAGTTTTCCTCTAAAACCTCCACTTCTTCTTCTCAACTCACAAAAACAAAAAACAAAAAAAACAAAAAAAAAATTTAAATCTGATTTTAATCTAACATAATCTAACCACACTAATTAAATTAACTTTATTAAGTTTTAATACTAATCATTCAGGGACCGTTTAGGTATTTAGAAAATATTTTTATAAGGGGTGACCCAAATTAGGTTTGGGTGACCTTTTTTGTCCTCTAGTGCAAGGCCCCAATTAAAATATTTGCCCCCAATCAAATTAGGTTTATAAATCGTGAAGATTTTCAGTAAGATTTTGTACTTCTTTTTTGTTGTTTCGGTAGTTGACAAGATGGACACATGGCGGCCAGTGGTAGGCGGGTGCAGAGTTGTAGAGAATTTTTAGTGGGGAGGATCCGGATTCCGGAATGGTTTAATTTATCGTTTCTGTTCAGGATGTCTTGTTTGTTTAGAAGTCTCACTGTTTAGGAAAGTCGTCTCAAGTAATGTATCCTCCACTATATATACGTGGGAGGTGTAACCGAGTTGGTGTCACAAAATAGCCTTAGCCTTGACTTAATATACTTATTTCTTCTCTCATCAATTTCATCATCTGAATTGATTCAATCATGGTTTATATCAGACACGCAACCATGAATGACATACCACCATCTTGCAACTTCCTATCTGATACAGAGGAAGTCCCAATTGACTATGAAGCTTATACCAACTTTCAAGCTTATATAGTTTCGCGGCATCAACTTGTTTATGTCGCAGAAGACCGAGGTACTGGTGGCGTTGTTGGATATGTTGCTGCTAAGATGCAACTCGGACGCCGTGGTTATATTTCATATATGCATGTTATTCCTACTCACCGCAAACAAGGGATCGAAAAGAAACTCATGACTGCTGTTGAGAATGCTATGGTACAAGAATATGGGTCTGAATATGTTTCTCTTCACGTTTGCAGTACTAATGAAGCTGCAGTGCATTTTTTTGTGAAAAGATTGGGATATAAACACCAAAGAATTGCAGCTAAGTTTTGTTTGGACGGGGAAGATGCTCTTGTCTTGGGGAAACAACTAAACGGAAAACGGACAAATCGTCTTGGGCACGGATGTTTTCTTCCAATTAATGGGAAACTCAAAAGATATTTTGATAAGTCCACATAGCTTGGACAGTTTCCTACTTTCTGCACCCCAGTTTAACGCATTATTCTTGTCTTGCCGGGCATTTCCCTTTTCTTTTTATCTTTTTTTTTATTTTATAAAGTGGATATTAATTGTCAAAAAAAAATTTTTGGTCGGTAAAGAAAGGAATTTATTAAAAGAATACCCAACAAAAAGAAGGGTCCCAAACAACACATACAAACAGAAGAGTAGCAAAAGCTAAAGAGGAATCCATAAGAGGACCTATGAACCAACCAAAAAACAACTAAGGAGGGTCGAAAAATTTCGACTTCCAATTGCAAATAACATCATCTACACTAACATTTGACATGCAAGCCTTTGAACTCGACCAGGATAAGACCTTAAGTTTATGTCAAATAACTAGTTGAGCTTCACATTACGGGGAAGTTCTTCCAGGTGTTCCTCGGAAGAGGAGACAAAAAAAAAAAGGAGAGATGTCGGACTGCGCAGCTAACGACGCAGGTGTTTTCCAGGATTTTTTTTATTTTCTAAGAGATTTACGTAGACTCTTTATAATTTTATTGGTTTTGGGGACTCTCCGTGTGATTTTCATTGAGATAAAAAAAAAATATATAGGAATTTTACCTCACATAATCAAATAGTAAGAAAAAAAAGTTCAAAAATCATTTTATAAAATCAATGCTTACACAACAGTAGTGTTTGTTGTGTCACCCAGCGGCCATGATACATTGGATTTTCTAACTAGCGGTCATGATCTTCCCTCCCCTCCTAGAATAACAAATTTGATTAGGTTGATCCAATGGCTGGCCTTCCCTCCCATCCCACGATAGGTGTATTAATTATGTTTCTTAATTGACGGTTCATAAATTGGGGTTTCTATTATGTAACGGCACAATGTCGATGATTAAGCATTTCCATTCTCTTTTCAACACCAAACTGATGTTTCAATCAACCTAGCTTTCAATTCTCTCTTCATATTACGATTAATGGAAATCTCATCGTATTCCGAGTAAGTTAATTTTCTTACATTCCATGTTCCGTAACGGATCAGAAACCCAAGGATGTCTTTCTAGTTTCTATTCTATCCTCACCAACAGAAGGTATTCCCAATCCAGATTAATTTTTGGCTACTACACATAGAAAAAAAACGCTCATCCTTTCATTAATTGGATGCTCTCTATAAAATGTCTAATTCCAATCGAGAGAAGCATAAGTTCCGCTTGAACATGTAAGTTTTTTCCATTACTTCCAATTCCGTTTTCCGTCCACTTTCAATCTGGTGATTTTTTTGCTTTTCATTCATGCAAAGTTGCTTAAATCGTCGTTTTCAATTACTATAATAATGTTGTGTTGTGGTTTTTGATTTGCACTTCCAGATGCTTTAATTACCGGCAATTATGCATATCTCTAGAGAATAAAAATTAGTAATGTGCATTTAATAATTGGAGATTTTTTATGAGAGATTTCAGAAAATATTGGACAACATTTATTGGAATTAGGGACACCCAATTTGGGAATTTATTGCATATCTTAAGAGTATTTTCGATTTTGGAAATTCCTTGGTGTCCAAACAACCTTGGTCTATAAATACCTAAGCTTGCATTTCTAGCAAACTATCCTAAGAGACAGGAAAACTTCATTTCTTGTTGTTTCTGGTGGAGCCGCCTATTCGGAGAGGAAAGCATCATAATTAGGTGAAATCTCTTATGAACGCTTGTTTAAAGACTTCTGTGGGATCAAGAAGCTCTACGAGTATCGTTGGTGGAGAAACCAGATAATTATAGTGTTATTGTAGTTTTCGATTATTGATTTGATTGACTAACGGTTGTTGATACTTTGATTGCACCTAGTTTGTTTATTCTTGAGAATCTTATTTTCTGATATAAGATTCACTCAGACCAAATCAAAGTATCGATGGGATCTTTAGAACTGTTGTTAGATCTAAAGGCATATTGTGATAATCCATTGTTAACAGACTCCGTTCTGTGTGTGGTTGATTACAAGAGGATTCAAATGTTGTTGTGCAGGTATTTGAAGGCAATAGAAGATTTGAAGACGAAGAATAATTCTTATCAGTTTTCGTATCTTATGGATTTAGTGCACAAACCTTGATCGGCTGAGATCCAACTAGAATCAGTTTATCATTGATAGATCGGATTGATTGGTTGCATGAGATCGACATCGCTTTACAGTTTGTTTTTGAGATCTATATCGATTGAGGGCAAATCTAAACTTGGTTATTTCGGTAATCATTGGATAGATTGATCTAACCATACAAAGGATTTTATTAGATTAAACATAAGATCCTTTGTCAACAACTCATCATTATCTTTAGCAAGATTGATTAGAGTGGTTACCAAACAGATTCTTCGTTTGTTGTTTACTGTCCAAAGGACTTGTTATTCACTTGCGTGACTCTAGAAGTCGAAGGCTCGGGGATACCGTGGGAACTAAGTAGCTAGGGGTAGTCTGATTGGTCTCAACTATAACGAAGTTGGTATTAGATTTTGTATAGCGACTTAATTCTAAGACTATTCAAAACTGGACTAGGTCCCCGGGTTTTTCTGTATTTGTGGTTTCCTTATTAACAAAATCTTGTTGTGTCATTTACTTTCTTTTTCGCATTATAGTTGTTATTATAATTACGTAAAATACACAAGTACGTTAACTCCGTAATACGTGATATTGATCCTGTATTGTTTCGGTTATTACCGAACCTATTATCAAGTACACACTTTGTTGTCGTATCGTCTCGACCTTGTATCCATAGTCAATCACACAAGTGATCTTATTGTTGTATTGTCTCGATTTGTTATCCATAGACGATCACACGAAGTTTGAACCGAATCTGTTGTATCATCTCGACTCTGCCCATAGACGATCACTTTCTGTAGAAGACTTGTAGGTTTTTTTTTTTTGAAAATAAGACATATATTACTGGGCTTCCGTTAATCTATAAGTCTTCGCAGATTAATAGAAGACTTATAGGTTGATAAATAAAAGGTTGTAGTGTATTTGGGTACCCTCGTATTTTCATTATCCCTTGTCAAAAATACACCATCAGCAATGCCCTTCTTTGCTTCAATCAAGACTTAAGAGGCCTATATATGATCATGCTCCCATTTTGCTAAATTGGGCCAAACCTCCGTTTAAGTTCGAGAACTATTACTTATCTCACCTTACTTTTCTAAATAATATAAAGATTTGGTGAAGTAAGCTTAATTTTGTCAGTAAGCCTAGCTATATTTTAGCAAAAAAAAAACTTCAAGGTCTAAAGTTTTTTATTAAGAAATGGGGCAGGGAAGCTTTTGGTTATTTACTATCAGAATTAGTTGATAGGCTTGAAAATAGGATTGATGTCATTGATAGTCTGGAGGAAATTTTAATTCTATCTAATGAGGAATTTTATGAGAGGGGAAATTTCAAATTTAAACATAAAGTTGCTAGCCCAAATCTTGCTATGAAATGGCATGCTAGATCGAAAGGTCAGTGGCTAATGGATGGTGAAATAAATTCAAGATTTTTTCACAAGAATGTTTCTTGTAGATTCCGAGCTAATGGTATTAATTCTTTGCTTATTAATGGTGTTATGTTGCATGATAAAACTATTATAAATGTTGAAGCAAGAAATTAGTATTATGACTTATTCCTTGAAGATATAAAGATCAGAGCCAACTTCGATGATCTTGAGCTTCCCTTTTTGAGTGTGCAACAAAGAATTATGTTGGAGAAACCTTTTACCGAAGAAGAAGTAAATAATGTGATATACAAATTTGGAACCAATAAATCTACCGAGCCTGACGGTTATACTCTGTAACTTTTCAAGGAAGTGTGCAAGGTCATCAAGCAAGACCTAATAACCGTGATAAAAGAATTTGAAGCCAATAACTCTCTTGATTGGAGACCTAATTCTTTTGGAAAAATGTGATTTTTTTGTTTCCATGCAGAATTATAGGCATATTAATCATTTCTAAATGCTTGGTAGATAGAATTAAGGCGTTGCTTCCTACTATCACTAATGAAAGACAAATCACTGATGGTATGTTGATTGCTTCAGAGTTAATTGATGCAAGGAAAAACAAGGGCTTCTTGGTTTGGTTGTAAAAGTTGATTTACATAAAGCTTTTGACAATGTTAACATGAGATGCATGGATTATACAATGTGCAGATTTCATTTTGGATATATATGGGGAAATTGGATACATTTATGTATTTCAATTGTGAGATTTGCTCTAGCTGAAAAGAACAGGGTACCAAGTGCACTGCTAACTTTTTCATTTTGATAGGAGTATGAACTTGTGTAGTACTTTTAACAATCAAAAGATGCGGAAAAGTAAATAGCACACACACACACACACAAGAATTTTGTTAACGAGGAAACCGCAACTGTAGAAAAAACCCGGGACCACGTCAAGATTTGAACACCGAATTGTATTAAGCCGCTACAAACACTATCCTACTATCAGACTTTAGACTAGAATGTAGTTGAGACCAAATTCACACTCCAATCAATTTATCTGAAGTCGTGCTCCTTAAGTGTATTGAACCTCGCAAGGCTCTAAGCACTTGACTCCCTTAGTTGACGTCCTTTACATCAATATGCCTTCTGTTGGAAATGGACAAAGCTAGCAAACCTTACAAATACGGAACACTTATGCTCATTTAGGTGAAAAATATGGATTTTTTAACCATCTGTTAAGAATAATCATAAACTAATCAATCAAGAATGATTTTCAGATATCTATCTTGAGGAATCGCAAAGTCTGAGATGAAGAAAAATATGCGGTTTCTATCTATCTCGTTCCTCAAAGATATTACAAAAACCTCGATAACATAAAGAACAAAATCGGGATACACGAACTACCAAGGTAAAGATAGTCGGCCTGACTTCACGAATCCCTAAGTGAAGTCTTTCAGTCGTAGACCTAATTATGTTTCTCAAAGGAAGCCTATGTCAATATAGGACATCCCTAGCAATCACAAAAAAGTGTAAGGGATTAAATTTTCCAATTGAATGAGCGTCTCTATTTATAGATGTTCGAGACTGAATGTTTCTTAGAATTCAAGCTAGGATAACTTCATATTCAAGTAAACACTTTATCTGTTTAGACGAAACTCTAATTAGGGTTTCAAGTATGCATGCGAGAGTTGTCTTGAAATCACATAGAAGATATACACAATGGTTCGGGTTATGGAACCGTGTGCAATGATTGTTCTTGGGAAAATATGCCATTTTAATTAGTAAGAAATATTGTGTTCGTATAAACACTTAGGACTTAACCATGATGCAGATACACAAGGTGTTTTAGTGATCATAGATGTCTTAGAGGTGTTTATGAGAGTCATAGAAATGCCAAACATATTTACAAAATAAGTCTTTGAGCATCTGGTAATATTTATTGGGACTATTTGTGAAACGGTTCACGAACCGCTAGCCACTTCGTAAATTCAGGACGACACAGTTCGTGAATCGGGTTCGTGAACTGTCATGCGGTTCCTAAACTCAGATATCGATGGTTCGTGGACCGTTGACTATTTCACAATTTCAGTTCACCACAGTTAGTGAACCGCCCTACTCAGACTCCTAACAATGTAGCTTTCTACTATTATAGTGGGTTTGTTTGCAATGTTCACAATTTCAAGAAATTTATAGTTTCATGGGATTAAAATTCTGGGATTCATGTAAATCCCTCGTGTGTTTGGTAACTCAAGCTAAAATTCCCAGGGTTCATAGAATTCTCTGCTTTTAAAGTCCATTAACTGTTTGGCATTACCTCATAATCTTAAAAATGTACATATGGGATTTATATTTAGAAAAAAATGAATCCATAAATCCCTAATAAGTTTCACAGCAAATCTTACAGGGATGTTCAGACTCCATACAAAAGATTTGTTAGAAAAATGATTTCCGTAGGAAACATAATTCCTGGAATTTAGTCATAATGAGGGAGACGTACAAATCCCCTAGGCCTATAAATCCCACTTTTAAAATTTGACATCCAAACCTTCCTTTAGGCCTATTCCTATGCACATGCCAAACTCATATATTTGGCATATATGCACCCACTATGGGTATGCCAAACTACCAAACTCATATGCCTATATGCCAGGAACAACATACATGCATACACGACAGAGTTTCCAGCGAGAGATAGAGTGTACATCGCTCGATGGTCAAGTCATCCCTCGCTGGTCTTTAAGTCGCCAGTGCTAGTCAAGCTACCGCTCGCCTCTCTGATCACCGCTTATCAGATTTTCATCCAACGACTACTATTTTTTCCCTCTATAAATATCTAATTTCAATCTCCTTTCAACTCACACCAGAATTTCTAAACCTCTCTAGAATTTCTCAATCTTTTCATCACTCTTTCAATTCCTCAAAGAGTATGGTTGATAATATGAACATTGTTGAGTTCGCCGAGTTCATAGCAAACCAACGTGATGACGCAAATCGAAGAGTTGTTGATCGTGCCAATGTGGATAGTGAAATTAGGAGAAGTCAAATTAGATTGAGAAATCAAAATAGGAGAAGTCAAATTAGGCGAAAACCAAAATTCACTGTTGCGGAAGATGAATGTATTTGCAAGAATTATATTTCTTCTATTGAGGAGACTGTATCCGGAAATGCATTACATCTCGAAACTTTATGGCAAATGATTTATGGGAAATTTCAAGAACAAACAATGAATCTCAACAATCGTGATATTCCAGAGTTGATTCAACGCTTCAGTATAATCAAAAAGGAAGTTACTAGTTTTGTTACTTTACTTCATCAAGAAGGTCCAAATTTGAGGAATGGTGAATCCATGATGGAATTTCAACAAAGGTGTCGTGCGGATGGTGCAACTATGATGGAACTTCGAGGTAGGTGTCGTGCGGAATATCGTCGCATCTACGAAAAAGACTTCCAATTTGAAAATTGTTTCGAGATTTTAAAATATTTGCCCAAATATTGTCCAATATTTATGTTTTAATTTCTCGATTGTCCACTTAAGTATTTAAATTGTCTAAGTATTAGTTTAAGTTCTTATGTTTTAATTTCATAATTGTCTAAGTATGAGGTTTTAATATTTGTTTAAATGTATCTCTAATTAAAATGTAAGATTAGATTAAGAATAGAATCAAGCTTAATCTTCAACATTATTCGTCGAATTTTCAAATTCATTATATTTCGATATAATCATTAAATAGTCATTTTTTACAAGACATAAAACTAGACAATAATAATTTGAAATATAGATTTTAAAAATAAAAATTTGGGACAATGTTCTTCATCTTGTTAATCTTCTTCATTTCACCAAATTTCCAATCAATGCGCTCATGAACGAATTCTCCTTTGTATATCTTCTTCTTTGGCTTCAAATTTGTTTTGCCTTGATTTTCCTTTGCCTTTTCTTAGTTGCGGTTTTGACTTGGTTGATATCCAAAACTTGGAGACTTCTTTGCTTCTTACTTATTTCTTTATAACTATCACATATCTTCTTAACGGCACCTTCAAGCACTACTCCCGAAAAATCAAGTTGTGTTGCCGAATCAAGTTGAGTTTGAAATTGTGTCATTTGGGAAATTTCAAAAAAATAAATTAGATTGAGAAAGAGAGAAATAGAGAAATTTAGATTAAGAATTAGAGAATTAGAGAAAATTTTTGTGTAAAAAATTTTGGGGTAAACTTCTGAGTTTGAAAATTACCCATTTATAGCTATAAACAACTAGCCGTTGGCGCTAGAGTTAACATCGAACGGTATTATGAATATCGCCAGCGATAAAGACTTTATCGCTGGCGTTATTAGGAATATCAACCGCTAAAAACTCTGTCGCTCAATTGTTTTCCCATAGTGGTGCAACTCGTTTGCCATGCCACCTGGTAAGCCAAACAACATTTTTTTGCCATACCTAGGAATAGGCCTTACCGATTCCATTTTCATATTTAAACTTATTTCCTTGCGTCATTAGGGGCCACTCAAAAGGAATTAGGGGCCAACAATAAAACAAAATAGGGTCACCCAAACTTAAATTGAGTTCACCCCTTATCCTTTTTTTCATAATGGCAAAATTGCCCTTCAATAATCGGAAATTAAACATGAATTCGGTAGTTACTTTACATTTAGTTATTGTTAGCAAAAAAATTTTTTTCTTCGCGAATTTTGGTTCTACCAAAATCGGTAGATAAAAATTTATATTATCTACCGATTATGGATGATGTTCTTGGATTTACACTAGCAGAAACATAATCGGTAGATAACTATCTACTTTACCTACCGATTATGGTTGATGTTCTTCGTTTCTTAAGAACTTTTACCATAATCGGTAGGTAAAATTGATAGTTATCTACCGATTATGTTTCTGCTAGTGTAATTCCAAGAACATCATCCATAATCGGTGGATAATATATATTTTTATCTACCGATTATTCTTGATTCAAAAAATTCAATTATTCTGTACTAAAAAATAAGCACAATCGGTAGATAATGAACACCATTAACTACCGATTGTGAACGTAGAAAATTTCAAAATTTTATTAAGTTTTGAAAATTGGAATTTGGGTCCATGAACACAATCGGTAGATAATAAACATCACTTATTAACACAGTTTACTACCGATTATGGTAGTACCAAAGTTCGAAAATTTTAGGATTTTGGCAAAATCTCATTTTGGGGCCAATATACATTCGGAAGATAAATTTACTACCGATTATGGTAGTACCAAAATTTGAAAATTTAGTACATTCGGAGGTTAAAGTAACACAATTTACTGACGATTGTATATTGGCCCCAAAATGAGATTTTGCCAAAATCCTAAAATTTTTGAACTTTAGTACTACCATAATCGGTAGATAAAACTATATATTATCTACCGAATGTATATTGGCCCCAAAATGAGATTTTGCCAAAATCCTAAAATTTTCGAACTTTGGTACTACCATAATCGATAGATAAAAATATATATTATCTACCGAATGTATATTGGCCCCAAAATGAGATTTTGCCAAAATCCTAAAATTTTCGAACTTTGATACTACCATAATCGGTAGATAAAAATATATATTATCTACCGATTGTGCTTAATTTTTAGTGTAGGAAAATTGGATTTTTTGAATCAAGAATAATCGGTAGATAAAAATCTATATTATCTACCGATTATAGATGATGTTCTTGGAATTACACTAGCAGAAACATAATCGGTAGATAACTATCTACTTTACCTACCGATTATGGTTGAAGTTCTTAAGAAACGAAGAAGATCAACCATAATCGGTAGGTAAAGTAGATAGTTATCTACCGATTATGTTTCTGCTAGTGTAAATCCAAGAACATCATCCATAATCGGTAGATAATATAAATTTTTATCTACCGATTATGGTAGAACCAAAATTCGCGAAGAAAATTTTTTTTGCTAACAATAACTAAATGTAAAGTAACTACCGAATTCATGTTTAATTTCCGATTATTGAAGGGCAATTTTTCCATTACGAAAAAAAAGGATAAGGGGTGAACTCAATTTAGGTTTAGGTGACCCTATTTTGTTTTATTGTTGGCCCCTAATTCCTTTTGAGTGGCCCCTAATGACGCAAGGTTAAAAAAAGAAGGTTATTATTGGGGCGTCACACTCCAATAGAGGGGCTTCACTTGGATTTTTAGTGTCCAAAAAAGTGGTTATGGGATATCCTAACACAAATACAAAATGTCTAGATTACCCTTTAACTAAAATAAAAACTTTAAAACCTAATTTTTTCTATTCTAATTCAACAACAACCGATTCAAGCAACTGAAGAATCAGAATTTCAAACTCCTCAACAACAACCCATGGTGTATGTTAGGTAATAATCAAACAAACACATCTTTGTTTACTCGTTTTTGTGTTTAAAATAGGTTAGATTGAATGAAATTGAAGTAAAATTAGGGTTCCAGTACATTGTTACGTCTAGGTTCGGCACTGCTTTTCTAGCCGTAATTTTAGTTTATGAAGAACTTACGGCCAGGTTTGGATTAATTCCAACCGTAAATTTTGATTTGCATGTAGTTTTACGTCCAAGTTTGGATTAATTCCAACCGTAGAAATTGATTTTACGTCCAGGTTTGAATTGATTCCAACCGTAAAAATTGGTTTTACGTCCAGGTTTGAATTGATTCCAACCGTAGAAATTGGTTTTACGGCCAGGTTTGGATTAATTCCAACCGTAGAAATTGATTTTACGTCCAGGTTTTTGTAAAATGGGTTTACGTCCAAGTTTTTACTTTACAAAAACGAATTTACGTCCAGGTTCCTTTTAGTAAAATGGGTTTACGTCCAGGTTCCATTAAAGTAAACGGGTTTACGTCCATGTTCCTTTTAGTTTTACGTCCAGGTTCCTTTTAATTCCAACCGTAAACATTGAATTTACGTCCAGGTTTGGATTGATTCCAACCGTAGAAACAGGTTTTACGTCCAGGTTTGGGTTGGAATCCAACCGTAAAAATTAATTATTATCTAATTAAATTAAATTAAAATTAAGGGTTGTTCGGTCATTACAAAATTATTTGAGATAAGGGGTTTTCGATATTACTTCTGGGTGACCTGTTTTTGTCCTATTAGGTGACGCCCCTCTAATGGAACGTGACGCCCCAATAATAGCCTTCTAAAAAAAAGAAGGGAAAAAAACGGTTCAGTCCAAAATCCCGTCCAAAAGTACTGTTTAGTCCAGCCCGAGTCGACTAGGTACATATTAGTCCAAAAAAGATGCAAAGACATTAATATCCTTCGCACGATTTTTGTAATCCACACGTGTTGCGCATTAAAACCGTTACCCGAATAAAAACTAGAAAAAAAACGAAAAACGAAAAAAAAACAACAAAATAATCATTTAACCGAGAGAAAAAAAAAACAGAAATTAGTGAAAATCCAAATCAAAACCCTAGCTATGGATGAACATCACAACAGCAGTAACATCATAATGAAGAAGACGCAACAGCAAAACAGTCTGAAATCATCATCTAAATCGAAATTAAATATTGAAAACAAAGCAAGAGCTTCAAAGAGAAGAAAACGACAACAAGCATTAGATTCAACATCTAATTAGGCAGCAAAAGATCCAAAAGAATCGTTATCTAAACGGAAATCGACGATTGAAGAGAAATCAAGATGTTCAAAGAAGAAAAACAACAACAAAAAGAAGATTCAACATCTATTCAAGTAACAAAAGGTAAGATCATTTGCTACTTTCATATATTGGACAGTTATGTGTGTATGGGTGCTATTTTGTTAGATTTGTTGTGATGGTATACAAATCTGTACACCGACGTGCTGTTTTAGGGCTGTATGACATGTTATGTGTGTATGGTGCTATTTTTGTTAGATTTGTTATGATCGTGTAAAGATCTGTACATCGGCATGTTGTTTCAGGGATGTATGGTTTGTTATGTGTGTATGTATGTTATTTTTGTTTGATTTTTTGTGATACTGTACAGATCTATACACCGCAGTGCTGTTTCAGGGATGTATGGAATGTTCTTTGTGTATGAATATCGTTTTTGTTAGACTTTTTGTGATATTGTAAAGTTCTGTACACCGCAATACTGTTTCAGGGATGTATGGATTGTTTTTTGGGCATGAAAGTTGGTAGTGTACAGATTTGTTGTGGTAGTATAAAGATTTATACACGATAATGCTATTTATACACCTTAATGCTTTATAATTTTATTTCGGGGGTGTATGGACTGATATTTGGCATGAATGTTGTCTTTGTTAAAGTATTTTTAGTTGCGACAAATTTGTACAACAAGACACACGCTATTTCAGGGGTGTATGAACTGTTGTGTGAGTATAAATTTTATTTTACTTAGATAGTTGTGGTTGTGTACTGATTTTTACACATGTATGATATCTCATGGATGTATGACTTGTTCATTGAGCATGGATGTTATTTTTGTTAGATTTATTATGATAGTGTACAGATCTGTACACCTGCATGTTGTTTCACATATGTATGACCTGTTATATGTCTATGAATGTTGTTTTTGTTACATCTTTTGTGATAGTGTACAGACCTGTACACTGGCGTTCTGTTTCATGGATGTATGAAATGTTCTATAGGCATGAATGTTGTTTTTGTTAGTTTGGTTGTGGTAGTGACATATTTTTTTACAAGAATGCTATTACAGGGGTGTATGAACTGTTATGTAGACATGGATGTTATTTTTGTTAGATTTGTTTTAGTTGTGTACAAATTTGTACAACAACATGCCATTTCAGGGGTATATGTACTGTTATGTGAGTATGAATTCTATTTTACTCAAATTAGTTATGTACATACTTGTACACTGCTGGAGTTTTGTCATTTCTGTAGGTGTGTACATACTTGTACACTTCTGTATCATGTCATGAACATATGGCATGCTTTGTGCGAGCATGTATGTTGGATTTGTTAAATTTCTGTAGGTGTGTACATACTTGTACATTGATGTATCATCTCATGGGAGTATGACCTGTTATGTGATTTTGAATGTTAGATTGTGTCATTTCTATAGGTGTGTACATACATGTACACTGATGTATCATGTCATGGACATATGACCTTTCTTGTGTGAGCATGAGTATTGGATTTGTAAGATTTTTGTAGGTGTGTAAATACTTACACACTAGTATGTTATGTCATGGATATATGATCTGTTTTGTGGGTATGAATGTCACGAGTTCTATAATTTTCGAAGTATGGATGTCATGGTATACATACTAGTACACTGGTAAGATATCTCATGGATATATGACATGTTTCATAGTTTTTGAAGTTGGATTTGTCTGATTTTTGTAGGTGTGTACATACTTGTTGGAGATGGTAGCATCAGAACCTGCGGAAACCTGTCGGTGGTCCTGCCAAACTGTAGAATATCGCAGAAGATAAATAATACCAAGATTGGCGTGCGAGTAGGAGAGAAACAACTTGATTTATGTTTAAAACTTGCTTAAGTTGTTTGTTTTCTTAAACTTTTGACAACTATGTTTCTTAACTTTTTTAAACAACTAGTAAAACCTTGAATTAATCTTTTTATCAGTATGAATATTGATGTTTTGAATGTAGATTTTCTCAGATTTACATGGTATATTGTAGGTAATTTGTTTTTCATGTGTACATAATGGTGTACATGATGGTGCACATCTACTGACAGGTTAGAACATTAAAGTGTACATGATGTTGAATATGTACCTGCAGAAATAAAGACATGCATTGAAGTAAAAACCAAACTAAATTCTTAACATAAACAAGATATTAACATTCATTGTAACAATTTACATGAAGAAAAAAAGTACAAAGTCGTAAGCAAGAAGACTAGTAAATCATCAAGGAAGGTGCAAGTAAAGCACTCAGTGCACATCATAGGTCTTCTTTACTTCTCTCTAGCAATTTTAATGCGTTGATTTCTTCGACTTCCAAATTGAGTCATAAATATGGGACTAATGATGCTATCTATAAGAGATTTTACATGTCTCTTAGATACCAACATGATAATCTTCAACCTGGAAAATAAAACATAAGCACCAATGAAATGATCTGGAAAAAACAAAACAACATAAAGTTGCGGAACTATGAGCAGATTCAAAAACAATAAACATGTGTATAAATATGTATACATTAAGAAAAAGCATGTGTACAACTATGTAAACTTAGTTGCAAAACTATGCAAATCTTCAAAACAATCAATCTATGCACATCCATATCCATAGAAATGCCATATCTAAACAGGACAATGTGCACCATTTTATACACACATACAACTTGAATCGTGTACCTGAGCAACAATATTACTACCCATATTGAATAAATCATTTTGAGCTTATGAGTCCCTAAATTTAATACATATAAGATAAAATAATACATAGTGAGTCTGAAGTGTGACATATCATTAACCCGAATATCATCCTCATCATTAATAGGGTTAACTATGCTCAAAATAAGGTTTCAAGTTCAATTGCGAAGGTAAATAAACTTACCCTAGTGACATCCACCACTTATAAATAAAATAATCAAGAGGTAATCATCTCTGTGCCGTATTCATGTCCAACAATCTTCATTAAGTGTGACCAAATGATTCATGCACCCTAGTAATACAGTTCATAAAGTCAAAAATATGTACAAATATATACACCCAAAAATATGATCCCGAAAATTTTAAATTCAAAAATAAACTTCAAAATAATCATTGCAGAGCATACAAGTGTAAAAATATGTACACCTCTATAGAAACGTAACAAACTATAGTGTACATACTCACAGGACATGCAATCAACTCATCACATAGCATACTAGTATACAAACATGTACAAATTATACAAAAATCTAACTAATCAAACATCCACACCCACAAAACAGACCATAAAATTATGAGAGAGCATAATAGTGTACGACTATGTACACAGCTATAAAAAAATCCAACATCCATACCCCTAAAGCATGCCATATAATAATGACACAGCACAATGGTGTACAATTATGTACACACCTTCAAAAATGCAACTAATCCAACATCCATACCCAAAAAATAGAACATAAAATCACGAGAGAGCATACTAGCGTATATGTACACATCTACAGAAAAACAACAAAAATATAGCATTAATTCAAACAAAACAACCCATGCATTCATTACACATAAAGTTCTAATATATAAATGTGTACGCATCTTCCAAAATATGGATGAATCCTCACCTTGATTGAAAAATAGCATGCACAACCTTCTCAGATATATGGTTTGATACCCAATATATTACAAAAACTATGTATCAAAAGCATATGAGGTGTACATCAAAGTGCATGAACATGCTATACAAACTGAAACAAAATTTTGTGTGCAAACATTTATACCTCTCCAGAAAACTAACAAATGCTAGCATCATACTCACTGGACATGCCATGCATTCATAAAAGAGCATCATAGTGTACAAAACATGCACACTCTACAAAAACCTAACAAAATAAAACATCCATACCCACATGACACACCATGTATTCATCACTGAGTATTTTTAGTGTACAAACATGTACACATACAGAAAAATACCAAAATCCAGCATATATACCGGCAATACAGGTCATGCATCCATCACAGAGCATTCTCGTGTACAAAGTATGTAAATAGATTTACATGAAGATAACAAAATAGAGAAATGGTCCAAACAAAACAATCCCATGCGTTCACCATAGAGAAATTTACCGTACACATGTGTATACACCTACCAAATAGGGTCGAATGCTCACCATGATTCGAGATAGCATACACAATCTTCCCAGACATGGTTGGTACACTGCATTTTACAAAAAAGATATATCAAAAACACGTAAATGAAGATATAAAAGATCTAAACCACATGAAAAAGACCTCAAAAGTAGCATTCTTAGGTTTACTCAACACAAAAAATCAAAAAACTAATAAAATAGATCCAAGTCACATCTAAAAGATCTCAAAATCGAATCCACTAACACAAAGATTTAACATCAAAAAGATCTGAATCATCTTTAAATTTATATGAGAATTACTTTCTCAAATCAACCTTAAAATCACAATAAATCGAAATATATACAGTGTACAAGAAAATACACATTCCGTACAGTCAAAAAATGAAAGAAATCAACTACTCTATCAGTTAACAACAATGAATAACTTTCAGCTCGATTAGAAAACATCCAAAGAGTTCAATTTTTCGAAAGAAGAAATAAAATATTAAAGACCAAATTAAGATCGAATCGATTTCATATCATACATCAAAAAAAAAACATAAACATAAACCAAAAGAGTTTCATGAAAATCAAATCCTAACAAATAACAAAATCAAAATCAAAAATAGAAATCAAAAGACAAATCGATTTCATTATGCATTAAAAAAATTAGAAAAATGGGATTGAAATCCCAAAAACAAACAAAACCGAAAAAAATGGGACTGAAATCTAAGATCTCTAACTTGGGATCGAAATATGATGAAGAAACCATTGAATCCAAGAAATCGCCTCGAAATCTCTCTCGTCTCTATCTGAATCTCTCATAATTTAAAATCTTAGATCTAAAACTAAAAACTCATTCATATCTCTGCATCCTTTGAGGAAAGGGTAATTAAGGTATTGGAAAATTCTGAATAATTAGGTGTTTGGACTAAATGGTAAGACACGGGACATATTTGGACTAGAGAGTCATAGGCTTCAAATGAGTGGACTAGAGCGTCAAAAAAAAAAAAAAAAAAAAAAAAAAAAGACACTCACCAGTCAGTGGCAACTGGCAAGGTCGCCCGCCCCGTACCACCAGGGTTTAACTTCACCTTTCTCTATAGTTCCTCTCTCCAAACGAAAACAAAACCCTCACTCTAAACCCTCAATTTACGATCTTCTTCTTCAATGGAGGGCGCGACGAGTCTAAATCACGATGAAAACGAAAGTGAAGGTATTAAAGAACAACTAATGGAAGAAGAAGCCTACATTGATTATGATTGTCAAGGTATTGAAGAACAACTAATGGAAGAAGATGAAGATTACCAAGGTTTGTTTAATGTTCTCAGTTTACTACTTTCAATCAAATTGAAGATTCACTGTTTTTTATCTTATAAACCCTAGACTGGTCATAGATTATTCTACTTTCCAGCTCTGGTATTCAGCAATTAGTTGTGTAATCGAAGGTTGTTTGTAGCTTATGTTAATATTGATTGTGCTATTGCATTGGCCAACTAACAATTTGTGTGCCTTAATTCGTTGGCTTGATTTTACAGAGGCACATGCAGATGAGGGAATTAGAGCTGAAAGAGACGAAATGTTGCTAAATGTATCATATGAAGTAAAATTGAGAGAATTATTGTGTAAATTATCGTCGAACGAAGTTGTTATATATACGGCAGCTTCAAAAGAGTTTATTAAGATCTTAAGAGGAGAGTCAGGAGGTGAATTGCTTCGTCAATATGTCCAAGCTTCTCCCAAATTTCTGGAGCTTTTGAAAATTTGGAAAGTTGGAAAAGAGAAAACTAGCAGCAACTTGTACATTTTATCGTTAGTTACAGCAGTTTTGGATCAACCTGATGGAAAGTATGAATCATGTGATACTGGGAGATTAACTTTGAGTAGGAGGATTGACGAATTAGGTAAGTTGATTGTTTTAGATAAGCTGGAAGATGTTTATGACGAACTGAAAAGTGGAGAAACAAAGCGTAGAAATGCGTCTTTGCTGCTTATGGCTGCAATTGTTAGGCGTGGCGTAGGTCTGGCTTCTTTGATAGCTGAGAAGTTTGATTTTAAAATTCTCGTTTCTCCTAAACAAGCACAAAATCAAAAGAAAAAAGTTGTTTACAAAGGAAATTATTCAGTGAGAAAATCTGAAATCGAATTTGGCATGTCATTTTTGGAATGTGGGAATCCAAGATTATTGAGGTGGATACTACAGGAAAAAGAGTTGTACTATGGTATCCTACGTGACCTTGGAAATGATGATGAAGAGACAATTGTATACGTTTTATCTGTTCTTAGGGATAAAGTTCTGACCCCAGACTCCTTGGTGCCTCCGAGTCTTCGGAGTGTTCTTTTTGGAAGTGGTACACTGGAACAGTTAGCCCTTATTTCTGGTAATCTAATAGATGGGTCTGCTGCTGATATTGCACATGAGGTTCTAGTTATGGTTTGCACTGATCCTCTGAATGGGTTGATGCCGGATCTAAACGCTAAATATCCACTAAAGGGTAATCATAAGCGGCTCTTGGATCTCATGAAAAAGCTAAAGGCAAAAGATATTGGTCATCACAGGGAACTTCTTTTGACTATTGTTAACGGCAGGCCCTCTTTAGGTTCTGCCTACATGGATGAATTCTCCTTCAGTCTAGAGCCTTGTTCATCTCCGAACTGGTAAGCTTTTAAAAAAAAATTCCCTTTATTCTAGTGCAGTTACTAACTTCAAAAAGCATGGGTGTGTGCTTTGTGGATATGCTTGTCAGTGATCCCTTGTTCTTTTATTTGTTTTTTGACGTGGTTACTGAACTGCTTACAGGTTAGCTGCGGTTTCTTTGGTGACAGACTTGGTTTCCTCGACAAATACCAGTTTATATTTAAGTTATCCTGCTCCGTGGAAGTATGACCCACCTACTGTAGACAGTCCTGAGGTGCAGTGCATGTTGAACTGCATAGTTCCTCGTGCATTTAGTAGGATGGTCATCAATAGGGGATTACAACATGATAATATTTTTGTGAAGCATGGTTGCGCAAGATTTCTTTTGGAAGCATTAAAGTCTCTAGACAATTTCATTAGGGTAATTGAGTGTGCTTCTCACGACAATGGTTTAGTGGCTCAGAAATGGTTGTCTCTAAAGCAAGGCATTCAAGATGCTGCTAGAGCCATGTTACCTGATCCTCAAGTCTTACTCAAGTTACTAACCGAGATGAGAAAAAGTGATTCAAAAAGTTGCGACAGAAAATTTAAGAGGGCAAGGAGTTCGGAAAATTCCTCTGAACTAGACTTTCGAGACAGTGTAAAGAAATCTAAGATTGGTCTTGTTGACAATGAGATCGATATTGTTATAAGTGGGTTAAGCACTAATTCTGATGCTAGAGGCAACAGCAGTGATAAGGCTATCAAGGATGTGCAGGAAAATGGAACAGATCCTACCAAGATTATGGACAGAATCTTGGGTTCACAAGAGTGCAGTGTGATAAGAGATGAACCAAGGGATGCAGAAATCCATTTACACTCCAAGATTATGGAAATATTTACTATTTATTTTGTAAGTTTTCCTTCCTTAATACTTTCAAAATTTGGCTGACACTATTGGAACTTGGGGTTATGAGCCACTAAGTTGACCTATTTTTGTGTTGATTCACATGACAGTTGTTCCCCTTTTTGTTATGTATATCTGATCTGGGTATCCTCTTGCAGCGTACAGTGCCAAATTCTCTGGAGGGTTCGTATGATTTCTTTAAAGAGCTTCCGAGCAACCCTTTTGTCTTGTCGATTACTCAGCAGCAATCCTTACTGCCTTTGTTGGTAGAATACATTGGATGGTGTCCTGAGAGTAGAATCCCCTTCAGACCTTCTGAAACAATGTACAAGCATCTGCGCCCGTTGATCAACCTGTTGATATGTTCTCCCATCAAAGGCATACGAGATCAAGCATATACCTTAGCTCGAGCAGCTATGTTAAGTACTGGGGCCTTTGACTCAGACCCAAGGGAAATAGATGCGTGGTTCATGTTTTTACCTGGTTGCAGACGAGAAGATTCACCTGCAGAAGATCAAGGGCTTACAGTTTCACAGGATTTGTTTGAAGTTGTTGTTTTGTTCTTGTGTAATGCTGTTTCTTCTGTGGGAACGAATTTATACAAGTATCACAACACTGTAAGGTGTCAGCTGTCAAAGTTGAATGATTTTGGAGGTAATTTCCAGTTTCGCTTGCATTGTGAGTTTTGGTTTCTACTTTAGTTTGTTACCGTGGATGTTGTTGCAGTTTTAGTTTATAGTTTGCTAACTTATGCTTTGCTGCCCAGTTCCTAGAGTATAGTAAGGATCAGGTCCCACAAGTACTGATTGACCTACTTTTATAGCATAATGTTTTAATGCATCTGAAAATAGATTTGCGCTTCGCCGCTTCCAGGTTTCTTAATTCTTTTGTAAGAAGTGTTCTGATTTTTGTCAAAAGAAAAGGTAGAGTTCCTTCTTCTGTTTTTCAGCTTTGGGCTTTTAAATAAATATAACAAACCTTTTATTTTTAGTAACTCAACCTAAAAACTTGTCATCAACGCCATTCTGTCACTTTTGTCTTCTAAAAGTTGGTTCCCCATCTGTGTTCTCTAGTTGTTTCATCATTTTTTGTGTTTCCTGGTTGTCTGTTAGAGCGACCATATTCAAGTCACACCTCTATTTTTTGTCTGTTAGAGTGACCATACATCATCTCTCTTCAAAACTATGTAAATTTTAGGAATGTACGCTGATCTTTACCATTTTTTGCAGATGTTAAACCTGATTTCAGTCCTTTTGTCTCTTGTATCCTGGATAAGTGCATAAGGTTGCTGGGCTCCGACTCCAAGAAGAAGTTATGCGAAAAATCAATGATTTCAATTTATGTGTGCAATACGTTATGTTTTCTCTTGCAGACTCAGGTAAATGTATTATGTATATACTAGATTATATCTTTCAACTCCTTGCACATTTTCTCCTGTTTGTTAGCATTATTATATCCCAAGTAAAAATTGGCAGGTACAAGGAGGATTACTACCTGGATTTATTGATATCATGTTGACTGCAAGACTCGACAATTTATCTTTGGTTGATGATGATTCAGGAGGGTTTGATTATGAATGGGGGCCGCTGAAGTATCTGTGTTTTTTTTCACAAAAGTTGTCTAATAAACAACCTTGTACTAGCTTGAGTTCTATCTGGTCAGAAACCCAAACTTCAAGAGATCATCCTTTCGTCAAAACTCTTGATAAAGTAGAAGAGATGATGAACCACTGTGAAGGTGCTTTAGATGAAGTAGATGCAATTTTTTCCTCTTCAATAGTTTGCACAAGTCCTAGTAATATATTATCGAATTTTCCCAAGGTTATTACTGCTTCCCAGCTCCTTCTAAGAAAACCTTTCCCATTCTTATCAAATCTATTTTTCCTTCACTATGATTTTCTCCCCAGTGTTGCTAAAGTATGGCCTGATATATTCTTCTCTTCTGGAATTGGCAAACTCTGTGACCAGAACAGATTCATATTCTGACAAAGAATTTGCTTCTGTCGCACTTGGTTACTATCTGAAGGAGGCACCTTTCTTTGTGATATTTCCTTTGATTTTTAGACTTGCAAGTTCTGATTTATTGAATGCTCCCAGGCTAGTAGACATCCTGAAGGTCAAGCTATCACAGGGTTCATTTGATGATTCTGTTGCATCTCTCCACCTCATTCTTTTCTGGGTCCATCAGATGCGATTACCATGTCGAGATAACCAGCCAGGTGAGCTGGAACTGCGCTTGGAAATTTGCTTCATTTGTATCAAGCATTTTTTGGCGCAAGTTTTACCTATCATGGCTGATTTCGATACTTCAGCTACCATCAAATCACCTATTTTAGTATCATACATTCAAGAAGTTGCAAAGATCATATTCCACCATCCTGTAGTAACTTTGTCCTTACAAAGTCCTTCGTGTTGTAGTACAGCACCCGCACATGGAAGCTTGGGTGATGATTTTGAGGATTTTATAAGTTCGTCGAAGTGGACCATTTGTCCAACGGAACGTAATATTTTGGATATGTTGAAAACAGTTGCAGACTACTTGTTAACTTTGTGCAATGGTCAGCCCTCACTGCCCAAGTTCCAGGCTGCTGCGAATAAACAGCTTTTGAAGGATTTCAATGGCATCGTTCAGCTAGTAGTTTCATCATTCAAGGAGAAGTTTGCTTTCTGCATTAGGAACAACGGTTTGATTCCCCTTCTTCCTAGTTATTACGTGTTTAATACATTGATTCATTATGTGTCCCCATTCGAGTTACTGGAACTTGTGCGTTGGATATTTGGGGAAGTAGACCAGACATACAAGGTAGGTGAGAAATCTTTAACGGTGAATGGTCTCTCAATTGGTTGCTATGTTGCTGATAATGCATTGGATTTGATATCCAGCTATCTGCATCATATGAATGGGAAAACATTAGCTTCATCTGTGCTTTGGGATGTTAACTGGGCAAGTGGTGATGTTTCCCTTATAGAAGAAGTACTTTATAAGGTAATTGAGCTCTCAACTACTTTCAAGCTAGAGTGTGCTGATAAATGCTTGATAAAGGCTGTAAATACTATGTATGTGCAATCCCAATCTAATGTGCTCCCGCTGATTATGTCCATGTCAAGGGTAATAATGAGCATCCCTACTAAAATTCTTTCTCACTGCATCAATGCAACCAGTCCAGACAAGGTGAAATTGTTGTTTTTACTTACAGAGCTTAGTCCGCTGCACTTGACCCTTTTCGGAAAGATATTTCTGTCCACCACAAGCAGTGATTTTACTTCAAGACGCCGAGATAGTGAAGACAACCATATGTGTGCTCCTTCAGATGAGGAACTTATTATTTTGTTACCTGTCGTTTTGTCTTACCTGAATTTCAGCATCACAAAGTTTGGTGTTCAGAATTTCAAGTGTTTAGAGGCTATCACGTCTATTTATTCGAAAATTTTGCTGGTTGGGTTCTTAAATTGGAAGAGTTTCGTGTCCAGGAAGATATTTTTAGAAGAACATGGTGAAGTGCTTCCATCCTCTACACCGGAACTTGTTAATCTTTTCAATCAATCTCTACTCGGGAAAGTGATTTACATGTTGAGATACTACTTTGCTTTCAATGGAGAGTCAATCGACAAGGAGAAAAGGATGGAGCTCTTTCATTCTGTTTATCCACTTCCATTAGCACCTGATGAGTTGCTAGAGTGTAATGTTAGTGAGATAAATAACTTTTCAATCAGCGAGTCATTAAAAAGCATAATAAGAGTCATTGCTAAGATTTCTTTTTCCAGGTTGTTGCTGTTTCCAGACGACAGTTTTATTAAGTCTTTTAAAACAGAAGCGGGTGGAGGTTTACAAGAGATGGGATCTTCGAAACTGAGTTTTCTGAAAATCTTGGTCAGAACTTGGAAAAGTATCGTGAAAAGATTCCCTCTGGTAGCCGGGAAGTCCGAAGATTCAATGAGCACACCGTGTTCTCTGTTATTCAGACACCTGGAAGTTTTTATTTTGAGAAATATTGCCGAGTTATCCATGGAGATGCAAGCACTGCTCGTCCAATTAGATTCGTTTTCTTTTCCAGAATCATTTTTTAAATCATCTCTTCGCTATAGGTTTGCAGATCCCACAACATTGAAACTGCTTCGAGGTGTTCTTACTTCACTTCATGAAGGGAAATGTTCTTATCATGTACTTCTTGAGCTGCTCCAAAGCCACTCTCAGTTTATCCCTTCTATTCTTCGTAGTGACTCAATCTCTGACTCCGGTAGTGTCTTCCAATGTGGGACATTATTGAAACCGTTGTCATCCATTCTGAGTTCTCATGTTTTATCTACTAATCCAGCTGCTTCGGATGACAAGCATAGTCTTCAAGTATCTCTTTCACACAGTAGAAAGTTGGAATTGATTAAATTATTAAGAGTACTTTATCATCTTAGCTCTTGTCAGAACAAATGTATAGCTGTTGGTGAAGGTATCAGCATAAATGCTAGAGAATTGCTTTCATTGATCTTATCCTGTTACGGTGCGACAATGTCTGAAATTGACTTGGAGATATTCAAACTAATGAATGAGATTGTCTCCACTGAAGGGTCTCATTGTCTAAGCATTGCTGAAATGGATTACCTGTGGGGAGATGCTGCTTCAAAAGTTAGACTGGAAAAAAAACTGAAGTCGTTCAGTGACATAGTTGATGGTGAAACATCGAAAGAATACCGTAAAAGGCAGTTCAGAGAAAATTTACGGATCGACCCTAATTTAATTTTAGCAACAGTTATAAACTTTCCATATGATCGGGTTGCATCTGATAGACTTAGAACTCCAAAAAAGCTTCTGGAGGATAACATCATGGATTCACCAGAGGTATTTCTTCATTCCTAACTAAAATAAGCATATTATCTATTTTTTCTAGTTGTGATTCTCAATGTGTATTGTTTTAGGAACTAAATGCAAGGACTGATAGGCTACACCAGTATGATCCTATTTTCCTATTGCGCTTCTCAATTCATGGTCTCTCAATGGGTTACTTTGAAAGTTTAGAGTTTGCGGGTCTTGGATTACTTGCACTTTCAATTATGAGCACGTCTTCACCTGAGCAAGGGATAAGGAAGCTGGGTTATGAGGTCCTTGAAAGATTCAAGGTGTTCCTCGAAGAACTCAGGAAAACCTCGAAGGTGGGGCTTTAAACTATCACAAATAGTGTAAACATTCCTTTTAGTTTACTTGATATGTTTGTTTCCTTTGATATTAATTTTCCTCTCGGAAATTGGATGTGTTTTAATCTGTTAGTTTGGTTGATTAAGTATGATGTCATTTGGGTGTTGGTGCTGGAATATTCCTAGCAGTTAATTATATTTCTGCAAGTTTCTGCCATGCATGGATTTGTCTATGAGGTCCTTGTGGTTCTCGAAGAGAGATTGTAGGGCCAATTTTGGTGGCAAAAGCCAGCAGCCTCTGACCAATTTGATACATGATTGCATGTTATTTTCCCATTTGTTCTTCTTTCTTCGTATCATAATTTTCGTTTTTGCTTGTTTGCTCAGTCCTGTGGTAGGATTTAGGTCACGACATTTTCAACTGTTCTTAGAAATGGGCCATGGTTTACCTTATCGCTCTCCTATTTACACCTCTATTGTTTTTAATTTTGTTTGTCCTTCACAGGATCACGCAAATTCAAAATTTAAGGCTGTGTCGCTGCTTCTACTTCTTTTATTGTATTTGCAAAATGGTGTAACTAAAGAAGGGCAGAGAATTCCTTCTGTAACAGCTATGTTAGCAGCTGAAGCTTCTTTGGTATTGTTGAATCCATCAAATAAATCTAACGTTGCCATTAAGGAAGTATTATGCAAAAGAGAAGGCAAACAATTGATTTCTGATCCTGAAGGAAAATGCGAAGCATTGACGAGTTTGGAGGTATCATACTAATAAAGTTTTCCTTAACTTTCTCTGGTTTAGCTTCTTTAATTGATTGTCGAATAAATTGTTGTTGTTGCTGCTAGTGTAGTATCTGTTGTTGTTATGATCATTCATGTTATGTTATTGTATGGGATAGAACCACATCCATTTAATTGATTAACTACGGTCACGCTTCATGTGCAGAGGATACCATTGTTTCACCTTTTGTATGGAAGAAGCTCTATCAAACTGAATGAACACAGTTTATCAAAAGAGAAAGAGAATGTCAAGACAGACAGGTTATGGATCCTTCGCCTATGCTATGCAGGGTTGGTTTTGGAGGACGACGCTGAAATATACGAAAACAAGTATTCTCAAATCCTGAGCTTTTATTCTTCTTCCTTTTCAGACAACGAGTCGAAAAAGCTGATTCTTCAGGTGAAGTCTTTATCACAGTTATGGTGGTATTTATTATGTAATTTGGTATCTCTTTAAGAGGAGAGTTTAATGGATGTAATCTTGTTTACTATGTCTTTTAGGACCCACAAGGTGATGAAGTGCCTTCCTTTCATATAGATCATCTCTAGATAATCATTCACTATTTATAAACCTTGCGACTATATGTTCGGTTGGTGCATTTGGTTATTTTAGTAGCTCATTTGCCATTGATATTGGAACCCATAGATGACAGGATGACATGCTCCAAAACTGCATCAAATTTTTTTTTTTTTGGTGAAGATGTGGCACATAATTCGAAAACCATCATCACCACCATAATTAGTTGCTAGTTCACCTCACATAGTCGACAAGCAGTGGCGGAGCCAGCCCAGGTCATGGGTTGGCAGTTGCTTACACACGCCAGCTAGCTGCCAAGCCTATTTTTAGTTTTAATTTTTTTTTGCCTTCTGTCCATTGGTTGTCCCACCCATAGCATTTTTTGCCTGCCTATAGCATTAGTCCTAGCTCAGCTCCTCTAAGGTCAACAAAGCCAAAATCTTATTACTGTTTCTATTTTGAATCATCTTAATCTTACACGAAAATGAATACGTGGTTCATTTTATGATGTTTAACACTAAAGCTTTCATCTGTTAACTAGTACATTGGCTGCCCTGCAGATAGTGAAGAAGTCTGTCAAATTGCCCAACCTGGCTCTTTGTCTCATTAAGCGCAATGGCCTGCTTTCATGGTTATCATCTGTATTCTGTTCTTTGCATGGGAATCTTTGTGCTGATGGCAACAACCTTTTTATTATGCAGATGATAACCTGTTTAGAGGTATTTCTGATTCTAAGCTGATACATTATCTTGTTAGAAGATGCTTTAGCATAAGTTGACTAGATCACTTTGTCATGCTGTTTTGTAAATCGTTTTGTTGACCCACTTAAGAATTCCTTGTGATGAATAGCGATAAACCTGACTACCCATTGATTCTCTCTCTCTCTTACACGGACGCACCCACACACACGATAATATCCTCTCGTGTTTTTTTTTTTTTGGAAATAAGAATGCTTTCAGCCTCCTACAACTGACTATGATTCTTTTTCTGGATCCAGATTGTCAGTGATATTATTTCACAGAGAAATATTATGGAGCTTCTCCTGAAATTACCCAAAAATCCAGTAAAGGGAGCAGATTCTTTGGAAGGGGTCCTTGATCAACTATCCGAACTTGTTGCTCATCTATACAAATTTCTTCTCAGCAGTTTGAAGACTATAATACGAAACGTCCCGTTGGTTAATATAATCTTACAAATTCTGGTGACATCGTTGAGTATATTTCAGAAGCAAGACATATCCAAACCACATTTTAACATATCGCACAAGAGCCTCTTCCAACTGTGCGAAGTCATTGTTGATGAATTTGGCAGTGCACTATCTTGTCATAGTGCTGAGCTTGTAATCAGAGCCATGCTTACGCCTCCACCTCCTATTGTCAGAGCTCAAATGGTATCATCACTTTTCTCTTACTATCTCCTAAGTACTAATATGCAAAATCTTCCTATAATTTTACTGTTAGATACTCCTCCTGTTTTTGGAAAAGTGATATACTTTCACTTTTTCATTTTAGCCTAAAAATAGGCCAAATTGAAAAAATGAAAGTATCTCTTTTCCAGAAACGGAGGGAGTATTTAACATTGTGTAGTACTAGAAATCTTTTCAGGGAAAACATTTAAGTGCCGTCATCTGATCTTTGCACTTATGGTTGTAATCTGTATGCTTCACTGATTATGGATTTCTTGTGGCATTTGTATGTTTTTAATTACAGGAGATGGTAGAATTTACAAGATTCCTCATGTTGGCCATTCCCGTGGCATCAAAATCTCATAATGAAGCAAAATCTACCATCGAACCTTCAAAGCAGTCATCTATAGAAGGTAATTTAATTTCTACACTTCTGCAGTGGGTGTCATCTTCAGTCGTTCTAGGAAGGAAAATCTGCAAGACAAATACCTCTTCTCCAGAAACTGTTGCATCAGAAAACCTACAATGGCTGTTGGGAAATCTAAGGGTAAGTGAAGAAAATGATAATGGTGAACTCAAAGAAGATGGCCGTAGGAACAATGTGGCATTAGCTGCAACGATCTTATACCTTCAACAGCTCCTACATGGGATAAACTGCAACCAGCTCCTCCGATCAGTTGTTTCTTCACTGTGTCTATTACTTCTCTCTGGTGATGATGACTCCACCGGTACAGGTATATTTTTAGTTGAAATATTTATAAATATGGATATTGAAACTTAAGTAAACAAGTAATCCTTGTTTAGTTAGGTTTTGGATGCACTTGTACATGCCACTTGTCTGCTAGTGACACTTATTCATTGGGTATTCTGATGAGTTCAGTGAGATTTCATTTCACCCAAATTTGGCCATTTAGTTTGCGATTAAAAGAGAAGATATAGAACAACTTGGTTAACCTGTAATAATTTTTTTATTGGTGGATCAGGAGTAATCACTTTGGTCAGCGACCAAGGAAAGGCTGTGGTGTCATTGTGTTCGAAGATACGCTGTCCTAATGAAGCTCATCCTGACTGGAGATGGTAACGTTCTTTTCGAATTCTTCAAAACCTTTTTCGTAATAGTAATTATCACCACGTGCGTATGTCTAAACGTGCTCATCTCATGGACAGGTCATTTGATCATGAATTAGAGGATTGCTCATCAGCAGAGCAAACAGACTCACAGAAGGTGGATGAATATAATGCTTGCCAAAGTCTTCTTCTCATATTCCGAAATGCTCTCAGGTCAAATTCCTTAGACTTGCCTTTTCTATCGTATCAAGATTTGGTAGAATCTGGTGTTTTCGAGTGGGAAAGAAACACATTTACAGCTGGATAGTGGTTTTAAGTAAGTTGCATGATAGAGTCACCGAAGAAAAAGCACCGTGAGTGTTCCGTGTGAGAGGGGTGGTGGGGCCCACTCCTGCCCCACCCCTATCCCAATGTAGAGAAGGGACATTTGAGACCGTGCGATCCCTTCTCGGTACAACCCTTCGGTGTACCTAGAATCACCCATACATCATATACTGGGTGTTCTAGTCATTGTAATACTGCTAGCTAGTACTGTACATTGTAAAAGGGCAGTGACTAAATACAACCCCATTTAGCCAGCGATGTATCTGTAACTTTGGCCAGGGATGTATCTGTTATATAAGTTTTAATATATTTTCCTTCGGTTAAAAAACATAAAGTACAACCCCATTTGGGTTAAATACATTTTGCAGTTTTTTTTTTTTTTTTGGTGACTGAATACAGCCCCAAAAGGTGAGTCAACTAAACTTAAAGAGGCCTCAAACTTTCATACAACCGAAAGAATGTGTACCAGAACTTAATCTCAAGATAGCTTATGTAAATGGAATGAGGAATCCGTAAAATTCAGTATATATTACTCTATAATTCTTTCTTACATTCAAGCTTATTGCTTCCATCTCCCGTGTAATGGTTTCTATTGGCAGTGGTGATTGGTTTTATATTACAAGGGGATTTTTTATTATAAGAAGAAAAAGCAAGAATTGATTGCATAATTCACCGAAGCTGCAATAAATATAATGGATCCTGTGTGATAAAATAGCTAGCCACCACAACAAAGACATCGCATTATCACTAGTTAGACTTTTGTGTCCTTTTGGCCCTTTTCAAACGCAAGTTAAAAGTTTAAAACAGATTGAATGTGACGTTTACGGGTTAAGGCTTGCCTGCCTGTCCTACACCCAGATTTTGTATTTATAGGACGTTTTCATCCTGTACTCAAAATACAGATCTATCATTTCCTCTGTAGTACTTGCACTGCTTAACCACATTTTAGAAGTCTGTAATCTGCATTATCATGCACTTCATAGTAGTATGTAATCTGCATTATTGGAAATTTTAAGTTTCAAGAGAGAGCAAAAGAAATGGAGTACTTGAATCTTCTTCTGTTAATTCTACTTCCTTTAACACTTCTCAAAATATTTTCCTGGATTACTAAATCTTCACCCACAGATCTCCCTCCTGGTCCAATTCCATTGCCCATCTTTGGAAATCTCTTTAAAACTCGGAAAGAAACCTCACCAGTCACTAAGTCAATTAGATCGAGTTTACGGTCCATTAATGTCATTAAAACTCGGTTCCTTAACAACAATAGTCATTTCTTCTCCCACAATAGCCAAAGAAATTCTACTAAAACATGATCAATTGTTTTCTAGTCGGACCGTTATAGACGCTGTTACGGTGACCAGCTTCCATAAATTTTCAATGGCATGGTTACCTCCTACTGCTCAGTGGAGAACACTTAGAAAGTTGACAAATTCACATATTTTCACTACTCAAAAACTTGATTCAAACCAAAGCCTAAGGCACCAAAAGTTAGAGGAACTTGTTTCTTACGTTCGGCAAAGCGCCGACGCTGGTTCTGCGGTTGATATTGGTCAAGCTGCTTTTACTACTGTTCTTAATTTGATATCGAATATCTTCTTTTCAATTGATTTAGCTGATGATTTTGGTCCAGATTCTGTTTGTGCTTTTAAAGATGCGGTAAGAGGAGTAATGTTGGAAGCAGGAAGACCAAATTTGTCCGATTATTTTCCGATGATTAGATTCATGGATCTGCAAGGTGTGAGACGTGGTATGAGTAAGCATTTTGGAGTGTTGGATGAGATATTTGAGAAAATTATTGAACAGAAACTGTTGTCGTTTCCTTCTAGAGAGGGGAAAGGTGACTTGCTAGATATGATTCTTGATCCATCCCATGAAAATGGAATTCAGCTTCAACGTCATGAAATCAAAGCTTTACTCAAGGTTAGTACTATACTATATATTTTCTTTGTGTTTTATCTTCTAACTTGTATACCTGTCTTTGACCCTTTTTGACCGAAGCAGTAGTGTTTAGAGTTTGGCAATGTATTCAATTAAAAATATGGTCCATGTGAATCAAACAGGATCTTTTTGCTGCTGGTACGGATACTACCTCGTCCACAGTAGAATGGGTAATGGCGGAATTACTTCATAACCCGGCTAAGATGAAAAAAGCACAGCAAGAGCTTTCAGACATTTTAGGGAAAGGCCGACTAGTTGAGGAATCAGATATTGTTCGACTACCTTATTTGCGAGCAATTGTGAAAGAAACGTTGCGACTTCACCCACCGGTTCCGTTTTTAGTTCCTCGTAAAGCAGAGATCGATGTTAAAATTAATGGTTTTGTTGTCCCCAAAGGTGCTCAGGTACTAGTCAACGTATGGGCTATCGGACGAGATCCTACCATGTGGAAGGACCCAGGAGATTTTTGCCCCGAAAGGTTTTTAGACTCAAAAACTGATTATAAAGGCCAAGATTTTGAGTTGATTCCATTTGGGTCCGGCCGTCGAATTTGTCCTGGTTTACCATTAGGGCATAGAGTAGTACATTTAATGGTGTGTTTGCTTCTACAATTATTTGACTGGAAATTGGAAAATGGGTTGAAACCAGAGGATTTGGATATGGAAGAAGAATTTGGGTTTACATTAGCAAAGGCTACTCATCTTCGAGCTATTCCAACTATTAGGTTATCTTATCTTATACTAATACTAATATAAAGAAAAGAGTTCTTTTTGGTAGGAGACCCCTTAAATTACTTAATTGTCCCTATTTCTTACATATTTACATAAATACCATTGTTTTAAAAATAGATCAAAATTTTTAAAAACTTAATATCTTTCAAAATATACACCGGATTTTTGTAGAATTTATATATTTGAAAAGCTCTTTCAATTATCTACGTAACGAGTACAAATAAGAATAGTAAATTTTTGTTTTAGGAAAAAATTTTCATGACTTTCAAATTTAGTATTGTTGGATGAGTAAAATTCAAGCATGTGCATCGCACATGTGTCCTTACTAGTAATTAATTATGAAAGTTACTTGGTAACTATAGTTCGTTAATTTGTCTTTGTATTATCGATTGTACCAGGTTTTTATTGCTTCGTTTTTATGTATCATATAAGAAGGAGATTCAATTTCTATAATATACTATTAACTCATCTACTGTGAGTTGTTAATAATATATTTTGTATCATATAGAATGGCGATTCAAATCTATATTATAAAAAGAAGTGTTGTTTGTGTAGACTGATAAATCCGACCCTCACTTTCGTCATCCTACGACATGGATTGATAGTTGGGGGAGAGATATTTTTGAGCGTCGGATGCCCTGGATTTCCCGATTTTGTTAGGGTCCTTTTAATAACTTGGTTTGTGGGATTTTGGAAGAATAGAAATCTCGCCAACACATACTCTTGCCGAGAATTACTAACCTTTCCTTATCGGACTCGGTTTCCTAACTACCAACAATCAAGAACAACCGTTGATTTCGGTTTCCTAATTTAAAAGTTTTCCTTTCGCTAATATACTGAAAAGATGTATTTATAGAACAAACAAACTTTAGATTTTACCCCCGATTTTGTTTACCCAGGATTATCAGGTACGCATCTATTTCTCCGACGGTTCTTTCTCCTCATTCCTCCGTCCTTCTCTAATGTTTTCCCATCCAGTTTGCTCTAATATTTTTTCATAGCATGAAGGTTCTCGGTAATTTTTCTTTCGAGGGTTTTAAAGTACGCTGGATATTCTTTAGATCAGTAGTGTAACCTAAATCAATTTTGGATTTGTTTTTATTCTCAATTATGGCTACACGTTTGCAACTTTATTGTGTTTCCACATACAAAAACTAAAACTTCATCTGTTTTTTCCCGAGATTTGGCTCAAATCAGGATTGTGTAAAAGTTTAGGTATAACGCTATAGATTTATTTGTACCAGTGCATGTACAGGCTTATAATGGAACTTTATCCGATTCACAAACAAAATTCTGTTTCCGTGTTTTAAGCTTACGATATTCATATGCATACTTCTTTCTCTAGGTCAAGTTTGTTGTACATTGGATTTTTTGCAGGATTCCACTTGCTATCATGTGGTAGTGAGTCAGAGTATGGGAAAATTATGTAAATCGTGTACATGGTGACTTGAACACGAGTATTTTGCAGAAGAACATGATCGGAGGGAAGGGGTAGAGATGCAAAAGCTGCAAAATTTGCAACATATAACTTGGATAAAGAATACATCGGATGAATTTGCGACATATAACAAGAAAAGGAGAAGAGGTTGTTGAGATTGCAAAAGATGATTATCTTTAGAGTTTCTATAGGAAGATCTTCACGGTGGAACTTTATGTGCGGTTCCATTGATTAGAAAAGCTGAAAAGGTTATATTTTATCTTCAAATGTTGAGGGTTTGTCAAGCGGAGGTGGCAATACGCAGAAGGATTCACCAATATAAGTTTTGTATATTGGTTCCTACAGTTCATGTGAAGTACCAATATAACTTATGTTCTTTTATATTGATTATAAATATCAATTTAAATTTGCTGAACATTTGTCTCTGCAGTTTTGGGTATTAACATCAAGGACCGCAGGTCCATGAAATACACCACATCTATAGATAAACAGTGTCAAAAGAATAGGCAGTTGCACACATATTTGAACTGATACCTAAAGAAGGTTACTATTTCTCTGCATGTTAAATCTCACATTACATGTGCCTTTCTATCGAAGGAAATCAATTTGGATTAAATATGTGTTATTTTACTGTCTAATGTTGATAGCAAGGAGAAGAAGTGACATGACTCTTTTTATTTTTATATTTTATTTTACAGTTTTTTGTTTGTACAGTTGGATACTTGATGAATTCAAAAATTAACTTTTGGTGACTGATTGAGCTTTTGAAGTTGTTGCTAATTCGATTAAGGCTACCCTCAAATCACTTTTTTGGCTAAGCTTTATATTCTTTTGTTTGTTTTTGAAGTCATACCATGTGGTGGTCTGATGACAGCAAAAGTGGAGATGCTGATAACTATGGTGTTTTATGGTAAGTAGCCTAAAGAAGAATCATTATATAAGCCACAGATAGAGGCTTTTCATTGCACACTTTCGCAAACAGTAAGTCTTCTATGAAATATGTAGTTATTACGTTGGTTCTCTATCTTGACTGTGTATATTTCGTTTAGGTATATTAGGATTATGCCGCCACCCGGGACAAAACTAATCCTAAATTGCTAATCTTAATTTTAGATTTGCTAAATAAGTTTCCTAATATAATTTGGTTCTTAAAAAATTTTAAATTTAAAAAATTATTTATTTTAATTTTATTTCCAAATATTAATTCACGGAAACAGATTTGTTAATATAAGGGAATCTACTAACATTGAAGCCATGAACTGTACAAGACAACAAAATGGGTGGTAGCAGGAAGCACGATGAAAACAACTGGGTGGTAGTACTTTGTAGTTAATTTTACTCCATCACTCCACTTATTTGTAAAAGATCGGAAACCGCGAATTTAAATTAATGATATTAAACCAGCAAATTTGATCCAACCACCAAAATACCGAAACAATAGACTAGCAATTTTTTTTTAAAAAAAAAGAACGAAGAAACTATGGTCGGGGCTATAGGCCAAGGCTAATTTGAACCGAAGAATAATCACTAGGGATTGCTTAATTGGTCACTGAAGGGGATGTAGGCATTTAACTCGACGAATAATAATTGAGGATTGCTTAATTGGTCACGGTCGCCGGATAATTTGACCCGACTAACAAAATATTGGAAATCGCTTAAACGTCCACGGCCGGGGCTGTATGCCCCGACTAATTTGACCCGACCAACAAAATATTGGGAATTGCTTAAGTGGTCACATCCGGGGCTGTAGGCCCCGACTAATTTGACCCGGCCAACAAAACACTGGGAATTGCTTAAGTGGTCACGGCCGGGGCTGTAGGTCCCGGCTAATTTGACCCGACCAACAAAACACTTCAGAATGTTCGAATTGGATTTCTCAGTTTAGGCAAAGGGATATTACTTCAGAAGTTCTCATTTGAAGAATGGTTACTGCTTGGCAATATGGAAAGAAAGATGCTCTAAGGTTTCTGATTGGAGCCTCTGGGTTTTGCGGTGTTGGATCTGGCAGTGGGGCCAAGTCCAACTAGTTGGGTTCAGGTAGGGGCCTGGGTCCGGCTTTCGCGTATCAATTTTTTTTTTTTTGAGACTCAGAAACTTATGTACATGATTTCTAAAGTAACCTTAGAGCATGTAACAACTACAAAAAAAACAACCCCTAAGTTTCTCACTAGAAGAAGTTAGAGCTCACTTAAAATGGACTCCCCCTGTGCAGGGTGTTTTTACTGTTAACTTAGATGGTTCCTTTAATCATACTTATTAAAATGCTGGCACTGGACTAGTTCTTCGTAATTTTACATGTACAACAAGGGGAGAAAAATGCACCTACATTTAGAAAGATCTAAGTCCGGAGCATGTGGAAGGACTGGCCCTGCTAGAAGCTGTGGAGTGGATTGAGCAGCTGAAGTGAGAAGCAGTTAACTTTAAAACTGATTTCATGATTCTGTGGAAGCTATCACTAAAGGCCAGTTAAACATAAACAAGAAATTTCACAATTTTATTAGGGATGTCATTTTATGTTTTAAGAAATTCAAAACTGGAGTTGTTATCATGTTCCAAAGGAACAAAATAAAGTGGCAGACATTGTTTCTAGGGTAGATCTCACTGAGAAGCTAAGAAAAGAATGGTATGATATTCCACCTAATTGTATTTCAGATCAAATCCTTCTTGCAATGAAGGGGATCTCTGTTTAAATCAATGAACTTTCTTTCGTATAAAAAAAAACAAAAAAACACGGACAATACTTCGATCATGGCAAGATTTTTTCAAGCAGTTTACAAGAAGATGCCCTTCCATCAAACTCAATCAGAACATTCGAGGAGTTGAAATTATTGTTTATTCAAAATTACTCCGGTAACATTAAACAATGGGATGTTCTAGATTTTTTAATACATGACCGAACCACAGGTTTCAACTAATTAAAACTAATTTGATGCGAACAACAAAACACTGAGGACGCATGCACCGACTAATCTATAACCCAATTTTTGTGAAAGTAAATTGATCATTTTAGGCAAATAATATTGACTAAACAACTTTCATATCAAAATACGGTTAAAAACAAACCAAGTAACAAAACAGCCATCAGAGAGGTTGAACCCCGGCCGTAGGCCGGGGTGATACCTAGTTCTATTATAATAATATATCATGTAATTGTAGATAAAAAAATATAACATCTATGAAAATATTGACAACTGAAGAGTTCTATAGCTAAGAGCTGAGACAACTGGGAAAAGAGACACGAAAGTGGAAGTGGAAGACCTGAGTTCGACCCCAGAAGCTGAGAAGATACTTGAAGTTGCTAGCCGAGTTAAGACCTAGAAGCCCACGTGGTTAAAAATGAGAGTTTTCCCAAGTCTACATACGCACAAGGCAGGAAAACTAATTGGGTCCCGGTCGTCACGTGCTCACGAGCGACTACTTGAGATAGAAGTTGTTCACATGTAAATCCTGTTAGAGCACTGCTCGGTCGAACTCGCGAGTTTTGCTATCTCAAGCTTGTTGTCAACTTTAGTTGATCAAAACTATTCCTTGATTTCTAGTCTACATTTAGTCATGTCCCATACTAAATGTAGTTGAGCATCAGACATCAATGCGTTCACCATTTGAAGACGAAGATCGACTGAAAACATTTGGAGAACTTCATCAACAAAAGTTATGTGAAGACCGAACCATCCTATGACTCAAGTGTTCACTATTCTATCTATGAGACTAAGTCGTATGACTACCTGGATTTTAAATTATTGCACAGAAGAAAATTCGAGTCAAGCTTGTCTTGTTGAATTCTCGAAGTATGGTTTAAGCAATAGTCATTCATATACTTGATGAATTTTAGTTCAATATATATGAACTAAGTTATGATTCAAGTTGATCATTTGAAAAGATCCTGAGCAATGATATTTGTCATTGATGTCATTTGGGAATGTTTCGAATCGATTAAAAGAGAGATATAGAGTTACTGAAGATCTAAATACAGGGAGGTTACATGTACATGTGTACATGTACCGGTGTAACTGCTGTAGGATCATAATATCGCAACGGACAAGGTTCGCGGGATTAATAAACGACGGTGTCGCGAGGAGTCGCAGGGAGCTAGAATAAACGACGCGATGAATAACGACAAACAAAACAATTGGAAGACATGAAACCTGGCGAGGACTAAGAAGTGTCGCGAGAAAGAATATTTGTGCATTTGCGACACTTCGCGAGACATTCCCGAAAATAAAGGATAGCTTAGCTGTCATCCACTATGTATTACCCTATATAAAGGGCTAAGTGAATCTGTTGTAAAGGGGGGGGAATCCTTTTGAATTGGAAGCAAATCATTAGGAGAGAGAAAGTTTAAGAGCGCTTTAATTTCCAAGTGTAATTCTATTGTCTTGTGTAAACATTTCATGGAATCAATTAATAAATATTCTTGATCACACATCTTTCAATGGATTAATTAAGCAAAACTGAGTAAGGGGTGTAGTGTGGGATTTCCTGCAACTACATATGCGCTAGAAACGGGGAGAGAGCGAGAGATTGACCATAATTGGAAAGAATTTGGATTAATAGAGAAAAGATTTGGAGTGATACTCAAGAATTCATTGAAAAAGAAAAATGGCTAGAAGAAGAAATGTACAAGGGCAACCAACGATTGTAAGAAGAAGTGGGAGACTTGCTGGAGAAAGGAGGAATGAAACAGGAGAATCATCAAGGATGAATATGAGAAATGATGAAGAAAATCAAAATCAGCCACCGATCTCCCCAGTAGCAAACGCAGCTGTGGATTATGATAGAGTAAGTGTACATACTTGGAGGTCTGATTACTCAAGACGAGAGGGAAGAGGAGCGGCGGTGGTGAATAATGGACAAGGAGGAGGAGAGCAAGGTATGAATGGAGAAATGAATCCGAAATGAAGAAATCGCAGCGTTAGAAAGATTGAGACAAACAATACATGAAGAAAGGCGACTAGAGGCGGAGGAACGAGCAAACTTGACAAGACGAGAATCATGAGTTGAGGATGGAAAATATGAGATTGCAAAATAGAAGATCAAGAAGCAGTGAGATCAAGTTCAAGATCGATTAGGGAAGAAAGAAGGAGAGTTTTACCAACGAAAGTACCGAGGAAGAAAACCAACAAGAAACACAAAATCCAAGCACGAGCATGGCGAGGGGAAGAGGGAAATGGAAGATCGTTATATTCCTCAGCCCGAAAATCTTCAAGATGAGCGGAATAGGGAAAATCAAGGAAACATGCAACTCCAAGGGCCGAATGACCCAGTTCTTTGAAGGAGAATAATCTTGCACGGAGAGAAGCATTGAGAAGAAACAGAGAGATTGAGGATGACATTGAGAGGCACTACATTGAACAAGCACGGCTAGCTCGCGAGAGAGAAAGGGTAAAGAGCAAAATGGAAAATCAAGAGATGGAAGAGGCAATCCTGAGAATAACCACGACAACCCGGGAAAGAAGGAGGGAACAAAATCGTACCAATAGAAATATTAATGAAGAATATGAGAGGGTGCAGAGGAGAGTTGAGAGACAGCCAAGAAGAGAGAACAACCGATATGATGGCGTGCGAATTGAAGAAAGAAACGAAGAAGAACGTCGCAGGGAAAGGAGAGAAGAAAATAACGAGCAAGAAGGTCAAAACAGGCACGAGCGTAGAAGGAGAGAGGCAGAGCTAAAAAGACCAGTAGAATCAAATTCTGAGGCAAATGAACAAATCTTAAGAGAACTCGGTAAATGAGAGGATTACTTGAATAATAGAAGGGAATGAGGAAGGAAACAATTGGACGAGGCCATCGCGAAGCTGCGAAGAATCCCTTCACGCTAGAAGTACGAGATGGGAGGAGTACCTCCTAAATGCAATCTACCCGCATTAACCAACATCTTTGATGGAACAACTCCGTGCGGTAAACATATCAAGGCTTATATGAGATGTATGTTACAGTGGGAGAATCATGACGCTATACTGTGCAAATATTTCGCATCAAGCCTAATAGGAGAAGCACTAAAATGGTTTGAAGGTCTGCCAAGAAACACAATCACATCATTCAACCATTTACAAGCCACATTCCTGGGAGCATACATAAGTAACAACTCTTCACGACCAGGAATTGAAGATGTATTCGGGTTGAAACAAAGAGTTGGCGAGAGCTTAAGGCGGTTGACAATAAGATGGAGGACCATGTGTAGCGAAATGGCGGGACGGGTTGAGGAAAGATATCTCATTCTCTCATTTATGAATGCTCTCTTCATGACCAATTTGCTATACATTCAAATTTTAGAATCAAAAATACAATCACGATGGCGAAAACTGCGAGAGTTACGGGAAGAATATATTGCCTTAGAAGAAAGACAGAATGAAATGGATTCTTATCCGATCGCGAACACAAGCTCGAATGTTTGCAAACGCAAGCTTGTTGCCTCAATTCATAAATACATGGCGAGCACTTCGCAAGGACAAAGAAGCAAGGAAGGCTGATGATGAACAGCGAAAGATAGTAGCCATGGGAAGCCGCGACCAGGAAGAGTTTGAACGAGAAAGGAACTACTACAACCGTGGCAGCAATAATAAAATTCAGAGGCTAGATCATGTGCAAGAAACTTACGGTGGACGAAGGCAAAATAACCATGGAGGGCAGAGAAGTCGCAGAATAGTATGGGAAGATATTAAGATGCCTCCACTGAATGCTAGTGTGGAAAAGATCTGGGAAGCTATACTTGTGATGGAAAATGTACCAGCACCTTGGAACGTGGGAATGGAACCACCGCCAGGCGATAGAAGTCATGAGTTTTGCTCTTATCACCGCTTCCATGGGCATCAAACAAACGATTGTAGAAACATAAAGAGAATTATTCTCAGGATGATTGATCAGGGGAAGCTGAATCACTTTCTAAAGGGAGAAGAAAAAGGCCAGACATTACCACCACCACCAGAGATGCACAGAACAGTGTCAGCGAAAGGAAAGGAAACATTTGTGATAGAAGTCGGAACAAAAGCTAAAAATTTGAATTGCAATTCTATTGTCCACTCATATCGCACAATCGAAGATTTTCATGACAACGTGCTCAGTAGAGTCTTTGCGAGAGATGCTAGTGATAAAGAAATAATGAGTCTGGCGAGAACGACGCATTAGAAAAGTGGCGGTGAAGACTATCTCTTTCTCTGCGGATGAAGTGCCAAAAGGAAGAGAAACACATGATAGCCCGTTGGTTGTGAAACTAGAGATTAACCCAAAACCGAGTTGATGGAGAAGATGATGAAGCGAAGATTGCTGGGCGATCAACCGAATCTAATCGATACCTAAGTTCGGTGAATATTCTTTTTACCATACTTACAAGACGATGGGAGGAAAGGATGAGGATTTGATCCCCTCGACATACAAAATATATGGCTTTAATGGCACTGCAAACAAGCCAAAGGGAGAGGTTCACATGAGAATACCTCTACAAGGATTATCAACTGATGTTTTATTCTGTGTGGTTGACGTGGAATCTCCGTATAATGCGCTGATTGGGAGGCCATGGCTTCATGAAATCTTGGGGGTCGCATCAACATACCACCAATGTATAAAATTTCCACATCCAAACGGCATTGGTATTATACAGGGAGATTGGAAGGAGTCGCAACAATGTCATGAGGTCGATGTAGAAAGCTGCGAAGAAAGAAATGCTAAAAGAAAGGGTTGGAAGCAACATGCGAGAGATGAGCAGAGAAAGGGAAAACTGATGGTGGATGCTATAGAAGTGAGGACTGAACATACCTCGCGAGGTGAATGCCTAGAGACAAGCGAATATTATGATGATAAAGAAGCGAAGGATATGAGGAACAAAAGGCATAAGAAGTGAATAATCAACAAAAGCAGGAGAAAAAGTAGCAATTGAAGTAATGATGTGCGAGAATCTCGCAGTCAAGAGTATATGAGAATTCGATTAAGAAAGAAAAATGAAAATACAACAAATGAAATGGAATTTTGCGAATACTTCGTAAACAAATATCAACAAATAATGAAACATGAATGATTGAATGATTTAACAAAGATGAATGAGTAAAAGAATGGGACGAACCTTTATGGCGTACACCCTAGTTCGCGAATAACATTTCGTAAGAGGCAAATGTAAGACCTAAAGTGCGTCATATAAGGGGGTATCTCTCGACATGGCTCAGGGGGAAGGTTACACCGCTCCTGAAGCCTGAGTCATGAAAATTTGGGGCCCATGAAAGCCTATCCGGAAGAGGTACCTTGGATTTCCAACTATATATATAAGGTTATACCCTGGTTGGGCGACCGAGGGTCTCTTCCAAGGAGTCAGTGTATGCTCAAGGCGCCGAGGTACACGGTTGAGCCAGAGTGCCCGGGATGGATGAACCTACCCTGGCCATTCTTGGCAAGTCTTGGCATACGTTGCACTCGCCCGAAGAAAACTCCACTTAGGGTGCAACCTCGTAACCATAAACCCTATAGGTATAAGGGATAAGAGGCTGCGAAAACAACTGGTTGTTGTTAAGACCGGATGGGAGGAGCTAGTCTTGTATGGCCGATGTTTCGCCTCCTTGAAGGGGCAACCTGGGGAGATGATAAGGGCGACGCTCTCCATTAGGGGAGTGTCAAAAAGGCATTTAATGTCATAAGGCTATGTTTTCGCAAGAGAATTTAGGCTTGTCATACTTGTGCAAATGATCCTGCAGAGGCAATAATACTAACGCGAGGGTAAGGCGAGATCAATGGGTCTTTACACGAGTGTACGGACGTCCTGCGATTTCGTCGCAAGACGGCAATGTCATGGGGCTTTATGTTCGCAAGGATATCTAGGCCTGTCATATTATGTCGCAACTAAAACATCCTGCAGAGGCAAAAATACTTGGAAAATGATAAGGCAAGATCAATGGGTCTTTACATGCAAGTGTAAAGACGTCCTGCGATTTTGTCGCGATAAAAGGTGGCGGGGAAGACCTCTAATTAGGGAGGTCTAACTTGGAAGACCACACAAAAAAGATAAGGCAATGTCAATGGGCCATTGCATGAAAATGTAAAGGCGGCTGCGACCTTGTCGTAACAAGAAGAGAGATAAAATAAAGACTACCAAATGATAAGACGAGATAAATAGGATTCTTAATTTATGAAGATACCCGCGACCTCGTCGCAACGATACATTTCAATAACAATAAAATAATTATCCAACAAAATACATGATGACAACTAAAATCTTCCATCGAAGATAAATAACGAGAGCAAGTATGGGAATGGAAAAGATGGAATATTGTTATTCATCTTACGATGAAAGAGTTATACATCAATAATGTTAGCCAATTATATTACAAGGAAGAACTACCAAAAAAGGGAGTGAAGATTGAATTTAGGGGGAACAATCCAAGAAGTACACTACGATAAAGAGATACAGAAATGTACGATATTACAGAAATGAAAGAAAACAAAAAGAATTATCTCTTTGGTGATTCTTCTCCTTCATCTGATTCTTCATTCCTATTATTCTCATCTCCGAATTTTCTTCTTCGCTAGCCTCACTATCAGAAACGTCTGAGACAGGCGATTCTCGGAACCTTTTCGAAAGCCGAGGATATGAATGCGGAGAGGGATATTGTGGTCATTACAAACATACTCCATGGCTTCATTGCAAACGAACGGCATCATTATTAAAATTCGCCACCTGTCGTTAGAAATTGTTTCTTCAACTTGAAATATTTATTCTCGCGAAGGGAGAGACTCTTTCGAGCTGTTCTTTTTCGGTTCAAGTTCTTCAATTCTCGCTGGAAAATTCCTGGCGAGTTGTTCTTTTTCAGATTCAAGCTCTCTAATTCTAACTTGAAGTCTCTTCTCGGATTCTACAAATAAGTAACAACAAGTTAATAATTTACAAGCAATACTACAGAAGTAAGAAGCAGTAAGGTATAATAAGTAACCTTCTCTATCAGATATCATATCTTTAATCAAGGAAGTATGCTCGGCATGAAGACTAACATCAACACCTAGATTATTCCCCGGCATTATCTAAAACTTTTGCAGCCCAGCGGAATTCATCGTCACTATTAATAATAAGAAGTGAACGAACTTGCTCTTCTCGCTTCTTAAGTATGGTATTCTGATGAAGGAGTTCATCTCGTTCAACTTGCACACCAAGAAGAGATTTGTGGAATTCTGCTAACGTCTGTGCACCTCTGTTAGTAATGCGATCATTCTCATCTATGAGATCACTAATTTTCTTCCTTAAAGTTTTGACTTTCTTCTCGGAATCAAGGTACATTCGTTTAAAGCGATTAGTTAGATTTAAACTAGATCTATGTTCGATCTCTAAGAGATGATATTTGGATTGAAGATCCTTTAATGAAAGGAGGTTAGTTTTATTTGAGGAACTACTTAGAGATTGATTGAGGTGAGTAAGGAGGACATCATCATTCATAGGCTCGGGAAATGAATGAAGAAGAATGGATTCTTCGGAGAGATTATACACGTCTGCGAGAATAATAGTCAGACAAAGAAAAATAAAAGATAACATGAAAAAGATTTGAGAATTGAAAATTACTATACCATAAAGTTGCTGATTTGAATTCTGAAGAGTAGATACTCTCTCCTTTTGGGAGTCCAGATCGGCTTCTAATTTTTGAATCTTATCGCGAGATGACGCGGATTCAATTTCCAGCTCTTGGGTCCTCTTGTTCAATTGTAAATTTTTCTTTTCAAGATTGTTGCGTCTTCTCTCGAGATCTGAGGCAACTACAAAAGAAGTTTTTCCAACCTATGAAAGAAGATAAAAAAAAAAACTGTTAATATATATATATTTAAAAATTTCAAATTAACAGGGAAATATGACTGCATGCATACCAAAGACCCAAGTGCATTCAAGAAGTCAGGAGACACAATTCTAGAGGCTCCATTGAAAGAATTATTGCCCTCTAGTAAAGCAAGATTACACACATTTGCGAGAGCCCCGCAAAGGGAAGCTGGGGAGCATCTCCCATTCCTTGGAAAGAGTCTCGAGAAGATGCTAGATAACTGATCCATAGGAGAACCGGTCAACGGAATCTCTTTAGCGAGAGAAGGATTCGAATCATGGTTATCCTCGTCAGAAGATTCGGAGCTTGAGTTAAGGCGAGAAGAAGACTGAGTCTTACGCTTCTTAGATAATGGAGCGGGAAGATTTATCTTTGCGAACAATTGTTTTACCCTTACTTCTAATCTTCGCGGCCCACGACTTCTTCAACTCCAACCTTCGCATACTGGTTAAAGATAAGAAACAGAGGCAACAATATTGTTTCAAATAACAAAAGAAATGTTTCTTACTTCACCCGTAAGCGATCGAAGTATCGTCCAGTACTCTCCAACGGATTATCCTTGTAGCTTCTTCTCAATTTGGCGATCCAAAAATTTCACAAACTCAAGAATATAAAAAGAAAGTTGCGAAGGCAAGATTTGAAGTGGAAAACATACCTCTTTTGCCTTATCGGGACATTTGAATTCCCAAGGATGATATCTGCGAGATTCGCAGGAAGAATATGCGAGCCCGCGATGTAAGGGCCATTTAAAATCAAGGGTACAACCCACCACTTCTCATCTTTGGAGTGGCGAGGAGTAGTATTGTTGCCGGGTGCCCGGTCAATATCTTGCATGAGTAATTTATCTTCAGGGACATTATCCTTTTTTTCAAAGCGAATGCCTCAAATGTAGATTTCGCATTCCTCATGTTTATCAACGCATAATTTTCAAAAAGTTCTCTACAATGTACTTCTCAAAGAACTATTTCCAAGTCTGCGAAATCGGGGTTTCTAACAAGATTAGGGTATAAAGATCCTTTGCCGGACCACGGTTCGCGAACTCAAGCATTAGGCGAATGCAATCGCCACTTAATTGATAAAATGTTCTTTGAGAGAATTTTTCATGGGCCAAGATTTCATAAAATAAAGGCATCTCGGGGATTGTATAAGGGAATGGGAAGTCCCACATGAGAAGTCGACCTAAGCGAGACTATAATTTTTTGATCATGACATTGATGATCGGAAAACAACTTTGCGAAAAAGAATAGATGAAGATTCTTGATCGGGAATGGTTGATAGAGTAAAACCCTTCTCGAGCAACTTCTGTTGAACTTCATCAAAAGAAGATTTGTATGCACGACTAATGAAAGCCATTATCAGTATGGGAATGGATGGGAGGTTGGAGATTAGGATCAGCGTTAGAAGGGATGAAGAAAAGATTTACGGTAACAGGAGCGCAAATTGCGGAAGGAGAGAGTCAAGAAAAGTTGCAGAGAGAAACTAAAGGAAGAAAAGAGGAGGAAAAGAAAGCTATATATAGAAAAATCAAAAAAGATTCTTGAGAAAAAACGAGGGCATTTAATGCGAGAAGAGACACGAACGGTCGAGAATAAACGGTTGGAAGAGACGTGTCAAGAAAAGACTTTAATAGTCAAAATCTGTATAATAGTACGGAGCTGAAACAGATAAAGATAAGTAGTCGCAGCAAATCAAAATATTGATTCTCATGACATTCTCTCCCTCGCAGAGGAGATGTAAGAAGAGACAGGAGACGGAACTTCATATATATACTGCAAGGAAACTTCGGAACTTCGCTAAAAGAATAGAGGCAAGTACGTACTTTTCAAGAAAAGTATTCTTTCGCTCGTTCCTTCACCAATTAAAACCAAGGATTATTACAACAATGAATTTTTGCTTAAAATCGCTCTTCAAGCAATATTCAAGGAAAAAGAGGCAAGATGTAGGATCATAATATCGCAACGGACAAGGTTCGCGGGATTAATAAACGGCGGTGTCGCGAGGGAGTCGCAGGAGCTAGAATAAACGACGCGATGAATAACGACAAACAAAACAATTGGAAGACATGAAACCTCAGCGAGGACTAAGAAGTGTCGCGAGAAAGAATATTTGTGCATTTGCGAACTTAATGAGACATTCCCGAAAAATAAAGGATAGCTTAGTCCACATCCACTATGTATTACCCTATATAAAGGGCTAAGTGAATCTGTTGTAAAGGGGGGGGGGGGGGGAATCCTTTTGAATTGGAAGCAAATCATTAGGAGAGAGAAAGTTTAAGAGCGCTTTAATTTCCAAGTGTAATTCTATTGTCTTGTGTAAACATTTCATGGAATCAATTAATAAATATTCTTGATCACACATCTTTCAATGGATTAATTAAGCAAGACTGAGTAAGGGGTGTAGTGTGGGATTTCCTGCAACTACAACTGCTATGGTTCCGGATCAGGGGTACACGTACCGGCGTAGCTCTAGTCCGTAATGACCCATGGTACACATACCCGATATGCATACCATTGAGTTCAGTTACTTGTGATACAGGTTATGGTACACGTAACCAGTATACATACCAAATGTACATGTGTTTTAGTTTTTCCTTGAGGTACACGTACCGCTACACATACCTTGGAAAATTGAGTTCACGAATTGGGTTGGTACACGTGCCGGTAGACACACTTACCTAGTCGAATATTTGCACATGCATTCAAACTATTTCTACGATAAGTTTGCATTTGATTAACTCTCTAAAACATATTTGATCACATAGTGACCTATGATTGTGGTTCATGATTAAAGTCTACGGTGTTAAATGAATATGGCTAAGCTTATAGTTTTATCCTATAGTTTTGGCAAACCATTTATGAACAATCATTATACACGGTTCAGTTACTACTAATCACAATGTATATTATGGTGTGTAAACTTCAAGTCTAATTTCTCACATGCTTAATGGAAACCACAATCATAGTTTCATCCAAACTGAGAAAGTGTTTCCTTGATTCCTAAGATACCTCAACTTGAATCTGCAGCAACCTTCGATCTTGAAAGTCTTTAAAAAGAGAGACTCAAACAACTTGGAAATTCAATCCTCTGACACTTTCTTCTGTGTCCTAGTTGTATGCTAGAGTCGTCCTCTATTAACCTAGGTTTCCTCTGTGAAACATAATTAAGTTAATGACTTAAAAAATTTACTTAGGGATTCGTGAAGCCAGGTTCGGCTATCTTTACGTTGATGGTTCGTGTATCCTGATCTTGTTACTATTATTGAGGTTCTTATAATCTATTTTAGGTAAGATTGATACTCAAACTTTGTGATTCGTAAGATAGATATCTCAATAACGATTCTTAATTGAAATCGTAGAAGATTATTCTTGTGAGGTGAATAACAATCTAGTCTGCTCTTCGAGCGTATAAGTATCGTATTTTGAGGTTTACTGGCTTTGTCTATTGCAAATAGATTTCCTCACCTTGATCTTACGATCTAGATGAAAATCATATAGGCATATTTGTGAGATGCATATTGGTTTAATGTCTTCATTTAGGTTGAAGCAACTCTTAGGCTGTAAAGGACGCCAGCTAAGGGAATCAATTGCGTATAATCTAGCGAGATTTAAGAGACGTAAGGAGCGTAGCTGTAACTAAATTATTGTGTCGGTGGATTCGGCTCAACTATACATTCCAATCCGAAGTTATGATAGTAGGCTAGTGTCCGCACTTGTGTTTTCCTCATTAACAAAATTTCTGATATCTTGTGTGTTTTTTTCATCATTATATTATTTATCGTTATGATAGGATTATCACAAGTAATACTTAATCAATCAAAGTATATATGTCATCTTGTTATCTGAAAAACATAATTAAGATTGCGACTTAAAGACTTCACTTGGGGATTCGTGAAGCCAGGTTCAACTATCTTTACCTTGATATTTCGTATATCCTGATATTTCTTTTCAGTTATCGAGGTTTACATAATCTCTTTCAGGAAGATACATAGAAATCACAATGTTCTATTCGTCTCAGAATTTGTGATTGCCCAAAATAAATATCTGAAAACTATTCTTAATTGATTAGTTCACGATTGTTCTTGAGAGATGGTTAAGAATTAGGATTCTCAGCAAACTGAGTGTAAGTTTTCCGAATTTATAAGGTTTGCTAACTTTGTCTATTAGAGCAAGTCTTATGGTGGAATCCAACCTATTCCAAGTGTGGAAAAACCATGGATTGTCAAGTCTAGTGGCTTCCAAGTTGGGGTATTCCACAAAAAATCCAAGCAGGGTTCCATAATTTGATGGAAGGGTCCGTGGAATCCATGGAAACGCTAATCAGAATAGCGCAAAATGCTATTCCGAATAGCGCACTAAAAGACGAAAAACGCCAATCAGAGTAGCACAAAACGCTAATCAGAATAGCACAAAACTATATTCAGAATAGCGTTTTTTTTTTAATCCGTAGATTTAATACGAGCCACTGAAAATCTAATGGCTGAGAAAAAACGCTAATCTTAATAGCGCTAGGTAGTGCTATTCTTAATAACACTACCTAGCGCTATTAAGATTAGCACTCAACGCTATTAAGATTAGCGTTTTTGTTGTTCCACCACTACACTTGCACTTCCATCCACAATTCCAAATGCTGAGGTGGCGTGGAAGATGGAACTCTTCCACCATAAGACTTGATCTTACAAACAAATTGCCAAGCCTTGATCTTTGATCTAAAGGGAAATAAAGTAGGCTTAATTATCTGTTAGAGGAAAATTGGTATCAAAAGTATTAATTTAGGTTGAATCAACTCTTAGGATGTAAAGGACGCCAGCTAAGGGAATCAATTGCGTGGAGCCCTTACGGGGTTCAAGAGATGTTAGGAGCGCGATTGTAACCGAATTGCTTGAAGGGTGGATTCGCTCTCAACTGCATTCCAGTCTGAAGATGATATTAAGATATTATTTGTAGCGGCTTAATATAGTTTGGTGTTCAACTCTGGATGAGGTCCCGGGGTTTTTATGCTATTGCGGTTTTCTCGTTAACAAAATTCTTGTGTGTGTGTGTGTGTAATTTTTACTTTTCCGCGTTGATTGTTAAAAGTACAACATAGGTTCATACTCTTATCACAATGGAAAAGTTGGTGGTGTACTTGGTACCTTATCATTTTCAATCCGTATTAGAGAAAGTTCGTGTAATAGTGGTGTCACTATCGGCATGGCGATCTCTTGCTTTGATAGGAGCAGTCAATTTACAGATTCCGAGTGTGTTCTAGAAACCATCGACAATGATCTGAATATTGATTTAAAAAAGTCACTGATAATCTTTGTTATGAGAAACAATGATTGATAAAGAAAATTGATGGACTTCACTTTATATCAAGAATTCTGACCTTAGTTAGATGATCAAATCCGCATTAACAAGGATATTGTTGCCATGTTAGCTAAATCAAAGGCTACCTTAGAAAGATTTCTCGAGGATTTGAAATATGAAAAAGAAACATCTAACTCCTCGAAGGGTCCAAGTCATTCATCTCTTGATTCTTGTTCACAATGAAGTCCATAAATTATGAACAATGGAGATTTCAAGGGAGATTTAGACCCGAATGAACACATATTTCACTTCAATCGAGCAGATGATTGCTCTATACATTTACAATATTGAGTAGAGATAAGGAAGATGGTGGTTTAGGATTAAGGGACTTAGAGTGTTTCAATAAAGCTCTTCTTTCTAAATCTTCTTGGAGAGTATATGTACTAGAAGCTCAGACATTTGGTTTAAAGCTATGAGTGCCAAATACTATCCTAATAGTGACATATTTTATTATACAGTTAAGGATGATTCTTCTTATGCTTAGAGAAGTATCACTTCTCAGATTCAGTTCATTAAAAAATAATAGCTTCTGGAGTCTTGGTGATGGTTATTTGATAAGGATTTGGAGGGATATATGGGTCCCTGGTCTTCTTTCTCCTCCTGAGACAAAAAACAATGCAGTAAATCTTCGTCTTATGTGCTGGTTAAATATCTGTTCATTCAAGGAACAAATGTTTGGAATGTCAGTCTTTTGTATGAACAGTTCTCTCCTAAGCTAGCAAGTACCATAACCAGAATATCTATTCATCCTCAACAATCAGATAAACTCATTTGGAAGAAAGTAATGGTTCGTTTACAGTTAAATCTGCTTATAAGAAATTATATTCAGATGCTCATGGACAGTCAGATTTCTCGATGAGATGAAGAAAATTTTCTCGTATATGTGGAAGCTGCCATTAGTTCCCAGAATAAAACACTTTATTTGGAAATGTCTTAGAGATATCCTTCCTACAAAAGCTAGAACCCTTTGATACTCTGCAAATGCTGATATAAGTTGCCCCATGTGTAATACCTGTATTTTTATTCACCTTTTTGGGTCGGGTTTTCCCAACTTAGCTAATTAGCTTGTTAATTTGAGTTGTTGTTGTGAGGCTTATTTTGCGTTATCATAAATAAGTTGTGACACTTGATTAGATATTTAAAAATCGTTTTCCTATCATTTAGTTAAAATGTATGATGGAAGTAGTCAACTAACTATGTTTTGACAACTAAATAAATTTGAGGAAAATCAAAGGACATTTAAATTAAAATAAATAAATAAAATAATAAATATAATGTGTTATTATTAGTAGTAGGTATTATTATTATTGTCATTAGTGTGTGTGTAGTTTATAAAAATATAGAGTAAAAGAAAGGGAAGAGTTATAAAAATGAGAATGGGAATCATAAACTAGTAGAGAAAGGAGATGGAGCTAGGGTTCTTGAGGATAAATCTTAATTAGTCAAAATCAGTAGAGGATCAATGAAATTAAGGTAGAATGCAAAACCCTTTCTCTTTGATGTTTTTCTTTGGGTGTTTAATTTATATGATTTTCTAATGTTAGGTTTCAGTAATTTATTAGTATAATTATCTATCTTTTATTGATGACCAGGCTTCTGTTATTGATAGATAACATGATTAGGTACATATCGTTAAAATTTGAAGTTCATCCACCGTAAATTCACCGTTGAATGTTTGTTTGAATCTGGGTGATAGTCTCTTAATTTCTGGACAGTTATGTTTTGCTATGGTTTTGGTGTGTTTTGGCAATCTTGATGATTTTAAAATGATTTAGAATCTTGACAAAAGTTGTAGCCATGTATTATATCTTTCATTAGGCTTTGGATTTGTTCAATTTTAGGTTATTATGAATTTATCATGAATTGTTTTGTAATAACATTTAATCTGCCCAGTTTTTATGTTGAATTTTTAAAAATCATATCTTTTGTTTAAACCGTTAGTTTTCTGTAAAATTTGGATATGTTATAGATAAATATGTCACAAATGTTCATCTAAAATTTTAAAACGATCGGATGAAGTTATCATTATGAAACATATAAAATAAAATTTTGCAGTTTATGTGTTTGCTTAAATGCTTTAACGAATTACATTGTTAGTTGGGTTGTGAACTTATAACTTGTTGATGAAGTGGTTTGAAATATCAAGATGTATATTGTATGATAAAATAATTTTATGAATAATTGAATATGCTTGTTTGGATGACGGTGCCCGTACCGAGGATATACGGATAGGTGGGGCACGACCCAATGATACTCGTGCAACGGTAGTGTGAATTTATAAATGAATGAATATACTTGTTTGAATGGCGGTGCACGTACCGAGGATACACGGATAGGTGGGGAACGACCCAAGGATACTCGTGCAAGTGAGGTTGGCGGTCCCGTGCCGAGGATACACGGATAGGCGGGGCACGAATAGAGGATACTTATGCATTTAAGAGGATTTGATAGATTGTGAGTTTAATTTTGATGAACATATATATAATTAAATCCTTGAAGTTGCACTGGATATTCTTGTTGTACATATTCTCTTTGACTGGTTGGCATGTTTTCATATATTTTGAGAAATGGACCGCATTCTATTGAGCTGTCATCTCACCCCAATTGACATTCTTTGCAGATTTATGGAAGTTGGAAGTGGAAGCTAGAAATGAGTAGCTTAGTGATTGCATTTTTTTTTCTTGTATTGTTTGAAGTGTAAATCGAATTAACAAAAAATGTTTAGTTGAAAATGTTTTGAATGATGTTTAGTTTTAATTATGTCTGGTATAAAAGTAAGTTGGCAAGATTAAATATATGCATAAGTCTCGTTCCGACCCGTAACACTTTGAGTTCGGATCTCTATACGGGTTTGACCCTGGTCCGGAACTCGCGGTGTTACACCATGTGTGATCTCTCTCAAGAAAGTGCTTCTCATATCGTATTGCATTGTCAGTATTCCAGAGAAGTTTGGTTTGGAAGTACCGGTCTGCAATTTGATTCTCAAAGTTTGATTGCTCAAGAATGTTCGAATTGGATTTCTCAGTTTAGGCAAAAGGATATTACTTCAGAAGTTCTCATTTGAAGAATGGTTACTGCTTGGCAATATGGAAAGAAAGATGCTCTAAGGTTTTTGATTGGAGCCTCTGGGTTTTGCGGTGTTGGATCTGGCAGTGGGGCCAAGTCCAACTAGTTGGGTTCAGGTAGGGGCCTGGGTCCGGCTTTCGCGTATCAAATTTTTTTTTTTTTTGAGACTCAGAAACTTATGTACATGATTTCTACAGTAACCTTAGAGCATGTAACAACTACAAAAAAAACAACCCCTAAGTTTCTCACTAGAAGAAGTTAGAGCTCACTTAAAATGGACTCCCCCTGTGCAGGGTGTTTTTACTGTTAACTTAGATGGTTCCTTTAATCATACTTATTAAAATGCTGGAACTGGACTAGTTCTTCGTAATTTTACATGTACAACAAGGGGAGAAAAATGCACCTACATTTAGAAAGATCTAAGTCCGGAGCATGTGGAAGGACTGGCCCTGCTAGAAGCTGTGAAGTGGATTGAGCAGCTGAAGTGAGAAGCAGTTAACTTTAAAACTGATTTCATGATTCTGTGGAAGCTATCACTAAAGGCCAGTTAAACATAAACAGGAAATTTCACAATTTTATTAGGGATGTCATTTTATGTTTTAAGAAATTCAAAAACTGGAGTTGTTATCATGTTCCAAAGGAACAAAATAAAGTGGCAGACATTGTTTCTAGGGTAGATCGCACTGAGAAGCTAAGAAAAGAATGGTATGATATTCCACCTAATTGTATTTCAGATCAAATCCTTCTTGCAATGAAGGGGATCTCTGTTTAAATCAATGAACTTTCTTTCGTATAAAAAAAAAAAAAAAAACACGGACAATACTTCGATCATGGCAAGATTTTTTCAAGCAGTTTACAAGAAGATGCCCTTCCATCAAACTCAATCAGAACATTCGAGGAGTTGAAATTATTGTTTATTCAAAATAACTCCGGTAACATTAAACAATGGGATGTTCTAGATTTTTTAATACATGACCGAACCACAGGTTTCAACTAATTAAAACTAATTTGATACGAACAACAAAACACTGAGGACGCATGCACCGACTAATCTATAACCCAATTTTTGTGAAAGTAAATTGATCATTTTAGGCAAATAATATTGACTAAACAACTTTCATATCAAAATACGGTTAAAAACAAACCAAGTAACAAAACAGCCATCAGAGAGGTTCAACCCCGGCCGTAGGCCGGGGTGATACCTAGTTCTATTATAATAATATATCATGTAATTATAGATAAAAAAATATAACATCTATGAAAATATTGACAACTGAAGAGTTCTATAGCTAAGAGCTGAGACAACTGGGAAAAGAGACACGAAAGTGGAAGTGGAAGACCTGAGTTCGACCCCAGAAGCTGAGAAGATACTTGAAGTTTCTAGCCGAGTTAAGACCTAGAAGCCCACGTGGTTAAAAATGAGAGTTTTCCCAAGTCTACATACGTACAAGGCGGGAAAACTAATTGGGTCCCGGTCGTCACGTGCTCACGAGCGACTACTTGAGATAGAAGTTGTTCACATGTAAATCCTGTTAGAGCACTGCTCGGTCGAACTCGCGAGTTTTGCTATCTCAAGCTTGTTGTCAACTTTAGTTGATCAAAACTATTCCTTGATTTCTAGTCTACATTTAGTCATGTCCCATACTAAATGTAGTTGAGCATCAGACATCAATGCGTTCACCATTTGAAGACGAAGATCGACTGAAGACATTTGGAGAACTTCATCAACAAAAGTTATGTGAAGACTGAACCATCCTATGACTCAAGTGTTCACTATTCTATCTATGAGACTAAGTCGTATGACTACCTGGATTTTAAATTATTGCACAGAAGAAAATTCGAGTCAAGCTTGTCTTGTTGAATTCTCGAAGTATGGTTTAAGCAATAATCATTCATATACTTGATGAATTTTAGTTCAATATATATGAACTAAGTTATGATTCAAGTTGATCATTTGAAAAGATCCCGAGCAATGATATTTGTCATTGATGTCATTTGGGAATGTTTCAAATCGATTAAAAGAGAGATATAGAGTTACTGAAGATCTAAATACAGGGAGGTTACATGTACATGGGTACATGTACCGGTGTAACTGCTATGGTTCCGGATCAGGGGTACACGTACCGACGTAGCTCTAGTCCGTAATGACCCATGGTACACATACCCGGTATGCATACCATTGAGTTCAGTTACTTGTGATACAGGTTATGGTACACGTAACCAGTATACATACCAAATGTACATGTGTTTTAGTTTTTCCTTGAGGTACACGTACCCGCTACACATACCTTGGAAAATTGAGTTCACGAATTGGGTTGGTACACGTACCCGGTAGACACACTTACCTAGTCGAATATTTGCACATGCATTCAAACTATTTCTACGATAAGTTTGCATTTGATTAACTCTCTAAAACATATTTGATCACATAGTGACCTATGATTGTGGTTCATGATTAAAGTCTACGGTGTTAAATGAATATGGCTAAGCTTATAGTTCTATCCTATAGTTTTGGCAAACCATTTATGAACAATCATTATACACGGTTCAGTTACTACTGATCACAATGTATATTATGGTGTGTAAACTTCAAGTCTAATTTCTCACATGCTTAATGGAAACCACAATCATAGTTTCATCCAAACTGAGAAAGTGTTTCCTTGATTCCTAAGATACCTCAACTTGAATCTGCAGCAACCTTCGATCTTGAAAGTCTTTAAAAAGAGAGACTCAAACAACTTGGAAATTCAATTCTCTGACACTTTCTTCTGTGTCCTAGTTGTATGCTAGAGTCGTCCTCTATTAACCTAGGTTTCCTCTGTGAAACATAATTAAGTTAATGACTTAAAAAATTTACTTAGGGATTCGTGAATCCAGGTTCGGCTATCTTTACGTTGATGGTTCGTGTATCCTGATCTTGTTACTATTATTGAGGTTCTTATAATCTATTTTAGGTAAGATTGATACTCAAACTTTGTGATTCGTAAGATAGATATCTCAATAACGATTCTTAATTGAAATCGTAGAAGATTATTCTTGTGAGGTGAATAACAATCTAGTCTGCTCTTCGAGCGTATAAGTATCGTATTTTGAGGTTTATTGGCTTTGTCTATTGCAAACAGATTTCCTCACCTTGATCTTACGATCTAGATGAAAATCATATAGGCATATTTGTGAGATGCATATTGGTTTAATGTCTTCATTTAGGTTGAAGCAACTCTTAGGCTGTAAAGGACGCCAGCTAAGGGAATCAATTGCGTATAATCTAGCGAGATTTAAGAGACGTAAGGAGCGTAGCTGTAACTAAATTATTGTGTCGGTGGATTCGGCTCAACTATACATTCCAATCCGAAGTTATGATAGTAGGCTAGTGTCCGCACTTGTGTTTTCCTCATTAACAAAATTTCTGATATCTTGTGTGTTTTTTTCATCATTATATTATTTATCGTTATGATAGGATTATCACAAGTAATACTTAATCAATCAAAGTATATATGTCATCTTGTTATCTGAAAAACATAATTAAGATTACGACTTAAAGACTTCACTTGGGGATTCGTGAAGCCAGGTTCAACTATCTTTACCTTGATATTTCGTATATCCTGATATTTCTTTTCTGTTATCGAGGTTTACATAATCTCTTTCAGGAAGATACATAGAAATCACAATGTTCTATTCGTCTCAGAATTTGTGATTGCCCAAAATAAATATCTGAAAACTATTCTTAATTGATTAGTTCACGATTGTTCTTGAGAGATGGTTAAGAATTAGGCTTCTCAGCAAACTGAGTGTAAGTTTTCCGAATTTGTAAGGTTTGCTAACTTTGTCTATTAGAGCAAGTCTTATGGTGGAATCCAACCTATTCCAAGTGTGGAAAAACCATGGATTGTCAAGTCTAGTGGCTTCCAAGTTGGGGTATTCCACAAAAAATCCAAGCAGGGTTCCATAAGTTGATGGAAGGGTCCGTGGAATCCATGAAAACGCTAATCAGAATAGCGCAAAACGCTATTCAGAATAGCGCACTAAAAGACGAAAAACGCCAATCAGATTAGCACAAAACGCTAGTCAGAATAGCACAAAACTATATTCAGAATAGCGTTTTTTTTTAATCCGTAGATTTAATACGAGCCACTGAAAATCTAATGGATGAGAAAAAACGTTAATCTTAGTAGCATGATGAGTGCCAAATATTGCATATTTATACATCTATTCATTGGCATTTAACTCTTCTTTTCTGCTCAGAAATCAGATATTATCCCAGATTCTGTATTTTCTTTGTTTTCAAGAATAAATATTTGTACTAATTAATTTTATGTTTTTAGGTAGTAAATAAAGTTCGGAGAATCTGAGGAGCCAAAAGAGCAGAAAATTGGAGAAGAGCGTCTATGGAACAGGAAGCCAAAGCCCGCGCGCGCATCTGTTGCAACCCAACAAGTAGCAACCCATTTACAAGACATGGGCGTGAGCAGTCCAAGACCCGGCCCATAATCCAAATCCAAGACCCGTTTTATTCTGAGCCATTGAGATCTCCATCTTCTGCATCCAACGGTCGCTCCATCCGTCCCATCAAACTTTGCTACTCCCGCTTCACACCGCAACCACCTATATATTCTCCCATCAACCAAAACCTAACCTCATTTCTCTTCTCTTTCCCCTTCACCCGACAAACCCAGAGAAAGCCTCACCTCCTTCTTCCCCCGACCAGATTTGCAGAGCCACCTCCACCGTTTCTTCCCCGACACCACAGCCACCAACAGCACCAGCACAGCCGCCTTCCCCTTCTCTAGCTCCAGCTATCTCCACCACAGCTTCTCCCAACCCTAGAAGCTGAGCTAGAGATAAATGGAATTAGGGTTTGTACAAAAGCTCATTAATGGAGTTGCGAGCCGATTTTACGAGAGGGAACAACAAATTCTGAGGGTGATGGTGAGAGGGTATTCAATTATTTTCTGTTTTGGAGTGAATTAGGGTTTGACCTTGCATGTATAAATAGAAGAGGTAGTTTGATGTTTGGGGGCATGCCTGGGCTAGCCAGAGCACCAACTTAGTTCAATTTGTGTTTTAATTCATTTAATTATGTTCTAAGTTCAATTGCTAGGGTGTTGTTGAAACCCTAGCTAATATGTTGAGTAAATCATATTGATGTTGCTATTATTACTGTGCTTAATAGAAGTAGGAGTATAGTTATCTAATTAATCCAATTCTCATGTGATTGGATGTGCTGTAAGAAGACAGCCAATACTAGGGGAGAATTAGAGTGAAAGGTTAATCAATTCTCCATTAGAAACTTCCATGGAAGAAGACAGGTGCTTAATAGATTAGGAATGCTGTTTAGCTAATTAACCAAGGAACCTGTGATAGAGTGTACTGTAAGAAGACACTCTATACTAGGGGGGAATTAGGAAGATTAGTTGATACATCATACCTTAGAATCTTCCTTGGGAAGATACACGAATGCAACATTAGTGGAATTACTTTAGCATAGGATCAAGTGGTGGAATCAAATACCATGGTGTTCTCCAATTAGTTATAACCCATTTGCTGCCTTAGTTTAGAGTCACAACAACCTCTCAGTCGTTTCGACACCAAAATCAGCTCACTTTTGTTACAACTCTGTCACTTCTTAGAAATCAGTAGAGAGTAAAGCCTTAGATCAACTTTTACAAGACCCCATTTCCCGTGGATCGACTCGTGCTTGCCCGTGTCTCCAATAGACACTGTGCACTTGCAGTATCACAAGTAGGCATAAAAATAAACCCCTTTCGCAAGCCTACCAAGTTTTTGGCGCCGTTGCCGGGGAATTGGCGTGTGCTGTGTCGATTATTGGCTAGCACTTAACTGATTTTCATTTCTCCCTGTATATACTCACCTTGAATTGTTACTTTTAGCCCTGTAGTAGTGTAACTTAGTTGTAGTTTTCCATTTATGCATCTGTTCATTGCATTTTCAGTTAGCCTATCGTAATTGCATTCTCTTAGTACTTCTTGCTAGTTTGCATAACATCTTTGCATAGTTGCATCATTCTCTCTGAGACTTAGCTTACAACATCTCAGCTGTAGGATCACAGTGCGCCTATGCATTGCACTCAATAGCTCATTTAGCATTTGGCCTGAGCTGTCACCACTCAGCTGCATTACACATCCATGCGATTAACTGCTGAACCCATTCTCTGTGATAACTGAAACTTGCAGTGGTAGGTGTCACTACACTGCACTGTTGGAGTTTTGTTTGCTTAACTCATAGCTCTCAGCATATCATCACCCCGAAAAACTCCAATCCATCACCTCTGCATATCATATCTCTCATTGTGCAGATTTTTGAACTTTGCAGTGCTATACTCTCTTTGCGTTAACCTGCACATTTTTAGGAACTGAGATTTCTCTCTTGAGTAACAGGTACCTGTGGAGCAGCTGAAGAAAAACCAAGGAAGAGGAGAAGACCAAGGCGCAGTACCATTGGTGGATTAGCCTAAACCCAGTGTTATACTGGCAGTATTGTATCTCAACCCTACTTACTTGAATGAATGGATGTTATAGCATGCTTGGTTGTATGATTCTCCGTGTAGGCATATGTATAATCTGTACATGAACTGAGGCCTTGCATGAACTGAGAACTGTCACCTGCTAAGCCTTGTTCACATGATAAACCATATGCCATTCCCAGTGTTACTCAACATCTGTCCTTAGCTGCAGGCCCCTGTAGCTGCTGAACTTGAGTCGCAGTCTAGCTAAACTGATTAGTTGTTAGCCCTGTACTTCAGCTAACCTTACCAACTCTAGGAAACCTTGTCTGAGCCACCACTTGGAAAGCCAGGTTAGCTGAAAACCCCAGTGGAAGTCCACTGAGTGAGTTGAGACCACAACCCTGTTGAGCCAAGTATTGAAAAACTTTGCATAAACTATAATCTGCCTAGTGTTAATTCATCTTAACTTGCTAGTTGAGTGCTGGGTCATATGCTGAATTATCTCACCTGCAACCCTTGTGTTCTGCTCCAGCCCCTAAAGTTGTGAGTTTGAGCTATAACTGAGATACCCAAGTCTGCTGCATCAACTAGGCTGGTTGATATCAACTAACCTAGTTGACCCTGTCAACCCTGTTGAGCCAAGCTGTGACAGATCCCTTTGCATGCTCTACTCAGTCAACCACAGCTGTTGACAGCCTTGTGTGAGCCTTCTGCTTCCCATTTTGATACAACAATCTGTGAAAACCAAGAACATCAACTGCTCTTGTTGACTTCATCTGCCCTGTAATTCTTATGCATAATCTCTGAAAAATAAAGTCAACTGAGTCTGTTAACATTCTGTGGCATGTTGTAAGCTGTTGTAGAGTGTTTAAATTGTTCATTTGTTCATCTGTAGCATTGGCTCTGCACCCTGTGCTCTCTATACATGATCTGTGAAACTTGAATAGCATGATCACCCGCTGAACTCTTGAGCTCCCCTGTACTTTGTGCATGTTGTAGAGTCTGCTATAAATTGCTGAAACTGCTCATCCGTTGTATCTGTCAACTAGTATCATCATTGTATGTGTGATCCTGTGGCACTTGGTAGAGTGTTGAGTAACTGCTTTTGCATTAGCTGCTCACCTGTGTATGTCACGCACAAACCCCACAACTCTTGATCCATGCTCATTCCCCTGTGAAAAACCTGTGTGATTACTCATTGTGCAAACCTGCGAACCAACTTGCATTGTGTGAGCTATCTTCCCTGAAACTTGTGGTGCATAAATCTCTGAAAACTGAGTATGTTAACACTCTGTGGCATGTAAGTCTGCTGTAAAAAGAGCTAAAATAGTTCATCTTCTTTTGCTCATCTGTTCATCTGTCGCATGCCCTGCACCTTTGCACATGATCTGTGAACTTGAGTAACATGTTGTCTTGTTGATTCAATGAACCTTTAATGTTTTGAATGATATAAGCATGTTTTTCAGCTGAACTGGTTGCTTGCTGTAGTATTTATGCTTATAGCATCACCCAACCCTTGCAACATATTGAATTTGTACACCTTGCATTCTGTCTTTCTTGTGCATCTGCCATCCTGTGCTGTGTAAACCTGCCAAGAAAGACACAAGTCTGTCTTGAACATAACTCAACCAAAGACATAACCTTTGTGTTTTGTCTTTGAAGGCCAAAGATAGCCGGCCTTGTGTCATTTTTGTGAGTTGGTGTTTCCCTGTGTTGATTTCACTGAGCTATCCTGTGCTGTGTCATTTCTTTTCTGTGAGTTTGCATTGCTCTGTGCACATAACTAAGTTGTGATGTGTTGATAGCACAAGTTGCATTGTGCTGTGCATACACTGGGCTGCACATAAACTGAAGCCCAACCGCTGGACTCTGCTCCATCCAACCACTGGGTTCTGCACAAACTTGAAGCCCACATAAACCAAACTTGAAGCCCATTTAAACCAAACTAAAGCCCACTTAAACCAAACTGAAGCCCACCTAAACTGGGCTTTGCATAACTTGGGCCGCACATTTGCAGCAACACCAAGCACCCCTGTGGGCTTAGCTTCCCTATTTTGAGACATCATTGGTTATACATGCTTGATGTGTGCTAAGCTATGTTTCTTTTTGAATTCAAATTGAGTTGCTAGATCATGTCAGGATTTTGGTCTGCAACTGGGGATGAAAACAAATCCATCAGAGAACTTGCTTACGGGCATGATTCATGTTACGAATCCCCCACAGACCATAGTGATTTTAGGGAGTACTACGAACCTTCTCAGGGCCCTGACCTTGAATACTCATACCCTAATCATCATGACCACATGTATCATCAACCACCATGGGAGGATGAGCAATTCTATCCTCCAATGAACCCTTGTATGCAGTCTATAATAGAGAACCTCAAAATCATAGAACAAAACAATGCCATACTTGAATTGAATGCAATGCATGATCATCCATATAGCACAATGTCTGAATTTCCCTTCTCTAGTGACCCTTGTGCACAGACATGTACTGAGTATCCATATGAAGCATGCATACCCACTAGTGAAGGCTCCCTTTCAATTGAACAGCTCATTATGAACATTCAAATGAATCTGACTCAGTTACAAAATGAAGAATGGAAGGAAGTTCATGATAGGATGTTTGTTATCTCTGATAATTTTGAAAATAGTGTTTCTATTCCTACTCATGCAACTGACACTGAACATGAACCTAATCTAGAGGTAAATGAGTGCACTAGAAATGCTACAACTTTGAATAGGGAAATGCATTTTTGTTATGATGATGATGATGATGATGAATATGAAGAGCATGTGTACTTTGAAAATGTAGTGGAATCTTTGGGTTCAGAGACATTAAGTTTCTCTTCTGTGAACCTTATGAAAGATGCTTCTTCTAATATTCATACTTGTGCTTTCTTGAATTGAGTCTCAGTGCAATTGTTCACTAAAAGTGAGCATGCTATATCACCTGTTTCTCCTGATTATCTTATGCATGAGGTTGAAATTTTGGATAATAATGATTATGACATGGAGATTGATGAATTGTTCTATGCAGGTGAACATGATTTACCTTATTTTTCTGACCTTAGGAAAGTGTGTGATGGTGTAAATGATCTTATACATGAAAACAACTTAGATGTACCTAATCTCTCTCCTAAGGCACAGATTGAAACTCCTCCACCAAACCTAGGTGTAGTTTGTAACAAAATTGCAAAACCAACTTTTCTGAAAATGCCTAATTTAGGCCTAGAACTTTGTGCTTCCCAAGTCCTCTTGGACCATTTTGCATCAAAGTATAACACCTTTAAGGAGCCACAGTTGGAATATGTACGTCTGTCTGTTCTTAGCAAAACTCATTTTGAGTTAGACCTTGTGCATGATGTACCTTTAAATTTGCAAGATTTTGTGCTCACAAACACATCTGTTGACAAGTTTAGGTTTGGGGGTAACTTGTTCACGTATGCAATCTTTCCTGCACTCTCATGTTATATTTGTGTAAGGCTGTTGATGTTTGTACATATCGTCTTTTGGGTTGATCCTCAACTCTTTAGATTGTTGGTATATGGTGAATTTTCATTGTATATAATCCAAGTAGGACTTGTTAAATTTTTCTTTCTTGAATCAGTTGAGTCTTCTTGTGCATATACTGTGCTAATCCGATATGATCTCCACTGAGAATGTTGGATTCTAGCCATGACAAATGAAGCTCTAACCTTGCTCCCGCCGACATCCGGTAATCTCTTCCCTTTTTTCTTATCAGCATAGTTCTCATGGTATGTGACTATTTATTATCTGTTGACACATTGAGGACAATGTTTGATTTAGGTTTGGGGGTACATTTGCATATAGAGTTTTTAGTCTTTTATTTAAAAAAAAAAAAAAAAAAAAAAACAAAAATTTGCATAAAAACCTCCAACTTTTAGAGATTTTAGAGTCACTAGCATGCTTCTAGCTATGTTTACATAGAGAGTCAGACCGAAATAACGAAATTTGGAAGTCTTGGAGAACACAATCGGGTTTCTTAGTTGATTAGAGCGTTAAAGTTGGATTTAACCATGCCGGAGGGCGAATTAGGTGCTGTTTAGATATTCGGTAGTAGAATTGTGATCAACCATAGTGGAGACTACCCATTTTACATCAAGCGAGGCACCAACCTTCAATTTTTGCAACTTTCTAGAAAAGTTGTTAGAGTGTGTGTCACCGTACGTCAATTCCGGGTAGGAATGGTGAGCTACCCAACCTCGCACCACTTCCAGCACTATTTTTGATCTCTTGAGTGCTAATTTTGTCAATCATGAGGGTGACGTTTAAAGATGAAAACTCCTTCTAAATATCGATTTGCAGTTAGCATCACTCTCTCTCCCTCTCAACAACATCAACACTTTCATAGAAACACATCGTCGTCAGCAAGCGGAGCATCATCAGAATATTTGAAGAGAATTGAAATAGTCCAAGGTTCACGTGCAACAAAGAAAAGAAAATAGGATGAGAATTAATGAAGTTTGTGAAAAATTGAGTTTTATTGTTATTTTCATTTCACATTAAAAAAAAAAATGTTTGTCAAGTTTTTGTGAAGTTCAGAAGTTCATCATCAACATTTGAAGACCGAAGACCAAAGATTGAAGATGTTTCTATGAATGTTGAGAGAGTGATATTAATTGCCGATCGGGTGAGAAGGTAAGTGAGTACTCCCATCCTTGCTAATGGTTGATTTCCCTTCTTAGAGATCATCAGAAAAAGATTCTTTTTGTCCATACCTCTGTGGAGTCTCCAGAAATTATTTCGGAAGGTTATCCTTCTCATCTTCAACGTGTGCAGGATTTCTCTCTTTATTCCTGCCTGCACACATGAGAGACTAAAAAAGCGATCTTTTTGAGTGCAATTTATCATAAAACCCTAATGGTGAGGCAGAAGTCGAGGCTTATGATCACAATCGAATCCAAATTCTTTCGTATGGTATGGTTATTTCTCGCTCAGCACTTAAGGATGAGAATGCGTTCTTTGATAGTTCTAACTTCTTGTTACTAGCATGCAGAAACTCTATGTCCTCATAGCTCCTTGGATGCTTGAGACTCTTTTACACTCTGAAGTTGGAGAAGGTTTTGTGGGTACACCTCTGGTAAACCCTCACGAGACTACAACTCGTCCACTAGGGACACCTAGCGGTTTAAAGGCTTAGTGTTGTTTATAAGTAAAAATCGTTTCTGCCGATTTCGGTAAATTCGGTAGGTGAGTGAGAAACTGGTTCAAACCCTAAACAAATGTGCTGCACGTGAGCACTTTATAGATTCGAGAGATCAATCTATACAAGTCCGGCCTAAACCAAGAAATGGTCGTTCCAAACTTGCTTCGGTCACAAAGTGGAGGAGAAGGGTTGATTTGGGGAGGGAAGCAAAGAAAGGTGTTGAGACCAGAATAATTCGAGAGAGTAGTGTCTCGACTTGTATCGAAAGTGAAAGCTTTGGAAGCTTGCAAGAGATGAAAGCTTTTTGGAGAGCTTGCAAAGTTGCCTTTTAAAGAGTGTAGTATTTTTCTCCCGACCGAGACTTGTTGTCCTGGTGGAAATAGGTAAGACCTATTTATACAAGTCGAGATTGAAACGTACCACTGGCCTCATGAAGGAAGAGAGTAAAGGGTGAAATAATGGGAGGAGGTGGTAACCGCATGGTGTTAATGGGTGAAAACGTTTTCACCATTATTTCCTCTTTTATTTGACCGCTTTATTCCTATTCACGCTTTCTTAATGTGAGCGTAGTGTACGCAAACCAAAACCCTAGAAAGCATCCCCCAGTTTGTGTTGATATCTCGAGTGTTGGTTGCACCTTGAGTGCAAGTGGCGCTGCTAGTGGCGCGTGTGGCATGTGCGAAATGCCCTTGTTGCGGGTTGTACTTCGAGCGCAAGTGACAATGCCGAGCTGCTAGTGGCGTGCGTGGCATGTGCCAATGGCATGTGTGGAACACCTTGGTGGTAGGTTGTACGTTGAGTGTAAGTGGCAATGCCAGAGCTGCTAGTGGCGTGTGTGGCATGTGCCAATGGCATGTGCGGAATTCCTTGGTGGTAGGTTGTACGTTGAGTGTAAGTGGCAATGCCAGAGCTGCTGGTGGCGTGTGTGGCATGTGCCAATGGCATGCGCGGAATGCCTTGGTGGTAGGTTGCATGGTTTGCGAGTTAGGCTACCAGCGTGGGTTTTGGCATGTGCCAATGGCGCGTGCGGCCAAGTTGGCCTAAGTTGCACGGCTTGTAAGTTAGGCTACCGGCGTGCATTAGGGGCACGGCTAGGTGATGAAGGCTACCAGCGAGCGTGTTGGCATGTGCCAATAGCATGCGTGGCCGTTTAGGGTCGTGGCCTTGGTAGGAAAAGCTACCAGCGAGCGTGTTGGCATGTGCCAATGGCGTGCGTGGCCGTTAGGGCCGTGGCCTTGGTAGGAAAAGCTACCAGTGAGCGTGTTGGCATGTGCCAATGGAATGCGTGGCCGTTAGGGCCGTGGCATTGGTAGGAAAAGCTACCAGCGAGCGTGTTGGCATGTGCCAATGGCATGCGTGGTCGTTAGGGCCGTGGCCTTGGTAGGAAAAGCTACCAGTGACGCATGTTGGCATGTGTGGCCGTTAGGGCCGTGGCCTTGGTAGGAAAAGCTACCAGCGAGCGTGTTGGCATGTGCCAATGGCATGCGTGGCGGTTAGGGCCGTGGCCTTGGTAGGAAAAGCTACCAGCGAGCGTGTTGGCATGTGCCAATGGCATGCGTGGCCGTTAGGGCCGTGGCCTTGGTAGGAAAAGCTACCAGCGAGCGTGTTGGCATGTGCCAATGGCATGCGTGGCCGTTAGGGCCGTGGCCTTGGTAGGAAAAGCTACCAGTGACGCATGTTGGAATGTGCCAATGGCATGCGTGGCCGTTAGGGCCGTGGCCTTGGTAGGAAAAACTACCAGTGACGCATGTTGGCATGTGCCAATGGCACGCGTGGCCAATTTGGCCTAGGTTGCATGGTTTGCAAGCCTAGGTGCGGGCGCTACTTTGGCATGGCGCGGCTAGGGCCAAGGTAAGGGTGTTTGGCTTGGCGTGGCGTGACTAGGGCCAAGGTAAGGGTGTTTGGCATGGCGCGGCTAGTTCGGGTTAAGTGTGGATGGCATGATTTGCCATTGGCACGGAGGTGCGGCTAGCATGGTTGGCATGCTTCGGTGCGTTTGGTATGGATGGCATGATTTGCCATTGGCATAGAGATGCGGCTAGCTTGGGCTAGGTGTGGCTGGCATGATTTGCCATTGGCACGGAGGTGCGGCTAGCATGGTTGGCATGCTTCGGCGCGTTTGGTATGGCTGGCATGGTTTGCCATTGGCATAGAGATGCGTCTAGCTCGGGCTAGGTATGGCTGGCATGATTTGCCATTGGCACGGAGGTGCGGCTAGCATGGTTGGCATGCTTCGGCGCGTTTGGTATGGCTGGCATGGTTTGCCATTGGCATAGAGATGCGTCTAGCTCGGGCTAGGTGTGGCTGGCATGATTTTGCCATTGGCACGGAGGGGAATTAGGGTTTCGTTCGTTGTAACCATAATTTGAAAAAATACCCCCTATTAATTACTGACTACACGCATTAAATGTTCGAATAAATGTGTCACTGGTGACATTAGGTTATTTGGGGTTTTACGACTTTACCCTTTGTTTAAAAACCACCATCAACAAGTGCATACGCTAAATGCATTCGAGAGACCAGCGACAGTGGTATAGTTAGGATTTCCTAATTTCTGTTTCACTTGAGGACAAGTAAAATTCAGGTTTGGGGGTATTTGATGAGTGCCAAATATTGCATATTTCTACATCTATTCATTGGCATTTAACTCTTCTTTTGTGCTCAGAAATCAGATATTATCCCAGATTCTGTATTTTCTTTGTTTTCAAGAATAAATATTTGTACTAATTAATTTTATGTTTTTAGGTAGTAAATAAAGTTCGGAGAATTTGAGGAGCCAAAAGAGCAGAAAATTGGAGAAGAGCGTCTATGGAACAGGAAGCCAAAGCCCGCGCGCGCATCAGTTGCAACCCAACAAGTAGCAACCCATTTACAAGACATGGGCGTGAGCAGTCCAAGACCCGGCCCATAATCCAAATCCAAGACCCGTTTTATTCTGAGCCATTGAGATCTCCATCTTCTGCATCCAACGGTCGCTCCATCCGTCCCATCAAACTTTGCTACTCCCGCTTCACACCGCAGCCACCTATATATTCTCCCATCAACCAAAACCTAACCTCATTTCTCTTCTCTTTCCCCTTCACCCGACAAACCCAGAGAAAGCCTCACCTCCTTCTTCCCCCCATGCAGTTTGCAGAGCCACCTCCACCGTTTCTTCCCGACACCACAGACCACCAACAAAGACCAAAGACATCCGCGCCTTCCCCTTCTCTAGCTCCAGCTATCTCCACCACAGCTTCTCCCAACCCTAGAAGCTGAGCTAGAGATAAATGGAATTAGGGTTTGTACAAAAGCTCATTAATGGAGTTGCAGAGCCGATTTTACAGAGGGAACAACAAATTCAGAGGGTGATGGTGAGAGGGTATTCAATTATTTTCTGTTTTGGAGTGAATTAGGGTTTGACCTTGCATGTATAAATAGAAGAGGTAGTTTGATGTTTGGGGGCATGCCTGGGCTAGCCAGAGCACCAACTTAGTTCAATTTGTGTTTTAATTCATTTAATTATGTTCTAAGTTCAATTGCTAGGGTGTTGTTGAAACCCTAGCTAATATGTTGAGTAAATCATATTGATGTTGCTATTATTACTGTGCTTAATAGAAGTAGGAGTATAGTTAGCTAATTAATCCAATTCTCCTGTGATTGGCTGTGCTGTAAGAAGACAGCCAATACTAGGGGAGAATTAGAGTGAAAGGTTAATCAATTCTCCATTAGAAACTTCCATGGAAGAAGACAGGTGCTTAATAGATTAGGAATGTTGTTTAGCTAATTAACCAAGGAACCTGTGATAGAGTGTACTGTAAGAAGACACTCTATACTAGGGGGAATTAGGAAGATTAGTTGATACATCATACCTTAGAATCTTCCTTGGGAAGATACACGAATGCAACATAAGTGGAATTACCTTAGCATAGGATCAAGTGGTGGAATCAAATACCCTGGTGTTCTCCAATTAGTTATAACCCGTTTGCTGCCTTAGTTTAGAGTCACAACAACCTCTCAGTCGTTTCGACACCAAAATCAGCTCACTTTTGTTACAACTCTGTCACTTCTTAGAAATCAGTAGAGAGTAAAGCCTTAGATCAACTTCTACAACACCCCATTTCCCTGTGGATCGACCTGTGCTTGCCCGTGTCTCCAATAGACACTGTGCACTTGCAGTATCACAAGTAGGCATAAAAATAAACCCCTTTCGCAAGCCTACCATAGCACTAGGTAGCACTATTAAGAATAACACTACCTAGCGCTATTAAGATTAGCACTCAACACTATTAAGATTAGCGTTTTTGTTGTTCCACCACTACACTTGCACTTCCATCCACAATTCCAAATGCTGAGGTGGCGTGGAAGATGGAACTCTTCCACCATAAGACTTGATCTTACAAACAAATTGCCAAACCTTGATCTTTGATCTAAAGGGAAATCAAGTAGGCTTAATTATCTGTTAGAGGAAAATTGGTATCAAAAGTATTAATTTAGGTTGAATCAACTCTTAGGATGTAAAGGACGCCAGCTAAGGGAATCAATTGCGTGGAGCCCTTACGGGGTTCAAGAGATGTTAGGAGCGCGATTGTAACCGAATTGCTTGAAGGGTGGATTCGCTCTCAACTGCATTCCAGTCTGAAGATGATATTAAGATATTATTTGTAGCGGCTTAATATAGTTTGGTGTTCAACTCGGATGAGTTCCCGGGGTTTTTTATGCTATTGCGGTTTTCTCGTTAACAAAATTCTTGTGTGTGTGTGTGTAATTTTTACTTTTCCGCGTTGATTGTTAAAAGTACAACATAGGTTCATACTCCTATCACAATGGAAAAGTTGGTGGTGTACTTGGTACCTTATCATTTTTAATCCGTATTAGAGAAAGTTCGTGTAATAGTGGTGTCACTATCGGCATGGCGATCTCTTGCTTTGATAGGAGCAGTCAATTTACAGATTCCGAGTGTGTTCTAGAAACCATCGACAATGATCTGAATATTGATTTAAAAAAGTCACTGATAATCTTTGTTATGAAAAACAATGATTGATAAAGAAAATTGATGGACTTCACTTTATATCAAGAATTCTGACCTTAGTTAGATGATCAAATCCGCATTAACAAGGATATTGTTTCCATGTTAGCTAAATCAAAGGCTACCTTAGAAAGATTTCTCGAGGATTTGAAATATGAAAAAGAAACATCTAACTCCTTGAAGGGTCCAAGTCATTCATCTCTTGATTCTTGTTCACAATGAAGTCCATAAATTATGAACAATGGAGATTTCAAGGGAGATTTAGACCCGAATGAACACATATTTCACTTCAATCGAGCAAATGATTGCTCTATACATTTACAATATTGAGTAGAGATAAGGAAGATGGTGGTTTAGGATTAAGGGACTTAGAGTGTTTCAATAAAGCTCTTCTTTCTAAATCTGCTTGGAGAGTATATGTACTAGAAGCTCAGACATTTGGTTTAAAGCTATGAGTGCCAAATACTATCCTAATAGTGACATATTTTATTATACAGTTAAGGATGATTCTTCTTATGCTTAGAGAAGTATCAGTTCTCAGATTCAGTTCATTAAAAAATAATAGATTCTGGAGTCTTGGTGATGGTTATTTGATAAGGATTTGGAGGGATATATGGGTCCCTGGTCTTCTTTCTCCTCCTGAGACAAAAAACAATGCAGTAAATCTTCGTCTTATGTGCTGGTTAAATATCTGTTCATTCAAGGAACAAATGCTTGGAATGTCAGTCTTTTGTATGAACAGTTCTCTCCTAAGCTAGCAAGTACCATAACCAGAATATCTATTCATCCTCAACAATCAGATAAACTCATTTGGAAGAAAGTAATGGTTCGTTTACAGTTAAATCTGCTTATAAGAAATTATATTCAGATGCTCATGGACAGTCAGATTTCTCTGATGAGATGAAGAAAATTTTCTCGTATATGTGGAAGCTGCCATTAGTTCCCAGAATAAAACACTTTATTTGGAAATGTCTTAGAGATATCCTTCCTACAAAAGCTAAAACCCTTTGATACTCTGCAAATGCTGATATAAGTTGCCCCATGTGTAATACCTGTATTTTTATTCACCTTTTTGGGTCGGGTTTTTCCCAACTTAGCTAATTAGCTTGTTAATTTGAGTTGTTGTTGTGAGGCTTATTTTGCGTTATCATAAATAAGTTGTGACACTTGATTAGATATTTAAAAATCGTTTTCCTATCATTTAGTTAAAATGTATGATGGAAGTAGTCAACTAACTATGTTTTGACAACTAAATAAATTTGAGGAAAATCAAAGGACATTTAAATTAAAATAAATAAATAAAATAATAAATATAATGTGTTATTATTAGTAGTAGGTATTATTATTATTGTCATTAGTGTGTGTGTAGTTTATAAAAATATAGAGTAAAAGAAAGGGAAGAGTTATAAAAATGAGAATGGGAATCATAAACTAGTAGAGAAAGGAGATGGAGCTAGGGTTCTTGAGGATAAATCTTAATTAGTCAAAATCAGTAGAGGATCAATGAAATTAAGGTAGAATGCAAAACCCTTTCTCTTTGATGTTTTTCTTTGGGTGTTTAATTTATATGATTTTCTAATGTTAGGTTTCAGTAATTTATTAGTATAATTATCTATCTTTTATTGATGACCAGGCTTCTGTTATTGATAGATAACATGATTAGGTACATATCGTTAAAATTTGAAGTTCATCCACCGTAAATTCACCGTTGAATGTTTGTTTGAATCTGGGTGATAGTCTCCGAATTTCTGGACAGTTATGTTTTGCTATGGTTTTGGTGTGTTTTGGCAATCTTGATGATTTTAAAATGATTTGGAATCTTGACAAAAGTTGTAGCCATGTATTATATCTTTCATTAGGCTTTGGATTTGTTCAATTTTAGGTTATTATGAATTTATCATGAATTGTTTTGTAATAACACTTAATCTGCCCAGTTTTTATGTTGAATTTTTAAAAATCATATCTTTTGTTTAAACCGTTAGTTTTCTGTAAAATTTGGATATGTTATAGATAAATATGTCACAAATGTTCATCTAAAATTTTAAAACGATCGGATGAAGTTATCATTATGAAACATATAAAATAAAATTTTGCAGTTTATGTGTTTGCTTAAATGCTTTAACGAATTACATTGTTAGTTGGGTTGTGAACTTATAACTTGTTGATGAAGTGGTTTGAAATATCAAGATGTATATTGTATGATAAAATAATTTTATGAATAATTGAATATGCTTGTTTGGATGACGGTGCCCGTACCGAGGATATACGGATAGGTGGGGCACGACCCAAGGATACTCGTGCAACGGTAGTGTGAATTTATAAATGAATGAATATACTTGTTTGAATGGCGGTGCACGTACCGAGGATACACGGATAGGTGGGGAACGACCCAAGGATACTTGTGCAAGTGAGGTTGGCGGTCCCGTCTTTGATACACGGATAGGCTGGGGCACGAATAGAGGATACTTATGCATTTAAGAGGATTTGATAGATTGTGAGTTTAATTTTGATGAACATATATATAATTAAATCCTTGAAGTTGCACTGGATATTCTTGTTGTACATATTCTCTTTGACTGGTTGGCATGTTTTCATATATTTTGAGAAATGGACCGCATTCTATTGAGCTGTCATCTCACCCCAATTGACATTCTTTGCAGATTTATGGAAGTTGGAAGTGGAAGCTAGAAATGAGTAGCTTAGTGATTGCATTTTTTTCCTTGTATTGTTTGAAGTGTAAATCGAATTAACAAAAAATGTTTAGTTGAAAATGTTTTGAATGATGTTTAGTTTTAATTATGTCTGGTATAAAAGTAAGTTGGCAAGATTAAATATATGCATAAGTCTCGTTCCGACCCGTAACACTTTGAGTTCGGATCTCTATACGGGTTTGACCCTGGTCCGGAACTCGGGGTGTTACACCATGTGTGATCTCTCTCAAGAAAGTGCTTCTCATATCATATTGCATTGGCAGTATTCCAGAGAAGTTTGGTTTGGAAGTACCGGTTTGCAATTTGATTCTCAAAGTTTGATTGGTCAAGAATGTTCGAATTGGATTTCTCAGTTTAGGCAAAGGGATATTACTTCAGAAGTTCTCATTTGAAGAATGGTTACTGCTTGGCAATATGTAAAGAAAGATGCTCTAAGGTTTTTGATTGGAGCCTCTGGGTTTTGCGGTGTTGGATCTGGCAGTGGGGCCAAGTCCAACTAGTTGGGTTCAGGTAGGGGCATGGGTCCGGCTTTCGCGTATCAATTTTTTTTTTTTGAGACTCAGAAACTTATGTACATGATTTCTAAAGTAACCTTAGAGCATGTAACAACTAGAAAAAAAACAACCCCTAACTTTCTCACTAGAAGAAGTTAGAGCTCACTTAAAATGGACTCCCCCTGTGCAGGGTGTTTTTACTGTTAACTTAGATGGTTCCTTTAATCATACTTATTAAAATGCTGGCACTGGACTAGTTCTTCGTAATTTTACATGTACAACAAGGGGAGAAAAATGCACCTACATTTAGAAAGATCTAAGTCCGGAGCATGTGGAAGGACTGTCCCTGCTAGAAGCTGTGGAGTGGATTGAGCAGCTGAAGTGAGAAGCAGTTAACTTTAAAACTGATTTCATGATTCTGTGGAAGCTATCACTAAAGGCCAGTTAAACATAAACAGGAAATTTCACAATTTTATTAGGGATGTCATTTTATGTTTTAAGAAATTCAAAAACTGGAGTTGTTATCATGTTCCAAAGGAACAAAATAAAGTGGCAGACATTGTTTCTAGGGTAGATCGCACTGAGAAGCTAAGAAAACAATGGTATGATATTCCACCTAATTGTATTTCAGATCAAATCCTTCTTGCAATGAAGGGGATCTCTGTTTAAATCAATGAACTTTCTTTCGTATAAAAAAAAAAAAAAAAAAAACACGGACAATACTTCGATCATGGCAAGATTTTTTCAAGCAGTTTACAAGAAGATGCCCTTCCATCAAACTCAATCAGAACATTCGAGGAGTTGAAATTATTGTTTATTCAAAATTACTCCGGTAACATTAAACAATGGGATGTTCTAGATGATATTTGCAAGATCAGTCAAGGAAGTGACAAAATTTTCACTGATTTCCTAAGACGGTCCAAGGCAGCAGCTGCCCTGGTTGATAAAGTACATGAAAAATGTTGTGAAAATTATCCAGAATGCCCTTCATAAAGGAGAAATTCGCGAGTCTTTAGATGAAGTGTATACCAGAGAAGGAAAGTTCGTCAGAAGGGAACAAACATGATAACCTGAATTTTCCTGCTCAGACCATAAAGTATACTCAGGAGAAAAGAAAGATCTCTCACCTAAGTCGCTGAATCAATAGTCAAAGATGAAAAACTTCAGAGAAGAGCCTGAGCTAAAATGGAAAAAAGAGTCCAAAAACTTCCTAAAGATGAATGCCACACCTGAAGTAATACAAAAATATAAGAAAGATAAGTCATTCTTCTTGCCACCTAGCTAGGAAGTTGAGGACATATGGAAAAGGAAAGTCTTATTTCTCCTATAACAAAACAAATGGACATCTCACCAACAAATGTAAGAATATGATAAGGTTTATAGAAAGTATGGCAAGAGAAGGACGTCTGACAGAGTTTGTACTCCAAGAACAAGAGAAAACTAAAAAATCCACAATAATTGAAAGTCAAGGGATGTATTAATATGATAAATTTATCACCTAGAGTCAAAACATACCTACCATCAAACCATACTGACAGAAAGCGAAAGTATCTGGAGGTAAATATCACGGGTCTTCATCTTAGCTTTAAAATATTGCTTCTACCACCGAATGACATACGATTCACTAAAAAGGATCTAGGTGGGGTTACTTTCCCATATTCAGACGTACTGGTGGTCGATCTCATTATAGATGACTGAGATTGTCGTAAGATCCTAATTAATTAGGGGTCTACCTGTGACATCATCTATATTCAATCAGCTGAGCAGATGAGGCTGACACATGACGATATTCTAAATAGTAATGGCTCAACTATTGTGGGCTCTAATGGTTCAAAAACACATCCCATGAGAGAGGTAACTCTCACAGTTGAAGCGGGCCTAATTAAAATGAATGAGGTGTTCTTGGTTCTCAACAGCAAGTCAACATACCATGTGATTCTGGGAATACATTGGATCCATGCAATGCAAGTTGTACCATCGGATACTAAAATTTATGAAGAACCAAGGTGAGTATGTCATCAAAGGCAACCAATCTGTGTTAAAAGAATTAGCCGTTCTCTATCTATCTCTCATTTAGCAAGAAAGCCCCATGAAATTTTTAGAGGATAGCAATTAAAGGTGTCGGGGAAAATCTCAAAGCTCCTGAAAGCTAAATCAGAACTTAATTACCTGGAAGCCAAATAATAATATGGTCAGCATGCCCTAAACGTAAATCCTAAATCCCAAAATGATCTGGTTATTTACCATACAGATTATTCGAACAAGACGTAATTGAACTATTGGAAGAAGTAAACCTTGGTTCAGAAAATGAACCAAATATAACCTATCTGGGAAAAGATGTCACGGCTGAAGAAAAAATGGGTTTACAATAATTTAAGAGAATATGAACCTCTTTGATGGGAAAATGTCAGATATAGTGGGAATCGATCCAAGCATTGCCTGTCACTCGTTGAACATTAATCCGGACTTCAAGCCAATGGGAAAAAAATATCAAAGATAAGATAAGATGCAGTAAAAGTCGATGTTCAGAGAATGCTAGAAGCAAAGGTGATAAGAGAATGCAGATATCCAGAATGGATACCGAACATTGTGGGTGTATTGAAAAAGATCGGCAAGGTAAGAGTCTGTATGGACTTCACAAACTTGAATAAAGTCAGCACCAGAGACAGTTATCCTCTGCCTGACATAGAAATGACAGTAGAAGTTCTCTTAAAGTACGAGAGAGTATCCTTTATGGATGGATATTCAGGGTACATTCAGATAACCATGAATCCAAAAGATGAGTATCATACTACATTTATCACGAACGACGACCTATTTTTTTTGAAGGCAATGCCCTTTGGTCAGAAGAATGGAGGATTGATGCGTGTCGTTATCACAACAAATTAATTAATATTTTTCCACCTAATTAACAAGTAATATAGTGGTAGTTAAGTTCGTTCCCACGAGGAGCAAGAGGTTCTAGTTGTCTTAATTGTCACAAAAAGGGGGGATGTGTAAAACAAAAGAAAGTAAACAAAGCAATTAAAAGATAAAGTTGAAATCAATAAGAGAGACAAGATCAAGGAATCCTTCTTCGTTACAAAACAATGATTCAAGTTATGTTTTTCATCCACATGTTATTAGTCACAGATTATCACCAACCGTGGATAGCAAAGGTTCGCTTAGCTAGCCCCAAAATCCCTTATTTCACCGAGTAACAAGTCCGCTTAGTTATCGATTCTATTCAAAAGAACCACCTTGAGGTTCGCTTACAAGATGTAATTCCCGAATGCATTAAGATCTATGAATTTAGGTTTAGTACTAGTAGTTAAACTCGGTTCGCTTGGTCCACTTTCTAGCGTTGTTTTTACACACAATCGCTCCACGGAATCCCTCCGCAAGGTCTCGTGTTTGCTACTTATGTAAAGAGTCAAGAAACGATTACTTATCTCCTAACTTTCACTAGCTTTAGATCAAATTAACAAATCAATTTAGCGTGCACTCTAAACAATCTATCAATCAATCATGAATGAATAAACATTCCTATTAGTAAAAACAAACGATAATCATGTGAAAAACTTCAAGATAGAATTGAAACAAAACTCAAATCATATATTAAGAACTAGGAATTCATCCTCAATCAATAAGAAAATTAGCTACTCATGTTTTTGAAATTCACACAAAATAATTAAAAGGAGAATTTTCAAGTTCACACAAATAATTAAGAAGAAAAATTGAAAGCAAAAACACAAGTGTTGTGTGTGTAGAGAGGTGTGTAAAAGATATGTAAAAGTGTGTAGAGAACTTCTCTACTTATAGGCTTCAATGTTCTCCATATCTTCCAAGGAATAGAACCCCTTTCCTTTAATAATTCAATTTCCAATTTCAAGTCTTTCTCATCTTCCATCTTCTCTTTCCAAATTTGACCCAAATTCTCCATCCAATTCCAAGTCCAAGTATTCACACCCATGAGAAGAATCCAACACAAAAAAATCTATAATTTTGGTCGCCGGAAAGCTGGTATTATGGCCGGAATCCGGCACCGGAAAGTATCTCAGGTGACCGGCAAAGTCAAACCAGTCACCGGTCAACGAGTCAAATCGGCGAGTCAGTCGGGTCAACCGATCCAGAGAGTCAGCCGGGTCAACCCAGAAATCAGACCGAGTTAAGGTATGAGTCAGTCACTGACTCAGCTGATTGAATGAGTTGGTATTGGCCAAGGCCATTGCACTAGCCTGAACTTGTGCTGCACCATCATTGCACTTCAGCTGGGAAAATCTAGCCATGATGGCTGTGACTTCATTCCACAGCTGCATCTGCCTCCAAAACTCATTTAACTTCATGCTCTTCCCTGCAGCTCCAAACACAGCTCACAACACAATTACCACCAGTGCCTTCATGGCATCAGCACAACTTCCTCCCTGCATCTCCAAGCTCGAATGCACAATTCTCCGGCAAGTCTTCTCATAAAATCGTCACTACTGCCAGCCATGGGTCTCCCTGTCTTGTTCTCAACTTAATTCCATCAAAACATCACCATTTAGTTCTCCTTACCTCCTCCAGCAGCTCCAGGTGAAACTCAAATGCAAACGCCATACTACCAAACCATTCCTCCATATTCTCAGGCACTGCTCCATTCATTTGCATTGCAACTCCATTAGCAAGCTCACAGCATCACTACTTCCTGTCAATCCCTGGCAACATCATACTTCCATGTATTGCATTCACCATAAGCAGCTCAAGAACCATCTCCTGCAATATCTTGCACAGCATCACTGGCTCTTTCCTTCTTGTCTGCAGCCGTTTCACAACCCATCCTGCAACTGATAATTCATCGTTACTGCCATTACCCACAACATCAACACAGCTTAACCCTTATCTTGACAAATCATTTACATCTCATCCACCATCGTTACGTGACAACACCATCTTAATTGATTTCTCAATTCCTGCAATGTTTCAGTCTTCACTGTAGCTTCAATTTCCTAGCATCAGGTTCATCCCATTAACAGCTACTCTCGATTTGATTCATCCACATAACCCTATTCAACAACCATCTAACCTGTCTTGATTTTTCGGCCACAAAACCCATTGTTCCTGAGCCTAGTAGACTCTCAATTTCCTTCTCTTCGTCTTGATTCATTCTCGGTTTCATACCCATTCCACTAGAACTTCAACAAATACCACCATCTTCGATTCAACAGCACATTCATCAACATCTTCAATTTCTGTTACAGATTCAGCAACCTCAGATCCCCTTTCTCATCATCTCTGAATCGCATCATCAACAACCCTGAATTTATCTCTTCTATAGCATACCCTTCTTCTCAGCTTCTCGGATTCAGCCATAACTTCTCCACGAAATTACCAGCATCATCATCATCTCCGTTAGTTCAATACCCATGTTCTTTCTCCTCTCTGACTGCAACCCATCTCAATTTCAGCTTCATCAATTCTCCCTGTTCGTTCATCGACCTGTTCTCTATCTGGTCGGAACCAGCAACGTCTCAATCGATTCACAGATGCAACATCGAACCCTAATTTCAATTTCTGTCTGATCTTCTGAGTTTCGATCTGCTTTTCTATCTTGATTTATCAACCAACAAACCCATTAATCCCTCTCCAATCTCTCTCGATTTCTGACGCAGCCGCTGTCTGCGTTTCTTCTCAGTTTCAGGTGAGAATGAATAAAAGGAAGAGTAAAGTGTTTCTCGATTTAGGGTAAGGGTAATAAAGCTGGGTCTATATTCAGCATCCGGTCACTGCTAAGGGTTAACCAGATGACAGCCCCTTAACTTTGAATCGGCTGTATTTAGTGCTCCTTCAAAACAGAGTTGCCCCCTAACCATGACTGGGCTCCAAATAGTATTCACCCCTGAAATGACAATTTTGCCCCTTTTTCTCAAATTGGGTGATTTCTTCTTCTTTTCCTCCGTGTGACTCCATAGTAGCTATAAAACTCAAAACAAGCGTAAAATACATAATTTACAAGAAAAATAGCAAAGAAAGCATAAACAATAGATAGTAAATAGGATGTATTCTACACCCTATCAAGGATCAACTTATCATAGGTTGGTCAATATGATGTTTAAAGATTGTTAGAGCATTTCTCGGTCAAACTCACAAGTGTTTCTATCTAAAGCTTGTTTTCAAATTTAGTTGTCAAAATTATATCTTGATTTTTCTTGTCTACAATTAGATAAGTCTAGGATTAGGATAAAAGTGTGGAAACGAACATCGTAGCAGTCATTATTGTGTAATTTGCATTCTACCGTTTGAAGGTGAAGATCAAGCGAAGCTTTTGGAGAACTTCTTTAACAAAAGGTAAGTGAAGACTGAACCACCTATATCTCAAGTTATATTCATCTTTCTATCTATGATACATTGTCGCATAATTAACTAGACTATCATAAGCATATCAAGAATTTCGAGTCAACTTTATCTTGGTAATTAGTTCTCGAAATATATATAACTAAGCTTAAGGAACATTTTTTCATACTGGATGAATTTTGGTTAAGGACAATTTATTGTTCGTAATCTAAATTATGATTCAAGATTATCATTCAAAAATAGTCTGGAATAATGATATGTGTCATTGGAATGTTTCTAATTGATCTAGAGAGAAATATAGAACTCCTGTAAATCTGGATACATGACAATATGCATACCAGTTTCACAATCTGGGAAAACTGTTATAGGACCGAATCCGTAATACATGTACTCAATACACGTACCGACATAACTATAGTTCGGCAACGATTTAGTGGTACGCATACTCGGTATCCATACCCCAAAAAGTCTGTGAACTCGTGAACCTGGAATGGTACACATACCTATATGTCTACCGAAAAAGAACTATTGGTTTTAAAACCAGTGTGGTATCCATGCCTGGTACGCAAACCAAAAAAGTTCTATATTTTCCAGAACTTATATTTGTCTTAAGGTTACACATACCCGGTACATATACCATGACAAATATAGTCACGGACAAGGCTGAGTACACGTACACGTACCCGGTACACGTACTTGCCCTATCAAATATTTTCAGATGCACATAAAATTATTTCCATGAGATAATTAGCATTTGAATAAATCTCTAAGAACACTACATAGACATGATCGATCACATTATAACCTATGTTTGTGACTCAAACTTAAAAATCTTAAGTGTTTATGAAAATGATTAAGATTATGGTTTAATCGACTAGTTTCAGATAACCGTTTATGAACAATGTCTTTGTACACGAATCGGTTACGATTCATCCTAACCAGAGTGTATATCTTGATATGTCAATTTCATCTCAAGGATTCATGTAATGGTGGATATTATTTGCATGGTTCCAAAGCTATCTTAGCTTAAACCTAAAGCAACCTATGGTTTGAAAGTCTATAGAAGGGGAACTTCAAATAACTGGGATCTTTGAATCCCAACACTATCTATGTGTGTCCTAGTTGTAAACTAGAGTTTTCCTCTTCCTAAAACCATTTTAGGGTTTGATGACTAAAAAGACTTCATAGGGATTCTCGTGAAGCCAGGTCCAACTATCTTTTATCTAATAGTTAGAGTATCATGATCTTGATTGATTGTTGAGCTTCCTCCATCAATAAATATAGATAGATATCATCAAAGTTCCGTTCATCTCAGACTTTGTTGATTCCACAAGTTTAATACTTGTGAGGTAAATAATAGTCTAGGTTGCTCTTCGGGAAGCATAAGTCCGGATTTTGAGTTTAGCCAGACTTAGTCTATTGCTATCGATTTCCAGTCTCATCTTGATCTATGATCAAAAAGGAAATCACACATATAAGCTTATTTGTGGGAGGTAGATTGGTTTAAAGTCTTCAATTAAGTTGAAGCAACTCTTAGGCTGTTTTTTTTTTAAGGACGTCAGTTAAGGGAATCATTTGCGCGGAGTCCTAGTGGGATTAAAGAGGCTTAAAGAGCGTGATTGCAACTGAATTACTGTGAGGGTTTAATTTGGTCTCAACTACATTCTAGTCTAAAGTTAAATGGTAGTAGGCTAGTGTCTGTAGCGGCTTACTACAGTTTGGTGTTCAATCTGGACTAGGTCCCGGGGTTTTTCTACATTTGTGGTTTCCTCGTTAACAAAATTCTTTTTCCGCATTTTATTGCTTATCTTTATAATTGAAATATCACATGTTGTACGTTAATCAATCAAAGTAGATAATCCATCCTTATAATTGAAATATCACAGGTTGTCCAAGAACTCTCACACGTATCAGGTTCACGGATTTGGATCTGTAAAATTTCTGTGAGAGAAAGAGATATAACTCTAAATATTATTCCTTGATTGAGATTCATCAAGTTCAACTCTCATAATTGTATTTAAGTTTGTCCAAATAGGTTGTCAAAGAAAAAGTTGGTGGTGTATTTTGGTACCCCCAGTGTTTTCAAAGATCTTATTGGAAGCACAATGAAATCCTACGTAGACGATATGGTCGTGATAAGCAAAGAACCAGAAAATCACATACAAGACTGTCCTTAGAAAGTACAACACAAAGATCAATCGTTTAAAATGTGCTTTTGGGGTCCAGAGCGGGAAATTCTTGGGCTTCATGATCACTATAAAAGAGATAAAAGTTGATCCGTTGTAGAATAGAGCAATTATGTAGATGAAGCCTCCAACCTGCACAAAAGATATACAACATTTGGCAAGAAAACTGGCAACACTGAACATATTCGGTTCAGAACTGTCAGACAAGTGCAGACCATTGTTCAACATACTTCTCAAGCAGCAACACTTCCATTGAAGCGAAGAATGCTAGGTAGCACCTGATAATATTAGATCTTACTTGTCCTGTCCTCCTATCCTATCAACCCTAGTCAGAGTTGAAAATATCTATCTCTACATTGCAACCACTCAAAGTGCAGTTAGCGCAATATTACTAAGAGTATTAAACAATAAAGAGAAGTCAATCTACTTCATCAACAAGTCACTGACAGCGCCAGAGTCAAGATACTCACAGCTAGAAAAGGTGATCATTGTTATCTACTTCTATCAATATAGCTAAGACCATACTTTTTGAGTTGGAGGATGTATAATTATAGTAGTCACATAGTACCCAATAGGAAATGTTTTGTCCAAAGAAACGAAAACGGGAAGAGCCGCAAAGTGGGGAGTCCCTTGAATCAGTTCAACTTCGGATACAAAAATAGGAAAGCTATAAAGGCACAAGCTGTAACTGATTTCCTAGTTGAGCATCTAGGCTGTACTTTGGAGTATCTTTATGATAGCAAAGCCCACGGTTTGAATTCTTAACGAATAGGTTTGATGATGCTGTTATAAACTATTTTTTTTTTTTTTAACGTAAACAGTCTCATCAAAATCAGGTTTTGGAGATAGCATCATATTCTGATTTTTTTTGGAATTTTAAAAGAAAGGCACATACCTAATTGGGTCTAACATATTAAAATTTCATGAAAATCTAGCGGTGAAATCTCTATGTTTCATAATCATACATCGTGGAATCCTAATATATATTATGAAAACAAAATGCTTTTGTCAAAGGGGAATACCTGGTGACGCATCCATAATATGAAGACAATAAAATTATAAACATGTTAATCTTGAAGAAGTAATCCATGATCAATCTCGAATGATAAAAACATTTACACAGTTAGTATAGTCATGCCGATAACATGTTAAAATAGAATATAAAAGAAGAGAAATAGGACAAAAAAAAGTGATCTTATTCATTGGATATGAGATATATATTATACATAGAAATAAACCTCAATATATAGGCTAGGGTGTAAACCAGAAAATAACTTCATCGAATTCTCGTATGCATTTTCTTTTAGTCCAACAAACAATCAAGCAGAATATGAAGCGTTACTCCAGGGACCACTGTTTTTAAAAGGTTTACAAGTAAAAAAATTTATACTCTTCAATGACTCTCAGCTGACAACAAAGCAGGTAGAAGGTCAGTTTGAAACAAGAGATGTTTTGATGGCGAAATACAAAAGAAAAGTTAGCGCTCTAATATTCATCTTTGAAAAGGTGAGTATCAGAAAGATACCAAGAAATAAAACGCGACATGGATATGCCTTGGCTTTCTGGGATCAGTCATACCTAGGGGTGCACAACGGTCGGTTCGGATCGGTGTTCAACACTATCGAACAGAGAACCGTACAAATCGGTTATTTTCTTAGTAACACCAACTAGGAGTAATGTTATAGTTCGGGTCGGTTATAAACCGGCCGATTCAAGGTCGGATCGGTATGAATCGGTTCCCGATTTACCGACGATGGTCCATAACTAGAATCATTAGAATCAGAATTAGTTCAGGAACAAAGGAATTTCATCCTTCCTCTCTCAAATTCAATAAAAGCTTCCAACACTTTTATAATAAGCACTTTATTCTAGATCTGTATTCCTGTATAAACTTATGATTGCTTTACTTAAATCATGCCAACAGTTCAACCCATAAAAACAAAGAAATAAGAAACAAAGATCATCATTCATATAAGCAAAATCATCACACCATTAGAATTTCAGTGACATGCATCTATCCAACCAAATAATCAATTCTCTTCTCTGTATATCACCACCAACAATAAGTAAACTACCATACGGAGTAAAATTAACATCTTTACATTGATGTTGCTCATTCTTCAAAAGAATTAAACAAAGCAGTGTTAAAGAAAAAGCTACCCATCAGAGATAACAATTAATCAACACATAGGATCAAACCCAAAATCAAACTAAACCCTATTAATAAGAGAGTAGCTCAGTTAATTAAAATCAATCAAAAAAATCCAAACCAACTAAAACCCATTAATAAGAATAGCTCAATTAATTAAGAAATCAATCAGAACATCTAAATCAAATTAAATCCCATTAACAACAGTACCTTAATTAAAAAAAATCAATCAATTACGAAAATTTTCCCTTCCCTGTAGAATCCATTTGATTATCAACCAAATCAGCAAACACTAAGATTTCAGCTAGTAAAAAATTAGATTGATGGAGGTTGAAGATGAGATGATAATAAGTTAGTAAATTAGATGGATGAAGGTAGAAGATGAGATGATAATAGAGTCGCCTCTCTGTGAAAACTAGGTAAAACACTAGAAGATAGAAGGCTGCTGAATATTTAGGTAAAGTATTTATAGTATTAAATTTTTCTTAGCCATAGGATATCTGATCGGTCAGTGGTTAATAAAGTCGGTCGGTATTTTCTTACAACCGAGAAGCACCGTAAACTGGTCGGGTTTATAAAACAATAACCGTACACGGCTGTTAGCTTCATCGGGTTCGGGTTGTTTCAGTGAATTTTTGGGCGGTTCGGGCGGTTTGAGCGGTTTGGACGGGTCCGTGTGCACCCCTAGTCATACCTAGAGCTTGTCAAAGGATAATCAAGATTGAAATCCTTGAAAGGTCAACTATCAATGAGCTAGACACTATGGTGCAATGACTCAGAAATCAAACGCAACTTTAGTTGAAGTAGAAGGAACCTGGATGAAGTGTATTTTCGACTTCCTCGAGTCCAAAATATTGCCGGATTACCCGCAAGAGGCAAGAAAGATTAATACCAAAGCATCCAGATATCAGCTCCTAGATGGTGACATGTACAAAAAGACATACTTGGGATCACTACTCAAATGTGTAGCAGAAAAGCAGGGAGAACCAATCCTAGCAGAAATACACTTAGGAGATTGTGATAACCATGATGGGAAAATGTCTCTAGCTGAAAAGGCAAAATCCCAAGGTTATTTTTGGCCACACATGAAAGAAACTTCTGAGGAGATCAAAAATAAATGCGATTTATGCCAAAGGTATGATTAATCGATGCCAAATTTAAAATTTTCAAATTTAATTCTGGCAAGCATTAAAAGGTGCAAAGCAATTACGGAAAATGCAAGTACCATAATATGACCATGTAAGTCAGTTTACAGAAAAGTGGCCCTTCAACGGCAAAAGGAAGGAATATCCTGAAAGCGACTTGAATATAATACAATGATAATTAACATTGTGAGAATCTGAAATATGCAGATACGATAATAAGATACACATCAGCAGAAAACCTTCATAATGTCCTGACTCTGTGGCCATTTATAAAGCGGGCATTGGACATTATCGGTCTATTTACCACGATAACAGTTTCAAACTCACAATTTACTTTAAAAGCATATGAGAAAATGTTATAAATTAAAAGTTCAAGCTTTAAAGCTGAAATTGAACTAACACATCTGTTGAAATACATGGAGAAAATACCCATTGGTTGCCACAGATTATTTTTCAAAGTGGATTGAGGCCAAAGAGATGGTAACAGTCACAAAAAGTGATGTCATCAAATTCATGTGGGAACACATTGTCTGTAGATTTGGATTACCCATGGCACTAGTAGATGACAAAGAAACACAATTGTAATCCGAATGGCTAGCAGAGTTCTGCATAAACAAAAAAATACAACAAAAGTATACTTCTTAAACTACACAAAGCTTTAAATTATGTATACCAGAAAATGCTAAAAAAAATAACTTGGTAAAAGGAACGGACAATAGCTAATCTCTGAATGAATCAGGTTTAACACGCCATATTTCCCACAGGTAAACGGTCAAGCGGTAATTTAAAACAAGACTTTACTTTTAAATATAAAAAAAAGATTGATTTTGCTAAAGGAAGGTGAGCAGACATACTGCATGAAATTCTATGTCTCTATAGATCAATAAAAAAATATTCAACAGAGAAATACCCACTCTCTTTAGCATTCGGTATGGAAGCTGTCTTACCCAGTGAGCTTAAATTTCCGACCATTAGAACACTGTCAGCTAACTCAGGCAGATATGAATAATTATTTTAAAAACAATCGAAGAAGTCGATCTGATAAGAGAAAGAACATTGATACAACTGGAAACGCACCATAGGTGTATGAGAAAGAACCAGAAGCGTGTCAAACCGAGAGATCTGACAATTAGTGACTTGATACTAATAGGAGTTATATCCAGCAGCAAATAATATAAGCTGGGTAAGTTCTGGGCATCATAAGAAAGACCCTACATCGTATCTGAAAAAATGGACAGAGGGTCCTACACCAAGGTACTGGGTTTTCACTACATCCCTGTACTGAATACGATGAGCCGTAGCTCCCTTTTTTATGACGGCGACATAGATATACTTTTTTGTTTAGCTGAGGATGTGCTTAGTCGTGGAATCTCGAGACTGATGGGGAACAATTGAGTTATCCATATAACATTAGCCACCTGAAGAAGTATTATCAATAAAAAACTATTACGAAAGATGAAATGCTAAGATTGTAAACTACTGTTTCCTTTATGAAAGCGGAAATGCATTGATTTTATGAAAAACCCTAATGCTTAATTTTGTGAGAGCTGAAATGCTCATATACTTCAATTTGTGAGAGCTGGAGCGCTTACATACTATAATTTGTAAGAGCTGAAACGCTTAGATGCTTAAATTTGTGAGAGCTGAAACGCTCAGATTACAAAGTGAAGCTAAAATGATCACTCAAATAATATAAAGAAAACAACTCAGATTGACAGCTGAAAATAGTAAGTTCACAAGAATAAATCCCAGATCTCGACTAAATTAACAGGGGGTTAGTCCTCAGGTGAGTTGTGGGGAGTTTAATGTATTTTGAATCTTGGGGGTTTTGAGGGAGAATAAGAGAGTATAGGGAGTTTGAGAGAGTTTGGTGTTTTGAGTGTAGGGAGTTTGAGAGATTTGTAGTGAGGTAAAAATACACTGTAAACTCCCTAGAACTCCCCAGAAATCCCCAAAATGAACCAACTAACTAGCATTCTAGTTTTTACCACTAACAGGGAGTTCAAAAGTTTCTTTCAAACCCCCCCCACGACTAACGAGGTTTTATAGGGAGTTTGGGAGACTCTTCTAAACTCTCCCACGACTAACGAGGATTTTGAGAGACTCCTTCGAACTCCTCCATGACTAACGGGTAAAACCTGAACTACACCCCAACTCCCCTAAGGACTAACCTCATGTAAGTCTAATTTTATCTTCACATGCTAAGAATACATCTCTCAAAGAGTTGATCAGTAAAGGCACAACGAGATAAAACCTTTAATTGGTCGACTAAATCATAATAGACCATGCCAAGAATAACTTAAGAGCAACAAAGACTTATCCTGGTAAGAGACCTATGCCGTCATTCATACCAACATAATGAAGCTCTAGATCGGTATCTAGATGGTGCATAATAGTACCCTGACCAGATAACCTCTGAAGTAAGACCTGTCATCAGCACCACTGAAGACGATGAAACTAACATTCCCAATACAATCATAATAAATAAAACGATAAGAGAGAAAACAACTAAACAACAATACTAAAGGTATCCAAAGAAGAGAACTGAGGTCACAAAGGAAAAATGACCGAGCTGAAACAGTGTCTCACCTAGAAAAGACAAAGCTTCAAATACCAAATATACACCTGATACAGGTAAGAAAACAATCAAAGACACCTGAACACAGGTAGTCGACTATATAAATGGGTCTAAACCAATCACAGGAAATGACCAATTTCAATTTGACCACCATAAGGAAGAAACCTATTTTGAGGCATACAAAAAGGTTTTGAGGCAGCTGAAATTTATCAGCCGAACCTCTATGTTATCATCCGGACCTAGGCAAAAACATAGGTTCGGCTGAAATGCCTCAAAAAATCACGGTATGCCTCAAAATAGGTTTCATAAGGTGGACCAAAGCCCAAAAAGTCTCAAACATTGAAGAGGAACCGTTTTTTGGGGACCAGCCTTTTTTTTGGGGGACCATGATTTTATTTTGGGTAAAGACATTAGAAGTAATTCTAGGTCACCCCATATCTAGTTATTTATTTAATACCTAATCTACCCTCTTAATTAATTTTAGGTTATGATTAATGAAATGATTTAATTAAAAACAATTAGTGAGATTAAATTAAAAGATGGGTTTATTATTAGTTGAGTAGAATTATTGTGAGAGTAGAGTTAGAGAAGATGAAGGAGAAAAACATGAAAAATAATTTTTTTTTCCAATTCACCCCCTTTGAGTATTCAAATGATGGATTTTATCAACCACAACCGGAGGAAGAGTATTTGGTTGAACAAGTATGCTCCAAACTTAGATAATGTATGTTGAATTGGTAAAAACTTCCCCAAAAATGTAAAATTTTGAACTGGATTTTGAACAGTTCGGTTATTTTATATGAAGAACAAGTAACCGAACTCATTTGAAGGTGTATTTCGGTTGCTTTGTGAGGATGAACAAGTAACCGAACTCATCTGAATGTGTAGTTCGGTTGCCTTGGGAGATAAACAAGTAACCGAACTAGTTTGAAGGTGTAGTTCGGTTGCTTGATCCAAACACGCAGTTACCGAACTCCATATTAATGGAAGCTCTGACATGCAGCGTTATGTTCGGTTGGTTCGCAACTAACCGAACTTTACGTACAAATAAATTTTAACCAAGTGTATAAGGTTCGGTTGGTTCGCAAACCCGCATGCTTTTGCGATCCAACCGAACTAAGTTTAATAAGTTCGGTTGTTTCGCAAACTTGAGATCAATTGCACAACCAACCGAACTTAAAAAACAAAAATTTCTTATGTTTTTAACCGTAGAGTTCGGTTACATGGGAGTTTTAAGATTTTTGCGAAATAACCGAACAAAGTTGATAGAGTTCGGTTATAAGAGAAATAAAAATAATGGGAAAAACAATAAGGTTCGGTTACATGGCAACTTTTTTCTTATGTTTTTAACCCTAGAGTTCGGTTACATGGCGCTTTATACATTTATGCGAAACAACCGAACTCGTCGGTTCCAGAACATAGTTATAAAGCATATAGAATCGAACTCATCCAAGGTGTAGTTTGGTTGCTTTGTGAGGATGAAAAAGTAACCGAACTCATCTCGAATGTGTAGTTCGGTTGCCTTGTGAGATGAACAAGTAACCGAACTCAACACTCAGAACCTCCATTAAACCTCTCCACAACTTCCATTTTCAACTCATTTTGATGATTACTTCTCATTTTTTCAACCAAAAACAAACGACAAGTAATGGGTTTGTGAGAATATCTTTGCTAAAGATATAAATTAAGCTATATATATATATAGAGGTGGTGGTGGTGGTTGTTGGTGGTGGTGGTAATCGGGGAGGTGGTGGTGGTAATCGATGGCGGTGGTGGTGGTGGTAATCGGCGGCGGTGGGCGGTGGTGATGGTCGGAGGTGGTGGTGGTAGTAATCGTCGGTGATGGGCGGTGGTGGTGGGAGGAGGTGGTGGTTATATATAAAGTGAGAGAGAGGTGGTTATTAGGTTGGTTTTAAATTAAATTAGGTTAAGGGTAGGTTAGTAATTTCAACGCATTAGGACACCCCTTATAATTAGAGGGAAGGTGGCCTAATAAGACCATGGTCCCCTCAAAAAACCCATGGTCCCCAAAAAATGGTTCTCGAAGAGAAAAGAAATCATCCAAGACAGATAGAGCCCAAAATCAAAGAACACGCGTCACCACGTCTTTCACATTTTACTAAAACCTAATCAACGGCTAACAAAACACAAACATCATACACATCTAACATGCAAACACACTTTACACAAATTTCCTCAGACAAATAAGCAGAATGGAACTAAAATCAAATCAACAGAGAAGAAGAAGAGAAAGAAAAAAAAAGAGAAGTCACTTTGATCACAGTAGAGAAGAGATCTTCTTCTTCTACTTCTACTAGTACCACACAGAAATCATTCTCAAAGACACAAATTCTATTCAAACAGACCTTATTATGTTCTTCTCTTCTATCACTTATTACTTTCACACTCTCAAAATTTCATCCCCAAATTTTTCGGGCGCCCAAATTTTGATCTCTTCTTCTTCTTGAATTTCATCTTGATTTGAATTGATTCGTCATGTGAATTCAGTGTAAATTTCTTTACAAGAAGAAACGAACAAATTTTATTAGATCTGGTGATTGGTTTTTTTCACTCTGTTAGGGTTATCTAGGTTTTTCTTTGGTTGATAATGGCTGTGAAAAGGGGAGCTGGAAGGAATAATGGTGGTTTTTGTGGATTAAGGCTACCAGTGATACTTCTATTGTTTTTCTCAGTTCTTGCTCCTTTGCTTTTTCTTACTGGGCGTGGAATTCATTTTAGGGATTCAACTGGTTAGTTATTCAACTTTAAATTTGGTTTTAATTTTTGTTCTTAGTTTTATTCAGATCTCATGTTCTTATTATACTCTGATTTTTTATAAATTTAAGTATGATTTTTAAGGCAGTGAATGTTTTTGTTCAGTTTGTTATGCAATTTGGTAATGTAATTTTGTTATTATGCATCGGTAGTCTGTGCAAATTTTCTAAGCATTTCTATGATGAGAAGTCGAGTGTACTACGTTCTAGCTAAACAATGATATGGTTATTTAGTGTAAGACACTAGGTTTAGAAAGACAGATTCAGAACTCCTTAAGTTTTGTTGTTTGAGTACAAATGTATGTCTATTGATAGGCTATACTTACCAACAACCCTAGTAAACTTTAGTGTTCTCTTGACATCTCCTTAGAAACCTAAACATCTTCTGATGTAATTTCACCTCCTTTATTGGATCTCATAGCCACGCCCTTTCTTTTTCAGAAAGGGCTTCAATTTTCTTGAAATTGGAGTGACTTCGGCATTTCATGTTACTCATTTGCTTCAAGGAAGGATTTTAATAAATAAAAGGAGATTGATATCTGTTGTCTTTTCTGTCTTTGGGAAATAGTGTACATGTTTGTGAACTTGCTATTTTAGTTGGCAGTAGATGAGACAGTCAGATAATCAAAGTTTGATGTTTCAGCGCATTGATACAAGTTTCGGTTGGATTCTGTTTGAAAGGATAAATTGGAAGTATGATCAATTTAGAAAGACAAAAGTAATTGTCTTAAGCAATAATGGAGATATTTCAAGTGTTCTGATACTGTGCTAAACGTCTAGACAGTTGCATATTTTGTGTTTGATTTGCTGAACTGAACCTAGCATTGGTTTAAGATAGATGGTTTTATTGATTTTCTCCATTTTAGTTTACTTCTACTACTGCTGATTTGATAGCTTTTCTATGATTCTATATGCAGATCAAAAGGATGTTACAAGTGGTAGTCAGGTACAGTTTTGTTCTTTGCCCTTCTGCTTTTAGATTCCTGTGGCGCGTGCTGTTGCTAGGCGGAGTACTGAATTTTTCTTAGTTGGTGCAGATTTCAAACTGGAGAGAGCGTTTGGCCATGCAACACTTAAAACCGCTCTTCTCAAAGGAGGCAAGTGGAAATTGATGAAACTTAACTTATTTGTTTCAATAGTGGCTATTTCATAGATATACTGGACATGTTGTGGAATTTGTTACAGGCAATTATTTCATGGACCCCCCATATCTTATATGAAATTTTTGTTATAGGTCCTTGAGACCATCACAGCAAATACACAGGACTTGGAACCATGGAGTCTTGATAATATGAGGAAGCACCCTTTGTCTTCTTCATGGGAAGTTGCTGGTTTGGAAGCTGACCAGAACAAAACCACTTTGAATGAGGTACTACTTCCTTGTCAACCCTAAAAGTACAATGTCTGTAAACTAAAGGGTACAAACTGTAGATTTGATTTATTTGAGTTGATGTGTATATGCTAGTTATCTTGACTATCCACATTTCATTATTTTCATTGTATCTCTAAGCCAAAAGACACAGCTTCAGATGCAGCAAAAGTTACTTCTCAAAATAAAGAGGAAAATGTTGCCAAGGCTGGTGAGTTTACGCAAGGATCATTTTTAATGATGGTTTATTTGGCTCTGCATCTATTATCTGGCCTGTTTTCTAAGAATTCTATTTCAACACAGGTGATCATTCTATACTTGCTGACACACCAGCAAAACAACAAAGACGGGTAATAATCTCTGTGGTGTTTTCCCACCGTTAGATACCGAGATTTGATAGAGAATGAAATGAAAAAATATTTATATATACAATTATTTTGATGGTTTTAATTCATTTCATTTATATTTAGGAGTTGGTTATATCTTCTTTTTATGATTCATGTAGCGATTGAGAGAGCAAAGGCGTGAAAAACGGGCCAATCAGTTGGTTCACCAAGATGATGAGGCGATTATTAAATTAGAAAATGCAGCCATTGAACGCTCCAAAGGCGTGGATTCTGCAGTTTTGGGAAAATACAGCATTTGGAGGAGAGATTTTGAGAATGAAAACTCTGATTCAACAGTGCGTTTAATGCGTGATCAAATGATAATGGCTAGGGTGTATTCAAGCATTGCAAAGATGAAAAACAAACTTGACTTATACCAGGAACTATTAACTAGGTTAAAAGAAAGCCAACGTTCTCTGGGAGAGGTGACTACTGATGCAGACTTACCTAAGAGGTACTTAGCATTTTCAGCCTGCTGTTTCTTTTAACGTTGTAAACATATGCTTGCTTCTTTATACTTGTTTCTTGTTCTGCCACATCACTCCCTACACTGGTGTTTCATTTTTTAGTGCACCCGAGAAAATCAAAGCTATGGGTCAAGTTTTGTCAAAATCAAGAGAACAACTCTATGACTGCAAGCTGGTAACTTTGAAGCTAAGAGCAATGCTTCAATCTGCAGATGAACAAGTGAGGAGCTTGAAGAAGCAAAGCACATTTCTGAGCCAGTTAGCAGCCAAGACTGTTCCAAATGGGATCCATTGCCTATCTATGCGTTTAACAATTGGCTACTACCTCCTACCTCTTGAAAAAAGAAGGTTTCCTAGGAGTGAAAATTTGGAAAACCCGAGTCTTTACCATTATGCTCTTTTCTCTGATAATGTCTTAGCTGCATCTGTTGTGGTCAACTCAACCATCAGAAATGCCAAGGTGAAGTAAATAACTCTAGTACTTGAATAACTCTTCTATCTCTGTAGTATTGCTGAAATTTGGAAATGTCTGCACTGTTAGCTGTTACTGCTGGGAAAAAAAAGGAACTTTTTTGTTTCGTTCAATTCATATTAAACTGTTTGGATGAATTTCAGGAGCCTGAGAAGCATGTGTTCCATCTTGTGACTGATAAATTGAACTTTGGAGCCATGAATATGTGGTTTTTGTTGAATCCACCTGGGAAAGCCACCATTCATGTTGAAAACGTCGATGAATTTAAATGGCTGAACTCCTCCTACTGCCCGGTTCTGAGGCAACTTGAATCTGCTGCTATGAAAGAGTACTATTTCAAGGCAGATCATCCCACAACACTCTCTGCTGGTTCTTCCAATTTGAAATACAGGAATCCAAAATATCTTTCTATGTTGAACCATCTGAGGTTCTATCTCCCACAAGTATATCCTAAGTTGAACAAAATCTTGTTTCTTGATGATGATATTGTGGTCCAGAAAGACTTGACTGGATTGTGGGCAGTTGATCTCCATGGAAAAGTAAATGGTGCAGTGGAGACCTGTGGGGAGAGCTTCCACCGTTTCGACAAATATCTGAACTTCTCTAACCCCAAAATTGCGAGGAACTTCGATCCCAATGCTTGTGGGTGGGCATATGGTATGAATATGTTTGATCTTGTAGAGTGGAAGAAGAAGGACATTACTGGAATCTACCACAAGTGGCAGAACATGGTAAGTGGTTATGCTTCAGAAGCTTGATTATCTTGTTTTTTTATCTTGTTTTGTCAGAGCAGACAACCGGCACCATAGAGTATACATAGGGACAAGGCATAATAACTAGGATTGAGAAATTAATAAAAGAAACCATGAAGTCAAATGAAATTATATTAAGCATGGGTGGTTTCTTTTTTTAACTTGGCCAGCTTGTTAATCTTTTAATCAACGTTATCTCGTACAGGACTAGCATATATTGAGATAACATAAACTCTGCAATTGCCCATGAATGGAACCCTAAGATTATTTATGCATGGATGCCTCTAGTTTGTTTCGGATAAATTCTGCACACGAAGCTATGCAAAATTAGACGAATGTGTACGAGTGTTTAATGTAAATGATGCTCATGATGTTTTCCACTTTTTCATCATTCTACAGAATGAAGAAAGGACGCTTTGGAAGTTAGGAACTTTGCCTCCTGGACTTATTACATTCTACGGGCTGACACATCCACTGGAGAAGACTTGGCACGTGCTCGGATTGGGATATAACCCTAGCATTGATCGCGCAGACATAGATAATGCAGCCGTTATCCACTATAACGGGAACATGAAACCTTGGCTGGAGATTGCAATGACCAAATACAGGCCATACTGGACCAAGTATATCAAGTACAATCATCCTTACCTTCGCAATTGCAACTTAAATGAATAAATACACAACAACGGTTTACTGACATCTGCCCAACGCCAGAACAGATATTCTCTCTTCCATACATTGGTTGTATCAAAAATGAAAATACATGTCATCTTCCACATTAGTTATTCTTCCCCCATGTCCATTCAGCATTCTTGCCATTGAATGAGTTGTTATTAACAGATTGTTTCGTGAGGTCAATTTTTTGTAGTTTTAATTTGTAATATGCCATGTTCAGCCATTACAGAAAAATATCCATTTTCCATGTACTACGAAACATTAATGAAGTTCGAATTAATATAGAACTATGACATGTGATATGAATTGAGTGGCCAACGGTCTACCTCCATTTCCAATTATCAGATCGAAACAAACCAATCCCTATTTAATGCTTAATGAATAGATCCTATATAGAGGTCAATCTAGCCGTGGCAGATAAAGAAAGAAAAAGTTCTAGAAGTTGATATTTCGTGATAGACTTATTTGGTAAGTAGAAGAAGAATGGAAGATGGATTATGACAGAGATAAATGGTAGCTACAACGTGTAGAGCCTCCAAACCTGTCATTACTGATGCGATAAGGTGAGTAGTTAATTAAACCCCAACAGACGGACGTGGAGATATTTTTCTTTATTTGTATGGTGTTCTAGAATTTACCCTTGTTCCCATACTGGTAAGTCCATGAGGTCTCTGACGAAATGAATGGTGTCTGTTTGGTCCTTCGACATACAATCGGTCATATGATGGAATGTTTTCGGTCGTGTCTGTCTCCAAGGCTCAGTAATTACACCATCTTTTTTTGGTGGATTAGTAAATAAATTGAATGCTGATCTTTACCTTAATGGGTTCAGTTATAGTTTGCTAGTTATTATTAAATATACGCCAACTCCTGTTATGGGAATATGAAAATTGTGCCAAGCCTAACGGTTGGTGAAGCTCATGCCGTATTCCTCTGGTAAGTGCACCTTTCACACTACTCATCTCCCATTTATCATTTCAATCTTAGTTGCTATAAAACCTTACTAAGTTCTTCAACGATTAACACCAATTTTCCGGTAAGAAAGCAGTACAGAGAAAAAAAAGAGAGTGACAATTTCATTTCAAATTCATGGCTCCCACACTCCAAGCATCAACAATTCAGCCAGTGGAAGTTCAAACTAATTTTACTCCAAACAAAGTACCAAATGAGTCCTGCAACAAAGTTGAAAACTTAGCAAGTAGTACTGATATTCAGTTGATTCCGCAAGAAGAACAGAAAGAAAATGTCAAACCCCTCCAGACCCTCCAAGATGAAAAGAAATGTGATGAAATCCAAACACCTCCAGACGAAGTGCCAAACGAGTCCAACAACAGAGTCGAGAGTTTATCGAGTAGTGGCATTGAATCTATTCCCAAGGAATACATTCGTCCTGAAGAAGAACGGAAGAGTATTAGCGATGTATTGGGAGATTATGAAAAGAAATGCGACATGGGGCCTCAAATTCCTGTTATAGATTTAAAAAATATGCATTCCGAGGATAAAATTGTGAGGGAGAAATGTATAGAGGAGTTGAAGATAGCCTCAGTTGAATGGGGTGTCATGCATCTTGTGAACCATGGAATTTCTTTGGATCTACTTAACTGCGTTAAAGACGCTGGTAAGGCATTTTTTGACCTTCCTATGAAAGAAAAAGAAGTTTATGCTAATGACCAGGCCTCGGGTAAAATCTCTGGCTATGGTAGTAAGCTCGCGAATAATGCTAGCGGACAGCTTGAATGGGAAGATTATTTCTTTCATCTTGTTTTCCCTGAAGATAAGCGGGATATGTCAGATTGGCCTAAGACGCCTAGTGATTATATGTAAGTTGTTCACAATTTCTTGCTTCTTTTTTTAACCATTACAAAGTGTTTAGTATATTTGTGCTAATTCAATGGCTCCTCCATGTAGCGAGGTGACAAGCGAATATGCAAAGCAACTTCGAGTACTAGCAACGAAGATTTTCTCGATGCTCTCGCTCGGTCTAGGACTCGAAGAAGGAAGATTCGAAAAGGAAGTGGGTGGACTGGAAGAACTATTGATGCAACTGAAGATAAATTACTACCCAAAATGCCCACAACCAGAACTTGCCTTAGGGGTGGAAGCTCATACAGATATCAGTGCACTGACTTTCATTATTCACAACATGGTTCCTGGCTTACAAGTTTTCTATGAAGAAAAATGGGTAACGGCAAAATGTGTACCGGATTCGATTATCTTGCACATCGGTGACACTTTAGAAATACTCAGCAATGGTAAGTACAAAAGCATACTTCACAGGGGACTTGTAAACAAGGAGAAGGTTCGTATTTCTTGGGCTGTTTTTTGTGAACCACCTAAAGATAAGATTGTTTTGCAACCATTGCCTGAACTTGTTACTGATTCGGAACCAGCATTGTTTACTCCTCGTACTTTTGCTCAGCATATTCAGCATAAGCTCTTCAAGAAGACTCAAGAAGCTTTGCTCACCTCCCCTAAAGAGTAATTAAGTCTGGTTAATTGCTAATCAATAATCAGTTGATTATATATTATTTATAAATAATTTTTATTATCTTTGTTTCAACTGGGAATAATTCAGAATGTAATTGGGTTTGTTTGTGTTCATTTATCAATTTTTACTCCTGCATGATTTATTTTCTTCCCTATATATATGTACAAGGCTTTTGAATTTTTCAAGCATACTGCTGCAAATGATGTTTTCTCGAATATTGCATGGATGCAGTCTCCTAATCTCAAGAATATTACAAGATTATCAAATTTTACGAGAGTTACCAAATTCCATATAATGGAAGAATTAATCTTGGTTGGTACTGGTAACTGTCTATGAATTTGGTAACTTCGGCAGCAACTCATGTAAATTCTAAATTTCTAACCTTTTTTTTTTCTTAGAAAAAAAGCAAGACAAAAACAAATTCGAAGACTCTTTAATATCCTCGTTTGATTGGGGCCAAACATTTTAATTGGCGGCCATAACTTTTTATTTGCACCCTAATTTTTTGAGGGCGTATTAATCCGATATTGAAAAGACTGTTTTACCCTTTACTAAACACAAATCTTAAAAATCAGTTAACTCTAATTAAATGCCTTAATTAGGCCCCCAATCTCATATACTTAAAAATCAGTTCTCTTTTTTTCTTTTCATCTTCCTCTCCCCCTTTCTCTTCTCCACCACCACCATTAACGACTCCACCTCAATTTTTTTTTCTTCAACCGATTCATCGTTTAATCGTCGATGTTAGAAGTGAATCGACGATTAACTTCTTCTACAAACATGGCTCGTACAAAGCAGACCGCTCGAAAAGCACTTCAAATCCCTAATCTCGTCGACACCGTCAAAGGCAAGGTCGTTGAGGGAAGAACTCCCAAACCCAAAACAACGAAACCCAAGGAAAAAATGGCTCCAATTAGAAGGTATGTGAACTTAAACCCACCTTGTATCCGATTTTTTGTTGTGTTTTGATTGTGAAATTGAGTCTGGTAACTGAAATTTTGCGGTTTCAGTTAAAGGGTCGTTACTATCGAAATGGAAACCCCTAACGACTTTTCATTTGCATGCATATTATATGAAAAATCGTTAGTGTATTAGGTTGAAGATGACGACCCTAATTCTGCTCCTTCTACAATTTTTGCCCTAGAATAGAGTCGTTAATGTTTTATGTTGCAGAGGACGACTCTGTTTTGCCGACCCTTTTTATTTCTTAACGACTCTAGATGGAACTCGAACAGCCTTCTGTTCCAAAAAATGATAGTGTCGTCATCTCAGGTCCCATAGAGTCGTCACTTAGCTATATGCCCTAGAGTCGTCAACCCAAATCGTAGGATCGTTATTGCCTTTTTGACGACCCTTTGTTATTTGGAAGGGTCGTCATCATATAACTTTGAGTCGTCACATGATATACAAGGGTCGTTTGTTTTGTAGATCATTTGAGTGACGACTCTTGAACTGATAACCATAAAGTTGATGTCTTATTGGGTTTTTTTGTTATTTTGTTTTGAATATAGTACCAACAAAACCAAAGACAAGGTTCCAATGACGATAACTCCTCCTTCCAAAGCTCCCCGCCACGATAAATACTTACTTGCCGGTCCATTATGTAGTTGCAGGATTTCCTACAACACACCCCTTATAATATTTTCTAGATCTAAACCTATTTCATAATCCAAATAAAGATTAAAGTGCTAAAATTGTAAAGATAGACACAAGGATTTTTTACATGGTTCGATCAATGTGATCTACATCCATGGTTCTTCACTATGATTATTGAATTTACCTAAGTATTACATTAAAAATCTCCATGAATGGATATTTTGTAGAGCTCTAGATCTAATTATTTGGGGAAGAAGATGATAAAGAAAAATAAAGTCTCTCCCTAAAAATATGTCTCTCTGAAAAATATGTCTCTCTTAATAAAATGTGTATCCTTCCTCTCTTACAAAATTGTCTCTCCTTTCTCTCTCCTGCTCTCCTCTTTATATAGGTGTTTACATAGTGGATGACAGCTCATACATAGTGGAGTACATCTCATATTTTCGCAGGCTCTTGATAATTTCGCAGGCATGCTAAGGAAATGAGTTTCGCTTGGTAAGAAGATGTGCTGTGCGAGATTCTGCTCCTACATTTTGCCTCTTTTTTCTTGAATATTGCTTGAAGAGCGATCTTTAAGAAAAAATCCGTTATTGTAGTAGTCTTTAATCTTTGTTGATGAAGGAACGAGCGAAAGAATACTGGACTTGAAAAGTACGTACTTGCCTCTATTCTTTTGTGAAGTTCCGGAGCTTTGCGAAGTAAATAAGAAGTATCATCTCTTGAAGTATGCGAAGTATGAAGTATCCTTGAAGAAGTATAAGAAGTACTTAATCCTCGAAATATATAAGAAGTATGAAGTATCCTTTGAGAAGTATAAGAAGTATCCGTCCTTGATTGCGAATAAGAAGTATTGCGAAATTATTACTCCACGTTCTCTGCCTCATGCAATGCTGTTATGCAAATAAGAACTTAGATTAGTATTCAACATTTCTTTTATCAAAAATATTCATTTAATTGCAAGTTCAAATCGTTTTTCTTTGTTTTGATTTCCTTTGTATAACTTGTTTCGTCTCATCCGATAAACATCTTTCATGGAAATGATCCTAATGAGGTCTTATGCAGCCTGTTGATGGAAGGTCTTACTAGCCTGTTGATGGAAGGTCTTATTTTTCCTCCTACTACTCTCCATGTTAGATATCATTCTCATTTGAAACAAAGCAAATATTTAAGGGAATATATAAATTGATCTGCGAGATATTTTTCTCGGTTTCTTTTGTAATTGTGGAATCTTTGTAATTCTGCGATTGTATCGCGTTTTGTAACCCAAGTAAAAAATCTTTTATTTTCTGTAAAAGTAAAATGTTCAAGGAAAGTGGTACTTAGCTTTTGTGGTTTCTTTGTTGTCTTTTTTATAAAAATACGTTGCATGAAGTATAAATGTCGCTTAGCAAAAACAGACGCGAGAGGAAAGAATTGAACCCGGGACCTGCTACTTGCATATTCTCGCACCATACCAACTGTTCTAACCCTCTCTTGCGAAATATCTCTGCGAAATAATCATTAACTCTCTTCTGTGCGAACTAAACATCTCTATGAAGTAAACGAACATCTGTGAGGTATTTGTTCGTGCTGCGAACGTTCGCAAGGTAAATGTTCGCGAAATAAATGTTTATGATATAAACATTTGCGAAGAGGGAGACTCGAACCCATGTCCTCTAGTTTGCATACCCCTTCTCTGACCATCTGTACCAGCTTCTATTTGCGACGTAAAGGAACAACTACTTTCTTTGATTGAAAACTTCGTTCCTTTGCTGTTCAAAAAGCTGCGGAAAAACACACTTGAGGATACTCGAATCCGCGACATAAAACTTCTTGTCTTCGCTGGTGACCAATTGTGCTAATCTTCTGTTGCTCGTTCGCTCAGCCTTGAACCATCTGTGCGAATTTCTTTTTGTGATAGAGATTGCAGTGTCTGCCTCTTATCATTTCTTCGTCCTTCCTTAATTTCTTTCACATTTGCCTCTTTTTCCTGTTGTTATTGGATTTCTGCGAACTTCAACATCATTTATCTTCTGAAGATGAATTTCTTCCACTGAAATTTCATTTTTTCCTGTGAATTTTGGTTTTTTCTTCTGAATTTTGTAGATCTGGTAAGATTTGTTGCCTCTAATGTTGAAAGAAGAAGGAAATTTTATTTTCTTTGAACTGTTGATGATGTTTGTTTCCTGAAAGTGTAAGTTCTTCCCCAAAACTTTCAATTTCACTCCTGAAACTTTAAGATATAATGATGACTAACTCCAACAGTAGCTATTTTGTTAAATTTTCTTGATCCAACAAGTTACAGGAAGGATAAATCCTTTACTCGTCCCTGTTTCTAGCGCCAAAAATGTAGTTGCAGGATTTCCTACAACACACCCCTTATAATATTTTCTAGATCTAAACCTATTTCATAATCCAAATAAAGATTAAAGTGCTAAAATTGTAAAGATAGACACAAGGATTTTTTACATGGTTCGATTAATGTGATCTACATACATGGTTCTTCACTATGATTATTGAATTTACATAAGTATTACATTAAAAATCTCCATGAATGGATATTTTGTAGAGCTCTAGATCTAATTATTTGGGGAAGAAGATGATAAAGAAAAATAAAGTCTCTCCCTAAAAATATGTCTCTCTGAAAAATATCTCTCTCTTAATAAAATGTGTATCCTTCCTCTCTTACAAAATTGTCTCTCCTTTCTCTCTCCTGCTCTCCTCTTTATATAGGTGTTTACATAGTGGATGACAGCTCATACATAGTGGAGTACAGCTCATATTTTCGCAGGCTCTTGATAATTTCGCAGGCGTGCTAAGGAAATGAATTTCGCTTGGTAAGAAGATGTGTTGTGCGAGATTTTGCTCCTACACATTACGCGGTAAAAAACCGAGTGAGGTATCATTTTCTATCACCGAACCAAGAGACAAAGGTAATGAGTTGTCGGATTCATCAGAATCAGACTCTCATGTTATTTCCGATAGCAGTAGTGGTGAAGAAGAAGAAATCCAAGAAGAGGAGATACAAGAAGATCCTCCTGTACGAGGTGAAGAGGAAGAAGAGAGTGATAATGATGATGAATATAATGTTAGTGGTGATGATTCTGATGATGGTAATGGTGGTGATGATGAGAAGGAAGGGGATGAAGGTAATAATGGTGGTCATGAGGAGGAGGAAGAGGATGAATGGGATGATGCTGCTGGTAAGGATGATGAAGAGTATGATGGTAAACAAGATGTAGAACATGAAGAATAGAATGCAAAGCCGAAGCCGGTAAAGAGGGTTAAGAAGGATGGAACTGATATTGCACCCAGCGCGAGACACGTTCCCGCTACTCATTTGATGTTGTCCCCTCTTCGAAGTGGTAAACCTAGAGGAGAACCTAGAGATGGGGGTAAAGTTCTATTTGGATATTCTGGATCGTGGGCTCATACCATCTATGAGACAATCGTAAGAATCCCAAGTTTGCTTGCTATTTGATTAGTTGGTTGATATTAACTTTCTAATATGTTTTTTAATATTTATTTGTTTATTTTTTGTAGGATCATAAGAATGCCGCACGTCTTTTCAGGCACCAATATTCTTTTAAGAAAATGGATTTGTGGCCGCTAAAAGGTGAATGTGCAAGAGTTAGAGAATATGTTGAAAACTCCAATTTGTACCAGGCCGTTGTGAACTCTGTGATTGCGTGACAAGGTTGCAGTATCTAGTTTCTGTGAAAGGTATTACGCTGAAGTCGACACATTCCAACTTCCTTTTGGCGAGATGGCATTGACTCCGATGATGCGAACGGATATTAGGGGTGCAGGTCGAAGGTAAATCAACCAAAGGACAATTTCAAGAGAAGGCCTAGTTGGGATAAAATTTATATATGGACCAAGAACTTGTTTGGCTGGGATAAAGAGAAGACTGATGGGATTTTCGTGCCGGGAACTAAGTACCCGAAGAAAGAGTTCAAACTTGTGGAAATTAGGCAGATGTTTGCTGGTACAGAACAGAAGGAAAAAGATGAAGGTCTCTCTGATATGGAATGTCGTTATGCGGCGGCTGCGTATTTGTTGTACGTCCTTGCGTCGGTTGTATTTCCCGACAAAGAAAGGTAACGGTCAACGCCAACCTTCTTCGACTTTTGGACCCCTTAGAAGATGTGAACAAGTACTCTTGGGGGACTTCCATAGTTGCACATCTGAATGGTCAGCTTTCCCAGGGATCTCGCGAACGAACTTCTCAAATTAATGGGAATTTGGCTCTTATCCAGGTATTTGGATTGATGAAAGTTGTCTTCTTTTAGTATGTTTTTTTCCTTTGATATTTTTATGTTTATTTGATTGTTTTAAAAATTTGAACTTTGGTTGTTATAGGTGTGGATTTATGATCATTTACCGTCACTGTTCAAAGACAATGAAGATGTGAAACTCAACCCAAAATGGAGCCCAGGTAGTCCAATAGGAACCCGTTGGTTGTACTCCGGTTCTCAGGATAGGGAACAAACTGATGCGTTGATAGAAATGCGTCAAAAGCTTGACAACATCACGGAGAAAGAGGTAATCTTTACTACATACAAGGATGATAGAGTTGGCGCAATGGAAGATGTCGTGTATTACCATGGCCCTTTGTTTCACCCTAACGTTTTTTCAATGTACAATCCGATGAGAATCATGCGTCAACTTGGGTTTATTCAAGATTCACCCGATGAAGACTATGTACCTCCGTTCAAGAACAAGTTGAACAAATGCGAGGCTGACAAGGATGACATAAAAGTGGTTTATGAACCTGCAACTGATGTCAAGCATTGGAATAATAGACACTCTAGCCTCGTAGACATCACATATTGGGTGCATGTTCATGAAGGTCACGAGGCAACAACGGATTACTATCAATGGTACGAAGGCCTCTCCCATGGTAGGGTGATACGGATAGATCAGACTACGGGTAGGAGGACCAACAGAGCATACACCTCTGCTTCTCAAGCTGACGGTAGAGATGATACTACCATTCTTAAACTAGTGGTGAGTATTTATTTGTGTCATTGTGTTATTCATTTACATACAAATATACGTCAGTTAATGTGAATTGTTTTTTGAATGCATATATAGGGAACGAATGAAGCTTTTGTCAAGGCTTTTTGTTGCTCGGCGACAAAGGGAAGTGTTTGATCCTGCGAAGAAACGCGTCGGTCTGATTCATTGCACGCACATTGAAAATCCCAATGCAAAGAAGATGTTTCTTGAGCTGGCTAAGGAAGGTAAGAGGACCCGAAAACACGTAGCCAACTAGCATAAGAACGTGGTGAACGAGGGGCAAAGTAGCCAACATCATGATGAACAAGGTACTAGAGAAGATGGTGGTTCCCCGGGCAGATACTCGGGGTCCTCCTCCTAAGAAAAGCTAGGAAAGTTTCCGGTCAGGGAGGTAAAGAGGAGGTCGAGATCGAGATGGTGGTCTTGAGTGAGGAGATGTTACCGTCTACTTGAACTTATGTTCATTTTACTTTATGACTTGAACTTATGTGTTTGTTGAAACTACTTATGTGTTTGGTTTGGATGGTTTGTTGAAACTACTTGATTTTAAGAAGGATGTTTACCAGTATGTTTGTTAGAATAATGTAGGACTCTAATGCAGACAAGATTATACACTGTGACAGAGTGAGGGTCGTCGGCTTTGTTTTATAGCAGAATAACGACCCTTTTCTGATACACAAAGTCGTTAAGTGTTTCAAATAGAATTCTAACGACCTAGAGAGAAATTAACACAGTGATGACATATTTTTTTGTGGATAGAGTCGTTATTGGTTATATTGAAACCAATGACGACTCTAGGTTAGCAAAAAATCCAGAGATGAACCATATTTTCTATGGCTAGAGTCGTTATTTATTATATGGAAACCAATGACGACTCTATGTTAGCAAAACATCCAGGAGATGAACCATATTTTCTATGGCTAGAGTCGTTATTTATTATATGGAAACCAATGATGACTCTAGGTTAGCAAAAATATCCAGGAGATGAACCATATTTTCTATGGCTAGAGTCGTTATTTATTATATGGAAACCAATGACGACTCTAGGTTAGCAAAAACATCCAGGAGATGAACCATATTTTCTATGGCTAGAGTCGTTGGGATTGTTCTTGGTCTCGTTTTTTGGCCTCGCGCAACTCTTCTTCTTCTTTTGTAGGATATGGCGTGAAAGTGTAGGTCGCATGCTTTTTTTGCGTATCTCTTCTTCCATTGCCAATATTGATTTGGTTGGTCGCTTGCATCTTCTAAGTATGTTATCAATTGAATTGGTAGTTGATGAAGGATTTGCCATTTAAAAACTAAAATTCGTGAGGTGGTTTTCAATTGAATTTGCTCCTGGATGTGTTCCTCTATATATAAAATAATTACCAACGGCTATTTTTTTTTGGGAAAAAGTGTATACAAAAAGAGTCGTTGGTTTTTTTTTAAGAGAGTCGTCCATGTATACACTATCATGATGACGACTCTCAGGCGTATAACTAGAGTCGTTACTTTGTATGTATATAGGGATCACGACTCTTAGTATATAAACATCCAGGAGACCATCAAACTTTTAAGGTTAGAGTCGTTAAGGGGTATGTATATATGGATGACGACTCTTAGTTGGAAAAACATCCAGGAGAAGAACAACATTAGGACCATAAGAGTGGTTAGGGTGTATTTTAATATAGATGATGACTCTTAGTTGGAAAAAACATCCTGGAGAACATTTATAGTCGTTTAGGTGTATGATAATTCAGATGACGCCTCTTAGGCGTATAAACATCCAGGAGACTATCAAATTTTTACAGTTGGAGTCGTTAAGGTTTATGTATATATGGATGACGACTCTGTAACATAATTCAAATTACATATGAGGGTCGTTGGTGTTTTAATCCAACTAGGATAACGACTGTAGATAAACAAGAGTATGCCGCAAGATAAAACGCATTGTATTCATTAAGAATTCTTCAAAATACAAATATCTGGGTACAAGATACAACCATTATCAAAAAGTATGCTTCAAAATGAAATGCATAGTTGAGAATAAGCATCTTCTCTCACGATTCATTGCCCAAGTCTAAGTAAACTGGGGTTGGGTCCATAGCATTCCAAATGTCCATTCCATACTCATACTGGTTTGTCCACTCCTTGGTGTTCTCTCCCCAATCACCATACACCCGTGGTAGAGGACATTCTTCGGAAATCTTCAAGCCTATGTAATGGTTATCATTGACATGTGCCATTACAATTCTTCTTTTCTTTATCGCCCCCTTGCACCTAGTTTTTGAGGGTACGTACATACAAGAGGCTCAGGGAAGCCTTTGCTGAATACAATTACAACACAAGTGAATGTGTCCGCCAAAAGTTGGCCACCAAAAGGCATTTGCATCCAAAACTTATAACCGGCCTTCTTCGACCCTTCCTCCATTTCACGTTTGAAACCAACTCCCTAAACTTCAATTCCCTCTCTTTTTGATCTCCTTCCATGAGCATTTTCAAATATAGTTGTTTGTCCTGAACTAGTTTTTCTGCCATTTTTTTCTTGCATATTCGATTTGGGTGAGCTTAAGTTCGTCGACCTCGTCGAAATGCCCTAATTGTTTCGTTGCAACATGGTAACCACAATTTCCATCGCCGTCAACATCGTCGGTGGATAAAAGGTGATCCAAGATGACGTGAGGAAGTTGATCGGTATACTCTTTATACAAAGTGTAAGCAACACGATGTGGTCTTCCTTGGGAATCTCTAGGGGTGCGCGGATTACCTTTTATTCCTATTATCGTCACCATTCCGCTCGTTTGGCTTTGCTGGGTACCGACCACATGGTCTACAACATCCATGTCTTCCTTTTGTTTCATTTCTATTTCACTTTGGGTCAAATCTTGTTTTTTTGGCGGACCCCTTGCCTTGGGTACGAAAGAGTTCTCATACTCCGTATATTCCTCCTGGACATACTCATGACGTGATAGGTCACTTTTGCAACTCTTTGCCGCTTTCACGGTTTCTCTAAACGACTTTTTAGTTGTCGGTCTACCCGGTGGTTTTTGTTTGATTGGCTCTTCTTCTACTCCCAAGCTCTTACGGGCAGCCAGCCACAAATTAGAAACCAGTATCTGTCTTCCTGCACAATTCATTTTTCGATATTTCTCATTGATATACTTGCCAATTTCAAGGTCTCCAAATTGTTCATCAGTGGCTTATGGGATTTGGGGTGAATGAAAGTTGCTTCCAAAAAGGATCGATATCTTCAATAGGAATGATCACCTTGTACCCACCGAGCTTATGTTTACACGGGAGGCCAAGCCACGTCTTAGTTGTACAATTACATTTAATCACTTTTCCATTGGAAGCTTTCGCGCAAAATTTGTTAAGTTCAGTCATCATATGCTTTATTGCCCACCATGATACTTGGTGCGAAACCCCACGTAGAAATTCTTTGTCTTCCATGTATTGCTTCAAAAAACGGTCCTTACTATACTCCATCTGAGTCACTATCTTGCTAAGATCATCCTCGACGTGCTCGTGAATAGCTTCCTGTACCGTAACTACCCCTCTTGAAGAATTTTTTTCAAACGTCCATGCGACTGCTCTGCAATACTCGTGGACTCATTTTGGTAGTGCTTGTACTTATTGGTCCATGCATAAACAAACTTCTCTTTCCAAGGATTCAACCATGTATCTAGGCAATAGTCGACAACCTTCTTATGATCCTTACTCCAATCATCAATAAACTTTTGAAGATTTGCATAGTTCTTATCACCATCTTCAGCATATTTCTCCTTTTCTTTCCTTTTCTCTTCGGCTATCTCTTTTTTTGAAAGTTTACTTAGACACTCGTCTTCCTTCTTGGAACGTTGATTACCCTTTGCAGGCTTGATCTTTTGGATATGATTCTTGCAATTAGAAAAATATTCATTTGGATGTGCCACGTACAAAGAAAATGTTGAGCAAGTGGAAAAACTTGACAAACGACACTCATTACTGCAAAATCCCTATCCGTAAATATAACCTGCGGTATCTCTTCGCCACGGTAAATCAACCTAACTTGTTCCAAAACCCAAACATAGTCCTCTATTTATTCCTTTTCCATAAAGCACCATGCCACGGTGAATGATTGCTTATCCGAAGTATGACTAACCACGTTCAACAACGGCATGTTATACTTGTTGGTCTTGTAAGTGCAATCTATGAACAAGACCTGGTAAAAACACTGAGCCAAATCCACCATCCTAGGATGGGCAAGAAAAATATGAGTCACTTTGTCGCCTGGACCCACCCTTGTTTGCATGGCGTAGTTAAGTTTTTCTGCCAACCACTATGATTGTTGCATAATTAATCTACCATCCCATTCAGTTCTCTTGATCGTTGCTTTGGCAAATATAGATTGTGGAAATAATAAACAAGTTTGTCTTATCTTCCACCCTTATTGCATTTAGGATCTGAAGGGGCCTACATCGCTTCATCTGCCGGGACCTTTTCCATTTGACGTGGTTTCAATCGGCATATCTTTGGGTGCCCTAAAAGAGTACTAGGTGGAGGATGGTTGTGACGACCATCCGTAATACTATACAACCTCCATAGATGAGTTTCATGATGCCTTTTGAAAACAATCCTGAAGGGGCATTGTATCTTCTTCGACGAAGTTTTGTAGACCCTCGTCGTCTTCTTCTCATACTTGTAGTTCTTCCCTTTGTGACTTTCTTCCTTATCCCCAGCTCTCTCGCATACCATCTCCATTTGCTTATAATCAACGTGTTTGCTTTGAACAACTACGCATATCTTCTCTTTTGCCTTGGAAATAATCCATTCCTTGACCTCAGCCTTTGTTTTCCACGTCTACATTAAAACCAATGACACGTTCATGATTCAACACTAATTAAACAATTTTCATAAAGATATACATCGATTCAAACATTAAAAACGTACCAAATCGATCATATAGTGTTGGTAGGTATCCAGACCGATAATGGAGACGGGGTCAGGTTGAGAGCTCGCCCGTACAACCAACTACAGAGAAAAGAAAAAATATCATTCAAATAGTCGTTAATTTTCGAGATGTTAAAATGACGACCCTAACAGTCGTCATCTTTATTTACAGGTTGATGACACTAACAGTCGTCAACATTAATTTTGCAGAACAACGACCCATTCCTCGATAAATGACGACCCTCTTTATACAAAGACGACTGTACATTCCCAAATATAAACCATGCTTCCCAGTTTTCACCTTGGGTCGTTAATGTATATATATCTAGCTTGACGACTCTTTACGAAGTTATTGCGACTTTGAAAATCAACGGTAACTTTGACTAGTAAGAGCAGTTATTGCAGAAATAACAGTTTTTTATTAAAAAAAAAAATAGTCGTTGGGTACATTTTTGCTATAAATAGAGACCTATCTCTTCCAAACTTATTCACCCATCACTTTCAATCTTCCTAAATCAGTCATCCATCACTTTCAAACACTAAAAATGGCTCCAACTCCGTTCAATAATCTAGAAGATGTTGCTATTGTTAGAGCACACACCACTCTCACAAAGCACTCCATTGAGGAAGCGCAATGGGTGGCCAGTAACGAAGACCCAACCAAAGGGCCTTACCTAGGGTTGGATCAAACCACCTATGCTTGGTGGAAACGTGCGTTTAAGGTTTTCAAAGCACTAAACGGAAATCATTCAAGGAGGACACTCACGCAGATAAGGGAAAGGTTGATGAGTGCTAAATAGTGCATATTTATACATCTTTTTATTGGCATTTTACTCATCTTTTGCGCTTATAAATCGAGATATTATCCCATATTCTCGTATTTTCCTTGTTTTCAAGAATAAATATTTGTATTAATTAATTTTGTGTTTTTAGGTAATAAATAAAGCTCGGAGAAACTAAGGAGCAAAAGAGCGGAAGAATTGGAGTCAAGCATCTATGGAGCAGATAGCCAAAGCCCGCGCGGCGAATCGCTTGCAACCCGAAGAAGGGAGACTTGAGTCGGAGAAACCCGCGACCCGGATCCGAGCCCGTCCACTCCAAACCGTTGAGATCTCTCTCATCCACATCCTACGGTCGCTACAGCCGCCTCATCAACCCTCGATGTACTCGCGCAATACCAGATCGCTCCAAAAACCGGCTACCTCTCTCAGCCGTTAAGATCTTCTCCAACCAATCCGACGCTCGCTCCATCGGGCCTCATCAAAGCTTGATGTTCATGCCTCACAAAGAAAATCCCTAACCCTATACTACCCACTCGACCAACCCTATTTTCATTTTCATCTTCTCTTTCTTCTTCCTCTGCTCTTCCGCCACCCCCTTCTCCATACCCGACAAACCCTCCCGCAACATCACCTTCACCACCATTCCCTCTCCCTGACAAGCCATCACCACCACCATCTCGTGTCACAACAACAGCAGCCGCAACAACCACCTCCCTGCCTCCCTCTATTTTTCTCATAGTTTCTGCCCTAGAGACTAAGTGAGAAATAGAAAGAGATAGGTTAGGGTTTCACCAATCAATCACGCATGGAGCTCTGAGGTGATTAGACAAGAGGAGAAGCGATTCAGAGAAGTGGGTGAGAGTCATTTTATTTCAATTTCTATTTTATAAGAAATTAGGGTTTGGGATATTTTTCAGATGTATAAATAGGAGGTGTCTCAGTGAATGTTTTTCGCACGCCTGGATTAGCCAGAGCTGTCAATTTAGTTTTAATTTGTTTTATTTCTTGCAATGTTTTAATTTCAATTTCCAGGGTTAGGATGAAACCCTTGATTGAATGTTGAGTTGTTCATTTCTTCTTATTGTTCTTGTATGCTTTATTGGAAAGTTTGGATTAGTTAATTGAACACATGACCCTGTGATGGAGTGTACTGTAAGAAGACACTCCATACTAGGGGGAGTGTGTGGAATTAGTGAACCCATTATCATGGTATTCTTCCCCGAAAGAATCAAGAGTATATTTAGATTAGGAATTGCTTAGCATAAGATCAAGTGGTGGATTCTCTACCACTAGTGTTCTTCCCACATTGTTATAATCCATTTATCTTAGTTCAGTGTCACCATTTCACTTAGTCGCATCGACGCAAAGCATAACTACTCTGTCACTTCCCAGGAATTCAGTAAGCCAAGCCTTAGATCACTTAAGCACAACAAGTCCTTGTGGGATCGACCCGTACTTGCCGCGTCTCCAATAGACGCCGTGCACTTGCGGTATAACCCGTAGGCCGTAATTTAAACATCTTCTCGGGCCTATCAAGTTTTTGGCGCCGTTGCCGGGGACTTGGCGTGTGCTTTCTTAACTTCTTTTGGCTTGTTTAACTGTTTTCCAATCCATCCCTGTATATACTTGCACTTGCTGTGTTAATCATTGTCTTTCATTATTCCCTGTATATATGTGTTAGACTTTTTCTTATTTCCATGCCATTTTAGCTGTAACTTAGCATCTGCCTGTAACATAACTTGTCAGTGCATTGTAGCCTTGCATTGTAGTATAACTCAGTTTATATCCTTCTTAGCTGCAGCATCTTTGCATCTGTAACTTAGTGCACATCTGCATCTTGAGCATCTTGCTCCATTGCTTTGCACATCTGCATCTGTAACAGTGGCTGCTTCTCATACATTGCACTTTCAAATTCAGTGCAGTGCATTTGTGCATCTTTACATCTGTTGAGCTGTGCAAAATAGAAAACTTAACTCTCATTTTGAGCCAGCAGGTGCCTGAGCTTGCTGTTGTGTTTCTTTGGCCGCTTTGTATTTTCTTTGTTGTCTTGCCGTGTTTGCTGAGCTGCTGAGCAACTAAAGAAAGGAAAGGCAACACGACCATTGGGCTAAACTCGGTTGGTATTTGAACTGGCGATATTTGAATGAGTGTTTGCTAAGATTTAACATCTGTATGCATGATGCTTCGCTTTTCGAATCAGATACTTGAGCATGCTCTGTGAAAACCAAGGATAGCCAACTTGTGATAACTTGTACCTCACAGCTATTTTTCTGACCTGAGCACACTCTTGTGCATCTGTGCATTTGTTATCTGTATTGCTTTGCACTTGCCAAGCCCCTGAGCTTAGCTGCAAGCCCCTGCAAGCCCCTGTAGCTGCAGTCTGTGAACTTACCCTGTGAAAACCTTGTGCATGCTGAATATTAGACTTTGAGCCATGTGAGCCATCTACTTTCCTGGTTCACCTGCAGGCTAGAGACCCATCCTAAGCATTGCTCATCTGTGAGAACTAGTGCATCTGTAAAACCCTGCCATTCAGGTTAGCCATTATCAGCCCTGTGTTGTGTGTAAACCCACTTTTTGAAAGCTGCAAGTGCTAGGCCATCTGTGAAACCCTGAGTACACTGTATTGCCCTGCTCTTTGTAAACCCTGAGCCATTAGCCTATTTTGCATACCCTACTTTCGATACCTTGTGCTGTAAACTTTGTGCTAGACCTGGCATTGCTGTGCACCAAACTATCATATGCTGTGCATAAAACCCTTGTGCTGTGTCATTTCTGTTCAGAGTTTGCACAAGCTGTGCTGTGCTATGAGCTGCCAATCTTTGCTGTGAGTTGTGTGTTATGTTGCAAAGTTGCAAACTGTGCTGTGAGCTGCCAATCTGTGCCTTCCAGGCTGTGCACACAGCCAGTGACAGAGTTGCCAAACTCTGCACAGTCCCAACAAACCAATTCTGAAGCCCACAAAAGCTTAATCTAAAACTGAGCCACACAGCTGGGGTATAAACCTGGCCAACTTGTGCAGCTGTAACAAACCTGGGCTTGCACCTACCAAGCACCATCAATCTGGGCTGACTGATCACACCAGCTGGGCTCACTGAACCCAACCACTGGGCTTGCACTCTGCATAACCGAAGCCCACAATCAAATTGCTGGGCTGAAGACCAAGACCCACACTGCTAGGCTTTGCACTTAACCATCAGCCCACAACCTCTGGCTTTCTTTGGGCTATCTCGCACACAATCGAGCTTTCTTCAGTTTTCACAAATCCTGGGCTTCAATAGCAAATCCCAAACAAACCAAAACCAAATTGAGCCCACAACAACTTGGGCTTCCCACATCAACCAAACCAAAAACCCAATAAACCAAATCAGCCCATTTAAACCAAATTTTCCCACCGAAACCAAACTTAGTCCACTTCAGCTGGGCTTTGAGTTCAATTTGAGTGCCAAATCATGTCAGGATATTGGTCTGCATCTGGGGATGGAACAAATAAATCCCTTAGAGAGCTTGCTTACGGGCACCTTTCACAGGATGAACACCCCACATACCATAGTGACTTTAGGGAACTTTATGGGCCTTCTCAGGGCCCCGAACTCACATACCCTAATCATTATGATCACATACATCATTCACCACAGTGGGGAGATGAACAATTTTGTACTTCTCAATCTGTGGAGGAAAATCTTAGACTCATCGAACAAAATAATGCTAGGAGTGTATTGCATGATAAACCATATAGCATTGATTATGAATTTCCTACTTTTGAAAACTCTCCTTTCATTGAACCACATAATGAAATTCTAGAATTGATTCAAAACCTTGACCAAAGGATCATGAGCTTAGAACTCAAATTGAGTCAAATCTGTGATGCACTAAATGAGGAAAGGGAGGATTTTCAAAATGAAATGTTTATCACCCATAATGAAAATAGTATGCCTAGTCTTACTCGTGCAATTGATATTGCATATGAACTGTTTCAAATGATGGGACTAGAAATACTATGATTTTTAATAAGGAAATGCATTTCTATGATGATGATGATGAATATGATATGTTAGAAGAGCATGTGCATGCTGAAAATATGATGGAATCTTTTGGTTCGAGACGTTAGGCGTCTCTTCATGAACCCTATGAATGATACTTCTTCTAACATTCATAAATGTGATCTTAACTATGAGCTTAGTTTTGTGAAATTCTTCGGTGAATGTGAGCATGCTTCACAACTTGTTTGTGACTTAGGAAAGGATGAATCTTCGTTGACACTAATGTTCTTTTGGATCATAATATTATTTCTGTGTCTGATTCCCTGCCCATGTCGCAATATGTTGTCTCCTCTGATGAATTTGACATAGGAATTGATGAATTGCCCTGTGAAAATGACCATGATTTACCCACTCCTGACCTTAGGAAAGAGTGTGACGGTGCAAATGATTTGATACATGAAAATAACGTAGATGTGCCTAACCTCTCTTCTGAGTCACAAATTGATACTCCTCCACCAAACCTAGGTGTTGTTTGTCACAAATTTGCAAAACCAACTTTTCTGAAAATGCCTAACTTAGGCCTAGAACTTTGTGCTTCCCAAGTCCTCTTGGACTATTTTGCATCAAAGTATAACACTCTTAAGGAGCCACAGTTGGAATGTGTATGTCTGCGTAATTAGCAAAACTCATTTTGAGTTAGACCTTTTGCATGATGTACCTTTAAAATTGCAAGATTTTGTTCTCACAAACACACTGTTCACAAGTTTAGGTTTGGGGGAAACTCCTTCACATCTACAGTCTTACTTGCACTCTCATGTTATATTTGTGTAAGGCTGTTGATGTTTGTACATATTTTCTATTGGGTTGATCCTCAACTCTTTAGATTGTTGGTTTATGGTGCATTTTCATTGTATATATCCAGTAGGACTTGTTAAATTTTTCTTTTCTTGATTCGGTTGAGTCTTCTTGCACATATATTATGCTAATCCGATATGATCTCCGCTGAGAATATTGGATTCTAGCCTTGACGAATGAAGCTCAACCTTGCTCCCGCCGACATCCGGTAATCTCTTCCCTTTTATCTTATCAGCATAGTTCTCGTGGTACGTGACTGTTTAAATTTTTCCTATCTGTGACACATTGAGGACAATGTTTGATTTAGGTTTGGGGGTGTGATTTGCATTTAGAGTTTTTAGTCTTTTATTTCACCTTTTATTTTGAAAAAAAAAAAAAAAAAAAAAAAAAAAAAATTCAAAACTCTTTTTGTAAAAACCTCAAACTTTAGAGATTTTAGAGTCACTAGCATGCTTTTAGCTATGTTTACATAGAGATTCTGACCGAAATAATGGAACTTGGAAGTACTTGGAGAACGCAATCGGGTTTCTTAGTTGATTAGAGCGTTAAAGTTGGATTTAACCATACCGGAGAGCGAATTAGGTGTTGTTTAGATATTCGGTAGTAGAATTGTGATCACCCATAGTGGAGACTACCCAATTTACATCAAGTGAGGCACCAACCTTCAATTTTTGCAACTTTCTAGAAAAGTCTGTTAGAGTGTGTGTCACCGTACGTAAATTCCGGGTAGGAATGGTGAGCTACCCAACTTCGCACCATTTTCATTACTACTTTTGATCTCTTGAGTGCTAGTTTTTGTCAATCATGAGGGTGACGTCTAAAGATGAAAACTCCTTCTAAATACCGATTTGCCGTTAGCATCACTCTCTCTCTCAATCAGCAAGACCCATAGAAACACATCATCGTCAAAGAACCGGAGCATAATCGAGAATATGGAAAGAAAAATTGATATAGTCCAAGGTTTATGTGCAACAAAGAAAAGAAAAATAGGATGAGAATTAATAAAATTTATAAAATCAAGACAATACAAGTTGTGGAAAAATTGAGTGATAAAGTCCTTTGTCCATGGAGTTAGTTGTTTCATTATTTGTATTTGTATTTTTATTTTCACTTATTCTAAAAAAAAAAAAAAAAAAAAAAAAAAATTAAAAATCAAAAAAATATATTGTAGTTTATTTTTGCTACCACCATGGTAAAGAAGAATTCAAAAAGAAAAATCCAAACAACAAGGAATCTGAGTAGAAAAGTCAAAAATTGTTAAGTTTTTGTGAAGTTCAAAAGTTCGTCATCAACAAGTGAAGACCGAAGACCGAAGAATGAAGACGTTTCTATGGTTTCTTATGAGAGAGTGATATTAATTGCCGATCGGGTGAGAAGTGAGTGAGTACTCCCACCCCTTGCTAATGGTTGATTTTCCTTTCTTAGAGATCATTAGAAAAAGATTCTTTTTGTCCACACTTTTGTGGAGTCTCCGATTTTATTTCGGAAGGTTATCCTTCTTACCTACAACGTGTGCGGGATTTCTCTCTTTATTCCCCGCCGGCACACATGAGAGACTAAAAAGCGATCTTTTTGAGTGCAATTATCATAAAACCTTAATGGTGAGGCGAAGTTGAGACTTATGATCACAATCGAATCCGAATTCTTTCATATGGTATGGTTACTTCTCGCTCGGACTTAAGGATGAGAAGGCGTTCTTTGATAGTTCTAACTTCATTACTAGCATGCAGAAACTCTATGTCCTCATAGCTCCTTGGATGCTTGAGACTCTTTTACACTCTGAAGTTGGAGAAGGTTTTGTGGGTACACCTCTTGTAAACCCTCACGAGACTACAACTCGTCCACTAGGGACACCTAGGGGTTTAAAGGCTTAGTGCATACGCTAAATGCATTCGAGAGACTGCGACATGGGTATAGTTAGGATTTCTTATTTTCTCGTTTCACTTGAGGACAAGTAAAATTCGGGTTTGGGGGTATTTGATGAGTGCTAAATAGTGCATATTTATACATCTTTTTATTGGCATTTTACTCATCTTTTGCGCTTATAAATCAGATATTATCCCATATTCTGTATTTTCCTTGTTTTCAAGAATAAATATTTGTATTAATTAATTTTGTGTTTTTAGGTAATAAATAAAGCTCGGAGAAACTAAGGAGCAAAAGAGCAGAAGAATTGGAGTCAAGCATCTATGGAGCAGATAGCCAAAGCCGCGCGCGAATCAAGTTGCAACCCAATAAGGGAGACTTGAGCTGGAGCAACCCGCGACCCGGATCCGAGCCCGTCCACTCCAAACCGTTGAGATCTCTCTCATCCACATCCTACGGTCGCTACAGCCGCCTCATCAACCCTCGATGTACTCGCGCAACACCAGATCGCTCCAAAAACCGGCTACCTCTCTCAGCCGTTAAGATCTTCTCCAACCAATCCGACGCTCGCTCCATCAGTCTCATCAAAGCTTGATGTTCATGCCTCACAGCAAAATCCCTAACCCTATACTACCCACTCGACCAACCCTATTTTCATTTTCATCTTCTCTTTCTTCTTCCCTCTGCTCTTCCGCCACCCCCTTCTCCATACCCTGACAAACCCTCTGCAACATTACCTTCACCACCATCCCCTCTCCCTGACAAGCCATCACCACCACCATCTCGTGTCACAACAACAAGAAATGCAACAACCACCTCCCCTGCCTCCCTCTATTTTTCTCATAGTTTCTGCCCTAGAGACTAAGTGAGAAATAGAAAGAGATAGGTTAGGGTTTCACCAATCAATCACGCATGGAGCTCTGAGGTGATTAGACAAGAGGAGAAGCGATTCAGAGAAGTGGGTGAGAGTCATTTTATTTCAATTTCTATTTTATAAGAAATTAGGGTTTGGGATATTTTTCAGATGTATAAATATGAGGTGTCTGTGAATGTTTTTCGCACGCCTGGATTAGCCAGAGCTGTCAATTTAGTTTTAATTTGTTTTATTTCTTGCAATGTTTTAATTTCAATTTCCAGGGTTGGGATGAAACCCTTGATTGAATGTTGAGTTGTTCATTTCTTCTTATTGTTCTTGTATGCTTTATTGGAAAGTTTGGATTAGTTAATTGAACACATGACCACGTGATGGAGTGTCTTGTAAGAAGACACTCCATACTAGGGGGAGTGTGTGGAATTAGTGAACCCATTATCATGGTATTCTTCCCTGGAAATAATCAAGAGTATATTTAGATTAGGAATTGCTTAGCATAAGATCAAGTGGTGGATTCTCTACCACTAGTGTTCTTCCCACATTGTTATAATCCATTTATCTTAGTTCAGTGTCACCATTTCACTTAGTCGCATCGACGCAAAGCATAACTACTCTGTCACTTCCTAGGAATTCAGTAAGCCAAGCCTTAGATCACTTAAGCACAACAAGTCCTTGTGGGATCGACCCGTACTTGCCGCGTCTCCAATAGACGCCGTGCACTTGCGGTATAACCCGTAGGCCGTAATTTAAACATCTTCTCGGGCCTATCAAAGGTACGCTTATTTATACAATGAATGCGTATTGCTGAGAGAGGAATTGAAAGCTCGGGCTAACACTATGCCCAACGAACCTCGAATGAGTAGAGTAAGTTTGTGAATCAATAGGCCTTTCATCAAAAATTATTTATTTGGTTATCATTATTCAACAACGCTAACTTATTTAATTTTTTTTTTCCAGTATACTTTGGGTCGGAGCCAATAAGAATTAAAGTACGGCCATGAGTTTTTGCACGAGGATTGCTACACTCTCTTGGAGGAAGTTGAATGGCAATTCTCCCAATATAATTAAACTCGTATAGATTTTCTAGCGCAATGTATTGAACAATTTTATGTGTTTTCCTTCTATTTTATTTCAACTACATGTATTTTTTTTCGGATTCAATAAAACGCATGACTTCAAATATTGGTTCAATAACTATAGTTCATAAAGGGTCGTCATGATTTGTAAAAACACAAGTGACGACTCTAAAGATTGTTTGAAATCGTTGGCATGAGTCGTCATTTTTGGAGAAAAACATATTAACGACTCTAAAGGTCACTTAACACAGAGACTCTTTGACGGTAGAGTCGTCAGTCAGTAAACAAAACACATAGACGACTCTTTTGATCATCAAGAGTCGTCACTTGATTAATATATATAATAACGATCCTTAAAGCAGTTAATGTGAATTTTGAATTCACCAAATGTGGTTGAGTCGGGCAACGGTTAAAAATTCAAAAAGTGATCATTGGGTCCTTAATCTCTATAAATAGAGACCCATATCTCACCCCTTCTTCACCCAAACCATAATTCTCAACCTTCACATTCATTCTCATTCATTTATTATTCAAGAGGAAAAAGAAGAGGAAACAACATGACTAGTACTTACACTTCGGAAGAGAATTGCGCTATTGTGAGAGCTTGGAAAACAATCACAAACCACTTTGAAGATCTAGGAAAAGACATTGATCAAACATCGGATGCTTGGTGGAACCGTGTATTCATCGTTTTTGTGGCGTTAGACGGAAATTGCAACTCAAGGTCTTTGAAACTCGTCAAGGAACGGTTCGAGGAGATATTCTTCGAGTGTGAAGTTTTCAAAAGAGAAATCAAGGCCGCAAGGGAAGCCATGACCAATATGTTGGGTGCTATAAGAGTAAGTATTTAAACAAGAGGTAAAACTCATCTAAAGCTTTCAACAATACTAACTGAGTATGTTTGCGTTTTCAGTTGAGGAAGGCGTATGGCTATTACGAGGAGCTTCGTGGGAAAAAGTTTGAGTTCGACGATTACTACTTTATCTTGGAAGGCACTATGTATAATTACGCCATTTATGATTAAGTGTATAAGTTCACCGTTATTATCTATTGTATTTCATTTCCTTCAATGTATCGCTATGAAAGATGTATGCCTTTTACGATTCAATGAAATGATTCTATGAAATCAAAAGTTATGATAATCTAGCGCAAGGGTCGTTAGTATATTAAATAAAACACCAAACGACTCTACATAAAATTTGAAATGGCTGGATAGGGTCGTCATCTTCTACCAATACATATATGACGACTCTAAGTGTTTTATTTACTGAGAGTTTTGGTTTTAGAGTCGTTTGTCTGTAAACAAAAAAATTAACGACCCTTTATGACCTAGCTAAAAGAGTCGTCAGTGTTTATCACACCAACCTAACAATTTTTCATAACCTGGAAAAGTTGCAGGTTTAAGTCGTCACTGGTAGTTTCAATTCAATGACGACCTTAAAGAGTCGTTAGTTTATAAAACACCCGACTCTAACGACCCTCACTCTGAATAGTTTCATAGTGACCATGAATCGACCACTTGGAGCACCATTAAGACGAACCGAAGGGTATAAGATGTTTACCTGATTGTTTTGACCTCCGGGTTCTTCATTTCGAGGATTGGTATATTCCTTTTGAGCAATAGGTTCTTCATTTGCACCATTATCCATGGCTTCCTCTATTAACATTTCTTCATCAAACATCCAATCCATAGGATTAGTTGAGACAATATAACCATCAACACAATCATGGTTGTTATTTGAAGCTTCACCAACCTCATTCGCTCCACTTGAATCACTCATTTCTAAAAACCGTAGTTTTTCCACTCAAAAACTCCTCCTCTTCTTCTCAACACATAAAAATCCAAAAAATAAATCCCCAAAATTTTATCCCAAAATCAGATTTTTATCTAAACACACTTACCACACTAGTCCACTTAATTAATTCTTAATACTAATCACTCAGGGGCATTTTAGCCATTTAGAAAATATTTTTATAAGGGGTGACCCAAATTAGGATTGGGTGACCGTTTTTGTCCTCTAGTAAAAGGCCCACAATTAAAATGTTTGGCCCCCAATCAAACTAGGTTTAATATCTGTTTATGACTCCTTGAAATTGGGAATTTGGTCCCATGATTATTCTACTGCTTAAATACATACAGGCCCATAAAACCGTGCCCCATGAGTCCATCAGAAGGCATGTGAAATATACTAGAAAAACTAAGAGTTAGTCCCCCACATCAAGAAAACTAACATTTGTCCATAGAATATTTTTTTTAGTGTGAATCTAAGCGAAGGCACAAAATAGAGAGAGAAAGAGAGAGAATTTCTATTAGATGTGTTCATAATCGGTAGGTTGAAAATAGAGAATTTTTTAGGGACGACCCCAAAAGAATTAGGGGCGACACAAAAAGACAAAATAGGTTGAAAATACTTATATGCCCCTTCATAATCGGTAGTTTAGTTGTTTTTTATCTACCGATTGTAAAATCTCATTTCTGGGGAAACTCTATATTCGGTAGTTATATGAACTATTTTGACTACCGATTATAGGCTCAACCAAATTAGAAAAATAGAGGATTTTTGCAAAATCTCATTTTGGGGCAACTCTATATTCGGTAGTTATATGAACTATCTTTGACTACCGATTATGCTAGGATTTCGGTAAAGAGGTCAACTGTATAATCGGAAGTCAGGATACCTTCATTTACTACCGATTATAGGCTCAACCAATGCAGTTGAAAAAGCTCGGTGCGGGCATGGACGTGGTATTTTTTTTTTTTTTTTTTTTGAAGCAGTGATTATAGAAAATTGAATGACGTGGTATGAATACAATGCCGGTACGCTATACAGGGGGTCTACGAGAAAATTGAATTTCAGTCCGTTTTGGATTTTTTTTTCTGGTTTTCAGTCCACTGCTGGCACATTCATTTAATTCTCGAGAATAATTGAATCGGGAGTCAAGATAAATTTATTTCTTACCGATTATAGGCTCAACCAAAATTCAGAAAAAATAGGATTTTGTCAAAATCTCATTTTGGGGCTACTCTACATTCGGTAGTTATATGAACTATTTTGACTACCGAATATGGTTGGATATTTGCAAAGAGATCAAGGATAATCGGAAGTCAGGATAACTTCATTTACTACTGATTATAGGCTCAACCAAAATTCAAAAAAAAAAGGATTTTTGCAAAATCTCATTTTGGGGCTACTCTACATTCGGTAGTTATATGAACTATTTTGACTACCGAATATGATTGGATATTTGCAAAGAGAGCCAGGATAATCGGAAGTCAGGATAACTTCATTTACTACCGATTATAGGCTCAACCAAAATTCAAAAAAAAAAAAAAAGGATTTTTGCAAAATCTCATTTTGGGGTTACTCTACATTCGGTAGTTATATGAACTATTTTGACTACCGAATATGGTAGGATATTTGCAAAGAGAGCAAGGATAATCGGAAGTCAGGATAACTTCATTTACTACCGATTATAGGCTCAACCAAAATTCAAAAAAAAAAAAAGGATTTTTGCAAAATCTCATTTTGGGGCTACTCTACATTCGGTAGTTATATGAACTATTTTGACTACCGATTATGGTAGGATATTTGCAAAGAGAGCCACTGTATAATCGGAAGTCATGATAAATCTTCATTTCTTACCGATTATAGGCTCAACCAAAATTCAAAAAAAAAGAAGATTTTTAGAAAATCTCATTTTGGGGCTATTCTATATTCAGGAGTTATATAACCTAAATTCCCTACCGATTATGGTAGGGAATTTTTTCCAAAGGTCTACTTTAATCGGGAGTCAAGATAACTTTATTTACTACCGATTATAGGATAGTCAAAATTCAAAAGATAAAGGATTTTATTTTGGGGATACTTTATATTCGGAAGTTATACAAACTAAATTTACTCCCGATTGTTGATTAACTACCGATTGTATAGTTATCTACCGATTGTAAAGGGTAGTTTGGCCATTAAAAAAAATGCCCCGGAAGTTATCTACTTATGGATTAACCTTCCGATTTTGACATTTTTTGTCATTTTGTGTCGCCCCTAATTCTTTTGGGGTCGCCCCTAAAGACCCCATGGTGTTTTATAGACATATATTATAGCCTCTATTTATAGGGCTAGATACAAGGGCATCCCAGTAATAAACGAGATTTACCGTATATATTCTTAACATAATTACACGTTTATAACACTCCCCCTGATGACATTGTTTCTAACCTAATTTCCTCGTTAAAACCTTGTCAGGAAATTCAAAAGGACAAAACTTAATCGAAGGGAAAAGAGTACAATTGTGAGTAAACTTAGTACAAAAATGGACATGTATATGTTGCCTCATTAAAACCTTGACAAGGAAAACCCAGTGTGAAAAACCTTGATGAAGGAAAAAGAGTACAACGTGATAGTCCAGTAAAATACCTTCTAATTTGATACTCCCCTAATAAGTACTTGATTAAATCTTGGCTTGCAAATCTTGAGTCGAACCAATTTCCATAAACGAATTTCTTGAATACTGGAGATAGCAATGCTTCCGTGAGAAATTTCCCAGTTGATGAAGTCTTCTTTTGTGTAAGTCTTTTAATGGTAGTGTTCTCGAGTCTCCACGCTTCTTTAAATACATTGAGGACTTGCTTCTTGGTTTATTAGCTTCTCGAAGATGATTTGTAGAAGTAGCAGATGTAATTTCTTCAAATGCCAATATGCAATTATAGTACCAAAGGTGTACAAATTTTGTAGTCATACTATGGATCAGAATGATATCCAAATTCATAGGGTATGGTTATGTTGATGTGGTCTAAAAAATGACCTAGTTAATGGTGAAAATCCACCAAATAACCAAAATCCATACAACTCCCCCTTGGATGACCACCATGTTGAATTAATTGCCTCACTAAAACCTTGTCCGTTAAACCCAATGGGAAAAAAAAATTGGATGAAGGAAAAAGAGCACAAATATCAACATTTTTGAAAGAAAATTAAACGTCAACGAGATGTTGCCTCGTTAAAACCTTGTCAGGAAAACCACATGGGTCAAAACCTGAAACGAAGGAAAAAGAGTACAACTTTTGACGTAAATATGGATGCTAATTAACTCAACTATATGTATGAGTGTTATACAAACAAGCACCAAAAATAATAACTCTAGTCTATGTCAAAGACGAGTTTAAGCTAGCATAATTCTAACTACAGATTTAAGAAAGAAAGGAAAAAAAATAGAATATATGCTGCTAAAGCGTGGATTTTTGTGTTTTTAAGGACTCCTCAAGAGACCTATAAAGTTGATATCATCAACTAATTAATCCGGATTCTTGCTTTTGTATCGAATTTTTAAAAACACATAGAGGATTGTTCAACCTGACATAATCAAATCAGGTGGCTGCCAGAATATAATTTGAATCCTACAAGGATTACAAATACGAATATGTTCTATGGATGCATACGAGTCATTCAAAGACTACCACACCAAATGCATCATATAAAGAGAACAATTATTAAATCAATCCTAGGGCTTGAGAAAAACAAAGTAGAGAAAAAAAAATGATACGAATAAGAATTTCTCTCTATTTCTTGTTGTAGGGCCTACGGCCCATGGATGTGCGGACCAACTAGATATACCTAGGGTTTCCCTTACATGTATATATAAGAATATTATAGATATGTAATGTGGCTAATGAATCAATAGAAATCCTTCTATTCTCTGCCTCTTCCTTTTTCCCCTATTATTCTACTACAAAACATTACCATGCACGAAGCCATACCGCAGAGCTATATTGGATCGGTTGTTTTTTTTTTTTTTTGCGTGGATGCGTACCACGTATTTCTTTTGAACAAAGAAATTTCGTTTCATAGTATATATTAGGGTTCCACGAAAGCATGATTATCAAACGTATATATTTCACCGTTAGATTTTCATGAAAATTTAGTTTGTTCAACCCAATTAGTCGTTATTTACTCTGTTAAAATTTCAATCAAATCGGAATATGATGCAATCTCCAAATTTTGATTTTAGTAGAACTGTCTTCGTTTAGAAAACCCTAACTATAACAACGTCGAAAAACCTAAGTTTTGTATAATTTTAACCGTTGGATTATTCTGTAATTTTTTTATATGGTATATGTTATCTTTATGGAGATACTTTAAGAATTTCATAAAGATCCAAACATGGAAAGTGTGATATTTCCTGCTATGTCCACAGAAACGTGAATTGGAACAGTTATATGGCGTCATAAATATCTTTTTATATAGACGTTGGATGTCTTTGAAATTTTAATATGTTTTTCGAAACATTGTGGTGAATCTACAGTAACAATTTCATCATGATAGAACTATGATGCATTTGTCTGTCGATCAGAACAGTTGAAAGAAGAATGTTTTCAATTTTTAGGGATAACGATATGTTTTGGGCTCATATGCTAATAGTTTCACACTTATTATCAATGAGCCTGAATATTTTATATATAGTGGACCATATATATTTATATTCATTATACATGACCTTGTCAACCCAATGGACCGAGTCTTGACCAAATAGTTGACCAGACTTTGACTAAACCAATTTGACTCTAATTTGACCTTTTGAACTCAGAAGTACTTGAGCACCACTAAAGATACACCTTTCAAAGAGGAAGCCATACCTTCAACATTTCCAAGGCGACATATTAACTTCAGACGATGTATTGCTTTGAAGGAAGTTTGTCGAAACATTCATTTTCCCCCAAACTTGAATGTTAAGTGGGATGTAATCCACTTGTTAGACTATAATGAGTCAATAACTTTGACAATGATATGTTGTAATTAAAAGCACACCTCACTTTTTGTGGAAAGAAACTCACATAAGTTTCCATGAGTCAGAGATGTAATTCTGGCTCCAGTAGTAATGATACAAAGTAAATGTATCTACCTATAATGAGACAAAGATGTAATTCTGACTCATACCAATGAGAGTTTCAAATCTTGGTATAAGCATTTTACTGAGAATGATACAAGCATTGTAATGAAAGTATCATATATTAGTAGTCAACTACAAGAGATATAGGGAGTTTAAAGGAAAATGAACACACTATATTCTTGGAGAAGGTCATGCCCTAAACATCAACATTAATGGAAACAAGAAATTTGCCAAGTCAATACACGTACCCATTCTTTTTCTTACCTTTATTCAATCGAATTTTTATGGTTAGATTCTACATTTTGATCCTAAATTGTTGTCTACATGATAGTTTGACATGTATTTCATTAGCTAAAATAAAGATTTTTATTTTTTTTGTGAAGAATTAAATTCATTGTCTGCACTTATGGAATGAAAAGTATATCATTGTCATGAGATTGAAATACTCTAAAGAACTTGAGATATACTCAAAAGTACTTGAGTTATAAGGATCATTCGTACATTATGATGAAAAGTATATCATCTTCATGAACGGTAACACTCTAAAGTAAATGAGATAGATTTTCTTTTGTTACGTAATAAGGTCACACCACTTATTACACGAAACTCTTAAGGAATTTAAATTAGTTTTTGAACTATTTCCTTATAATGTGACAACGATGATTGGATCATCGAGCGAAGCAATGCTCAAATTTTTTTTCCAAGATGGAACAAAGATTAAAAGTCACAAAAGCTCTATATGTACTGAGAGCTAATCACCTTGTTAAATTCCAAAGAGACCCATGCAAGTGGATATCATATGGAAACTCACAATGATGAGAATGTAATTGATTGCATCTTTTATAGTGTCTAATATATTTGGAAGGAAATATATCTTAGAGAAACTAATGAGTCAATCTAGTGAAATGTAAATCACTATAGTATTTGGATTATTGAATCCATATTGACTTCGACGATGGAATATTGGGAATTTACTCATACAGACTTTGACATAACCATAAAGGCACTTTGGTTGTGACATGATGTTTTGTTTTGAAAGGACTCATACGTACATCACTGTGTTTGAGTGGACGAGACAACGAGAAAAAGATTGACAGAATACGAAGTAACATCATATCTCTCAATAAGTGTTCTCTAAAGAACTAGATGCACAACCCCCCATCCCGTTATGCTTTATGTAAGAGAGCATATCACTCATTTCACAAAGCCTTCAGTAAAATAGGACCGAGACCATCCTAAGATGCAAATGGTAAACAATCCATATTACAAAGAAAACGAGGTGATATTTAGAAAAATATCCATGCAGAATGCGGACCATAAAAGTGACTTATGGCTCTCGTGGATTTTTTTTGACATTTTGGACTAGTTATAGTTCCCAAGTAATGTTGCGTTTGGAAAATACTAGCATACATTATACATGTAAGGACTCACCACCCCTTGTAAATGCTAGAGAGTATACATCAAAAGTACTTGATGGTTATTGCATGTTTAATAGGATCAATGTAGAGCATCTTATACCCTATGGTCTCGCAAAGGCTATCATCAAAGGTTGCATATGGTGCCTAAGGCATGGTTATGCATACAAACCTACCTTTAACTGCTAGGGGAATATGCAATATCATACGCATCTTTGATCGCTGTCGTATGCGTCAAAAATAATTTCACTTTCTCACTCTACTAAATATAAATTAAGTGGGTGATAAGAAAGAGTTCGTTCCCACAGAGAGGCTTTTGTTGTTATAGAATTCCAGTTTCTTAGTAACCAAGGGGGGATTTTTGTTTTATCTAAGCAATAAATAGAGCAAAACGAATAAAATAATTTGAATAATCAATAAAGAGAAGATATTGGTCACGAGATAGTATCATTCACAAACATGTATTTTCATCAATGACTAGAATTGGTATTTTAATCTCTCATTTACTAAAAGTCCTAGGATACCTTGATCGTAAGAATATCCCGCTAATTCCCTGATTTCATCACAACCACATTAAAAGATGTATATGTGAATTCTTCATAGAAAGCAACCTAACGTGTAAAAGCACAATCAAGTTTAATTCCCTAAAAGCAATAAGTTCTATGGAATAAGACTAATCAATGCAAACGAACGTGTAAAAGCACTAATCCGTTTTAACAAAAGTTATGATTCACTTGTGACTAGTAGGATATACGCCACAAGCACTACCCACAATTATGCTACTTAGAATCAGGGATAAACAACTTTTTCGTATTGAAAACCCTAATATAGCTCTAGAAATGAATGCAAATCGGATTGATTAGGACTCAACCTAACAAGTATTCAAATCATATGACAATATTAACAATGAATCATAAACAATAAATTATTGAGACAAAACTAATTCATCGAATCATATATATTATGTTGTGAAATCCACTTTATCCCATAACCAATAATATGAGTTTAGCTACTCATAGCCTTTGAGTTCATCATAATCATAATCAAAAATGAAATGAAGAAGATGAAAAATAAACGAAAGCAAACCCTAGTCGCCGCTATCCAAAACTCCAAGTAGAAAATACGTGGTCCAAAGTTATAGAAAACTTTCCTTTTTGTAGCTTTTCCTCTTTCCAAAACTAGGTCTTCAAAGCCCAAAGTCCAATACAAAGATATCCACCAAGCCCATATGTGAGGAATACCCATGTGAAAATCATGTCCCAAAAATAATCACCGGAAAATCGTAAAATGGCCGGAAATCGGTAGGAAAGTAGTCGGAACATAGCTCGGTGACCAGGCAAAGTCCACCGGTCGCGGTCAAAGTATCGATCAGCTCGGTCAAAGCCACCGAGTCGGGGTCTAGTCGACCGAGTTAACTCAGTGTCTCAATTAGATTGAGTCAGTTAGCTAATCACATGAGTCAGGTCTGGCTTAGTCTGATTCACTTTGGCCTAGGCCATTTGTAATGGCCAGATTTTGCATTGCACAATCATTGTGCATGACTGCTCTTCTGCTGCTCCATCTTGCGATTCTATGGTGTACAACTTCCGGCTCTGACTCTTTGTAAATCAACAACAACTATTTTTAGCACACCAACACCAAGCATACAACCAACTCCATCTCAGTTCCTCCATTCCTCTGCTTACTAACTGATTCTTCTCAATGGTAACAGCATCGAACATTTAAACTCAGACTTTTTCTTAGCAGCAGCACATCACTATTACCTCAAGCCATATTAAACTGCGACTTCACTTCCTGCAATAGCCTCAGTGACATCTCAGTTTTCGAACTTGTTCTTCTTAGTTTCATCAGCATACTCCACTTCAGGCCATACTATTCACCGATGCTCCAATTTTGGCATGCCATCCTAGCCAATTCCATGCATTCTCATGACAATCCATTCTTAAGCCAAACACACAAAGAATATTAGCTTCATCATTCAACTCAAATTGCTCCTGTCCTTACATATCAATTCAACTTCTTGACGATTCAACACCAGCTACAACCTTGCAGTCCATTCATCTAAACAACCTTCATTCATTCATCTCCATGGAAACAAAGAGTGACAGAGCTAACCCTTCATACCCAAGCTAACAAGCCCAACACTCAAGCCAAAGCTCCCTGTTCAGCTACAACTGTCTCCTGCAATTGCATTCAGCAGTTCATCTATTTCACGCCATCTAAACTCCAGAGCACTTCCTTCACCATCTCAGTCATACCATCTATTGTCATTCAACTCCACAATACTTCCATTTCTGGAGTTTAAATTGTTGATCTGCTCACAACTAACCCTCAAGCTTTCTGTTACATGATAACTACAAGCAAGTACACCATTTTCTTCACAACATCACCTGCTTATCTTGTCTCAGCTGCACCGGATCCTAATCAACACTTGCACTCATCTCAGTCTCCATAAGCTATTTCATTCCATACCCAACTGCAATTTGTAACTCTTGTAAGTTCAGCTCAACACCAGCTCACAAAACCATCTCTGGCAGCAACACATATTTAACACAAAGGCAACCACCAAGTCCTAACATTCATCTAAACATCAAATACCTATGACTCAACTCATGACCACCAATGTCAGCTGCTGCTTCAACCCATTCAACTGCAATTGAACCTTCTCGTAACCGGCTACAGATTATAGCTAGATCTCAGTAATAATCATCACCAGCATAGGCATCTTAGTTCTTCTCAGCTCAAGAACTTCTCAACACCACTGATTCTTCGAATCTCATTATCAAATCCATAGTAACAGTAGCAGATCAATGCCTTCTTCTTTATCATCAAGAAATTCACCCAAAACCCTTACCAAACTCATTTGCTTTGTTGCAATGCTCAAATTCGACCTAACCCACTCTCTGCTTCTTCATTATCTTCCATCTGAGGACTCTAATTTATATGAAGCCCCCAAATCAAACAAAACTTATTCTAAAGGATACATGCAACTCCCGTGAGGGTTTACTAGAGATATACCTACAAAACCTACATTTCCAACTTATAAGTTCTCCGTAATGATAGCATCCAACGCGCTAAGAAGACATAGAAATTCTGCACACTAGTCATAAGAAGTTAGACACATAAATGAACACAATCTCATCCTTAAAAGTTGAGAGAGAAATAACCATCCCCTATCGAAAGAAATTCGGGTTCAGAGTGATCAAAAGTCTCGACTCTGCCTCACAAGAAAGGGTTTTATGAAGTTGCTCTCAATAATAAACAACTTTTTATGGGTCAAACATGTGTCCAGGTAGGAGTGAAGAGAGAATCATGCGACACCTTGAATGGTAGGAAGGTAAAACCCTCCGAATTGTTTTGAAAACCCATATCTTTTATTCATTTTGAAAACCCTTTTTTCTGACGATCTCTAAGAAAGGAAATCAACCACTTAACGAAGGTGGGAATATGCTTACTTACCTCGTTATCTCATTCGGCGTGCGATTAGCACCACTCTCACAAAGATCCATAGAAGCGTCTTCGCTGTTCGATCCTTGTCTTCATCTTCGTCTTCGGTCTTCAACTCTTGATGATGAAATCTTGAACTTCGTAGAATCTTGACAATGTGATTCTTTCCTCTAATTACTTGAAACTTCATTATGAATATTTCTTCTTCCATTGGCTTTATTGAATGAATACAAAACCAAAAACGAACTAAATAAACCAAATATGACGCAATGAATATCTTTTTTTTTTGTTTTTTTTTTCTTTAAGATGCAAAATAAATAAAGTAAATACAAAAACAAACAAAATATTAAAACTAATGATCGACCTAATAAACTTTTCTCTTGTCTCTCTTTTTTTTTTTTAAGAAAAATTAATCATCATTAACGGAAAGGAGTTTACAAGTATTGGATGGAAGCCTGGCGACAAGCTGGGCTCCAATCCCTTTTTGGATAACAACACTTATTCTATGAAAAAGGAAATCTCCAACAACAACATTCTCATCATGACTAGCCATGTAATTTCGCAACCTCTTCAGGAAATCCACAGTATCACTCCCTATCCCACCCAAGGTAGTGAAGGCAAGAACACCAAACCCCAACCTCTGACTCGTACATTTCTCAAATACTTGGCCCTCTTATTCACAACCACGTTCTCAATTTCCCGACCAAGAACAAAATTACGCTCCTAGTCACCCGTGAAGGGGGAAACACCGGTAACATCCAAGCACATATCCTGACCACTGTCCCAACCATACACAACGATATCCGCGAGTCGTAAGGCCAGTCCATTGTCTGAGAGGAGTCCCAAATCCACTTCTTTTCTGGCTGAAACACCTGCTCAATAACAAATGTCTGCGAAGGTATCACAGACAAGATCATGCCTGTATTTTAGCCCAACCCCTTTATTGCAGTACAAGGCGCATGGTCCCCAAAGATATCCATACCTTTACCACAGCTAGAGCACAAATGTCCAACTTCAAATAGAGGGATCCCCAATCTATAACGCACAACAACACGAAACTGTCTAGCCCCAATTGTTTGATTAAGCCCATCAATAGGAATCGCCATCAAATAATCCTGAGCATGCTTGACTCTATTACTCTGCCAAAGAGCTGAATCACGTGCAGTCATAACAAACTGGGTGGATATATTCTTCTTCACCGCATCAAAATATTAGATTGCCAAGGAGCTCATAGAGTGGGGGGAAATATCATCAATGCACAATGAAGAATCATTAATACCACATACCTTTTTGTAGAGGGCTAGGGCGTGCTCAAAAATGGGGCTTGGACCGGACGCCTCTGCATGTCTCAAAATGTTACCCTGTTGGGATCTAGTCTGAAAGCAAGAAGCCAAATAGCAGTACTGCATCGTGTCCTCCATAGTGTACACACCCAGTCCTCCATCCTTGAGGGGGAGCGTATCTAACCTCTGTTGTAAAAGACCAAAGCCCGGCCCATCTCCAGTAACCAATAACCTAAGGTACTGCTTAGGGTATTCGTCAAAGACCACCTGTGACTCGTCCAAATACTCAGGCTTAGTAGTCCGCATGGCAAAATATAACCTAGAGACACCAGAGAAGTTCCTCAGCAGAAGTAACTCCCCCTGGGGATCCTTCAGTTTCTGTAAAGCCTCCATCAAAGCAATAGTCTTATTTACTCTCCTAACCACCAAATCTCTACAAAACTGAGGATCCAAGCTAACCGGCCCACCCAATAACTTAAAACCAATAGGAGGACGATGTATTCAAGGAGGAAAAACTCCCCTAACTAAGCTTCTTATATCAACGGAAGGCCAAAAAAGCTCCGGTTTAGAGACGTTGAGGTGCAGACCCAGAGAAGCCCCATCATGCTGAATAATGTCCAAGGCTCTGGAAACCATCAGCGTATCCCAACAATAGTCCCATCATCTAAATACCAAGCCTGAAGATCCAAAGTGCAAAGTTCTGCATTTTTGCGGATGAGGGGGTGTAAAGTCAGAGCAAATAACATGGGCCCGAGCGGGTCACCCTGTTGTACCCCTTGTGCTGACGAAAGCGTCTTATCCATGTAATAAATTCTAGCAGGGGTTGCGTAACAGAACTCTACCCACCTAGAAATCGAAGAACAATGCCGCCTAACCTCATTAATCATAGCTGATCGACTCACCAGGTTAAAGGCATTAGAGAAATCCACTAGGAGCATAGATGTAGATGCACTCTTCTTTTCCAGGAGTCTGTTAACGGCATGAAGAATGGCCTCACCTCCACATGGCACCCCCAATCCAAACTGATAATCACTAAGGTAGCCCTCTAACTCTGTAGTTGCAGGAAATCCTACACTACACCCCTCACAATAATCCACACAATTAAGACATTTAAAGATGAATAACAGTGATTTTATTGATTAATTCCTTGAATGTTTACAAGATAAGATAGAAAAGAGCTAAAGAAATTATAATCACCACAAACTTTCTCTTCTTCTAATGACTTGTCTAACACCTCGAAAAAGATCTGTCACTATAGACTTGCTCACCTCTTTATATAGGTCAGTACACGGTGGATGACAGCTAAGCTGTTCTTTATTTTCGGGAATGACTTGCGAAATATCGCAAGTGTACAAGTATACAATCTCGCGACACTCCTAAACTTCGCTAGATCTTCACATCTTTCTCGTGTTTCGGCTATCGTCATTCATTGCGTCATTTATATTACTCTTACGAGACGCCTTGGCAGTCTTTGTTTACTAATCTCGCGAAATACCGATGTTGCGATATTCAGATCCTACATCTTGCCTCTTCTCATGTCTTCTCTGCGAAGAAGAGAATGTCATGAGAACCAATATTTTGAAATGCCACAACTGTTCATCTTTATCTGTTACAATCCCATACTTTTACACGGAATTTATTACACATGTTTCTTCTTCCACTCTTTTCTTGACACGTCTCTTTCAACCGTTTTTTCTTGACCATTCACATCCCATCTCGCATTAAATGCATTTGTTTTCTCGAGAATTCTTCTCTCTATATATAGTTTTCTCACCCTCTTCTTCTTCTCTTTTACTTTCCCTCTTGCAACTTTTCTTCAACTCTCTTCCTCCGCAATTTGCGTTTACGCTACTATAAATCTTCCTTTTCTTCTTTCTCTTGATCTTCAATTCTTTAATCATTCCCATATTCTAAGAATGGCTCCTCCTGGTCGTAAATATGAAACCCTTTTAGATGAAACTCAAAAGAAATTACAAGAGAAAGGTTTCACATTGTCTACTATTCCCAATCAAGAATCTTCATCTATTCTTTCTGCAAAGTTGTTTACTGATCATCAATGTGATGGTCAGAAAATCATAATCTCTCTAGGTCAAATCCTCGCAGGTCTTCACATTCCCCTGTACGATCCCGAACTGCCCTTGTTCTATGAAATCCTTGCTCATGAGAAATTCTCGCGAGCTATTTATCAATTAAGTGGTGATTGCATCCGTCTAATGCTTGAATTTGCCAATCGCGCGCGCTGGTAAGGGATCTCTATATCCCGATAACGTTAAAGATCCTAACTTCGCAAGTTTAGAGATAGTCATTGAAAAGTACACTTGTAGAAAACTTTTTTGAAAATTATGAAGTAATAAACATGAAGAATGATAAATCTCATTTGGGGTGCCCGATTGAAAAGAAAAGAGAACGTTTTCGACGATAAGATACTCATGCTAGATATTGACTGGCATTCTCGCAAGAACAACGTTCCTCGCTACTCTAAAGATGAGAGGTGGTCTGTCTTTCCACTATTTTTGAGCGGACCTTACATTTCGGGTTCCAATATACTCCTGCGAATCTCGCAAATTATCACCCTTGGGTATTTAATTGGCCCGAAAAGGCAAAAGAGGTATACTTCCTAACTTTTACATATTTTACAATCTTCACTCCCTCTTATATCTAATCTTGCGAATTTTTCAGATCACCAAATTAAGAAAGAGCTACAAAAGAAATCCAAATGCGAGTACTACGCGATACTTCGTTCAATCACGGATGAAGTAAGAAATATTTTTCCTTATTATTTTTAACAATCTTTGTTGCCTCTGTTTCTTATCTTCATTCGTGTGCGAAGGTTGGCGTTGAAGAAATTGACATTCCTGAAGCTGCGAAGGCTAAAGGCAAGAATAAAATCACTCTTCGCAAGGATAAATCTTCTGCTCCATCTTCTAAAAAACGGAAAATCCATCCCTCTTCTCATTCTAATTCCCAAACCAGCGAAAATTCCGATGAAGATGAAAATGAGGTTGATACTTCTTTTGCGAAGGGGAATCATTCGGTCGAATCTGCTATGGCGCAATTGTCTAGTGTTTTCTCTGATTCTATGCAAGGAATGGGAGATGACCGTTTTTCTGCTACTTGCGAAGCTCTCGCAAATATCTGTGATGCCCCCTACTAATGGATAATGATTCTTTTCGTGGAGTTTCCTGGACAATGACTCCTAGTTTCTTAAATGCACTTAGTGCCTTGGTATGTTTATATTTCTTTATTTCTTTGTGATTTCGATTATAAACCTTATCTTAACAATTCCTTTATTTTCCTTTATAGTCTGGGAGAGCTTCCTTTGTCGTTGCCTCAGATCTTGAGAAGAGGCGCAACAATCTTGAAAAGAAAAATCTCCAACTTAAGGAGAAGAACAAAGAACTAGAAGTTGAAGTTGCGACATCTCGCAAGAAGGATGAAAGTGAGACTAGCTCTCTTCGCGAAAAAAATTCAACAGCTGGAAGTTGAGTCTTCTACCCAGAAGAACAAAATATCTACTCTTCAAAGTGCTAATCAGCAGCTTTATGGTATAATACCCTTCTCTTTTCTTCGTTTCTACTTTATCATTTATTTTTCTTCGCCTGACTTATCATTTTCGCAGACATTTATAATCTTTCCGAAGAAGCCATCCTTCTCCATTCATTCCCGGAACCTATGGATGATGATGCTCTTCTCGCTCATCTCAATGAATCTTTAAGTAGTTCTTCAAACAAGATTAATTCTCTCTCATTAAATGAACTTCGAACCAAATTTCATCTCTTAGAAATTGAGCATAGATCTAGTTTAGGTTTAGCCAACCAATTTAAACGTTTATATCTTAGCTCCCACGAGAATATAATATTCCAAGGAAGAAAATTAGCAGCCACATAGATGATAAGGATCGCATTGCTAATCAAGGTGCACAAGCATTAGCGAAATTCCAAAAAACTCTTCTTGAAGTCCAAATTGAACGAGATGAATCTCTTCGCCAAAATGCCATACTTAATGAGCGAGAAAATCAAATTCGTTCACTCCTTGTCATAAATAGTGATGATGAATTCGCTTGGGCTGCGAAAGTTCTAGATAACGCCAGAAATAACTTAGGTGTTAGCGTCAGTCTTCATGCTGAGCATACTGCCTTGGTTAAAGATATGATTTCGACAGAGAAGGTTGTTTACTTGTTCTTCATTACTTTACCACCTATTTTTGTGAAACTCGCTATTAAGTTGCTAATTCATTATCATTTGTTCACGAGAATGCGAGAAGAGATTTCAAACTAGAATCAAGGAACTTGAATCGAGAAAGCACAACTTGCCAAGGATTTTTCTCTTTGCAACAACAAGTATTCCGAGTTGAAGAAGCAATTACAAACTACGATGGCGAATTTTAATAAAGACGCCGTTTACGTTTTTCGCAATCAAACTATTGAAACAGTTTGTAATGACCATCGCATTCCTCTTTCCTCATATCCTTGTCTTCTTGATGAAATTCCTGAAAATATGCCTTCCTCAGATGTCTCTGATAGTGATGTAAGCGAAGAAGAGGAATCTGATAAAGAATCTGATGAAGAAGAAGAATAAGCTAAGAGATAGTTCCATTTTCCCTTTTTCTCTTCTTGTGATGCTTGTATATTTATCCTTCTAGCCATTCATTTTTGTAATTTCTCACTATAAATCTATCATATGGAAATAAATAACAAGTTTTTACTCTAATCATTCCCGTACTTGCCTCTGTTATTTATTTTCACATGAGAGATTAAGTTGATAATCTTTAAGTAATAATACTTCTTATTTTCGAATCTAACATTTGCTAACCCTTCACAAATAAATGAAGAAATATAGCCATTTTCGCAAGCTTATTTGCTTACCCAATTTCTTGTTTTGTCTTATATTCATTTGTGTTGAAATTCATTATTGCGACAAGATCGCAGGACGTCTTTACATTTTCATGTAATGACCCATTGATCTTGCCTTATCATTGTTTTTGTGCGGTCTTATTTTGCCTTCCTAGTTAAAGGTCTTATTTTGCCACCCTTCATTTTGCGTCAATATGACAGGCCTAAATATTCTTTCGAACATAAAGTCCCATGACATTGCCGTCTTGCGACAAAATCGCAGGATGTCCTTACATTTTCATGTAACGACCCATTGATCTTGTCTTATCATTTCTTTAGTATTATTGCCTCTGCAGGATGCTTTTGTTGCGACAATATGACAGGCCTAAAAATTATTGCGAACTTGAAGTCCCATGACATTTCCGTCTTGCGACGAAATCGCAGGACGTCTTTACACTTTCATGTAAAGACCCATTGATCTCGTCTTACCCTCGCGTTAGAATTATTTCCTCTTCAGGATCATCGCACAAATATGACAAGCCTAAATTTCCTTGCGAAAATAGAGCCTCATGACATTTGCGTCTTTTGACACTTATCAGCTCCCTAATGGAGGGTGCCGCCCTTATCATCTCCCTGGTTTCCCCTTCAAGGAGGCGTACATCGGCCATACAAGACTAGCTCCTCCCATCCGGTCTTAACAACAACTAGTTGTTTTCGCAGCCTCTTATCCCTTATACCTATAGGTCTTATGGTTACGAGACTGCACCCTAAGTGGAGTTTTCTTCGGGCCGAGTGCGGATGTGTGCCAAGACTTGCCAAGAATGGCCGAGACACTTCAAATGCCCCAGGCACTCTTGGCTCAACCGTGTACCTCGGCGTCTTGGTCATACACTGACTCCTTGGAAGAGACCCTCGGTCGTCCAACCAGGGTATAACCTTATATATATAGTTGGAAATCCAAGGTATCTCCCCCGGATGGGCTTTATTGACCCCAAATTTTCATGACTCAGGTTCTAGGGGCGGTGTAACCTTTTCCCTGAGCCATGTCAAGAGATACCCCCTTATATGACGCACTTTAGGTCTTACATTTGCCTCTTACGAAATATCATTCGCGAACTAGGGTGTACGCCATAAAGGTTCGTCCCATTCACTCACTCATTCATTTCTGTCAATTCTTGTAATCATTCATTGCTTTTTGATTATTTCTTCTCATCTTCTTTGCGAAATTATCACATAGTCTTGCTTCATTTTCTGAGATCTCGCTGTAATTATTTAACCAAACTTTCATCATATTCATACATCGCGAGTTTTTCGCGCACTCCTTCTTCGATCATCATGACACAGACATTTTTTTTTTATTTTTTTTTACAAGACTCTAAAATCAATTATTTATTTCTTACACCTCTTACTCCTGTTGCTCTCTGTTTCTTCATTCATATTTCCAGATATTTCCTTCCCTTTTGCGAGACCATCGCAATTTTCAATTGTCTTCAAGCACTGATTTCGCAATATATCTTCATCTCTCACTTCTATTGTGTCCACCATCAGTCTTTCTCTTCTTTGTTCTTCTTTGATATTCCTTTTCCAATTCTTCTTGAATGACCTTTTCCTCGCAAGACTCCACATCGACTTCATAGCATTTTTGTCCCTCAGCCCAATCTCCTTTTATAACTCCAACACCACTGGGATGTGGAAATTCGTTGCACTGGTGGTAAGTTGATGCTACACCCAAGATCTCATGTAACCAGGGTCGCCCAATTAATGCATTATAAGGGGATTCCACATCGACTATACAAAACAATATTTCAGTTGATAATCCTTTCAGCGGTATTCTCATGCGAGTTTCTCCTTTGGGTTTATTGGCAGTACCATTAAAACCATAGATCTTATAGGCTGAAGGTATCAAGTCTTCGTCTTTCCCACCCATAGTCTTATAAGTGTGGTAAAAAAGGATGTTTACAGAGCTTCCAGTATCAATTAAGATTCTATTTATTGCCCATGAATTTTCTGCAGCATCACTTTCATCATCAACAGGTTTTGGATTAATTTCTAATCTTACCACTAATGGACATCATGCAACTCGCCACCTTCATTTCTACTTCTTCTGCGGTAAAAGAAATAATCTGCGCTTGCCATTCTTTCAGTGGCGATGACTTCGCGATATTCATTACTTCTCTATTGTCAACATCTCTTGCGAAAACCCTACTGAGAATACTATCATGAAAATCTTCAATTGTCCTGTACGAATGTACGATAGAGTTGCAGAACAAGTTTTTGGCCTTTGCTCCAACTTCTACTACAAATGTCTCTTTCCCTTTTGTCGTATTTACTCTGTGATTTTCTGGAGGTATTGGTAATGGTTGAGTCTTCTCTTCACATTTTAAGAATTGGTTTAGCTTCCCTTGATCTATCATTATGAGGATGATTCTTTTTATATTCCTACAATCATTCGTTAAGTGTCCATGAAAATGGTGATAGGAACAAAATTCATGACTTCTTTCACCTGGAGGTGGTTCATTCCCCATGTTCCATGGTGCAGGTATGTTTTCCATCAGGATTATAGCTTCCCATATCTTCTCCACGCTAGCGTTTAGTGGTGGCATCTTGATTTCTTCCCATACGACTCTATGACCTCGCTGTCCTCTATGATAATTCTGCCTCTGGCCTCCATAAGTCTCTTTTGGATTATGCCTCTGTCCTCCATAGGTTTCTTGCGGTTGATCAAGTCTTTGAATTTTATTATTTCCGCCACGGTTGTAGAAATTTCTTTCTCTTTCAAATTCTTCCTGATCGCGACTCCCCATAGCTACCAATTTTTACTGACCATCATTTGGTATCCTCACTCCTTGTTGACCTTGTGAGGTACTCGCCACAGTGTTTATCAATTTGGGTAACAAACTTGCATTCGCAGCTCCTGAACTTGTATTCGCGACAGGGTATGATTCCATCTCATTTTGCTTTTCCTCTAGAGCAATATACTCCTCCCGAAGCTCTCGCAACTCAGTCATTGTGATTGTATTTTTGACTCTAAAAATTTGAATATATAGCAGATTTGTCGCAAACATAGCATTAATGAATGATAAGATGAGATATCTCTCCTCCACTCGGCCAGCCATTTCGCTACACATTGTCTTCCATCTCACAGTTAGATGCTTCAAACTTTCACCAACCCTTTGTTTTAACCCAAATACATCTTCAATACCTGGTCGCGAGGAATTATTACTTATATATTCCCCTAAAAATATAGCCTGCAAGTGATTGAAAGATGTTATTGTATTTTTCGGTATCCCTTCAAACCATTTCAAAGCTTCTCCTGTCAGACTTGATGCAAAATATTTGCACAATATAGCATCATGATTCTCCCATTGTAGCATACATCTCATATAAGCTTTGATATGTTGTATCGCACAAGTTGTTCCATCGAAAATGCTGGTTAATGTCGGTAAATTACACTTCGGTGGTATTCCTCTTAATTGTATCTCTTGTGTGAACGGAGTTTTCACAGCTTCTTCTATTGCTTCATCCAACTGTCTCTTTCCTCCTCCCCTTTTACTGTTCATCATTCCTTTCATTTCTGCTAATTCTCTCAAAATTTGTTCATTTACATCAGAATTTTAATCCACTGGTCTTTTTAGTTTCGCTTGTCTTCGCCTGCGTTCATGTCTACTTTGACTTTCTTGTTCATCATTCTCTTCTCGTATTTCTCTGCGATCTTCTCCTTCATTTCTTTCGCGAATTCGCACACCATTATATCTATCGATTTCTCTTCTTTGGTGCCTATCAGCTCTCCTTTGTTCTCTTTCATATTCTTCATTAATATTATCATTGTGGCGATTTTGTTCTCGCCTTCTTTCTCGATTATCATGATTATTCTGGCGAATTGCCTCTTCTAACTCCTGTTCTTCCATTTCTGCTCTCAATCTTTCTCTCTCGCGAGCTAGACGTGCTTGTTCAGCATAGTGTCTTTCAATTTCATCTTCAATTTCTTTTTGCTTCCTCCGTGCTTCTCTCCCATGCAATATTCTTCTTCCTTCTTCTTGATTTTCTTCATCCATTGGTTGATTCTGCTCCTGACGTTGCCTATTTCCTTGGTTTCCACCATTCTGCTCATTTTGAAGAGTCTCGGGACGTGGGATATAACGATCTTCCATCATTTCTCTTCTCTCGCAATATTCTGTGCCTCGATTTTGCGCTTCTTCTTGGTTTTCTTCATCAGCATTTTCTCAGATAAAATTCTCCTTCTTTCCTCTCTAAGCGATCTTGAGCTTGACCTTGTAGTGCTTCTCGACCTTCTTTTTTTGTAATCTCATGTTTTCCATCCTCGGCTCATGATTCTGTCTTGTCAAGTTTGCACGTTCCTCTGCCTCTAATCATCTCTCTTCATGTATTGTTTGCCTCAACGCCTCTAATGCTGCGATCTCTTCATTTCCATGAATTATTTCTCCATTCCCTTCTCGGTCTCTCCCCTCTTGTCCATTGTTTACCGATAGTTGTTCTTCTTCCCCTTCGTGCCACAGTCCGATCTCCAAGTATGCACACTTACTCTATCATAATCCACAATTCTATCCACTACTCTTGGTTGAATTGGTGATTGAATTTGATTTTCTTCATCATTCCTTATGTTCCGTCTTGAGGATTCTCCCATTTCATTTCTCTCTTCTCCGTAAGTCTCCTACTTCTCCTAACGAGTTGTTGGTTGCTCGGATGCATTTCTCCTTCTAGCCATTTCTTAATTTTGGTAAACTGTGAAAATTATATCAAATTTCTTCTCTACTACTCCAAATTCTATCAAATCACGATGTCAATCCTTACTCAAACAAATTGTTTCTAGCGCCAATATGTAGTTGCAGGAAATCCTACACTACACCCCTCACAATAATCCACACAACTAAGACATTTAAAGATGAATAACAGTGATTTTATTGATTAATTCCTTGAATGTTTACAAGATAAGATAAAAAAGAGCTAAAGAAATTATAATCACCACAAACTTTCTCTCTCCTAATGACTTGTCTAACACCCCGAAAAAGATCTCTTACTACAGACTTGCTCACCTCTTTATATAGGTCAGTACGCGGTGGATGACAGCTAAGCTGTCCTTTATTTTCGGGAATGACTTGCGAAATATCGCAAGTGTACAAGTATAGAATCTCGCGACACTCCTAAACTTCGCTAGATCTTCACATCTTTCTTGTGTTTAATTTGTCGTCATTCATTGCGTCATTTATATTACTCTTCTGCGACGCCTTCGTGGTGCTGTCGTTTACTAATCTCGCGAAATACTGATGTTGCGATATTCAGATCCTACAAACTCCTTACCGATGTGGGAAGCATCAATTTTAGAAACCAGGCGCCTCCAAATAGTACCAACAACAATCGGAAGAATACCTCCATCTGGATTGAGCAGGGGAGTGAGAGGTGCAGAAGCTATGAACTCACCCAAAACCGATGGGCATCCCCCAGCAAGCCAAATGTTCACAAGGTTCGTAATACAAGTAACGATCTCATCCGACACAGCAGCAGCAGAACCCCTCAAGGCATCAACCAAATGTTGGGCCCTAAGGCCATATATTCCACACGAGGTCCCTTTGAGGAAGCTTCTCAGCTTATTCAGAACCAAGTCTTTAGAAGCAATGAAAGGTGCTTGTGCTATGGGCGTATTAGGTATCAAAGGAGGCGCAGCATAAGGATGCTTGGCTTGCATCTCTTGCAAGGTACCTGCATTAGGGGGCGTTACACCACTGGAAGTCAAGGTCCGAATCGCGGCCGTATATAAGCCATAGGTCAGTTTCTTACGACACAACCTTATGTTGGTATTCTCTTGTTCTTCCGCTGACTTACCATGAACTTATTTCTTCTTACCCTTTCGTCTCAGTTCTTGTAGAGCCGTTGTTTCCTCTATGGAACGATGAGTCAAGTCATCACAACCATCGGTTTGAGACCATTCTTTCAGAGACAAAAGAATCTCATCAGTCTGTAATTTTTTTGTTTTTGTTTTTAGAGACAAGAGAAAATGAAATACAAATAAACAAATATGAATAAAGATAAAATAAAAATGCAAGTATAAAGGCCATGGTGTAAGTACTTTACCGCTCGATTCTTCACAACTTGTATGTCTCGATATCATAAACTTCTTGAAATCATCTTGATAATCTTCAGTATTGTACAATAGTCTTCAACTTGTAAAAATTCTGCTCCTTGTCTTGTTGCGTTACTTGAATCTGAAATCTGCTCATTTCTGTACCGTTGCTTATAAACCTTGAACGTCTTCAACTTTCCTTCGAATTTGTGATGCTCCCCTTGTTGATGATGATTGTGTTTCTATGGACCTGTTGGTGTAGAGAGAGATAAAGTGGATGGTGCTAACCGCGAACAAGATTACAAGTGGTATGTAAGTTAGCAATTCGATGTCACCATCATGATTGATAAAATAGCACTCAAGAGATCAAAATAGTGCTTCTATTGGTGGGAGGTTGGGTAGATCACCATTCTACCCAGAGTTTACGTACGGTGACACACACTCTAAAAGCACATATTTAGACAGGTATAAAGAATTGAAGGTCGGTGCCTCTCATGATGTAACATGGGTAGTCTCTACTATAGGTGACCACAACTCTACTACCGAATTTAGTCTGCACCTCATTTGCCGTTGGGATGGTTAAATCCAACTTTAACTCTCATACAAGTAAGAAACCCGATCATGTTCTCTGTCATCTCTAAGTTCAGTCTCTCTTATGAGAATCTCAATGTAATCTTAGCGACATGTATACTATGTGACTCTAAACTAACTACAAGTTGGATTTTATTTTTTTTTTACTATTTTACAAAAAAGTTGAAATTTTTACAATGCAAATGCTTAACCACTCCCCACACTTAAACTTTACATTGTACTTAATGTAAATTGAGTCATCCAAAGTAAGTCAAGGTGAGAAATTCTAACATGATATGTGACAAGAAATTAGAAAAAATAAAAACAAGACAAGAAAAACTAAAAACAAGACAAGAAATAAATACAAGACAAGAAATACTCATCCTTTGAGTTGCCTCCCATTTAGCGCTTGGTTTAAAGTCGTCAGCCCGACTATCTCCTTGCTTTATATGACTCCTCCAGAGGGAGTACTTCCACAAAGTTAACTCCTTCCACCACTTCAGAAGTGAAATTCTCATAATATGGTTTCTACCGGTGCCCGTTAACTTTAAGTTCTTTTCCTGTAGTGATGCTACGAATTTCCACTGCACCATGAGAAGACACATTAGTAACAATAAAGGTCCGATCCATCGTGACCTTAATTTACCCGGAAATAAATGCAAGCGAGAATTAAACAAAATCACTTTTTGCCCAATGCAAAATTGTTTCCTAGAAATCATGTTATCATGAAATGCTTTCGTCTTTTCCTTATAAATGCGTGAGCTTTCAAATGCATCATTGTGAATCTCCTCTAGCTCTTGGAGTTGTAACTTCCTTTGCATTCCAGCCCCATCCATCTCCATATTACATTGCTTAATAGCCCAAAACACCTTATGCTCAATTTCAACGGGTAAGTGAAAAGGTTTACCATGCACAAGCCTAAAAGGAGACATCCCGATAGGTGTCTTGTATGCGGTTCTATAAGCCCACAAAGCATCATTAAGTCGCATGCTCTAATGTTTCCTTGTTGGGTTCACCGTCTTATCTAGAATGGATTTCACATCTCGGTTAGACACGTCGGCTTGTCCATTTGTTTGGGGATGATAAGGTGTTGCAATCTTGTGCGACACATTGTACTTCTTCAACAAGCTTTGTAAGATCCTTTTTTTGAAGTGAGAACCCCCATCGCTAATTATGGCTCTTGGAATTCCAAACCTCGCAAAAATATTAGCTTGCACAAAATCTGAAACCACTTTAGAATCATTAGTTAGGGTGGCCTTAGCTTCCACCCATTTAGAGACATAATCAACAACAAGTAAGATATAAAAATTCCCATGGGAGTTGACAAAAGGACCCATAAAATCAATACCCCATACATCAAAAACTTCAATAAATTGAATAAAAGTTTGTGGCATTTGAATTCGGGCACCTAGATTGCATGTTCTTTGGCACATATCACAAGTTGTACAAAATATATGTGCATCCTTAAACAAGGTTGGCCAATAGAAACCGCTTTCAAGTACCTTGTGAGCGGTTCTTTTACTCCCAAAGTGTCATCTACAAGCATAAGAGTGACAAAAATAAAAAATAGAATTAAATTCAGGTTCGGGAACGCACCTTCTTATTACTTGGTCACTAAAATGTTTCCATAAGTATGGATCATCCCATATGTATTGGTTCCCCAACTTCTTAAGTTTGTCCCTCTCAACACGAGACAAGTTCTTTGGGATTTGTTTAGACACCAAGTAATTGACAATATCGGCATACCATGGTTCTCCAAAGGCAATTGAGAATAGTTGTTCATCCGGAAAACTTTCACGCAATGAGATAACTTCCTTGTCCACAACAAGACGGCTCAATGATCCGCAACGGTGTTCTCAATTTCTTTCTTGTCCTTGATTTCAATATCAAACTCTTGCAAGAGTAAAATCCATCGTATGAGCCTCGGTTTCGCTTCTTTCTTCATTAGCAAGTACCTAAGTGTTGCATGATCAGAAAAGACAACAACTTTTGTACCAATTAGATAAGAGCGAAACTTTTCCAAAGAAAAAACAATGGCTAACAACTCTTTTTCAGTGGTTGTGTAGTTTTATTGGGCCTCATTTAACGTTCTAGAAGTATGATAAATAGCATGAGGTATCTTCCCCACACATTGCCCAAGCACCGCACCAACCGCATAATCACTTGCATCACACGTGAGATCAAAAGGCTTGCTCCAATCCGGTGGTTTAATGATATGGGATGAAATCAAAAGTTCTTTCAAATGATTGAATGCCGCCACACACTTTTCATCAAAGTTAAAAACCACATCTTTTTGCAATAAGTTGCAAAGTGGTGATGCTATCTTGGAAAAATCCTTGATAAATCTACGATAAAAACCTGCATGACCAAGAAAAGAGCGTATCTCCCTCACCGTAGTAGGAGGGGTTAAAGCACGAATAAGGTCTATCTTAGATTTATCAACTTCCAAGCCTTTATAAGATATTATATGGCCTAAAACTATGCCATGAGTTACCATAAAATAGCACTTCTCCCAGTTCAGCACAAGGTTTGTTTCAACACATCGTTTAAGGATTAGAGACAAGTTGTTCAAGCAAAGGTCAAATGAATCACCAAAGACACTAAAATCGTCCATGAATACTTCGATTATGTTTTCAACATATTCTGAGAAGATACTTACCATACACCTTTGAAAAGTAGTTGGAGCATTGCAAAGCCAAAAGGCATCCTTCTATAAGAAAAAGTATCGAAAGGACAAGTGAAAGTGGGTTTCTCTTGATCCTCCTGCGCTATCACAATCTAATTATAACCTGAATAGCCATCAAGGAAGCAATAGTAAGAGTGTCCAGCTAAACATTCAAGCATTTGGTCAATAAATGGTAAAGGAAAGTGATCTTTTCTAGTGGTGGCATTCAATTTTATGTAATCTATACAAACCCTCCAACCGGTTTGCACACGAGTTGGGACAAGTTCATTCTTATCATTCTCCACCACCGTCACACCTGATTTCTTTGGTACTACTTGTACCGGGCTCACCCACTTACTATTGGATATGGGGTAGATAACACCCACGTCCAAAAGCTTGAGTATCTCCTTTTTCACAACTTCCATCATGGGAGGGTTCAAACGACGTTGTGCTTCCCTTGTAGGCTTTGCATCATCCTCCAAACGGATCTTGTGCATACAAACGGCAGGGCTTATACCCTTGATATCAGCAATTGTCCATCCTATGGCCATTTTGTACTTCCATAACCCCCTTAGAAGTTTTTTCTCCTGTAATTCACTAAGCTTGTTAGAAACAATCACAGGTAAATCTTCCTTGTCACCCAAATACAAGTATTTAGGTGATCGGGAAGTGGTTTCAATTCTGATTTTGGAGATTTAACAATAGAAGGTACAAGCTTTTCATCACTGCATGGTAAAGAAATAAAAGAGCTATTATGAGTTTCCGGACATCCTTGTAGTGAATTAAGATCACCAAGGGCTTCCTTGACTTCATTACCATACTCTACACCATTATCCATGGATGTAGTTAAATTGGTTTCCAAAGCATCTTCACCATATAATTCAAACACTTTTTGTGCCAATGTATCCATAACATCAATGGAGAAACAAGAGTGGACATCACTAGGATATCTCATCGTATCGAAAATGTTAAAACGTATTGTTTCTCCATCAAACTCCATGGTCAACGTTCCCTTGTCCACATCAATAATGGTTTTCGCCGTTTTCATGAAGGGACGCCCAAGTAGCAATGGAAGAGACGAGTCCGATGACCCTTCATTCATCTCTAACACGTAAAAGTCAGCTGGAAAAACTAATTGATTAACCTGCACAAGAACATCCTCAACAATACCCATTGGGTAGACATTAGAGCGATCGGCTAATTGCAATACAATTCCAGCCTTTTTAAGAGGACCAAGATCAAGTGAGTTCTACATAGATGCAGGCATAACATTTACGGATGCACCTAAATCCAACATTGCTTTGTAAAATGTAGTGTAACCAATTGTGACTGGAATGTCAAAGCTACCGGGATCCTTGTATTTCAGTGGGAGTTTGTGTTGTAAGATTGCCGAAGCATTCTCCCCCACACTTAGAACTTCATTACCTTTGAGCCTTTGCTTATTGGTACACAAGTCCTTTAACACCTTTGCATACTTGGGAACTTGCTTGATCGCATCAATAAGTGGTATGTTCACATGGATCTTCTTTAGAACGTCTAAAATCTCCTTTTCTAGTTCCGCCTTCTTAGAACTTACAAATCTGCGATGGAAATGTAAAGGAGGAACATAAGTAGAAACCGGAGTTTTAGAGTTAGGAATAGGTACCTCAGAAGTTTGGGGAGAATCATCATTTTTCTCCTCCAAAACAGGTTCCTTTGGTGTTTCCACCTTGCCCGAATCAGTAACTTCGGGTTGCACAAGTTGTGTACCACTTCTCAACACAATAGCATTGACGTCCCCTTTTTGGTTGATAGGTTGAGAAGGGAGTTTCCCACCATTTTGTGCCTTCAATTGTTTCAACTCAATATCCATAGAACCAACTTGAGTTTGGAAATCCTTAACCGTACTCTCCGTTCTTTGCATAAAATATTTCAACATCTCTTCCATATTGGATCCCATTTGAGGTTGTTGTTGTTGTTGTGGAAATTGTTGTTGCTGAAATTGTTGTTGTTGTGGTTGAAATCCACTCGGTCGGTTGAAGTTGGGTTGTTGAGCCGCTCCTTGCTTGTTAGCATAACTGAAATTGGGGTGATCTCTCCATCTCGGATTATACATATTGGAGTAGGGATCATACCGTCTTTTTTGTTTTGGAAAGACCGCATTAGCTTGCTCATCTTCATAACATCGAGGAGAACTTGGTATAACCGCGGCTGAAACTTGTTGCATCATTGCTGTCATGTTACCCATTTGTTGACGAAGTTCCTCAACCTCGCTCACTTCATTCACTCTTCTTGGAAGCACATTCGAACCACGACTCTGGAATTTTTGTGAGTTTGCTGCCATGTTTTCAATCAACTCTCTAGCTTGTGCCACCCTCTTGTTCACTAGTGCACCGCCACACGCAACATCGAGGAGACTCCTATCACTTGTTTGGAGTCCTTCATAAAAGTATTGGATAATCATAGCGTCACTAAATTGGTGGTGAGGGAAGCTTGCCACCAATCTCTTGTATCGTTCCCAACACTCATACAATGATTCTCCCACATTTTGCTTCATGCCAAAAATTTCCTTGCGAATTTGGGTAGCCTTCGATGCAGGAAAATACCTCTCTAAGAAAATTTTCTTCAACCCGTTCCATGTAGTGACACTTCCGGATGGCAAACAGTACAACCAATCCTTAGCGCTATCCACCATAGAAAAGGGAAAAACTTTCAACATTGCACCATCGGCATCAGTCTCCGCTGGAACCATGGCCTTTACAATTGTATGGAAGTCCATAAGATGCTTGTTTGGATCTTCATTCACCATGCCATGGAACTTTGGTAACTCTCTAAGAAACCTCGGCTTGATCTCAAAGGTTGAGTTTGTTTGGGTACACCATTGTTGTGCATCAAGCCTATGAGAAGCCAAGTCCTTGAGTGTACGATTTGCATCACCCATTGCTTCTTCTTCTTCAACTAGTGCTTCTTCTACGAATGGAACCTCTTGTTCTTCTTCTAGTTGTAACTCTTCTTCCACTTATAACTCTTGTTCTTCCGTCGTGTCTTGACTTGGTTGGAGTATTGTGCCTCTTCGAGTAGCTATCCCGCACCTAGGATAATTCCAATCTTTAGAAGCCAGGGATTAGGTACCTGAAAACAATTCTCGTAAACAAGTGAGAAACAAGACAAGAAAACAAAAAAGAAACTATAAAAAGAAACTAAAAACTTAATAACAAGCCGTATGCCTCCCTGGCAGCGGCACCAAAATTTGATCGCTGTCGTATACGTCAAAAATAATTTCACTTTCTCACTCTACTAAATATAAATGAAGTAGGTGATAAGAAAGAGTTCATTCCCACAGAGAGGCTTTTGTTGTTATAGAATTTCAGTTTCTTAGTAACCAAGGGGGGATTTTTGTTTTATCTAAGCAATAAAATAGAGCAAAGCAAATAAAATAATTTGAATAATCAATAAAGAGAAGATATTGGTCACATGATAGTATCATTCACAAACATGTATTTTCATCAATGACTAGAATTGGTATTTTAATCTCTCATTTACTAAGAGTCCTAGGATACCTTGATCGTAAGAATATCCCGCTAATTCCCTGATTTCATCACAACCACATTAAAAGATGTATATGTGAATTCTTCATAGAAAGCAACCTAACGTGTAAAAGCACAATCAAGTTTAATTCCCTAAAAGCAATAATTTCTATGGATAAGACTAATCAATGCAAACAAACGTGTAAAAGCACTAATCCGTTTTAACAAAAGTTATGATTCACTTGTGACTAGTAGGATATATCACTACAAGCACTACCCACAATTATGCTACTTAGAATCAGGGATAAACAACTTTTTCGTATTGAAAACCCTAATATAGCTCTAGAAATGAATGCAAATCGGATTGATTCCGGACTCAACCTAACAAGTATTCAAATCATATGACAATATTAACAATGAATCATAAACAATAAATTATTGAGACAAAACTAATTCATCATATATATTATGTTGTGAAATCCACTTTATCCCATAACCAATAATATGAGTTTAGCTACTCATAGCATTTGAGTTCATCATAATCATAATCAAAAATGAAATGAAGAAGATGAAAAATAAACGAAAGCAAACCCTAGTCGCCGCTATCCAAAACTCCAAGTAGAAAATACGTGATCCAAAGTTATAGAAAACTTTCCTTTTTGTAGCTTTTCCTCTTTCCAAAACTAGGTCTTCAAAGCCCAAAGTCCAATACAAAGATATCCACCAAGCCCATATGTGAGGAATACCCATGTGAAAATATGTCCCAAAAATAATCACCGGAAAACTAGTAAAATGGCCGGAAATCGGTCGGGAAAGTAGTCGGAACATAACTCTGGTGACCGGCAAAGTCCACCCGGTCACCGGTCAAAGTATCAGTCAACTCAGTCAAAGCCACTGAGTCAGGGTCTAGTCGACCGAGTTAACTCAGTGTCTGAATTAGATTGAGTCAGTTAGCTAATCAGATGAGTCAGGTCTGGCTCAGTCTGATTCACTTTGGCCTAGGCCATTTGTAATGGCCAGATTTTGCATTGCACAATCATTGTGCATGACTGCTCTTCTGCTGCCCCATCTTGCGATTCTATGGTGTACAACTTCCCAGCTACAGCTCTCTTGTAAACTGCAGCATCAACTATTTATAGCACACCAACACCAAGCATACATCCAATTCCATCTCAGTTCGTCTATTCCTATGCTTACTAACTGATTCTTCTCAACGGTAACAGCATCGAACATTTAAACTCAGACTTTTTCTTAGCAGCATCACATCACTATTACCTCAAGCCATCTTAAACTGCGACTGCACTTCCTGCAATAGCCTCAGTGACATCTCAGTTTTCTAACTTGTTCTTCTTAGCTTCATCAACACACTCCACTTCAGACCATATTATTCACCGATGCTCCAATTTCGGCATGCCATCCTTGCCATTTCCCTGCATTCTGCGACAATCCATTCTTAATCCAAACACACAGCAATATTAGCTTCATCACTCAACTCAGCTTTTCCCGTCCTTTACACAACAATTTAACTTCTTGACAGTTCAACACCAGCTACAACCTTGCAGTCCATTCATCTAAACAACCTTCATTCATTCATCTCCATGGAAACAAAGAGTGACAGAGCTAACCCTTCATACCCAAGATAACAAGCCCAGCACTCAAGCCATAGCTCCCTGTTCAGCTACAACTTTCTCCGGCAATTGCATTCAACAGTTCATCTATTTCACGCTATCTAAACTCCAGAGCAATTCCTTCACCATCTCAGTCATACCATCTATTGTCATTCAACTCCACAATACTTCCATTTCTGGAGTTTAAATTGTTGATCTGCTCACAGCTAACCCTCAAGCTTTCTGTTGCATGATAACTACCAGCAAGTACACCATTTTCTTCACAACTTGTCTCAGCTGCACCGGATCCAAATCAACACTTGCACTCATCTCAGTCTCCATAAGCTATTTCATTCCATACCCAACTGCAGCTGTAACTATTGTAAGTTCAGCTCAACACCAGCTCACAGAACCATCTCTGGCAGCAACACATATTTAACACAAAGCCAACCACCAAGTCCTAACCCATGACTCAACTCAAGACCACCAATGTTTGCTGCTTCAACCCATTCAACTGTAATTGAACCTTCTCCGAACCGGCTACAGATTCTAGCCAGATCTCAGTAATAATCATCACCAGCATAGGCATCTCAGTTATTCCCAGCTCAAGAACTTCTCAGCACCGCTGATTCTTCGAATCTCATCATCAAATCCATAGCAATAGCAGCAGATCAATGCCTTCTTCTTTATCATCAAGAAATTCACCCAAAACCCTTACCAAACTCATTTGCTTTGCTGCAATGCTCAAATTCGACTTAACCCACTCTCTGCTTCTTCATTATCTTCCATCTGAGGACTCTAATTTCTATGAAACCCCCAAATCCATTTCGAATTCAAAACCCTAACATCTTCTCAGATTCAAATAACAAAACAGATCTGTTCTTCATCCGATATCTTCCTTCAAAATCTCAATCAATCACCACCTCCTTCTGCTTCGATTTCTCTGTGAATCTCTTCCTTTTACTACATCTCTAACTCTCAGAGACAACAAACAACATCGCGCCTCTCTTTCTCCGCTTCTCTGAAAAATAGGTGATTTGTAATGAAGACACCACCCCACTTGGGTTTGGTAATAGATACAGGACTTATCCAGGTACCCCACACTATTGGATAAGGGCTAACCAGCTCATACATGGCTTTTCGGTTTGCAGAACCGATTGTCTATTCTGTTTTCTTGCTAACTGTTGATAAGCACGTAGGTGCTACATTTTATACCCATATTTATATTTACTAGTACTCGATATTTTGGCTAACAACATTATTTTAGTGTTTTTGTAGAAAGTACAAATGAATTCGACAATTCGAGGAATAAACACCAAAATTGCAGCTTGAATAGTAAATTCAATCACTGACACCAAAAGGGAGACGTGGCTAAGCTACAAGCTAAAGAGGCATTTGCGCGGTTAGAGGCATCAACGCTGCAGTTCACGGCAACAAAGGAAGTGGCTTCCAAGTAAACAACATTTGCTGTCGCGTCAATATCAGCCATTTCACATCCAAGAAATATCAAAGAAATGATATTAGTGGGACAGTTGGATTCCACTAAGGCTATAAGACTAAGAGAAAGTGGGAGACGTGTCTAGTTTTTCAACTACACCTCATGGCATCAATCTCTTTTAAGCAGCAGCTACAGGCAAGAGTGAACGATGTTTTCTTATCAACAACACCATATTTGAACCCAAGAATGAATTCCGGTGATGATCTACAGCAACACATCGATGGAAGTTAGGAGATCGGAAGACAGAGGAATTTATAGTGGTGACCTAGGAAGCTTGGGTTTCTGTTTAGTCTATATCGGGACTCTTGTATCTCGGCTAGGAATGAATGTCACAGATTCTATGGCTGTGAATCGAGAGCTAAGGCATATATTTGAGCTGAATAAGTAAGTAAGAGTCGTGGTGAAGTAAGAAATGGCATCAGTTCCTACAGAATGGGACGAGTATCCTGTTCTCGAGATCAAAGGGTAAAGGTGTTGTTGGATTCAGGCTACAGAGGAGCCGAGAGTGGTGATTGGTTGAGCTGGTTCGATGTGAATGAAGATGTCAGTGCAATGGCTGGAGTTGGCTAAATTCGATTATGCTACGAAGTTGAGTTGTTGAACTGAGGCTACTGGCGGAAGAGAATGGAGTTATAGTGCGAGATGGAGAGCTGGAAGTCGCGGTGATTAGATGGCAAGGGAGATAGTAGTGAGCTGATAGCAGCCAGTGGTTAGGCAATGGACGAACAGAAATTGGTAGTTTTTAGTACAGGTTTTGGGGATAGTTAATGACTAAACCGGAACTGTTCGTGGAATACAAAGGAATTGATTAATGATGTTACTGTAACAATGGGTTCGAGAAGGAGGCGCGGCACAGAGCCGTGCTAGGGTTTGAGAGTTTTTATTTTTCATTTGGTTTTTCGATTAGCTTGTCGTTTTGATTTCAATTTGTTTATGGCTTTTGAGAAATCCATGACAAGCTAGATTCATGTTAGGGTTTAAATGGAAGCCAATTTGATGTTATGAACTCTTCGATGATATTTCTAATAATGATTCATTGACTAGTAATTTCTCTTCATATAGATTGGTATTTGATCGATTATGTGATTTTCTTGATTACTTATGCTTTTCAATTGATATTGCGTGCTTGGTTAAATTCTTTGACGCCATATGCTTTAGGAATTAATATGTAATGCTTTAGAATCACCACCCATGAAGCGAAGGATGTTACAGCGGAGAAACAATATCTTAGAATTTAATGTACCATCTTCCGAGACATGAGATTGATTTCGAAATTTGTCTTGAGTAATAAATAGAAATTAGTAGAGTTTTATATGATTGAATTGGTGGAAATCGAAAACCCTAATAACCCGTTACCTATTTTGTAACGATTATTTATTATTTCATTTTGTCTCGAATATCTGAAAAGTTCGTTAAACATCATCTTATTTGGTTAGTTAATTTTTGGTATTAGCCAGTAGTAGTATTTCACACTCCTCGTGGGAACGACCGGTACTTTCCATTGTTCAACTAGTTAGACATTGTGCACTTGCAGTATTTGATTGTAGGTTTTTGAGCCCACCAACTGTCAGTTGCGCGGAACTGACAGATCATTCTTCACCTGTTTTGCTGCATAACTTTAGCTTGCTCCAAGTATCACTCGCCTGTGAATTAGCCTCTTTGCCTTTTACGCTCCAAATGGATGTTTTCTCATTCTTTTGCTCATAATGACTCCATTGCACCTAATAAACTCAAAACTAAACATAAGAGATGCAATTCCCAATGATAATAACAAAGAAAGCATAAATACTAGATATAAAATTAGGTTTTTTACAACACCTATTAATCTTCACTTGTTCGTTTTTAGACCCACAATTGGTCAACTATTCTTTGCGTACCAGTTGGTAACTGGATATAAGCCTGACATTTTGTGTTCTTACACATTTTTGGTTGAACTATATATGTGCCCTTACGACTCTACATCGTACTATGATGGGTCATCGAAATGATTAAGTGATTATGTTGGACAAGAATTTCCAACAATTATCCGCATTTTAAAACCTTTGGCAGGAGATATCTTACCACTAGATTTGCGGGTTATCACTTTAATGAGACAGTCTTCCCATCGTTAGGGGGAGATAAGAAAAAGTATTTTCTAAGGGAACGACATGAATTTTCGTGGTGTGTTCCCACTGTGTCTCATATTGATTCTTATACTCCACAAATGTAAATGTGAAGTGAAAGAATAATCGATTTTCAGAATGTACATTGATGTCGCTAAAGTGATGAGATCACACATACCAACAACAAACCTACCTGCAAGGTTACAAATCCTCAATAAAGGATATACACCATAGAATAAGGTGTTGCAACTACACTTAGTGGAAGTGTGGTTGAGGCCATGGCTCTATAAAGGAAGTTGGAGAGACCGCTTGGTTCGATCAATCCTCACCTAGAAAGGAAGTAGGTGAGGAAGGCACAACTTACTTATATCATCAGAATTCATCTCATAAGATTGTCTCTGAATATGTCCATGAATCAAACTGGAGGACGCTCCGAAGTTTAATGATTCCAGAGAACAATGACATCCCAAGTGTATTTGATGATTAATTTCATATACACTTGCTTAAGGAAATAGAGCAAGATGAGATCGAACCACTGCTCCTTGTTGCTTAATTTCAACGAAGAGCATATTTGGCCTATACAATCCGGGTAGAACTTGGTTCTTTGACAAATATCTGGTATTTGGTGTGGTAGTGCTAACCAACCGAGTGTAAAGCCTATTGGACATACATGATTAATTTGTCACAAAGCATATGAGAAGAAAGCAGTCTTAAAGGATAAAGACTCTCCTTGTGGCGCGAGGTTTCTCACAAAGCCCTGGAATTGTTCTCTTGTAATGAACTTCATAGTGTTCCGCTACTCAGTTAGCTTGGTAATTTCAAAAGGACTTGAAATGCAGCATATGTATGTGGTTGTTACGTATCTCTGAAAGAATCAAGAGATAAAAGATATTTACAAAAGTACTTGATATAATTTTGCTATTCAAATCAAGTGACTCTAAACCACAGAGTGTGTTTACAGTTAGATAGAACCCTCACTTATAGATAGAAGCAATCAGGCGGATGTGGTATATCTGTCTAAGTGGCTATTTGATTTGGATGGGATAGACAAGTAAATTATTCTTGCGTATTCACAAGAAAGTTCCTGATTTGGAATTGTAGGTACCTATGTCGATGGTACAGACATGATGGGTACTCTTGATGTAATAAAAGACCTTAAAAGCTATTTGAAATCCGAATTTGAGATTAAAAAAATTTGGGGAAAGCTCGACCGAATACTGAGCTTGTGGGATATCATTCCACTAGTTTGCATATGTCTAAAGTTGTCAGGAAATTAAAGACATGCATCCTGATAGCACTCCCATGATTAGTCGAGGTATAAATGTAAGTAAGTGACCATTTCGTCTAAAGGAAGTTGACGAAGATGTGTTATAAGATGAAATTCCCATATCTAAGTACAATATACGCATTGTTGTACTTAGTATAATAATATACTCGATTAAATTTTACATCCTCATGGAACTTGTTAGCTAGATATAGCTCAGTGCCAATGCAACGTCATTGGAATGGTACAATGAATATGATGTACTTAAAAGTAACCATTGACATGAGTTTGTTTTATCCAAGCAAAGACATAAAAATGAATGCTAAAGGAACTGCAATCCAAAGGTTGTTGATTATGAAGGAAAAATAATCTATTCTCCAACGAAAGTAATCAGGGGAGATATGGTAGACTATTTTCTAAGTCATTACCGATATTCAGTTTCGGAAAGTACATGACTAAAGAAATTGTCTGGAACAACTCTGAAAGTAATCAGGGGGAGATGCCGACATCATGGGGAGGATCCGAGGATATGATGTCGACACATTTTACTTCGAAATTGAAGCTGTGTTGTACTCTTTTTTCCATTCGATCGAGAATAATTTTTCCCAAAGGGTTTTGTTACTCGACAAGGTTTTTAGCGAGACAACACTAAAAACATCAAGTATGTTGAACGTTGAAGACATAAAGATCGCGTTGATATTACTGAAAATATCTGAATCAAAGAAATGAAACACGATAGTCCGTTAAGCAACGTAACTTCCAGAATCAACAATAGGGTCTTATAAACATTCAAGTCACCAAAGTAATGTGTGATAAACTCCTTTTGACTGCATTAGACTAATAAAAATTGTGTGACATCTGGGGGAGCATATAATGGTGTGTTAAACTATTTTCCTTCACCGAGGTTACTATTTCCCACAGGGTTTTGTTACTCGGCAAGGTTTTTAATGAGACAACAACAAACACCAGGAAGTAATTTCCTAGCTAAGGCTATTGTCTTTTCCACGAGCATTTTCTGCCTTAGGAGTTGTGAAGAAACTAGTTAACTTCAATGGAGCAAAGTGATCATCTGCAACAGATCAACTTTACTTGCATCTGTCACGTTGTACTCTTTTCCCTTCGTCAAGGATTTGTCCCACTGGGTTTTACTTGTCAAGGTTTTAATGAGGCAACATATTCAAGTCTAACTATGTTCTACGTTTACGTAATATTGTACTATTTTTTTTTAGTTCAGGTTTTGTCCCTTTGGGTTTCCCTGACAAAGTTTTAACGAGGCAATTAACTTTGACTCGTCGATCTTTGAAAATCGTATTACATGTGATGAACTACATGTAAAGTACGTGACAACATATGAAGTACTACATGTGAAGAGTTTTACCAAGGTTTTTTCCCGCTAGGTTTTTCCTTGTCAAAGTTTCAATCAGGCAATTGATTTCGACACAAGTCATCAAGAAGAAGACGGCATTTGAAGAACTACATTCGAAGCACTAAATGTGAAGCACTGCATATGAAGTTCTATTGGACTGCACAATGGGGAGTGTTGTGGGGCCTAAATCAAATTGATTGTGATGGGAGATATATATATATATATATATATATATATATATATATATAACTTTTAAGTTAATGAAAACTAACGTCCGATAGTGCATAATCTCTCCTTAATTATGGCGTAAATATTTTCATTCATATACAAGTTTTATAAAGTATTATCCGATTAATTCGAGACATATACTTATGATGATTTCTGGATATTAAGAAAACCACGTTGGACAGGATATATTGACTTCAAAAGCCATAAAAAAATGTCCACAAAATTGTAGTTCATACAAATTAAAATCAACCATGGATTTTATTGGTTACAAGCAAAACATGGAAATAAAATATCCAATTTCGTGACCTCGAGGGCCAACGAGATAATGGTTTAGATTGAAGTTATTGGACACTTTATTTACCAACAAAAAAAAAATCAATCAAGATCAATATATATAGTCACTCAAAGGACTAATGATATTGGCTAACAAGCCGGGTGCGCACCCATTGATCTTTTACGTCCTACCATATTCCAACATCAAGTTGAACGATCTCAATTTTGGAGATTAGTATTAGGAAGAAGAAAATTTGTACAACATCCCCCAGGATTTCAGTAATTGGTGTTTGCAGTTGGCTTAAACCATAATAACGATATAGAAAAATCCAATTCCGGTTTAAATGATTTTAAGAATAAAAGAAATCATTATCGTTATTCTTTGTAGAAAAAAAAATCTACTTTTTGGTTGATAAGGATTTTTTTGAAGGAATAGAAATCAATATCCAAAATTGGCTAAAAGTCCTTAGAATGCCAATTTTTACATCTCACTATAGAAAACTGATGGATAAAAACCAATGTCAATTGGTTGGTACAATTTACCAAAATTTAATCGACAAAATAAAAAAAAAATCGTCACTTTAGCCATCGCATAGGAAAAATCCACTTTGTGGTTGACGGATGGTTTCTTGTAAAAAGAAAAATAGAAACCATATGGATAAATCACATGATCCTTGTATAGAAAACAAGGATACCAAATTTAATTGGCCGTAGGTTTTTCAACCATGCATGTAATTAATTACCGTAAAGTCACTTCTTTAGAAAAGAACGAAAACACCAACTTTTGGTGATTATAGTTCCATTAGAGGAATGGAAACCTTAAACCATCTTTCAATGGATTTTTTTTTTTCTTCTTAAAAAAATAGAGAAGAAAGGAAAATCAACTTGTTCAGAAAATAGTTGATCACCCATATCCCGTGAAATATAGACTGCGTCTAATCGATATTCAGTAATGGATATCAATTGCTCCAAAAAAATGGTTAAAATAACAGCCTTAGAGTTGGAGGGTAGGTAGGGATGTCAATGGGTCCGGGTCCCCCCGGGTAGTACCTGGCCCAGAACCGGACCCGGCATATCATAGTCGGTTCCGGGGCCGGTTCCCTATTTCATTGGCCCAGAACCGGACCCAGTAAAAGACAGGGTAATCACCGGTCGGGGTACCATTGGGTAAAAACAGTTTATATGACTTCCAAATTTTCAAGACTTAAAGAGGAAAGAAAAGCAACCATCTTTAACACATACTGATTGGAGATAAACATAAGTTTGAGATTAGGAAAAGCAAGTTATTTTCCCTAAATTTGTAAGTAAAAATCTGCCATAATATAATACAAAAGTTGGCAGACTTTTTTTTTAGCCGATAATTACAAGTAACGCCAGCCATAGTATAGTCTGTCGTAATATAACCAAAAAATTTGACAGACATATCATTCTATAAAGTGTATAAGCCCCAAGAGATAACTGCGTGTTTCCTTCACAAGTATATATACAAAAAAAGGACGCAGTTCGCATGTTCTTCGGCCATATCAAAAAGAAGTTCCCAATAGCGATTTCACCATCATATGCCAAATTATTCCTGCAAGACAAACAAATACAGTCCATCATAAAAGGATAGTTCACTCCCAAACAGATACAACAAGACATAAATTCAGAAACCAGATTTCTCATTAATGCAAACAACCGGCAGAATTCATTAGGAAGTGGAAGTAACATATGAAATATTACTACCACTACAACTCAACAACCAACAACAGATTCTTCTGTAAAAAAACAACAATTGCACAAGTTGTGTACCTGAAATACGCTATAGTGTCGCTCTTGAGTAAACCATAATAGGATACTCACAAAAAACAAAATATATACTCTTATTCAGTTATTCTTGTTCATCAGTTAGACAATGTGCAATGTTGCATCAGCATCATCTGACTGAAGCTCATCCATTGCCTCCAAAAGAGTCTGGAGTGAAGTATCACCTAACCCAAATCCCTCGTCTAAAACAGTAAAATAGTTAGTTGACACACATGAAAGTATGAAACACAATAAACGTATTACTAATCAACATTGATATATTATGGTAAACGTGAAAGTTTGAATATGTTACTTACTCTCCAGGCGCACTTCTTATCCAATCTTGTGTGCATATCAAAGCTTCAATTGTTTGAGGAAGCATTGAAGAACGGAATTTATCTACAACTCTACCACTAGTCTTTGAAAACAGTTAGGAAGCCACCGATGATGCAGGAATTGCTAATATATCACGAGCTATCAATGCTACAATTGGATATACCGATCCATGAAATTTCCACCATCCCAAAACATCAAAACTAGAATCATTCAGATCAATAGTACCACTTCCACTTTTAATAGGGTGAACATCAGCTGATAGGTATTGCTCTAGATCTGTGCGAATGACGTCATGTTGTGAACTTTCTTCCAGAAATGCCGTCAAACCCTTTCTTTTAGAAGTAAAAGAACTTTGAGAAGTAAAAGAACTTTGAGAAGCTGAAGAACTACCCCCTACTACCAACCTAAATTGAATCTTCCATGTTCACATCATTTGTCGAAATGTTTTACGAGTATACATGTCTTTGAAGAAGCATAACAGGGTTGCATATTCATTATACAATCTTTTCAAGACTCAGATAACTTCTAAATTCTTTTCCTCATTTATTACAGGATATATTAATGGGAAGTAATAATCCACTAATTTCATTTTAAACCTAGGATATAAAATGGAAGCTATTGCAAATGTTTTACTAGACAATTTCCAATACTTTTCAAACCTTTTCATCATATTAAATGCCATTTTGGATATTAATGCATCATCAGAAACACACCACTCACGAAGTTCTAAGTATAAAAAGCAAGCAACATCAAAATAACGATTAACCGTTACGTATGATGTACACGAAAATAAACGGTGATATCATAAAATACCTTCAAGAAAATTGAAAGACTGCTTGCATTCTTCCGGTCTTGACTGTTGGAGCAACATTAAAAAAATCGGGTTCAATCTTCGCAAACCTATTTAAATGCTTCCCGAAATAGAAGTCTTTGTTTCAAGCATCGAGATAGGTAGAATTCCACCTTGTATCAACATCTTGAATCAACTTTGTCTTAGGAGCATTTACTTGCAAGCAAACTTCTTCAAATTTTTGTTGTCCCTGTGGTGAAGCTCTAATAAACGATAATAAATCTAACAAGCATATACAATAAGAAAAAGAGAAAAGTTCCAACTAATCGGCATTAGTCATATTCCAACCTCACCATGTTTGGCATCTCAAAACAAAAAAGAAGTACATTATGTTAGGCTAACTACCCTCACCAAAACACTACGGATGCAACCAAAGCATATGGTATATAATGATAAAACATGTTTAGCGTACAACAAATTCAATAGCGCACAACCCCACACTCACTTGTGCTTAAGCGATTGCATAAAAAATCGATAAAGAGTGAAACTTTTAATCTAACAGAATAAATCAAAAGAGACTAGAGAGTAGTGATAGATCATAGATGCCTAAACCTTTAATGTAATAATGATGTTTAGTTACTGATTGATTGGTTTACTAAGAATTGATAAAGCCCAAGGCCATACACAGAACACCATATCGATCTAATGAATTACAAATTCAAACCAAATCATTTTTTTCTTCTTTAATTTAAACCGAACTTTAGAGTTAGAGAGGGAAACAAGTGGCCTCGAATGGGCATCTCACGCCAATTAATACCCACCCCGCATAACTCACTTTCTTGCCTCATTTATTATCTCTAGATCTCTAATAAGTAAGTATTGCCGCAAGAACATTCGTGCATGACTTATTAAGATGTTTAGATGAACCAGATTTACAAATTGAAACAAATAAATAAAAAGAAGACATAAATGCTTACCAAGAGCCCCTAAAATCAAGCAACCAACAACACTAGTCTGCACCACTTATAATTTCCACCGAAAACAAGTGATGGAATTATGAGAGTCTTTTCTTAAAATGGAGAAATAAAATTTCAAATTTTCAACGCACAAAATCATCCATGCATGAATAGGTAACACACAAAGACAACATCTCCATTCAAAGTTGAGAAATTGAAAGATACCCACTAACTAACCCCCGTCACCGACCATAATTAAACATTCAAGTTTTTGTTTTCTAAACATTTCTAGTTTTCTTGTTAAAAAAATTGTTCACTTGCGAAAAACAACAAGGTCTTTGGAAGCTTCGAACTAATTGTAAATTGTAATGGATGCTTTTTCCAAACAATTCTTAACATATTTCATCTAAAATCTTACATAATGCATTCAAGAGGACTCAAATTTCAAATCGATTCAAAAAAAAATCACACACATCAGTTTAATGATTTGTAAGACTAGTACTATGAACTGAGTATGAAGTCCATGATATAATACCTTTCTTTCAGTAAAAGAATTCAAGAAACAAATGATTTTCTTTGTTACCTTAGTCCGTAAAAAGTAGTTTGCAGCTAAATGGGTTGAAGAAGAAAGTAGATCTCGGCTGAAATGGGGTGGTGAGAACTTCTCATTCCTTTATATATGACCTAATTTTCGTTAAGAATTTTACAAAATTAGCCTTCCTTAAATACACGAATACCCGTGGGTACCCGGCAGGTAGGACTCGGATGGAACCGGTTATAAACGGGTCTATTCAGGTATACCCGGTTTGGACCCGAAATCACTAATGGGTCCGATTTTGGGACCCATACCCGGACCCTAATTAGCCGGTTCCGGGTATTTGGGTACCCATTGACAGCCCTAAGGGTAGGTTTAAAAAAAAATCCACACACCTGTTTGCTGCTCCAAAATCATAAGCTAGAAGGCTCATATGATCACGTGCATAGCTGATATCTTGGGGTTTTATTAACACCTCATATCCTACGAATAGTTACGGGGGATTTTGCGTTTCCCCCCCAAAATAAATAGCTATTTTGCATTACCCCCTTTTTAAATCACTAATAGGTAAAACCCCCTTTCTGTCATAACTGCCGTTACAACCCAGTTAGTAATGCACGTTCAACTCACGTGTATGTAATAAATTAGTAATTATTTTAAGATTCCTAAAATACGCTTTAACCTAAAATAAAAATTAAGCCGTGGTTGAACATTAGCCGTTGATTTTCGTGGTAAAAATATAGATGCCTGTAGAGAACATAAACACCCGTCTGTTCTTCCTCTTCATATTTTGTTGATGAACAGAAACCCTGCAACACAATAGGAAAAATGCAATATATGATTTTGGGGTTTTTCATCAAATAAATTAATTTTCGATTTTGGTGTTCTGATAATGATCTTCAATTAGTTGTGTCTGATATTAATTCGTCTTCTTCTTTATTGAAAAATTAAAATTATGATCCCCTTGAATCAAAGATATATCTTTTAGGTAATTTTGAATGCTAGCTTGTATCTAATCGTTACATGCTGATGTCTATAACAAACAATTGATTGAACAGTGAGAAAGTAAAAGGTGTGAACTTGGGTAATATGCTTCAAATCCATATTACTTGAAGCAGCAGATTAGATTGGAAATTGACAAGAAAGAAAAGATGGCTGGTATAGAAGAAATGGTGAGTTTAATGGAATAAAATTCCAATTTAATGAAGTGGGATCAAATGATAATATTTAATTTATCACCAAGTCTGATTTCGTCTTTTATCTCTGAAAAAAACTAGTTGCAGAGACATGGGCGAAGACGACGAAGGTGAAGAAGAAATAATCTCTCGCTCTCATTATGGAGTTCTATATAATTAATACACACGTGAGCTGCACGTGGATAATTATCTGGATTGTAACGGAAGTTATGACAGAAAGGGGTTTTACCGATTAGTGATTCAAAAAGGGGTAATGCAAAATAGCTATTTATTTTGGGGGGAAATGCAAAATCCCCCAATAATTATTATACAAAATAGTTAGTAACATTAAAGTTTTGGACCGTACATATGATATTAAAATAAAGAATACAACTAGTGTTGGAAAAGAAAGAAAATCCCTTTTCGTCCTCTTTTATGCAGCGATATATCATATCCATCAACTGTTATCTTCCTTATATGGCTTCATGCGATGTTTGGTGATTATGCTCGGGTAGAGCTACGTGCTGATGACGTAGTGTGAATCTAAGCGAAGGCACAGACAAAATAGAGAGAGAAAGAGAGAGAATTTCTATTAGATGTGTTTTATAGACAAATATTATAGCCTCTATTTATAAGGCTAGATATCTGAAAGAAGCATCCCAGTAATAAACGAGATTTACCGAAGATATTCTTAATATAATTACACGTTTATAACACTTTTTTTTTTTTTTTTTAGGAAGGGAAATTTTTTATTGATTAATGCAAGTTTATAGCATTTTGGAGAAAGTAGGAACATTGGATGCATCCCATTCACCTGTAACTTTCTCTATACAACTATGCTTAGCAGCTATATCTGCTATACTATTAAGATTTCTCTTAAGGTGTTTGAACCTAATAGGATGAATATCTTTTAAGAGAAATAAGCAATCATCTAAAACAGAACAAGAGGTCCAGCTAGTCTGACCTCTGTTATTATTCAGATAAGCCATAACATTCTTGCATTACTAATTAAATAAATGTTCATAGAATATAAACTTTGGGATTTGGAAACTGCACGCCGAGATTAGTAACACGAGCTTGTGACTCAAGGGAGGACGATAAAATAGTTGAACACTGAGTCGGATAACCTAGGCACTTGTTGACTCGCTTGCTCCAAGTTTTTGGGAGTTGGCGCATGTGGTCCTGGCGAAGGCTAGGGTCACATCTTCATTGAAACGTAGGGCACTGCGTAAGGCTGGTTTCACAGATCAGCGATTACCTCCGGCTCTGTCCAGTGGACGGATAACGAGTCAACGCACCTCTGATCCAACTCAACCTAGTGGGCTGGCATAGTTGAACAATTTTTTTTTTTTTTTTTTTCCCTTGAGCTTTCATTTTTCTTCATCTCTTGTGATGAAACCTTACTTTCACTAAGAACTGCATCTTAACCTGCGTGTGTCCAAAATGGCAACTTAACTTTTTAATAACACTAAGAAAATATAAATTGGTTTTGCATAGACAGAACGAGTCATGAATCATAAAACCAAACCTGAGCAGTATCATAGACAATGTACTCATTATACATTAGTTCAGAGGTCCTAGCATTCGACGTGACAGGTTTTCCACAAGGCACGACTACATTGTTCTTCCATGTCACAAAGTCTGATTTCTGTGGCGCCTTCTTTCCTAATCCTTTGGTTGAGTTCTTTCCTTCAGGAGGTTTTTCCATATACTAAAGAAGCAAGAAAAAAGAAAAATGTGAAAACCAGGGACATGATGGGATTTGCAGGTCTACAAGGTAAAAGAGCCGAAAACATCAAAGTAAAGAATAACTTGTAGTTACAGCGTGGACATGTTTAGTTGACTTACCAACGATTCTTTGAGCTCATAAACATCTCCTAATGCCACTTCGCTGAGAAGCAATAGACCTAGTGGGTTCCAATTGCTAGTGCGGCAATACTGAGCACTCTTACTCACCAGATCCGCAAAGTAAATTCCTTTGCCAAACTGTGCAATGGAATTAGTATCATATAGTCATAATCAATGCAATTTTATACACACATTCAGAGAGAGCGAGAGAGACGGACCATATAACCCGATGATGGAACTTCAGGAGGCGCTATTCTCAGTCCATGGCTAAGGATACCCACGAAGTTCGTCAGACGGGATCCTGTTTAAATAAGACTATTTCAGCTTTACTAAAATCAAAAATTCAAAATTCCTCAATTTTGTCATAGATATGAGCAAAAAGTGAAGGTCAGGAAAAACTTAATGAATTGCCAATGTAGAGCTTTCATTCTTCAAGTCATCCCAAGCAATCATGACTTACCATGCCAGAGGAGCATCTTATTCTGAAGCTTTTCTCTATAGGGTGCAAACTTATCGAATTCTCCTTCTCTATCAAGTGCGAAAACATCTTCCAGTTCAAGCATCCATTCCTGACAACTTAGCACAAAGTTCAGCGCAAAAACATCAGAAAGCCATGCAACGAAACCGGTAGAGTTTAAATAGACCTACCTTGTGCCTTGAGGCATGAGTAGTAAGAAGATACTTCTCAACCAATAGATAATCATCACTGTCGCGAGGAAGTGGAAGAATATTACAATGGAGCTTCTCATACTTCGCATCAAGGGACTCATCACATTCGGCATTGAACCCTACTATCCTGGAAGCTATTTCAATGTCCTGGAGAGCTTCTAGCATTTCTACCTACATTCCGTAAATAAATCAGTACGTACTGACTTATTGGTATCTAGGATGATGTATCTGTGCAGAAATCATACCTTTGACTTTAAATCATTTTCATTTCTTATAACACGCGGATGAGTTGACGGGATTATACTGAAGAACCGATTGCTTGCATCAATAAGCAAACTCTCTCTAACAGAGAGGTCCGGATTGTTGCTTGCTAGTAAATTCTGTATATCTGTTAATGCGCTGAAACCTGTACATGCACACATATATAAATAAAGAACTCGAGCCCAGCATTACGGGTTGAGGTTAAGTGCTCAATTTTTAAGCAAACAACTTACCCATCTGGATATTACTTTTGCTTAGCTTGCCAAGAGGCATTTCTGACATATTAATCTCTAATTCTATCATGGCAGACCTGTAACAAGTACGGTACCACATTTTTATGCTTACACATCAACTGTAGAATTAACTTGAACAAGACCATTAAAATGAAGAGAGTTAGTTCAAAACCTATATGTTTCAACATCGAAGAGCATCTTCATCAAATTTTGTACAGGTTGAGCAAGTCGACTACTTGGCAGTTGGGGTTCCTTGATTTTTAAAACCTGTTCAGAGATCCCATAATCCTGCAAAGTCCAACATTATGGTGTAAGATATACTATTAGTTAAGAGTCGCAACATTTCACATTTAGAGAAAACTTAAGCAAAATGAGATTTATTACGATGTCCAGCGGGAAGTATTTGCCAGGTTGTTTCTGAAAATTTTCTTTTTTCTCCCATGCTTCCCAAGGATTCCCTGTTTTCTCCAGAAACAAACGCTTAAATTCTCTAATGGCACCAGCTTTTGACATTTCGTCAAGTTTGTTTCCACCAATCTGCTCATTTCCGATCCGACCCCATTCACGAAATAGATAACAATTTGGCCTTTTATCTTCTTGAATGATTTGCATTACATAATAACTTCAAGTTGCACAAAAGTTGTCAGAAGAATGAAAGTTAGCAAGAAAAAGACTAGTTTGCAAAAAGAAGCCATCATGAGATATGTGAAACTACCTATTAACGCCAATTGATAAGTCAGACTTGTTTAATGTTGTACTGTAGATATATTTTGCATCCTCAAGAATGTGACTGTAACCTTGCATTCCAGATGTTTCGTGCACAATACAGTTCCCATTAACCTTCAGCGTTACTGAACCTCTGGAATCCTTATAAGAGGGTTCAATTAAGTATTGACCAAGCGGAAGCCTTTTTTGCCTTCTGGTGCAGTCAGTCAGATATTCTAGTCTCAGAATTGGTAATCCCAACCTCCTGTCAAATTGAAATTAAGGTTAAGGCTTTCGAGTCCCAAAACAATGCAATCAACAGAAATTTAGCAATATCATGAGACTACTTATACCTTGCTCTTAATATCTGAAAGTGATCTTTATACTCCATCTGATCATGACCTTCACAATCCAACTCCTCACCCACAACCAAACAATTGGTGCCTGAAAATATAAAGAGAATGACAAGAGACCTTAATAAGCTGCTCAACTTTGAGAGATGAGAATAAGATTACGGTTACAGCAACGTGCCTTGTTTGAGTTTTGCATGAATTTCCCCTCCAGATGCATGAATTTTGCTCTTCCATTCTCTCTATACATTGTGACAGATTAAGATTTCAGTCAAGCACTGGCAAAAGGTGATCTGCGTAACTGATGCAACAAATGAAGATTAAGAGTAACACATTTTAGTGAATAAATAGAAAAATCTTACCATGGAATCCTCCGAAACTCCGATAAGAGCTACTTTCAGACCTTTGAATGCAGACTGACTTCCTGAAGCTTTGTTAGAAAAATCTGTGGGTAGAATACGAACTGATCTGTATCCCTTTTGCGATTTGAACCACTACAGTCAATCATGTATAACAAGAGTTGTTACCATAACAGCTAGTATAGCAAAATATTTGACATGAAACAGTGGTTTGCACACCTTGCAAAGATATTCATTGCTTGTTTCTTGTGGAATTCTCCACTCCCTTTTTAGGCGTATGGGTTCAGTAGTAGAGTAAGAACACTTGGTCCATTCTGACACATAACCATGACAAAGGTATGCAGCGCCAGAGTAACGAAGCGAGCCAGCACAAATGGGGCAGCTACCGAGTGGTCCAAACAGCATTCCGTCCGCGCTTAAAAAGTAAAGAAGATTTGTTGAAAATGTTATGTACAATTCACTAGGATATTATATATGCAGGCAGAACCGAACAGAACACTACTAATTATGAGCTGAACTTCTTGCAAAATTGAAGGCAGTAAGTCTGAAACTAGTATACTAGTGTAGCTAGGGAAACAGTCTAGATGTAAAAAGATTTAGAAATTAGATCAAGTTCTCTAAAATTAGAAGACGAAATTAGAAATACCACCAAATAATGTAAAAAGATTTACCAAATTTCTCTTAAATCAAGTTCTGATCCAGCTGAATGTTGATCATTTGCTTCAAGCATCTTTCGCATCTCTGCAATAGTTACTTGCTCTTTCAAGTTATTTTTTATAGCCCATAATGCTTTATTCTGAGCCTCAAGCTCACTTTCCAGATACGACGAGTTTTGGATTTCAATGTCTGGACTTGTATAGCTTTCATATGCCACTTGGTAAGAAGCACCCCACTCGGATTTATTGATTTTTGACTTTTCGGTTCTGCTAACACTTCTTTTACGCTTAACCCCGCCTTTGAGAGGCTTTTGTGGTACTTCTTCATCCCCTTGCATCTCAACCAATAAATCTGAAAGAATATAACTTGGTTAGAGGAGGTTTGCAAAGAATGAAGCCTTGAAATAATGTTCATCTCCCATACACCAAGGCCTTCATACCTCTATTGCCAGTGAAAGTGCCCTTATTGGCATAGGCATGAACATCTCCCTGATTTGCAAGTGTGAGGCTATTCCAACCTGACAAATTCTCTACACTTGTAGAATGAGACCATTCCATATAGCAATATGCATGGTGCCAAGCCAGAGTACTGGTGCCTTCTCCACCAGGCTTGGTTGAGATACGAATCTAAACAACAAAATGCAAAATAGTATTGATACCAAAGGAACACGACGAGATTACACCCCCAAGCAGAAAATAATAACAAACAAACAAACCTCTCCTTGTGTAATCTTCTTGTTACACAACTTGCAAACAGCACGAGCAGTCTGTGAAACCTCAATACTACATTCATTTACACCAACTGTAATCGTATTGAAGAATATACCAGTTTGCACATATCTTCTCATCCTTTTTTGATCTTCCCACCGTAGCAAATCTATTCCTTCAACGTCATCAAGGCTGTGTCCGCATAACAAAGTAACATGGAATCAAGCAAGCAAGCGAAATCATTAGGCTGTAAAACTACACCCAAAACTAAAACTAATGAGCCAATTAGTGAAACTTCTTACGAACTGATCTTGTTTGGTCTCTTCAGAATGCATTGCGCATGGTTCCACTTCTGATCATTAAGAAGAAGATAAATGTATCGGATATAACCATCAAAAGGCATAAAAAATTACACATAAAAAAATGAAGTTAAGATGGATTTTGTTATTACCGTCAAAACACCATCATATTTAGTAGCTGGAATTACTTTCCCTAACCTTAACACCTCCTTCTTAATAAATTTCCTGCAAGTCCTACACGAAGACCTTGACGTTTTCGCGTACTCAATCTTCCATTCTTTCGCGTACTTAATCTTCCATTCTTTCCTTGCATTCCTCATTTTCATCTTTGTTTCTTTCTTTCTTTCTTTCTTTGTATGATGACACTACACATTTGCAAGATCGTTTATATAGTTTTCTCTCTTCAAAACTTCCTCTCTACACTTCAAAAATTTCCAACCCCTCTAGCTGGCATACCATGTCAAGTCAACTAATTATAAAAATTTCAGTTGGTAGTTACAAAAATTCTCTTGCACACTTCCTTGAGTTCCTTCTCCATCCACCACGTTGCCGCTCTGTCAAGGTAAAGCGCTAGACCATTTTTTTAACTTGATTTCAGATTCATTGTTTTAAAATGAAACTAGTAGTAGTTGGTATTAATTAATAAACTAGATAGTTATAATACATGGCCGGATATGTAAGAATGTTAGAAGGAACTGCAATAAGCCGAGAGATAAATATATGCTTAGAGTTAAAGATTTTGCAAATTAAGAACCAATCTTAAAGATTCAGTCTTCTACAAATCTACCCACAAAATGTTCCATTGAAAAGCAACTACATATGCATTCTTGGATCGGAGACAAATATATACGGACACCTATTTCTTGTTGGCTTCACTTCATCCATTATTCGTTTACTTCGACTATATCTACTCCTACAAAGTGATTTTGAATGGAGACTTTGTGGATACCATTTTCTAACTATCGGTGTGCTGCACCCTCGCTCGTGATTTTTCGATTGTTGGTTATTCATCAGATGACTTGACATCGATAGACAAGCTCATTGATCGGTTTGAATCATGGATGTATAAACATGGCAAAGCATATAGAAGCATTGAAGAGAAGGTGCATAGGTTTGAAGTATTTAAAGACAATTTGAAGCATATAGATGAGAGAAATAAGTTGACAGATAGCAGTAGTTATTGGCTTGGGTTGAATGACTTTGCGGACATGAGTCATGAAGAGTTCAAGAAGAAGTATCTTGGACTCAAAATCAATAACCAAATCCCAAGGAAGAGAACGGAATCACCCTCGTCTCCTCAAGATGCTGCTGATGCTGATATACCCAAATCTATGTACTGGAGGAAAAAAGGTGCGGTAACTCATGTCAAGGACCAAGGTGGTTGTGGTATGTATCAACCATGCATCTCTTTCTCACTCACTCTCTAGAAGGACCATTGTTTTATCACTTTATAGTATTTTGCAGGAAATTGCTGGGCATTTTCTAGGGAAAATTGGGAAAATGCCCCGGGGTGCAATTTTGAAAAACTGCCCCAATGTTAAAAATAGTTGGAAAAATGCCCACCGTCAAAAAAAACAGTTAAGTCCACTTGTGTGGGTTCGCACGTGTAGATAAAAGACAAGACGTTCGCAAAGATCACGCCACCTGTGCAAATAATCCGACGGACTGGGAGATAGATGAGAAGCACGTGAGTAGCATGTGATACGTGTCCTCCCTTAAGATTGCTTCACGTGGCCGTCTAACCTTGCATCTTAAGGCTACCAGTTGCAGCCGAATCGACGGAACGTGATTCTCGGCTGTTACCAGTTGCAGTCATCTTCCCAAAATCGTCTGTTATAAAAGATCAACATAGAATCATTTCAAGCTTTTTTCGTATCGATTAAGTGTTGAATTTGTAGTTCAAATATTTGGGTACAATTCAAATTTTTAACGATTTTAACGAAATAAGGTGTGATTGGATGCAACAGCTTTTGATGATCAAAAATGGCAATTACATGAAGTACTGTAACGATGAGTTTTTGTTGTTTTATCAAATTACTTTTAATACCATGAGAACCCCTATGATCAATTGCTTTGAAAACATCGCTGCAACCTAATCGTCTTCTCGTTCTTTCTCTTCTCCGTCTCTATTTCGGATCTGTATGGAATGAAATAAAGATTTATTCTCGTACTTGGGGAAAAACTCACACGCGTGTGAGTCGTCACATGTGAACAGTGACTCATCTCACCATAAAGTCCGACACGCAGACCGGAATTGGGTTAAAATGGTAATTGTGATATGTCATGTGCCTTTCACATGCGTTAAGTCCTCCTCTTAGGCTAAGTCCTATGGGCTAGATTGGAGTGCTAGATTGGCCAAAAAGTGTTGCAAATCATGAAATAAGTGTGGGAAAAAAGTTAACACTAAATCTGGCTACTTCTCTTGCCTAGCATTTGCTCATGATCTCACTATCGGCGAGATTGAAGCATTGAATGGTGCGGCGCTCAAAAAGTTGTCTCAACGCCGAACTGATTCGGCGCTCGAGAAAAAAATCACAAAATCCAACATTTTGAGATTGAAACGCCAAACCGTTCGGCGCTCAAAAAGTAACCAAAACGCCAGGCAGTTCGGCGTTCACAAAAAGTAACCAAAGCAGCAACTGTTCGGCGCTCACGGATGATGTGGATGGCCAAACTAGCGGCTAGATATCTAGCCCATAGGACTTAGGAGGTTGCCCAGGCTGACGTGGATGGCCAATCTAGCGGCTAAATATCTAGCCCATAGGACTAAGCCTTAGAGCGATTGCATTTGTGCGAGTATAACCAAAGACCAAAGAAGGAAAAAAAGATCAAAATTTGGGTTTAGTCTAGTGTGTGACGCTAGGGGTGGAAGACTAAATTTGGTGGAGCGTGGATTATACGTTACTTTGGTGTGGGCGTGAAGTATACGTTCGCACTGGTGGTGGGGGCGTGGATTATACGTTACTTTGGTGTGGGGAGATTTCGAAAATAAAAAAATAAATAAAAAACAATGGGGCGGAGGTATAAACCTCGCCCCATTCAAAATGTTTTAAAAAGTTTAGTGGTGCGGAGGTATAAACCACGCCCCACAATAAATTAAAAAAAAAAATATATGGGGCGGGGTATAAACCACGCCTGCTGTGGGGCGTAGACTTTACGTCCGCCTGGTGTGGGGTGAATACTATATCAACGCTCGACTAAAATTTGTGTTTGGTCTTTGGTCGCCGACCAAATTTAGTCTGGAAATTTGGTATAGTCTGGTATTTGATCTTTAGTCCGTCCCACTACGTCTCTATCTCTTCCCAAATTTTTGGTCTTGGTCGCCCACTGCGGTTGCTCTTAGTCCCGTCGGATCATCTGTATACGTGGCGAGATCTTAGTGTAGGTGGGTGTTTTTGTCTTTTTTCCACGTGCAACCTTACACATGTGGACTTAACTGGATTTCTTAATAGCGGGGCATTTTTCCAACAATTTTTAACGTTGGGGCAGTTCTCGGCATTTTCCCAATTTTCCCCATTTTCTACCGTGGCAGCTGTAGAAGGCATAAATCAAATTGTAACAGGAAATCTGACTTCATTGTCTGAGCAACAATTGATAGATTGTGATAAACCTTTCAACTACGGTTGTGAAGGAGGATTGATGGATTCAGCTTTCATATTCATAGCTTTTCACGGTGGTCTGCATAAAGAAGAAGATTATCTGTATCTCATGGAGGAAGGAACATGCAAAAGAAAAAAGGTAAACAAAAGTTTGTTTTTTTCTCCTTTTTTTGTTTGTTTGTAATGTTTTCCTGTTGTGTTTGAATTTGTATGGTTAATTCTTGATCAGGAGGAGATGGAAGTAGTAACGATTAGTGGTTACAAAGATGTGCCAGAGAACGATGAACAAAGCTTTTTAAATGCACTCTCACGTCAGCCTCTTAGTGTTGCTATTGAAGCCTCTGGTAGAGATTTCCAATTTTATAGCGGGGTAATATACCAGCTAGCATATATATACTGGAGTTGATAACAAGTACATCAATAATTGAGTGTATATTATTTATTAACTATGATACTAAATTTGTGGTGCAGGGGGTATTTAATGGAGCTTGTGGTACAGAATTAGATCATGGAGTGACTGATGTTGGGTACGGATCAGATAAGGGAGGGTTAGAGTACATCATCGTGAAGAACTCTTGGGGACCAAAATGGGGAGAAAAGGGATATATTAGGACGAAGAGAAACACTGGAAATTCCCAAGGGATTCGTGGAATCAACAAGATGGCTTCTTATCCGACCAAAAAGGGCAAAAGCTACTACTGATCTAATTAAAAGTGTGTTGGATGTGCATTCAGCATGGTTCCATTCAAGAAGTACTTAGAAGCTCACTATTATTTTTAACCATAATAAGCATAGAAATTTACACATGAAAAAGAAGAAGTTCAATAATTACCGTCATAACGCCATCATATTTAGTAGGCTTTTCCTAACCTTAACATCTCCTTAATAAATACTGCAAGTTCTACACGAAGACCTCGACATTTTCGTATACTCAAACCGACAATCTTCCATTCTTTTAACGATGACATTAAACATATTCAAGGTCGTTAGTAAAGTTATCTCTCTTCAAAACTACTTACTTCCATTCTACACTTCAAAAGCTTCCAACCCCTTAACACCAAGATTGCTAATAGGGGTACCAAATTGCTTGGGGTGTACCAAATTGTATAAAGGACAAAATATATTTTGTTAAGGGATTGGTACACCCCCAAACAATTTGGTACCCCTTTTCCAGATAGCAACCCAAAATGAAAAATTCGTTGGGTAGTTACAAAAATTCTGTTGCACACTTCTTTGAGTTCCTTGGGTATAACAATTAACAAGTGTAAGAAAAATCTACCCCCTGCGTGTAACCCAAAGTAAAATTTCTTCTTTATATTTTCCAATTTCCCATGGTTCTACTACCAAAATCTATGCAAGCCCATAATTAAAGCTCTAGCCCACGAGCTCATTTTAACATGTCAGTTTTCCTAGTGTTGTAAAATCAGCTAGGAAATAATCTAAATTAAATCAATGGTGAAGATAAAAATATTATGTGCACATTGGTTAAGTTAAGGAGTTTACACAAAATCGGATTCAAAATCCTTGCATTTTACAGTGTATATCTCGTTATGTAGGATGAGTCAGATATAACAGTCACACAAAGAGTGTGATCGAGAATGAGAATGCAGTCTCAAACATGTCAGAAAAAAAATTAGACGTCGGAATTATAGAAAACTAATTAATACCTCCTATTTAACTAAATTGCCCCACCTTCCGTTTTTCAACTTTTAACTTTTTTCTTTATACGCCAATGTCAGATGCAAGCTTATCCGAACTCATCTAGTTGGACTAGCCCCATTGCCAGACCCAACCCGCTAAACCCAACTATACGGCTAATTTTGATTTTCAAAATAACTGTTGCAAACAACTTAATTCCACTATTGATCAACACACACAAAACAAAATCTATTAACAATAATTGATCAACAGTTCTATCAACAGACCTTGAACCACTTAGATTTGTTCTAGTCAATCCTCAAATAAGCTTGTGTGGCCTTATATCAGAAGAGAAAGGCATAATATGATCTAGTTTCTCACCGAAGACAACACAAGCTTTTCAAACGAAGACTAATAAAGGCTTCTTGACCCTAATGAAGACTTTAAACGAAGACAACGCAAGCTTTTCACCTAATTAGATTACTATTACCTCTTAACAAGTTGGATTTCCACACAGTCAATCAAAATGTGTTTTCAAGGGATGCGTTAGTAATATTACACAACTCTACTACTTATAGTGTTATATGACCAAGGCTTGTTCAGAAACAAGATCTACCAATTTCGAAAAATCCTTAAGATATGCAATATATGTTTATTTCTGAAATTAGCAAATACCAATTGTGTTCCAACTAATAAACTGATTTCTCTCATAGATTATCTAGCACAAATCCATATACTTTATTAATATAACAACTTTCAGGATTGTTGAACAATAAGATATTTAGCACATGTTCAAATCACTATATCAACATCGATGAACATTCCCGATTTAACTTGCGTACATCTCGATCTATGTAGAAAACCGAAGATAACGAGACATATCTAAAATGTAGAAACAAGTCAAACATAGTCGAATCGGTCAATTGATCGATTCTCTCCAGGAATCGGTCCTGAATCTAATTTCGAATACGAAACAAGTTTCACAAGTCTACTTTCTTAAACTATGATTCTAAAAATACTTCCAAACATAATTCCAAGGTTTGGATTCATACGAATGTGCTATACACTAAATAATAACAAGTTGCCAATTAGTGCAGTGTCGAGAACACGAAGTTCATTGATAAACTATACTAAATCCATATATTTAAGTTGTAGAAACAACTAGTATATCATTCCTTAGATACTTTGATTATAGTATAATGACCAAGTCACCAATATTAAAATTATTGTAACAAACTTTATTTTGCATGTTATGTTTTCAATTAAATATAGTCTATAGTTACTAACCTCAAACTGAAGGATAATGTTTTTATCAACTTCGATATGTCTTCAGATCTTCATGAGTAACTATAGCAAGTCTCAACATTTCTATGTTCGTCTAACCTTAAAAAGTTGACTTTAGTAATCGATTCAAGCGACTCGGAGTTTTGAAACTAAACTTCACAATCAAACTTACATGCCAACGCTTGGTCAGTTCAAGCGAGCAATGCTCTAATAATCTTGATAAATATAAGACTTGTACAAAGATAGAATAAATTTTCCAGTTGCATCAAGTTTCTTGGATAGAGCTTGTTCACTAAGATTGATTATTAGTCACTATTTTGGTTTGATCTTTGAGCAAAAGATTTTATTGATATAATCAGAAGATCCTTTATTATATTTTATCACTGATCTAATGATTGATTTGGTTGATCGATAATTGAGTTGGTTACTCAAATAGATTTAGTCTTTTGTTGTTTCGGATTACAACCCAAAGGAGTTAAGAGACAAAGTCTTCACAACGGCGAAGCAACTCAAGATAGTGGCCACTCTGTCTTGGGATTCATGTGTGTGTGTAACCAAGATTGGTTGTAGACGCATGGATACCGAATGAAATGAGTACTAAAGGAGTGTTTACTTGATCTCAACTATACGAATTTGCAATAATTAATTTGTATAGTAGCTTAATTCAAAACTGGACTAGGTCCTGGGGGTTTTCTGCCATGTAGTTTTCCTTGTTAACAAAATTTTGCGTGTCTGTGTTATTTTATTTACTTCCTCATTATAATTATCGTTATAGTTATATTGAAGTAAATACTCTTGTACGTTAATCAATTGGTAACGATCCCGTAGTTCATTCGTTTCAAACTCTGACTATTACCAAGTACACCTTGCTAAAATAATCTTTAAGTCGTTATTGTATGGGTAAGATTGAACAAGATTTGTATGCATAGGTTGATATATCGAAAAGATTGTGGTGTACTTTGTACCCTTGTCATTTCAGTGTTACCCATTGTTCTCGAAGAACCTTCGGTGATGAAGGACAACCTTTACAACAAGATACACAACGTGTAGGAGATTGTTATTTTGTGTTGTAGGATGTCTCCAATATATAATAATTGATGAAGGCTAGGTTGTTTTAGATGTAAGCAATTAAATTCTTTCAACCTAAGCAATTCTTTATAATATGAAGTTAAGTTCTTTCCTTTAATACATAAAGTTTGTTTCTTTGTTTAGAACTTAACTTGCGTTGAGGCTCCTTCCATATATTGTAATATTGAAACATCTTTTTAGTGTCAAGTAATTACCTTAAGCAAGTTACTTCCCATTTATAGGAGATTTGATTAAATTATGAGTCAAACCTCAAGTCATGTTTTACCCTTTAGTCTCAAAAGGAAGAAATGAGAATATGCAATAATGTATTTCGTGATTTTCTGACCAGTGAAGCGAAAAAACATGAGCACTTGTTGCCCATTCGTGCATAATAAAACAAATCGAAGAGTCTTTATTTCGCCATTGTAACTTTTTTACTATAAAAGTCTAGGAATATTATACGTACATGTACATATATATCTTATCAATCAAAATATTTATAAAAGAGTGTTGTTTACGTATTAATCTAGCACTTCTTCTTCAGAATATCTGACAAAAAATATTTACCATTTCTAATCATTTATCATTGCAACTTCTATCGTTATGATTAATATTTCAATATGAAATTATAAATGTTTTTGTCTTGTCATTTATTATTATTTTCAACTTAATCTTTGATTGTATTTGTCCAGATCATTCTTTTTCTTTATTTTTGTTAATGAATAATCTGTCAAAGACATTTATCTAATTCGACTTATCGAAAATTGTTGAATATTATACTTGAAGCAAATGGTCGAGAATTAATAACAAAAACAAGAGTTTCTTCAATATGTTAGCATCTTAACCTCTACCCAAAAACTACCTAAAATAACAATCAAAGTTTAGCAACCTGAAATTTTCTTACATAAAACTCCACTCTTATGCTCAGATACTGAACCACACGATGTGTAGGTACTGTTTGATGGATTTTCATCATAGTGAACTCTATTCGCTGCAATAAATAATCACGAACATATCATATATATTGTCTGATATCCACCCCTACCTATCTGGAACAATATTATCTTCTAGGCTTAAAAGATATACGACTTAAAACCAACATATTGAGTACGGTATCTGGTCCCAGACGTTCTCAGTAGTGGTGAGTAACATGGGATGCAGTAAAAGAACCAAAAACATACAATCACAAGGTGAAAAAAAATATATTCTTCACACATGATAATGCAAATTACTAACGATCAATGTAACTGAACAATAAATCAATGTTTAATATGTTAAACATTAATTTTTCTTGTCAACAAGTATATGTAAGTAAAAATAGTTGTTACCGTTATTAGTATTTTAATTTAATAATATAATATGACACAGTACTTCTAATTCTCCTTGAAACAAAATTTTCAGCAATATAATACATTTCAAGATTAACAGTTACTAAAGAGGGAATATGTGCGCCTATATTAAAAGTTTTAAATTCTTCTTTACAAATTAAACTTTTGTAGTTAGTAGCTACCCACATTTAAAAAAACCTAAATTGACTTTCAATTAAATATTTGCGAAATCGCAAGATTATTTATGTATTTATGGATGTTGCCTTTTTCAAATGTATGAAAAAATGTTATATCATACTATAAATTTTAGTTTATACGTGCAAAATTTATGGTATATATTTTTTTAATTGCATATAAATACTTGCGAATGAATAGTTTTTTTTTTCATATGAACAAAAGAGTACTTTGACGGGTAATCCGTAATTGGTCGATCATCGTTGATTCTTTAGCTACCTCTATGGTTTCTCCGAATTTCCTCATCTGAATTACATTGACTTGGCCACCACGTGCTTCTTTGATGGAAGCATAAACAACGACTTTTTCTACAAGTTCAACAGTATTTTGGATGGTTATTTCATATTTATACGCCCTCTTCATAACTATTTCTGCATGAAGTGAGCCAGATACTCCTGTGATTTACAGGTCTTCACTCACCCTTGAAATCCCAGAATTTAGTTCCCTAAAAGAATCAAAACAGTCATTCTAACATTTAATAACTCAAATACAGCTCACTGAACACATCAAAACAGTGATTGCACAAAATATCTGCAAGAAAAACATAAAAATAAATTACTTACATCAAAATAGAGTTTTCCAATTGTAGGCTTGTTGTTTACGAACCCACCAACTACAAACAAAAAAAAAATTCTTACTTGATGGACCACAATTCAAGACTATGAAAAGCTCATTAATAGTAAGAGTATCAGTTTCGTCTGTTGTTGAATTCCAGAGATATGTATTATACCTTTCAAAATGATCTAAATCTCCCGGAGTATGCCAAGCTAAAATTTCCGAATTCTATAATTTTGTTGATGTCAAATTTATTTCTCAGTCGACCACTCATTGATGCACCTTTCCTTGATATAATGCCGTCTAAAACAACCACAACATAATCATCTCCCTTGGCTGCAAGATTAATAGTTCCATGTTCAGCAATCGACATTTGATCTGAGACCTTAGATACCTATTTCAAAAAACTCTAGTTTTAGTTTCTGAGAAAAATGGATAGAGTGCAAAAATAGTGAAGGATTATTATATGTGCTCATAGGCAGAAATATTTTCTTGCGTTTTCCTCAATAACGAATTTTAACCCTAAGTTCTCGATACGGTTGATTTTTTTTTTTAGGCGTATCGTTGCAACACGGCTTGAAAAGGAATAATTGGCATTAATTTTATTTAGATGAGGAAAAGTCAACTCACATCTGCATGGTGATCGAAAAAAACTTTCACAACATCAATCTGGCCAAGAAGAGCAGCATATGATGGGACTGTGCCAGATTTAGTCGCAACATTAATTTGAATACCTCTTGAAAGTAACAATGTCTGTATATTTCTATCTCTTGCAGATAAAGCAGCATACTCATCTAATTGTATGTCCAAAATCCAAATGCAAGAAAAAATTTACAGAAGAGATAGGCCACGTCGTCTTAATGTTATTTTCGGATAAAGAAGTAGCAACATGGAAGAAGTACACTGTTCTAGTTAGACCAGCACCAAGGTGAAGTATTTTACTATATCTCAAGCTTCATTATTAGAGATTCCCAACACATTCACATTCAAATATACATCTAACTTTTCTAAAGTAAATATACATGTCGTAAGTGTTTTCTTCTATGTGGCAAGAGGTACTATATGCCTCAATCTTCCAATACTTCTGAAAACTCCAAACAACATAAAAAAATCTAAAAGACGAACTTATGGAGCTCAAGAAGCTTATGAGAAAGTTCATCTAAGCCTTAACCAAGCATGCTCATCTAATGCAGAATAAAGTCTCACGACAAAGTATTTTTTGCAAGGAAAGCTAAATTCCAACGATTTGGATAATATAATGCACATCTATCAGAAAAGATCAGAAACAAAAGTTTACATGCAATAACTTCCAAAGGAAATGCACAGTCCTCACATAAAATTTTGTTTAATAGGGCAAAATTAAGAAAGGAATTTCTTCCTGCTGGGAAAAAATTATTATGATATTTTACTTGTGTTTCGATCATAAACCAGCCACTGTAGGGTTATCTAAAAGAATGATTTCCTTGGGGTTGTCCGTAAATTGGACAGTTCAAGTATCACATGTTCTTAAAAATAAAACTGACGGAACTCTTGGAATCAAAGATGCAACAAGGGATGCCTTCATTGACGGTTTTAATGGATACACTCATACATATAGGTGGCATAATATTAGAGTACTATATAAAATAAGGTTACAAACACTAATAAGCTAAATTAAATTAAATTACTAGGATATGGGTAGCAGGGAAAGTTTGGTATGTTAAGTTAATAAGCTAGAGATGTGATTTCCTTGCTTGCTAATCTTCATATATTTTCAGAAATATAATTAAAACCAAGGGTAAAAGATCATAAATAAGCTTACTCTTAAAACGATTTAAATCCCCTGTAAGCACAATTTAGAAGATCAAAATAAGCTGATCTAGGGCCTGCAAAAAGAGTCGAAATCAAACTCAAAATTAAACTAAAAAAAGTACATGGACACCTCAAGGGTTTTGAAGAAAAAGAGTACAGAGTACACACATGGAGAGAAAATCTTATCAATCTCATCTTTATCCAGACAGACATCCATATGTTCTCGTGGAGCTACAAAATCAGAAAACGAGAATGTAGAACCCAGAAGAAGATACACAACCAAAAGTAGGTAACCAACTAGGGTTTTACAGAGAAAGAAAACAAACCTTGATTGTTCTTCATTTTAGGGTTTCAGGAGTAGAAATTGATGTGTAAGTGAAGAAGAGTGAAACTTAAAAAGAGTGAAGAGAGATTTTAAGTTTGTTTTAATAAAAAGAGAGATTTTAATTATAAGGTGTTTTTCTTTTTCATTTCTTTTCTCTTTTATTTAGGGTTTCGATAGTAGTAGAGATTTTAATTATTTGTTTTAAGTGAAAAGGGGAACTTAAAAAGAGGGAAGAGAGATTTTATTTATTTTTTTAAATAAAAAGAGAGATTTTAATTGTTGTGTTTTTCTTTTTTATTTTATGAGATATCCAAGATGAGTTGAAAAGGAACAATGGCGCAAAAGCATGTTAGGTACGGGTGAGCAAGTAGATAGGATTTGGATCTCAATGCAACTCAAGGAGGGCAAACAAGCGGTGATTCTTCTGGTTCTCAGCCTAACGGTAGTGTCATTCCTACCACTCAGGTATCCTCATCCTCGAACAACTCTATTCTTAATAATGTCAATATGCTATGTTGGAATGCTAGGGGCCTAGGGGAAAAAAATCTGCTAATAAAGAGCTGTCTATCCTGCTGAAAAACATTAACCCTGATATTGTGTTTATATCTGAAACTAAAATGAAGAAGGACATTGCTGCTAGAAAACTAAAAAACTTGCGGTTCCCTTGTGCTTCAATGTCCCTTGTGTTGGTAGAAGTGGAGACCTGGTATTAGCTTGGAAACAGGAAATACATCTTAATGTTATCTTCTTTTGATTCTAGGGGAATCTATGTTACCACCAATGACATAATACACTCCAAACCTTGTCATATACACTTCATATATGGTGAACCAAATCAGACCCTTAGGGATGCTTTTTGGGCTAGTCAGAGTAACCTTCCCTCTATCCCTAGTGGAGAGCCAACTTTCTTTGTAGGAGATTTTAATGCTTTGTTAGGTCATGATGACAAAATGGTCGGCTTAGAGCTTGATGATAATGATTTCCTAAATATTAAAACGTTTTGTGAAAATTTTGATTTACATGATCTTGGTTTTCCGATCTGGATTTACTTGGTATAACATGCAGAGTGGTACTGATTTGATCTAAGAAAGACTTGATAGGTACCTAATAAATCAAGATGCGAATTTTTTATTCCCTGCGCTTCGTGTTAATAATCTCCCTAGAGATTCCTCAGACCACTGCCCCATGCATGTAGGCTTCAATTTTTAAGGACATTGTATGCCTAGATCTCCATGGCCATTTGGAGAACAAACCCTACCTGTAGAGACATTATAGCAAACTCTTGGTTCATTCATGTGGAAGGTTCTCCTGCCTTCAAACTTAAGGCTAAACTTCTTAACACTACAAAAGGTCTTAGGGATTGGAATAGGAACTCTTTTGGAAATTTCCAAACTAGTATTTCCACTACTAGAGAGGAACTAAAAGAAGTTCAAATCCCCACCCCCTTTCGATACTATGCATGTTTCTAGTCTAAAAGCTAGATTAACTTACATGTATTCTCTGGAAGACCTCTACTGAAAGAACAAATCCAGAGAGGTCTGGCCTTTGGAGGGATAGAAATACTCCGTATTTTCATAGAGTCGCTTTGTTTAAAAAGAAAAAAAATTCCATCAGCTGGATCAAAAACAACTCATTACATCCTTACTGATAGAGATAGTATTGGTTCCTCCTTTGTTGACTACTTTAAAAATCTTTATACCTCCCACCCTCAATCTTTTCAAGATGAGGAGATGGATGATCTCCCTACTAAGTTTTGCTCATATGATAATAGTTTGTTTAAATATAACTTTATATCCCCTAAAGAAATTAAAAAGGTTGCTTTTCAAATGGGAGGGAAAAAGGATCCTAGCCCTGATGGATTTACTGGCTTATTTTTTCAAAAACACTGGGATATTGTTGTAGATTATGTTATAGACATGGTGAAAACCTGTGTAGAACTGGTCATATTTCTAAATTCCTTAACTACACTAATATATCCCTCATACCCACCATTCTGCTGAATTTGTCTCCCAGTATAGACCTATAGGATTATGCAATTTTGCTCATAAAATCCTCTCTAAAACTCTAGATAATAGACTTAAAACCTTCATTGATGGCTTGATCTCCCAAAACCAAAGTGTCTTTGTTCCTAAAAGGAGTATAACTTATAACATTCTTCTTGCTATTTAAGTGGCTTTTACAGTAAATCATCATCATTGTCTAGCATCCATTAAGCTGGATATGTCTAAGGCCTATGATAAACTTGAATGTAAGTTCTTAGAAAAATGGGTATGTATGAGTATTGGATTTATTTAATCATACAATGTTTGGATACTATTTCATATTTTGTGCTTCTCAATGGTGTCCCAACTGGTCTAATTCAACCTCTAAGGGGGCTGAGACAAGGTGACCCCGTATCCTCTTATCTTTATATTCTTTGCTTTGAATCTTTATCTTCCTATATAGATAAACTCACTAGAATAAATTTGGTCCAAGGCATTAAAGTTTGTAGAAATGATCTTCCCATAACCCACTTAGTCTTTGCTAATGATTGTTTACTGTTTTCTAAATCCACTATATGTCCATGATTTTCATACCATTAAGGACTACTTGCATAAGTATTGCTCTGCTTCTGGACAGGAAATTAACTTTGATAAATCTGGTATTCTTTTTAGTAAGGAGTTACCTCCTTCTCTTACTCAACAATTATCTAATATTTTGAATATAAGTTCCCATGACCTAGGAAAAAAATACTTAGGCACTCCCATTAGTTTTCAGAAATCCAAAATTCAAACTCATATGAGTATCCTTCAATATGTTGATGCTAGGATCACCTACTGGTATCATAAACTTCTATCTTAAGCTGCTAAAAGTTCTCTGGTAAAATATGTTGGTCAGGCCATCCCCATTAATCAAATGACTAATTTTCTTACACCGAAAACTTTATGTAGGAAATTGGATTCTCATCTTTGTAAATTTTGGTGGGGGTGAAATTTCACTTATTAGGGTGGGACACCCTTTGCTCCCCTAAAAGTAAAGGAGACTTGGGTTTCAGGAAAGCTGAGTTAAGTAACCTTGCTATTATTGCTAGAAATGCTTGAAAGCTGATTGGTATCCTGATTCTCTTATAAGCACTATCCTTAAGGATGGATACTTCCCCAACACTGAATTCTTGAATGCTAAGTGTCCCTCTACCTGCTCTTGGACCTGGAGATGTCTTTTTATTATTAAATAACTTATAAAACCTTTCATATATTGGATTGTTGGAGATGGCCAGTTTATTGACCCTTGGTGTGATGAATGGATCCCTTCTCTAGGCTATGCCAGGTCTAACCCTTTTGTTCCACCTACCCCTAATTTAAAAATTCTTTTACTTCATTAATCTTGTTACTAGATCCGGAGATATTTTTTGATTAAATACCCATTTTGACAATGCTTCAATGTCTAGAAGATTGTAGTTATTCCCTTAAGCCAGCTTTGCACTTCTGATAGGAGGGCTTGGGAGCTTTCAAAGAATGGTAAATTTAGTTCTAAATCTGCCCACTTGGGTCTCATAGGTCGTAGACCTTCCCCAATTAACACTCTTTGGAAGTGCATTTGGAAACTTTAAGTACACCATCACATTCAACTTTTTGTCTGGAAAGCTACTAACAATGCTCAGCCTACCAGAACTGTCCTTCAATATAGAATTCCAATTGACAATGTTATATGCCCTAGATGCCTTGCTTGTAATGATACTATTATGCATGCTTTGGTCCTGTGTCCTTTTGTTTGTTCTGTTTGGTCTGCTAGTTCTCTCGGACTTCCTATCTTGAACTTTGTTAATGCTTCTTTTATTGATTGGCTTCTTCATTGGTTGGTTAACACTATTACGGCTCTCCCTGAGGACTCTAGGAAAACCTTTGGTGTTGTAATGTGGTCTATTTAGAATAGCAGGAATAGTTTGATTTTCTCCAAGAAAAATGAGACACCTAGTGTTATTTTACCCAGAGCCAAATTTATGATTACAACTTTAACCCCCACTATTCACTCTGTCCCCTACCCTAATGTCGTTGGTGGTGCTTCTTGGATGCCTCCTCCTTCAGGATGGTTAAAAAGGAATATTGATTGTTCCTTTGTCCCTGTCTCTATGGCTAATGGTGCATGCTATATAATTCATGATGTTGTGGTAAAGTTTTATATTTCTGCTCCTATAAATTATGAAGCCTACTCTCCGGAAGAAACAGAAACTAGAGCTATTTGGGCAGTTTTGAAGAAAGCAGTGGAACAACAGTTTACACACTTCATTGTGGAAACTGATGTCAAAGCTCCGATTGACCAATTTTCTCAAGGGAACTTTGAGGGAAATCAAAGAACGGATGCCTTGTTTAAGGATATCTCTTTTTTTTTTAGTTCTAGTCTTGTTTCTTGTATTTTTACGTTTCAACCTAGAACCTATAACCATGTTGCTCATTCCTTGGCTGCTTGGGCAAAGGATTATTCTCAAATTTGTTTTTGGTCTAGACCTCCAATTTGGCTTCTGCCAGTTGTTGATGCAGACCTCTAGTCTTTCTTTAGGCCGTTGCTTATAAAAAAAATGACAGGTTTGAGATTTTCACCCAAATCCAATCTATTGGTGAGCAGATGAGCGGATTTGGTGCAGACGGATTTGCGGATATAAAAAAATTATAAAAAAAAACGGATAAATATTGAATATGAGCTTAGTTTTAAAACTTAGATTACTAAAATATAAGTAATTAACATAACAAGAGTAACGCAATGTCTTTCCAACAACCAAAAATTATAATATTTATTGCTATGAAGGCTTCCGATAAATCAAAAATATTACTTTTGAAATACCATTGAGGTCAATGCTTCTCAATAGCAAACTATATATATATTATCTACAAATTTTCTATATTAACCATATATGTATAATACTAACATTGTGTTAGAGCATAGCTCGGTTGAACCCACCAAGCGTTGGTATGTCAAGTTTGGTTGTCATATTTTAGTGAACCAAAACTCATTTATAGAATCGCTTGATTATTTAATAGAGTCAACTTCGTATAGATTTACTAGAAAGTTATTAGGATATGAGACTTACAAGTATTACGTGAAGACTTGAAGAATGTGAAGAAGTAAGGAGCTACAACGACGACATCATCCTTCCTCTTGAGGTTAGTAATATTTGACTTGAATTTTTTTATTCCTAACGTATCTTTCAAGTCGTGCATATTGAAAACATAACCGCGAAGCTGTGAATGATTATACTATAGTTAGACATAGTATTAAGGAATTATAATATGAAGTATAACGTCTATCTTTTGAACTTCGTATATAAGACATCGACATAATCGTATGAATGCTATTGTGATTATGTATGGGTATGGGTGAAGATTTCGTCCTAGGAAACAATGTTTTACATTCGTTTAAAGGAAGTACAATTCATAAACTTGTTTTATGAATCGGAAGGGAAATCGCTAGGCTTATTGGTATTGTTATTCATTGGAAATCTTTGGATTACCAATATGTGTGTTTAGTATAACCGCTCATAACTTGTTTATGTATCTTGGTAAAACTATTCACAAGGCCTGACTTTTGTATTGGTATGACTTTTATTAGTGAAACCGATCTTAAGTAATCACCTGAGATGGTATGATCGATTTGTTGTAATTGGTATGACCAACTCTAGACATTGGGGAACTGATCCTAGTAAGAGTTGCAACCGATCACAAAAGAGGAATCGATCCTTGTAATAGGTGCAACAAGTTTTTAGTAATTGGGAACCGATCCTATGAACATGTGCACCAAATATAAGTAAGATACCATATATATGTGGGAACCGATCCTAGTACCTAGTCAACCAAGTTTGGTAACTAGAGTGACTAATTCTAGTACCCACATGGAGGTAGAACGGAAACTTGTTTTGGTAGAACCGTGAAACCCATGATTGGTGATTTGATAGGATAATCAATCACATAGTTCTTGGAAGTCAGATGAACCAATTCTAAACTTGTTTGGAAGTGTGGCAAATCGGTTCCAAGATTGTAAATATGAAAAAGGATTTACAAAGTAAAGATGTCGACATACTTTGAACATGTACAATAACGCTTATCTTTTATTGTTCAAAGATATTCCTTAATAGCTAAAGGAGAATCCCGGATCGAAATAAATTGAGAATCTTTTAATTAAGGTTTTTAGTTTTATATGCTTTTAATTTCCAGCAATTAAAATGCATATCTTTTGAAATTAAAAATTGGTAATGTGCATTTACTAATTGGAGATTTTCTACTGATATTTCGGTCAATATTTGGACAAAGCATTTCCAGGAATTATGGAAACTGAATTTGGAAATATATTGCATATCTTGAGAATATTTCCGGTTTTGGAAATTCCTTGGTGTCCAAACTTCCTTGGTCTATAAATATTGAAGTTTGCATTTCGAGCAAACTAATCCTCAGAGCCAGCAAAACTACCTTGTTGTGTTGTTACTGGTGGAGCCGTCTATTCGGAGAGGAAGTACCCTAATTAGGCAAAATCTCTTACGACCGCTCATTTTAAAGACTTCTTTGGGATTGGGAAGCTCTACAAGTACCGTTGGTGGGAAACTAGATAATTGCAGTTTATTATTAGTTTTCGATTGATTTGATTGACTAAAAGTTGTTGAACTTTGATTGCACCTAGTTTGTTTATGCTTGAGAATCTTCTATTCTGATATAAGATTCACTCAAAATAGATCGAAGTTTCGACAGGGATCTTAGACTGTTTGTAGTTCTAAAGACGTCTTGTGATAATCCATTGTTAACAGACTCCGTTCTGTGTGTGATTGATCACGAGAGATTCAAGTTGATTGTGTGCAGGTGTTTATTGAAGATCTAAGAAGATTTGAAGACGAAGAAGATTTCTGATTTGGGTTCATAATCTTTGGTGTGCACAAAACTTGATCGACTGGGGATCCAACTATAATCGGTTTATTTTTTTGATAGATTTGATTAATTAGTTGAGTGGATCGGCATCAATACATTTCTTTGTGATTCAAAGTATTGATTGCATAGTCTTAACAATTACTTTGGTAGTTGTTGAAAAGGTATATCTAAGGACCTGACAAAGGAGTTTATTGGGATAAATGGAAGAGCCTTTTGTCAAACTCATATCACTTGTCTGAAAAGAGTTGTTACCGAACAGATTTGTTGTTCCTTTACTGTTTGGAATACGAACTAAAGGAATTTTTCCAAGTGCGTGACTTATTGCAAGTTGGAGGCGTAGGGATACAGACGGAACTAGGTGAACTATAGGTTTAGTTGCTTGGTCTCAACTATACGAAGTTGGTTTAGATTTTGTATAGCGGCTTAATCCTGAGAATATTCAATTCTGGACAAGTTCCCGGGGTTTTTCTGCATTTTTGGTTTCCTCGTTAACAAAATCTTGCTATGTCTTTTACTTTTCTATTTCCGTAATTATAATTGTTTTATTATAATTAGAAGTAAAATACACAAACGTTAATTCCTATTTACTTGATAGCAATCCTATTGTGTTTGGTTAAGTTCGAACCTTTTATCAAGTAAACATACTTCGTTGTTGTATTGTTTCGATCTTGTATCCATAGTCAATCACACAAGTTATCTTGTTGTCGTATTGTCTCGATCTCGTATCCATAGACGATCACACGAAGTGTGAACCGATTAGTTGTATTGTCTCGACTTATTCCATAGACAATCACTTTCGGAGAAAGGATTTATAGGTGGAAAAGTTTTAGATTGAGGTATATTTGGGTACCCTCGTCTTTTCACATTGCCCTCAGGGTCGGGTGTTCAACTGATGGGTGATGTTCCACCTGCGTCCAACTCGTGAAAATGACCTGTTTCAAAAATTTGCACGCGTCCAATTCACCAAGAAACGGATAGCTGGGGGTGGCTTACCTGTGCTACAAAAAAAAAAAAAAAAAAAAAAAAAAAAAAAAAAAAAATCTAAAAACCTTATTTGTGCTTTGTAAATGTTAAGGAAAAAAAGGAAAAGCCTAGGTAAGGTTTGGATTAGCCTTGTAGATATAATCTTGAAGAAGATCTAACGACTCATACATGATTATACATCTGTCCTCTATTGTGGGGTATACATTATAGTTTGATGTTAATGCATAAAAGGAGAGTGGACGGTGGAGAATGCGAGATGGAGTTACCGTGAACTTCATATCAATTTCCAGCTGTTTTATAATTATAAGGTTTGGCAATGGAGTTAGCAATTTGCATTTCTATTTTTTTCTTTGAAATGTATGCATTTGAAGCATTTCGGAAGCGTATTATCAATCAGCGAGGCATTTATTTGTTTTTGTGTAAGATATGCGAAATGTTAATTAGGGTTCTGCCAGCTTATTCTTGTACAATCGGTCATTTAAAAACTTGTGGGTCTATATTATTTTTGGATAAATTTCATCTAATTGATCATTTATATGATTATCTTCTACAATAACAATGCATTTCGAATTTGATTCAGTGGTCTCTTGTTCTAAATTCTATTTAAAGTTGGTTCTTATTTTTTTTTTCCTAATTTTGTTTTCCTAATTAGAATATTATTTTTACTTCTTCCCCAATTGTTGCTACTAGAACAATTTGACAACTGAATATTTGTACTCAATATCAGACAAAGCTATAAGGTGAACAAATCTGACTCAATACGCTTCAAGGGAAAGACAACGCGTCGCAAGCCTGGTCTACTTCATGTTATATACTGCATTTTTTTTGCACCTGAGATGAACAAAATTGATATTTCATGAAAAAATTTTTAGCACACCCTAACTAAAAATCCTGGTTCCGTCGCTGGTGTCCACACGCCAAAATGCGGATCTGTTTGGGTAAAATCCGCAAATTTAGGTGTTTTTTCTCACCCCTAACATTTGGGCACCTTTCCAACATTAAGAGAAGCCGAAAACCAAATTCAACAAGCCCAATCTCACTGTGTAAACGCGACAGGCCCATAACTTCTGTATTGGCTTCAACAATTGCTAGATACCCATTTGGCTTCATTACAATGCTGAATATTGGAAATAAATAACTAGAATTCAAGTGGTAATGTTATATATACCCCTCATACGAGTGAACCTTGTACAAATACTCTTCATTTTTTTTTAACTGGAATTTCTTCTATAAGGATATCTGTAGGATCAGAATATCGCGACATCAATACTTCGCGAGATTAATAAATAACGATATCGCGAGGGAGTCACAGAGAAGAAAAATAAATGACGCAATGAATGACGACAGCCAGAACATGAGAAGAATGTGAAGACTCAGCGAGATTTATGAGTGTCGCGAGAATTGGTATACGTACACTTGCGATATTTCGCAAGACATTCCCGAAAAATAAAGGACAGAACTTAGTCATCATCCATTTGTACTACCCTATATAAAGGGTTGAGTCAGTCTGTTGTAGAGAGAGTTGTTTTTGAATTGTTAAGCAAGTCATTAGGAGAGAGAAAATTTAGAGTGATTGTAATTTCTTTAGCTCTGTTATATCTTCCTTTGTAAATATTGCAAGAAAATAATCAATAAAATCTATAGTTATTCATCTTCAAATGGATTAGTTAAATAAATTCTAGTGAGGGGTGTAGTGTGGGATTTCCTGCAACTACATATGCGCTAGAAACATGGATTGAGTAGAGATCAACCTTGTGAATTGAAAGAATCAGGAGTAACAAGAAAGAAATTTCGAATAAACTTCAACAATTTACTAAAATTGAGAAATGGCTAGAAGAAGGAATGCATCAGAACAACCAACAATTGTAAGGAGAAGTGGGAGATTAGCTGGAGAAAGGAGAAATGAAGTAAGTGAACCATCAAGAATAAACGCAAGAGATAGAGAAGAAGGCCAAATTCAACCACCAATTCAACCAAAGACCGAATAGAGTAATAGATTATGATAGGGTGAGTGTGCATACATGGAGATCATATTCTATGGAAGAAAGAGAAGAAGTAAAACAATTGATAAATAATGGACAAGAGGAGAGAAATCAAGAAGAGATGGGAGAAAATGACTCATAGAAATGAAGAAATCGCACATTAGAAAAGTTGAGACAAACAATACATGAAGAAAGGCGATTAGAAGCGGAAGAACGCGCAAATTTAACAAGGCAAAACCATGATCTAAGAATGGAAAATATGAGGTTGCAGAATAAGAGGTCAAGAAGTAATACCGAGATCAAGATCGGGATCGGTTAGAGATGATATGAGGAGGATACTACACCGTAGAAAATGTTAATGAAGAAAATCTAGAAAGAGAGCCAAATCTCGATGAAGGATCTGCGAAAGAAGGAAATAGTGTGTATTCCACGTCCGAGATTTTACGAGAATGTCCAAAATAACGGAAATCAAGGAAATAGGCGTGAGAATGGTCCAATTGATGAAGAAAATCAGGAAGAAGGAAGAAGAATATTGCATGGGAGAGAAACACAGAGGAAACAAAAGGAGATTGAAGATGACATCGAAAAGCACTATATTGAACAAGCGCGTCTAGCTTGCGAAAGGGAAAGATTAAGAGTAGAAATGGAAGAACGGGAATTGGAGGAAGCAATTCGGCAGAACAATCATGACAATCGAGAAAGAAGGCGCGAGCAAAATCGCAACAATGGAAATATCAATGAAGAATATGAAAGAATACAAAGGAGAGGTGATAGACAACCAAGAAGAGAAAATGATAGATACAATGGTGTGCGAATTCGTGAACGAGATGAAGGAGAAAGTCGCGAGAGAAAGAAGAGAAGAAAATGTTGAACAAGAAAATCAAGGTAGACATGAACGCAGAAAGGAGAGGCGAGCTAAAAAGACCAATAAATTCGAACCCCGATGTAAATGAACAAATCTTAAGGAGTTGGCGAGAGATGAGAGGAATGTTGAACAATAGAAGAGGAGGAGGAAGAAGACAATTGGATGAGGCCATCGAAGAAGTCGCGAAAACCCCCTTTACACTAGAGGTGCAATTAGGAGGAATACCCCAAAAGTGCAATTTACCCGCATTAACCAAAGATTTTTGATGGAACAACTTGTGCAATACAACACATCAAAGCGTATGTAAGATGTATGCTACAATGGGAAAATCATGATGCCATATTATGCAAATATTTTGCATCAAGTTTAACAGGAGAAGCGCTGAAATGGTTTGAGGGTTTACCAAGAAACACAATCACGTCATTCAATCATTTACAAGCTATATTCTTAGGGGCATATATAAGTAATAACTCCTCGCAACCAGGTATTGAAGACGTGTTCGGGCTGAAACAAAGAGTTGGCGAAAGTTTGAAACATTTAACTGTGAGGTGGAAGACAATGTGCAACGAAATGGCTGGAAGGGTGGATGAAAGATATCTCATTCTATCGTTCATAAATGCTATGTTCGCAACCAATTTGTTATATATTCAAATTTTTAGAGTCAAGAATACAATCACGATGACTGAGTTGCGAGAACTTCAAGAGGAATATATTGCTTTAGAGGAAAGGCAAAATGAGATGGAGTCATATCCAATTACGAATACAAGTTCAAATGTCAACGAATGCAAGTTTATTACCCAAAGCGATAAACACGGTGGCGAGCACTTCGCAAGGTCAACAAGAAAGGATAATAGATGATGGACAACCAAAGATAGTAGCCATGGGAAGCCGTGATCAAGAAGAATTTGAGAGAGAAAAGAACTACTACAACCGTGGCGGCAATAACAAAATTCAAAGACTTGATCATCCGCAAGAAACTTATGGAAGTCAAAGGAGAATTATCATGGAGGGCAGCGACGTCACGAGTAGTATGGGAAGAAATCAAAATGCCACCATTAAATACTAGTGTTGAAAAAATATGGGAAGCTATACTCTTGATGGAAAATATACCTGCGCCATGGAACATGGGGAATAAGCCACCACCAAGTGATAGAAGTCACGAGTTCTGTTCTTACCACCGCTTTCATGGACACTTAACAAATGACTCACAAATATAAAAAGAATCATCCTCGAATGATTGACCAAGGAAAGCTGAGTCATTTTCTAAAAGTGAAGAGAAGGTTCAGCCATTACCACCACCGCCTTAAATGCACAGAACAAATTCAGCAAAGGGAAAGAAACATTCGTAATAGAAGTTGGATCGAAAGCTAAAAATTTGTTTTGCAACTCCATTGTACACTCATCTTAGAACAATTGAAGATTTTCATGATAATGTTCTCGGTAGGGTTTTCATGAGGGATGCCGATAATAAAGAAGTGATGAACATTGCGATGACATCGCAGATTAAAAGAATGGCAAATGAAGATTATTTCTTTCACCGCAGAAGAGATTCCTCAAGGCGAGAGAGACGCATGATAGCCCATTGGTTGTAAAATTGGAAATTAATCCAAAACTCGTAGATGGCGAAGACGATGAAGCGAGAATTATCAAGCGATTAATAGAATCTTAATTGATACGGGAAGCTCAGTAAACATTCTTTTCTACCATACTTACAATACTATGGGTGGGAAGGATGAAGAATTGATACCTTCGACGTATAAAATATATGGTTTCAATGGGACAGCGAATAAGCCTAAAGGAGAAGTTCATATGAGAATACCCTTGCAAGGATTATCAACGGAAATTTTATTCTGTGTAGTCGATGTGGAGTCCCCTTATAATGCATTGATCGGAAGGCCATGGTTGCACGAAATTCTGGGCGTAGCGTCGACTTATCATCAGTGCATAAAGTTTCCTCATCCTAGCGGTGTCGGAATTATAAAAGGAGATTGGACGGAAGGACAAAAATGCTATGAGATTGACGTGGAGAGTTGCGAGGAGATAGCTGCAAAAACAAAGGGCTGGAAGCAACATACAAAAGATGAACAAAGAAGAGAAAGGTTGATGGTGGATACCATAGATGTAAGAGGAGAAGATACATTGCGAAGCAAGTGCATGAAAACAGTTGAAAATTATGATGGAAATGAATCGTTAAAAGGTTTGAATGGTGCAGAGGCAGAGAGCAAAGAGGAGCAAAAATGTAAGAAATGAATAATCATCAAAAAGCAATGACAAAAGCATATTAAGGGTAAGAGGAAGAAACAATAATTGAAGAAGAAATACGCGAGAATCTCGCCATCAAGAATGTATGAAAAATTTGATTGAAGAATTGAAATGAGATTATTACAAACAAAGCAAAATTGTGTGATAGCTTCGCAAACAAAATAGCAAGAAATAATCAAAAATGAATGATTGATTGAATTAACAAAAATGAGTGAGTAAGTGAATGGGACGAACCTTTATGGCGTACACCCTAGTTCGCGAATGATATTTCGCAAGAGGCAAATGTAAGACCTAAAGTGCGTCATATAAGGGGTATCTCTTGACATGGCTCGGGGGAAAGGTTACACCGCTCCCGGAACTTTGAGTCATGGAAATTTGGGGCCCATGAAAGCCTATCCGGGAGAGATACCTTGGATTTCCAACTATATATATAAGGTTATACCCTGGTTGGACGCCCGAGGGTCTCTTCCAAGGAGTCAGTGTATGCTCAAGGCGTCGGGGTACACGGTTGAGCCAAGAGTGCCTGGGGCATTTGAAGTGTCTCGGCCATTCTTGGCAAGTCTTGGTATATGCTGCACTCGGCCCGAAGAAAACTCCACTTAGGGTGCAGTCTCGTAACCATAAACCATATAGGTATAAGGGATAAGAGGCTGCGAAAACAACTGGTTGTTGTTAAGACCGGATGGGAGGAGCTAGTCTTGTATGGCCGATGTACGCCTCCTTGAAGGGGCAACCAGGGAGAAGATAAGGGCGACACCCTCCATTAGGGAGCTGATAAGTGTCAAAATACGCAAATGTCATGAGGCTTTATTTTCGCAAGGAAATTTAGGCTTGTCATATTTGTGCGATGATCCTGTAGAGGCAATAATACTAACGCAAGGATAAGACGAGATCAATGGGTTTTTGCATGAAAATGTAAAGACGTCCTGCGATTTCGTCGCGAAGACGACAATGTCATGGGATTTTACATTCGCAAGAGTATTTAAGCATGTCATATTGTCGCAAATAAAATATCCTGCAGAGGCAAAAATACTTAAGAAATGATAAGACAAGGTCAATGGGTCATTAATGAAAATATAAAGACGTCCTGCGATTTTGTCGCAACGAGGGGTGGCGAAATAAGACCTTTAATTAGGAAGGCAAAATAAGACCACACAAGAAATGATAAGGCAAGATCAATAGATTTCTTCATTTGTGAAGACGTCCTGCGATCTTGTCGTAATGATGAACTTCAACATAAATAAAGATATAGCCATACAAAAAATTGAGGAAGCAAATAAGCTTGCGAAAACGATTATATTTCTTCATAAAGTTACCAACAATAAGGGCAAAATTCAGAGATTTCATTACTCAGAGATAATTGATCAAATCTCTCATTTGAAAATAAATAACAGAGGCAAGTATGGGAATGAATAGGATAAAATCTTGTTATTCATTTCCACATGATAGATTTATGTATTCATAATGTTTGAGTCGGTTGAATTACAAAGAAGAATTGCTTGATTAATATGCGCAAGTAAAGAAAACAAAGATTGAATTCATATTTAGTAATCCAAGAAATTTACAATGAGGGGTTATAGAAATAGAAGATTAAAAGGGTATATATACGAGATATTACAAGAAGCGAAAGAAGAAAAAGAAGTTATTTCTTTGAGGATTCTTCTTCTTTGTCGATTCTTCAATTCCATCATTCTTTTCGCGATTCTTCTTCTTCGCTAGCTTCACTATCGAGACATCCGAGAAAGGCATATCTTCGGGAATATCATCGCGAAGACAAGGATATGAACTAAGAGGAATGCGGTGATCATTGCAAACTGTTTCAATAGTTTGATTATGAAAACGAACAACATCGTTATTAAAATTGCCTCACGTAGCTTGCGATTGTTTCTTCAACTTGGAATACTTGACGTCGCGAAAGAGAGGTCCTTTGCGAAATTGTTCTTTTGAGATTCAAGTTCTTCAATCCTTGTCCAAATCTCTTCTCGGCTTCGCAAACAAGTGACAATAAGTTAATAGCAATACTACGAAAAAAAGGAGTAATAAAGTAAAAAGGAATAATAAACAACCTTCTCTGTCAGGATATCATATCTTTAACCAAGGCAGTATGCTCGGCATGAAGGCTAACATCAACACCTAAGTTATTCCTGGCATTATCTAGAACCTTCGCAGCCCAAGCGAATTCATCATCATTATTTATAACAAGAAGCGAAGGAATTTGATCTTCTCGCTCATTAAGTATGGCATTCTGACGAAGAGATTCATCTCGTTCAATTTGTACTTCGAGAAGAGATTTTTGAAATTTTGCTAATGCCTGTGCACATTTATTAGCAATGCGGTCTTTGTCATCTATAAGGCCACTAATTTTCTTCCTTAAAGTTTTGGTTTTCTTATGGTAATCAAGATACATTTGTTTAAATCGGTTGGCTAAACCTAAACTAGATCTATGCTCAATCTCGAAGAGACGATATTTGGCTTGAAGTTCATTTAATGGAAAGGAATCAACTTTGTTTGACGAACTACTTAAAGACTCGTTGAGATGAGTGAGAAGAACATCATTATCCATAGGCTCGGGAAATAAATGGAGAAGAATGGCTTCTTCAGAAAGATTATATATGTCTGCGAAAATAATAAATCGAAAAGAAAGGAAAAGCGGATGACAAAATAAAGACGACTTGAAGAGTAAAAATTCCGTACCATAAAGTTGTTGATTTGCACTTTGAAGAGTAGATATTTTATCCTTCTGTGAAGTAGACTCAGTTTCCAACTGTTGAATTTTCTCATCTTTCTTGCGAGACGTCGCAACTTCAGTTTCTAGTTTTTGGATCTTCTATTTGAGTTGGAGATTTTTCTTTTCAAGGTTGTCGCGTCTTTTCTCGAGATCTGAGGCAACTACAAAGGAAGCTCTCCCAGACTATAAAGGAAAATAAAGAAATTGTTAAGATAAAGCTTATAATCGAAGTTACAGAGAAGCAAAGGAATATGAACATACTAAATCATTGAGAGCATTTAAGAAACTGGAAGTCAATGTTCGGGAAACTCCGCGAAAAGAATCATTGTCCACTAGCAAGGGGGCATCGCAAATTTTAGCGAGAGATTCGCAAGTAGAAGATAAATGATCATCTCCCAATCCTTGCATAGAATCGGAGAAGACACTAGACAATTGCGCCATAGCAGAAGTAATCGAGTGATTCTCCTTCGCAGAGGAAGTACCAACCTCATTTTCATCCTCATCGAGCTCTCGCTTGGTTTGAGAACTAGAACGAGAAGAGGGATGGGCTTTCCGTTTTTTAGAATATGGAGCAGAAGACTTATCCTTGCGAAGAGTGATTTTATTCTTGCCCTTAACCTTCGCAGCTTCGGGAATGTCTATTTCTTCAATAACCTTCGCAGCTTCGGGAATGTCTATTTCTTCAATAACCTTCGCACACGAATGAAGATAAGAAATAGAGGCAACAATATTGTTAAAAATAACAAAAGAAAGTATTTCTTACTTCATCCGTGATCGATCGGAGTATCGCCAGAGTACTCGCTTTTGGACGTCTACTATAACTCTTTTTCAATTTGGTAATCTGAAGATTTTGCAAATCTAGTAAATATAAAAGGAAAGAAATATCGCAAAAGTAAATCTGAAATAGGAAGTATACCTCTTTTGCCTTTTCGGGCCACTTAAATTCCCAAGGATGATAGTCTGCGAGATTCGCAGGGAGTACATGTGAGCCTGCGATATAGGGTCCACTCAGAAATAAAGAAACAACCCACCACTTCTCATCTTTGGAGTGCCGAGGAACATTATTTTTGCCCGAGTGCCAGTCAATATCTTGCATGAGCAGCTTATCAGCATCAATGTTATCTTTTCTCTTCAATCGAGCACCCCAGCGAGATTTATCATTTCTCATATTTATTACTGCATAATTCGCAAAGAAATTTTCTATGGTATACTTCTCAGCGACTATTTGTAAATTTGCGAATCTAGGATCTTTGACATCATCAGGATATAAAGATCCTTTACCAGCGCCACGGTGGGCGAATTCAAGCATTAGACGGATGCGATCGCCGCTCAATTGATAAATAGCTCATGAGAATTTCTCATGAGCAAGAATTTCATAGAATAATGGCATTTCAGATTGTATAGAGGAATGGGAAGGCCTGCGAGGAGTTGACCTAGCGAGACTATGATTTTAAGATCATCACACCGATGATCAGAAAATAGTTTTGCAGAAAGTATAGATGAAGATTTTTGATCAGGAATGGTCGATAAGATGAAACCCTTCTCTTGAAAATTCTTTTGAGTTTCCTCAAAAAGGGGTTTATTTGTACGACCAAGTGAAGCCATTATTAGAGTGTGGGAATGAATAGAGAATTGAAGATCGAAAGAAAGAAAAAAGGGAAGGTTTACAGTTGCAGAAGCGCAAATTGCGGAGGAAGAAAGTTGAAGGAAAGTTACAGAGGGAAAATAAAAGAGAAGAAGAGAAGGGTAAGAAAACTATATATAGAGAGGAGAATCCTCGAGAAAACAAATGCATTTAATGCGAGATGGGACGTGAATGGTCAAGAATAAACGGTTGAAAGAGACGTGTCAAGAAAAGTGGAAGAAGAAACACCAATAAAGTCCGTACATGAATAAAACAGATAAAAATGAACGATTGCGAGATAAAGATGAGCAATTGGGGCATTTTAAAATATTGATTCTCATGACATTTTCTCCTTCGCAGAAAAGACATGAGAAGAGGCAAGATGTAGGATCAGAATATCGCGAGATTAATAAATAACGATATCGCGAGGGAGTCACGAGAGAAGAAAAATAAATGACGCAATGAATGACGACATGACAGAACATGAGAATAATGTGAAGACTCAGCGAGATTTATGAGTGTCGCGAGAATTGGTATACGTAAACTTGCGATATTTCGCAAGACATTCCCGAAAATAAAGGACAGCTTAGCTGTCATCCACTGTGTACTACCCTATATAAAGGGTTGAGTCAGTCTGTTGTAGAGAGAGTTCTTTTTGAATTGTTAAGCAAGTCATTAAGAGAGAGAAAATTTAGAGTGATTGTAATTTCTTTAGCTCTGTTCTATCTTCCTTTGTAAATATTTCAAGAAAATAATCAATAAAATCTATAGTTATTCATCTTCAAATGGATTAGTTAAATAAATTCTAGTGAGGGGTGTAGTGTGGGATTTCCTGCAACTACAATATCCATTAATTATTAATTTATTTTTTAACTTATAAATATATAATATTTAAACGTTAATAGACAGTTTTTTTCTATTGATATTCAGAGAGAGGGCGCGAAAATCATCTCCTAAAATTGAAACCCTAAAATACTCAGATTTAGGTCTGATTTCATAGGCTCAGACTTTTTGAATCCTCTTCATCCTTATAAAAATCAAGTGAATTACTCACCTCTTGTATATCGTGGTCCTCTATCAAACCTTGCAACCATTCTTCAATCGTTTTTGCCTTAACCGAAATCTCGGCATCCACATATGCATTACAATCATTTGCAAGCTCAATTGGGTCTTCCACAATATTAGACAATTCAATATCATTCTCAACATACTCATTTTTGTTGTAAGGCTCATACTCTGTTACAGGTTCAAATCTTGCCATAAGGAACTTTTTAGGACGCTCATTGTATCATCCTCAAGATCTATCTTTTGAATAGGTGATTGATCATTATAATGATCAAGGCTTGAGTAATCTACACTAGTGTCATCATATTTCTCTTCGTCTTCATCTTGATCCTAGAAAGATTCCATTATACAACTTTTGGGGAATGTCACCATGAGTTGGTTCAAGCGATGTATCTTCATAATTATCGTCACTCTTGTAATTAACATGAGGTTCTTCGTCGATGAATTTAGTGTTTGTAATCTCATACTCATCCTGTTGAAGAGGTAAATAATCAATATTAAGATCAAGAGTTGAGTTAACTACACAATTATCTACGAAATTCCCCAAAGGTTGGCCTTTTTTTAACATAATTATCGATCAAATATTCATTAAACACCCATTCAAGTTATTGCTTTGAAAACAAAATTCTTCTTTTTACCTTTCTTCCTTGCATTGATCAATGTCTCTTCGTACGTTAGAAATACCTTCATGAAATTCTTAGAGTTGCTCTTTTCTAGTCTCTTTAATCTTTTGAAGCTCTTGTTGTGCCATCTTAAGATACTTTTCTGCAAAACTAGAGACTTTTTGTTCACGAGCATGACAATTCTCATATCCTAGTGGTTGTTCACATACATACTCGGCATAAGGTTCTTGATATGTATGAGAAAAATCATAAGGTTCCGCAGGATATTGATCATAGCCAATAAATTGGTTTTGATTATACCATAGGTATGGTTGGTAGTTTCTCGGTTGAACCCAGAGTTTTATTATCTCAATCTTCTTGTCAATATTAGATGATCAAAACTATATCTTGATTCCTAGTCTACTAAGTCAAGTCTCGGGATAGGTTAGAATTTGTAGTTGAGTATCAAAGATCACCCTTGAATACTGAAGATCGACAAGACATTTAGAGAACTTCTGTATCAGGTATGTAAAGACTGAATCATTCTATTTTATTCACTATCTCACCATTCTATCTATTGATACTATGTCATATGACTTCTAGTAGATTTGCAAAGAAGAAGTTTTTATACAAGCTTGTCTTGTGAAAAATATCGAAATATGATTAATTCTAAGCAAAGATGTTCAACGGTCCTTAACAATATTAGTTCTATGAATTAATTTGTGGTAAATTAATTAAAATATGAGAAGTCAAGAGGATCCTTGTCAGACAAGAAACTTGTCGGAAGCCGAGCAACAAGCTAGGCTCCAACCCCCTTTTGTACTACCACACTTAACCTATGAAATAAGAAATCACCCACTCGAACATTAGCATCATGGCTGGCCATGTAGTTGCGTAGTCGTTTAATAAAAATTATAGTATCGTCTCCAAACTCGCCAAGGGTTGTAAAGGCTAAAGCACCAAACCCGTACCCCTGCGAAGTGCTCTTATCAAAGTATTTGGTTTTCTTACGAGCAACAACCTCTTGGATAGCATGACCTAACTCCGACGAACGACTTCCACCTCCAGCAAAAGGCGAAACAATCGCCACATCAAAACAAACATCCCGTCCATTATCCCAATTGAGTACAAGAATGTCAGCAGGTCTCAGAGAAGTACCATTGTCCGCAAGAAAACCCAAGTCCACCTCCTTCCTTGCCGACACTCCAGCACGATAGCACATGTCTGCGATAATATCACGAACCAAGTCATGGCGAAACTTTAACCCCACCTCATTCGCACAATACAAAGCATGGTCACCAAACACGTCCATCTCCCTTTTACAAAAGGGGCATAAACTATCCATCTCAAACAAAGGGATACCAAGTCGATAACATAGAACCGCACTGAACTGCCTCGCACCAATTTGCTGATTTAAACCAACAATGGGAATAACCAACAGGAAGTCTAGAGCATGCTTAATTTGGTTACTCTGCCATAATATTGAATCACGTGCAGTCAACTCAAAATTGGAAGCCAAGTTCTTCTTTACTGCGTCAAAATAAACAATTGCCAGAGATTTCATAGAATGGGTGGAAGTGTTATCGACGCATATAGGAGAAACGGGATCACACAGAGAGTTGAAAGAAGCTGCAGCTTGCTTGAGATGAGAGCTAAAACCATCGATACCAGTGTGTCTCAAAATAACAGTCTGAAGTTCTAGGGTCTGCAAACACGACGCTAAGTAGCAGTAATGCATAGTATCCTGCATCGAGTAAACCCCTAAACCACCCAGTCTGAAAGGCAAGGTAGAGATCCGCTGTTGTAAGGGACCAAAACCGGGACCATCCCCTGTGACCACATGCTGTAGGAACTGGAAAAGCCGAGAATCGAACATAACTTGAGCCTCGGACAGATAAGAGGGTAAAGTTGTGCGCATGGAAAAATATAAACGAGAAACTCCAGAACAATTCCGAAACAAAAGAAGCTCACACTGTGGATCTTCAAGTTTCTCAACTGCGTCGATGAGCTTTTACAGTTTCTTGCACTCTCTTTACCACCAGTTCCATATTAAATTGAGCATTAAGACTAACAGGCGCACCTAGCAGCTTAACCCCTTTTACTGTCCTTCCAATGTCTGATGGAAACATGCCAGTAATGGAAGCTCTAGGGTCCGGAGAAGGCCAAAATAATTCCGTTTTTTTTTATGTTTAAAACCAACCCTTTAGGTTCACCTTCTTCCTGTATAATCTTAAGAGATTTAGCAACCATCAAAGTATCGCCAATCACTGTACCATCATCTAAGTACCAAGCCTGCATTTCCAAGTCACAACGTTCTGCAATACTCATAACTAGGGGGTGAAGAGTGAGAGCAAATAATAATGGACCCAAAGGGTCACCTTGCTGCACCCCCTGAGATGAAGAAAGAACGTGGTCCATACAGTACAAACGAGTTGGCGAAGCGTAACAGAATTCAACCCAACGAGATATCGAAGGGCATAAGCTGTGTACCTCAGAAATCATGGAAGTTCTGTCTATGAGATTGAAATCATTGGAGAAGTCCACCAGTAGCATGGAAAGATTATCTTGGTTCCCTTTTTCTTCCAAAACTCGATTCACAGCATGTAGAATCGCCTCTGATAGGTGTAGAATACACCGTACTTACTATATAGAGTTTATGCTTTCTTTGCTATTTTTCTTGTAAATTATGTACTTTATGCGTGCTTTTGAGTTTTATAGGTGCAATGGAGTCGCACGGAGGAAAAGAAGCGGAAATCATCCCAATTGGAGCTAAATGGAGCGAGGAGGTCAATTCATAGGCGAGACATGGAGCCGGCTTAGAGTGCGCAAGGAGATGGGAAGAATTAGACTGTCGGTTACACCGGAACCGACGGGCCCAATAATAGTGGTGGCCCGTATCTAACAAAGGGTGCCATTAGTTATTCCATTGCCCCTTATCTTCTTCCATGGGTACCCCAAATCGGTTCCCCTTTCTATTACCACAACCCTAGGATTGAGAGAAAATCAATTCTCTTAATCATTTCCTTCAAACTCAGAGTGTTTGCAGCCATGGTGATTTGCCTGAGATTGATTTTAAATCAATAAGAGAAGCAGAGGTAGTGATGATGAGTTAACGAAGTTGAAGATGGCGATGCTGGAAGATCTGAGCAGTGAAAGATTGGAGGTGCTGTTATTTTGAGATCGAGTAGATGGAGTTGATGGGATTTGTTGCTGTTTGAGAGAGACAGAGATGTGAATCAATGTCGTTGTTGGGTCAAGAACCTGAGATGGATTGAGAAGAGCACCAAGAACTGGGTATCGATTGGAAGGAGGGATTGAAGCTGCTGTTAGATCTGAGATGTTGAAATTCATGGGATGGAATTGTCTCAGAGAAATCGAGGCTCGGGTTTGTGGGTGGATGAGATGAAGAAGAGGATAGAATTAAAGTGGGTTGAGGTTCATTGTTTGCAGGTTTGGGTTCTGGTGTTGGATTGCTGAGTTATAGAGAATGCAAAGCAAAGCAGAATGGAGTTTATTTGGTCCTGGTGAATTTGTGAGATTTCAATGGCTGAACTGAGGTGGATGAGTCATGGGCTGGAGGCAAGGGAAGACTCAGAGCATATGGATATGAATCTGTGTTATGAAATTGAGTACCAGGTGGAGATGGGAATGGACTAGTGGCCTAATTGTTGTCTTGGGTTTGTGATGGCCAACCATTGTCTTTGATGAATGTGAAGGCACTGTGATGTTACAGGGGAGTGCAGTGAAGACAAGGGAAATGGACTGAGGCATTGTTGCTTGTGGAAGGTGGGAGCTGGAGGCAATGAGTTGTAATCTGCAAGTTGAAGTTGTCTTTAGCAGCCCAGAAGCTTAACAGGGAGGTTGGCTTGTGATGTTAAACTCAGGGGATAAATAGTTTCAGGCATAGGTGTCATTGGCTGCTGTTTCAGCTGGAAGCAAAGGATAGTTCTGGTGATGCTGTGGAAATGGCATTGCAGACAGGGATGTCAGGAGTGAAGGCTGTGTGGCTCAGTGGAGGCTTGGTGCTGCTGATATCTGAAGCCAGATGGAGTTACAAAGATGAGAAGAAGCTGTGGTTATTGTTCAGGGGAGGATGCATTACAAATCATGAGGGTGAAGAGATAGAGAAGCACTGGTGTAGTGTGGTTGTTCTGGTAAGGCTGCAGACATGGAGAATGGTGGTTGGTTGGTTCAAGGTGGATTGGAATTGTGTGATGGCTGAGGTCTTGCAGTGACAGTCTGAGTATAGATGAATGCTAGGATTTGAACAGGGAGGAGTTAGACATGGCTTGGCAGCGGCTTAAGTGTTGGTTTTGAGCTTAATTACAGGTGACCCTGAACTTGCATTGGCAGAGCTGGCAATGGCTTGGTGGTGATTGAACTATAAGAAGATCTTGCAGCTCCGGAGTGCTAAGGCCGAGCAGAGATGGACAGTGGTTCGGCGAGATGGAGTGCTGTTGTGAATGGGTGTCTCTGAGATGAAAATATTAGATGTATGTCTAGGATGCAGGTGAGCAAGAAGTAGCTCAGGCTAGCAAAGGCATTGAAGCTGGTGGCTGTGGAGAATGAGATGCCTAGGTCAATGCTATGCTGCTATGGGGATTTTTAGTCGAAATTGGCAGCCAGGGAAATGGTGTTGAATCTGAGAATGAATTCAGAGGAGGAGGCAGTGATGGCTCTGGTGATTGCCATTGGGTTGAGAGTGTGCTGAGGATTTGAATGAGCTGCAGTTAGGGTATTATGGCCTGAATTGCTGCTGTGACAACAGATGTTACAGGGCTCAGTTTGAGACTGTGTTGCAGGTTGCAGGTTTGACACAGTGGTGGAGTGGCAAGAGCACAGAGCTGTGCTGGGTCTGTGATGAGCTCAAGGCAGGGAATGGATTATTTGCAGGATGGAGATTGAACTGTGAGCAAGTGAAAATATGGCTTGAGGGCTGAGACATTGAGCTGGTGAAATTGAATTTGGAAGCTGCAGTGGAGGAAGTACGGCCATCTTGGCTGAAGAAATTTGCAGCACAATGATTGCTATACACGGTTAAAGGTCATGCAAGTAACCTAGGCTAAAGTCACTCGGCCTTTGCCGAGATCGACTCATCGACAACTTGGACCACGACTCACACAACTCGGGTCGACCTGAGTTGACTAGCCCGATTCACTTTGACCCGTTGACCCGACCGATTTGAATCGTTGACCGGTGGCCGGGCGGACTTTGCCGGTCACCGGAGCCGAGTTCCGGGCACTTCTCCGGCCGATTTCCGGCCACAATCCCGATTTTCCTAGCGACTTTTTGGACATATTTTCTACATGGGTTTCTCTCTCTCGTGGGCTTGGTGGATTTACATCTAATGGACTTTGAAGACAAAACCTAGTTTTGGAAGGAGAAAAAGGCTATAAAAGAGAGAATTCTACAACTTTTGGAAATCATCATATCTCATATCTTATTCTTGGAACTTGGAGAGCCGTTTTTGGGTTACACAACTAGGGTTTGCTTTTGTTCATCTTCTTCTTTATTCCTTTGATATTTTTGTGATGAACTCCATAGCTATGAGTAGCTAAATTCTCTTTTATTGGTTAAGGATGTAGTCCGATTTCTAAAACTTGTGTTTGCTTTATGTATTAGTTTTCTCTCTTGTTTATCGTTCAATTCTCTGCGGTTTCTATGATCACATGATTGAAGTATTGTGATAGGATTATGGTGTTTGATTAGTTAAGTGGCCAATTAATTGAACTTGCATCTTAGTCCATAGCTATTTTAGGGTTTTTCATCAAGCGATAACCTTGAATACAAGTAGCATGATATGATATGTTTACGGTTTGTAGTGATACACTCTCGTAATCATATGTAGAGTTTGACCATTGTCCGAATTGTTTTGCGCAACGCATGACAATTGCATTGATTAGCCTATTTCTGAAACTTAATGCTCCTAGGAATTGAACTTGATTAGCGCAAGGCGTTAGGTTATTCTTTAGGTAGAATTCACATACGCAGCCCTAATGTGTGTGTTGATGAACTTGAGAAATTAATAGATTATCTTGCTTTCTTGATTCTCTAGGCTTTTGATAACACAAGAGATTAAATCGTAATTCTAATCATATATGCAAACACATGTCTAAGATTGAAGATGAATTCCTTGACCAATATCTTTCTCCATTGATTATTCTCTACAATTTACTTTGTTTTTAATTTACTTTTATTTGCTTAAATACAACAAACATACCTTGGGTTTTCTAGAAACCGAAAGTTTATAACAACCAACGCCTCTCTGTGGATACGAACTCTTCCTTACCTTGTGCTTCATTTAAATTTAGTGCGTAAGAAAGTGAAATTATATTTGTCGGCTGACAACCGATCAAAATTTTGGCGCCGTTGCCGGGGAGGCACACGGCTAGTTATTGAGTTTTTAGTTTCTTTTTACAATTTCTGCTTTCATCTTTGCTTTTAGTTCTTTGTCTTGTTTCTCACTTGTTTGTGAGAATTGTTTTCAGGTGCCTAATCTCTGGCTTCTAAGGATTGGAATTATCCAAGGTGCGGGATAGCTACTCGAAAAGGCACTCCACTCCAACCAAGGCGAAACACGAGGAGGAAGTAGGAGAAGAGATTTTCCAAGCAACAAGGAGAAGAAATTTTCCAACAACAAGTTGAATTAAAAATGGGTGATGCAAATCGTTCACTCAAGGACTTAGCTTCTCACAAGGCTTGATACACAACGGGGATGTATTCAAACAAACTCTACTTTTGAGATCAAGCCGGGGTTGCTTAGAGAATTACCAAAGTTCCATGGCATGGTGAATGAAGATCCAAACAAACATCTTATGGACTTCCACACCATTGTCACGGCCATGCTTCCAGCGGATGTTGAGGCGGATGGTGCAATGTTGAAGGTTTTCCGTTTCTCTTTAATGGATAAGTGCTAAGGATTGGTTATTCTTATCTACCTCCCGGAAGTGTCACAACATGGAATGGGTTGAAGAAACTATTCTTGGAGAGATATTTTCCTGCATCTAAGGCTACTCAAATTCGCAAGGAGATTTGTGGGATGAAGCAAAAACGTGGGAGAATCTTTATATGAATGTTGGGAACGATACAAGAGATTGGTTGGAAGCTGTCCTCACCACCAATTCAGTGATGCTATGATCATCCAATACTTCTATGAAGGGCTCCAATCAAGTGATAGGAATCTTCTTGACGCTGCGGGTGGTGGTGCACTAGTGAACAAGACGGTGGCTCAAGCTAGAGAGTTGATTGAGAACATGGCAGCGAACTCACAACAATTCTTAAGTCGTGGTTCGGATGTGATTCTAAGAAGGGTTAGTGAAGTAAGCGAGGTGGAGGAACTTCGTCAACAAATGGGTAACATGAACGCAATGCTTCAACAAGTTGCATCCGCGGTTATACCAACTTCTTCTCAATCTTATGAAGGCACGAGCAAGCTAATGCGATCTTTCCAAATCAACAAGACGGTATGATCCCTACTCCAATACTTACAATCCGGGATGGAGAGATCACCCCAATTTTAGCTATGCCAACAAGCAAGGTGCCGTTCAACAACCTACTTTCAACAACCTAGTGGATTTCAACCACAACAACAACAATTTCCAACCTCAAGCACAACAATCAATGCAAAATCAACCTCAAATGATGCAAAGTCAAACTTTTATGCAAGGTTTTCTGAAATCTGTTCAAGGAGAGCCAACAAGAAACTAAGAGTGCCATCAAGGATTTGCAAACTCAAGTTGGCTCCATGGCTATTGATTCAATAATTTGAAGGCACAAAATAGTGGGAGACTTCCTTCTCAACCTATCAACCCAAAAGAGGGTGTTAATGCAATTACATTGAGAAGTGGTACACAACTTGTGCAACCCGAAGTTGCTGATTCGGGCAAGGTGGAGACACCAAAGGAACCTGTTTTGGAGGAGAAAACCGAGGATTCTCCCCAAACTTCTGAGGTACCTATTCCTAACTCTAAAACTCCGGTTTCTACTTATGTTCCTCCTCTTCCTTTTCCTCGCAGATTTGCAAGTTCTAAGAAGGCGGAACTAGAAAAGGAGATTTTAGACGTTCTCAAAAAGATCCATGTGAACATACCACTCATAGACGCAATCAAGCAAGTTCCAAAATATGCAAAGGTGTTGAAGGACTTGTGTACCAATAAGCAAAGGCTCAAAGGTAATGAAGTGCTTAGTGTGGGGGAGAATGCTTCGGCAATCTTACAACACAAACTCCCACTTAAGTGCAAGGACCCGGGTAGCTTTGACATTCCCGTCACATTGGTAACACTACGTTTAATAAAGCTATGTTGGACTTAGGTGCTTAGTTAATGTCATGCCCGCGTCTATGTATAATTCACTTGATCTTGGTCCTCTTAAAAAGGCTGGAATTGTGTTGCAATTAGCCGATCGTTCTAATGTCTACCCAATGGGTATTGTTGAGGATGTTCTTGTGCGGGTTAATCAACTTGTATTTCCAGCGGACTTTTGCGTGTTAGAGATGGATGAAGGTTCACCGGACTCGTCTCTTCCATTGCTACTTGGCGTCCCTTCATGAAAACGGCGAAAACCATAATTGATGTGGACAAGGGAACGCTAACTATGGAGTTTGATGGAGAAATAATACGTTTCAACATTTTCGAGACGATGAGATATCCTAGCGATGTTCACTCTTGTTTCTCCATTGATATGATGGACACATTGGCGCAACAAATGTTTGAGTTGAATGGTGTTGATGCTTTGGAAACCGTTCTCACTACACCTATTGACAACGGTTATGCGTATAGTGATGAGATGAAAGAAACCATTGGTTCTCTTAACTCATTACCGGAAAAATCAGCAACTAAGAATATTTCATATGCTTCTTTATCTTGCAATAATGAAAAACTTGTGCCATCTATTGTTAAATCTCCAATTTTAGAATTGAAACCTCTTCCAAGTCACTTAAAGTACTTGTACTTGGGTGACAACGAAGATTTACCGTGATTGTTTCTAACGAGCTTAATGAATTACGGGAGCAAAAACTTCTAAGGGTGCTAAGGAAGTACAAGACGGCCATAGGATGGACAATTGCCGATATATCAAGGGTATTAGCCCTGCCGTTTGTATGCACAAAGATGCGTTTGGAGGATGATACAAAGCCTAAAAGGGAAGCGCAACGTCGTTTGAATCCTCCCATGATGGAAGTTGTGAAAAAGGAGATACTCAAGCTTTTGGAAGTGGGTGTTATCTACCCCATATCCGATAGCAAGTGGGTAAGCCCGGTACAAGTGGTACCAAAGAAATCGGGTGTGACGGTGGTGGAGAATGATAAGAATGAACTTGTCCCAACTCGTGTGCAAACCGGTTGGAGGGTTTGTATTGATTATAGAAAATTGAATGCCACCACTAGAAAAGATCACTTTCCTTTACCTTTTATTGATCAAATGCTTGAACGTTTAGCTGGACACTCTTACTATTGCTTTCTTGATGGCTATTCAGGTTATAATCAGATTGTGATAGCACCGGAGGACCAAGAGAAAACCACTTTCACTTGTCCTTTCGGTACTTTTGCTTATAGAAGGATGCCTTTTGGCCTATGCAATGCTCCGGCTACTTTTCAAAGGTGTATGGTAAGTATCTTTTGAATATGTTGAAAACATAATCGAAGTGTTCATGGATGACTTTAGTGTCTTTGGTGATTCTTTTGACCTTTGCTTGAACAATTTGTATCTAATCCTTGAACGATGTGTTGAAACAAATCTTGTGCTAAATTGGGAGAAGTGCCATTTCATGGTAACTCATGGCATAGTTTTAGGCCATATAATATCTTCTAAAGGCTTGGAAGTTGATAAATCTAAGATAGACCTTATTCGTGCTCTAACCCCTCCCACTACGGTGAGGGAGATTCGTTCTTTTCTTGGACATGCGAGGGTTTTTATCGTAGGTTCATCAAGGACTTTTCCAAGATAGCATCACCACTTTGTACCCTATTGCAAAAAGATGTGGTTTTTAACTTTGATGAGAAGTGTGTGGAGGCATTCAATCGTTTGAAAGAACTTTTGATTTCAGCCCCTATCATTAAACCACCGGATTGGAGTAAGCCGTTTGAACTCATGTGTGATGCAAGTGACTATGCGGTTGGTGCGGTGCTTGGGCAGCGTGTGGGGAAACTTCCTCATGCTATTTATTATGCTTCTAGAACGTTAAATGAGGCTCAACAAAACTACACAACCACTGAAAAGAGTTATTAGCCATTGTTTTTGCTTTAGAAAAGTTTCGCTCTTATCTAATTGGTACAAAAGTTGTTGTCTTTTCGATCATGCAGCACTTAGATACTTGCTTACAAAGAAAGAGGCGAAACCGAGGCTCATACGATGGATATTACTCTTGCAAGAGTTTGATATTGAAATCAAAGACAAGAAAGGAATTGAGAACACCGTTGCGGATCATTTGAGCCGACTTGCTGTGGACAAGGAGACTATTCCGTTGCGTGAGAGTTTCCCGGACGAGCAACTATTCTCAATCGCCTTTGGAGAACCATGGTACGCTGATATTGTTAATTACTTAGTGTCTAAACAAATCCCAAAGAACTTGTCTCGTCTTTGAGAGGGACAAACTTAAGAAGTTAGCAAACCAATACATATGGGATGATCCATACTTATGGAAACATTGTAGTGACCAAGTAATACGTAGGTGTGTTCCCGAAATTGAATTTAACTCTATCTTGTCTTTTTGCCACTCATATGCTTGTGGAGGACATTTTGGGAGTAAGAGAACCGCTCTCAAGGTATTAGAATGTGGTTTCTTTTGGCCAACTTTGTTTAAGGATGCACATGCATTTTGTATCACATGTGATAGGTGCCAAAGAACCGGCAATCTAGGTGCTCGAAATCAAATGCCGCAAACTATTATTCAATTTGTGGAGGTCTTTGATGTATGGGGAATTGATTTTATGGGCCCTTTTGTTAATTCTAATGGGAATTATTATATTTTGCTTCTTTGTGGATTATGTCTCGAAATGGGTGGAAGCTAAAGCCACCCCAACTAATGATTCTAAAGTTGTTTGATTTCGTGCAAGCAAATATTTTTGCAAGGTTTGGAATTCCAAGGGCTATAATTAGCGATGGAGGTTCACACTTCAAAAACAGGTTCTTGCAAAGCTTGTTAAGGAAGTACAATGTGTCGCATAGGATTGCAACTCCCTACCATCCGCAAACAAATGGACAAGCCGAAGTTTCCAACCGAGAGGTGAAATCAATTCTTGAAAAGACGGTGAATCCTACAAGGAAGGATTGGAGCATGCGACTCAACGATGCTTTGTGGGCGTATAGAACCGCATATAAAACACCTATTGGGATGTCTCCTTTTAGGCTTGTTTATGGTAAACCTTGTCACTTACCCGTAGAAATTGAGCATAAAGCGTTTTGGGCTATTAAGCAATGCAACATGGAGTTGGATGGTGCTGGAAAGCAAAGGAAGTTACAACTTCAAGAGTTGGAGGAGATTTGTAATGATGCATTTGAAAGCTCACGGATTTATAAGGAAAAAACGAAAGCTTTTCATGATAATATGATTTCTAAGAAACAATTTTGCATAGGGCAGAAAGTGCTTTTGTTTAATTCTCGCTTGCAATTATTTCCGGGTAAATTGAGGTCACGTTGGATTGGACCTTTTATTGTGACTAATGTGTTTTCTCATGGTGCAGTGGAAATTCGTAGTTTAGCTACAGGTAATGAACTTAAAGTGAATGGGCACCGGTTGAAACCATATTATGAGAACTTCTCTTCGGATGTCGTGGAAGGAGTTAACCTTGTGGAAGTGCTCCCTCTGGAGGAGTCTTAGCAAACAAGGAGTACGTCGGGCCGTCGACTTTAAAACAAGCGCTAAGTGGGAGGCAACCCACCGGTTTTGTATCTTTATCCTTATCTTTTTACTTTTATGCATTTGCTTTTATCTTTATTTTCTTTGTTTTTATATTATTTGGGAATTTCCCACCTTGAACTTTCTTTGGACGATTCAATTTTACATTGAGGACAATGTAAAGTTTAAGTGTGGGGAAACATTTATATGTTTTAGTTTGTTTTATGTTTTAAAAAAAAAAAAAAAAAAAAAAAAAAAAAAATCGAAAAAAATAGAAAAAAATTTGTGGTTTTTGAAAAAATCTAGAAACTTGTGCCTTTAGGATGACACCATTAGTGGGTGGAACCATTTTGAATGCGGGAGTTGAGGAACCAATTAACAAAAAGGGACGAACATAGCTCGAAATCACAAATTATATGATAGTTGTTACCATATCTCGGAATATCACCATATCACATTCTATTTTTATTTTTCCATATTTATCTATTGTTCTCTAAGTGCTTTGGTGGGTCACTAAAAATCGACGTGTTATTACTGCTAGGATGAAATAGAGTGGTTGAGTTACTAGAAAAAAAAAAAAAAAAAAAAAAAAAAAAAAATGAAAAATATATGAAAAGAAAAAAAAAAACGACCAATTAGACCAAAACGGAATAAAAAGACACTTGGGAATAGCAGTATGTGTGAAACGTAGTCCCTGTCTCCGTCGCCTAAACAAGCGTGGAATGCAGGATCCAAGGCAACTATCATGTACTTGCTGACAAGAAGCATGCGCTTGGATCCAAAAGATCTAATCATGCCGTCTAAAAAATTGGATCCAGTTTGATCCAATCTTATAAAAAAAAAAAAAAAAAAATTATTATTGTGTTGAATAAAGTCACTTTTGGTTCCCTTGTATATGCCAGTGAGTTGATGTAGCATTCAAAGACTAAGTAGCTCAATCAATAGGATTAGGTTCATCTTAGCAGTGACCTTCAGACAGATATGGGAAACATCGAACACTTGTGAATATTCGCCAACATCTACATCTTTATCCATCTTCTTAATCTTTTCATTGTGATTGTGGTTTGTTAGTTTCCGAGTATTGTGGCTTGTTCAACTATCTAAATAGAGTTTATTTACTAATAATTGAATTGAATTTGCAAGGTATCTCCTCCTGTAGTCAATTTGGATTCGTTCATTGATTTGTCACGAATAGACGGAGTTTGAAATATAGGTTTTGTAGGTATATCTCTAGTAAACCTTCACGAGACTATAACTCGTCCACTAGGGACACTTAGTGGTTTAAAGGCTTGTTATTTATGCTAAAAGTGACCGTAGCCTCGACGACACGGAGTTGTTGTATTTTATTGTTTTGCTTGATTTGCTCGAGGACTAGCAAAGTCTAAGTGTGGGGGAATCTGATAGGTGTAGAATACACCGTACTTACTATATAGAGTTTATGCTTTCTTTGCTATTTTTCTTGTAAATTATGTACTTTATGCGTGCTTTTGAGTTTTATAGGTGCAATGGAGTCGCACGGAGGAAAAGAAGCGGAAATCATCCCAATTGGAGCTAAATGGAGCGAGGAGGTCAATTCATAGGCGAGACATGGAGCCGGCTTAGAGTGCGCAAGGAGATGGGAAGAATTAGACTGTCGGTTACCTGGAACTGACAGGCCCAATAATAGTGGTGGCCCGTATCTAACAGTGGGTGCCATTAGTTATTCCATTGCCCCTTATCTTCTTCCATGGGTACCCCCAATCAGTTCCCCTTTCTATTACCACAACCCTAGGATTGAGAGAAAATCAATTCTCTTAATCATTTCCTTCAAACTCAGAGTGTTTGCAGCCATGGTGATTTGCCTGAGATTGATTTTAAATCAATAAGAGAAGCAGAGGTAGTGGTGATGAGTTAACGAAGTTGAAGATGGCGATGCTGGAAGATCTGAGCAGTGAAAGATTGGAGGTGCTGTTATTTTGAGATCGAGTAGATGGAGTTGATGGGATTTGTTGCTGTTTGAGAGAGACAGAGATGTGAATCAATGTCGTTGTTGGGTCAAGAACCTGAGATGGATTGAGAAGAGCACCAAGAACTGGGTATCGATTGGAAGGAGGGATTGAAGCTGCTGTTAGATCTGAGATGTTGAAATTCATGGGATGGAATTGTCTTAGAGAAATCGAGGCTCGGGTTTGTGGGTGGATGAGATGAAGAAGAGGATAGAATTAAAGTGGGTTGAGGTTCATTGTTTGCAGGTTTGGGTTCTGGTGTTGGATTGCTGAGTTATAGAGAATGCAAAGCAAAGCAGAATGGAGTTTATTTGGTCCTGGTGAATTTGTGAGATTTCAATGGCTGAACTGAGGTGGATGAGTCATGGGCTGGAGGCAAGGGAAGACTCAGAGTATATGGATATGAGTCTGTGTTATGAAATTGAGTACCAGGTGGAGATGGGAGTGGACTAGTGGCCTGATGATGCTGCTGTGTGGTGTTGGCTTGGGTTTGTGATGGCCAACCATTGTGCTGATGAATGTGAAGGCACTGTGATGTTACAGGGGAGTGCAGTGAAGACAAGGGAAATGGACTGAGGCATTGTTGCTTGTGGAAGGTGGGAGCTGGAGGCAATGAGCTGGTAATCAGGTGCAAGTTGAAGTTGTCTTTAGCAGCCCAGAAGCTTAACAGGGAGGTTGGCTTGTGATGTTAAACTCAGGGGATAAATAGTTTCAGGCATAGGTGTCATTGGCTGTTGTTTCAGCTGGAAGCAAAGGATGGTTCTGGTGATGCTGTGGAAATGGCATTGCAGACAGGGATGTTAGGAGTGAAGGCTGTGTGGCTCAGTGGAGGCTTGGTGCTGCTGATATCTGAAGCCAGATGGAGTTACAAAGATGAGAAGAAGCTGTGGTTATTGTTCAGGGGAGGATGCATTACAAATCATGAGGGTGAAGAGATAGAGAAGCACTGGTGTAGTGTGGTTGTTCTGGTAAGGCTGCAGACATGGAGAATGGTGGTTGGTTGGTTCAAGGTGGATTGGAATTGTGTGATGGCTGAGGTCTTGCAGTGACAGTCTGAGTATAGATGAATGCTAGGATTTGAACAGGGAGGAGTTAGACATGGCTTGGCAGCGGCTTAAGTGTTGGTTTTGAGCTTAATTACAGGTGACCCTGAACTTGCATTGGCAGAGCTGGCAATGGCTTGGTGGTGATTGAACTATAAGAAGATCTTGCAGTCGGGTGCTAAGGTGACGAGCGACGGATGGACAAAGTGGTTCGGCGAGATGGAGTCTTTGTTGTGAATGGGTGTCTCGAGATGAAAATATTAGATGTATGTCTAGGATGCGGGTGAGCAAGAAGTAGCTCGGGGCTAGCAAAGGCATTGAAGGCAGGTGGCTGTGGAGAATGAGATGCCTAGGTCAATGCTATGCTGCTATGGGGATTTTTAGTCGAAATTGGCAGCCAGGGAAATGGTGTTGAATCTGAGAATGAATTCATAGGAGGAGGCAGTGATGGCTCTGGTGATTGCCATTGGGTTGAGAGTGTGCTTTGAGGATTTGAATGAGTCGCAGTTAGGGTATTATGGCCTGAATTGCTGCTGTGACAACGAATGTTACTGAGGGCTCAGTTTGAGACTGTGTTGCAGGTTGCCGGTTTGACACAGTGGTGGAGTGGCAAGAGCACAGAGCTGTGCTGGGTCTGTGATGAGCTCAAGGCAGGGAATGGATTATTTGCAGGATGGAGATTGAACTGTGAGCAAGTGAAAATATGGCTTGAGGGCTGAGACATTGAGCTGGTGAAATTGAATTTGGAAGCTGCAGTGGAGGAAGTACGGCCATCTTGGCTGAAGAAATTTGCAGCACAATGATTGCTATACACAGGTTAGGCTGTGCAAGTAACCTAGGCTAAAGTCACTCAGCCTTGCTGAGATCTGACTCATCTGACAACTTGGACCCTGACTCACACAACTCGGTCTGACCTGAGTTGACTAGCCCGATTCACTTTGACCCGTTGACCCGACCGATTTGAATCAGTTGACCGGTGGCCGGGCGGACTTTGCCGGTCACCGGAGCCGAGTTCCGGGCACTTCTCCGGCCGATTTCCGGCCACAATCCCAGTTTTCCGGCGACGACTTTTTGGACATATTTTCTACATGGGTTTCTCTCTCTCGTGGGCTTGGTGGATTTACATCTAATGGACTTTGAAGACAAAACCTAGTTTTGGAAGGAGAAAAAGGCTATAAAAAGAGGAATTCTACAACTTTTGGAAATCATCATATCTCATATCTTATTCTTGGAACTTGGAACTTGGAGAGCCGTTTTTGGGTTACACAACTAGGGTTTGCTTTTGTTCATCTTCTTCTTTATTCCTTTGATATTTTTGTGATGAACTCCATAGCTATGAGTAGCTAAATTCTCTTTTATTGGTTAAGGATGTAGTCCGATTTCTAAAACTTGTGTTTGCTTTATGTATTAGTTTTCTCTCTTGTTTATCGCTCAATTCTCTGCGGTTTCTATGATCACATGATTGAAGTATTGTGATAGGATTATGGTGTTTGATTAGTTAAGTGGCCAATTAATTGAACTTGCATCTTAGTCCATAGCTATTTTAGGGTTTTTCATCAAGCGATAACCTTGAATACAAGTAGCATGATATGTTTACGGTTTGTAGTGATACACTCTCGTAATCATATGTAGAGTTTGACCATTGTCCGAATTGTTTTGCGCAACGCATGACAATTGCATTGATTAGCCTATTTCGAAACTTAATGCTCCTAGGAATTGAACTTGATTAGCGCAAGGCGTTAGGTTATTCTTTAGGTAGAATTCACATACACAAACCCTAATGTGTGTGTTGATGAACTTGAGAAATTAATAGATTATCTTGCTTTCTTGATTCTCTAGGCTTTTGATAACACAAGAGATTAAATCGTAATTCTAATCATATATGCAAACACATGTCTAAGATTGAAGATGAATTCCTTGACCAATATCTTTCTCCATTGATTATTCTCTACAATTTACTTTGTTTTTAATTTACTTTTATTTGCTTAAATACAACAAACATACCTTGGGTTATTCTAGAAACTGAAAGTTTATAACAACCAACGCCTCTCTGTGGATACGAACTCTTCCTTACCTTGTGCTTCATTTAAATTTAGTGCGTAAGAAAGTGAAATTATATTTGTCGGCCGACAACCGATCAGCCTCTCCACCACACTTAGCTCCCACACCAAACTTAAAATCCCCCAAATATGAGTTCATCTCGTTGCCAACATAAGAAGCAGCACACTTAGAGACAAGTATTTTCCAGATAGTGCCGACTGCAATCGGACGCAAACCGCCACCCGGCTTAATAAGTGGGGTGAGAGGAGCACTTGCTACGAACTCTCCCAAGACAGAAGGACATGATCCCGAAAGCCATAAGTTAACCACATCCATGATTGACGCGATTAGTTCATCTGAGATAACAGCCGCCGGTCCACTAAGAACGTCAAGAAAGTGCTGTGCACAAACCCATCCCTCCCACAGGATGTACCTTTGGGAAAACTCTTCAATCTACTAAGAACCAGCTCAGTAGAAGCTATCATAGCATCCTGCAAAGGTGGATTAGATGGGATTGTGGGCAAGGAAGCTGATGGATGTTTGCAGCGCAGTTCAGCTAGGGTGTCTTTATTATTAGGCGCAACTCCACTGGATGTAAGAGTGCGAATTGCAGCGGCATATAACCCACTCCTGAGTTTTTCCCTACATAACCTCAGATTAGTAGCCTCCTGATTCACATGCTTAGACTTCTTCTTAACCTTCTCGAGTAGCTTGTTCCTCTCTTCATGTTCTTCCAGAACATCTTTAACCATCATCACGCAACCATTGGGTTCCAGCCATTGGCGTATTGCCAGATTAATAGATTTAATCTGTAACTTCCTCCTGGAACTTCCCGTTTCCTCTTGACTGCTAAGAGAAACATGAAGAGTGCATATAGGAAAAAGAAGGAGCTGAATCCATGAGGCCAAATCACCAGGCAAAGCTATCACCTTCTGCAGCACTGACCGAAAAGTTCGAGCAAAGTGCAATCTGCACTTTGCTGGGATACTTGAGATGGTAGGAATTTGAGCTAAAAACACCTCGTTCAGTAACTCTATTCCCAAAGTTGGTACAGCTTCGTCAGTCTGAACATCAGGAACAATGGCAGTGTCGCAACCTGGAGCTGCAATGCCATATATTGAAACTGTAGATGGTGCAGACACTTCCATTTCATGGTGTGTGCACTTCTTCCCCCAACTGTAAATATGCATACAGTGAGTACACATCCAACCCTCTAAATACAACAACGTTGATTCCCAGGCCTGGTAGACAACAAAGTTACTACACAATCTCTCCCGGCATTTGTCAATTCCTCTCTCCTTTTTGTAATGTACGTTCTTCAAATGATTAAACAAGGAGACCTTCTGTAAACCCTTACCGCCAACGCCATTTTTGCACCCATCAAAGCCTTTGAAGGGGCATTGATGCAATACAACGGGGGTAGCAGACACAGCAGCAGAAGCAGGGAACAAAGAGGTAATGGAGCAAGGCTTCAGAAAACACCTTAAACCCTAGAAGAAAAAAGCCTGCCAGAAGCTAATGGACATCGCGAGTTAAGAGCGGTATCAAAGTGTAGCAGTTTGGTAGGGGAAAAGAAAAGGGAATCGAAAACGAACAGAGGAGATCCCAGGAAATGGTTTGATCAGATGAAAACCAATATCCTGGGAATCGCAACTTGTCGCCGAAATCGCCCCTCCCGATAAACACTAGGGTTAAATCAATTTACTTGTCAATTGAAAATTTCCCATGCAAATGATTTTATCACTTGGGAGTGTTTCAAACACCATAAGAGAGAAATATTGAGCTTACTGATATTCCTACTGAGGAAAAGTTGGAAAACCAGTTTGCAAACCTAAGATATCTGAGTTTCAGAAATACAGGAAGGTTGGCGAACCAGTTTGCAAACCGTAAGTTCAATTGAGAACAGTTCACAAACCCGGTTGGCGAACCGTGGTGGATTGAATTTTTCAAAGTTGGAATAATAGGTTAATAGTTGGCAAAACCCGTTCACGAACCATTGTCAACTGAGTTCGATAATCTAGTAGGGTTGGTGATGTGACTCAATAATGTTGTAGAAAGTGGTAGTAAGGTTGTCGATCACTCGGACTTGATGAGATTGATTTTTAAGAATTAATAAAAGAAAATAATAAAAATACAGAATATATACAATTTATGTCACAAGATGGAGAGATGTGCTGGGACTCAGGATTCGGCCAAACTCATAACAAAAGGTTTAATTTATTTATTCTCAACAATTATGGTTCAATAAACAAAATAACACCGACTCTTATTTTTGCCAAGTTAGACTCTCAAAAGATTAATTGTATCCCTAAGCATAGATTATCTAAACAAAGCATAACCTATCTGATTGAATAACAACCAATTTAATCAAATCATAATTCTATTTTAATTAGTGCAAAAGTCAAATAAAGAATTAATTAAAATTACTCATGTATGAAATTTGTCTTCCTCCGTCGTCCTAGTGATGGGTTCTAGCTCATCATGTTGGAAACACACTCAAAATCCATTTTTATTGCTCAAAGGAGGTGTACAAATGATGAAATTGAGAAAATGATGAAAATCAAGTGTTTGCAACGATTATAAGTGTTGCAAATACTGTTACAAGGAATGATAAAACCGTTACTTCTTTTAAGTCTGCCCCCTCCGTATTACGACCCTCGACTAAGTGTCGTAGACACTGTAGAAGAACGACTGCCTCTGGTGGTCCGTTCTTCGTGTTCTTGGTGCAGCAGAAGCAGCAGCAGAGAATAATCCTGCAACTCGATTTTTCTTGGCTCTGTAGCGTTCTAATTTCTCCCAAAACTCTTCATCCTCACTCTTTTGACGCTCTAAACTTTCCCCAATCTCTCCATGCCTTTTCTCTGACTCCCCAACAACATTATATACTCAATAATCCATCGTATCTCCCATTAAAAGCAAATATCTTCTCATTATTTCTCTCGGGAAAACTTGAGATTTTCTTTCCCTCCTTACTTCTACACGGCTTCTGCCTCTTTAAAATCTATTGTAGACGCATTATTCTCGCAGCAAACGAACTCCAACAGGTCACAGAACGAGTCAAACACGAGCAGTCACACGCCAGCAAACACGTGAATATCTCACACCCTGTTTTATCTTGTGGACGCGATAATTTGAATTCAGTCCACTTATCAGTCCTTTTTAGTGCAACAGATAATAGGAAACCAAATCTAGAAAAAACTCCGAGAAGATCTCGACAAAATCTTCTCTAAAAATCGCACAGGCGACTGGAATATTTTCCGTCCAAAACTGTCTTTTAAACCCGTGAAGAAGAGGGTTGCCCCTTAACCAGCGATGGGGTGCGAATAGCGGATGGCTAGAGGGGTGCCTGGGGATGCCCTTATCCAAAATTAGGGTGCCTTTAGTACTTTTCTCCGGGGGTCCAAATAGCACTTTTCGAGCAACTTTTTCCGCACAAGTGTATTTCTCCAAAAACACCTACACAAACATAAAAACACCATAATAAGTACAAAATCAAGCACTAACAATAGAGACACCGAGGACAATTAGGACACAAAAATGCGTCATCAAATACCCCAAACTTATTATTTGCTAGTCCTCGAGCAAATTTATTCTAGAAAATAAAAATCATTTGAACCCTAGGTGGCCCTAGTGGCGGAGTGTTGTCTCCTGAGGGTTTACCGAGTGTACCCACAAAACCTTTACTTCTAATTGGTCACAAGTATCCAAAGAGCTATGAGGACATACAAATTCTCGACCTATCTCCAAGTGACTAGAATGCCGAGAGAATTAATGGTGTCACTCTAAAGTGATCAAGAAAAGGGGAGACACATCTCGCAACACTTCTGCTAGATAAAGAGATATCCGCTACACAAACTAGATAAACATTGTAAGATGCGTCATTGATTTACAAATGGATAAGATTAGGAGAGAGAAAAGATGAGAGGGACATCTGCTACAATTTGGACTAATTACGTGTGATGAGTTAAACCAAAGTGCTAGAAAGATCTTGTGCCGATTGAAAGCGGACTAACAAAGCAACCAAATGTATCTTTCTTCGACTCTCTCATAGTGCTCGAAAGAGAAACAACGTCTTCTTCGGTCTTCAATCGTTGATGATAAACTATCGAACCTCATAGAACCTTGACAATTAACTTTTCTCTTTGATTTCTTGATTGACATAAAAATTTCTACTTCCCTATGGCCTTATTGAACAAAAACTAATTATAGAACAAAAAGAACGTAATGATGATGATTTTTTTTTTTTTTTTTTTTTTGAGTACAAAAATTTACATGGCCATGAGAGAAGGACTTAAGTCTTCAACTTCGATTTTTGAATTATTCTTTTCTATTGTTGCTTCTAAACCTTAAACGTCTTCAACTTTCTTCATAGATTTTGATGTCGCTTCACTTGTTGATGATGATAAGTTTCTACTGAGAGAGAGTCGTAATCCAGTAACTAAGACTACACATCATGAGGTTGCTTTGTCTTTCTGGCATTTCCTGACCTACTTGCCTTTCCATCATGGATGGTTAGGTCCATCACGGTTACCCTCTAAAAGGAACAAGTTCTCTCCCCTGAATTTCAAGGATCTCAATGTCTTTTTCTCTAATGTCTCGATGAGGTTGTTATCCCTAGCATTCCAATTTCTATCTTTTCGGTGAGAAATGTATGTAAACTTAGCTAACCGGATACCGTGTGGCGCTAGAAGTTTCAAAAGTGCAACTAAAAAGTTCTTCCCCACCCCCAAACTTAAATCTAACATTGTCCTCAATGTTCTAAAGATGAAATTTAAAAGCATGAACAATGAGAAGTCATACCACTTGAAGAAAAGAGTTAAGGAAAAATATTACCGTGTTGCAAGAGCATGGGTTACCTCCCAAGAAGTTCTAAGTTTAAAGTCTTCACCCGACATTGGAAAGGCTTAGTCACCTCGAAGAATCATATAGCAATAACCGAATAATGCATGGTCATCTGGATCAAAAAGTGCTAACCACAAGAAGAGGAAACTGCCACAGACCAGGAAGATATCCAACACACCCTTATATATTGTTTTGTTTAAGACAACTATATCTAGTTGTGGTTCGGGTTCAGGCTCTATAAAAGGGTCTAAATAAAATGTTTTCATGGGCTGGATTTCCTCAAAAGAATGATTCTTAAGATCAGGTTGTAGAGTCCTGGAAATACTCAATTAAGAACTTAAAAGCACATAACAATAACTGAATAATTGGGGATCCTCTAAGTCAATCAGTTTTGACTTATACAGTTGACCACAATAAGATTGGTGGTCTTCCTTAAGCAAATGTGTCGACCCTAATATCCTAAAGTAATTAGGTTTAGTCTCAAAACTTAATAATTGACACATCTGAAACTTGTACGTTCCCACAATTGGAAGGAAGGTTTTTGGTGGGAAAACAAAGTCAATCGTGGTATCATAGCCTGGGTTAACCACATCAACCAGAGGATGGGTTTCTAACGACTGAACTTCCTTATGGACACAACTAGGTTCAGGAAAAAGTGTATGAAGATAATCTTTTAAAATGGTTGAGGCACATATGTCAAGTCCCAAGTTAGGGACTTTTCTAAGAGTTAAAGAACATGGAGAATGATAATCACCCCCAAACTTAGAGTTTGCAGTGTCTCTACAAAGACTAGTCACAACTTCCCTAATTTCAAGGTCATCTGATTCCTGAAAATGGTCAATTGATTCTTCTAAGTCAGGTAGATCCTCACTCATCTCTACGAGTTCATTTTCTTTTTCTAAGTCTATTGTTTCTAAATCGCTAGACTCAAAATATACTCGTTCCTCTAAACCATCATTGGCTTCGTAATCAAAAGGAAATACTACATCGTCTAAAACTGGGGTATCTCTAGTCAAATCCTCATCCTTTTGAATAGGTGAATAATTATTAAAATTATTTGGATTTGAACTAGAAATATTATCGTTATAAAGCTCAATTGGGGTAACAATTTCCTGATCACTATGCCTATTTATTTCAAATTCTTCATCAACACTATCCTCATCATAATCATCATTATAACAACATGAAAATGGTTGAACCTTATCTAAATTAGTGTCGCCAATTCTAACCTCGTCATCCTGATTATAAAAATTGTCCTCATTTTCACGGGTGATATTGGAAAGAATGTATTGGCAATCAAGAGTAATTCGAGCAATTCTTTCTTCCGTTTCTAACTCTAACCTACGTGTTGTCTCAGCAAACTCACGTGTTGACTCAGTTAACTTACACGTTGACTCAAGTATCCTACGTGCTTCATCTAGAGAAGAGGAATTATAGGAATTTTGCTCGTATGACCGGTATTCATGTGAATAGTAATTGGGCTCACCATGGTATGAGCCATAATCTTCAAAAGGTTGGCGTTCCCAACCACTATTCACACTCTGGTCATAAAAAGAGTGATGTCCATATTGTTCGATTGGATATTCATATTCATTGTGATGGCTATTATAATACCGATTTGACATCCTAACTGCAAGGAATTCTACACAAACAAAAACAAGGCTGACTCGACCACAAAGAAACCTACGATTTCTAGCAAACAAAAAGCATGATGGCTCCACTTATATTGTTTTCTAGACCAGACTTCTAATCCTTCGAAAGGGAATTCGTTACAACTGAGCAAACCCTCCGGAATCAATCCGAGTTTAAGTAAGTTGAATAGAGGCGAGGGAAGCTACGTGGAGCTTTGATACCCAAGGCCTCACCGCATTACAAGGCGGCCCAGTCACGCATTCAACTTACAGAAACCATCATGAACTTCGAAATATGCTTAAAGAGTAACCAATATTTTTCGAATGACTTTCCTATTAAGCTCGTTACCCTATCGGTCTCGTTCTAGTCAAAATTTTAGGCTTAGGTTCGTGTTTGGTTTCGTTTTCCTAAGGCGGGCAAGAAGAGAACGGTGATGAAATCCGAACTCTTATCTTGTATGGCCAGTCCTTGCCCTTTACTAGGAAATTAAAGCAGCCAGATTCAGTTCCTCGACATATATTCACACGAAATCATCCAGTAAACCCGCTGACAGGGGATTCGCGGGTGTTTAGAATTCTTACCTCCCGTTCCAGACGGGGGGATGAACCGTTGAAGTCGACTCGGGCCACGACTCCTATGTCGTGTACGAACCCGAGGGGCCGAGACGATATCGTAATCGTCGTCCTTCCTGTGCAGGTTTTATATTTAAATAACCCTTCCTTAGGGTTTATAAAAATGTCCAAAAGTCCAAAAATAAAGTCCAAAATTAAGAAGTCCAAAAAATAAAAATAGAAATTACAAAAATAATTACCTAATTACAGTTTCTAAAAATAAATAAAAAAAAATTAATTACACTATATACAAAATTTTCTTCTTTACTCATTTGGATTTTCTCTCTTCTTTCCTTCTTTGGATTCGCTTTACTTTTCAAAACTTTTTCTTTCTCATAAGCTTCGCACCAAATCTGAAAGCAAATAGAAAATACCAAAACGCGTAAAAAAGAACAAAAATAATAATAACAAAAAAATTAATAACAAAACCTAAAAAACAAATCTATACACAAGTCCACGTCGTGGCGCCAAAAATTGATGTGACTCAATAATGTTGTAGAAAGTGGTAGTAAGGTTGTCGTTCACTCGGACTTGATGAGATTGATTTTTAAGAATTAATAAAAGAAAATAATAAAAATACAGAATATATACAATTTATGTCACAAGATGGAGAGATGTGCTGGGACTCAGGATTCGGCCAAACTCATAACAAAAGGTTCAATTTATTTATTCTCAACAATTACGGTTCAATAAACAAAATAACACCGACTCTTATTTTTGCCAAGGTAGACTCTCAAAAGATTAATTGTATCCCTAAGCATAGATTATCTAAACAAAGCATAACTTATCTGATTGAATAACAACCAATTTAATCAAATCATAATTCTATTTTAATTAGTGCAAAAGTCAAATAAAGAATTAATTAAAATTACCCATGTATGAAATTTGTCTTCCTCCGTCGTCCCAGTGATGGGTTCTAGCTCATCATGTTGGAACCACGCTCAAAATCCATTTTTTATTGCTCAAAGGAGGTGTACAAATGATGAAATTGAGAAAATGATGAAAATCAAGTGTTTGCAACGATTATAAGTGTTGCAAATACTGTTACAAGGAATGATAAAACCGTTACTTCTTTTAAGTCCCCCTCCGTATTATGACCCTCGACTAAGTGTCGTAGACACCGTAGAAGAACGATCGCCTCCGGTGGTCCATTCTTCGTGTTCTTGGTGCAGCAGCAGCGAAGAGAGAATAATCCTGCAACTCGATTTTTCTTGGCTCTGTAGCGTTCTAATTTCTCCCAAAAATCTCCATCCTCACTCTTTTGACGCTCTAAACTTTCCCCAATCTCTCCATGCCTTTTCTCTGACTCCCCAACAACATTATATACTCAATAATCCATCGTATCTCCCATTAAAAGCAAATATCTTCTCATTATTTCTCTCGGGAAAACTTGAGATTTTCTTTCCCTCCTTACTTCTACACGGCTTCGCCTCTTTAAAATCTATTGTAGACGCATTATTCTCGCAGCAAACGAACTCCAACAGGTCACAGAACGAGTCAAACACGAGCAGTCACACGCCAGCAAACACGTGAATATCTCACACCCTGTTTTATCTTGTGGACGCGATAATTTGAATTCCAGGTCACTTATCAGTCCTGTTTTAGTGCAACAGGATAATAGGAAACCAAATCTAGAAAAAACTCCGAGAAGATCTCGACAAAATCTTCTCTAAAAATCGCACAAAGCGATCGGAATATTTTCCACCCAAAACCTGTCTTTTAAACCCGTGAAGAAGAGGGCTGCCCCTTAACCAGCGATGGGGTGCGAATAGCGGATGGCTAGAGGGGTGCATAGGGGTGCCCTTATCCAAAATTAGGGTGCCTTTAGTACTTTTCTCCGGGGGTCCAAATAGCACTTTTCGAGCAACTTTTTCCGCACAAGTGTATTTCTCCAAAAACACCTACACAAACATAAAAACACCATAATAAGTACAAAATCAAGCACTAACAATAGAGACACTGAGGACAATTAGGACACAAAAATGCGTCTATCAGTTGGCGAACCTGGTTCACGAACCGTTACACCCTGACCCGTGAACAAGCACTACGGTTGGCAAACCGTCGTACCAACTATCCTAGTTTATATGTTAGTAAATGCTCAAAGACTTAGTTTCATAATATGTTTATCATTACTAGAACTCTCTTAAACACTTCTAAGACTTCGTTGATCACTTAAACACTTGTATGTGCATCATAATTAAATTCTTGAGTGTTTGGGTGGATATCAAATTTCTTTTAGTTCGTTGGCTATCCTGCCAAACCAAATGGTCATTATACACGGTTCAACAACCGAACTTAAGTGTATATTATTCTATTGTATTTATCAAGAATAGAGTTTTCTTGATTCTCAAGTTATCTTAGCTTGAATTCTAAGTTGACCCTGGTCCTTGAAAAACTATAAATAGAAATGCTCTTTGAACTAGGAAATTCAATCCCTGACACTTCGTATTCTAGTTGATTCTAGAGTCGTCCTCTATTGACCCTAGGTTTCCTCTGATAAACATAATTAGATCAACGAATAAAAGACTTCTCTTTAAGGATTCATGAAGCCAAGTACGACTATCTTTACCTTGATAGTTCGTGAATCATGATCTTGCTTTTCTGTTATCGAGGTTCTCGCAATATCTTTCAAGCAAGATAGATAGAAATTATAAAGTTCTTTTCGTCTCAGACTTTGTGATTCCTAAAGATAGATATATGAAAACTGATCTTAATTGATCTTTTGAAGATTGTTCTTGAGAGGTGGTAAAGAATCTAAGCAGTTCTTCGGGAGTCGTAAGATCCAGAATTGTGAGATTTGCTAGCTTTGTCTATTACAAACATATTTCCGAACCTTGATCTTTGATCTAAACACAAATCAAATAGGCTTATCTATTAGAGGAAGATTGGTATCAAAAGTCTTCAGTGAGGCTGAAGCAAATCTTGGGCTGTAAAGGACGTCAGCTAAGGGAATCAAGTGTGTAGAGCCTGGCGAGGTTCAAGAGACGCAAGGAGCGCGACTGTAACAGAAGCGCTTGGAGGGTGGATTCAATCTTAATTACATTCCAGTCTGAAGTCTGATAGTAGGCTAGTGTCTGTAGCGACTTAATATAGTGTTGTGTTCAAATCTGGACAAGATTCCCGAGTTTTTCTACTATTGAGGTTTCCTTGTTAACAAAATTTCTGGTGTCTTGTGTTTTTCCTTTTTTGTATAATATTTTTTATCTTTATACTTGGATACGTATTCAATCTAAGTATATGTCCGCTTAATTGTAATCAACTACGAGACTTGTTTCTTGTAGAATTCATATCTTGAAAGATATATAACAGGTTTAATCACTTGGCAGAATTTCGATTGGATTATTTGGATATGACTAAATTGTCCTTGGATATTTATTTTTCAGATCGTCCGAGTACTCTGCTTTATAATCAGGTTCACGGACCTTGTGTCTATAAACATACTTTGAGATATAAAATATATACACATATTGTCAAGGATCATTCAGTTGGTGTACTTTCTATGTATTAAGTTTTGTCTATACATGTTTCCAAACGAAAAAGTTGGGTGTATTTGGTATCCCCTGCATTTTTAATAAGTATCAGAGCAAGCAAACACTGTTAGACATAATAAGTATGTGTTTGAAGCGAATGGTATTATGGAAAAGAGCACAATCTAAATTAATGTACCGCCAGCCTTCGATGGCACAAATTACTTATGGTGGAAAACTATTATGCGTTCCTTCTTGTTGTAAGAGGATACAATGCTCCAATAGTCAGAGAAGGAGATGTTGTTGTTCCTAAAGGTATAGAGGAAAATGCAATGATAAAATCGAAGTCCACACACATATTCAGATGATAATCCCAATTTGCGATTACTCCTTCAAAAGAAGCATGCCTGGTCATACTACACATCTCATACATTGAAGATAGAGCTTCCTCCATGCGTTTTTCCCGCACAACACCGCTTCTGGATTTTTTAGTTGTGTATGTGTGTCCATACTTCTTCCATATTCGAGTATATAACTCGTCATACTTAGCTGACAAGTTGAATCCTCCAATTAACACATACTCTACAAGAGGAGCATCAAAGGGAGCGTCGAAGATAGCACCTGCAACATAATGATTAATTATTGCCTTTTCAACCCAAGGGGATTACCATTCGAAATATTCATGCCGACTTCCATGGTAGTGACACCTTCACTTTATATGAAAGGCGCAGTGACATCTTCAACCGCCACCATCTCTGTATTATCTCTTGGTCCTTCCTCATCCTGCAACATCATCTCAAATAACGAAGGTTTAAGTGTTGATCTCCATATTGAAACAATCAACGGTCTGAGCAAGTCAAAAGGGAGAAGATGGTATACCTATTTGTCCACTGACTTTCTTGGGGAGTTGGACCTGTCACTATACTCTGAAGTGCTGCCTTCATCCCTATTGGATCATGCATCTGTCTGGATTTCATCCTTATCACCTTATAGACTTATAGTGACTCGGTATCACCAGATTTCTCCTTTTCTTTTGAAGATATCTTGGATGTATTGTTACTACGGCTACCTGTAGCTAACGCGAGCCTAGCAAAGTCGCTTATCCTCCCAGAGCACTAGAATTGCAGAAGAAGTTGAATGAGATTAGTTCAAAGTAATCTAGATAATTCAGCCGATCAAATGAAAAACGTGTACATACTTGTACGTTCAAAGAATTAAAGACCACTGTAGCTGTTCGGGTGCCACCTGCAAGCCTCTTTGACCTAGTTTCTCTCTGCTGGGGACTGATCTCAAGTTTACCTCCATCTTGCCTAGGTCTCACATGATTTTCTCCCTTAAACACCAAGCAAGTCATACAGATGCTAAAATATATATTAATGAATTTAAGACGAAAAGAGACATGGATCTCTACTTGAAATGGTTCATCGGAGGCTTTACTTTTACTGGAAGGGAGTGGTTTCAACCTGGGGGTGATTCTCCAAAATTTCGGAAGAAAGCTTGCCACATAATACTGTTACGACTGCCTACACGAATTGGTGAAGATCAAGAAGCTCATTGCGCCAGAATTCTTCATATTTAGGGGTTACCATTGGTCTTCTACTGGAGAGCAAGAATGGAAGGATATTCTCTTTCGTGCGAGCACTCGTATCCAATACAGGTTTTAAGTATCAATAGAGAGTTTTGGTGGACGACGAGAAGGGATCCCATGATCGAAACCCATCTGACGAGCAGCCCTATCAATATTATAAGATTCCACGGTGAAGGATCCAATGAAGAGAAAGACGGACTTACCTACCTTGTCCGCGATGGCCAGCTGTGGTGAAAGTGGTCTTGTTGATTGGAACAAGACATGAAGGAGCGAATCTCCCTTTTATACCTGATAGTCCAAGTCCTTGGAGGAAAAGGACTTTCCTCTTTGTTTGCACGCACAGACCTGGAGATACCCGACCAAGCTTAATGCCCTAGCCGATCGTGCCTCCTTCCTTACCTGTGACCAACCGGCGTAAATGTGCTAGAAGGGTCATTTCTACTTGCCTCTGGATCAGCGTTTCATTGGTCATGGACCAAGCCGACTGCTTTCTCCTTAGTAGCATCTGCGTTATTTATGTTATGAGTTTTATTTTCGTCCGTCACCATCTACTGATTAACCAGCAACAATATCACTTTTACATGCTAAGTAGATAAATTAATGTTGTTGTTTTTTTTAGCTTAGGGCGAAAACCATAAAATTAGTATTAATGCTCCGGTATTCAAATTATGTGCTTTGATGTATCTTCATTCCGTAAAGAATTTAAGAGATATATCAGAAACCTGGGGAAAGCCTATGCCTCTCTTCTTATATACATGTCGTTATGTTTATGAGGTTCACCCGGCTGAACTCAAAATATATGCATATGTATAACAGTATTCATTGCGTAATGCAGTACCCACATATATAAAATTATCAAAACATTATTGGTGCATGTTACAATAATCCCAAGTGTTTTAATATTTTATCATGGAAACTCAAGCTCCTAAATGAATTGCTTACTACTCCCTCCGTCCCACCATTAGATGACCTACTTGGTCTAAGATCTTGTCCCATCATTAGTTGACCTATTTCCCTAATCAAGGAGATATCTCTAAAACTACCCTTTTGATTGATTATCGGTATCATAAGAAATATGTATAATTTAATATTCATGTTTATACTCGTTGCGTAGATGTTTTAAAATGATTTTCAACGGTACAAAATTTACGCAAATTTATGGTATAGTTTGAGAGATAAATGATTTCTAAATTTTACAAATTATTATCCATAAGGGTATAGTTGTAAAAAATACTTAAAAAAACTCATTTCATTCATTGCCTTAAGAATTGTGCAAACATCAACTAGGTCATCTAATAGTGGGACGGAGGGAGTAGTATATAGCTAATTGAATATTTATTTAATGCTATGTTCTTAGCTGAACTCTTAATACTAACTTGACATTCATGTTCATTCTTAGCTGAGTAACATGGATTCATGTCTAAATTAAGATATGCATGAAAGGCACCGCAAGTCGTGCCACCAAGAACTTCAAAAATTAATTTGTATTAACGTACAAAACTCACCTAAATTGATTAATTTTGTGTCAATTCACAAAATTCAATTTTGAAACCTAATTTTGTGTCAACTCACAAAAAATTAGATTTTTTTGCCCTAAAATGGAGCATGCATGATATCTTGATCCCTATTGGTCGAGACTAAACCTAGGAAAGTTAGGAATTGGCCCATCATCGAGCCAGTAGGATTAAAATCCTAACAGAAGTTGGAAAAAATAAATAAAGAGGAAACCGTGACTGATTAGGTCGGTCACGGAAGGAGCACGACCGTGCCACTTGGCCGGTCGGTTTTCCCTAGTTCGCGCCCTCCATGGCCGACCGGCCTTGCTCCATGTTGGCCTCCTTGCGCCCCTCTTTCCTATCGGCCAATCACATCGCTTTTAGCTTACAAGCTCCGCTTTAAATTGTTAGCCAAAGTAGGCTCGCCGAGCTCCTTAATTTCTTAAGGAATAAATCTTGGCCGCCCAAGTCAGTCGCAAACTAATCACGACCACACAACTTGGCTGAATCGACTAACTAACCTAAACCCTTACATGCTCGGTAAATAAGGCGTTGTTGTGATGACCGATCACCCACCTATTATCTCGACCAATAAGATTGCTCTTACCCTACCTACTCTGCTCCAAATCGTTGGCCAAAGAAAGCTAGTCGAGCTGCTTCTTTATATAAATAATTTAATCTTGGGCATCTAAGTCGGTTGCAGAATGATCACGACCACATAACTTGGTCGGTCGATTTAACAAGATTGGTCCTTCCTGGCATAACCGAGGAAGATCCATGGTGACTACCTGTCTCCCTTCTACTATTTCATCCAATCAGAGCACTTCTAGCCTACATGATCCGATCTAAATCTTCGACCAAATTAGGATATTCAAGCTACTTATAAGAGTCCTAATTATGTCAACGACGACCCATAACTTATCACAATTCATCTCAGCCGTCCAACTTGGCTAGCTGGTTTGGCTGGCATAGATTCAATCTTAGGTGACCAATGAGGTACCGCGATTACCATCTTCCATCCTTCTTCTTAATGGACTACTCACGTCGTTCGTAGCCTACATGTGCAGCCACTAATGGACGGCCAAAGAAGGGTGGTCATGCCATTTTATTAAACTATGAAATCTGTGAGTTATTCAGACCGGCCGTACACAACGATGCTTTTCATGCATCGAATATTTTGAGTTGCTTGATTGAAAAACGATGCTTCACATGCATCACTTACAAACGATATTTTTAGGGCATCGATTACATAATTTAACCTAAAGCACCATGTGCTATTTTTTGAGCACTACTCCCGGCAAGTCCCATTCTTACAACTTTACTTGCCACTTATGACCACCTGCTGCCTAGCTTACGCGTGATTGGTCGAAATATTTCTCTACATGTAGGTTTTGCACACAAGACCCACAATACATGTTAGTTGCTGGAATGGTCACTTATTCATTCTTCCACTCTTCGTGACCACTTCTCACATGTCATGATGGTGGGCCCACTCAGCAACTACCACGCTTCGCATTATTGGTCGTGATACGACCTGCTGCCTAGCTTGCGCGTGATTGGTCGAAATATTTCTATACATGTAGGTTTTGCACACAAGACCCACAATACATGTTAGTTGCTGGAATGGTCACTTATTCATTCTTCCACTCTTCATAACCAATTCTCACATGTCATGATGGTGTCCCACTTAGCAACTACCACGCTTCGCATTATTGGTCGTGATACGACTTGCTCCATATCATGTGGACTTTACCATATAGGTAGGCATAGTTTTGCAAGTAGGCTTTAACCTTATAGGCACGCCTTAGTCATGCAAATCAAGACTACGAGCCACTCTCTAACAAAAATACTCAAGACATAAAACATGTCATAATTGGGGGATGTTCATCAGGGTATTGGTCTGGCGGTTTACAACATGCGGTGTGCAACACACCCATTACGAGAAAGTGTCAGGAAAGACAGACAATTGAAAAAAGTAGAGGAGTAGTGGATGTAAAACTGGTTAGTCTTCCCTTTACAATAGGAACATGGTTCTCATCACTTTCACATGATCTCCACTTCTTAACTACCTCAACTTTCTACGAGATCAGGGTGTTCATTATGACTTACTATAAAATAGATTTTCCATCTATTGAATTGAACTAACATAAGTATCCAGAGAATACAGAGAACATATCGCTTACATCTACGAGCAAGTTCCATTTTCTAAGAGATAGTCATAAACAACCACAAATTAAGAATTCATTATTATGATCTCAACACCTTCTCTGCTTTCCTCCCTAAGATCAACCCTTCTCCTTCATTTTGTGACTGAAGCAAGAACGGGACGGCCATTTCTTGGTTTAGGCCAGAATGGTAAAGATTGATCTCTCGAATCTAAAGTACTCATGTGCAGTACATTTGTTTAGGGTCTAGACTTGTTTCTCATCAACCTACCCAATTTTACTCTTTTCTCCAGAATCAGTTTTTACCCTACTACAATTCTATAACCATGGTATCGCAAAGGCTATAATTAAAGGTTACAGATAGTGCCTAAGGCATGGTTATGCGTACAAACCTACCTTTAACTGCTTGGGGAATATGCAATATTACACGTATTTTCACTTATTCGTTTTACACCCACTATTGGTCAACCATTCTTTGCGTACCAGTTGGTAACTGGATATAAGCCTGACATTTTGTGTTCTTACGCATTTTTGGTTGCACTATATGATGGGTCATCAAAATGATTAAGTAACTACGTAGGACAAGAATTTCCAATAATTATCCGCAGTTTTAAAGCTTTTGACATGCGATGTCTCAGCCGCTGATTTGCGGATAGTCACTCTAATGGAATAATCTTCCATTGTTAGGGGGAAACAAGAAAAATTATTTTCTGAAGGAACGATAGGGAATGTCGTGGTGTATTCCCATTTTGTCTTATATAAACTCCTATACTCCACAAATGGAAATGTGAAGTGAAAAAAGGATTATCGATTTTCGGAATGTACACTGATATCGCTAAACTAACGAGATCATATATACCAACTGTAAACGTGCATGTAAGGTTAAAATTCCTTAGTAAATGATATGCGCCATAAATTAAGGTGTTACAACTACACTTGTTGGAAGTGTGGTTGAGGCCGTGGATCCATAAAGGAAGATGGATAGACCACTAGGTTCGATCAGTGCTCACTTAGAAAGGAAATAGGTGAGTTAGGCACAACCTAATTATATCATTTGAAATTATCTCATAAGATTGTATCTAAATATGTCCATGAATCAAACGGGATGACGCTATGAAGTTTTAAATGATTCTAGAGAACAATGAAATCCTAACGGATTATGAGAATACACATGAGTCAATGGAAGGATCATGCGTGCACAGTGATAATATTATCCATAAATAGTTGCTCCAGAAGTAGAGCACAATGAGATCGAACCATGCTTTATTTTGATTAATTTCAAATAAAGAGCATATTTGACCTACGCAATCCAGGTAGAACTTGATTCTTTGGCAAATATACAGGTATTTGGTGTGTTAGTGCTAGCTAACTAAGTTGAAAACACTGGGGGTACCAAAATGCGCCACTAACTTTTTCGTAAGCAATCTGTATGGACAAACTCAACACACCTTCGAGAGTTAAAACTCAATCAAGGAAAGTGTCTGGAGTTATATCTCTCTCTCTCTCTCTCTCTATCTTGCGATTAGAATGTTTACAGAATTGAATCCGTGAACCTAATCAAACAGAGAGTTCTTGGAAGGTACCAAAGACAAATATACAAGAATCAATCAAGTCCCAACAAACTAGGTCGGGTGTATCTAATATGATCGGTCAACGAACAACCTGTGATATTTCAATTATAAAGATAAATAATATAATGCGGAAAAATAAATAACACAGACACCAGAAATTTGGTTAACGAGGAAACCGCAAATGCATAAAAAACTCGGGACCTAGTCCGATTGAACACCAAACTGTCATAAGCCGCTACAGACACTAGCCTACTACCAATTAACTTCAGTCTGGAATGTTGTTGAGCCCAAACTCAGTCTCCCACTGATTCAAGTACAGTCGCGCTCCTTACGCCTCTTGAATCCCAGCAGGGATCCGCGCAATTTATTCCCTTAGATGGCGTCACACCAACTAAGAGTTGCTTCAACTCAATTGAAGACTTTAAACCAAATCTTCCTCCAACAAATTAAGCATATTTAATTGATTTCCTGATTTGCGATCGAAACAGATGATCAGATCACACGTAGGATCAAGGTGATAAAAATCGATAGCAATTTGATAGAAGTCTAGCTATCCTCAAAATCCGTATTTATGCAACCCAAAGTGCAGCCTATATTATTATTCACCTCACAAGTATAAAACTTGCGGAATCACAAAGTTGAGACCAATAGAACTTTGTGATTTCTATCTATCTTGTTCAAGTGATAAATCTACAATCGAACAAGATCAGGATACTCGAGTTATCAAGATAAAAGATAACTGGACCTGGACCTGGCTTCACGAATCCTAATGAAGACTTTGATAGTCGCTAAACTCTAAACGGGTTTCTGGAGAGGACGACTCTAGTCACAACTAGGATACACCAAAAAGTAGTGTCGGGACTCAAATATCCCAGTTGCCAAGAGTTCCCCTTATATAGACATTCAAAGCATAGGTTGCTTTAGGTTTAAGCTAAGATAGCTTTGGAACCAAGCAAACAATATTCATCGTTAGATGAAAGCTTTGAATCTGATTCACATAAACAAGATATACACTCTGGTTAGGTAAACCGTAACCGAACCGTGTACAAAGACTATGTTCAACATGGTTAGCCGAAACTAGCCGGTTTGAACTTAAAAGCTTAACACTCATTTTTATGAACACAAAGACATTAATCTTGAGTCACAAATCATGTGATCAAATGAGTCTAGTGTTTTTAGATAATTGATCAAATGCAAATTATCTCGTAGAAATAATTTAACCGCAATTGAGTCATAATCGACATAGTTTGTAAACGCACAAAGTACAAATACTTGAGTCGTTCGTGAATCAGCTAACTAATGGTACGGGGACTGGTTTGCAAACTTATGAGAAAAACCAGTTCCAGAGTTGACATAACTTTTTTAGTTCACGTACCGGTTTGCAAACTTTGGTGCAACACTAAGTTCTGGAGTTGACAGAACTTTTCCAGGTGCGAACCGGTTTGGAAACCTTAAGACTTTACCGGTTCTGGAGTCCACAAAACCTTTTCATTTTGTGTAACGGTTTGGGTATTAAATTGGTTCTAGAACGTAGAACTGTATTGGTTCACATATCGGTTTGGTTAAAGCCCCGATTTTCTTACCACAGTTCCAAAATGGTTTGTATACGAATATATATACCTATTCGGATCACGAAACAAACAGACTATCCCATGATGTACATACGAATATATATATCACACAAATATGTAAGTATATATATAGGTACTCCGCTACGTTTATGAATACATATAAGATGGATTTAGATGTATAATAGTTATCTTGGTTTGTAAGACTGATACCACTATCTTGTATTCCGAATATAATAGTTTTATATTTCTCTAAATCAATTCGAAACATTCCCGAATAACATCAATGATACATATCACTGTTCCATGTTATTTTCGAATGATAAACTTGAATCATGATTTTGGTTCCGAACAATAAATTGTTCTCCACCGAAACTCATCAAGTATGGACAAATGTTCATTAAGCTTAGTCATTATATTTCGATAAATCGTAAACTAAATTAGTTCTCGACTCGAAATTCTTGTCTATGCAAGCTATATTTATTAGTTATGCAACAAACGTCTCAAAGATAAAATAGTGAATTAAACTTGAGAAATAGGTGGTTCAGTCTTCACCTACCTTTTGTTAATGAATTTTTCCAAAAGCTTCGGTTGATCTTCGCCTTCAAATGGTAGAACGCAAATGATGACTGGTTCTTTTCTCAACTACCTCTATCCTAGACCGAGATTTTACTAATTGTAAACTAGAAATCAAGATATAGTTTTGACAACTAAATTTGACAACAAGCTTGAGCAATACTTGTGAGTGCGACCGAGCAATTCTCTAACATAAGTGTAAAGCATATGGGACATATATGGTTATTTGTCACAGAATGTAGCGTGGAGAATGGGGTCTTAAAGTTTAAAGACTCACCTTGTGGCGCGAGGTATCTCACAAACCCGTGGATAGCTTATTCTTTTGAACATCATAATGTTCTGTTAGTTAGTTTGCTTGGTAGTTTCAAGATAACTTGAAACGCAGTAGATGTGGTTATATCTATGGAAATTTAGACTCAAAGATATTTGCAAAATTGCATGATATCATGTTGCTTCCCAAGTCAAATGACTCTAAACCAATGAGTGTGTTTGCAGTTACACTGAAACACTCACTTATTGATTGAAACAATCAGGCGGATATGGTATACCCGTCTAAGTGAGTATTTAACTGGGAAAGGATAAACAAGTAAGGTTTTGTTCCTTAGAAAGGAAGTTCGTGATTCAGAATTGTAGCTATCTATGTCATGGTATGGACATGATGAGTACTCTTGATGGAATAAGAGATCTTACAAGCTACTTGAAATCCTAAATTTGAGATGGGAATCTTGGGAAAGCTCAATCTTATCTATGTTCTGAACTAGAAGACCGAGCTTGTGGTATATTATTCCACCAGTTTGCATATGTCCATTGTGAGGCAATTTAACAAGGACATGCATCCTGCTAGGACTCCCATGATTAGTCGAGTTTCAAATGTACATGAATGACCATTTCGTCTAAAGGAATATGATGAAGATGTGTTGGGAGATGAAATTCCCCTATCTTAGTGCAATAAACGCATTATTGTACTTAGATATTGTACGCTCGACAAAATACAACATCCTCATTTGAACTTATTAGCGGATATGGCTCGGGGCGCCAACGTAGTGTCATTGGAATAATATATGGAATATAATCATATACCTAAAGGAAACTTTTAAAATATGTTAGTTTATCCCTACAAATACGTGAAAAGGTTTGCTAAAGAAATTGCAATCCGAACAGTTGTTGATTATGAGAGAATAATAAGCTACATTCCATGGAAGTAATCATAGGGAGATGTGGTAGAATTATTTACTAAACATTACATAAATTCACTTTCGTAAAACACATAACTAAAGGAATTGTCTAGACACTCCCTAGAATGGAAACGTGGGGAGATGACGACATTAGGGGGAGGATCCAAGGATATGATGTCGACATAATTTACTTCGAAATGTAAAGGTTTGTTGTACTATTTTTCCCTTCGATCGTGATCAATTTTTCTTATAGGGTTTTTGTTACTCGACAAGGTTTTTGGCGAGACAACGTTAAACAACACCAGGCATATGTTTAACGCTAAAGACCGCGCGCATTGATATTACTGAAAATATCTAAATCAAAGAAATGATGTGCGACAATCTATTAAGCGTTATAATACAATCAACAAATACAACAATGTCTTCAAGACATTTCAAGTCAGCAAAGTAAAGTCTGATGAAAATGTGGTACACTTATTAACTAAGTCCACATGTGAAAAGTACAAGACTAAGGAAATTGTCCGAACTCTGTTGATTGCGCAGGACTAAAGAAATTTTTCGAGCCCCGTGAATGCATAAGACTAAAGAAATCGTCTGGCATAAGGGGGAGTATCTAAAGGTGTGTTGAACTCTTTTTTTCCTCACCGAGATTACTTTTTCCCATAGGATTTTGTTACTCGGAAAGGTTTTTAGTGAGACAACAACAAACACATGGAATCTGATTTTTCAAGGTTATTTTTTTCCCACGAGGTTTTGCTGAGTTGTGAAGCAACAAGAGAAGTGAACTTCAACGAAGTAACTATACGTGGACTTATCGCGTTGTACTCTTTTCCCTTCGTCAAGGTTTTTTCCCACTGTGTTTTTCCTTGTCAAGGTTTTGATGAGGCAACATATACGAGTCCAACTCTATTCTAAGTTCACTTAATATTGTAGTACTCTTTTCCCTTAGCTCAATTTTTTCCCTCTGGGTTTTCCTGACAAGGTTTTAACGAGAAAATTAACTTAGACTCAGTGGTCTTTGAAAAGATTATGGTTTTCCTGACAAGGTTTCAACACACTAGTTAGTTCGTTTCAAACTCTGACTATTACCAAGTACACCTTGTTGAAATAATCTTTTAAATCGTTATTGTTTGGGTAAGATTAGACAAGATTTGTATGCATAGGTTGATATATCGAAAATATTATGGTGTACTTTGTACCCTCGTCATTTCAGTGTTACCCATCATTCTCGAAGAATCTTCGGCGATGAAGGACAACCTTTACAACAAGATATGCAACATGTAGGAGATTGTTATTTTGTGTTGTAGGATGCCTCCAATATATAATAATTGGTGAATGCTAGGTTTTTTTAGATATAAGCAATGGAATTCTTTCAACCTAAGCAATTCTTAATAATATGAAGTTAAGTTCTTTCCTTTAATACATAAAGTTTGTTTCTTTGCTTAGAACTTAACTTGCGGTGAGGTTTTTTCCATATATTGTAATATTGAAACATTTTAGTGTCAAGTAATTACCATAAGCAAGTTACTTCCCATTGATTAAATTATGAGTTAAACCTCCAGTCATGCTTTACCCTTTAGCCTGGAAAGGAAGAAATGGGAATATGCAATAATGTATTTCGTGGTTTTCTGACCAGTGAAGCCAAAAAACATGAGCACTTGTTGCCCATTCTTGCATAATACAACAAATTGGAGATTGGTAATTATTTCGTCATTGTAACCTTTTTACTATAAAAGTCTAGGAATATTATACATGTACATATATATCTTATCAATCAAAATATTTACAAAAGAGTGTTGCTTACGTATTAATCTACCACTTCTTCTTTAGAAAATCTGACAAAAAATATTTACCATTTCTAATCATTTATCATTGTAACTTCTATCGTATTGATTAATATTTCAATATGAAATTATACATGTTTTTGCCTTGTCATTTACTTAGTCTTTGATTGTATTTGTCCAGATCCTTCTTTTTCTTTATTTTTGTTAATGAATAATCTGTCAAAGACATTTATCTAATTCGACTCATCGAAAAATGTAGAATATTATACTTGAAGCAAATGGTTGAGAAGTAAACAAACTACCTAAAATAACAACCGAATTTTTGCAACCTGAAAGTTTCTTACATAAAACTTCACTCTTATGCTCATATACTGAACCACACGATGTTTAGGTACTGTTTAATATATTTTCATCATAGTGAACTCTATCCGCTGCAATAAATAATCAGGAGCATATCGTATATACATATATATATATATTGTCTGTCATCCACCCCTACCTATCTGGAAAAATATTATCTTCTAGGCTTAAAAGATATACGACTTAAAACCAACATATCGAGTACGGCATGCGGTTCCAGACGTTCTCAGTAGTGGTGAACATGGGATGCAGTAAAAGAACCGAAAACATAGAATCACGAGGTGAAAAAAATATATTCTTCACACATGAGAATTCAAATTACTAATGATCAATGTAAATGAACAATAAATCAATATTTAATATGTTAAACATTAATTTTTCTTGTCAAGAAGTCTATGTAAGTAAAAATAGTTGTTACGCTTTTTAGTATTTTAATAATATAATATAATACAAGATTTCGATTCTCCTTGAAACAAAAATTTCAACAATATAATGCATTTCAAGATTAACGATTATTAAAAAGGGTATATGTACGCCTATACTAAAAGTTTTAAATTCTTCTTTACAAATTAAACTTCTTGTAGTTAGTAGTTACCTACATTTTAAAATATCTAAGTCGATCTTCAATTTTAAATTTGCGAAATCCCAAAACTATTTATGTATTTATGGATGTTGCCATTTTCATATGTATGAAAAAATGTTATATCATACTATAAATTTTGGTTTATACGTGCGAAATTTACGGTATATATTTTTTTTTAATTGCATATAAATATTTGCGAATGAATAGCTTTTTTGCATATGGAATATATTTGTTAGTAATATTTTATAAAAATACAATTTTCTAATTTCAAATAATTCATATGCATAATAAGCACCAGTTTGAAATGCTAATTATTTTCTTTAAAAACTAAAAAAACGAAAAATTTGAGACATTATTTTTTTAATTAGATATGGAATAATACATAAATGTGTAGCATAAGTTTTCTATGATATATGTTGTTTTGGTTCCTTCGGCGTCTAAGAACAGAAGATACAGGTGGTGGAACATATTCTCCTTGAGACACTGGAGCAAGTGGAATGGTAAACATGTCCTCCCAGTCATCCATGGCAAATTTCTCGGTGAATCAAGTATTTCGATCCCCATCAGATAATCGACCAAATTCATCGATCAAAGGGAGCTGTTTGAACAAAATTGAACTTTGATGGGTAATCCATAATTGGTCGACCATCGTTGATTCTTTGGTTACCTCTATGGTTTCTCCAGATTGCCTCATCTGAACTACATTGACTTGGCCACCACACCCTGTTTCTCTGATGGAAGCATAAACAACGGCTTCTTCTACAAGTCCAACAGTATTTTGGATGGTCATTTCATCTCTATACGCCCTCTTCATAACTATTTTTGCATGAAGTGATCCAGATCCTCCTGTGAATTACAGGTCTTCACTCTTGAAATCCCTGAATCTAGTTCCCTAAAAATATCAAAACAGTGATTCTAACATTTAATAACTCAAATACACCTCTCTGAACACATCAAAACAGTGATTGCACAAAATGTCTGCAAGAGAAACATAAAAATAAAGTACTTACATCAAAATATAGTTTTCCAATTGTAAGCTGGTTGTTTACGAACCTACCAACTACCAACGAAAAAAAATTCTTACTTGATGGACCACCCTTCAAGATTGTGAAAAGCTCATCAAGAGCAAGAGTATTAGTTTCGTCTGCTGTTGAATTCCAGAGATATGTATTATACCTTTCAAAATGATCTAAATCTTCATAGTACGCCAAGCTAAAATTTCCAAATTCCATAATTTTGTTGATATCAAATTTATTTCTCAGTCGACCACTCATTGATGCACCTTTCGTTGATATAAATATTCCTTCTGAAACAACCACAACATAATCATCTCACTTGGCAGCAAGATTAACAGTGTTATGTTCAACAATCGGCATTGGATCTGGGACCTTAGATACATATTTCAGAAAACTCTAGTTTTATTTTTTGATAAAAAGAGATAGAGTGCAAAAACAGTGCAGGATTACTATAGGTGCACATAGACATAAATATTTTCTTGTATTTTCCTCAATAAGCAATTCCAACCCTAAGTTCTCGATACGACTGTTTTTTTTTTTTAGGCGTATCGTTGTAACACAGCTTGAAAAAGAATAATTGGCTATTAACTTTATTTAGATGATGAAAATTAAACTTACATCTTCATGGTGATCGAACAAAACTCTCACAGCATCAATCTGGCCAAGAAGAGCATCATATGATGGGGGTGTGCCAGATTTAGTCGCAACTTTAATTTGAATACCTTTTGAAAGTAACGATGTATGTATCTTTCTATCTCCTGCAGATAAAGTAGTATATGAAATACTCATCTAATTGTATTTTCAAAATCCAAATGCAAGAAAAATTTTACAGAAGAGATAGGCCACGTCTTAATGCTATTTTCGGATAAAGAAGTAGCAACATGGAAGAAGTACACTGCTCTAGTTAGACCAGCACCAAGGTGAAGTATTTTACTAGATATCAAGCTTCTCTATTAGATATTCCCAACACATTCGCATTCGAATATATATCTAACTATTTTAAAGTAAATATACATGGCGTAAGTGTTTACTTATATGTGGCAAGAGGTACCGTATGCCTCAATCTTCCAATAAATCCTGAAAACTCCAAACAACGTAAAAAAAGTCTAGATGAACTTATGGAGCTCAAAATGTTTATGAGAAATTTCATCTAAGCCTTGACCAGGCATGCTCATCTAATGCAGAATAAAGTCTCACGACAAAGTATTTTTTGCAAAGAAATCTAAATTCCAACGATCTGGATAAGATAATGCACATCTATCAGAAAAGATCAGAAACAAAAGTTTACATGCAGTAACTTCTAAAGGAAATGCACAGTCCTAACATAAAATTTTGTTTAATAGGGCAAAATTAAGAAAGGAATTTCTTCCTGCCGGGAAAAAATCATTCTTCTATTTTACTTGTGTACCAATCATAAACCAGTCACTAGGGGTTATATAAAAGAATGATTTCCTTGGGGTTGGCCGTAAGTTGGACAGTTCAAACATCACATGTTCTTAAAAATACAACTGATGGAACTCTTGGAATCAAAAATGCAACAAGGGATGCCTTCATTGACATTTTAGTGGATACACTCATACACATAGTTGGCATAATATTAGAGTGCTATATAAACTAAGGTTACAAACACTAATAAGTTAAATTAAATTAAATTACTAAGATATGGGTACCAGTGAAAGTTTGGTCTGTTAAGTTAATAAGCTAGATATGGGATTTCCTTGCTTGCTAATCTTCATATATTTTCAGAAACATAATTAAAACAAAGAGTAAAAAATCATAAATGAGCTTATTCTTAAATCGATCTAAATTAAGCACAATTTAGAAGATCAAAATAAGCTGATCTAGGGCCTGCAAAAAGAGTCGAAATCAAACTAAAAAAAAATTTACATGGACAACTCAAGGGTTTTGAAGAAAAAGAGTATATAGTACATACATGGAGAGCAATCTTATCAATATCATCTTTATCCAGACAGACATCCATATGTTCTCGTGGGGCTGCAAAATCAGAAAAAGAGAATGTAGAATCCAGAAGAAGATGCAAAATCAGAATTGTAGGTAACCAGCTTGGGTTTTACAGAGAAAAAAAATGAACCTTGATTGCTCTCCATTTTAGGGTTTCAGGAGTATAGATTGTTGTGTAAGTGAAGAGTGGAAATTAAAAAGAGTGAAGAGAGATTTAACTTTTTTTTTAATAAAAAGAAAGATTTTAATTATAATGTGTTGGTAAAAGTGGAGGCCTAGTCTTAGCTTGGAAACAGGAAATGGATCTTAATGTTATCTCTTCCGATTCTAGGGGCATCTACGTTACCACCAATGACATAATACACTCCAAACCTTGTCATATACATTTCATATATGGTGAACCAAACCAGACCCTTAGGGATGCTTTTTGGGCTAGTCAGGGTAACCTTCCCCCTATCCCTAGTGGAGAGTCAGCTTTCTTTGTAGGAGACTTTAATGCTTTGTTAGGGTCATGATGACAAAATGGGCGGCTTAAAGCTTGATGATAATGATTTCCTAAATCTTAAAACTTTTTGTGGAAATTTTGATTTACATGATCCTAGTTTTTCTGGTACTGGATTTACTTAGTCTAACATGCAGAGCGGTACTGATTTGATCTTAGAAAAACTTGATAGATGCTGAATTTTAACTCCCTAAGCTTTGTGTTAATAATCTCCCTAGAGATTCCTCAGACCACTGCCCCATGCATGTAGGCTTCAATTTTGAAGGAGATTGTATGCCTAGACCTTTTCACTTCATGGCCATGTGGATAATGGACCCTACATGTACATACATTATAGCAAACTCCTGGTCCATTCATGTGGAAGGTTCTCCTTCCTTCAAACTTAAGGTTAAAACTTAGACTCAGTGGTCTTTGAAGATCGCACTACATGTGATGAACTACATGTAAAGCACAAAACGTGAAACACTAAATGTGAAGAACTGCAACAAGGTTTTGTCCCTATGGGTTTTACTAGCAAAGTTCTAATGGAGCAATTGACTGAGACACAATAGTCATCAATGAGAGAACTACATTTGAAGACTTAAATTCGAAGCACTATATGTGAAGCACTGCATACGAAGTTCTGTTGGACCACACAAGTGGGCGGTTGTAGGGCCTACGGCCCATGGATGTTCGGCCCAATAAATACCTAGAGTTTTCTCTTTACATGTATATGAAGGATATGATATCCACCTAACTTGATAATTCTATTGAATATAGAAATCCTTCTCCTTCTCAGCCTCTTTGTTTTCTTCTCTATGATTCTACTGCAATAATTGAGAACGTTGGGTAACCGCTACCAAAAATAACCGTTGATAGGAAAAACTGTGCCGCCAAGCAAAGTCTCTGCCGCGTAGGTAACCCTCCGCTATTAAGTGGTTTTTTTGTAGTTAACCCTCCTCTATTGAGCGGTTTTCTTCCATATCCAAGAATCGCATTTGCAAAGTCATGTGGATTGTCAAAATTAGTCTTATTGGCAAAGCCCAATAAGACTTGTCTAAATTACTGAATGGGTCTTTAGAACATTTAATTTAATCGAGTAATTCTGGTCCGTCCAGCAAGGGAAGAGATAAGAAGAATAATAGCACCAAGAATAAGTATCTGTTTCTTAGGAACATGTGGCAGCAGTCCATAGACATAGAAGTACACGAGATCCCCTCCTTTTCATAACTTCACTCTCACTCACATTAAAATAAAATAAAAAATAAACAACAAATACCAGATTACCTCGTTTTTCTGCTGCTTCTAATCTGCAACTCCGAAAAATTTAACACCATGGCTAGTGCCGTTAGATTAGACAATGTATTATTCACTAAACTATCATTTTCATCATCTTCTTCAACAGTAAAATCTTCATTTAATCCTTTAAAATCAAAATCATCTTCTTTTAGTTTTGGAAAAAGTAACAGAAGAACATTGTTGTCCTCCTCCTCATCGTCTTCCTCGTCAATTTTTGTTGTTCAGGCTTCTTCTTCTTCCTCTTCTTTAACTACCGTTGTTGATCCTCAAGGAATCAAGGTTTTACTCAAAGTTGTGTTTGATTATTTTTTTTTTTGGTTGTGTGTTTACTGTGACATTTTGATTTTTGTTGGTGATTAGATCGATTCAGTTCCTACGAAACCAATTGAAGGACAAAAGACTGGAACTAGCGGTTTGCGTAAAAAGGTTTTCTTCTTTTTGTTGTTGTGATTTTGTTATGTTACATTAATTTCACTATAAATGTGACTTTGAGTACTGATTAGAGTGAATGTATGTTATTTTTTAGGTTAAGGTTTTCTTGCAAGAGAATTATTTAGCTAATTGGATCCAGGTAATTGAGTTTTTGTTGTGGTTTTTCTTCTTCCAATGGTGTATCTTTTGATTTTGGTTTTTGCAATGTGTTTGCTAGAATTTGCATGATGTTAGAGTGAAAATCGTTTCTATTTGGTCATCAGGCTCATTGTAACGATTTGGTAAGGTTGTGATGGCGAAATGGCTTTGAAATGTCGTAACATTTTACAGCCATTTAATCAAATAAAAATGAAAATTGATGTGTTTTCATGCCAATTTTGGCTGGATACTATGCACAGACATGAATTTATGTTTCCATGAATGTTTTGTATTGTGATCTTGTGTTTTTTTGGAAATGTAGGCATTGTTTAATTCTTTGCCGCCAGAGGATTTCAAGAACGGGGTGCTGGTGTTAGGAGGTGATGGTAGATACTTCAATAAAGAGGCCGCACAGGTGCGCATAAATTCATCAGTATTTTTTTTTCCCTTCATTTATTATGATGTTATCTTTCTTGTCTGAGAATTAATGATGGTTCAAAACAATGCAGATAATTATCAAAATTGCAGCAGGGAATGGTGTTGGAAAAATTCTAGTCGGCAGGTGTGTAGTTCATCTGAATTAATGCCGTCTGTTCAATGGGAAGCAGAAATGTGGTTGCAGATTTTTGTTATACTTATTGTCAGAATTAGTGTTTTAACAGTTTGTCTAGAGGACATAGCATAGTTTAACTTTCAAGAGAAGGCGATAAGGATATCATATTGCAACTTACAAACAACATTTCGATGCAGTAACGAGTCTTTTGTGAATTTAGATACAGATGGTTTAACATGAGTAGATCTTATAACGTATCTCAATAATTTGCAAAGCCCCCATTCTGCGTAACCTACTGATGTTTTTCTGTTAGACACGGTAATTTTTTGCTGAAAAATCTATTATCAAGTAGGTAGCTAATTAGGGAGCATGTATGATGTCTGGATGCCATATAACACTAGAAACATGTGAAGGACAGCAACTCCATAACCAATTTCATATGTTTTCCGCTGTTTGTTTGTCTTTTGTCTGTTTCATCTCCAGTTTGAGCTTTGCAGTTATGTGGTAGTTGATGAAATCTTACAATGGATAATTAACATCAAATATTATTGTGGCAGGGATGGCATTTTATCAACACCAGCTGTTTCAGCCGTTATACGCAAGCAGAAGGCAAGATAAGCTTTTTAGTTCTCTATACTTCAGCATCTCTCCTTTTGTGGCTAAACTCTCATCTGCTACTTGTATCTCTATGGCAGGCCAATGGTGGTTTTATAATGAGCGCAAGCCATAATCCTGGTGGACCTGAATATGATTGGGGTATCAAGGTGACTAAATGTGATACCATCTTTCAGATTTAGAACAGTCGATAGGTGGTACAGTTGTGGCCTCGAATATAGCTGCATACACAAGACCAAATTAAAAAAAAATTACCTTACAGACAGAAGTTTGGTGTCTGGGGAGTGTTTTTTTGGAGCCTGTAGTAGTCTCCGGGACTCCAGCTCCATCTACCCAATGAGACTTCCCATGGATTTGTGGAATCCCCTAGGAGTTCCTCTATTAAAATCCCTTGAGGTTGTATAACTAAGTGCTATTGTTTCATTTCTGCTTTACAGTTCAACTACAGCAGTGGTCAACCTGCACCTGAATCAATCACTGACAAAATCTACGGGAATACTCTTTCTGTATGTATCTATACATCTTTGACGTGTTGATCATTCTCTCTCTTTTATTGTTTTGATTTGTTTGTAGATAGTTCCATTCACTTCAGCTTCTAGTTGAAACATACTCTTATTATCACATCTCATTTTACACATAAAGCCTATAGTGCATGCATGTGATTGTCTTCTGTTGTTTTTCTGGCATAAGCAAGACTCTACAGCACTATAAAGCTTATCTAGAGTCATAATTTTTGGGAGATTCTGGGTGTCATGAGGGATTTTGAGATATTATACTACAGGTCAGATTCAAGAGTGTACTTACTTCAGCATATAATGTGTCAGTTTGCCAACCTCAGTAAACTTTCTTCTAGAAAGAGCTGATCTTAGGAGTCAGGAATTGTTTAGGTAGATTTCCCTGGGCCTGGGAATTTGTTGGGAGTGGTTTCATCAATGAATTCAACCACGTGTCCTTGCTGTCTTTGCAATTTCTATTTTTTTTCATGGAGGCAACCTTATAATTTAAATGGCACATATACAAACCCCTAAAGTTACCAATAATGGCATGAGCAAGCAACACTTGTTGTCTTGTTGATGATGAAAAGCAATTGATTTCAAATGCTGAATATCATATGCACAGATTTCTGAAATCAAGACGGCAGCCATTCCTGATGTTGATCTGTCTCGTCTCGGAGCTACAGAATATGGGAGCTTCAGCGTTGAAGTGATAGACCCTGTTGCGGACTATCTGGAGCTAATGAAGGTAGCTTATTTTAAAAGAAACTTTGGATGGTATTTAACATTTTGGTCTACTGATTGCTGATCCTGCGTTATATATGCAGGATGTATTTGATTTCCCGCTCATTAAAAGTCTTTTATCCCGGTCAGATTTCAGGTATGCAATATTTATCCAACAGTTGTACCATGTAGTAGGATTTGTGGTGGTGGTTGTCATTATAAATCCAGAAATCTTAGAGGTAGACAGCAATTTTCCTTTATCTCTCCTCTGCTTCCTTTCTAGTTTCTATATTTATGGGGATTAAAAGGAGAGGTTTTCTATTTTATAGCTCAACGGTTCATATCATGTTACTTTTTATGTGCCTTTTCAAACTTAGTGATTATATTATATTGCCTACTATATGAAACTAATAGTACTCTATTTACTTGACAAAATAGTGCTATGTATTCCCATGGAAGTTCTTATGAAGACAGCAATAATGCTCTCAATTCTTATCATCTGAGCCCCATAGAGGAGTTTGTGATGGCAATTTTACTTTGTAAAGTGTTTTAGGAATTTCTAAGTTATAGTTAGTGGTTAGCCCTCTTGATATGCTACATTCTCCCAGAAATACCGGAATGTGATTCTAATGTTGCCTCTATCCTTAATTACAAACTCACTTCTGAAACAGTTTTATTCTTCTTAATATTTATGCTCCAGTTATACTTTCTGCTATTACAGTCTTACTTCAAGTCTAGTTCCTCAACTATTAGCTTGAGTTAGCACTAAGACATCTCCGTGTTGCATTTTTTTTTTTTTTTTGCATCGTACCTTCCTGGTTTGTTAGTAATCAACTGTGCAACCTTTCAGGTTTATATTTGATGCCATGCATGCAGTCACAGGAGCTTATGCAAAGCCCATTTTCGTGGATACACTAGGAGCCAATCCAGTATGTTCTGGATCACCAATTGTCTGTAACACATATATTCAAATTATTGATGAAGTTGTTGATGATAGCTGTTAAGTGCATTCTGTAGGATTCCATTATTAATGGGGTGCCACTAGAAGATTTTGGGCATGGTCATCCTGACCCTAATCTCACGTAAGAAAATGAAACTGTCATAAATTAATTTTTCTAATAATTTTTATACTTAAATAGTTTGATTTAGCCATCTACTTGAAACAGGTATGCCAAGGAGTTGGTTGATATTATGTATGGGGAGAATGCTCCAGACGTCGGTGCAGCAAGTGATGGTTAGGCCCATTATCATACACATTTGTTTATGTTGGTTACTTGTACTGCCAGATTCAGAAATCTTGTACTTCAGAATGAGTCCAAATGTTTCTTTTTATTTGATTTTTAAATTTCCAAACCATACTAGAGTGGATCTGAATGAGTTAGAACAGAATCTAATTCTTGGCCATCGGAATGCATGTTCAATGGAACATCAGCTTATATTGTGGTGTTTAGGTAGGTTGGTGTTTTTAACTCAACATAACGACTCGTTTAAGTTCTCCAGACTCCCTAAATAGTTGGAATTTTATTAGCAATCATTCAATAAGTTTTAAATATCATTATAATTGCTGTTCCTCCACTCAAGTACTTGTCTGCTGAAATTGTTTCAGTGTCTCCTTCTTTCATCAGTGGTAGCACCATCTCCCTACTGGAGCCTTTTCCATCATTTTGTTTGCATGCGCCTCTAGAATCAATAAGTCAAGTCTTTAATTGGAGGATTCAACTTTACTGAGCAACAACCAATTTTTCTCTGTTTTTAAGGTGATGGTGATCGTAACATGGTTCTAGGCAGTGGTTTCTTTGTTACTCCTTCAGATTCGGTTGCCATCATTGCAGCCAATGCACAGGATGCTATTCCTTATTTTAAGAGTGGACCTAAGGTAGTATAATTGTGCACCTTTTCCTTCTATATTTTCATGTTCTTTGGTTTTGACGAAATGAATGTGTATCTGTGCATCTTTTTCTACAGGGTCTAGCTCGATCTATGCCTACAAGTGGTGCACTTGATCGTGTGGCAGAGAAACTAAAACTTCCATTTTTTGAGGTGTGATAACATAGGACCTAACTTATTATGTAAAGTACTTGACCGATTTTGTGCTTGCATATCATCTTAGACGAGCCTTGCTGGATTCAGGTTCCTACTGGTTGGAAATTCTTTGGGAATCTTATGGATGCTGGCAAGTTGTCAATTTGTGGAGAAGAAAGTTTTGGAACAGGTTCTGACCACATCCGTGAGAAGGACGGAATATGGTAAAACATTATTTTATATATATGTTACTCATGAAATTAATTGAAGAAAAATCAAACTTATACTCTCTAAGGTTTCTGTTTGCTTTGATGGCCAGGCCTAGCATTATCTTACAGTATCTTTTGTAGTTTCCAAACCTTCACTTAGGTCGTCAAACATTTCGCAGGGCTGTGTTAGCTTGGCTGTCAATCATCGCTTACAGGAACAAGGACAAGAAGGCTGGGGAGAAACTGGTGTCTGTTGCTGATGTTGTTACAGAATACTGGGCAACATATGGAAGAAATTTCTTTTCTAGATACGACTACGAAGTAAGTAGCATCACTATCACGTTAATTTTGATCCAAAAAAATCGCTTATCGTAGTTCATGGCTGCTTAAGGTATATTTAAGACTTTTAAGTTTATTTGATTAATATATTGTTTAGACCGAGCAAAAAAAAAAATTAATATATTGTTTAGGAGTGTGAATCTGAAGGAGCAAATAAAATGGTGGGTTATCTTAGAGATTTGATTTCGAAAAGTAAATCTGGTGATAAATATGGTAAGAGTACTGTCCTGAACTATTTACTGTATTCTAAATTTTCACCATCATAATTTCCTAATTGAATGTATTTCCAATCTTAGGGAGCTACACTCTCCAGTTTGCAGATGACTTTACCTACACCGATCCTGTAAGTCTTTTTATAAGCAAAGATTTGCTTCTTTTACTCTTTTTGGTTCTGTAGATGTTGAAAAGTGAAAACCTTAACTAAACAATGAGTCACTCATATTTTTTACAATTCCGCAGGTGGATGGTAGTGTAGCATCCAAACAGGGAGTTCGATTTGTCTTTACTGATGGATCGAGAATTATCTTTCGTTTATCAGTAAGTCGCTGGATCGTCTAAGTAAATTTCTGCCTTTTAAGATTAGAAACTCAATGAACTTAATTTGCAGGGAACTGGTTCTGCTGGTGCAACTGTTCGAATTTACATCGAACAATTTGAGCCAGATGTTTCTAAACATGACGTGGATGCACAAATTGCACTGAAACCATTGATAGGTTAATTGCTCTTTCGTTCTTCCAAGTACCTTTTTTCTTTTGATAAATTTTTGTTTTCAAGTATCTAATATAATCATGCATAAAGTGATTCTCAGCTTCCCAACACTGATTTTTTTTTTCTTTTTCTAATAGATTTGGCATTATCAGTTTCGAAGTTGAAGGAGTTTACAGGAAGGGAAAAGCCAACAGTCATCACTTAGAAGAAGGTCCTTCGATTATTTGTATTCATTTATTGATAAAAATAATGATTATATTACTAAGCAAACGTAGAAACAAGGTTCAGATTACAGATTCTGGCGATTCAGTACCCCTTTTTATGTTCATCCAGTATATCAGATCAAAATTTGACTTCCTGGGTAATTCTTGACTAGTCCAGCAAAATTATATGCATACTTGTTACATTTCCTACTAATAGAAACGAAATTTAGCGACTGTTGGAACCAAGTTTTAAAGGCTCAACATGATAAACTGACTACCCTTTTTGAAGATTGAGAATCTTTAGCTAGATAGTCCATTAAAGTCTTGTCATTGAATTCGGATAACCTTGGATATTGATTTTTGAGATCTTCCAAGGCTCTTTTTGTTGTAAGGAAGCAAGTCAGGACTCAGGCAACCATTGCATTGCAATGCAACTGCAACTCTTGTGGGCTCACAGCACCACCAAACTATTAGTGTAATACCTTCTGACTAGCAATGTAAAATCATTTCGTATAAAAGGATATTACAATGTGTTAGCCTATTTCAAAGGGTTTAACGTTTGATATGCCAAAAAAAGAAGAAAAATAAGTTATTCTCTGAATTTGCTACAGCTCTAATCAAAAAAGCCTAGAGAGTGATCAGGAAGAGACAAATGGTGTCTACGCCACAATGTAGTGCATATTCGTTTTCTGGTCATTGCTCTTACGGGCTTGCCAATCTCGATCACATAAACTGCAAAAAGTAAGAAAGAACAAAATACAATAATTATGGTAAGATCATTAAGGAAGATGCAAAAGAAAAGAAAAAAAAAAGACTTATATGAAATAACTTACTATTTGACCATCCACCAGTGCAACTATCATGTAAACTCGCATAAACAAGCGCTCTCTCAACCAACCGAATGGCCTCATCTAAGCTCATGTCCATGTGCACGTTTCCTTTTGACAATATCTGTTTCGCAAAATGCTTGCCAGTTCCCGAGCAGAAGAATGATTGGGTGACATCAATTTTATTGCAGTCATCGACAAACGAGATGCAAGGAACATATAGACCCTCCTAAAATACAGAACATAAATTAAGATAACTAGAAGCAGAAGATAAATCTTTTTGTGGTATCTATGTAGTTGCCCATTTATCACATGATGGGCTGGCTCCTAAGCCTTTTTTTTTGTTTTTTTTTGTTTTTTTTTGAAGCATTTCTTTTTTTGTTATTATGGGGTCCAAGCCTATTCTTCCACTTTTGCCTACCCTAAAATTTTGGAAAATGCAGAAATACCAGAGAGATGGTGCTACCATTATCATGACCAAAGAAGCAAACTCACAACTAGCAATAGAGTCATAGACATAACAGGCACAGTTTTCAAAACAAAAACAACAAAACAAAAAAAACTAAACCTATAACATGAAAAATGGATTTCATGCAAAGGACAAGCTCAGGATAACCAATCACTACAGACATGCTTAAGACTTTATAATGAAATGCAGAATGAAAGGAACGCTGGATTGCTAAACAACAAGAGTACCAACATCATGAATCTATCCTACTAAGTATAGCACACAAACAAAATATTGCTGAGCTTCGTATGTGAGCTTATATTTGAAAACACTAGGCACCATCATAATAGCATTAAGGCTAGAATCCATCATTTATGTGAGAATAATAACATTAGAATTGATAATCAGAACCAAAACAGTAACAATAATACTCGGAATATATAGACAAAAAAAAAAAAAAAAAAACAGATTCATACCTCTAACTGGTCGAAGGCGCCAAGAATAATTCCAGACTCCTCATTGTGGCACTGGCACGATGATAGTTCTTCTTTCAAGAAATCAGCTAGTTCACTAACCGCGGGTCTTTTAGCTCTCTCGTTCTTAACATATCTAAAACGCCTCTTCAACACGCCAACTGTGTTACCCAAAGTCTTCCAAGACCCACATATTCCAACACACATGTCGTCGAGACCATGAACCTTATCAGCTTTCAAGTTTAAGCCTTTAGAGTTATTTCTTGTAGTAAGTTTCCCATCAGCAGCTACTATGATGAATCTATTCGTTTTTAAGGCAATTGATGTTCCATGGTATCGAGACTCTTCATCACTGATGAAACCTGAGCTCTCATCAACTCCCGCAAGAAATTTTTGAACTTCTACCTGGAGGGCTGGAGACAATGAATCTTGTCCACGGAGATTATGAATCAACTGTAATTCTTCAAACTTCTGTGGGACTTGAAGGGTTACTAAAGTGTCAGCACCAAGCCTGCACTCAGAATAACAGAAGTTAGCCATGTTTACTAAAAAAAAATATCAAAGCAAATGCACAGTACTATTATGGTCTACCATAACCAGTGTATTTGTCAAAGAAGCATGACTACCTCAACCCAAATAAATAAATCCAAAGTCATAACCGAAGCTCATTGCATAATGATATTCCATATGAATCCAAACAACTATCTGTGCCATACTTGCTAAGAACACTTAGTAGTTATATGGGATAAACCATTATAGTTTGAATCGTAATAGCACCATCAATTGTCATTCCAGGAATATGGAGAATTGCGTTACCGCCAGGAAAAAACATAGACAAACCAATATGCATATACTTTTCTTTGAGAAACCTTATGAAAATTACAAATTGGGCAACCTCAATCCTCTTTCGAATTCTGATTAAGCAGACCACTTTACATATGGCAAAAAATGTTAGATGTGGAACTATGCAAAACAAGGGCCTTTTGTTATAGTAAGTAATAATATTGTAAAATGTGCCTGAGATAACAGGAAAAAAAGAAGAAGAGGAAGAAAAAAAAACCTGCTCAAGTACTCATCCGCGGCTTTATCTAACCAGTCATATTCCTTTCCATCAAGACATCCATGTACTTCCATCGGCAGGTTAGCCAACTTTGGGTTTAGGGCCTCTGACAATTTTGTTCCAAACTGCTTTTGCATAATGAGAAAATGGATCAGACAATGAGAATATATGAAGTTATGACATAAAGAAAGATAACCAGAGCTTACTTCTTCATCAGATAGCTGAGATAATTTGCACGCTAAGACTATGGGTGGATGAATTTGATTGTCAGTTGTTGCACCATACCACTGACTATCATCCACCAGTAATCGACCCAACTCCCTGAGGAAACATTCCCAGTCTTCAGGGCTGCCATGAATTCAAAGAGCATCATAAATGCATCCGTATCCATATAGAACCACCAAAAAGTAACATGACATAATTTCTGTTTACGCAAGTGAACGACATGCACAAATATGTATGGATGAATCTTGTATTTGATTGGAAAACGTAGCCTCTCTCTTCCTAAAAGAAGATAGTTACCATGTTTCTGACTTTTGTCTCAAGATCTCCATGGCAGCAGCATAGTCACATAAACGAGCAAGAAGTATATCCCCCTGTCAAGTTAAGGTTGAACAGAAGCAACACGGAACTTATTATAGGTACAAATTCCATCCCGAAGCAAATATTGATCTACAGCTCTACGATATGCATTGATACAACACACCAGATTGAAGTTCTAATATGAAATTTAAGATAACAACCTTCCCCTGAACCTTTACACCATATATTTAGGCCCAAACATGGCTGAAAACAAGAAACATAACTTTGTCTGTTTTCATATTCATACATTCATAATCTATATGTCTGGTACTTTGGTTCGATTACGTCTGCTTCCATGTATAAAGACTTTACATCCACTTTCACGTGGATGGTACTAAAACAGGGAAAAACTTAGCTAGCTTAGAACTACATCTAACCTTAAGCAAAAAAAAAAATGTAAAAATGAGAAAACTTGAAATAGCATTCATAAATACTATCTATTTGTAGGCAATAGCAACCCATCGAACTTGACCAACTTCTAATACAACTTCAAATTTTAGTAAAAAGAAAAGGACTTGTGACAATACCTTTATATGTAGCCTATCAACTTCACATATTAGAAGTGTGGTACCCAACATGGATAGGACTTCACGAGCATGACCGTACTTACCCTGTTGTTGCGCTACAGAAACGTATACTAAAAGGGCTGCAAAATAGTTAAACAGATATTAGCATAGGCTGTCGAATAAATAAAAGGAATAAAAGAAGTGCACACCTTCTGGTTCATCCAAGTTATGGGTGGCCGCATGCTTCTTGACCAAGTGAGAAACCACCTACACCCAAATAAGGAAAATGAAATGGTCATGTTTAATAGAAAATCTCTAATTGAATGCTGGAAACAGTCTGTATTCATTCATAAAACCAACAAAATATGGTCGGGTTCAATAGCAAACCTTTAGTTGAATGCTGAAAACAGCCCACATCAGAAACTTGTCTTCTCGAGAAAGCTTGTACATTTTTAGGCAGGTCTGTCTCAAACAAACAGATGACCAGAAATTATGAACACAGAAACCAATGACATGGTTCTTGCTTTTCTTAAAATACAAAAAAGGAAAATACTTGAGGTTATTGAACATCGTCTCACCATAAGTTGATTTACAAACAAAGATTCACGGACATAACACTGGAAAAGTCCCATCATCAAGCCCAAATCATGGGGAACTTCCGCACAAGCATATTCGTAGAAAGTGATTGCTAAATCGTCTGGAAGGTGTATCAAAAGAAGAAGAAGTTAAATACAACAATGCAATACAAATACTTAGACAAAATGAGCTAAAAGAATTTCTAGATTTCTAGTATACCTAAGAATGTTAAACCTAATATTGATCTGTGCCAAGCATCAGTCACATCAAAAGACCTAGTACCTAGATCGAAAGGATTATTACTCAAAATTACTTAATTATGATTCCATTCCAGATGAAAAATTGGAATTGGTTTGGGGTTCTAATCCTACTGGAAAAACTATAGTCAGTTTAGGATTATATTCCCAGTTGGATTAAAGTTCAATCTTGCTCAGAATGACTCATAAAATAGAGTTTCTAGTCAACAAATAAATACATATTATAATATGTTTTACCCTCTAAGAGATAACAACTGGACTCGCAGTTAAGTTTCTCTAAACAAAATTTGGTTTAGAAAATTTGGAGGAGATACGCGACGATGTTACTTCGATTGTGTAACAATTTCATAGGCATATACACCCGAACAAACATTTTAGCGCTACAAGTTACTTACTGCGTTCCAGAAGTTGGCAAATGGTCTGGAAAATGTTTAATACATCGGGAAGAACCGACTTATCAGTGAAAATTTTCTCCTTAGCTTCTAAGCAAATAGATAGTGCTTTAGTATCTCCCAATGTTGCGTACACAAGAGCCTTGAGTACCTAATTAATAGAGAACGGATACGAGGATCAGGAATAAGTATAACATCAGAATAAAAAAACATTGAAAACACTTGGAACTTCACATGTATTGAAGAGAAATTGAAACGCCCAGAAATATGTATAACATACAAAACAAGATACAACATAGATATATTTTCTGTGCATCAAAAAAAAATAATCCAAATGATGATAATAATACACGAGCATGTAATCTGATTGGAATAACAAAAAAACAAAGTCTCATAAAGGGGCATACTAACTGAAATTAGATTTCCATGTACTGTGGTTCCTGAATAAATCATTAAGCAAACAAAAAATATCTACAGAAAGCTAGCACATACCAAGATTAGTGCAGAGGATGGATATTCAGATTCTAGCTCCTTGAGGAACTTTAGAGCTCCAATGAACTGGCGAGACTCCATCAAATCCTTCGCTTCTTGAATACTGTTCTCTAGCATAGCACTTGCCATTTCCAGATTTCACCTGAAGTTAGTGGACAAGCGTATTACATGAATGCGTTAGAAAAGGGCAAATGACTTCATGTATCAAGCACGAGTAGATCTAATGCAATGTATAAATCATTGTTCGATATATTCAGTTGGTGTCGACCGAGATACAGTCTGTAAAGTTCAACATTACTAAAAGCCGAAAAAATGGCTAATTATCCAAAGATATAATGCATTCGAGCCAATAAGCAAAAAATAATTGGTTACCAGTCCAAGATAGGATGCATTCAAGCCAATACGCAAGACAAATTGGCTAATCCCCTGAAGATTCTTTCTATCAAAAAAAAAAGAAAGTAAACAGCCCTAAAGACAGGGGGTAGGAAAACATATCCTGGAAACAATTTTGGGTCAGCTCAATAGCCAACCCATAGGAGTCGCATCAGCCAAATCAGGAGAAATACAGATGCAAAATAAGGAAATAAATTATCAATTCATGCCCTAATTCCCTAAATTCAGTTTCCAGTTATTTTGAAGCTGTCGGAAATTGGTCGAAAAACGCAGCTGAAAAAAATTTCACCACCAAAAAACCACATTCAAGCATTGGTTGATGTAATCAAATAGGGTTAGAGACCTTCTTACGAATCCAACCGCAGCAAACTTTACAATCGAATTTCTTTGTTTGAAGTTTTTGCCTTCAAACACCAAAGACTGTTGCTATGAATAGCTCTTGTAGCTTTGTTCGTGAAACAGAAAACTAACTTTGCTTTGATTCGGAAGAAAACTCGTTTGGGGTTTAGACAAAACCCTTTAAGTAGAAGTATGTGCTCTGTCTGAGACTCTGAGCTTTAGTAGTTGTCTTTCTTCTCATCGGGCCAGTGTTTTAAAAAGAAGCCTTATATAGGGGCTGTTGGAAACACAGGAGGGGCTTATCTAGGACTAAAAAATTGATTATGGGGTGTCTTAAAGCAATAACAAATGTCTAGGTTATTCTCCATCAAACAAAAATTAAAACCAAACCTATTCTATTTCAAAATCAAATCAGCTTCTTATCCTCTTCCTATCCATTTCCTCAACTGTAGAAAAACGCCCATGTAGATCACAAAATATAGCATCAACCAAGTACTGACAGTTGTAGTCATAAGAGCTGAGTGCTGAGATAGAACCCATGTCTCAATCTGGTAAATGAGTCTCTAGTACGTTAGAAAACCAGAATGTCACTACGTTCTCACATTCACGACCAAGACAAAGACAAAGTCAAATGCACGACTCCGAGTTCCGGAGCACATAGACCAGCAAGAAAACAATTGAGAGTCAAGAGCAGGAGCTCGAGACCTGGAGTAAGGATTACAAGAAGAGAGGAGAACTACACCTAGGTTGATGAAGTTACTTGGAAAGGAAGTAAAGTCTGAGTGGATCATGATGTCATTTCCAACTAGATTAAGGTGGTTCCTCTTTAGACATGCTTCATGCGTGATAGCTACGCTAGTATAAATAGCCAGAGAGGCTAATCTTGTAAACCAAGTACAATGTACATAATTTACTCTAATCAATAATGTTACACTTTTAAAGAATTCTATCTCCTCCATTATGTTTTTGTCCTATTTACTATAACCGACTTAGAAGATAACTATCAAACCCTAACCGGTATTGATGAGATAATCACCAACTAATGATCAGTTGATCGCAATTGTGATACAAAAATCAAATCACTAACAAACATCATTGTGTAGGTGCGTATACGAAGCCTTTCTACCATGGCACGAAATATGCATCTTCATTGACACTAGAAAAGGCTAATACATCATAATTATGTTTAATCATCTAAATATCTTTATCGATCATAATTTTTATGCATAATAAACCTAAAATTGGGAGGAAAATTGATTTTCCCGAACAATCAATCTCTCGCATGATTTCTTGATATGAAAAGATTAAATCTAAGTTATATTATGCATAAAATGCATTAATCTTCATCATTCTCTTAATTTTTAATATGAATCGTAAGAAATACAACCATTTTTATCTGGTTGAAGCATGATTTACATAAGTTATCTATTGTCTTCTGTTTTGATTAAAAACGCTGAAGAAGAGGCTAGAGAAGGAAGAGAATACGTAGATGCAGTGAAAATGAGGATAAGATTATCAATAATTCATGAATATCAAGGGTAAGAGCGAAACAGCTCATATAGCTACAACTCACATGAAGCATGTGATCGAATAACTAAAGCAACTGTAAAATAGGATAGGGGCCACCCGGTCAGTTATAAGGAGGGGTGCCCATAACAAATAGAGTAATGTCTAATCTATGACAACTGCCTCCCATCGAAATGATTCTTGTCCTCAAGAATTATCTTAGGAAAATGATGCTTCATGAACACAAGGTTTTCCAATGTCACCTTTGTTGGTGTAGAATGAACCCAATGAACGAGAACCTGAACCACTGATTGTTTGTACTTTATTGTCATACGAGAGCCTAACACCTGTAGGGTTATCACCTTCATGCAAACATTCGAATCCGGTGTTGAAAGTGTAATTTGAAGAAGTGATTCTGATCTCATTTTAAGTTTGAGCTGAGAGACGAGAAAAACTGGATATATTCTCGAAAAAGAAGGGAGTTGAAGTCTATAAGCAACCTTCCCAATCTTTTACAATACTTGATAGGGACCAAATTTTTTTTCGCAGCTAGCTTAAGATTTCTTCTGAGTTGAATAAAGGTTTGACGATACAGTGGCAGCCCCGGATAAACCCAATAATCCACCTGAAATTCCCTCTCAACTCTTTTTTTATTAGTTTGTTGCTTGATTCAATGTTGAGCTTCCTCTAAGTTAGATTTTAGAACAATTCCAACTACTTGTCTTTTCTGTAAATAGTCTTCTACTGAAACATTGATGGTTGGGTAATAGTTGAGGCCATATTGGGGAGGAGTATATCCATAGAGAGCTTGAAATGGAGTAAGCTTGAGATTAGTGTGATAAGTGGTGTTGAACCACCATGCAGCTATTGGTAGCCAACTCACCCATTTGGTTGGTCTGTAACTAGTCATGCATCTGAGATATGTTTCTAAACAAGCATTTACCCATTCTGTTTGGCCGTCAGATTGTGGGCGAAAACCTATACTCATATGCAGCGCACTGCCCAATTTTGAAAATAGCTCTTTCTAGAAACTACTCAAGAAATGTTATCTCTATCTGGCACTATAGAAGTATGAAGTTCATGAAGTTTGTAGATAGTGTTTAAGAATACCTTAGCAATAAAAGAGGTTGTGGATGGGTGACTGATTGGAAGAAAATGGTTATATTTTGTGAATCTGTCCATCAGCACCAAAATAACCTCTCTGCCCTCTGACTTTAGTAATCTAGTGATAAAATCCATATTGATGTGTTACCATGCTTGATATGGTACAAACACTGGTTGAAGTAGTAATGATGGTAAGGTACTCTTGAATGTATTTGACTAAATCTTTTTTCATTCCCAACCAATAAAAAAATGTTTTAGTTCTCTAATAGCTAGCTTGTTGGCATGAATGTCCCCTCACTGCAGATGAGTGTAAACCTGTCAACACTTGTTGCCTTAATTCTCCTTTCCCACCAATGTAGATTTTGTTCTTGAACCTGATCACCCCTTGAGAATATGAGTAATTTTCAATGGTTGTAGGTGCAAGCATGAGTTTAGGAATCAATTTTTGAGCTAGTGAATCTAAGGTGTAGCTTTTATTAACTTCGTCTGTCCAAGCAGGATGTATTTGGGTGAGAGTGTTACACTGAAAAAATATTTCATGTCCCAATCTAGAGAGAGCATCTATAACTCTATTATCTTCTCCCTTTTGTAACAAAGATCATACTCATAGCCAAGTAATTTGTCCATCTATTTTTGTTGAAGTGCAGATTTCAATCTTTGCTAAATGAAGAATTTTATGCTATGGTGATCAGTGAAGATTTTAAAGTGACTTCTCAAATAAATAGGGTCTTCATTTATTCACTACCATGACAATAGATAGCAACTCCTTTTTATAAGTAGAATGATCTAGGAATCTGGGTCTCATACCTTTTCTAAAATAAGATATTAGTATTAGTATTCTTTCTTGCATCAAACATCACCTACCCCTGATCACAAGTATCTGTTTCAACTTCAAATGGTTCGGAGAAATCTGGCAAGACCATCACTAGAGTTGTTGTAACAGCAGTTCTAAGTTGCTCAAAAACAGTTTGGGCTGAATAATTCTAAGAGAAGTTGTTTTTCTTGAGGAGCTTCAGTAATTAAGTGGCTTGCTTATGGGGTCATAATGTCTGACAAACTTCCTATAACATCCAGTTAATCCCAATAACCTTCTCAATTCTTTGAGACATGTTGGAACTGGCCATCTAAGCATGCATTCAATCTTTACAAGGTCTGTAGCTACTCCATCACCAGAAATAATGTGACCAAGGTATTCAATTTGGGTCTCAGAAAAATAACATTTGCTAATCTTTGCAAATAATGAGTATTGTTGAAGTGTAGTGAGAGTTATTTGAAGATTCTCCAAGTGTGACTACATGTCTGGGATATAAATGAGGATGTCGTAAGAAAAAACAGAATAAATTTCCTTTATTAAGGCTTAAACACTTCATTCATCAATGCTTGGAAGGTTGCAGAGGCATAAGTTAAGACAAATGACATGACCAGAAACTCAAAATGGCCTTGATGAGTTTTGAAAGCGGTCTTGTGAGTGTCAATGGGATAAACTCTGATTTGATGGTATGCAGCTCTTAGGTCAATCTTGGAGAAGACTGTAGCACCCTTTAGTTCATCTAGAAACTCCTTAATAAGTGGTATTGGGTACTTTTCCTTAATAGTACTATAGTCCACATAAAATCTCCAACTACCATCTTTTTTATTTACTAGAAGAATGGGTGATGAAAATGGACTATGACTAGGTTGAATCACACCTGAATTGAGTATTTCTTGGACCAATTTCTCAACCACTTCTTTTTGTACATAAAGAATCATGTATGGTCTTAGGTTTGGTGGTAAGGATAAGTGTTTAAGTGGAATGTGATGGTCGTGAGCTCTGGAGGGTGGTAATTGAGTTTGTTCTTTGAATATCTCAGAAAATGACTCTAGGAGAGTGGAACTGGGTGGTGGAGTGGGTGAAGAGATGGGTGGTGTTGTTGCTCATATGGAGAAAAGATGACCCACCAAACCATTCTTGGTCTTCTTGAAATACTTCTGTAATGTTGTACTAGACATCATTGATATCATGTTGGTGTTAGGATTACCATTCAGCTCAATGTGTTGACCAGCTCTAGTAAATGATATTGTCAGTTTATTAAAATCAAAGACCAATGTACTAACACCTTTCATCTAATCCACTCCAAGTACCATGTCACATCCTCCTAAAGATAATTACCTCAAATTAAACTAGAAATCATGACCCTGCATTTTTCATGAAAAAGCAGGATATCTAGCTTCACTGACTAATTTGTTACCACCTGCTACAACTACCAATAAAGCAGTTGTAGGTTCCATGTAACTGCTACATCTTCTAGCATCTTCTAGGTCTAAGAAGTTGTGAGTGCTTCCACTATCTACAAGAATGAATAAGGGTGTATTCCTAACAAAAACTTGAATCTTGATGGTGAAATGAAATACATTACCGAAAGTGCATGAACAGAAATTTCTACTTCTTCCACATCTTGAATTACTGGAGTATCAACTGGTGAGTCAGCCTCATTGGAGTGTTATTCATCTTAATCTGCAACTGCCATAAAATTCTGTTGTTTGACTCATCTATGTCCTCTCTGATACACCTCATCACAGTTATAACAAGTCCTTTATTGCTTCCTGCTTGCATCTCAGCTTGAAGAAGGATTTAGAGGGGATAAGGTGAAGAAGAAGAGGCTAGAGAAGGAAGAGAATAAGAAGATGTAAAGAAAATGAGGATAAGATTATCAATAATTCACGAATGTCAAGGCTAAGAGCAAAACATTTCACATAGTTACAACTCACGTAAAACCTCCGATCAATAACTAAAACAACAAGAAAATAGGATAGGGGCTACCCGATCAGTTATAAGGAGGGGTGCCCATAACAACTAGAGTAACGACTAGTCTATGAAAAATTCATATAAATCTAGCTTCATCTCATCATTTGGATCTCATACATGTGTCAAACATCATGATATAGCTTTATCTATCTATAAATCACATGAATCTAGCTTTATCTCATAATCTTGATCTCATTCATGCATAAATATTCATACGATATAGCTTACCAACATTATCTTCTAAAATAGTACGATGTATCATATCTTTGAATAACTCTTGTAATATCTTCAAAGAATAATCGATAATATGTTATCTCCTATCTAGATCTATAGTGTTTCAGTCGATCTTCTATATTCCAAGGCTAAAAAAAAGCTAAAAAAAAATCATATTTAAAACCAGACCGACTTATCCTTTTTACTCGAAATCTAAAACCAACAGATCTCGTCATGTTTAGCCTTATCTCAAAGAAAACAATATCTCTGAGTGATAAAATCACATATGTTATTTTAGATCTGAAATTATCTTTTGATTTATTCTTTGAATTATTTTTTTCATCTGATTTAATGTTTATCGGTTCACATCGGAATAAAAAAATCCAAATGTAACTGTCAAATCAATATAATTGATTAACTGCATCTTAGTGAATCTTACTGATTTGGGGAAAAGAAAATACCTGATATGAAAAAAGATTTACAGGATGTCAGATCTGAACTGTCACGTATTGATTTTCATCTTGTGTAGTATAGGTAAATGTTAAACTCAACTCTGATAAGAGTGTTACATCCTCGAACTGGTGCAACATCACCAGGGAGAACAACTACACTTGAGGTGTTACCTCAAGCCAGTATACCTTCAGTATTTGAGGTGCCAACTCAAGCTAACACGCCTAAAATACTAATCACACCTTCAGGTCGAGATAACACCTTAGATGAACCTTAACCTTAACCATCTAGTTCACAAGGTACTATACTGGTCACACTATCTAATGTGTGAGGCCCGGATGGTCAGGCAGTAGCAGTCTTGGTGGGAAAAGTAGTGATATCTGGAGCACGAAGAAATCTCCCAAGGGACCTACCTCAATATTATACCAGTGTATAAATACCACATGACGTGTTCCAAGACTTACTGAAGTCAATTACACATTTGACTAACAAAGTTAATCAGATGACTTCCCAATACCATAGGTGGCAGTACAAACACCTCCAGCTTTGCCACCATCTCCAACTCTAAACATATATTATCTACCTGGGACAAGCTCAGTGAGTCAGTCACAAGAGCAGCTAAAACGACGGTTTGAGAATCAAAGATCGTTAACGAATCAATATCTGTCAACTCCCAGTCAGATCATCTCCCAACAAGATTCGATTGTCCCTAGAAACACCATCCAGAAGTCAGAGGATTCTAAACTGGAAAGATTGTTTAAGAAACATGAAGATGGGTTCAAGATCTTAATCAATGAACTAAGGACTGACCCAACCTATACCTTTGCGGATGGGCCACTATCAAAGGAAATTAAGGAGTGTCGTCTCCCCAAGAAATTCCATCTTCCAAACTTTAAAGGATTCAGAGGGGATACTGACCCAAATAAGCATGTCTTTCATTATGAACAACATATGGCCCTCTGTAACACCCCGATATTCGGCAGTGGTTGGTTGAGTGGAATATAAGTAATGGTTTGTCCTTTCTTAACACCGAGGCCTTTTCAGCACAATTGGCTCCAGAGTTGGTAGAAAACTCTGCAGTTAAGCGTGCTCAAACCGGAGTAATCCAGGGATGGGTGACCATCCGGGAAGTTGTTGTTGGATGACCGCATCGATGCCCGTTGAAAACCCCACACTGCCGGATGACCGCAGTAGCTAAGTGGGGACAATATTGGTGGAGGGACGGGTCATTACACCCTCTACCTGGAATATACATCATGGCTCGTTTTTTACAAGCATCTTGGAGGATGATGCTTTAGTATGGTTTCTGCTTGTCATCCAACTTAGTTCATAGCTCTCACGATATCAAAACTTTGTTTATTCAAAACTACTCATGCAATATTAAGCAGACAGACATAATGAAGAATGTGCCAAAGATACAACAACCAAAAAATAGTTTCACTAGTTTTCTGAGAAGATTCAAGGCTGCAACAGCACCGGTAGACAAATCTCAAGAAAAGTTCTTATGTGCGTTTTTCAAAAATACAATACAAAAAGGAAAGATCAGAGACTCATTTTCTGGCAAGGTATTAGAATCTCTTAAATAAGTTTATCATAAAGATGGGTAATGGGTCAAGAAAAACCAGGACCAGGAACTGTCACCTGAGTTACCAGGTCATAAATTTTATTCAACTGGCCGATCTTCAGGTGATAAATGATCTTATTCCCCGAGATCACCAGATCAACCCTCGAAGAAGAGGAATTATAAAGCTTGTTAGAGCACTGCTCGTTCGAACTCGCAAGCGTTGCTATCTCAAGCTTGTTTGTCAAGTTTAGTTGCCAAAACTATAAGTCTTGATTTATAATATACTTATAGCTAAGTCTCGGATTAGGATAGTAAGTGTGATATGTGTCATAAACACCTTCATTTATATCTATAGTTTATGCTTTCTTTGGTATGTTTTCGTGTGAATTATGTGTCTTATGTTTACTTTTGAGTGATTAGGTACTCTGGAGTCAAATGGAGTAAAAGATAAAGAAGTATGCACAAAACATGGCAAGTGCTATTAGGAGTGCCGTCGAAGATAGAAGGCAACCGGCTGAAGCTCAAATAAAAATGTTAAGGCTACCTCTCTTGTGGTGGCCACTATCATATACAATGTGCCTATATCATTTTCACTCATTACCTAGGCCTAAAGATTGGTCTATCTCAATCATTTGCATCTTAAATTGAGAGAGTCGAGAAAGAAGAGGCGTTGTATTTCAAGACAAGGGAGAAATGGGATTCAACAGACAGTCATTCTTGCATTTGCAGATCGAGATGAAGGAGGAGAATGATTTGTTGTTGAAATTCAGAAGAGAATGAGGAGCGGCTGATGTTACTAATTAGATTGAGATTAAGAAACTTAGGGTTTTCCTAAGGTTGATTGAATTGAATCTGGGTTTGAGTCTGAGGAAGGAATTGATGAGATGTGGTGGTGGTTTGCCACTGTTGATTCAAGCAAGACATGGAGAAGATCGGTCGAATTAGGGTTGGTGTTCTCGAAGATGAAAAGGGGATCCAAGATTTACAGAAATTGAGAGATGGATTAGATGGAAGAAGAAGAATGAGGAATGTTAGCTGTATGGATTTGAAAAGGGATTCGAAATCTCAAAAGAAGAGGTGGTGTTGTTTCTGTTAATCGAAGATGGAGGAAATGATATGAAGAACAATGGTTTGAAGAGTTTACAGGATTGGGTTGTAGCTGAGATTCATGTAGATGAATCTGTGTGGGTTTGTCTCAGACGAGGTTTAAATATCAACGAGATTACATGGAAGCTGTGAAGGCCGGGTTTGAGTCGAACTTGAGAATGAGCTGCAGGGAATGAACTTAATGCTTCCAAGATTGAGTCGATGGGAGATGGTGGGGAAGTTGCAATGGAGCTGTTGTTTACTAAGTTTGGAGTTAGCCGACTCTCCGGGTTGCCGCTCATGGATATTACAACCAGATCTTGCTGAAATGGGTTGTTGTTGGTTGAGGAACTTGAGCTAAAGTTACAGGAGATGGTACTGACTAAATGGAAAGAGTTGGATTGAGCTGGACTTGTTGTTGTAGAGTTGCAGCACATTGCAGTGTATTTCGGTGGTCTCGTATTGGTGCAATGGAATTGATCCGGACGTACAAAGTGATGCGGTTGAGCTGAATTTCGTGTGGCAACCGAATTGAAAAGGAATTGCAAAGTAGGGTCTCAGGAATTGGTGGTGGTCATGAAGTGATTGTGAACTCGGATATAAGTTTGGTCTCGTGATTATTAGGAAGTCGGGGCCTGCTATGAATGCACCGATGTTGTGGCAACCGAGCCGGAGCGAATGTGGTGGATTTATGAGTTCAAGTCGGCTCGCCGTTAATTTCAAAGGAGAGATGATTGAGAAATGGTGGTTGCTGCTATGGCTATGTCAGAATTCAGAGAAGTTCAGGGCCGGAGTTGAGAAGACTGGTGGTCTGGGAGGCTACGAATTATTGAATAGAGAAGGCACTGGTGGTGATTTAGATTTTAGAATAACAAGAACATGGAGATATGACCTGATTGCATTAGGTATGCAGGCATGGTGGTGCGTGTTTACAATGGGTTTAATCAAGGCGTTGAAGCGAGAGAGAAACGAAAGTGATTGGTGGTGTTCTGTGCTTGTTTGCAGCAATGCAGTGACTGAATTGAGACATTAGATGTATGTTTAGGCTGCGTGTATGTGAATTACAGCTGGTATTGGTTGTTGGCTGAGTTTTCGAGAGCTTGAATGATAGCGGCTTCATTCGAAGAAGTTGCGAACTGTTGGTGATATAATGTATGTGAAGTTGCAGTCAGTTGTAGAGAATGGTTTTGGTACAGTGGGTTCTGAGTACATGGAACTGTAAATGGAATTGCAGTGGTTGATGAGAACAGGTGGTAGTGGTACTGTTGAATTTGGGTTGAAGCTGAAGGACTTGAGGCACTGCAGCTGATTTTTGGAAGTGACAGAGAAGTGTAGGCCATTATGGCTGGGATTGAAATGACTAATGCATTATGATGGCGCAACAGAAGGGTTGGGCCTGTGCAAAATAGCTTTGGCCAAAACCAGTCAGCTACTGAGTTAGACTTTGACTCATCTCACTCAGCCTTTGACTCAGTAACTTTGACTGAGCTGACTCGGTCTGCCTGACCTGGTTTGACTCTTCTTTGACTCGTTGACTAGTGACCGGGTGGAATTTGCGGTCACCGAGATACTTTTCCGGTCACTTCTCCGGCCGATTTCCGGCCATAATACCAGTTTTCCGACGACAGTTTTTGGGGCATATTTTCTACATGGGTTTTTCTCACATATGGGCTTGGTGGATTTCTATCTATTAGACCTTTGAGATTTGACCTAATTTTGGAAAGCAAAGCTATAAAAGGAAGACTTCTATAATTTTGGAAAAGGACGTTTTATTCTTGGAAGCTAAGGAGAGAGCCGCTTTTGTTTACGCTACTAGGGTTTGCTTTTGTTCATCTTCTTCTTTATTCAATGGATATTTTTGTGATGAACTCCATAGCTATGAGTAGCTAAATTCTATATTATTGGTTAAGGATGTAGTCCTATTTCTAAAACTTGTGCTTGAGTTATGTATTAGTTTTCTCTCTTGATTATCGTTTAAATCTCTACTGTTTTTAATAATCACATGATTGATGTATTGTGATAGGACTAAGATGTTTGGTTAGTTAAGTGGCCAATTAATTGAACTTGCATCCTTGTCCATAACTATTTTAGGGTTTTTCATCGAGCGATAACCCTGAATACAAGTAGCATAATATGTTTACGGTTTGTAGTGATACACTCTTGTAATCATATGTAGAGTTTGACCATTGTCCGAATTGTTATGCGCAATGTATGACAATTGCATTGATTAGACTATTTTTGAAACTTAATGCTCCTAGGAATTGAACTTAATTAGCGCAAGGCGTTAAGTTATTCTTTAGGTAGAATTCACATACGCAGCTCTAATGTGTGTGTTGATGAACTTAGGAAATTAATAGATTATCTTGCTCTCTTGATTCTCTAGGCTTTTGATAATAAAAGAGATTAAATTGTAATTCTAATCATATATGCAAGCACATGTCTAAGATTGAAGATGAATTCCTTTACCAATATCTTTCTCTATTGATTACCTCCTACAATTTATTTTGTTTTTCATTCACTTTTATTGCTTACTTAAAAATCAGAAATCCCCCCAATTGGTTACTTTAAGAAATTGAATACATAATAACTACAATTGTCTCTCTGTGGAAACGAACTCTTTCTTATTATATACTTTAGGAAAGTGAAATTATTTTTGACGCATATGAAAGCGATCCAACAAACGCTAGGGTTACGACAGTAGGTTAACGACTTAAAGACTTCATTGGGATTGTGAAGCCAGACCCAACTATTTCTCTGTAGTTGCGTGTTCTGATCTTGTTGTTTTCTATCGTGATTGAGTACTATCTTCTTTAAGATTTGCTCGAGATTTATTCTCCCATGGGCAAGATTAGGCCTGCACAGAAACCGCACCGAAACTGATGAAACCGCACCATAACCGAACCGAACCGTTAATCCAACGGTCGGTCACGGTTTGAACTTTGATAACCGTTAGATCTTCGGCTCGGTCAACGGGTTTACCATTAAAACCGACCGAACCCGCACCGATAAACCGATTAATTTTAGACCGTAGATTTATTTTATCTTGATCAATCCTAGCCGTATGCACCTATACTATATACATATAACCCTAAATCTAAACTCCCATTTCATTCTTATTTTTTCATTTCTTCTCTCTATCTGTTTTAGGCTTTTAGCAGTTGCCTTCACCGCCACTCACCATCATATCAACCACCTCTGTCTGCATAAGGAGCACCACCACACACCAACATATCCACCACCTCTATTTAGTAAGTACAAACTAGTCTCTCCTTCTTCTTGTCTAACTGGTTCTCTGATTCTCTCTAGCTTGATTATTGGATTTTGATTTTTGCTTCTTTTTAACGTAACCCTAGCGTTTGTTCTAGATTTGGTTGAATGGGTATTCAAGATTTTGACTGTAGTAGCAGTGATTTGATTATTGGATTTTGATTTTTGTTGTCTTTTTAACATAAACCTTAGCTTTTTGTTCTGGATTTGATTAAATGGGGTATTCATCTATTCATGCTCTAGATTAGATTTATTTGATTTTTTTTGGATTTTTACACAACATTAATTTCCAGAAGGGAAGGAACACTACTTGAATATGAAGGGAAGGAACAATACTTGAATGTTTCTCTGTTCAGTTTCGGTTACAAGCAAGAGGTCAAGTCCATCTCCAGCCTCTTAATCACCTGTTAATATATCTAGCAAAAATTGAACTCTCTTAATCCTTAAATATGAACCTGTAATTTTATTTTCTTGAAATTCATAATGGTTTTTGAAATTGTAATACAAATATTCATAGTTGTTTGTGATGAATTTTTATTTTATTGAAAATCCATCGGTTATAACCGAAGAACAACCGAAGAATAATCGAACAGTGGTCGTCGGTTAAAAACCGAACAGTAGCCGTCGGTTAAAAACCGAACCGCGGAATGAACAGTTCGGCTACGGTTTCAGATGTAAGAACCGCACTGTACACGGTTATGTCAAAAAACCGAACCGACTGAACCGTGTGCAGGCCTAGGCAAGATTGAAAAGTAGACACAAACATCTTCGTCTGATCGTTTGTGATTCCACAATATCTTGTTTCGTTAATGGATTAAGATTATTGTGAGGTGATTGATATTTCTAGGATGTTCTTCGGGAATATATGTCTGGTATATCAATTGGTTCTTGTTCACCTTGATTTATCAAAAGATGGAACAAAGGTCGTAGGTATATCTGTGGGAGACAAATTTATCTATTCAATAGACTTTTCTGTGTGATACAGATTTGTTTATCAAGTCTTCGACTTTGGGTCGTAGCAACTCTTAGTTGTGGGTGAGATCAGCTAAGTGAATCAAGTGCGCAGAATCCGGCGTGGTTCAAGAGGCGTAAGGAACGCGACTGTACCTTGATCAGTGTGAGATTGATTAGGGCTCAACCACATTCCAGACCGAAGTTATCTTGGTAGTAGGATAGTGTATGTAGCGGCTTAATACAGTGTGGTGTTCAAATCTGGACTAGGTCCCGGGGTTTTTCTGCATTTGCGGTTTCCTCGTTAACAAAACTTCTAGTGTCTGTGTTATTTCTTTTCCGCATTATATTTTGTTATATAATTGAAATATCACAAGTTGTGTGTTGAATCGATCAATTGGTAAATCCAACCTTTGGTTGTTGATTGAAATTGATTGATCCGAGAACATTGGTCTTTGGTACTGTTCAAGTTATTTCTCTTATATTCAATCGGGCTCGCAAATTCCTATTTGTTTGATTGCGGATTGAATTGAGAAATTGAGATATGAACTCTTTGATATACTTTTCTTGAGATTGAGTCTGACTGTCTAGTTAATTCTCTCAAAAGTATATTGAGTTTGTCCATACATATTTCTAAGCGAAATATTGGTGTTAGAGCATAGCTTGGTTGAACCCACCAAGCGTTGGTATGTCAAGTTTGGTTGTCATATTTTAGTGAACCAAAACTCATTTAAAGAGTCGCTTGATTATTTACTATAGTCAACTTCATATAGGTTAGATTGAAAGTATTAGGATATGAGACATTACAAGTATTATGTGAAGACTTGAAGAATGTGAAGAAGTAAGGAGATACAACGACGACATCATCCTTCCACTTGAGGTTAGTAATATTTGACTTGAACTGTTTGATTCCCTAACGTATCTTTCAAGTCGTGCATATTGAAACATAACTGCGAAGCTATGAATGATTATACTCTATTTAGACATAGTATTAAGGAATATAATGTGAAGTATAACGCTTATCTTTTGAACTTCGTATATAAGACATCGACATAATCGTATGAATGCTATTGTGATTATGTATGGGTATGGGTGAAGATTTCGTCCTAGGAAACAATGTTTTTACATTCGTTTAAACGAAGTACAATTCATAAACTTGTTTTATGAATCGAAAGGGAAATCGCTAGGCTTATTGGTATGGTTATTCATTGCAAATCTTTGGATTACCAATATGTGTGTTTAGTATAACCGCTCATAACTTGTTTATGTATCTTGGTAAAACTATTCACAAGGCCTGACTTTTGTATTGGTATGACTTTTATTAGTGAAACCGATCTTAAGTAATCACCTGAGATGGTATGATCGGTTTGTTGTAATTGGTATGACTAACTCTAGTCATTGGGGAACCGATCCTAGTAAGAGGTGTAACCGATCACAAAAGGGGAATCGATCCTTTGTAAGATGTGCAACAAGTTTTTAGTAATTGGGGAACCGATCCTATGAACATGTGCAACAAATACAAGTTAGATACCATATATATGTGGGAACCGATCCTAGTACCTAGTCAACCAAGTTTTGGTAACTAGCGTGACTAATTCTAGTACCCACATGGAGGTAGAACCGAAACTTGTTTTGGTAGAACCGTGAAACCCATGATTGGTGATTTGATAGGATAATCAATCACATAGTTCTTGGAAGTCAGATGAACCAATTCTAAACTTGTTTGGAAGTGTGGAAAATCGGTTCCAAGATTGTAGATATGAAAAAGGATCTACAAAGTAAAGATGTCGACATACTTTGAACATGTGCAGTAACGCCTATCTTTTATCGTTCAAAGATATTCCTTAATAGCTAAAGGAGAATCCTGGATCGAAATAAATTGAGAATCTTTTAATTAAGGTTTTTAGTTTTATATGCTTTTAATTTCCAGAATTAAAATGCATATCTTTAGAAAATAAAAATTGGTAATGTGCATTTACTAATTGGAGATTTTCTACTGAGATTTCGATCAATATTTTGACAAAGCATTTCCAGGAATTGTGGAAAACCGAATTTGGAAATATATTGCATATCTTGAGAATATTTTCGGTTTTGGAAATTCCTTGGTGTCCAAACTTCCTTGGTCTATAAATATTGAAGTTTGCATTTCGAGCAAACTAATCCTCGAGCCAAAGAAAACTACCTTGTTGTGTTGTTCTTTGGTGGAGCCGTCTATTCGGAGAGGAAAGTAACCTAATTAGGCGAAATCTCTTATGACCGCTCCTTTTAAAGACTTCTTTGGGATTGGGAAGCTCTACGAGTACCGTTGGTGGGAAACTAGATAATTGTAGTTTATTATTAGTTTTCGATTGATTTGATTGACTAACAGTTGTTGAACTTTGATTGCACCTAGTTTGTTTATGCTTGAGAATCCTTCTCTTCTGATATAAGATTCACTCAAACTAGATCGAAGTTTGGAGGGGATCTTTACACTGTTTGTAGATCTAAAGACGTGATAATCCATTGTTAATAGACTTCATTTTGTGTGTGATTGATCACAAGATATTCAAGTTGATTGTGTGCAGGTGTTTATTGAAGACTTAAGAAGATTTGAAGACGAAGAAGATTTCTGATTTGAGTTCATAATCTTTGGTGTGCACAAAACTTGATCGGCTGGGGATCCAACTATAATCGGTTTATCTTTGTGATAGATTTGATTGATTAGTTGAGTAGATCGGCATCAATACGTTTCTTTGTGATTCGAATTATTGATTGCATAGTCTTGACAATTAATTTGGTAGTTGTTGAAAACATAGATCTAAGGACCGGACAAAGGAGTTTATTGGGATAAATGGAAGAGCCTTTTGTCAAACTCATATCACTTGATTGAAAAGAGTTGATACCGAACAGATTTGTTGTTCCTTTATTGGTTGGAATACGAACCAAAGGAATTGTTCCAAGTGCGTGAGGTGCAGGGATACAAAAGGAACTAGGTGAACTATAGGTTTAGTTGCTTGGTCTCAACTGGACGAAGTTGGTTTGTATAGCGGCTTAATCCTGAGAGTGTTCAATTCTGGACAAGGTCCCGGTATTTTTCTGCATTTGCGGTTTCCTCGTTAACAAAATCTTGTTGTGTCATTTACTTTTATTTTCCGCAATTATAATTGTTCTTATTATAATTTAAAGTAAATTACACAAACGTTAATTCCTATTTACTTGATAGCAATCCTATTGTGTTTGGTTAAGTCCGAACCTTTTATCAAGTAAACATACTTCGTTGTTGTATTGTGTCGATCTTGTATCCATAGTCAATCACACAAGTTATCTTGTTATTGTATTATCTCGATCTCGTATCCATAAACGATCACACAAAGTGTGAACTGATTAGTTGTATTGTCTCGACTTAGTCCATGGACAATCACTTTCGGAGAATGGACTTATAGGTGGAAAAGTTTTTGATTGAGGTATATTTGGGTACCCTCTTTTCAATTGGTATCAGAGCAGGCAAACACGAAAAGATCTAACAATCTGTGTTTGGTGCGATCCAACCTATAAGAAATGAGTCTACAAAAAGGAAAGGTGAAACCTAAGATAGACTCGGTTAACGTATCTCAATATTTGGGTAAAACTCGTCCTGGGTTTAACTTTCAAAAATGCTTAGAAGGGATGTCTTCTACAAGCTCCACTTGCTCTTCTGAAAATATGTCCCTGTGTTCTCAAGAAGAGGTTAAGTTAAGTCCTGTACTCACAATCAATGATTCTGATTCTGAATCACTTGGTAGAAGATTTTGATTATGTGAATATAAAAACATCTCAGCTAGATGAACTAAGCAAAGAGTTCATTTCTTGTGCAACTGAGCTTACACTTGCACTAAAAAGAGAAGGAAAACTCCTTGAAGACTTATGTCATATGAAAGCTGAAAATGATCAACTCAAATGTGATATTTCATCATGTAAAACTGATCTAGACTCCTTCAAGATCAATTCTTCCTCGAAGATCCAATCTTTAGAAGCAAAACTAAGGAAATGTATTTGATCAAGAAAAGAAAATTGAGCGGTTAAGAAAAACTGCAACTGATGATTACAATGCCTTAAAAATCTCATATGATTCTAAGATAAAGACGGTTTCTGAACATGTCAAAGGGCTGAAATATGTGTTTGTAGATCCTCTGTATTCACTGATGATTTTAATTGGGTTTGTATTTTTTGATGTATACATACAGAGAAGGCTTAATTGAAGCAAGTTAAAGTTTCCCAATGGTGAGAAGAACTAAAATCTTTCATTCGTGGGATGTTTGTCTTATATACTTATTTGTGTTCTTACTGATTCTATGACTTTTCATGGTATCTGTAAAGGGAGGAAACCAATTACTACCAGAATTTTGGTTGGGTATATATCTCTCTGTCTTAATATGGGATTCCGAGTTTATACATACAGTATGATGAACTCGACAATGCTGCAACCACTATCATGAATCATTCTTCAGAAGCATGGACCACATGCAATTCAAAGATGTGGCAGTTAAAATTACAAATGTGGAACTATACAACAAGGCGGTTCACTTTTACTTGCAAGAGCACCCTGATCTTATAATGTGCTTGCTCTTCATGTGGACTATACTCGTGTTGTGGACATGCGCAAGGTTTTTACTTGTTCAGTTTGCTGATTTTGTTTGCCTTCGACGATTGGTTTTTATCTTGGTGATCTCTGATTTGCGCTCTTGGTAATATATATCACTTGTGTTTCAGGCTGGTCACCTGCTCCTTGTGAAACCATACATGGTTGCAATTCAGAATAACAATGTTTTTGGTTGAATGAGCCATTGAATCAAATCTATGTTGAGGAGCAAGACTATGATAGGCTGCGCGAATCAATCAACATGCATATATGATAATTTTGATCAGATAGGCCTTGCACTAAAGGTTAAGATAAACTTTGTAGAGTACCTGCTTTCCATATATTGTGGCTGAATTCTTTCTTGCTGATTAGCGTTTTAATTCTCCTCAAAATCAATGCTAATAGATCTTGTTCAGGTAACTATGGTTGTACTCAATTCAGGGTTCTGGTGATGATGGTGTGGGGTGGTGATGAAACGGAATGGAAATTTGTTTCTAATGAATTTAATTTTATTTCGCCTCTGTTTTATCTTTCTGGGTTCTAGTTTTCACTTGAATTTATTATTTTTTCTGTTGATAGTAGGATGGTTGTTGGTCTAATTGTGTATTAGTCTTCTCTCTGCAGTTTGGCGGGCCTCGTTTGTTAAGGGTATCCTGATGGTGAAACAAGAGACAATCTTAAACAAGAGACCTGCACATCAAGTGTTAGAGAAAAAACCTGAAAGAAAAGGGGTAAACGTTCTTACTGCATTCTCTACTTCAGTAATGTTATGTCTGATTTGTTGGTTGGCAGCATTTGTATATTAGACTGCACTACAATATTTGTGCACTGCATTATCCTAATTGTTGTAATCAAATGTCTAGGATAAGTTGTAACAATCAGTAGTCTTTTTTGTTTGATTTTTGATTGTTGGTTTCAATTTGGATCCAATAATTTTGTTTTAGATCTCTGTGACCACTTTCTCTTAAGATTTCGTTGGATTCGGTCTTGGGCTATGAATTTAAACCATGCCTTCAGCTGGAATAAATGATTGTGCTTTGAAACCGTGTGTTTCAATACTGATTCAGTTGTATATACTTTGTAAACTTCTTTCGAGTAGTCACTCTTTAAACGAACACTAATACTCTGTGCGTGCTAAGAAATCACACGAGTATAAACCTTAGGTTGCACATTTAGAAGGTCTATGTTTTGTTACTGGGTATACCTATGTGTGTAATTTTTTTTTGGTGCTGGAATAGATTGATCCCGACTCGTACATTCTGTCACTGGTATTAAGGATATTGAGGGGACCTTGAAGATCAGCTGACATTTTGTGAAACTCAGTTGTCCTTGTTGTGGAATAGTTGTGTTATTAGACTGTTACTTTTCCAAACAATGTGTTTCAATTGTTAGATACAAGTAGACGAAGTAAATGAATTGTTGCATGTTGGCAACTTACTTCCTAACATTTTCTGCTACCGTTTCACTTCTTCGCCCCTGTAAGTCCTTTACTGGTTACTTTCTGGATGAACGGACTGAACCCTGATTTTTAGATTATCCTAATTTTCTTTAATACTGGGTAGCATAAGTTGTATTCTTTGTGTAGGGTGCCTAACATTCTGGAATGTGTAATTTTTTTTGTTTTTTTCAAGTCTTTTGTCATACAACAAGCTTTGCAAACTCTAGCTAACTCTAGAATTTTCACAACTTCCTTTGTTCATACTTATTTAACTGACTAACTAGCTTTTTCTAGACTAAACCAACAATTACATACTTGAATAAAGTTCAGGTCATAAAGTTTTCGTCATCTTCAATTTGTTTCTCTGACCATTTGTTATATAAAAATTATTAGCCTACCGAAAAACCAGTTCCAAATGCAACTCTAAAAATTACAGGTGTTGTTGGCTTGCGAAGAGAGTCTCGTCTTCTTTTTTTATGAATCTAATACATTGAATCCCATATTTTGACACTCGGTCACTGCACTACAGGTACTTCAGGATATTGTGGAAAGTGTGAATTTTTGTATGTCCTCAAAAGGTATGGAATGTGCTGCTCCACTATTATGTATTGTCTAAGCAGCTATCAGTTCTTGTTCTCTAATTCCTGGATAACATTTATGTCATTATGGGCAGTGTGTTGTGATGTGACTGGTAAAATTCTCATGAAATGCTTTCTCTCTGGTATGCCCGACCTGAAGTTGGGGTTGAATGATAAAATTGGCCTTGAGAAAGAATCACAGCTTAAAATTTACCAATAGGTACTTTTGAGGGCAAGTATTCAATCTTTTATACCCTGTAATCTGATGTTTATGATTTGTTACTCATGGTTGCTACCACATTGTTGTTACTGTGTGCAAGGCGGTTGGAAGAAGCTGCATTTAGCTAAGTACCATGGCTACTTGCCTGTACTTGCAATAGCAATTATTGGTAGAGGTGATAACCTAGAGCCTCATGTAAGCTTACTACTTAGACTTGATCATTTTATTAGTCAGTGTCGCCTAATGTTATAATATTTGCCTATGTCCTTGTATGCCACTACTGACTTCATTTAATATCATGCACATTGCTTATCAAGTCCGTTCAATTGACCTGGCCACATTGCAGACACACCATTTCCAACAAATATATGCCTTGTTTAATAATTTAAATTCAGCTTTATTAAGGTTGATTCTGTATTGATGTTAATTACCAAGTTATGACCTCTTTGCAGTTAAACTTCTAATGCCCAAACTTATTATTTTCTACAGGTACTTGCAAGTTCTGAATTGGGCAGGTCATTTCATCTTTTCGCTGGTTTATGCTGCAGTTTGTGTTTATTGGGTTGGTCTGCACTGATTATAAGAAAACATATTATCCTTTTAGAACTTATAATGGTGTGAATTCAGTATTCGACTAGATTTCTTTTGGTGTTTGAGTGTATGTGTAAACTGAATTCCAATGTATATTGAACTTGTACATTGATTTTGTGAATTTGGAAGTTTGGTTGAATGGTGAAATATGTCTTCTAAGTATATGAAATCGTAAATCAATTCCAGTAGAATTCCATTGTAATTTAGTGTAATTTGAGTTTTGAATCAGACTTATTTCAGCCCAGTCAGAATGGCTGCAATCAGTCAGCCAGATTTGATTTTTTTTTTAATTAAATAAAATTATATCTACGAAGTATGTACATAGTGACAGCCAGAAAGCATCGTAATTCCGAGTCAACTTGAAAGAGTCGTTCAAGAAAATTGACACTGAATCTACAGCACTTTCAGCGGCAGCTCCAAAGTGTCGTATTAGTCGGTAATACGACACTTTCCGACTATCTTAAAACGGCTTTTTCCCACTAGTGAGCCTTTTGTCAAACTCATATCACTTGATTGAAAAGAGTTATTCCCAACAGATTTGTTGTTCCTTTACTGTTTGGAATACGAACCAAAGGAATTGTTCCAAGTGCCCGACTTATTGCAAGTTGGAGGCGCATGGATATAAACGGAACTAGGTGAACTATAGGTTTAGTTGCTTGGTCTCAACTATACGAAGTTGGTTTAGATTTTGTATAGCGGCTTAATCTTGAGAGTATTCAATTCTGGACAAGGTCCCGGGGTTTTTCTGCATTTGAGGTTTCCTCGTTAACAAAATCTTGTTGTGTCATTTACTTTTATTTTCCGCAATTATAATTGTTCTTATTATAATTTAAAGTAAATTACACAAACGTTTATTCCTATTTACTTGATAGCAATCCTATTGTGCTTGGTTAAGTCCGAACCTTTTATCAAGTAAACATACTTCGTTGTTGTATTGTCTCGATCTTGTATCCGTAGTCAATCACACAAGTTATCTTGTTGTCGTATTGTCTCGATCTCGTATCCATAGACGATCACACGAAGTGTGAACCGATTAGTTGTATTGTTTCGACTTAGTCCATAGACAATCACTTTCGGAGAAAGGACTTATAGGTGGAAAAGTTTTAGATTGAGGTATATTTGGGTATCCTCGTCTTTTCAATTGGGCGTGTTTGTTAGACCCCCGCTTTTTCAATTGTATTTGAGAAGGCAAACACTTTTAAAGACCTAATAAGTCTGAAAAAGCGGGGGTACAACAACCACACCCAACAATTCGTTTGGCAATCTGAATAGACAAACTCCAATATACTTTCAAGAGAATCAACTAGACAGTTAGACCCAATCTAGAGAAAAGTATATCCAAGAGTTTTGTATCTCTATATCTCAATTCAATCTGCAATCAAAAAATGGAAATTTTTGAGCCCGATTGAATATAAGAGAAATAACTTGAACGGTACCAAAGACCAATGTTCAAGGATCAATCAATCTCAATCAACAACCAAAGGTTGGATTTCCCAATTAATCGATTCAATACACAACCTGTGATATTTCAGTTATATAAAAATATAATGCGGAAAAGAAATAAAACAGACACCAGAATATTGTTAACGAAGAAAACAACAAATGCAAAAAAAACTCGGGACCTAGTCCATATTTGGACACCACACTGTATTAAACCGCTACAGACACTAGCCTACTACCAATGAACTTGGATTTGGATCAGTAGTTGAACCCTAATCAATCTCACACTGATTCAAGGTACAGTTGCGCTCCTTACGTCTCTGATCCCAGCAGGATACTACGCACTTCATTCCCTTAGCTGATATCACCCACAACCAAGAGTTGCTACGACCCAAAGTCGAAGACTTGATAAACAAATCTGTCTCACACAGAAAAGTCTATATGAATAGATAAATCTGTCTCCCACAGAATTACCTACAATTTTTGTTCCATCTTTTGATAAATCAAGGTGAACATGAACCAATTGATATACCAGACTTATATTCCCGAAGAATAGCCTAGAAATATCATTCACCTCACAATAATCTTAATCGTATGGTAGCGAAACAAGATATTGTGGAATCACAAACGATGATACGAAGATGTTTGTGATTACTTTTTATCTTTCCTATCGGAGAATAAATCTCGAGCCAATCTTGAAGAAGATCGTACCCAAACACGATTGAAGAGGCAAGATCATATAACGCAACTACATAGAAAATAGTTGGGTCTGGCTTCACAATCCCAATGAAGTCTTCAAGTCGTTAACCTACAGGGTTTCGTGAAAAACCTAAGGTTAAAGGAGAATCGACTCTAGCTTATGCAACTAGTATCACACAGGAGGTGTGGGGATTAGGTTTCCCAGTTGCTAGAGTTCTCCTTTATATAGTTTTCAAATCAGGGTTTGCAATCTAAGTTACCTTGGTAACAAAGCATTCAATATTCACCGTTAGATGAAAACATGATTAGATTCAAGCTAATATCTTTCAACCGTTAGATCGAACTTAGCTTGTTACACACAAATGAAATGTACCTTCATTTAGGTTTATGTAACCGTACCTAAACGTGTACACCATGTTGGCTCAACAATAGTTAACCAAGGTTAGCCATATGAACACTCTCATATCAACCTTATTCATCTTAACCATAACTAGTTCAAATGACTCAAATGAAACTAGTTAAAGAGTTGTTCAATTGCTATATTCTCATAGAAGTATACAAGAACACAATTGAAGAAAAATCGGTTTGATTCACTCGAATCAATACATGAACATTATAGCCACGGTTTGCAAAGAATGCATTCCTTATTATATAAATGTATTAGTTCATGTACATAACCAATTTTAGAACTTTAACCTTCAAGCACGCGAACGGGTACGCATACTTGAAATACCCGGACTGAAATTGGGTTTCGCCAGTATGCAAACGGGTATGCGTACCACCAATCCCAGCAGAAATTCTCGGATATGAACCTTACGCCAGTACGCATACTTAGGTTCCCCGGACTTCTCAAACCAACAGGTACGCATACGTGTACGCATACTATGGTTCCCGGTCATGGACAACATATGTGCAAGAGTACACAACATGTCACAATCCAATAATGGTTAAGTGTTGTAAACTCTTATTTCAATCATTGAAACTTTCTTAGAGGATGACAATAGCCGTTTTCACACACTATTAGCATAAAAGCAATTTTCAAGTTATTGAAATAATCATAACGAAAAATTCCAAGTCTACACCAAATGATTGTATCACACAAACCATGTAAGATGTTACTCGGCAATTTTCACATGATCATCTTTTGACTTTCGTTAAGAATATAAGATAAACTTGGTCTAAGCGAAAGCTTGCCAACACAAATTCCGAGAAATATGTAAGCGAGTTAAACTCAGCTCGAAATCTCAAATGTGTATAATAGAAAACTATATCATAACACGACTTATGTCTCAAACATACCTTTTTGTTGATGAAGTTCCACAAGCTCTCCTTAGTAGTTCTTCTTCTTCAATGATGAACACCGTGAAGTTTAATGCTCAACTACACAATCTATCCTAGTCCGAGCCATCTATAAGTAGACTAGAAATTAATACTTATGGTTTTGATCACTAACATTGACAAACAAGCTTGAGATAGCAACGCTTGCGAGTTCGACCGAGCAGTGCTCTAACAATCTCCCCCTTTGTCAATTTTAGTGACAAAGCTATCAATACATATGGATGCAAAATAAATAAACTTTGTAGCTTCTCATCCAAATGCTTGATCTCCTTGGTTCTTCAATATTACTCGAAATCTTCGTCACTTTTAAGTACTCCATTGATTCCAAATGTGTTCAACTCAGCATCATAGTTGTTGAAGATCCGTAGCTATAACAATGAGAAAACAATTGCTCTCAATCATTGTTATACAGTGTCATAGTATCGTTATACAACATCAAAGTTCAATTGTATCACAACTTTGACAACAATACTACGGTGATATGTATCACTCCCCCTTAGTCAATACGTCATCTCACAATGAAAACTAATCCCCCTTACATAATGATCCATAAACCATATGTATTTGTAGTGTGAACTACACATTAATTCTCCCCCTTTTTGTCAATAAAATTGGCAAAGGTACGAAAATTAGTGGGATCCTCGTGAAATTTCCATGGAGATACTTCATGACCAAACGAGAACAACATACCAACTTGTTTAGATGCCATCAAATATTCGAAACTAAATGCAATCATCAAGGAGTTTATAAAGATACAAGATAACCCCTATAATATTCCACAGCCGCACTCCCCACAAAGATTTGGAAATTAAGCACAAGTTCAAAAAGTACTCTCCCCCATAAAATGTCATTCCCGAAAGAACAACAAGAGCGACCTTACTTTTACAAGAAAATAAGGATTTCTTTGGACAAACACTAAGATACTCAACAGAAATTCAACTGCTGAAACAAATGTAGAATTGAAATAACACTTAAACTGGAATTCCAAACTCAATTTCCCAAGAGATCGAGATAAGTGCAGGGGCAAGAGTTTAGGAAAGACTAATGAACCAAAACAACACCAATAGACTGCCGTAAGTGTTGAAATGTAGCAGTATCTAATGGTTTGGTGAGAATATCAGTCAATTGTTGTTCGGAAGGCACAAATTCCATATTTAAACCCCGTTTGGGATTGCTTTTTTTTCCTACAAAAGCACTTTGTAACCAATTTGTAACAAACTTTTTGGGAAAATAGCGTTTGGTAAACTTTTTTCAAAGCGCTTTTCTCCAAAAGCACTTCTGTTTTAGGCCAACTTTTAAAAGCTACTCAGGAGTAGCTTTTAAAAGCAGTAAAAGCAGAAGCTGTGGACCCACTCAATTTTAATTAATTGATTCTCTATTTTAACCTTGTTATTATATTAAAAAGACAAAATCTACCCTTAAATATTTATTTATGTACAATTATTTCACTAATCAAATTTTATTAATTTTTGTTATAAAATAATAATTACAACAACAATAATAATAATAATATTTAAAGGTAAAAAATAAAAAAATAAAATAAAATTAAAATATTAAGTGATTAGATTAGAGAAATCCCCATTTAAATCCAAAGATTTCTAGTTTGCCTTAAAGAAAGACAAGGTTTGAGTTTTGCTATACTGACGGACTGAGTAAAACCAGCTGAGCTGGTTGGTAGAGAATCGGCATAAAATGACACTATAGACCCTAAAATTGTTAACTTAACCAAACCCGCTGGGAGTAATACAATAAGAACTTCCCTGTCCCGACCCATTTTCTACCTTCATTCTTCTTCGGTCATCGTCATTTTTCATATTTTTCTCATTTGGGTTGAATCTTCTGTAATGTGATAGAAGGAAAATCAAATTCAGGTGACCTAAATATAGTTAATGTTCATGTTCTATGATTTAATCATACTGATATATGAAGTGTGTTTGCTTTGCTGTTGTTACTTCTAAGTATTTGTTATTAAACCCTAGTTTAGGTTTTAATTTTAGATTCCTGCCAAAATGCTCAATGTTTCTTTTCATGATTGTAATTGAGTTGTTGGGGTGTTGATAAGAGGGTCAATCATAAGCCTCGAAAGGTGAATAGAACCGGAAAAAAAAAATCACAACAATCACTTTATGCCATGTTAAGTTGAAGGATTTAGTGTCTCCTAATTTTGATGAGAAAAGGTTGATTTTTCTGTAGCTCGATCTCTTTAGCTTGTTGTACATTGAAGCTTGAGCATAAGAGTATTGAGTCCATTGTTTACTTGTTTGTTGTACTGCAAAGGAGAATTAGAGTCCTTGTGAATTTGCCCTTGCTAGGCGTGTGTAAAGATTATAATTAATAATAATATAGTTCCCTTTGTGTAATTAACTTTTTCATCTTCGATTCAATCATTCAGATATGGGTGTTAATGAGAAAGAAATTTATCAGAGAAGCCTGATTGCGTGATTTACTGTACGATGTTTCGGTTTTGATCATGATGCAGACACAAACATGTTGATTTACTTGCTGATTGAAAATTGTTGTACGTACTTACATTGATTTCTCATTTTAAATTTAGTTCATGATTAGTGGTGGTTATTGCCGATATACTTAAAGTACGAGTTCTTATTATGAAGATAGTCGTATATCCTTCAATATTGTAGTACCACTACATATACGGAAGTATCTTTCATTCGTTCCATATTTCCTCTCATAGTTCACAGTTTGTCCCACAACCACAAGTCAAATCGTGAATTTGGATATACCATCTACCATACGCTTCAACTTACTTGTTTTATGTTTGCAAAGATGTTTAAGAATTTAATTTGTACAAATTAGCAAGTATATGAAACAAGTATAGGTAAGCACTGCCATTTTCGTATCCTTGTGCAGGCAATAGAGACCAAAACTTCGCTAGTTTCAAGAATGGACATTGAATATACTACTTAGAGACAAAAGCTGTTGAATGGAGTTGGTTTGTTTTGCAGATGATTTACTTTATAAAGGCCTTTTTATTTTATTTCCGTTGACATGTTTTGAGCATGGTGATTATACTATGTCGAAATACTCAAGTGTCTATTTTTTAATTTTTAATTTTTTGCAGTCTCAATACTTTCCATCTTTCCGGTCAAGGTGAAATGAAGTCACTATGTGTGTCCCTAGGTTGCAAGAAATTCTAGTGAGGGCTTCTGAGAAAATCCAGACTCCTGTTATGACCTGCCCCTCGCGGAAGGGGAAGATGAGGTATGTATACTGTAGCGCCCCCTAAGCTAGCAGCTGACTAATCCAAGAGATTAACTAAATAAAGAGGCACTAAGAATCAAAATCATTTACTTAAACATTCAATTTAGAAATCTACTACAAAAACTTAACCCAAAACTAGCCCCGCTCAGAAATATATATATACAAGGATTCCTCTCAAATGATACATATACAATAGTCATTTGGTTTGCAAATAAATTATAAACACAAATAAATATAGTAGAAGCTATCCAACTAATGAACTCAATCTTTGAAGCTTTTCTTTGCGCAACTCCGATCTGTCTCTGAAACTGAAAGTGGGAATGGGTGAGCACATCATCCCTAAAAGGGGTGCCCCGTAGGAATAACAACTAGCTTTCAAGTAACCATTAGTATGATTCGAAGACAATGAAAGTTTTATCGAAAAACGATAATACACGGAAAGACAGTAAAACATAATGTAGAAACTTAACTTTTTCAAAGTAATTTAAAAGAACAATAATAACAACAGTAAACATCCATGAATAACAATAAATAAACATCCAAGTATGAGATGTGTGTGTTGCCGCACATAAGGAAGAGTAATATTGAAGCCCACTTCCACTCCGATTAAGTAATATTGCGGTGTATCGCCCTAGCCATAGAAAATGATATAAAGGAAGATAGTTTTTGGCCATGTAATATTGCGGTGTATCGCCCTAGCCATAGAATACTGGATATTGTGCAGACACACATCTCATACCACACAAAGCACACAAAGATATGCATGAATTTCACAACACAAAGATTGATTTGTAAAACAATAATGAATACAAGAAAGTTCGTTATCGATTCCCACCTCTTTTGATGACAAGCCTCGTCTACCTCGAGATCCATGATCCACTGGTTCATCCTTGAATCGATCGTTGTTAATAACTAACTGTTAATCACACAAGTACTCTAAGAGATTAGCCAAAAGGCTCATACAAGTCTAACTAATGGTTCTAAGCCCATTAACTAAGTCTTATGAACATCTACAACTTTGTAGAAAAAGCTAAAGGTCAATTCGGACCATAAGGGTCCAAACAATTAAAATAGGAAAACTAACTCTAAGCCCAAGTTCACTAAACTCAGCCCAATAACACAAGGCTCGACCCAACCGGGTCAATCTAACGATCACGACGGTCAAAAGGGTTCAACTAACAGTCCGGTCCAGTCAAGGTCAAGTCCAGGGGTAATCAAATCGGTCAAGGTCCACTGAGTCAACTCGGGTAACAAATCGGGATCACCGAGTCAACACGAGATTGACTCGGTCAGTTGACTTCGGTCGGCTAGAACATAATCGGTCAGATAATCTGACTAGGCTGAATGGCACAAGGCCAAAACTCTTGCAAAGGCCAGAGCCATTGCTCAGGCCAAAGAACACTAAAGCATAAACAGTGTGCAACACCAAAACTCCTAACTATAACTTCAAATATTAATACATTGAATTCAAATAACTTCACAAGTACAATCTTAATCACAAATCAGTTTTACCTGCAATTGCAGGAGCAAGCCTCCACCGAGTTATTATCCATTCCCTAAAACAATCATTACTAATTACACATCTCATGTCCGAATTAGTCTCATTACATTCCTACTACTAAGTTCACTAATACTATCAACCCTAACCCATTCATACAAACTTCAATCCATTCATAACTCAGCACTACCACAGGCTTCACTTGAGGTCTCCATTCAACTAGCACAACTTCTCTTTCTCATTCCACCTACACCAACTCATCTCCACCTCAACACAACCAAAGACCACCCAGGTTCAATAACACCAACAAATCTGTACACCTACAAACTCAACACACAGACAACACCACCAATAACCCATCTCATAAGCAAGTCCTGTAACAACAATCTTCAGAACTGCCAATATCAACTCCACTGGCAACAATCACTTATAACTCCAACTATTTCTCATTCTAAGTTACGCAGCAAACCAATATCCACCTTACTCAGTTTAACATCACCACCACCAAATTTCCTAAACACCAATTCTAATCTAACATCTTCTTTCTAAACTCATTTAAATCTGTCCATTTCATACTCAACAATATTAATGCTTCAAACCATAACAAACTTCATTCACAGTTCACTGAGAAACTTATAAACACGATATTTGAATTGAACTAATCTTTACTGAAAATATCAATTACCTCAAATGCCTCAATAACTGCATATCTCATTCAACAATGCTACCACAAGCAAATGAGACATCGGCGGCTTTCGCACTAGGAAGGGAGAGAGATCAAAGTAATTCAATCACACCAGGCACATTACTAACCCACTTCAGTTCTACGATAATAACTGCAGTTCAACTTAACAACAACCACATTTGAGTCTCAATTCAACATATCTTAAATACTCATCTCAATTCCCCGGTTCATGAATAACCACATAATATCGACAACATACATAAATTGCTTTACTAACTCAATTGAGAAGAATAATTACCTCAAACCAATCCAACTCAAATAATTGAATTAGATTCCTCTTCACTCGACTCGACTCAAATCATCTCAAGACCACCACCATCTCGCAAAACCAACTCTACTCTTCTTCTCTCTGATGCGAGTCTCATAATCATCAACCTTCGAACTCTACTTCATAAATTGGGGAAGAACAGACAAACCCTAATTTCTCAAACCTTACCTTCTCAGTACTAAATCTTCAAACTAACATCGTTAACTTCTTATTCACCTCACAATCTTCAAAACCCATTCTTCAATTTCTTCCTAATCATCACCAAATTGAATTCTAACTTCATCAGTGAAACTCTAACTCCTCAATTGAATTTCAATTCTTCTATCAACAAAAACCCATCTCTGATTAATCCTCTGGAGTATAAAATTCATCTTCTATATCACATAAATCTTCTATTGATCTCATCTCTCAGAAACCCTAGTTTTTCTTTCCCTAATTCACTTCTTCTCTTGAGTCTAAATTGATTACAGATAATCACACCATCACCATCAACTACTCCATAATCTCCTACACCTTCTATCGATCACAAATCTCTCGTTTAATCTCTCAAATTCTCGCCACGGGAAGAACGGGAAGAAGAGAAGAAACAGAGTGAAGAAAAGAAGGAAGAAGAAGAGAATAGAAGAAGAAAAGAGCAAGTGAAAGTATTCTCTTGAGTCGACACGTTTTTGGTGATAAGGCCAGCGTCCCATGATAAAGGCACTCACTCAATTGATACGGGCAGCCACTCGATCTAGATGTAAATTCGCCTACAACAAATCGATGATATCTCCTTCATCTCGATATCCGAATGACACGTTCGAGTAGTCCATCTCGCATAACTTTTCGAGATCTAACTAGTGATATTAGTTTCGTATCTAGATCGTTGTTAGATTAATTCCTATTAATTAACGTTCGTGTTAATTAATCGAGTCATTATCGGCTAATACGTCCCTTGACCGGTCTAACAAATAAGTTGACATGCTTGAGGGTCCTTACATTCTCCCCCACCTTATTCATTTTCGTCCTCGAAAATAAAATCATCCTTCTGGTCTTAAAAAACTCCCCACCTTATAGAATAACTCCATGTCTTGTCTAAGCGCAAGAACAAATATGAAACGAAATACAACCTATATGGCTTTATACAACTAAAATTTGTGGCTCTAGGTTCAAAATACTAATTTCCATTTCAAAAAGATAATGGTTCTACTTACGAGAGAAAATACTCTATAAATAAGTTTCTAAGTAAAATTTGGAATCTATCAGTCCACTAAAAGAAGCAAGTCTCCCTTCAATGCCTAGTGATACAAGAATGCGGTTGTCTGTCTAGTTTCATGACTCCTGACAATGCCTACCTACGTAACAAGTATCACCCGAACACATCAGAACTACTAACCTCACTATTCAGCACTGGGGATTAACTAAGTATTAATTTATTAAAATTAATTAGTTTCTAAACTTTTATCGTAATTGGTGTAAGCCTTATAAATTTACTTCGTAAAATATATAAATAGTTCACATTATTTTAAGCAATTTAATCATCAAAATTTATTTTACTTTATTTTTATTTACCATTATTATTATTTATTTATTTTATCATTATAAGTAATCCAAATTCAATTTTACGTTAATTTATAATATTTGATAATTTAACTTTACTGTAATACCATAATAAATTTCCCAAATATTATCTATTATAAATTTCCTACTAACTTAATTATTCAAATACATTTATCAACAGTGTCATTATTCTTAAGTTGATAGTCCGATTGGTACACTAAGCCTTAATATTCTAAATATAATTTTATATTAATGTATTGTTGATATAATAGATTTTATTTATTCCTATTGAATCTGTACTCTATATCTTGTCAAACCTTGGCGTTGGTAATTTAATATGATTTAAATTTGAGTCTGTACAAAATTATAATATACCCTAATAGTCTTTAGGTTTTGCTACTAATGAAAAGTGTCCTATTAAAATATAAATTTATTTTCTTTTAATTCTAATGTTACACTAAACATTTGAATACCATTATCACTACTTCATGGATATTCATTTAATTTTATAAATTTATGGGATCATTTATTAGATTAAAGATACTTTGTAATTAATTTAATTTATAAAATTTAATCGTAGATGAGCGTATATAATTTTCCATAGTTATTTAACCATAATTATTATTTTTACCGTTATCCTTATTGAAATTTTAGTTACATTAAGTTCAATATGTTACTAATTGAGAAATGCTAACATTACTTATCAAAATTATTATTACTTTTATTATGGGGGAACTTATTTCTAGCCCTTTTTCTCTTTTTGTTTATGAGTTGCCCACCATTAAAATTCATAATATATGGAACCCAAATTAACATTAGTTTACTAAATTAACCTTTTATCCTATTAATATTTTTAAAATAAAAACGTGATCTTAAATTATTCCTAAATTAACTCTACCTTTTATCACGCATGCATACTTATTTAGTTGTTTGACTTCCTAAAATTACTCATTAATTAGTTACCTAAATTATCATCACCAACTAAATTTTAACGTTAAAAGCGTGATTGGAGTTCAAATTCATTTTAATGATAATTAGGCTTAAATTAGCTCCTTAAAAGTCTCCATAAAAATTTATTTTTACTATTTTTGTTTACCACGTCTGTTCAATGTGAAAATTCTGGTTTTCACCGTTTAGTGATAACAACAATTTTAACTTGTCGAAACCATTGTTTTGTGAAAATTTCAATTATCAAAAATTTCAGTTATCAAATTTTAGTGATAATCATAAATTTCCACCCTTCAAATTTTAGTGATAATTACAAATTTTCACCCGTTATAATCAGTTAAGTTTTGGAAAATCACAATTATCAACGGGCCCTTGAAAATTCGTTTCTTCATAACTTAGTAATAATATCAATTTTCAGCTGAAATACAAATGATACATTTGAGTCCACTAAAAATCTAAAATAAATTTCTCCATTTATGACGCCAACATATTTGTTTCTCCAAAAACAGGCCAAAAAATAATCCTAATTATCACTTGGGATATTTTGGAAAAATCAACTTTTCACTTGCGTGAAAATCATAATTTTCAATAAATTCAGAAAAAATTAGGTTTTTACTCGATATTTTTACGGTAAAATTAGAGTTTTCACCATTAATAATATGTCCCGATGAATTTTGGTGAAAATTTCAGTCTTCACTTGTAGTATTCAGTGAAAATTTCAATTTTCATCGTATTACACTATTGATGAAAATCGCAACTTTCACATGTAGTAAGCGTTAGTCATGATCGGTTATTATTACAAGTTCCGCTTCTAGTAATCAGAGAATAAGAATAGATGTAAAGAACAAACAAAATCTAAAAAAATTACAAGATTAGAAAGACGTTTAAAAAAAAACAAAAATTTCATTAATAGAAGCACGGTGTTTTAGAATCAAATCCTCTACAGGAGTAACGGAAGGATGTGTCAGGTATAAAATCATCCATGTCCCTAACAGAAAGTAATAATCAAGATAAAAACAAGAGATAAGAATTTAGCCATACAATTTAATTTGCTTACATAAGTGAAACAACTATAAAATCACTAGTGATCTTTTAGAATCTTGCCTCTTTCTTCTTTAGTGATCCATATTGACATTGGTAATCAGACCTTCCACAACTGTTAGAAACTTAATTTTTAGATCTCTGTTTCTCTCTCGATCTCTGTTTCTCTGTTTCTCTCTCGATCTCGTGATGAAGAAATAGATTTAATGTCATAACTATTGGTAAATAAAGAAAAAAAAGGAGTAACTTCCGCCACAAATAATGGCATCAAACAACTGTCCATAGTCAACGGAAAAAATGCCCATAAAAACGTCCATGACTTGAGTCTTATCAACCGAATTTCATTAAAAGTTTTTTTTTTTAAATAATTCGTAACTAATTAATTAAGGTTAAATTAGTCTATCCCAAAAAGTGAAAATACAAATCTAGTCTAAAACTATCATTTTTAACGGTGGATCTTAATTTTTGGACTACACATATATGTAATCTTAATGATGGGTTTTTGGAAGAGAGATGTACCAAATTTGGGTTCCTCAGAAATTTCCACCTTTTATTATCATCTATAATTACTATTATAATATTTTGATGATATACATTGATGATTGGCTATTATTATAACTACTCTTACAATTATTATTAAGTTCAAGAGTATTATTAACATTTATATAAAATTATAAATTGTTGATTTTATGTATAAGTCGAGGCATTTAATAAATTTCCATGTGACATTCCATCAATAATATTAAACTCACTAATTTTAGTATTGAATTGTGTACGTGTTCATACATTTTAGAATAATTATTCTCTAATCCTCATTAGCTAAAGTTACTGGTGTATCCTACAATTTTTACTTCATACAAATACAAACAATTAACAAACAAATCGATCAATCAAATAAATCTTTTAATTATTGATAGCTTTTAGTGATTAAGATTTATCTCACAAACCCAACCCAGTTCTAAACTAATCTAGTTCACTATATGTCACTAAGCTAATCTTATTGTCCCCCATATAAGATCTAATAGTGAGCTCTGATACCAACTTTGTAGCGCCCCTAAGCTAGCAGCTGACTAATCCAAGAGATTAACTAAATAAAGAGGCACTAAGAATCAAAATCATTTACTTAAACATTCAATTTAGAAATCTACTACAAAAACGTAACCCAAAACTAGCCCCGCTCAGAAATATATATATACAAGGATTCCTCTCAAATGATACATATACAATAGTCATTTGGTTTGCAAATAAATTATAAACACAAATAAATATAGTAGAAGCTATCCAACTAATGAACTCAATCTTTGAAGCTTTTGCTGCGCAACTCCGATCTGTCTCTGAAACTGAAAGTGGGAATGGGTGAGCACATCATCCCTAAAAGGGGTGCCCCGTAGGAATAACAACTAGCTTTCAAGTAACCATTAGTATGATTCGAAGACAATGAAAGTTTTATCGAAAAACGATAATACACGGAAAGACAAGAAACATAATGTAGAAACTTAACTTTTTCAAAGTAATTTAAAAGAACAATAATAACAACAAGAACATCCATGAATAACAATAAATAAACATCCAAGTATGAGATGTGTGTGTTGCCGCACATAAGGAAGAGTAATATTGAAGCCCACTTCCACTCCGATTAAGTAATATTGCGTGTATCGCCCTAGCCATAGAAAATGATATAAAGGAAGATAGTTTTTGGCCATGTAATATTGCGGTGTATCGCCTAGCCATAGAATACTTTGGATATTGTGCACACACATCTCATACCACACAAAGCACACAAAGATATGCATGAATTTCACAACACAAAGATTGATTTGTAAAACAATAATGAATACAAGAAAGTTCGTTATCGATTCCCACCTCTTTTGATGACAAGCCTCGTCTACCTCGAGATCCATGATCCACTGGTTCATCCTTGAATCGATCGTTGTTAATAACTAACTGTTAATCACACAAGTACTCTAAGAGATTAGCCAAAAGGCTCATACAAGTCTAACTAATGGTTCTAAGCCCATTAACTAAGTCTTATGAACATCTACAACTTTGTAGAAAAAGCTAAAGGTCAATTCGGACCATAAGGGTCCAAACAATTAAAATAGGAAAACTAACTCTAAGCCCAAGTTCACTAAACTCATCCCAATAACACAAGGCCTGACCCAACTGGGTCAATCTAACGGTCACTGACGGTCAAAAGGGTTCAACTAACAGTCCAGTCCAGTCAAGGTCAAGTCCAGGGTAATCAAATCGGTCAAGGTCCACTGAGTCAACTCAGGTAATAAATCGGGATCACTGAGTCAACACGAGATTGACTCGGTCGATTGACTCGATCCGCTAGAACATAATCAGTCAGATAATCTGACTAGGCTGAATGGCACAAGGCCAAAACTCTTGCAAAGGCCAGAGCCATTGCTCAGGCCAAAGAACACTAAAGCACAAACATTGTGCAACACCAAAACTCCTAACTATAACTTCAAATATTAATACATTGAATTCAAATAACTTCACAAGTACAATCTTAATCACAAATCAGTTTTACCTGCAATTGCAGGAGCAAGCCTCCACTGGAGTTATTATCCATTCCCTAAAACAATCATTACTAATTACACATCTCATATCTGAATTAGTCTCATTACATTCCTACTACTAAGTTCAGCTTCAATACTATCAACCCCTGCAACCCATAGTCATATAAACTTCAATCCATTCATAACTCAGCACTACCATAGGCTTCACTTGAGGTCTCCATTCAAACTAGCACAACTTCTCTTTCTCATTCCACCTGCACCAACTCATCTCCACCTCAACACAACCAGCACCACCAGTTCAATAACACCAACAAATCTGTACACCTACAAACTCAACACACAGACAACACCACCAATAACCCATCTCATAAGCAAGTCCTGTAACAACAATCTTCAGAACTGCCAATATCAACTCCACTGGCAACAATCACTTATAACTCCAACTCTTTCTCATTCTAAGTTACGCAGCAAACCAATATCCACCTTACTCAGTTTAACATCACCACCACCAAATTTCCTAAACACCAATTCTAATCTAACAGCTTCTTTCTAAACTCATTTAAATCTGTCCATTTCATACTCAACAATATTAATGCTTCAAACCATAACAAACTTCATTCACAGTTCACTGAGAAACTTATAAACACGATATTTGAATTGAACTAATCTTTACTGAAAATATCAATTACCTCAAATGCCTCAATAACTGCATATCTCATTCAACAATGCTACCACAAGCAAATGAGACATCGGCGGCTTTCGCACTAGGAAGGGAGAGAGATCAAAGTAATTCAATCACACCAGGCACATTACTAACCCACTTCAGTTCTACGATAATAACTGCAGTTCAACTTAACAACAACCACATTTGAGTCTCAATTCAACATATCTTAAATACTCATCTCAATTCCTGGTTCATGAATAACCACATAATATCGACAACATACATAAATTGCTTTACTAACTCAATTGAGAAGAATAATTACCTCAAACCAATCCAACTCAAATAATTGAATTAGATTCCTCTTCACTCTGACCTGACTCAGAAATCATCTCAAGACCACCACCATCTCGCAAAACCAACTCTACTCTTCTTCTCTCTCTGGTCTCGAGTCTCATAATCATCAACCTTCAGAACTCTACTTCATAAATTGGGGAAGAACAGGACAAACCCTAATTTCTCAAACCTTACCTTCTCAGTACTAAATCTTCAAACTAACATCGTTAACTTCTTATTCACCTCACAATCTTCAAAACCCATTCTTCAATTTCTTCCTAATCATCACCAAATTGAATTCTAACTTCATCGTGAAACTCTAACTCCTCAATTGAATTTCAATTCTTCTATCAACAAAAACCCATCTCCGATTAATCCTCCGGAGTATAAAATTCATCTTCTATATCACATAAATCTTCTATTGATCTCATCTCTCGAAACCCTAGTTTTTCTTTCCTAATTCACCTCTTCTCTTGAGTCTAAATTGATTACGAGATAATCACACCATCACCATCAACTACTCCATAATCTCCTACACCTTCTATCGATCACAAATCTCTCGTTTAATCTCTCAAATTCTCGCGGCGGAGAAGAACGGGAAGAAGAGAAGAAACAGAGTGAAGAAAGAAGGAAGAAGAAGAGAATAGAAGAAGAAAAGAGCAAGTGAAAGTATTCTCTTGAGTCGACACGTTTTTGGTGATAAGGCCAGCGTCCCATGATAAAGGCACTCACTCAATTGATACGGGCAGCCACTCGATCTAGATGTAAATTCGCCCTACAACAAATCTGATGATATCTCCTTCATCTGATATCCGAATGACACGTTCGAGTAGTCCATCTCGCATAACTTTTCGAGATCTAACTAGTGATATTAGTTTCGTATCTAGATCGTTGTTAGATTAATTCCTATTAATTAACGTTTGTGTTAATTAATCGTCATTATCGGCTAATACGTCACTTGACCGGTCTAACAGCGTTGACGTGCTTGAGGGTCCTTACATATACATTTTATCTAACCATTGATTTCCTATCAATAAGTTTAGGTTTTGAACATAGAATCCGTAGTTTGTTTCTTATATCACTTAATCACTATCCGAAGCTACTGTATATTTCGTTTTTGTGCACTCTTAGATGGATAAACTCATTAACCGTGTACGGGCATTTTTCTAGGATTCCTAAACAGAGGTCACCACTGTTTTTTAAGCTGAAGATCAAGGTCTTTAGACCAGAACATTTCCCACCCTATATGAATATTACACTTGAAGACTGTGTGGAGAGCTTATTTTTAAGGGAGTTGGAAGACTCTATAGAAAATCAGTGGAATTACAAATATGGGCAGGGAATCTGAAGATGTTATTTAAGAAGAGAAAGGAAGATAAGGATGATTGTTGTAAGCAATCACATGATACAGGGGAAGTAACTAATGGCGATGAAGGGGGTGCCAATGATATCGAAGCAGAAGATCTTGGTGTTGATGCGCAGAAAAGAACAGAACAAGATAGAAATGAAATGGATTATAGCGAAGATGGGATGGAAACGGAGACTTCAGTCGTTGAAAATGTAGATGCTGAAGGCTGAGGGTGAAGGGTCAGAAAGTGAAAGTGATCATCTTAGCAAGACTATTTTAGTTGGACTGGTAACAAATTAGTAAGAGTATTTTAGTTGGGCTGGTAGCAACTTAGTAAGATTACTTTAGTTCGACTGACGATTGATAGCATGTTCGCGTAAAATTTTCCTCTGTATATTGTAGTACTCTTTATTTGACTTTCGCAAAGATAATGTTACTTTTTTTAAGGGGATTATTGTTACTGAATTTTTTTCTTTAGAGGCTCGCGCCTGGATTTTGGTTTTGTACCACCCTGTATCTCATAAATGCTTTTTTTTTAATCTAATGGTTGGAGGCATGGAACTTTATATACTCAAATGTGTGCCTGCACAAAATACTGTAATATCTTTGCAAACATGCCTATCTAACTGATCCTGCTGGTTCCAATCCTGAACCTTATTGAGGTGTTGTTTTGTGAAACTCTATACAACGTCATATCAATACTTAACTAACTGCAAAGTGTATCTGCATAAACTATATGATGTTCCAAGTGAAGTCTGGTTTTCATAGTTTTTCTTAGCTATCCAGAGCATCATATTAATACTTTACTCGCTACAAAATACATATGCGCTGTCTCTGGTTTGGCTATACGGCCAACTAATTCGGACCGATTACATATAAAATACCTGACTAAGGTACCCATCTTAATTTATACGACCACCTGTATCGCATAACCATTTTAAATTATACAACCAAGGATCAGAAGACTCAACTTATTTTATGTGACAATCAGGGTCATACCCAGCTTATATACGATCATCATGCTAGACACCCGGTTTATTAGAATACCCAACGCTATGTGATGGAATGAACTAACAGCTGAATTGCAGTGCGAAGAATTAAATATTGAACCTCACAGGATCTACCCTAAAGTCAAAATCAGAATACGATTCAAGTCTTGATTATAGACTTTCTGACTTTCGAGAATCGACTAAAATGGAGTACCCATTAGTTACCAGTGCACGCAGCTGGATCAAAGTTAACTAGGTGTCTTAACGTTGCCCATCAGTTACTTGTTCAAATGAAATCCGGAAATGTTGTCCAGATTCTTCTTATACTGCCCAAAATCCGTACCAACAATTCCATTTATTTTTATTTTTTTTTTTCTTTTTTTTTTTTTTTTTTTTTTAAGCATAATTCCATTTACTTGGACAACTTCTCACTTCTCAATGATATTCCAGATTAAAAATACCTTACAAACCATGTTAAGCTTTTCATTTACTTCATACATTAACCCAATTCAGTTGACAAAAGTCACCAGGGTAAACAAGCTTCTGTTATTTTGCGTCCCATGGATGATGCATCAACAGCCAATTAATCATCATTTCACTTATGGATTCCCTTACTAATCAAGTTGTTAATCTGGCTCGTGCGTTCTGTATTTTTCCTCTATTTGCTTATTTCTTGATCTTTGTTCCTGAAGAGATCCAACATCAAAAACAACAACACAAAAAAAGTCAATATTCTTAATTGCATCTTGTACCTCTACAACGCGATCAACAAAAAAAATATGTGATTGAACACACAAATTATTGGGAGAGAAAAAAGAACATAATCAGATGGAAATGTTTAATCTTCCCTATGTAGTACCCATATTTGATATGGGTCATTTAAGCTATCCATACTACAAACTAAAGTAACTGCGGTTCGCTCCTGGTAACTATGATTGCAGGGTAAATTTGGAAGGAAAAAAAAGTGGAACTTAAGAAATAAGAACGGACAACCGGTTTTTTCCGTCTCTATAGAAAAACTCAAACCTTGTTCTTCTTTAAGGAAAATTAGAAACCTTTGGATTTCTTGGAGGATTGCTCATTAGATTATGAATAAGAATTATTATTATTTTTTTATCTTTATTAAAATAATATTTTAAATAATAATAAATTAATACATTGATGGGTATGTTATTTAATAAATTAATTAAATTACACAGAACTTTTGGTTGGCAGCCTAGCGACAAGCTGAGCTCCAACTCCTCTTTGAATAGCGATACCTAAACGATAGAAAATAAAACTACCTAATCCACTACTAGCGTCGCTGCTAACCAAACAGTTCCTTAGACGTTTGAAAAAAACTATAGTGTCTTCTCCAAGCTCTCCTAAGGTAGAGAAGGCCAGAACTCCCAAACCATAGCCATGTGCAGCGCACTTGTCCAAGTATTTGGCACGTTTTCGTGAAACTGCAATAGAAATAGCCTTACCTGGGGCGAAAGAGCGCACACCATCACCAGTGAATGGAGATACACCTGATACCATCATAAGCACGTTTTCAAAAAAATATTTTATTATAAATAGATGTAATTTAAAAAGAATTTTTAAACAATGTCTATTTTCGTCATTAGCCACATCATAAGCACTTCAACATGATAATTTACCAAACTGAATTTACAATTTGTTGGTTCCACAGCACTTTACATATTATAGTTTACCAAACGCCCGACTACTTTATTTTTAAAGCACAACACAGCAACGCACATCACAACAGAAAAGCACTTTTGCAAAACGCACTGCAATACCAAACTAGGCTTTATGATACCATTTTCATATAGATCTCGAGTAAAATGATACCCTATATCAATGTGCAACGGGATTCTCAGAGTGATTCGAATCGCACTTGAGTTGTCACAAAAGATCTTCATTATTCCAGTATCAATTCCATAATCAGCAAGCATTTGTTTCATCCAGAGAAGTTGAGTACAACATGAGCCTGTAGCAATATATTCTGCCTCACATGTAGACATGGATTGTCAATTTTGTTTGTTGCTATGCCAAGCCACAAGATTCAATCCTACATAGTAGAAACCCCCTGATGTACTTTTTCTGTCTTCCACACATTCTGCCCAATCAGCATCAGATTAGGCAGAAAGATCAGTGTTAGTATCAAAAGTGTAAGAAAGACCATACCCAACCGTGTGATTTACATATCGTATGATCCTTTTCGCAGCTGCAAGATGAGATTCTTTTGGATTTGCCTGAAACATAACACAACAACCAGCACTAAAATCAATATCAGGTCTAGTGGCTGTAAGATATAAAAGGCTTCCAATGATAGATCGATAGAGTTTTTGATCCACATTTACACCTTTCTCATCTCGATGTTGTTTACCCGTGGTGGGCATAGGAGTCAGTTTTGGAGTTGACTTATCAAGACCGAACCTTGTGACGAGATCCCTTGCATATTTTTCTTGAGATAAGTAAATTCCATCCTTGTGTTGTTGAATTTGTAAACCCAAAAAGAATTTTAATTCACCAACATTGTTCATTTCAACCTCCTTGCCAAGAGAGACTTGAAAATCTTTTGCAAGTTTCTCAGATTTTGATCCATAGATGATATAATCTACATAGACTTGAGCAATAACAACATCTTTCCCACTCCATTTGGTAAACAACGTTTTATCAACTCCACTTCTCGAAAAACCTTTCCTAAGAAGAGAAGTAGTCAGTTTTTCGAACCAGGCACGAGGTGCTTGTTTTAACCCATATAATGCCTTATTAAGTTTAAGAACATCATCTGGGAAATCACGGTTTTAGAATCCCTTAGGTTGAGCGACATAGACCTCTTCCTTTAAATTTCCATTTAAGAAAGCGGATTTAATGTCCATTTGAAACAGCTTAACCTTAAGAAAACAAGCATGAGCTAATAACAATCGAATGGACTCAAGGCGTGCCACATAATCAAAGGTTTCGTCAAAGTCGATTCCTTCAATTTGTGAATATCCCTGAGTGACAAGTCTAGCTTTGTTTCTGACGATGGTGCCAAATTCATCAGACTTGTTCTTGAATATCCATTTGGTACCAACAATGTTGATATTGGGGGGGACAAGGTACAAGTTTTCATACATCTTGTCTTTGAAATTGGTTTAACTCTTTATGCATTGATTGCATTCAGCCAAAAGGGATCGCTAAGAGCTTCATCAATGTTAATAGGTTCTACTTCCGATAGATAACAACATAAATTACAAATATTTTGAAGTTGTCCTCTCGTCTTAGCTGTAGAATCTCTTCCACCAATAATACTGTTAGTATCATGATTTATTTGAACCCAGAGATGTCGTGGAGGGGCACGTTCTTGTTCAACAAGAATGACATGACTACGGCTTTTCTCCTCATCACTAGAAACGTCAGGATCAGTAACTGTTGGAATAACTTCTACTGATTCTGGGATTTCTTTGATTTTCTCAATTGTCTCGGTAGGAGGCAATTCAGCAGGAGAGTCATCATGACGAAAATTACTTAGATAATAAATGATAACATTTGCAGATTCCATCATGACTTGGGTTATGAGATTAAAGACTCGGAAACCACGACAGTCAGATGCATATCCAAGAAAAATACCTTCATCGCTTTTCGAGTCAAATTTCCCTTTCCGTTCACGGTCCTTTAGAATGTAGCACTTACTTTCGAATACTCTGAGATAGTGTAAGTTGGGTTTCTTACCGTACCACAACTCATAGGGAGTGCTTAAGGTCTTTGACCATAAGTAAACACGATTGATCAAGTAGCAAGCTGTAAAAACCGCCTCTCCCCAAAACTTCAACGGTAAGTTTTTGTTATGGAGCATTACTCTTGCCATTTCCTGAATGTTCCCATTGTTTCTTTCTGCAACTCCATTATCTTGTGGAATAATGGGTGGAGAGTATTGTTGAATAATCCCCAGAGAGTCACAATATTCAAATACTTTGGTGTCTTTGAATTCCGTACCACGATCGCTTCTAATTTTATTTAGTTTGCGACCCTGTTTATTCTGGATTCTATTAACAATAATCTTGAATTCACTGAGGGTTTCATTCTTGTGAGCCAAAAACGCTACCCAAGTGAATATGGTGTAATCATCTACCATAACCAAAGCATACTTCTTTCCAGCCACAGTAGGTTGTTGGATTGGGCCGAAGAGATCCATATGAATTTAATCAAGTGGGGCTTTAGTGAGAATATATCGAGATGATTTATGTGGAACTTTCGTTTGTTTACCCTTTTGACAGGCACCACATACACCTTCAATCTTAGCATTAATTTTGGGAATACCTCTAACAAGTTATTTGTTAATGATCTTAGTTAGAAGACGATAATTGATGTGACCAAAACGCTCATGCCAAAGATGTGTAGATTCCACCTTAGTCAAATTGCAACAATTACTAAACTGAGTATCCAACAGATAACAATTATTTTTGCCACGTGATCCTTGAAAATCACTTTTCCAGATTTGTCTACAATGCTACATCCATTAGCATGAAAGACAACCTTATGGCCTTTGTCACAGATTTGACTAACAGAAAGAAGATTAGCAGTCATACCTTTAACTTATACTACATCATGAATTTCAGGAACACCAGGTAATTTGATCGCCCCCTTCTTGCTTATGTAGCAGCCACTCGCATCACCGAATGTTACCGGACCACCATCAAAGTCGCTTATGTTGACAAACCACGAGAGATCTCCAGTTATATGCCTGCGGCTACATCCACTATCAAGAAACCATTAAAAGGGTGATGTTGATTTTAGAGCAAAAGCTCCCATACTAGCACTACTAACCCAATTGGGCTTTCTTGTTAGTCTTGTTTGTCTTTTAAGAGCAGACAGAAGTTCTATAGTATTCTTATGAAGATTGTGTGCAACATTTACTATTTTTCTAAAAGACAAACATACATGATGATAGTAATCACGAGAACCACAAAACATACATGTACCAACATCTTTATTCTTGTTCGAAGAATTCTGAGCACTTTCAGCCACAAAGCCTAAACCTTGTTTATCACCTGACATACGACAATTCTTCAATGAAAAATTAGAGGAGTTACTCAAATCCATTGAAAATGATTTTATAGGTTTCAAATCCTTAAGTTTTGAAATTTCTGCAACAAGATCATAGTTGATCCGGATTTGTTCATCCAACTTCTTTTGGAGATTAACAACCTCTTCAGAACATTCTCGAAGCTCAGAATTTTTTATATAATTCTCGCAATGAAGTCCATCAATTTTCCTTATCAAACGATGTTTTTCTAGACAAAGATTATTGATGATTTTTTTTAAGTTAGGATTCTCAACCATATCGATGGTTTCTAGAACACGCTCGAAGTTGAGTTTATCCATTTCTGGTGAAGCGTTTTTAGAGACAGAATCGTCCACACTCAGATCGCTACAAACACAGACTTATAAGGTCTTTAACGTGTTTGCCTGCTCTGATACCAATTGAGAAAGCGGGGGTACAAAACCCATACCCAACAATTCAATTGGAAATCTGAAAACAAACTCCAATATACTTTCAAGAGAATCAACTAGACAGTTAGACCCAATCTAGAGAAAAGTATATCAAAGAGTTTTGTATCTTTATATCTCAATTCAATCTGCAATTAACAAATAGAAATTTGCGAGTTTGATTGAACATAAGAGAAATAACTTGAACGGTACCAAAGACCAATGTTCAAGGATCAATCAATCTCAATCAACAACCAAAGGTTGGATTTCCCAATTGATCGATCCAACGCACAACCTGTGATATTTCAATTATATAAAAATATAATGCGGAAAAGAAATAACACAGACACCAGAATTTTGTTAACGAGGAAAACCGCAAATGCAGAAAAACCCCGGGACCTAGTCCATATTTGAACACCACACTATATTAAGCCGCTACAGACACTAGCCTACTAAAAATGAACTTCATACTGGACTGTAGTTGAACCCTAATCAATCTCACACTGATTCAAGGTACCGTTGCTCCTTATGTCTCTGATCCTAGCAGGATACTACACATTTGATTCCCTAAGATGATCTCACCCACAACCAAGAGTTGCTACGACCCAAAGTCGAAGACTTGATAAACAAATCTGTCTCGTACATAAAAGTCTATAGGAATAGATAAATCTGTCTCCCACATAAATACCTACAAGTTTTGTTCCGTCTTTTGATAAATCAAGGTGAATAGGAACCAATTGATATACCGTACTTATATTCCCGAAGAACAACCTAGAAATATCAATCACCTCACAATAATCTTAATCGTATAGTAGCGAAGCAAGATATTGTGGAATCACAAACTGTTTGAGCACTGCTCGGTCGAACTCGCATGTGTTGCTATCTCAAGCATGTTTGTCAATGTTAGTGATCAAAACTATAAGTCTTGATTTCTAGTATACTATGAGCTAAGTCTCGGACTAGGATAGAAAGTGTAGTTGTGCTCAAGACTCCATGGCGATCATTGATGAGTGCCAAACATTGCATATTTATACTCCTTTTTATTGGCATTTTACTCATCTTTTGCGCTTAGAAATCAGATATTATCCCAGATTCTGTGTTTTCCTTGTTTTCGAGAATAAATATTTGTATTAATTAACTTTGTGTTTTTAGGTAATAAATAAAGCTCGGAGAAACCGAGGAGCCCAAAGAGCGAAGAAGTGGAGTCGAGCATCTATGGAGCAGAAAGCCAAAGCTCAGCGCGCAACACGCTTGCAACCCAACAAGTAGCAACTCATCTACAAGACATGGGCCCGAGCTAGACCCGATCCGTGACCCGATCCGAGCCCGTCTCTTCCGAGACGTTGAGATTTCTTTCTCCCTCATCCAACGGTCGCCGCTTCCACGTGCATCAAAGATTGCTGCTCCGTGCAACACCGATCGCTCCAAAACCGCTTACCTCTATCAGCCGTTCGTATTTCGCTCTATTCATCCAACGCTCGGTGCGGCGTTCCCATCAAACTTTCTTTGCGCCTGCCTCACATCGAAATCCCCATACCCTATACCCCAGTCGAGCTAACCCTATTCTCCTTTTCACTTTCTCTTTCTTCTCTTTCTTCCTCCCTAGCTCTGCAACACCACCTCCATACCCTGCCAGAGCCTCACCGCCACCATCACCTTCCTGACACCAGCCAACAACTCCTCTAACTCCCTCACCGCAACCCTAGCTTCATTTGTCTCCATCCATAGCTTCTCACTTACCCTAGAAGCTAGGATTGAGACAATTGAAACTAGGGTTTTCACCCACAGTCGATGCAGAGCGAAGTGACAAGAGGAAAGCTCGATTCAGAGCCGAAGAGAGCATGGGTTTGCCTTCACTTTTTGATTTAATTTTTATTTTAATTGAATTAGGGTTAGGTATTTTGGGGGAAACTTTGCATGTATAAATAGGAGGAGTAGAGAGTGAAATTGGGCACGCCTGGATTAGCCAGTGCAGTCACTTTAGGTTTAATTTGTTATTTTTAGTTTTATTATGTTTTAATTTCATTCACTGGGGTGTTGATGAAACCCCTAGTTTCATGCTAATATGATCAATGTTTAAGTTGTTCTTGATGAGCTTACAATGTTTTAGGATTAATGCTTAGTCAATGAATCAAACAATTCTGTGATAAGGTGTACTGTAGAAAGACATCTTATACTAGGGAAGAGTTAGTGAAGTTAGCTAATCCCAAAAATCCACCTGAGGCCTTCAATAGAAGGTTCAAGGCACAATAAGAACTTGATTTGCCTTAGCTTAAGACTAGAGGGTTGATTCAATCACCCTAGTATTCTTTTTACAACCTCTCGCACTTTAGTTCGGTTCACCATTTATCTTTGTTATGTTTTAATTTAGTTCACAGGGGTGTTTTGAGGAAACCCCTGACCTTAATGTGAAGCATGTCTGTTTGGTTTGTTGCTTGTCATGTGCTAAAATGCTTAAGACTAGTAGTTAATTAAGGAGCTTACAAACCTGTGATGAGTGGTACTGTAAGAAGACCACTCATACTAGGGGTGAGTTAGCAACTTTAGTTAGTGAAAATCCAATTAAGACCTTCAAATGAAGGCACAAGATCATTATTCAACCTACATTGCCTGAGTAAGAGGTCGTGGGTGGAATCAACCACCCTTGTGCTTTTGCGCTTACCACACGCTTGCCTTAGTTTAGTGTCACAACCTTCAGCTAGTCGTTTCGACACAACAAAACCTCAATAGTATTGTTACATTCCCCCGAATTTAGTTTAAGCAAGCCTTGATCACAGATCGCTGACCACAAGTCCTTGTGGGATCGACCTGTATTTGCCACTGTCTTCATTGAAGACACCGTGCACTTGCGGTATTACATGTAGGTCAAAATATAAATACCTTTCGAGGCCTACCAAGTTTTTGGCGCCGCTGCCGGGGAACTGGTAGCGTGCTACTTGTTCATTAGAGCTTAACTTCACTGTTTTCAACCATAACCCTGTACATAATTGCTTTACCTCATATGTGCTGTCTTCATTTGCTCTGAATCATCTGTGAGTTTCATTTTTAGCCCTGTAATCTAAGCACCTTTTGTAGCTTGTGCTCTGTATCTGCATCACATGTTGTAGCTCTTGTAATTTCTCTCCTCTTAAGCTGTGCACCTTAGTGTGTCTTAATCTTTGCAAGTTGAGAACTGAAATTTCTCTCTTGAGTTACAGTGTGCTTGTTTTGGGTCAAACATAACCCAAGGAGCTTCAAAACCAAAGGAATTGCCTAAACCCAAAGTGTATACTGGAGGTATTGTATCCTAACTTTGCTTACTTGAGTGAATGCTTGGTAGCATGTGTGCCTTGAGCTATAACCCTTAGCATCTTGTGACCCTGTGAGCCTTGTGAGCATATTCTTAAGCCTGTATTGCTTTGCCTTGCTGAGCCCTGTATTGCTTTGCCTTGTGTGATCTGTACAACAAACCAACTACTGAGCTCAGAGTTTGACATCAACTCAACCTTTGATATCTGAGTGAGTTGATGTCACAAACTCAACTAAGCCAGTTGAGTACCTCATTCCTGCAAGCCCCTGTAGCTGCAGTTTGAGCTTACCCTGTATCACCTGTTGATAACTGCTCGAAGGCTTGCTGAGAGCTGGTGCCTGAGTTATATGTTAGCCAAACTTTGGCCTGATTTTTGAACTGAAGCTTGCTAGACACAGAATCAGTTAGACCTTGTTAACTCTGTCAACTTTGGCCTGATTTTTGAACTGAAGCTTGCTAGCCTTATTCTGTGAATACACCCTGAGCATGTTGTAAATGCTAGTTATATTTTTGTGCTGCTTAACTTGTGCATGCTGTGAAGTATTGATACCCTGCTAGTTTTTGCATTCTGTTGTGCTTCTGAGTTTGAGTAGCATTAGCAGTCATCTTGATTTTCAAAACAACACAACCCTGCACAATGCTGCACCATTGAGTGAGCACAACCTCTACCTGTGCACCATCCACAAAATTTTTGGATTCTTTGCCTGTGATGTGTCACATTCTTGTTGCTTGCTCAAGCCAGCTCTCCTTGCTCCATCTGATTTGTGCAAGACTAACCAGGCTGTGCACACAGCCAGTGACAGAGTTGCCAAAATCTGCACACAACAGACTCTGTGCCAAATGAGCTAGAACCATTGTCACTCAATCTGAGTCCAACCACTGGCCTGGCAATTTGCCTTCAACCCAACTGCTGGGCTGTCACAAACCTGGGCTGCTTAAGAGAACTTCAACTCTGGGCTTGCATTCCACTGATTCACAGCCCACAAATCTGGGCTGTCTCACTGCCAGAATCAAAAACCCAACCACTGGGCTACCTCACTTCACTTCTGGGCTGTGTTATATCAACCCACTTCTGGGCTTGCACAGAACCGAGCCCAACACCACACTCAATCTGGGCTGTGCACATCAGCTGAGCCCAATCATCTGGGCTGTACAAAGCCATTCTCAAACCCACATAACCAAAACTGAAACCCATCTATTCAGTTGGGCTTCATAACTTCAAAAAGCTATCTTGTGGGCTTGAATCTTGTTTTGGTGGGTCATTTTGAGTCTTTGCTTTCCTGTGTTGAGATTGTGTGTATGTTAACATGCTAGAAGCGCGTGCTAGGCTATGATTGTGTCTTTTAGAGACCAAACAAACCGATTAGTGAGAATCCGCCCGGACGAAATCGTTAGCATACCCAGTTCTTCAACAGAAAGCCCAATTCCATCAGAGAGCCCATCTGAATCAGAAACAATGGGTGAGGAACTTAACCAACCCCGTAGTCTCAAGGACTACATGTACCCAACTAGGGAAAGCCAGCCCTCTTGCATCATTCTGCCAGCTGATGCTTGTCAGTTTGAACTGAAAGCAAGCATCATTAATATGCTACCCGTGTTTAGAGGGGTCAATGCTGAGAACCCCTACCATCACGTGAGAGACTTTGAGGATATTTGTGGGACTCTGCGTTTTAACCAAATGACAGAGGAGTCCCTCAAATTGAGATTGTTTCCTTTTTCTCTGAAGGACAAAGCCAAGTCTTGGCTTCATGCCCTACAACCACAGTCCATTAGAACCTGGGATGACCTCACAAAGGAGTTTTTCAGGAAGTTTTTCCCAAACCATAAGACTGCGGCAATTCGCCAAAGTCTAAATGGTTTTGTGCAATTAGAAGACGAAACTCTAGCAAGGTACTTGGAGAGATTCAGTGAATTACTACTCCAATGTCCCCACCATGGTTTTGAAAAATGGAGACTCGTGCAAATCTTGTATGAAGGTCTAGATGTTAGAACCCGAACCACAGTCGAGGCAATGTGCAATGGTGTATTTATTGAGAAGAGTGCCGATGACGGTTGGTCTTTCTTATTCGAAATCGCTGAAAAGACTCAACAAATGGGAGTCCATCCGTGAACCAAAACGGACTACCCCTACAAACAATGTTCATAGAATCGAGTCGACTTTGAGGGAAGGGCAAAAATGGCTGCTATGGCCTGGAGAATAGAAGAACTTGAGTTGGAAAAGAAGGAAAAATCTAATGCCCCCACTCTCCGTGACCAAATTGATAGGGCCACTTGTGCCGCATGCCATAGTTCTCACCACTTAGTGGACAAAATGCCTGCACCTACATGCATTTCAAGAGTCCCAAACCGAGCAAGCCAATGCATTATACCATAGGCAAGAGAACAACCCTTATTCTCAAACCTACAACCCAGGGTGGAGGAATCACCCTAACTTCTCATGGTCCAAGGGACCTGTACAAGGGGGACCAACAAATAACAACCAAGGATACTCATATCCTAGAAACCCCCAAGTACAACCAACCACTCAGTACCCTGCAGAGAAAAAGACTAGCTTAGAAGACTGTGTCGGTCAGTTAACCCAACATCTTGCTGAACTTCGCAAAACCACCGACCAACATCTTGCTGAACATAGCAAAACTACCGACCAACGTTTCACAAGTCTAGAACTTAAGATGGGACAAATCTGTGATGCATTGAATGAGAGAGAGAAAGGAAAATTCCCTAGTCAACCCCTACAAAATCCAAAGAATGTGTTTCAAGCAGGCTCCTCCACCTGCAATGAAACTTCACATAGCCATGTGAATGCTGTCACCGCTCTCCGTAGCGGTAGAATTATTGAGAACCATGTAGGTGTACCACCGTCAAGCGAGTCTACATCGACTCCCCAAGACACACATCACCACAGATAACATCTACTGAAGAGAAAGAATCGGAGCCCATTGAGAAAACCAAAAGTTCTACCAATGTAGATGTTCCTGTGCCAAGTCATGTTCCTGTTGCTCCATTTCCACAACGGTTGGTGCAACGTATGGGGTACCCAATACAACGAGATGTTGGAATTGTTCAAAAGAGTTAACATAAACATTCCATTTCTCGAAGCAATTAGGCAAATACACGCCTATGCTAAGTTTCTCAAGGACCTATGCACACACAAGCGAAAGCTTCATGTGCATAAGCGTGCCTTCCTCACCGAGCAGTGAGCTCCATAATCCAAAACAAAACCCCACCTAAGTTCAAAGACCCGTAGTCCAACTATCTCTTGTACCATAGGTGATCATACAATCGAGAAAAGCTTTATTGGATTTAGGAGCTAGTGTGAACCTACCGCCATATTCTGTGTATGTGCAGTTAGGGCTTGGGAATTGCAACACACTCCCGTCACGCTACAATTAGCGGACGTATTTGTGAGAGTCCCTCGGGAATCGTTGAAGATGTGCTAATCAAGGTTGATAAATTTTATTTCCCTGTGGACTTCATTGTGTTGGATACCCAACCCGTGCAAAACCCCGAAAATCATATTCCCGTTATCTTAGGACGTCCCTTCTTGGCAACGTCAAACGCTATCATAAATTGTCGTAGCGGGATATTGAATTTGTCTTTTGGCAACATGACCGTAGAACTGAATGTCTTTCGTGTGAACCAACAACCCATAGAGTGTGATGATGATGAATTGCACGAGGTTAACATGATTGAGAGTCTCGATTCAAGACTCATTGCCCGACATTTTGTCATGGACCTCGTGCAAGCATGTTTAGACAATTTTGACTTAGATCTCTTCGGTTCGAGTACATTAGTGAGGTCCACTCTTTGCTAGAGTCTGTGCCACCCATGGATATTGCCAAATGGCGAATGCGGTGGAAACTCTTCCACTCTCTCGATACCACATCTGCCCCACCTCTTGACACACCACCTAAGCTTGATTTGAAACCTTTACCCGATACCTTGAAGTATGCATTCTTAGGTCCTTCGAGACTTTACCTGTGATTATTGCATCATGTTTAGACACGGAACAGGAAAGTCAACTTTTAGAAGTACTTAAAGAGCATAAAGGAGCCTTAGGTTGGACCATCTCCGATCTTAAGGTTATAAGTCCCACAATTTGCATGCATCACATAAACCTTGAGGAGAACACTAAACCATCTAGGGAAATGCAAAGGAGACTTAACCCCAACATGAGAGATGTTGTCAAGGGTGAGATTCTCAACCGCTTGACGCGGGTATCATTTACCCCGTCCCGATAGCCGCTGGGTCAGTCCTATTCGTGGTAGTACCCAAGAAATCTGTATTACCGTGTTCAAAACGAGATGAATGAGCTCCTTCCCACCCGTGTGACCACCGGGTGGCGAGTATGTATTGATTATAGAAAACTGAACACAGTAACCAAGAAAGACCATTTTCCCCTTCCCTTCATTGACCAAATGCTGGAAAGGTTAGCCAAACACAAGTACTACTGCTTCTTAGATGGCTATTCTGGCTACAACCAAATTCACATAGCACCCGAAGACCAACAAAAGACCACATTTACCTGTCCTTATGGAACATTTGCTTATCGTCGTATGCCTTTTGGGCTGTGCAATGCACCCGCTACCTTTCAACGTTGCATGATGAGCATCTTTTTCGACATGGTAGATAAGTTTCTTGAGATTTTTATGGATGATTTTTCTATGTTTGGGTCTTCATTTGATGAGTGTTTGCATCACCTCACATGTGTGCTAGTTAGGTGTAAGGAGAAGAGTTTGGTCTTGAATTGGGAAAAATGCCATTTTATGGTTCATTCAGGCATTGTTCTAGGGCATATTATCTCGGAAAAAGGCATAGAAGTAGACAAAGCCAAAGTAGATCTCATTCAACAGTTGCCTCAACCTCGTTCTGTGAGGGACATTAGATCATTTCTAGGCCATGCGGGTTTTTACCGCCGATTCATCAAAGACTTTAGTAAAATTTCACGACCTTTGTGCAATCTTCTTGCCAAAGATGTTGCATTTGTCTTTGATGATGCTTGTAAGGAAGCATGGGAGCAACTGAAGGCTCTCCTTACATCTGCCCCTATAGTCAGACCCCCGATTGGTCATTACCATTTGAGATTATGTGTGATGCGTCTGACTATGCTTTGTAGGAGCTGTTTTAGGCCAACGAGTAGACAAACTCCCTTATGTGATCTACTATGCTAGTAAAACACTTAATGATGCTCAATTGAATTATTCCACTACCGAGAAGGAGTTGCTAGTTGTTGTGTTTGCATTAGACAAGTTTAGATCTTATTTGATAGGGTCTAAGGTCATCATTTATTCTGATCATGCTGCATTGAGATATCTTTTGTCTAAAAAAGATGCTAAGGCTCGTCTAATTCGATGGATACTCTTGCTACAAGAGTTTGACCTCGAAATTCGAGATAAGAAAGGGTCAGAAAATGTTGTTGCCGATCATTTGTCTAGGTTGAATGTTGAATCGTCTGATGAGTCTGTGTTGATTAGGGAATCATTTCCTGATGAGCAATTGATGCTCGTGTCTGAGATGCCTTGGTTTGCTGATATTGTGAACTACCTTGCTACAGGTAGAATGCCCTTGCATTGGTCTAAACAAGACCGTTCCAAGTTCTTGGTCAAGTTAAACATTTCCTTTGGGATGACCCATATTTGTTTAAGTACGCAAGACCAAATCATTAGGAGATGTGTCCCCAATTCTTAACAAAGGGACGTCATCTCTTTCATCATGACCATGCGTGTGGAGGCCACTTTAGTGCCAAGAAAATGCTGCAAAGATCTTGCAAAGCGGTTTCTATTGGCCAACACTGTTTAAGGATTGCCATGCATTCTCGTGTTGCTTGTGACCGATGCCGAAACTAGAAGTATATCTAGGAGAAACATGATGCCCTTACAACCTATATTGATTGTTGAACTGTTTGATGTGTGGGGCATTGATTTCATGGGTCCATTTCCGAATTCTGAAGGTAAGTTGTACATCCTTGTAGCTGTCGATTATGTCTCTAAGTGGGTAGAGGCCATTGCATCCAAAACCAACGACCATAAAGTTGTTCTTTCTTTTCTTAAGGAGAACATTTTCTCCCGTTTTGGAACCCCGAGAGCGATAATCAGTGATAGAGGTAGTCATTTCTGCAATAGACCCTTCGAATCATTAGTGCGCAAGTATGGAATCACTCACAAGGTCGCAACACCTTACCATCCTCAAACCAGTGGCCAAGTGGAAGTGTCCAATAGGGAAATTAAGCATATTCTTGAGAAGACCGTCAATCCTTCTAGGAAAGATTGGTCTTTGCGCTTAAATGATGCTTTATGGGCCTATAGGACTGCATACAAGACTCCCATTGGGATGTCTCCTTACGTACTTGTGTACGGAAAAAGCATGTCATCTACCTCGTTGAGTTAGAACACCGTGCATACTGGGTCAAAAAGTTGAACTTTGATCTTGATAAGGCTTTACCCGTAGAAACTTCAACTCAATGAGTTAGAAGAATTGAGAAACGATGCATATGATAGTGCCAAAACGTACAAACATAGAATGAAGGTGTTTCACGACAAGCGCATTCTGCGCAAGTCTTTCACCCCAGGTCAAAAAGTTTTATTGTACAACACTAGGTTGCATTTGTTTCCAGGAAAGCTACGTTCCCGATGATCTGGACCATTCGTGGTACGTACCGTTTTCCCCCATGGAGCCGTAGAAGTTGAAAACCCAAAGAAACAAGAACATTTTCAAAGTCAATGGTCAAAGACCGAAAACCATTTCGAACATCTTCCACCGAAGTTGAGACCGTTGACTTGGAAGACCCCATCTATGTGGACCGATCTAGTTCACTCGTGTACATACTTATGGACTAAACATCCATCATCTTTCCCTTTTCTTTTTCTTTTTGCATAATTTTGATGTGTGCTAACCAACTTTTTTGTCTTGCGCTCGTGATTGTTTGCTTTCAAAGCATTCATCTTTCTATGGTTTAGCAACAACCTCTTGCATCCGGTAATCTCTTCCCTTTTCTCCTCTCAACATAGTTCTCATGGTATGTGAATGTTTAAATTCTTATTATCTGTTAACACATTAAGGACAATGTTTGATCTAGGTTTGGGGGTGTGATTTGCATATAGAGTTTTTAGTCTTTTTGTTTTACTTCTTGTTAAATTTAAAAAAAAAAAAAAAAAAAAAAATCGAAAAACTCAAAAATTTGCATAAAAACCTCCAACTTTTAGAGATTTTAGAGTCACTAGCATGCTTTTAGTTATGTTTACATAGAGAGTCTCGACCGAAATAACAAGAACTTGGAAGTACTGGAGAACGCAATCGGGTTCCTTAGTTGATTAGAGCGTTAAAGTCGGATTTAACCATACCGGAGGGCGAATTAGGTGCTGTTTAGATATTCGGTAGTAGAATTGTGATCAACCATAGTGGAGACTACCCATTTTACATCAAGCGAGGTACCGACCTTCACTCTTTGTGACTTTCTAGAAAAGCTTTTAGAGTGTGTGTCACCGTACGTCAATTCCGGGTAGAATGGTGAGCTACCCAACTTCGCACCACCTTCAAAAGACTACTTTTGTTCTCTTGAGTGCTAATTCCGTCAATCATGAGGGTGACGTCTAAAGAAGAAAATTCCTTCTAAATATCGATTTGCGCTTAGCATCACTCTCTCTCTCAATCGCCAGATCCATAGAAACACATCATCGTCAAGAAGCGGAGCAATATCGAATATTTGAAGAAAGTTGATATAGTCCAAGGTTTACATACAACAAAGAAAAGAGGATGAGAATTAATGAAGTTTGTAAAATCAAGACAATACAAGTTATGGAAATTGTGTGATATAGTCCTTCATCCATGGAGTTAGTAGTTTTATTGTTTTTATTTTCAATTAATGTATATAGTGAAGTTCTTATAAAAAAAAAAAAAAAAAAAAAAAAAAAAAAAAAAAAAAAAAAAAAAAAAAAATTGTAGTTTATTTTCTTAGTTTTGATACCACCATGGCTGGGTTGCACGGACGCGGACGCGGCGACGCGGACACGACAAGACACTGACGCGGACACGAGGCCAATATTGCAGCATCCCAGTGCATATTTTAGCGTCAGCGTCGGCGTCGGCGTCAGCGTCAGCGTCCCAGCGCGTCGGACGCGGACACGGCTCAAGAAATGAAACGTCCGTGCAACCCAGCACCATGGTAAAGAAGAAAATTCCAAGTAACAAGGAAATTGAGTAGAAAAGTTAAAAATTGTCAAGTTTTGTGAAGTTTAGAAGTTCGTCATCAACATTTGAAGACCGAAGACCGAAGAGTGAAGACGTTTCTATGGTTCTTATGAGAGAGTGATATTAATTGCCGATCGGGTGAAAAGGTAGTGAGTACTCCCACCCTTGCTAATGGTTGATTTCCTTTCTTAGAGATCATCAAAAAAGATTCTTTTTGTCCACACTTTTGTGGAGTCTCCAGATTTTATTTCGGAAGGTTATCCTTCTTACCTACAACGTGTGCAGATTTCTCTCTTTATTCCCGCCGCGCACACATGAGAGACTAAAAGCGATCTTTTGAGTGCAATTATCATAAAACCCTAATGGTGAGGCGAAGTCGAGGCTTATGATCACAATCGAATCCGAATTCTTTCATATGGTATGGTTACTTCTCGCTCAAAGACTTAAGGATGAGAATGCGTTCTTTAGTAGTTCTAACTTCTTGTTACTAGCCTCGCAAAACTCTATATACTCATAGCTCCTTGGATGCTTGAGACTCTTTTACACTCGAAGTTGGAGAAGGTTTTGTGGGTACACCTCTCGGTAAACCCTCACGAGACTACAACTCGTCCACTAGGGACACCTAGGGGTTTAAAGGCTTAGTGCATACGCTAAATGCATTCGAGAGACCTGCGACAGGGGTATAGTTAGGATTTCTTATTTTCTGTTTCACTTGAGGACAAGTAAAATTCAGGTTTGGGGGTATTTGATGAGTGCCAAACATTGCATATTTATACTCCTTTTTATTGGCATTTTACTCATCTTTTGCGCTTAGAAATCAGATATTATCCCAGATTCTGTGTTTTCCTTGTTTTCGAGAATAAATATTTGTATTAATTAACTTTGTGTTTTTAGGTAATAAATAAAGCTCGGAGAAACTGAGGAGCCCAAAGAGCGAAGAAGTGGAGTCGAGCATCTATGGAGCAGAAGCCAAAGCCCACGCGCAACGGTTGCAACCCAACAAGTAGCAACTCATCTACAAGACATGGGCTCGAGCTGGACCCGATCCGTGACCCGATCCGAGCCCGTCTCTTCCGAGACGTTGAGATTTCTTTCTCCCTCATCCAACGGTCGCTGCTTCCACGTGCATCAAAGATTGCTGCTCCCGTGCAACACCAGATCGCTCCAAAACCGCTTACCTCTATCAGCCGTTCAGATTTCGCTCCTATTCATCCAACGCTCGGTGCAGCGTTCCCATCAAACTTTGCTGCGCCTGCCTCACATCGAAATCCCCATACCCTATACCCCAGTCGAGCTAACCCTATTCTCCTTTTCACTTTCTCTTTCTTCTCTTTCTTCCTCCCTAGCTCTGCAACACCACCTCCATACCCTGCCAGAGCCTCACCGCCACCATCACCTTCCTGACACCAGCCAACAACTCCTCTAACTCCCTCACCGCCACCCTAGCTTCATTTGTCTCCATCCATAGCTTCTCACTTACCCTAGAAGCTAGGATTGAGACAATTGAAACTAGGGTTTTCACCCCCAGTCGATGCAGAGCGAAGTGACAAGAGGAAAGCTCGATTCAGAGCCGAAGAGAGCATGGGTTTGCCTTCACTTTTTGATTTAATTTTTATTTTAATTGAATTAGGGTTAGGTATTTTGGGGGAAACTTTGCATGTATAAATAGGAGGAGTAGAGAGTGAAATTGGGCACGCCTGGATTAGCCAGTGCAGTCACTTTAGGTTTAATTTGTTATTTTTAGTTTAATTATGTTTTAATTTCATTCACTGGGGTGTTGATGAAACCCCTAGTTTCATGCTAATATGATCAATGTTTAAGTTGTTCTTGATGAGCTTACAATGTTTTAGGATTAATGCTTAGTCAATGAATCAAACAATTCTGTGATAAGGTGTACTGTAGAAAGACATCTTATACTAGGGAAGAGTTAGTGAAGTTAGCTAATCCCAAAAATCCACCTGAGGCCTTCAATAGAAGGTTCAAGGCACAATAAGAACTTGATTTGCCTTAGCTTAAGACTAGAGGGTTGATTCAATCACCCTAGTATTCTTTTACAACCTCTGCACTTTAGTTCAGTGTCACCATTTATCTTTGTTATGTTTTAATTTAGTTCACAGGGGTGTTTTGAGGAAACCCCTGACCTTAATGTGAAGCATGTCTGTTTGGTTTGTTGCTTGTCATGTGCTAAAATGCTTAAGACTAGTAGTTAATTAAGGAGCTTACAAACCTGTGATGAGTGGTACTGTAAGAAGACCACTCATACTAGGGGTGAGTTAGCAACTTTAGTTAGTGAAAATCCAATTAAGACCTTCAAATGAAGGCACAAGATCATTATTCAACCTACATTGCCTGAGTAAGAGGTCGGGTGGTGGAATCAACCACCCTTGTGCTTTGCAGTTTACCACAGTTGCCTTAGTTTAGTGTCACAACCTTCAGCTAGTCGTTTCGACACAACAAAACCTCAATAGTATTGTTACATTCCCCTGAATTTAGTTTAAGCAAGCCTTGATCACAGATCAGCACCACAAGTCCTTGTGGGATCGACCCGTATTTGCCACTGTCTTCATTGAAGACACCGTGCACTTGCGGTATTACATGTAGGTCAAAATATAAATACCTTTCGAGGCCTACCAATCATCATACAAAGATGAATAACTACTCAAGGAACTTGTGGAACTTCATCGACTAAAAGGTATGTGGAGACTTGAACTTATCTATCACTCAAAAGTCTATCTACTTTATCTCCTATCTTGAGACAAAAGTCGTTTTTCTATATAGACTATGATTATACACATTTGTTATTTCGAGCCGAGTTTATCTCGCTTATTTATTTCTCGAAATATGTGTTGGTAAGCTTTCGCTTTGGCCAAGTTCATCTTTACTAGTGACGAAAGTCATGTTAAGTTTCAATCACTTGAAAATGGCTTTGACGAAAAATGGTTTGTGAATAACAACTATATAACATCCTCTAAGAATGTTTCAATGATTTAAATGAGAGTTTAGATTATATAACCATGGAAGGATATAAACATTGTGTGGTAACACATATGTTTGTAAGTCCTTATTCCTTGAACCAAAGTATGCGTACTTTGTCTGCTCGAATAAACCGAACCAAGTCCGCGTACCAAGTCCGTGTCTTTGCGGAAGTTCTCATCCCGAGAAATTCTGCTGGAATTTGTAACCTAAAAACAAACTTATTCGGGTACTTAAGTCCGCGTGCATTCGATACGTATTGATCTCTATACCTGGTAACTATTATTATAAAGGCGGAATTCAGAATAATAATAGACGAGAAACTTTAGAAAACAGACACAAGGAGCAATTCAAGAAAATATATTCTCTTAGATTATGAACAAGAAAACGATTACAATTCTCTCTTTGTTACGCTCACAATCTTCTCTAAACAGTGGATTAACCTTAAACTGTTTGCTAAGCTTGCACAAGTATTTGTCGTAAGCTTTCTCTAGGTTTTCTGTGCCTAGTATATGTCCTTAGCTATTAGCCAAAGCCATCTATTTATAGTCTTCATCGTACTCAGCCGATCAAGGACTTCTATTAGGAATCTATTTCTTAAACTAAGAGTATTGCCTAAAACAAAACTCTTCCCTAACTAGGAATTCTGCCTAAACAAGGATTCATGCCTAGAATAGGTTTCTTCCCTCAACTTAGCTTGAGATTAATTCAGTTCCCTAACGGAGTACGGATACACTTGTATCATGGGTCCCCCTTTTAAGAACTTGAACTCCTGTGAGAGTTAAAAATGAAGGTTAGGGAACTCGAGAGTCCCTTTTTCCTTGTTAAACCACTTAGCCTTGCTAGGAACTTGACCTTTACATCCAATTAGAAAAGCTTCTTTCTCTCCTTGTCGTGTTTTAGTCACTCTTCGCTCCAATATGCAGTCTTCCTTGAGTGGTTCCTCTTTATCAAACCATAAGTCTTCTACTCGTGGTAAGATCATAGTGTCGTCGCCGTCATCATCAAGTAATGGTGGTTCAAACAACTTCAAGTATTCGGCATTTATGACCGAGTACATTCCTAGATAAGGTGGCAGATCTAGACAAAAGGCATTGTCACCAATATGATCGAGAATACGAAATGGTCCATACCTCAATGGTTTCAACTTCTTACCTTCCCCCTTCAGTCGTTCCTTACCTAATTTTAACCATACCAAGTCACCAATACCAAAATTACAAGGTACAAGATGCTTGTCATGCTTTGCTTTGTATTTGGCTTGTGACTTCTTTAGTTGTGCTTCAACAAATCGCATGAATCGAGATATCTTCTCCAAGAACTTTTGTGCCTTTTGCCGTTCACTTCCTTCCTTTCCCCCCATTGAGGTGTCACTAGAAAATACTAGATCGAAAGGACTAGGTGGTAAGTAACCATAGCACGTCTCGAAAGGAGATTTCCCCAAAGAACTGTGAACTCGCTCTATTGAAAGCAAACTGTAGATACGGTAAACTCTCATACCAAGTTTTAGGATGCTTAGAATTATATCCCCTTAACATGTGAACCATAGTCCTATTGACCACTTCGTTTGTCCGTCGTTTGTGGATGAAAAGATGTACTCTTCTTCAACCTAGTGTCCATCATCTTCCATAAAGAATCCCAAAAGTGACTAAGGAATCGACTATCCCTATCGAAATAATCAAGTAGGTAAACCAAAATGCTTCCACACGTGCTCAAAGAAGAGCTTTGCTGCACCGGCTCCCGTTACCGTCTTTGTACATGGAATTAATGCAATCATCTTGTTGAATCGGTCGACCACAACGAGCAAGTAATCATGACCAGACTTGGTCTTCGGTAACCCACCAAGAAAATCCATAGAAATACTCTCCCAAGGCCTTGATGGTACCGGTAATGGTAGATATAACCCACGTTTTCTGTTGGAAGGTTTAGATGTGCTGCACAACTTACACCCTCTAACTAACTTAGCCACATCATCTTGCATCTTCGGCCAAAAGACATAACGCCGGAGGTTAAGTAGATTTTTATTCATCCCAAAGTGTCCAGCAACTCTGGAAGTGTGTGCCTCTCTCAACCACTGTAAACGATCTCCATCTTCTGGTATGCAAAGTAAATGACCTTTGTATAAAAATCCATCTCAGAGTTCATACTCGCTTTAAAACCACTATTTACACCTTCTAACACCTTCTTGAAGTCTTTGGTGGATGCGTATTATTCCGCATACTCTTGAGGGACAATTGGCTGAATTCTCATGGCCACCATTAATGCTCGAACTGGAGGTCGAGATAACATATCTGCCCGACTTGTTTGTTACTCCCTTATTGTACCTAATGAGAATATTGAAAGTCATCAAGTAAGACATCCACTTCATGTGCCGGGCTTGTTGTAGTTTCGTCTGTGCATGTAGATACTCCAACGGTTTGTGATCTGAATGTACCACTACTTCTTTACCTAAGAGATACACTCGCCAATGTTTGTTACAAAGCATAAAATTCTTTGTCATAAGGTGCGTAGTTCTTAATAGCACATGAGAACAATTCTGAATGGTACTCCACTGGTTTACCATCCTGTAACAATACTCCTCCCAATGCATAGTTAGAAGCGTCGGTCTCAACTTCAAAAGTACGCTGTAGGTTAGGCAATGCCAACACCGGTGCTTCGAAATCTTTCTTTTAGTAAGCTCGAAAAGCGTCTTCATGAGTTTGCTGCCATTCAAACTTTGCCTTAGCTCCCGTCAAACCATGTAATGGTCCTGCAATATTTGAAAAATGCCGGATAAACTTACGCAAGTAGGTGCAAGCCCCTAAGAAACTCCTGATTTCAGTTACAGTACTAGGTCTAGGCCACTTAGTGATCACTTCAACCTTCCTTGGATCAATCTTCCGTTGTCCACCCCCAACAATAAATCCGAGATACACTAACTCCTCCTTCCCAAACTCACACTTATTTACGTTCAACTTCGATTTAGCCTTCATGTAATACTTTAAACACCTTCTCAACGTGAACGAGATGCTCTTCCCAAGTTCTGCTGTATATTAGGATATCATCCAAGTAAACAATCACAAAATCTTCTATAAAAGGTCGTAACAAATCATTCATCAAAAGCATAGACGTCGCTGGAGCATTACACAAACCAAAAGGCATCACCAACCATTCGAACAAGCCTTGTTTGGTTTTGAAAGCAGTTTTCCATGTGTCTTCTTCTCGAACTCTCATCTGGTGATATCCGAATTTGAAATCTAACTTTGTAAAGACTCGAGCTTTTTCCAACTGATCCATCATGTCGTCTATCCTAGGTAAAGGGTAACAATTCTTGATTGTGATCTTGTTCAACGCTCTATAATCAATACAAATGCGCCAGCCTCCATCTTTCTTTGGAACCAACAACACCGCTGATCCACAAGGTGAAGCACTTGGCACTATCATTCCTAATTCTAAAAGTTCCTGGACTTGTTTCTTGATCTCATTAGATTCCTCTATGGTCGTGCGATAAATACCTACATTAGGAAGAGAACTCTCCCCGGTCAACATGATCTCATGCTCCACACTCCTCTTTGGCGGTAATCCCGTGACATCCGAAAATAAATCCTTGTACTTCAACTTCAACCTTTCTAGGTTATCTTCTTGTTGTGCGATCAAGGCTGCCAAACAAACTATACTCGGCTTATCCTCAAGAGAACGGATCACAAGGAGAATGAACTTTGTGCTAGCATTCACCAACCGCTTATCCTGAGTGGCTGTGATCAAACTTGCTCCCTCAAGAGGAGAATCAATAGCCCGAATCACAAAACTTTCTCCATCTTTGGTAAATGTGTACTTTTGTTCCCTCCTGTATAGAGTTGCATCTCTATCCCATAGGTAAGGACTACCTAGTACCACCTGACAAACATCCAAATGAACTACGTCGCATGTAACTTCGTCAATATATGACTCATCAAGAGCAAATTTGAACGTGCACTTTCTTGTGAAACTTGTAAGCCCCCTTCCTTTTGAAGCCATCCTAAAGGGTATGGTTTTGGATGTTGGAAAGTCTTCAAACCTAACTTCTGCACCAAAGAATTTGAAAGCAAATTCTTCTGACTTCCCGGGTCAATAACAACATCAACTAGTGAAGTTTTGACTTGCATCTTCACTGTGAAGAGTTGCTCCCTAAGATCATCTTTTGAAGGTCTTTCTTTTGCCCCTGTCATAAGAGAAAGCTTTGAATTGGGTTCCGTTAGTCCGTGGACTTCTTTTGGAGTTTGAGCGACTAGTGATGCTTTCTTGGCTTCTTTCCTCTGAAACCCTTTAGTCTTTAGATGAGGGTTCTTAACCCAGCACTTGTCGACAATGTGACCTGTTTGCTTGCAATGGGTGCAAGACAAACCTTCCTTGTAACTAGACTTACCTTCTTCTTTGCTCCTTTCACCTCCTTTCACAGTGGTACCTCCAGATTTCACCTTAGTATTCCCCTTTGAATCAGATTTCTTAAGCCTGCCCTCAATGGCATTAGCTTTTATACTTGCTTCGGAGATAGTATCCACCGAAAACATCTTCAACCCCTTCCTTATATACTCATGGAACCCGAAAATATATTTCATGTAGATAACATAATATCCCAAGTCTAAGTCCAAAATCATAGCTTGATTCTCGAAATTCGAAGTATATTCTTGTACGGTTTGGTTGTAAGTCTGCTTCAAGTTGTACCACTTGAACCATCTCTCCTCAAGGTAGACAACCGGATAAAACTGTTTCCTTACAACCTCCTTGAATCTTTTCCATGACAATACTCCTTTACCTAGGTTTTGTCTTTGATAAGCTTTCCACCAGGTTAGAGCATGCTTTAGTAGCTTCAATGCCGCGAAAGCAATCTTTTCCTTTGAACCATATTCAAAGAAAGAGAAATACGTCTCTAGACGTTCAATCCAATCATCTAATTTTTCTACATCGACACTCCCATCATAAAGTGGAATATCAACACGAAAATCAATTTTCTGATTCTTACCATGAGGTTTAGTAGATGTAGGACTTTTAAGAAACTCTTTCTCCTTTTCTTCATCATCATCTTCTTCCTATTCTTCTTCTTCTTCTGAATCGTCTTCTTCAGAATCATCTTTTTCCGAAACTTCAGGTGAAGGTGTAACCTTTTTCTTTGTCTTCTTCTTAGGTGTATGAGAACGAATACATTCACTCAATTCCTGAAGGGTAACTTGAATAGACTTCATGTCTGTCTGCAATGTAGCCACCTTTTCTTCCATAGTTTGTGGTTCGCCTTCCTTAGGATCACCATCTGACTTTGTCATCCTTGATCCCCTTGTTTTATTAACGTCTTCCAACTTCTCGAGTACCTCACCAAGATTTATGTATAGAGATCTAGTGAAAACCATAAACCACAGGGATTTACCCTAGAAACCAACCTTGCTCGTGATGCCAACTTGATACGTATTGATCTCTATACCCTGGTAACTATTATTATAAAAGCGGAATTCAGAATAATAATATACGAGAAACTTTAGAAAACAGAACACAAGTAGCAATTCGAAGAAAATATCTTCTCTTAGATTATGAACAAGAAAACGATTACAATTCTCTCTTTGTTACGCTCACAATCTTCTCTAAACAGTGGATTAACCTTAAACTGTTTGCTAAGCTTGCACAAGTATTTGTCGTAACCTTTCTCTAGGTTTTATGTGCCTAGTATATGTCCTTAGCTATTAGCCAAAGCCCTTTATTTATAGTCTTCATCGTACTCAGCCGATCAAGGACTTCTATTAGGAATCTATTTCCTAAACTAAGAGTATTGCCTAAAACAAAACTCTTCCCTAACTAGGAATTCTGCCTAAACAAGGATTCATGCCTAGAATAGGTTTCTTCCCTCAACTTAGCTTGAGGTTAATTCAGTTCCCTAAAGGAGTACGGATCCACCTGTATCAGTACCAGTCCGCGTACTTAAGTTGGTTATTTTCTAAGAACAATTATTTGTGAACTTAAACTTATATAAACTAAGGAATGCATAATTGCAAACCATGGCTATAAAGTTCATGAATCGATTCGAGTGAATCAAATCGTTTTTGTTTCAATTGTGTCTATTATAAAGATCTAAGCAATTGAACAACTCTCTAACTAGTTCATTTGAGTCATTGAACTAGTTATGGTAAAGAAGAATATGGTTGATATGAAAGTGCTCATATGGCTAACCATTTGGTTAACTACTGTTGAACCAACTAAATGTACATGTTTGGGTACGGTTACACAAACCTAAAAACGTGCATTTCATTTGTATGTAACAAGCTAAGTTTCGATCTAACGGTTGAAAGATATATCTTGAATCTAATCAGGTTTTCATCTAACGGTGAATATTGAATGCTTTGTTACCAAGGTAACTTAGATTGCAAACCCTGATTTGAAAGACTATATAAAGGAGAACTCTAGCAACTGGGAAACCTAATCCCCACACCTCCTGTGTGATACTAGTTGTATAAGCTAGAGTCGATTCTCCTTTAACCTTAGGTTTCTATCGTGACCCTGTAGGTTAACGACTTAAAGACCTGCGTATGGCAGATGAAGAAACATTTGATGAGTTTAATCACAAAGTGTCTGAAATTGTTAATGCATCTTTTGCATTGGGTAAGACTATTCCTGAAAAGGACATTGTGATGAAAATTCTCAGATCGTTGCCATCTAGATACGATTCTAAGAAGCATGACATCGTTGAAGGAAATAATCTTGCAACGCTGTCCAGAAATACTCTGGTTGGGAATCTAAAGATCTTTGATCATGAGCATACGTCCAAGTCTAGCAAGGATGTTGCTTTCAAAGCACTAAAGAACACTAAATTACTTGATAAAAGTAAAAGTGTTTACATCTCTGAAGATGATATTTCTGAGGCTGATTCATCAGATGAAGATCTTGAAAAGTCAGTCTCGTTGATCACAAGATAGTTTAGGGATCTTCTTTTGAAGAGAAGTAAACGGTTCTCCAGAGATAAATCCAAGGGGTTATTTAGTTTTGGTACATGCATTTTGTCCAAAGTTAGTGTTTGGTCTAACTTTTGTCCAACTTAGAGTTTGGTACTTGGAAATAACGTTGACCTGGGTTGACCGTCTTATATATTGACTTCTGTTAAAATTTTATTAAAAAAAACTATATAAATTGGAATTAATAAATAAATTTACTTTTACACCCTTATCATTCATTAACCCTAATTCTTTCAAAAGAAAGAAAGTCCAGTTCTTCCTTCCCCGAACCGGCAAACCCCATGGCCACACCAACATCACTTTCTTTCTCTCTATCATTACCAGAGCAACACCATCAGAATCACCTTCTCACTGTATCTGTTTTATTTTTATCGCCAACCAATCTTCTATTCCATCTCCAAACCCCAATATTCTTAAATGAGATGAAGTTTCTGCTATTATTAATGGATCAATTTAAAAGCAAGTAAATCATATGAATCAGACTCATAGTGAAGAATATGACTCACAGTGAAAAGTATAGATTGATGTTGAAAGAGTTTTGTTAAAAAGGGTAAGTGGGTTTTGATCGAAACACAATGAGTTATGATGAGAATCTGATTTTAACCAAAAATTGAAAAAATCAAAATCCAATTTTAGGGTTTTGGGGAAGAAAAGCTACAGTAGATAGATTTTTCATGGCTTGGAGGCAAACTAAAATTGTTGTTTAGTCTTTGTTTACTGATTGGTAATTGTCGTTTTTTTGAGTTGCAAATGAAGAAATTAATGGTGGTTGATAGGTGCAGGTTAATCTTTTGATTGATGAATGAATTGTTTTTTTTTTTTCTAAATTTAATTTTTCTGATGGTTGTGTTTCGATAGATTTAAGAAAGGTTTTGGTTGGAAGATGGTGGTGGTTGGGGTGGTGAAAGTCTGGTCGGCAGAAGAGAGAAGAAGGAAAAGCCGTGAAAGAAAGGGAGATGAAGAGTTGAGGTTAATTTTGAAGTGTGTAAAAAGTGTGTGTGAAGGGATAAAATAGTAAATGCCTAAATATTTAGATGATAATTTAATTAGAATTAAATTTAACAAAGTCAACAAAAGTCAGCGTTATTTCCAAGTACCAAACTCTAAGTTGGACAAATGTTAGACCAAACACTAACTTTGGACAAAATGTAAGTACCAAAAACCAAATAACCCAAATCCAAGTCATCAAATAAGCCACATAATCGTGTTCCTCCTAAAAATAGGGATAATTATGAAACTGATGACGAGGATATGCCTCAGTGCTTTAAGTGTAAAGGTTTTGGTCATTTTGCAAATGAGTGTCCAAATCGAAAGAAATACACTGGGAACAAAGGTCTTGCTGCAACTCTTGATGAAATGTATGACAATAATGATTCTAATGAAGATGAAAAATCAAGTGTTGCGCTTCTTTGTGAAAATATCAATTTTGATAACTGTAGCAATACATACATCAATCTTGATATTCTTTCAGAAGAAAACTCAACCAATCTGGAAGATAAAATTGACCTTTCTATTGGAAACTCTGTGTGTAATGTTTCAGGTTCGACTATGTGTCTAGCAGCTTGCACATCTCATATGCCTGAATTATATCCAAGATTGACGTGCTCATACTGTTCACTCAAAGGTCATGAACTATCAAAGTGTTACAAGTACAAACACAAATTGAGGCATGTCAACAAACTTCAACGAAAAGCAAATCGACTGGCAAACAAGCTTAAACTTGCTCAGAAGACCGCTGAGGTATGTAAGATTTTATCTTCGTCTAAGAAGTTAGTTTCCAAGGATAAAACAATACCATTAGAGAAGAAAGTATGGTCCAATCGTTTTGATAGACAAAGGTCTGTGGATTCCTCAAAAGAGGAACATGGTGGACAAATTGTTGTTCACCGCAACACAACTTGATTGTGTTGATTTGTAGATCTTGTCTCATGTGCCTGATCAAAAGATACAAGGTTGTGCACCTCTCAGGCTTTAGGAAAAGGTTGTTTTCTTCTTTTCTTAGTTTTGTTGTTTTTGTAATTCCCTGTCTATCAATAAAGGAGGGTTATTCTCAACAATTCTACTCTTTCTAGGGTTCAAAATTGTGCGTGCACGAACCTGTTAAAGGTTGTGTAACCTTACATTCCATTTTTCCTTCCTTGAAACTTCTTTTATCTTAAGACTACTTGTCGAGTTAAATTGTGATCTCCTCTCACAAACCCATACGTTTATGGATACTCCAAGCATCATGTCTTCTGATGGAAAGGATGTTGATATGATTGTCAAGCCATCAATCATGAAGGAAAAAGAGAAATCTCTGTTGCCTCCGACATTGAAAAGAAAAAGAAGGAATGTGAGGAAGCCAAGAGCCGTTCCTTCAAATTCTCGGAAGTTTTATGATGTTCTTGAAGTTTTGAAGGAGACACGAAAGGAGATTCAACAAATAAAGGCTTTTGTGTTTAAGACTCATGAGATTCAGACGGCCCTGGTTCGACATCAGTCAAGAAGGTTTATTGATATTAAATCCTATCTTCATGAACCTTATATCCCAATGGCTATTGACGACAAGGAGTTCGGGGACGATAAAGAATTCTTCAAAGGTCTTAACATCTACTAAATCTTCTGATGAGAATTTTATTTCTTGTTTTTTTTAGAAGAATAACTAAAGTTTGGAATAACCATTATTGTGATTACACATAGCTATGTCCAACGTTTTCATCTTCATGTTTTTAGGTTTATTTGTTTAAGTTCTAAAATTGTTTGGAAGATGATTTTTGTAGTATTAATCTTTAATGGTTTTATATATTGCAATATGTTATGGAATATGTGTGTTTGCGTCCGTGAACTATGATTGTCCCATACTTGTCAAAAGTTAAGTCTTTCATATGTCGATATGCATGTATTGATAAAAGAATGAATGAACTTTTGACATTACAAAAGTTTGATGCCTATTATGTCATTATGCAAATATTGATGCAAGATAGGATGGACTTTTGTTTACGAGGATTATGTCTATTGTATGTCATTGTACAAATAGTAATGGAAAATAAAATGAATCCTTGTTTATTCCGCAGTATTGATCTTCCCTGATCCATATTTTATGTATATACTGTGCGGCTCCGTAAGTTCTCTTATGTTAAGCATTTCCGATTAGATTATGAAAAGGCGAGGGTACTCAAATATACCTCATGATAAAACTTTTCCTACCTATAAGTCCTTTCTCCGAAAGTGATTGTCTATGGACTGAGTCGAGACAATACAACTAATCGGTTCACACTTCGTGTGATCGTCTATAGATACGAGATCGAGACAATACAACAACGAAGTATGTTTACTTGATAAAAAGGTTTGGACTTAACCAAACACAATAGAATTGCTTATCAAGTAAATATGAATTAACGTTTGTGTAATTTAATTTAATTATAATAAAACAATTATAATGCGGAAATATAAAGTAAATGACACAACAAGATTTTGTTAACGAGAAAACCGCAAATGCGAAAAACCCCGGGACCTTGTCAGTTGAATACTCTCCAGGATTAAGCCGCTACACAAAATTAAACCTAACTTCGTATAGTTGAGACCAAGCAACTAAACCTATAGTTCACCTAGTTCCGTATGTATTCCCACACCTCCGATCTATTAATAAGTCACGTACTTGGAATAATTCCTTTGGTTCGTTTTCCAAACAGTAAAGGAACAACAAATCTGTTTGGTATCAACTCTCTTCAACCAAGTGATGTGAGTTAGACAAAGGCTCTTCTGTTTATATTAACATAAAATCCTTCGTCAGGTTCTTAGATCTATCTTATTCTCAACTACCGAAGTAATTGTTAAGATTTTGCAATCAATACTTTTAATCACAAAGATTTGTATTGATGCCGATCTACACAAGTAATCGATCCAATCTACCACAAGGATAAATCGATTATAGTTGGATCCAAAGATTATGAACCCCAAATCAGAAATATTCAATATCTTTTTTGTCTTCAAATCTTCTTAGATCTTCAATAAACACTTGCACACAACAACTTGAATCTCTTGTGATCAATCACGCACAGAACGGAGTCTGTAAACAATAGATTATCTCAAGATCGTCTTTAATACTAACAACAGTCTAAAGACCCTTGTCGAAACTTCGATCTAGTTTGAGTGAATCTTATATCAGAAGAGAAGATTCTCAAGCATAAACAAACTTATCTCTAGTTTGAGTGAATCTCAAGATCTAGTTTAAGAGAAGATTCTCAAGCATAAACAAACTAGGTGCAATCAAAATTCAACCACCGTTAGTCAATCAAATCAATCGAAAACAAAAGATATACCGCAATTATCTAGTTTCCCACCAACGGTACTCGTAGAGCTTCTCAGTCCCAAAGAAGAATTTAAACTGAGCGGCCGTAAGAGATTTCGCCTAATTAGGTTACTCTCCTCTCCGAATAGGCGGCTACACCAGTAACAACACAACCGAGGAAGTTTGTTTTCACGAAGGATTACTTTGCAAGAAATGCAAACTTCAAGTATTTATAGACAAGGAAGTTTGGACACCAAGGAATTTCCAAAACCGAAAATATTCTCAAAGATATTCAATACATTCCAAATTCGGTTTTCATAATTCCTGGAAATGCTCTGTCCAAAATAATGCTCGAAAATCTCTCTGGAAAATCTCAACTAGTAAATGCACATTACTAATTCTTATTTTCCTAAAATAAAATTAACAACCTTAAATAAAAGATTCTTAACTTATTTATTTCGATCCTGGGATTTTCTTCCTGTAGCTATTAAGGAATAACTTTGAACAATAAAATATAAACATTATTGCACGTGTTCAAAGTATGCCGAAATCCTTACTTTGTAAGTCCTCTTTCATACTTACAACCTTGAAACAGATTTGCCACACTTCCAAACAAGTTTAGAATTGGTTCCTCTGACTTTCAAGAACTATGCGATTGATTAAGAAATACTCAATCACAAATCATGGGTTTCACGGTTCCACCAAAACAAGTTTCGGTTCTACCTCCATGTGAGTACTGTGCATAGTCACACTAGCTTCCCAAAATTCGGTTGACTAGATACTAGGATCGGTTCCCCACATATATATGATCGCGATCGTAAGCGTCAAAAATAATTTCACTTTCTTACTCACTAAATTTAAATGAAGTACAAGGTAAGGAAGAGTTCGTATCCACAGAGAGGCAATTGTTGTTATGCAATTTTCAGTTTCTAAGGTAACCAAGGGGGAATGTTTGTTGTTTTAGCGAAATACTAAAGTAAAAATAAAATAGAGCAAAGCAAATAGTTGGAATAATCAATAAGGAGAATATATTGGTCATGGGATAGTATCATTCACAAACATGTATTTTCATCAATGATTAGAATTGGTATTTTAATCTCGTATTTATTAAAAGTCCTAGGATACCTTGATCGCAAGTATAACCCGTTAATTCCCTGTTTTCATCACAACCACATTAAAAGATGCATATGTGAATTCTTCCTAGAAAGCAACCTAAAGTGTAAAAGCACAATTAAGTTTAACTCCCTAAAAGCAATAAGTTTTATGGAGTAAGACTAATCAATGCAAACGAATGTGTAAAAGCACTAAACGTTTTAACAAAAGTTATGATTCACTTGTGACTAGTAGGATATATCACTACAAGCACTACCACAATTATGCTACTTAGAATCAGGGATAAACAACTTTTTCGTATTGAAAACCCTAATATAGCTCTAGAGATGAACGCAAATCGGATTGATTCCGGACTCAACCTAACAAGTATTCAAATCTTATAACACTATTAATTGTGAATCACAAAAAATAAATTACTGAGACAAAACTAATTCATAGATTCAAAAACATGTTGAGAAATCAACTTTTATCCCATAACCAATAATATGTTTAGCTGCTCATAGCTATGGAGTTCATCATAAAAATAATAATTGAAAAGAAGAAGATGAAAAAAAGCAAACCCTAGAAGCGTAAACAAAACCCGGCTCTCCAAATTCCAAGAATAAGATATAAGATGTAGAAGACTTTCCCTTTTATAGCTTTTCTCAACTTCTAAAATTAGGTCTAGTCTTCAAAGTCCATTAGATGAAAATCCACCAAGCCCATAAGTGAGAGAAACCCATGTAGAAAATATGCCCAAAAGTGGTCATGGGAAATCGGTATTGTGGCCGGAACTTGGCGGAAAAGTCGTCGGAAAACGTCTCGGGTGGCCGGCAAAGTCCGCCGATCACCGGTCAACCGGTCAAAGCGGTCAACGATCCAACTCGGCGGGTCAACTCGGTCAAGCACCGAGTCAGCTGTCAGATAACTCAACTCAGAGTCAGGGTGGAGTCAGATGGAATTAGGTCTAACTGGTCTGACTGAGCTTGGCATGAGCCATTGCAATCTTGCACAGGCCATAAATTGTGGTGCACAATCATTGTGCATCACCGGTTCTAACACCCCCATTACGGACCAACTTCCACCAGTAATGTCTCAACCATCTCAAGCCACCGCTTCTCCGACAATTCCTCAAACCCATTTGCACATTAACCTCTTGACAACGAATCATCATCGATAAGCTCTCTCCATTGCTCTAGTATAGCTTAAATCATTCATTCAATGCTCCATTCTCGAGCCACCATCTCGATTTGAGCGCATCTTCATTATCATCCATCCCGATTCTACTCGGACCATATCCAAAGACTTTATAATTCGTTCCCCTTCAAACACTGAGACTTCCATTCACATTCGGTTTGCATTGCATCATTCACCTGCAATTGCTCCTTGCACCAGTTAACCACCAGCACCACTTGGAGCTGCACAAACTCAATTCTAACTTCAGCTCACAGCATCACTGCCATCACCAGTGCCCTACTCCATCAGAAACTCAACCATCTCAGCATTTCAGTTCAACCCCTATAATCTCATTCTGCCAAGACCACTGCCATTCATCTCCATCACCAGCTGCTGCAGTTCCAGTTCCCTGCATTTAAGCTCAAAACCAACAATTAAGCCGTTGCTAAGCCATGTCTAGCTGCCATCTATTGCTCTGTAATCATCTGTGGCTCAACACTTCTAGCACTTGCAACATCACAACCAACTACCATGCTCAGCTCCAATTCCTCTACCTGTAATCCTTCTCAGCACCACATGTGTTGCCTAGTTAACAATTCCAACAACTCTTTACTGCTATGCCTGCAATGCTCAAATACCACCAATTCACCAACAACTGCCGTTCAAATCAGTCACAACCCAAATCTTCATAGCTGCAACAGATCAAACCTTCTTCTTCTTTGAACATCTATCCATCCTTGATTCCAACACAAACCCATTTCATTCTTTGCTCAATTAATTTCTTCATAATTCATCCACCATTCTTGAGACAAACCCATGTTTATAAGTCTCAGATCCCGAGCTTGAATCTCAAAGAATTCTTCTCTTACTCTGCTTTGGGACTTCAAATGCGGGTTAAACCCATTTTCTAACTCCTCCATGTATCTTCTTCTCCACCAGCAACTCATATCTCCGATCTTCTCAACCATCTTTCATCATATAAAACCTGAATCGAACCCTAACTTCCTTAAATTCTCAGATTCTCCATCAAATCACCCAAAACCAGAATCAAATCGATTTACACTCAACACCCATTAAATCTCTTCCATTTCCTTTCCCTGAATCTCTCGATCTAATCCCTCTCAGCTGTTTCTCAAAATTTCTCATTCTATGAATATTTCCAGCCCTCACAAGAACAACAGCTGCTGAAGTGAATAAGAGAAAATCGATCTTCTCTGAATTTTAGGGCTCTGTAAGAAATGAAACTGGGTTTAGTGCTGACATAGGATAAGGGACACCCAGTTTACTCTGGGCACCTTAAAATAGATACAGGCCACTACGATGATAGCCCTTTATCCTCCATGCTATTCCAGATTACCTAATAACTCAAAAACACGCGTAAAGTACATAATTCACAAGAAAAATAGCAAAGAAAGCGTAACTACTAGATAGTAAATTAGGTGTTTTAGACACCTATCAGGTTCCCCCACACTTAGACTTTGCTAGTCCTCGAGCAAATCAAACAAAACAATTATAGAGAATACATACAACTCCGTGTCGTCGAGGCTACGGTCACTTTTAGCATAAATAACAAGCCTTTAAACCAATAGGTGTCCCTAATGGACGAGTTATAGTCTCGTGAGGGTTTACTAGAGATATACCCACAAAACCTACTTTTCCAACTTACTAGTTCTCCGTAATGATAGTATCCAACGCGCTAAGAAGACATAGAGATTCTGCACACTAGTCATAAGAAGTTAGACACATAAATGAACACAATCTCATTCTTAAAAGTTGAGAGAGAAATAACCATCCCTTCTCGAAAGAAATTCGGGTTCGGAGTGATCGAAAGTCTCGACTCTGCCTCACAAGAAAGGGTTTTATGAAATTGCTCTCAATAACAAACATCTTTTTATGGGTCACACATGTGTCCAGGTAGGAATGAAGAGAGAATCATGCGACACGTTAAATGGTAGGAAGGCATAACCCTCCGAATGTTTTGAAAACCCACATCTTTTATAATTTTGAAAACCCATTTTTCTGACGATCTCTTCGAAAGGAAATCAACCACTTAACTAAGGTGGGAATATGCTTACTTACCTTGTATCCGTTCGGCGTGCAGCTAGCACCACTCTCACAGCATCCATAGAAACGTCTTCGGTCTTCTATCGGTGTCTTCATCTTCGTCTTCGGTCTTCAACTCTTGATGATAACTCTTGAATTTCGTAGAATCTTGACAATATGATTCTTTCCTCAAATTCCTTGTTGCTTGAAACTTCATTATAGATATTCCTTCTTTCCCTTGGCTTTATTGAAAGAATACAAAACTAAAAACAAACTATACAAACCCAATAATTTTTTTTTTCTTTTTCTGTTTTTTTTTTCTTTTTTTTTTGAGACATAAAAATAAAACACATACAAAATAAAAACGAAATAACACAATAAAAATATTAACAAACCTAAAAATTTTCTCTTGTCTTTTTTTTTCTTATTTTTTTTCTAATTTTCGTTTTTTTTTTTAAATTTTTTTTAAAATTTTTTTTTTTTTTTTTTTTTTTGAGACAAGAGAAAAATAAAATACAAATAAAACAAAATAAAAACGTAAGTACAAAGGCCATGGTGTAAGTACTTTACCACTTGATTCTTCACAACTTGTGTGTCTTGATATCATAAACTTCTCGAACTCTCATCCTTGATAATTTTCACTCTTGTACAATAGTCTTCAACTTATAAAAATTCTGCTCCTTGTTTTGTTGCTTTACTTAAATCTGAAATCTGCTCAATTCTGTATCGTTGCTTGTAAACCTCGAACGTGTTCAACTTTCCTTCGAATTTGTGATGCTCCTCTTGTTGATGATGATGGTGTTTCTATGGACCTGTTGGTGTAGAGAGAGATAAGGTGGATGGTGCTAAATCTGCGAACAAGATTACAAGTGGTATGTAAGTTAGCAATTCTTCTAAAGATGTCACCATCATGGTTGATAAAAATAGCACTCAAGAGATCAAAATAGTGCTTCTATGGTGGGAAGTTTCTATTTATACATATAAGGACAGCTCACCATTCTGCCCGAATGTTTAGACATGTTCAAAGAATCAAGGTTGGTGCCTCATTATGTAACTTGAGTAGTCTCCACTATCAGGGGATCTACTTGCTCTAATACCGAATTTCTTCGCTCTTTGGCTCTCAAGTCTAAAAACACAAAATTAGTGTGTCACCTTATTTGCCAATAAAAGGTGTATAAATAACGCATGGTTAAATCCAACTTCGAATAATTTAGCTCTCAAACCTACAAGTAAGAAACCCTTCTCAACAGATCATGTTCTCTGCATGTCATCTCTAAGTTCAGTCACTATTGGAGATTCTCGATGTAATCTTAAATACAATCTGCTTCAACCATACAAGTGGTATGTAATATCACTCTCTGTAGAAACCATAGCAATCTTCGATGGTTGTTTGGATTTTTCTGATTAAACTACAATTTTTTTTTTTTTTTTTTGATTACAAAAGTCTATGTGCTTCTATGGTGGGATGTGTTTCTATGGGTCTTCTTTGATTGACACCATCTTTAGGCCACCCTTCTGCACTCGAGATCAAAAGTTACTGCGAAAGTTAGACACACACTCAAAAGCACAATGTATAATCACAATTCTACTACAGGTGGATGTAACAAAAGAGTTGAGTGATTTTTTTTTTTTTTTTTGAAAATAAAGGTAAAATAAAAGACCCAAACATTGTCCTCAATGTGTGTCTAGGAAAATCTAATACTATCTTTGAACAAGATTACTTTCCTTCGAATTTGTGATGCTCTGTATACTATGTGACTCTAAACTAACCATAAGTTGGAGTTTTCTTATTCACTATTTCACAAAAAAGTTGAAAATTTTGAAAAATTTACAAAGCAAATGCTTAACCACTCCCCACACTTAAACTTTACATTGTCCTCAATGTAATTGAATCGTCAAAGTAAGTCAAGGTGGGAAATCCTAACAAGAAATCAACAAAAAACAAGACAAGAAAAACTAAAAACAAGACAAGAAATAAATACAAGACAAGAAATACTCATCCTTTGGGTTGCCTCCCAATTAGCGCTTGGTTTAAAGTCGTCAGCTCGACTATCTCCTTGATTTCTACGACTCCTCCAGAGGGAGCACATCCACAAAGTTAACTCCTTCCACCACTTCGGAAGTGAAATTCTCATAATATGGTTTCAACCGGTGCCCATTAACTTTAAGTTCTTTCCCTGTAGCTATGCTACGAATTTCCACTGCACCATGAGAAAACACATTAGTAACAATAAAAGGTCCGATCCATCGTGACCTTAATTTACCCGGAAATAAATGCAAGCGAGAATTAAACAAAAGCACTTTACGCCCAGTGCAAAATTATTTCCTAGAAATCATGTTATCATGAAATGCTTTCGTCTTTTCTTTATAAATGCGCGAGCTTTCAAATGCATCATTGCGAAGCTCCTCTAGCTCTTGGAGTTGTAACTTCCTTTGCTTTCCAGCCCCATCCATCTCCATGTTGCATTGCTTAATAGCCCAAAACGCCTTATGCTTAATTTCCACGGGTAAATAACAAGGTTTACCATACACAAGCCTAAAAGAAGACATCCCAATAGGTGTTTTATATGCGGTTCTATATGCCCACAAAGCATCATTAAGTCGCATGCTCCAATCCTTCCTTGTTGGGTTCACCGTCTTTTCTAGAATAGATTTCACCTCCCGATTAGACACCTCGGCTTGTCCATTGGTTTGGGGATGATAAGGTGTTGCAATCTTGTGCGACACATTTTACTTCGTCAACAAGCTTTGTAAAATCTTATTTTTGAAGTGAGAACCCCCATCGCTAATTATGGCTCTTGGAATTCCAAACCTTGCAAAAATATGAGCTTGCACAAAATCTGAAACCACTTTAGAATCATTAGTTGGGGTGGCTTTAGCTTCTATCCATTTCGATACATAATCAACCGCAAGTAAGATATAAAAATTCCCATGGGAGTTGACAAAAGGCCCCATAAAATCGATACCCCATACATCAAAAACTTCAATAAATTGAATAAAAGTTTGTGGCATTTGATTTCGGACACCTAGATTGCCGGTTCTTTGGCACCTATCACAAGTTGTACAAAACATATGTGCATCCTTAAACAAAGTTGGCCAATAAAAACCACTTTCAAGTACCTTGTGAGCGGTTCTCTTACTCCCAAAATGTCCTCCGCAAGCATAAGAGTGACAAAAAGACAAGATAGAATTAAATTCAGATTCGGGAACGCACCTTCGTATTACTTGGTCACTACCATGTTTCCATAAGTATGGATCATCCCATATGTATTGGTTCCCTAACCTCTTAAGTTTGTCCCTCTCAGCACGAGACAAGTTCTTTGGGATTTGTTTAGAAACTAAGTAATTGACAATATCGGCATACCATGGTTCTCCAAAGGCAATTGAGAACAGTTGCTCATCCGGGAAACTTTCACGCAATGGGATAGTCTCCTTGTCCACAGCAAGTCGGCTCAAGTGATCCGCAACGGTGTTCTCAATCCCTTTCTTGTCTTTGATTTCAATATGAAACTCTTGCAAGAGTAAAATCCACCGTATGAGCCTCGGTTTCGCCTCTTTCTTTGTAAGCAAGTACTTAAGCGCCGCATGATCGAAAAGACAACAACTTTTGTACCAATTAGATAAGAGCGAAACTTTTCTAAAGCAAAAACAATGGCTAATAACTCTTTTTCAGTGGTTGTGTAGTTTTGTTGGGCCTCATTTAACGTTCTAGAAGCATAATAAATAGCATGAGGAAGCTTCCCCACACGTTGCCCAAGCACCGCACCAACCGCATAGTCACTTGCATCACACATGAGCTCAAAAGGCTTGCTCCAATCCGGTGGTTTAATGATAGGGGCTGAAATCAAAAGTTCTTTCAAACGATTGAATGCCACCATACATTTTTCATCAAAGTTAAAAACCACATCTTTTTGCAATAAGTTACAAAGTGGTGATGCTATCTTGGAAAAGTCCTTGATGAATCTACGATAGAAACCTGCATGACCAAGAAAAGAACGTATCTCCCTCACCGTAGTGGGAGGGGTTAGAATCACGAATAAGGTATATCTTAGATTTATCAACTTCCAAGACTTTAGAAGATATTATATGGCCTAAAACTATGCCATGAGTTACCATGAAATGGCACTTCTCCCAATTTAGCACAAGATTCGTTTCAACACATCGTTCAAGGATTAGAGACAAATTGTTCAAGCAAAGGTCAAATGAATCACCAAAGACACTAAAGTCATCCATGAACACTTCGATTATGTTTTCAACATATTCCGAAAAGATACTTACCATACACCTTTGAAAAGTAGCTGGAGCATTGCATAAGCCAAAAGGCATCCTTCTATAAGCAAAAGTATCGAAAGGACAAGTGAAAGTGGTTTTCTCTTGGTCCTCCGGTGCTATCACAATCTGATTATAACTTGAATAGCCATCAAGAAAGCAATAATAAGAGTGTCCAGCTAAACGTTCAAGCATTTGATCAATAAAAGGTAATGGAAAATGATCTTTTCTAGTAGTGGCATTCAATTTTCTATAATCAATACAAACCCTCCAACCGGTTTGCACACGAGTTGGGACAAGCTCATTCTTATCATTCTCCACCACTGTCACACTGATTTCTTTGGTACTACTTGTACTAGGGCTTACCCACTTACTATCGGATATGGGGTAGATAACACCCACTTCCAAAAGCTTGAGTATCTCCTTTTTCACAACCTCCATCATGGGAGGATTCAAACGACGTTGCGCTTCCCTTATAGGCTTTGCATTATCCTCCAAACGAATTTTGTGCATACAAACGGCAGGGCTTATACCCTTGATATCGGCGATTGTCCATCCTATGACCGTCTTGTACTTCCTTAGTACCCTTAGAAGTTTTTGCTCCTGTAAATCATTAAGCTCATTAGAAACAATCACAGGTAACTCTTCATTATCACCCAAGTACAAGTACTTTAGGTGGTCGGGAAGAGGTTTCAATTCTAACTTTGGAGATTTAACAATTGAAGGTACAAGCTTTTCATCACTTTGCATGGTAAAGAAATAAAAGAGATATTATGAGTTTCCGGGCATCCTTGTAGTGAATTAAGATCACCAAGGGCTTCCTTGACTTCATTACCACACTCTACACCATTATCCATGGATGTAGTTAACACGGTTTCCAAAGCATCATCACCGTTTAATTCAAACATTTGTTGTGCCAATGTATCCATAACATCAATGGAGAAACAAGAGTGGACATCACTAGGATATCTCATCGTCTCGAAAATGTTGAAACGTATTGTTTCTCCATCAAACTCCATGGTCAACGTCCCCTTATCCACATCAATTATGGTTTTCGCCGTTTTCATGAAGGGACGCCCAAGTAGCAATGGAAGAGACGAGTCCGGTGAACCTTCATCCATCTCTAACACACAAAAGTCAATTTGGAAATACAAGTTGATTAACCCGCACAAGAACATCCTCAACAATACCCATTGGGTAGACATTAGAGCGATCGGCTAATTGCAATACAATTTCAGCCTTTTAAGAGGACCAAGATCAAGTGAATTATACATTGGCGCAAGCATAACATTAACGGATGCACCTAAATCCAACATAGCTTTATTAAATGTTGTGTTACCAATTGTGACGGGAATGTCAAAACTACCGGGATCCTTGCACTTAAGCGGGAGTTTGTGTTGTAAGATTGCCGAAGCATTCTCCCCCACACTAAGCACTACATTACCTTTGAGCCTTTGTTTGTTGGTACACAAGTCCTTCAACACCTTTGCATACTTTGGAACTTGCTTGATAGCATCAATGAGTGGTATGTTCACATGGATCTTCTTTAGAACGTCTAAAATCTCCTTTTCTAGTTCCGCCTTCTTAGAACTTGCAAATCTGCGAGGAAAAGGTAAAGGAGGAACATAAGTAGAAACCGGAGTTTTAGAGTTAGGAATAGGTACCTCAGAAGTTTGGGGAGAATCCTCATTATTCTCCTCCAAAACAGGTTCCTTTGGTGTTTCCACCTTGCCCGAATCAGTAATTTCGGGTTGCACAAGTTGTGTACCACTTCTCAACGTAATAGCATTGACACCCTCTTTTGGGTTGATAGGTTGAGAAGGGAGTTTCCCACTATTTTGTGCCTTCAATTGGTTCAATTCAATAGCCATGGATCCCATTTGTGTTTGCAACTCCTTGATAGCACTCTTGGTTTCTTGTTGACTCTCTTTAAACATGGTAGAAATACCTTGCATCATTGTTTGAAGCTTTGAGTCAATATCGGAACCTTGATTTTGCATTGATTGTTGTGCTTGTGGTTCTTTGAAATTGTTGTCTCATTTGGAATTGTTGTTGTTGAGTTGAAATCCACTTGAAAAGTTGAAGGTAGGTTGTTGAACCGCTCCTTGCTTGTTGGCATAGCTAAAATTGGGGTGATCTCTCCATCCCGGATTGTAAGTGTTTGAGTAGGGATCATACCGTCTTTGTTGATTTGGAAAGATCGCATTAGCTTGCTCGTCCTCATAAGTTTGAGAGGAACTAGGTATCACCGCGGCTGCAACTTGTTGCATCATTGCCGACATGTTCCCCATTTGTTGACGAAGTTCCTCCACCTCGCTCACTTCATTCACCCTTCTTAGAATCACATCCGAACCACGACTCAAGAATTGTTGTGAGTTCGCTGCCATATTTTCAATTAACTCTCTAGCTTGTGCCACCGTCTTGCTAACTAGTGCACCACCACCCGCAGCGTCAATAAGATTCCTATCACTTGATTGGAGTCCTTCATAGAAGTATTGGATGATCATAGCATCACTGAATTGGTGGTGAGGACAGCTTGCAACCAATCTCTTGTATCGTTCCCAACATTCATATAAGGATTCTCCCACGTTTTGCTTCATCCCACAAATTTCTTTGCGAATTTGAGTAGCCTTTGATGCAGGAAAATATCTCTCCAAAAAGAGTTTCTTCAACCCATTCCATGTTGTGACACTTCCAGGAGGTAAATAGTACAACCAATCCTTAGCACTATCCATTAAAGAGAAACGGAAAACTTTCAACATTGCACCATCCGCATCAACATTCGCTGGAAACATAGCCATGACAATGGTGTGGAAGTCCATAAGATGTTTGTTTGGGTCTTCATTCACCATGCCATGGAATTTTGGTAATTCTCTAAGCAACCCCGGATTTATCTCAAAAGTAGAGTTCGTTTGGATACACCCCTGTTGTGTATCAAGCCTATGAGAAGCCAAGTCCTTGAGTGAACGATTTGCATCACCCATTGTTTCTTCTTATTCAACTTGTGGTTCGTCTACGATTGGAACCTCTTGTTCTCCTTCTATTTGTACTTCTCCTTCCACTTTTAACTCTAGATTTTCTGTTGCGTCTTGACTTGGTTGGAGTATTGTGCCTCTTCGAGTAGCTATCCCGCACCTTGGATAATTCCAATCTTTAGAAGCCAGGGATTAGGTACCTGAAAACAATTCTCCCAAACAAGTGAGAAACAAGACAAGAACCGAAAAGCAAAGATAAAAGCAGAAATTGTAAAAAGAAACTAAAAACTTAATAACAAGCCGTATGCCTCCACGGCAGCGGCGCCAAAATTTGATCGGTTGTCAGCCGTGCAAATATAATTTCACTTTCTTACTCACTAAATTTAAATGAAGTACAAGGTAAGGAAGAGTTCGTATCCACAGAGAGGCAATTGTTGTTATGCAATTTTCAGTTTCTAAGGTAACCAAGGGGGAATGTTTGTTGTTTTAGAGAAATACTAAATTAAAAATAAAATAGAGCAAAGAAAATAGTTGGAATAATCAATAAGGAGAAGATATTGGTCATGGGATAGTATCATTCACAAACATGTATTTTCATCAATGATTAGAATTGGTATTTTAATCTCGTATTTATTAAAAGTCCTAGGATACCTTGATCGCAAGTATAACCCATTAATTCCCTGTTTTCATCACAACCACATTAAAAGATGCATATGTGAATTCTTCCTAGAAAGCAACCTAAAGTGTAAAAGCACAATTAAGTTTAACTCTCTAAAAGCAATAAGTATTATGGAGTAAGACTAATCAATGCAAACAAATGTGTAAAAGCACTAAACGTTTTAACAAAAGTTATGATTCACTTGTGACTAGTAGGATATATCACTACAAGCACTACCCACAATTATGCTACTTAGAATCAGGGATAAACAACTTTTTCGTATTGAAAACCCTAATATAGCTCTAGAGATGAACGCAAATCGGATTGATTCCGGACTCAACCTAACAAGTATTCAAATCTTATAACACTATTAATTGTGAATCACAAACAATAAATTACTGAGACAAAACTAATTCATAGATTCAAAAACATGTTGAGAAATCAACTTTTATCCCATAACCAATAATATGTTTAGCTACTCATAGCTATGGAGTTCATCATAAAAATAATAATTGAAAAGAAGAAGATGAACAAAATCAAACCCTAGAAGCGTAAACAAAACCCGGCTCTCCAAAATTCCATGAATAAGATATAAGATGTAGAAGACTTTCCCTTTTATAGCTTTTCTCAACTTCTAAAATTAGGTCTAGTCTTCAAAGTCCATTAGATGAAAATCCACCAAGCCCATAAGTGAGAGAAACCCATGTAGAAAATATGCCCCAAAAGTGGTCGCCAGAAATCTGGTATTGTGGCCGGAACTTGGCCGGAAAAGTCGTCGGAAAACGTCTCAGGTGACCGGCAAAGTCCGCCCGGTCACCGGTCAACCGGGTCAAAACGGTCAACGATCCAACTCGGCGGGTCAACTCGGTCAAGCACCGAGTCAGCTGTCAGATAACTCAACTCAGAGTCAGACCTGAGTCAGGGTGGAGTCAGATGGAATCAGGTCTAACTGGTCTGACTGAGCTTGGCATGAGCCATTGCAATCTTGCACAGGCCATAAATTGTGGTGCACAATCATTGTGCATCACCAGTTCTAGCACCCCCATTGTAGACCAACTTCCCTGTAATGTCTCAACCATCTCAAGCCACTGCTCCAGCTTAATTCCTCAAACCCATTTGCACATTAACCTCCTCGGCAACGAATCATCATCAGTAAGCTCTCTCCATTGCTCTAGTATAACTTCTGTCATTCATTCAATGCTCCATTCTCAGGACACCATACTGATTTGAGCTGCATCTTCATTATCATCCATCCCAGTTCTACTCAGCACCATATCCAGCAGCTTTATAATCCGTTCCTGCTACAGCACAGACTTCCATTCATAGCTCAGTTTGCATTGCATCATTCACCTGCAATTGCTCCTTGCACCAGTTAACCACCAGCACCACTTGGAGCTGCACAAACTCAATTCTAACTTCAGCTCACAGCATCACTGCCATCACCAGTGCCCTACTCCACCAAAAACTCAACCATCTCAGCATTTCAGTTCAACCCCTATAATCTCATTCTGTCAAGACCACTGCCATTCATCTCCATTACCAGCTGCTGCAGTTCCAGTTCCCTGCATTTAAGCTCAAAACCAACAATTAAGCCGTTGCCAAGCCATGTCTAGCTGCCATATATTGCTCTGTAATCATCTGTGGCTCAACACTTATAGCACTTGCAACATCACAACGAGCTGCCATGCTCAGCTCCAATTCCTCTACCTGTAATCCTTCTCGAGCACCACATGTGTTGCCTAGTTAACAATTCCAACAACTCTTTACTGCTATGCCTGCAATGCTCAAATACCACCAATTCACCAACATCTGCCGTTCAAATTAGTCACAACCCAAATCTTCATAGATGCAACAGATCAAACCTTCTTCTTCTTTGAACATCTATCCAGCCTTGATTCCAACACAAACCCATTTCATTCTTTGCTCAATTAATTTCTTCATAATTCATCCACCATTTACTGAGACAAACCCATGTTTATAAGTCTGCATCTGAGCTTGAATCTCAGCAATTCTTCTCTTACTCTGCTGGGACTTCAAATTTGGGTTAAACCCATTTTCTAACTCCTCCATGTATCTTCTTCTCCACCAGCAACTCATCTCTCCGATCTGCTCAACCATCTTTCATCATATAAAACCTGAATCGAACCCTAACTTCCTTAAATTCTCAGATTCTCCATCAAATCACCCAAAACCAGAATCAAATCGATTTACACTCAACACCCATTAAATCTCTTCCATTTCCTTTCCCTGAATCTCTCGATCTAATCTCTCTCAGCTGTTTCTCAAAATTTCTCATTCTCTGAATATTTCCAGCCCTCACAAGAACAGCAGCCGCTGAAATGAATAAGAGAAAATCGATCTTCTCTGAATTTTAGGGCTCTGTAAGAAATGAAACTGGGTTTAGTGCCCCAGCATAGGATAAGGGACACCCAGTTTACTCTGGGCACCTTAAAATAGATACAGGCCACCACGGTGATAGCCCTTTATCCTACGTGCGATTCCAGATTACCTAATAACTCAAAAACACGCGTAAAGTACATAATTCACAAGAAAAATAGCAAAGAAAGTGTAACTACTAGATAGTAAATTAGGTGTTTTAGACACCTATCAATATATGGTATCTAATTTATATGTGTTGCACATGTCCATAGGATTGGTTCCCCTTTACCTAAAAACGTGTTTCACATGTTCATAGGATCGGTTCCCCTTTCGGCTATAAACTTTACTGCACCTCATACAAGGATCGATTCCCCTTTGTGATGTGTTGCACCTCTTCATAGGATCAGTTCCCCTTTACCCAGATTTGGCTAAACACAAAAACACAAACTCGATCATACCATCTCAGGTGATTACTTAAGATCGGTTTCACTAATAAAAGTCATACCAATACATAAGTCAGGCCTTTGTGAATAGTTTTACCAAGAACACGAACAAGTAATGAGCGGTTATACTAGGAAGTTTATGAACAATCCCAATAACGTCTGGCGATTTCCTTTTCGATTCATAAACAAGTTTATGAACTTACTTCCTTAAAACACATGTAAAACATTGTTTCCTAAGATGAAATCCTCACCTCATACCCATACATAATCACAATAGCATTTAAACGATTATGTCGATGTCTTATCTACAAAGTTTAATGGTTAAGCAATAAACTTCATATTTTATTCCTTAATACTATGCATATCTAGAGTGTTCATGCTTCGCAGTTTCGTTTTCAATATGCACGACTTGAAAGATACGTTAGGGAATGAAACAGTTCAAGTCAAATATCACTAACCTCAAGTGGAAGGATGATGTTGTCGTTGTAGCTTCTTACTTTTTCACTTCTTCAAGTCTTCGCAATACTTGTAATGTCTCATATCCCAATACTTTCAACCTAACCTATACGAAGTTAACTCTAGTACATAATCAAGCGACTCTTAAAATGAGTTTTGATTCACTAAAATATGACAACCAAACTTGACATACTAATGCTTGGTGGGTTCAACCGAGCTATGGTCTAACAATATCCCCCTTTGTCAATTTTAGTGACAAAAATCTTACAATCACATGGATAAACAAATTACAAGAATTCATTACACATACGCTTGATTCCCGAATTCAACAGCACCATAACCTGCATTCTTTCAATCCTTCAATGCCGCTGTTGAAATTATGATAACAAAGAATATTACTCCCCCTAAAGGTAAGATAGGTAGATTTCATCAATCCGCACGTCTTTGTTATACCAATCAATATGATATGCTACTCCCCCTTAGTCTATGCTTTCACTCTTTCGTTAGATAAACGTTTAAGCACCAATGTTCTTTTCCTTAGTGATACCAATCAATATAAAATCAATACCAGTATCACTTGTTTACTCCATATATTTCTCCCCCTTTTTGTCACAAAATGACAAAGAAACGAAAAAGAAAGGACAACACGAAAAGAATCTTACAAATCTCAAAATAGACTTGCAAACCTATAGAGTTAATCACGAGGGTTCCACAAACCATTTTTGATTATCAATATCAAAACCAAAACTACAAAGTAATTTGTTTTGATATGTTATCAAGGAAACAATTGACCGAAGCAATTTTCCCAATTTAGTTTAGCAAACCAAAAAAACAACTAAGTACCTTAGTTCCTTTGCTAAACCGATTGTACAAATACAATCGCTTCATTCGATAAGACCAAAATAAAGATAACTCTATTTTTCTCATCAGGTTCTAATTATCCATATAACTTAGACCTTTCACTTTTAAACAAGACAAGTACTAGGTTAGTTTACTATCATTTCTTGTTAAGGCATTCAATTAGACTTGAATAACCGAAACCTCCACTTTGATAAGTCTAACTAAGAAAACCTTAGTTTCTCTTATCCGGAATCGAATTGGACTAAATAACTCATCCCGTAAACCTTTTCTTTCGTTAAGCCATAAATAATTCATACAAATCAAAGTAAATCAACTTGCATAATTATTCACCTCAACCGGAAGCAATTGAAACAACATAGACATTAAATCACCACAATTGCACCGAAATTTTGTAAGGCTAAACAATTGATACCACACAATAAAGCAAGATAACAATAGTTTTTCTTAACCGAAACCAATTGAATCACACACACATCCATACATACATCATGGAATAAAACATCAATTGTAACGAAATTTTGTTAAGCAAAAGCAAAATATATATGAAATAAAATCAGGCTTTTCTTAAACAGGAAAACAATTAACTAACAACATTGTTACCTCAAATTCCGCATCCACTTCTCTAATATGTTTGCATCTTCTTCCAGGGAGAATCGATATCGAAATATCATTATGTTGTCATCCTTATGCAAAACAAAACCAAAAACAACCAACCTTTACCAGAGAAAGGTTGAAAACCGGTTTTTAACTATTGCAAGCAAAAGTTGAAAACCGTCGAAACACATATGCTTTTATGATAAACCAAAACCGATTCAACATATTGTGACTTTTTCACATATTGTTTCTACCAGAACCCCTCATGATCCTTTGATAAAGCCTACCAACATGGGCTAGAACTTAATCCTGCTAAATCAAAAAGTCACCCAAACCATAAGGGTTCACAATATTATGAGATCGAATATCAAGGTAATAAAACCGAAATCAAACATCCCATAAACATCCATAGCAATAATAAAGAATTCAAGCATAGGCTATGTAAGTCAAAAACCATCACAATAAAATTATAAATCAAATAATTTTATTCATAATAGTTTCATTTATAATAGACCTAATACAATCATTGAAAGAAATAAAAAATTGATGTCTATTTTTCTTGAACAAGAGTTTAAAATCATTCATCCTTACATTTCAAGATTGGTAGAGTGAAAACTAATCATTTGAAGATCACGAAAATCTCTATTAGATGCCCAACAAACAACATGGAAAATAATTTCCTTTCGGGCAACATAAATTAATTCCTTCAGAAGTTCCTTTCTTCCTATCAGTTCAAGTACTCCTTCACACAGTCTTGTAGACTTTACATCAGTATGTGATGGCATGATCTGATAAGAGCACAAATCAGAACAGATTTCAAATCTTCCTTTATTAGAGGAATCCAAAACGCTTTCCACTTCTTGGATACAGTATTCTCCCACAAATTCACTGTATGATCTCTTATTCTCACTGAAAAAGGATTATATGAATTTTTATAGTTAATAGATCATGAAATCTACAAGTGTATATCAAATCAGATATAACATTCTTTAGGTCTTTCATTATTGAAAATCATGAAAATTCGAATAAGAATTCAATTCTTATAAGGTTTTAACCTCTTATAAAAAGAAACTTTTTATACAAATATTTTCGGTAATCCTTCTCAAAAGGAAATAACTGGAATTACCAATTTTAAACAAATCTCTACAACACTGAAATGCTTGGGTACAGAGAAATTTGTTCTTAAGAAACAGTGCATTATTTTTGAATGTTCATCCTTTTCCACATCTTGAGATATGATAAGTCATCATAACCAAGGCATGGTTCAGAGTCTGTACCTTTAAAAGGGTGAGAGCCAAACCTTGCTTTTTTAAAAACATTTCTCTTATGATCATTTCTAAACGATTTTGGTATGTACTGGGTAGACCAGGAATCGGTATCATAGTCCTTTACTCTGTTCATTAAGAGTCGAGGAATAAGGTTTATTTTTCCCAGCTCTCTTGAAACAAAACGGAGAGCATTTTGCATTTTACGAATCTTGCACATCTTCTGAACATGTTGTTTACTACACCAAAACAGCCAATTTGGAACGAATATACGCGTTGCAATGAATTTAACCAACGCCTATATCCGTTGGGAATATGGCGTAGCAAATTTGTGTGCAACCCCAATATCCGTTGCACAAATTAATTTGTGCAACGTATATAAACGTTGCTCAATCGGTTTACCAACGTTTTATTTTGTAATTTGAGCAACGGATTCTTAAATTTGTGCAACGGTTACACTAATTTAAGCAACGTATTACAATTATTTTCACAACATATATATACGTTGCAAAACTATTTACAGGTTTAAAATAAATAAATTCTGACAATATTTTCGGCAGATTTCTGCATCCTAATATATATCCTTCACCTTCATATGCAATTGGAGATCAACCACAAGACCTAATTTTTCGTATGAAAATATGGTTGATCATCACAATCCATCAAGATAGATGATGAATAAAAAAAAAATCTGTATATTGAAATTCCTGTATTACAAACCCTTGTTGCAATCAATCCTGATTTTTATAAGTCTTACAACATTCTTTTCGACATAGACATAATTTACACTCAAACTTAAAGGAATGCCCTTACAAAATTGGTCGAAGATCAAACAAATAACTTGAAACTATGAAATTATTACCACAAAAAAGTGCTTACTTCGGAGTGAGATCCTTCCATCTGATGTTGCATATCCATCTTTCATTTCCTTGTATAGTTGGTTCAGCTTCACCGTCACCTGTTATTACACAGGGCCCAAGAGTAGTAGTTCATATCACAAGTGAGTTGGCAGTAACAAAATTTGCCTTGATAGTAACAAACAGATTTAAAATTTGATTTGCCTCCAGTAGATGTTCTAACATCATGGTGCATATATACAATGCAACATAAAATATTGTGCATGTGAACACACAGCGAATTCCAAAAAAAAAAAAAAACGAAATGCGTACATTGCTTGTTTTCGTGTGAGATCAATAACTATCATGAAATGCCAGAATAAGTTACTATACTACTTAACAATAATGAGTTGTATTTGACTCTCCACTTGTAAAAATCCAAACGGCCTAACAAGGTCTTTATCTATTAAGACAAACAAAACTAAATAATTTGTCCATGGATAAGGGTAAAAGAAAAAGAAACAAAGATGAACATCCATAATTTCTTTGTTTTAATAAAACTAGAAACTTTGAAATGGAATGAGTGTAGTTCTATACCTCTTGTGGGACTTGGGAGCTGCCTTCTCGGTTTTCTTTGCGGTAGGATCGACACGGATAGCTGCTTGCATTTTCTTGTAAAGAGCTTGAAGTCCCAGTGGTATGGAAACCTGCCACACGATTATTTCACGAAAAAAAATAAAATTGAAGCACCAGGATTATAAAAAGGAAAAACAAAAGAATGAATAAAATATTATACCTGAGAACAACCAGACATGGTGGCTATAGTCAACAAACTTGAAGAACGCCTTTGATACTCCTCTAATATGGCCTATTTTGCACCAGCTTTTGGAGGAAGGTCAGCTACAGTAGGAATTACAAGTATCCCATCATCCTGAAAAGAAACACCCAGTTGAAGCGATTTTCTGAGAAAACTAAAAAACGGTACTAATCTAACCTCCTATCGTTATTGAATCCCTACAAAGACCAGAAGTTTGATCCAACAATTGTTTTTTTACGAACCTTCAACGGTCAACTTTTAACTTAGTGTTCAATTATTATGCGAAGAATACAATCTTACCAGTCCACCTGACAAGGGATATCCCACAAATTCAAGGCTGTCATTTCTTTACCCATTACAGATAAAACTTGAAGTGTTGTACAAAAAACTAATTGACTAATTCTTGGAAGCTAATTGCCTCCAGAACCGCCTAGTATCACATTCAAAATACTGGCACAAAAAACTCATGTGTAACTAACAAAAGATGACATCTATCTTTGGAATCCAACATATAAACCAATGGGCAATTATGAGTTTGTTCAAAAGAAAAAATGAACAAGTAATAAAGAGTGAAACTTAAAATAATGGATAACCTCGTGAAAGGATTGTAAAAGTATATATAAGACAAAAAACAATAAGAAGAAGAGAATGTAGAAGTTTAATTTTAGGTGCTTAATAATGGAAATTGTCTTCAGTAAAAAAAAATGGGACTCGGTCATTCAAGACAAGCATTTCCAAGAAGGACCAGCGTTCGTGAAACAAGCAACAACAACCTACATTCATCGCTAGCCACAACGAGTAGTAGAACGGAATAGAAGGAAGTCCTATACTTAGACAGTAAAAAAATAAAAACAAAGCAAACCCAGTCTGGTCATAATCATACACAAGATGTAAACTGTGCATGCACATACATAAGACTTTTGGAATATCAAAGTCAAACATTACCTCAAAGTCTGGATTAGAATTTTCCGCAGAAGAATTAAACTTATGTGATCTTCCACCAGCACGAGAATTTTAATATCTCATCGAGGATGTTCCTGAAGCACGTATAGGGACTAGAGATGGGGATACATAGTCCCATGGAGAAGCGGAAGACCCTGAAGAGTTTCCATCATTAATTAACTGCTCAATTGAAACTGATAGAGCACTTTAGGAGCTAGTTATGGTATTATAGAAAGCATGCAATCATAAGCATTGCATCATCATATCCTATTAAGAAAATCATACATGCAGAATAAAGTGTATCACCCAACCATGGAAACATCAAAAGAGCATCATCAGGTGATGAACCAACTAGCATCAGGGCTGGTGAAGGACGATGGCTCCTCTTAGGTGTAGAATGACCATCCCGATGTGGAGTGTCTTCTCGTTCCCATCTTCCATCATCCAAATCTGACCGTCCTGCAAGTTTGATCAGAAAGTTAGTAATGTCATAACAGCAAAAGTAAGTGTACATTGACATACCAGGTGTCCTTCTAGAAGAATATTCATATTTATTTTTATCTCCCCATGAGTCTTCACTGTACCTACGATCAGAGTACTGACTAGGCGTCTCTCTACCATCATATCTTTTCCTAACGCTTCTACTGTCTGGCCTAGTATCGTCCCTGTAATATCTTCTTTCATGGCGGTGACCATCTCTGTCGTACTTAGAAAGACTATGAGATCGGACAGCTCGAGAGCTTCCAACAGATGGACTACGCACCTATATCAAGAAAATAATACCAAGCAAATCCGTAAATTTCAGTAAGTATCGACCATTCGAATAGAAAGACCCCAGTCTTATTTGCAGTCAAACATGTTCCTTAATAGAATAAATATGAATGACATTTGTCACCACATATGGATAACAAAGACTTAAAGAAAAATAAAAAAAAACATATTTTATGTTTCACAAGCTCCAGTTAACCTTAATTGAATTAGGAATGTTAATCGTTGTTCAAATTTCTCATGGTTTCTTGAGATTAGTAAGTTGGAAACTGACAACACAGTCATATCTTACACATACACATACACACATATGAGCCTTGTTATAGTTCTTTGTTCGGACAATTAATCCCTAGGGAGGAAAGCAATTCAGCAGCCGATCATGCCAAACTTCAAAATAAAAAACTAATAGCATCGGCATATTTAAATGAGGTTAACCCGGCAATACAATATAAGCAACTTACTTCTGAACGTCGGATTTCATTTGATACACGGCCCCCAAATGCATCTCTAAATTGTCGTTCGCTTGTCACACCACTTTCTGAAAAAGAAAATTTAGATGTGTAATAACTCTTTAGTAAGCTCTTTACAGATATACAAACTCCAGTAAAAGAATAAATAAAATGTATTGGCACAAAAGCGAAGAGCATACAGAGGAATAAAAACAACTAAGTGCAAGAGGATCAACACTTTAACTGAACAGGGAGTATCTTCTGCTGTACTTCCTCGATAACGACGTTTAGAAGGTCCAAGATGAGGTATACTAGTTTCAAGCTCATCCCTCACTTCTGACAACATAGACTTCTCATCTTCATCGACGGAAGATACAACTGAAATAGCCTTATCTTTAGGAACCCTAAAAACACCTTTAGATTCTATCATTGCATTTGCTAGCACGTTCAAACCTGTTATCAAAAATTACAAATTAGTTTCTCAACAATACAAACTAAAAAATACCAAATCTAAGCTGAACATACCTAAAAGAGATTTCCTGAACATACCTTTAGATTCTGGTAGTGGTACTGATAATTCTCCACTGCTTACTTTGTCAGGTTCCAGTGTCGTTGTCATTGTAAATCAAATGATGAGCTTCTCATATAGCATGACAGATGTCTTCCCAACACTTTCCAGACTGAAAAGCCTTTCCACCATCAAGTTCAATTTTTGGTATCATTCCAACAGGAACTTGTGCATCTTGATAGAGTTGAACTGATCCACCTCTTCTAACAGGAAAATAAGTATTCTGAACACCCAAATGCTCCGGATCCGACGCAATCCCTCGTCTATACAAAGAATTCTGCTCATAAGGGATAAATTTCATTTCCAAATAAAGTGTCGTCCATTTTTTTGGTGTCTTCCCATAAGACAGTAGCACCAACAAGACAATGCTCCCTAAAATTGTAAAGTAATGATTATTATCTACCATAAAAGTATCTACTCATGTTCTTATATGCTAGCCTATTTCACAACAAAACAAATTTTTTGAAATGACCAGCAAACTGAATTCTAAGCAAACTAAGATCAAATTAGACTACACACAATACAAGAGACGCATAAAGTACAAAATAATATAACTACAAACAAGCAGCAAACCTTTCTCTGTGATGAACATGTTTATTGCACAATACGTCAATACCTAAGTAAGCAAACCAACAAAAAGAAAGTAAGATTATGAATATTCAGATACAGGAGAAACAAAAAACATACAATCTGAACAAGAATTGAACAGATTACCCGACCTTTCAAGTCCTTAGAACCGCAATTTTACTCTACAAAACCTGCACCAAAACACAAACCATACTTTAGTAATCCATATCTATAACAACAACAGATGAATAAGCTCATAAAACAACAATAAATGACTCAAAATCAACCTCAAAGCCATAAACCCAACTCTGTATGCAAATCATTTACTTTTGACTGAAGTCACCACAATCTATACATTAAATTGAAAATAACCTAAATCACCAAAACAAAATCACCAAAATAACAAACATTAAACTGAAATCACCAAAATCTATACAACTTCAAAATCAAAAAGGATAACCAAACTGAAAACCGAAACACAACATTTGTCAAAGTAAACCCCCTAATTTCAAAAACCAAAACGACTTCAAAATTGAAATCAAAACACACCCCTTACTTTAAAATTACATAATACAAAAAAAAAAATAATGAAAACATATACATGCAGTAAGACTCCAACATCACAGATTTAGGTCAATCAATAGATCAAAGTATAACCAACAAAATCAAAATCAAACAAAGAAGGAGTAGATAATGATTTATACCTCTTGAAAATCAACAAAGCAATCAACTATCAGATGAATCGATCTTTGATTTCAGGAACACAATTGATTTTCTAGGTTTTAGATCGATATTTCTGGGTTTGATTTGGTTTTTTACATTTTCAACTAAAGAGATCTCTGGATTTTGATTAGGAGTGAAGGTTTTGATTTTTGAGATTTCTCGGATAGGTTTTGAGATTTCTCGGAAAGAAAGAGATGGAGTGAAAAACGAAGTCTGAAAATAAATGTACGAAAATGAAAATAAGAAAAATAAAAACAAAAAATCCGAAGACTAAAAAAAACCAAATTACTAATAGCCATAAAAGTGCATGATATTACGTAAATGCCATGATAGCCCAACGTTTTAACAATTCTAAATATGTTGCTCCAATAATTTCATTTTAATAAATCAATGGTATTTATTTTTTGCAACGTATTTCCAGGTGCGCAACGAATATTGGCGCTGCACCATGTTGCAACGTGTATATCCGTTGCACACCCCCGAAATTGAAATGTTGCAAAATCCAGGATATGGTGTAGTATATACTACCACAAGAAAAACAACATTTTGTATTATAAGAGTTATTACAATGTTGGTTGTTACCTGTTTGTGCAAGATTGTTGAGAGCTCCTTTGTTTTTCTCTACTCTTCGTGACTTCGATTTCTTCATTTCTTCATGAGTTTTCTTCTTCTGGTTTGAAAGAACATCAATTGTTTGTTTGTCCCTACTAGTTTCTCCACTGCTATGTTCAGCATTTTCTTTTAGAGAATCCTCTGTTTGAGTACACACAGATTTGACAAACTTTTTTTCACAGTTGGGAACAACGGTACCACTACCTTCATATCCTAAACCACGTGTGTCACCATGACTTCTGCCTATTTCCAATAAGGAAGATAAGTTGATTGAGCTTTCATTAAGTTTTCTCAGCATAGATATTTCCTATTTTAATGAAGTATTTTCATCAAGAGTAGAGTTAAGAGTTTCCTATAAACATTTTATGTTTGAAAGAAGACATTTTTCTTTTTCCTTAAAGCACTCTTGTTGAGAGTTCTTTTTTAGTTTAGAGTCATCAAGCTCTTTTTCCAGAAGACAAATTTTTTCTTGAGATTTTTCTAGACCTTTTTCACAAGTTTCTACATGATGACGTTCAATATTCATCCTTTTTTCGTAGTCACAAACTTGCTGTGTGGTTTCTTCTTTTAGCAATTTATGCTCTTCATTGATATTTTCAAACTTTAAAGTTAGATCTTGTTCTCTTTCAAGTTTTGAAAGAAGTTCATTAGAGCAGAAAAGAAATTGTTTACTTAATTCCTTTAGTTTAGAAGTTTTCACACTTGATCTTTCATTAGAAATCTCAAGAATAGAACTCAAAAATGTCTCATTAGAGATCTCATCAATTGAGAGACTCGAGATTGAAGAACAATCTCCTTGTGAGCACATATCTTGTGATACGTTAATTGAGCCTTTCTTTAGTTTGCGCTCTCGCTTAACTTTGCTTTGGCCCATATCTTATAGGTTGGATCGCACCAAACACAGATTGTTATATCTTTTCGTGTTTGCCTGCTCTGATACCAATTGAAAAGGCAAGGGTACCCAAATATACCTCAAGCTAAAACTTTTCCTAAGTCCTTTCTCCGAAAGTGATTGTCTATGGACTGAGTCGAGACAATACAACTAATCGGTTCACACTTCGTGTGATCGTCTATGGATACGAGATCGAGACAATACAACAACGAAGTATGTTTACTTGATAAAAAGGTTCGGACTTAACCAAACACAATAGGATTGCTTATCAAATAAATAGGAATTAACGTTTGTGTAATTTACTTTAATTATAATAAAACAATTATAATGCGGAAATATAAAGTAAATGACACAACAATATTTTGTTAACGAGGAAACCACAAATGTAGAAAAACCCCGAGACCTTGTCCAAAATTGAATACTCTCAGGATTAACCCGCTACACAAAATTAAACCTAACTTCGTATAGTTGAGACCAAGAAACTAAACCTACAGTTCACCTAATTCCGTCTGTATTCCCACGCCTCCGACCTATGAATAAGTCACGTACTTGGAACAATTCCTTTGGTTCGTATTCCAAACAGTAAAGGTATAACAAATCTGTTTGGTATCAACTCTCTCCAACCAAGTAATGTGAGTTAGACAAAGGCTTTTCTGTTTATCTTAACATAAACTCCTTCGTTAGGTTCTTAGATCTATCTTATTCTCAACTACCGAAGTAATTGTTAAGATTTTGCAATCAATACTTTTAATCAAAAAGAATTGTATTGATGCCGATCTACACATCTAATCAATCCAATCTACCACAAGGATAAATCGATTATAGTTGGATCCTCTTATACCGAAACAAGTATTGTGCACACCAAAGATTATGAACCGCAAATCAGAAATCTTCAATATCTTCTTTGTCTTCAAATCTTCTTAGATCTTCAATAAACACTTGCACACAACAACTTGAATCTCTTGTGATCAATCACGCACAGAAAAAAGTCTGTTAACAATGGATTATCACAAGATCGTATTTAGCACTAACAGTCTAAAGATCCCTGTCGAAAATTCGATCTAGTTTGAGTGAATCTTATATCAGAAGAGAAGATTCTCAAGCATAAACAAACTAGGTGCAATCAAAGTTCAACCATCGTTAGTCAATCAAATCAATCGAAAATAAAAGATAAACCGCAATTATCTAGTTTCCCACCTACGGTACTCGTAGAGCTTCTCTATCCCAAAGAAGACTTTAAACTGAGCGGCTGTAAGAGATTTCGCCTAATTAGGTTACTCTCCTCTCCGAATAGGCGGCTACACCAGTAATAACACAACCGAGAAAGTTTGTTGTCACGAAGGAGTTTGTAAGAAATGCAAACTTCAAGTATTTATAGACAAGGAAGTTTGGACACCAAGGAATTTCCAAAACCAAAAATATTCTCAAAGATATTCAATACATTCCAAATTCGGTTTTCATAATTTCTGGAAATGCTCTGTCCAAAATAATGATCGAAATCTCTCTGGAAAATCTCAACTAGTAAATGCACATTACAAATTCTTATTTTCCTAAAATAAAATTAACAACCTTAAATAAAAGATTCTTAACTTATTTATTTCAATTATGGGATTTTCTTCCTGTAGCTATTAAGGAATAACTTTGAACAATATAATATAAACATTATTGCACGTGTTCAAAGTATGCCGACATCCTTACTTTGTAAGTCCTATTTCATACTTACAACCTTGAAATTGATTTGCCACACTTCCAAACAAGTTTAGAATTGGTTCATCTGACTTTCAAGAACTATACCATTGATTAAAAAACACTCAATCACAAATCATGGGTTTCACGGTTCTACCAAAACAAGTTTCGGTTCTACCTCCATGTGAGTACTGTGCATAGTCACACTAGCATCCCAAAATTCGGTTGACTAGGTACTAGGATCGGTTCCCCACATATATATGGTATCTAACTTATATGTGTTGCACATGTCCATAGGATCGGTTCCCCTTTGCCTAAAAACGTGTTGCACATGTTCATAAGATCGGTTCCCCTTTCTGCTATAAACCTTGATGCACCTCATACAAGGATCGATTCCCCTTTGTGATGTGTAGCACCTCTTCATAGGATCGGTTCCCCTTTACCCAGATTTGGTTAAACACAAAAGCACAAACTCGATCATACCATCTCAGGTGATTACTTCATATCGGTTTCACTAATAAAAGTCATACCAATACATAAGTCAGGCCTTTGTGAATAGTTTTACCAAGAACACAAACAAGTCATGAGCGGTTATACTAAATCACACATATTGGATGTTCACAATATATGAAATGAATAACAATCCCAATAACGCTTGGCGATTTCCTTTTCGATTCACAAACAAGTTTTTGAACTTACTTCTTTAAAATACATGTAAAATATTATTTCCTAGGATGAAATCCTCACCTCATACCCATACATAATCACAATAGCATTTAAACAATTATGTTAATGTCTTATCTACAAAGTTTAATGGTTGAGAAATAAACTTCATATTGTATTCCTTAATACTATGTCTATCTAGAGTGTTCATGCTTCGCAGTATACGTTAGGGAATGAAACAGTTCAAGTCAAATATCACTAACCTCAAGTGGAAGGATGATGTTGTCGTTGTAGCTTCTTACTTCTTCACTTCTTCAAGTCTTCGCAATACTTGTAATGTCTCATATCCTAATACTTTCAAGCTAACCTATACTAAGTTGACTCTAGTACATAATCAAGCGACTCTTAAAATGAGTTTTGATTCACTAAAATATGACAACCAAACTTGACATACCAACGCTTGGTTGGTTCAACCGAGCTATGCTTGTAGGATCAGAATATCGCAACATCAACACTTCGCGAGATCAATAAACGACATCATTGCGAAAGTGTCGCAAATGAGTAGTATAAATGACGCAATGGATGACGACAGCTAAAACACGAGAAAGATGTGAAGACCTAGCGAGATTTAAGAGAGTTGCGAGGTTATATATTTGTATACTTGCGATATTTCGCAAGTCATTCCCGAAAATAAAGGGACAACTTAGCTGTCATCCATTGTGTAATATCCTATATAAGGAGTCGAGTTGGACCGTTGAGGAGAGATCTTTTCCGAGTGTTAGGCAAGTCATTAGGAGAGAGAAAGTTGGTAGTGATTGTAATTTCTTTAGCTCTTTTCCATTCTATCTTGTAAACATTCAAGGAATTAATCAATACAAATCATTATTGTTCATCTTCAAATGTCTTAGTTTTCTGAATTCTTGTGAGGGGTGTAGTGTAGGATTTCCTGCAACTACATATTGGCGCTAGAAACAGGGAGATTGAAGATAAGAGATTGGATATAGTCACTAAAATTGTTCAAATCAATAGTATGATGGATAAATCGGAGAAAACCAGAATCAAAGAGAGTAATGGAGAATTGGAATGTAATATGATTACAAAAACAATGGTTAATGAATTTCATGAAAGTATCAGAGGGAGAATACACAAAAGAGATTTTGAAGGAAAGAAAATTATAACAACAGAGAAGGCGTTACCCTTAAAAGAATGGAAAAAACAGAGGATTACATTCACAACAACGGAGATATCATGAGAGAATTTAAATCACACATCTTCACTAGTGATTACGATAAATGCAAGCAAAGAAGAAGGAAAATTAACAAAAACATTGGAAGAATGGGCAATAAATAGAACTTTGGTGGATACAGGGAGTTCAGTGAATATAATGTTTTATCATACTTATAAAGAATTGGGGTACAAAGTTGAAGAAATGACTTCCGCAACATATCATATCTATGGTTTCGGCAAATCAATAACAAAACCTAAAGGGGAAATAAAAATACGAATTTTGTTGGGAGAAATTGAAACACATGTGACGCTATGTGTAGTGGATATGGAATCACCATATAACATGCTGCTGGGAAGACCATGGATACATGCAATAAAAGCTGTAGCATCAACATTTCATCAATGTGTCAAATTTCCTATACCGAGTGGAATTGGCGAAATCAGAGGAGATACCGATAAAGGAAGGATATATCATCAAATTGAAGTAAAACATTATGAAGAAAAGGTGAAGAGGCGAAAAGATCGCAAGAAGATGGCAAAAGCAGCGAAAAAGGAAGAAGAATTTAGAACTTACATGATAAGAGCAGAAGAAGGAAAAGGAATATATGGTGAAGAAAATGAACTTGCGAAGGAGGTAAAAGGACCAACGCCTATGGGAGAACCGAAGGCTAGCTACACTGCATGCGAGAACCAACGAAGGAAGTGAATATTGGAATTAAGAAGAACCCAAGATGTTAAAAATTGGGACAAAAATGGAAGCAGGTGAGGAAAGAGAGACTATTGATTTGTTGCGAGATTATAAAGACATCTTCGCGTGGGATATGGATGAGATGCCAGGAATAGACCCATCTGTAGCGTGCCATAAATTAGAGATTGATAAAAATGCAAGACCATTCAAGCAGAGAATTAGAAAAATTGCAACAACATATCATCCTCAAATAGAAGAAGAGTTACAGAAGATGCTTGACGCTGGAATTATTAGACAAGCAAAATATCCCGAGTGGATAGCAAATATGGTCGTAGTCCCAAAGAAGAAAAAAGGGATAAGAATTTGCATAGATTTTACCGATCTAAACAAAGCTTGTCTAAAAGATAGTTTTCCTTTGCCAGATATTCCACAAATGGTTGAGTCAGCAGCAGGAAATGAAAGGATATCCTCTCTTGATGGATACAAGGGATACAATCAAATTCCTCTCGCCAAGAAGACCAAGAGCATACTTGCCTTTTTTCGCTCCAAGAGGATTATACTGTTACACAAAAATGCCATTTGGCCTGCGAAATGCTGGAGCAACATACCAAAGGATGGTAGAGAAAGTGTTCGAAAAATGGATACATAAAACACTAGAGGTATACGTGGATGACATGTTAATAAAGAGTAAAGAAGCAAAAGATCATGTACGGGATTTAAAGGAAATTTTTGAACAAATGAGGCATTTCAACATCAAAGTAAATCCGGAAAAATGTACCTTTGGGGTGGCATCTGGAAAAATTTTAGGATACATTGTGTCAAAAGAAGGAATACAAGTCGATCCAGAGAAAGTACAAGCAATTCGCGATATGCCGACACCAAAGAATGATGAAAGATGTGCAAAAGTTAAATGGACTATTAGCTTCGCTAGGAAGATTCATCTCGCGATCATCTGATAAGTGCAAGCATTTTTTCAACATACTTAAAAAGGGAGCGAAATTTAGATGGACGGATGAATGTGAAAAGGCATTACAAGGAATAAAAGAACATCTAATGGATATATCAATCTTACAAAAAGCAGAACCAGGGGAGAGTTACTAATTTACCTTGCGACAACCTTGCATGCACTAAGCGCAGTATTACTGCGAATGGACGCAGGAGTGGAAAAGACAATCTATTACATCAGCAAGACATTCAATGCCGCAAAGAAAAATTATTCAAAAATTGAAAAACTAATTTTGGAATTAGTTTACACAATATTTAAACTTCGCATTTACTTCGAAGCACATACGGTTAAGGTAATGACAAAAGTACCAATTGAGTCAGTAATGAAAAATTCAAAAAGGTCAGGAAGGGTTGAAAGATGGAATGCTCAAGTAAGTCATTGCAAACTCAAATATGAAATACTATCCTCACCCAAATCACAAGTTATTGCGACTTTTTAGCGTAAATTTCCATTGGAAGAGGATGAAGCAATGGAAGAAATGATGGATATAGAAGAAGAACATGGAAATCCAAGGGATTTATTAACCGAGCCAAACAGATGGGAAATATTGGTAGATGGATCGTCAAATGGAGAAGGTAACGGAATTGGGATCATTATAATTTTGCCAAGGCAATAAAATGGCTTTTTCTTTCGATTGGAATTTGCATCTACCAAAGAATGAAACGAGTATGAAGCTATAATACATGCTTTGCGATTTGCAATATAAATGAAGTTGGAGAATGTAAGAGTTACCAAGATTCCCGGATAGCTATTCGCCGGATAAAAGAAGAATATACTACAAATGAACCATCCTTGAAAAAATACAAAAAGCTTGTTGAAGAATTGTCGGCGAAGATACCAAAAATAAAATGGAGACACATATCAAGAAAAGACAATAGACTCGCGGATGCTTTTGCTTTTATATCAAGTATGATGACAGACACTTCTATCACCGTCAATCAACAAAGAGGAAGAGGAAGAAGCAGAAGTAATGCTCATAGAAGATGGAACACAAAGATCTTATTGCGAAGATTGGAGAACAGAACTTCATTCTTATCTAATGAAAGGAGAAACGCCAAGAAATAGATTAGAGATGCACAAATTAAAAAGCCGTGCAACAAATTATGAATTAAGGGACGGGGTATTATACCGAAGATCCTTTAATGGACCCTCGCTTAAATGTTTAACACGAAAGGAAGGAGAAGCAGTGTTAAAAATGTTACACAGTGGCGATGCTGGCAATCATAGTGGCGGAAGGTATTTAGCACATAAGGCGAAAATGCAAGGCTATTACTGGCCATATATGCATGAAGATGCGAAACAAATATCAAGACGTTGCGAAGATTGTCAAATGCATGGAAAGAAAATACATGCACCAGGAGCACCATTAACCTCTTCAACAAGTGTATGGCTTTTTGGAAAATGGGGGTTAGATATTGTAGGACCATTTTTACCAGGTACAGGGCAAAGGAGATATCTGATTGTCGCTACAGATTATTTCACTACACCATTTTTAGGGATTCGCAACGGAGTCTGGCCGTTGCTGACCGGGCTCGCAACGGCAAAGTGACGTTTCAAAACACGGTGTTGCATTTTTTCGCAACGGCATAAGCTCTGTTGCGACTCTTGGTCAGCAACAGAGATTCGCAACGTACTGTGCCGTTGCGACTCTGTTTATTCGCAACCAAGGTCTGTCGTTGCTAACCTGTTTCTAATTACAGGAATACCCCTACCCGGAACTATAATATTATTGGTTCTGGTTCTAATTTACTGGTTCTGGTTCTAACTTAGCAACAGAATACAGACGTTGCTAATTTTTTGCAACAACAAAAAAAAAGGTCAAGTCTTCATTGACCTGGTCAAAATCCATTCCCCCCACATTTACCCCCTGCAGTTACCCAGTTCCCCATATTCAAAGATTCCACGAGATATACAAACCATGACACATTCATTCACTTTCATTTCCACATTAACCATTATGAAAAAAGAATTCTTCAATTGAAGTTAACAACAAGTATGAGTTTTTGATACAAACTATGTCATTCATTTAATGAACATAATACACAGAAACATACTTAATTCCTAAGTTCAGTTTGTAGAAAGTTCTGAAATTCCTAAGTTCTGACATGGTATGAGTAAATACCAGATCCATACAGAGATAACAGCTTTAGATCTTGAATGTAATACTTGGTTAAGTGCAAATCTGCAAGGATTAGGGAACAAACAGTGGTTAGGTTGTTAACTTAAACTGTATATTCTACAATTCAAGGTCAAAATTGTTTGCACTAGTACTACAAGAAATGTTAAAGAACATAAGGACAATCTTGCAGTGAGTGAGATCACTTAAATATGATCTATCCCGGGCTGGGCTTGTACACAAAGTAGATGCAAAAACACAAAAAGAGAAATAAACCTTTCCACTGTAATCGACCACTTGATATCTATAAGATCGGTAGCGGTAAGTAATGTAGCCGGCCAAGCTAATGCTTTTGCCAAAAACGTGCTCAACACAAATCATCGTAGCACCTTGTTTCATCAACTTGAACGCAATTCCTATAACATAACAAAAGCAACATAAATGCCGGGTTGCACCTTCACAACAGAAATGTATTTTACCTTAAAGCGCCTAAGAACAAAAGCAAAGACTAAGTGTTTTAACTTAATTGGAAATGTTTTGTGACAGAGTATTCAGTATTAATATGGTTTGAAAATAGACAAGTATATATGACTTACCCAAGTCACCAATAAATAGACATCTACAAGATCTCCCCATTTGATCTTTATCTTGGATTGAAACAAGAGGACTGTCCGAAGTACTTCACCTAAAAAGTAATAATACCAAGACAATGATCAAACCATGCATCAAGATGGTACCCAATCAGCGAAACTAAACACCTAATATTAATCTTAACCAAAAAAACAATCCTTAGTTGTTTCCATTTGAACAAGTAAATTACCAGGCTGACAATGTCTGTATCATGCTCCCGAGTTGCCCAAGCTTGAAGTCCCTACCCGTGAAAAATTGCACTTGTATTTCATACGCGGTATTAAAGGAACGAACTCGATAACAGAATTTGAAACACAAAATTCAAGCACTTGATAAAAAGAAAAGCCACTTTGAAATGACGAGAGTGTATTTCAGACCTCAAAGCATCTTCGCAGTTGATCCAGCTTCCCACGAACTATGCCCTACAAGAAAACCAAGGTAAGTGTTTGATTACTTAAACGATTTTTTAAAAGAAAGTTGCCTATATAACAATGCTTAGCATGACATTGAGTTGACGAAATAATCAAGTAACTATGGTAACTTCTGCGTGTAAGTTATTAATGAATACGAATTTGGAAAGGTCGCGGGATGATAAAGAATGGCCAAAGATGTTATTGTTGATAGTCTGGGTTATTGAAAGCAACTTAATTCACTCATGCACTTCATACAGCTAATGAGATCCACAAAGAGGAAACTTAAGAAAATATGGATTACAAGGGAACACTGACCATAGATTCGTACTGAATTGGTACAACAAAGTAGCTAAAAGGAAGTATGCACTTTGCTATGGACTACAAGGACGACGATAACTAACATAGATTGCCCTCCACAGATAAAATGACTCGAGGCATCTGTTCTGATACCTGCACATACCCAAAACAAAAAAGAAACAAAAGAGTGATCAACATTCATTAAGCCAAATAATCCTGCAAAAGCGGAAAAGAGAGAAGAATCTGTTCTAATACTTGGAAGTGGTGTTATAGTTAAACATGGTACAAGATTTCTACTTGTGGAGGTGATTCTATTAGTGACAATGGTAATGGTTCTAGTTATGTTGGTGGAGTTGAATATCGTGATCGTTGCAGGGAGATGGTGGTGGTAGTAACGAAGATGGGTCTGGTAACGGTTCAAGTTTGATATGGATCTGTTAGCTAATCCTGACAAATGACAAGCACCAGCAGTTTTTCCAAATAACAAATAATAAATATTGCAGGAGAAGGGTGTTATCTACACAACAACAAAACCCAAAAGTAGAAGGCATACCTCAACATTGTGTTCATACTTTCCATCCATCTCAAGTTTTTTTATAACATGGCGAGCCAAGAGACGTCCAGTACAGTAACCTATGGGTTTAAGAGAACTTTTTTCAGAATGCTTGATGCAACAGTAAAACAGAACATCATACCATGTAACCATAAATTAAGTCGAATTATACTGCGCCATTGGTGAGAGCCGTGAGACCAACTTCAAGACCATATCGGGGCAAACCATGGGCATGAGCTCCGCCACTTACCAAATCAACGGTAGAGTAAACATCCAGTGTTATAAGGGTTCCAAATTAAGTGTGCACCAAAATATCAAAGTTTAGAGACCCTACATTTATTTTAGATTTAGAAAGCCCGTGAACACGTTGTGTAATGTTCCCCATATTTCATTATGGCTTAGATCCCTACACACATTCAAATACAAAGTTCAAGACCATAAATTTGATATTCTTAGAGAGATTCAAATACATGTAACTGCGTAGTCCACAATCAAGAAGAACAAAATGACCCAATGACTCCCTTTGCCACACACCCGTCTTGGAAATACCCCAGACAATAGCCAACAAATTTATGACATGCTTAGGCTCTCTTTTCTCCCACCGACATGGTTGGCTATACTTAGCCATACCAATTGTATTAGAAATTAAGTTGGGAAATGAATGTGAAGTTAAGGTGGTAGCCGTGGAACTATCGCTCCCAAGCCATGATTAAACCCAAGCAATATAGCCTATTGAGATTAACATGAATTGATGGATATGCTACCGTACTAATGGTCACATAGCTAAAAAGAAAAACTTAATATCATCGTTGCATCGCCTGGATTTCTTCATCACAGTCTCCATACTATGCATATATAAGCGATTCAACACGATTTTGGTATAACATCAAAGCTTAAATTTTCATATGTCTCAGATCTGCATAAATGATTCATAATGATTCAAAGGACTAATATGAGCTAAGATACATCAAAGCAATAAAACAATAAATAATCAACACAAATCAAATGATTCATCCTTGTTCAACTAACAAAATCGAGATCATGTCGAAATAAATATAAAATTAAGAAACCAAAGTCAAAATGAGATACTTAAGGGAACGGTACATTGGCAGGATATCCAATCACATCTTTGAAGTATTTCTCAAGAAGGGAACAATTTTATTTTAAGTAAAATCCACATCTCATTTCAAATTCCCGCAATTTATACCATCCCCAACTCTAAAAACCACAAGTTATCATAAGTAATGTCAGCCAAATATGCTATGTAGTCAACAAAATCAAAATCAAAACAGAAAAGAGATTGAGCCTCTATTTCATTTTTCACCTTGCCATTCTTTATGCAGGATAACCTTACAGCGTGGGATTCTCTCATTCTCTTTGGGGAGAATAACCCTCACCCTAAATATTAGAGTACAATGAGACATTAACATCTGGAAAATCATTAATGCTTCAAAAATATCTAGAAAATCATTAATCAAAAACTTTAAAAAAACAACCTAGTTCGAAATCAATATTATGCCCATTCATTTGTATTTCCTTTGAATTGATCTAGAACTATACCATGTCGTGAATCAGAGAAGCGGAAGAAAGCATGATTGTTCTTTGAGGTTGAGAGAGGCAAATCTGCAGAGAGATTTGAAATTTCAATCAACTTCTCTTCCCGATAGGAGATCCGAAATTTGAAACCTGAAATCCCTTATCTTCTCGAAAGTGGGTCAGGCAAATTCAAGTATTAAACAAAAAGGTGTTAAATTCAAGCAAATAACCACGCGACTCCGTGGGAACTGAATTCAATCAACCAAAAGCAAAACAAAAACAAAAACAAATCATATATCAACAAAATTGAACTACACAGCAGAATCAAACACAAGTGTTAAACAAAAATTGAGGTTACTTATGTGAATACTGGACTGGGATCAAAGACAGGGCACAAAATCTTTGTTCTCATGGAGCCTTCCATAGCTTGTCAATATCCCCATTCCGATTTGTAGCATTCAGCTGTCAAATACATGAACTGTCGATATCCCATGATGCCCGATTTCATGTTGCTGCACAGTAAAAAATCGATTCAATCTCAGTCAATAAGATAAAGTAATGATAAGATAAAAAATGAGGGGGTTTTTTGAAATCAAAAATGAAAAAAAATGAAATCTCAAAATAAAAACCTAGAAAAAGGATAGAAATGAGAGATTCAAAGAAGGATTCTTACCGATGGGAGATTGTAAGCAGGAGGGATCGGAGAAGACGGAACTTTAGAATATAGAAAAATATGAAGATGAACGAGAAAGAAGAGTTGCAATTGAAATCACAAAGATTGTACATGATATCACTGCTCTTATCAAACTCATACTCTTCTTATTATTCTTTCTCTTCAACATCTCTTTTCTTCAATCTGATCTAATCTATGAAATCCTAAAACTGAAATAGAAATAAGAAACTGAAAACCTGAAATCGAAAAAAAAACAAAAACAGATTCACAACTGAAATCGAAACACTGAAATCAAAGATTAAACCCTAAAATCTATAAACTTAAATGTAACCCTAGGATTCGATAAACTTAAAATCGATAACCTGGAAGAATAGAATAAGATGAAACCCTATATACATGTCTCTGTTGGTTTTAGTGCTTGAAAGAGAGATGACGTTCTTCACGATGAAAGAGCTCGAGATTGAGAAGAGAGGAAAGTTTTGCGGAGGTGACGGAGATGGAGATAGGAGAGGAGAGGAGAAGAAAGAGTGTGGCGGAGATAAAATGAGAAGAAGTTGCTCGTAAGGCAAGATATAGGTTAGATTGGTCCGAAGGGTGGAAAAAAGAAGAGGAAGGCTTGACCGAAGTTTGACTTGGGCGTAATTATCATACCTAGTGTTCCCGACCACACACGCGCTTCACACGCTTGAACCCAGAGTAGTTGCTATTCGCAACCTTGGTCGCGCGGTTGCTGAATTCGTAACATATATTTACCGTTGCGAAAAATTAGCAACGGGAATTAGCAACAGAAATTTCGCAACGGCACTAGTGCCGTTGCGAAACTGGGTTACAAATCCCTTAAAATGGTCTAGTGTTTCAAAAAATGGGCCGAAATAAAAGCAGTACAACACGTTCGCGATAAATATATTTTTACCTTCATATTCGAAAACATAATATGCAGATTTGGAATTCCAGCACAGTTGGTGTCTAACAATGGGAAACAGTTTGAGGGACAAAATATAGAATTGCTGCTTAATGCATTTCAAATAAAGTGTGGGAAATCAACTCCTTTATACCCGCAGGCCAATGGACAGGCGGAAGCAACAAATAAAACAATCGCTGATATACTGAAGAAGAAATTAGAAGGACATAATAAGGCATGGTGTGAACAAGTGCATAATGCAGTATGGGCTTACAATACAACAAGGCGAGAATCTACGGGGATGTCACCATTTTGTCTAACATATGGAGTTGAAGTTGTACTTCCGATGTGGTTATTATTCCAACAACAAATAGAGAAGCTTGGGAGAAAAATCTTAGTGCGGGTAACATTTTGGTTAAATTAGATGAATTAGAGGAAAAGAGAGAAAGAGCACTACAGCATATGGAGAATTACCAGCGAAGATTAGCCAGGGAATATAACAAACGTGTCAAGACACTCGAATTTCAACCAGGTGATATGGTATTGAAAGAAACACCAATATATCAGCGAGAAAGTGGTGGCAAGTTGGCGAAAAAGTGGGATGGACCTTATATCATCAAGGAGATAGTTGGAACAGGGGCATATAGATTAATGGATCCTAAGGGCAAAGATGTGGGCCAAAGATTGGATAAACCGTGGAATAGATTATATCTCAAGAAATATTATCCATAGAAGATGGAAGGGAAAGAATAGGTTGCGAATATAGAATGGATGAAATTAAATGAATTCATATGAAAAATTCTTGCGACAGATTGATTGCGAAATTGCATAAAATAAAGAAAGAATGTGCGAATATCTCGCAAATAAAATGACAAGAGATAATCAAAAATGAATGATTTATACGAATGGGACAAACCTTTATGGCGTACACCCTAGTTCGCGAATGATATTTCGTAAGAGGCAAATGTAAGACCTAAAGTGCGTCATATAAGGGGGTATCTCTTGACATGGCTCAGGGAAAAGGTTACACCGCCCCTGGAACCTGAGTCATGAAAATTTGAGGTCAATAAAGCCCATCCGGGAGATACCTTGGATTTCCAACTATATATATAAGGTTATACCCTGGTTGGACGACCGAGGGTCTCTTCCAAGGAGTCAGTGTATGACCAAGACGCCGAGGTACACGGTTGAGCCAAGAGTGCCTGGGGCATTTGAAGTGTCTCGGCCATTCTTGGCAAGTCTTGGCACATGCTGCACTCGGCCCGAAGAAAACTCCACTTAGGGTGCAGTCTCGTAACCATAAGACCTATAGGTATAAGGGATAAGAGGTCAAAACAACTGGTTGTTGTTAAGACCGGATGGGAGGAGCTAGTCTTGTATGGCCGATGTACGCCTCCTTGAAGGGGCAACTAGGGAGATGATAAGGGCGGTACCCTCCATTAGGGAGCTGATAAGTGTCTTAAGACCCAAATGTGATGAGGCTCTATTTTCGCAAGAAAATTTAGGCTTGTCATATTGGTGCGATGATCCTGAAGAGGCAATAATACTAACGCGAGGGTAAGACGAGATCAATGGGTCTTTACATGAAAATGTAAAGACGTCCTGCGATTTCGTCGCAAAGACGACAATGTCATGGGGCTTTACGTTCGCAAGAACATTTAGGCCTGTCATATTGTCGCAAGAAAAATATCCTGCAGAGGCAAAAATACTAAAGAAATGATAAGACAAGATCAATGGGTCGTTACATGAAAGTGTAAAGACGTCCTGCGATTTTGTCGCAAGACTCGCAATGTCATGGGAATTTATGTTCGTAAGAATATTTAGGCCTGTCATATTGACGCAAAAATGAGGGGTGGCAAAATAAGACCTTTAACTAGGAAGGCAAAATAAGACCACACAAGAGCAATGATAAGGCAAGATCAATGGGTCATTACATGAAAATGTAAAGACGTCCTGCGATCTTGTCGCAATGATGAATTTCAACGAAAATAAAGATAATGGAAAACAAAATAGCAATTATTAAATATCAAAAATTATATTCGTTGAAAGAAAGAGTAATAATAAGCAGATGAACACATCTAAAAGATGATTGAAGTATGTAAAGAAGTAACAGTACAAGAAGAAAAATTACAAGAGAAAGTCAATTCTCAAATATCAGTTTTTTCACTAGAAGGAGATACTGGGATTTCTTCAGCAAATTTATCCATATTTTCGCCAGTTATTATATTTCCACCAGATCCTCCTTCACCCAGATCATCATTAACAGTTTTACTAGGAGGGATTGTCTCTTCATTCGCGAATTCTTCACCACTATTATAGTCATAATCGCTGTCAAGAGGGTTAGGAACTTCATCATCACTTACTTCTAGAGGTTCGACAGATACAGGATCAAGAGATTTAGATAGTAAAACATCATTCACAAGAACTTCGGCTTTAAGATGAAATTGACGAAGGAGTGCTTTCTGATGATTTCTACTCTCTATATCTTTACAGTCAGACATATAATCGAATCTTCTTTCTGCACGATCGCGAGAGCGAGCAAGGGAAGCAACGAGTATTCCATTTTCTTTGCGAATTTTTGAATAGTCAGATTTTAGAGTGGCAATAGAGGAATGAAGATTTTTCTCAGAATCTGCAAAAGACAAGAACATAGAAAATCATTCAGATTTTTGGGATTCGCAAGGAAAATATCACAAAATAATAAGTCAATGGATTAAGGTAGTCAAATAATATGACTACCTTCCTTTTGCGAGGTAAGATATTGGATTAAAGCCGAACAACTATTCTCCAAGTGATCCATGGCATTGTCAAAATTATCTCCAATTAAGCCTTTCAGTCGAGATCGCAAGCTTTTTTCGTTAGAAACAAGTAAGGCATTTTTTTTCGCAAGGGAAGAATTGGACTCTTCTAACTTGGTACATTGATCTTTGAATTGGTTTCCCTTTACACTTAAGATTATTCTACCCTGGATAAGTTTATCCTTCTCGGCAGTAACTTCTTCGAGTTGATTTCTCAGCGAACAAAGAGATCGTTCTTGTTCTTTACATATTTTTGACAAACATCAGACTGTTGCGAGTCGCCACCTTGTTTAACAGAGTTCGCTTCTCTTGAGAAAGAATTCCATTCTCATCTGATAAAGTTTCTAACTCAAAATTAACTTTAGTCAAAGAGTAAGAGAGGCGAGATAATTCATTACTTAATGAGTCTTGTTTCTGAGCTAAGTCAGCATTTTCTTTAGAAAGATTATCTATTTGATCAACAGTATATGAATGAAGATTATCTAATTGGTTATATTGCTCCATCCAAGCATCTCTATCCATTCGAGCTTCTTCAACAGTTGATTCCAACTGATATATCTCCATTTTTCGCTTCTGGTTTAAAGCTTGAAGGGCGAACAAGGGCTTGAGGATAAAAAAAAAAAAACCTTTCAATTCTTCGTTCTTCTTGCGAAGATTATCACGATCCAGCGAAACATTTTGAAGTTTTTGATTCTCAAGTTGGAGAATATTACACTTTGCAGTCATAGCTTGGAGATCATTCTTCAAAGTATTAACTTCTTGCTCCAAAGATGTTTGCGAAATTATATCAGAGCCAATGTATTTGATCAAAACCTCGCAGACATTAGATTTGATAGGATCGACAGAAGTCTTCTTGGCATCGTTCACAATATCTGATAGAACTTTGAAGGCCACGTCTATTCCTTCCAAATTTTCCTTAATAAGAGGGATTTGCTCAGATAAGGATGTAACGACGATAGAAGAAGGAATAGATGAGTCATTTTTTGTTAAAGGAATATCATGAGAAGAGGAAGTCTCATGAAGATCAATGACTGGGGAAACGGTAGAGGCATTGACAATAGAAGAAGAAATGGGCTCATTCGCAACGGGACTATTATGAGGGATTTGATCTATGAAAAATTCAGGCATAGGAGAAAGATCATCAACAATATTTTCGCAGGAAGAAACAGAAGGTTTATCTTGCGAAGATTTCGCAGGAGGAGTTGTAAGTTTGAATGTAGGAAAGGAAACAGCAGGTGCAACAGGCTTAGAACGGCGAGGTTTCTTGGGGGACCTATCAGCATTTTTATCATCCTGCGAACTACAAGTTAAATAAGAAACAGAGGCAACAATATTGTTAATAAAAGAGTAAATATTTCTTAAATACCTTGCTATTCGCATGCTTTATTTTAGTGACAGTGTTTTTCGGTTGCGAACCCATGGAGATATTAGGGTTCACAATGGTGAATTTGGTGTTAGATTTATTCTTGCTGAAACAAAAACAGCAGGGGAACCGTTAAAAGAAGAACAGCATCAAAACAAAACAATTTCAATAAGAGAGATCAATCACAAAGTGATCAAGTTCAGCAAAATTAACAAACCTTGATGGCTCCATAGAAACAGTAGCAGCTAAAGAAAGATGAGAACAGTAGCAAAAAAATGATGAAGAAGATGATGAAGAAAAACAGCAGTGAAAAGTTGCAGACGATGAAGAAGACGAAGTAAAAGAAAAGAAGTACTTTCATAAGGAATTCCCCTTTAAATAGGCAAGAAAAAAGTAACCGGATAACATTAAATGTGCCGGTAAAAAGGCAAAATTTTAGACACGTGTAAATAGTCATCCCTAATCCACAGAATCTTGTCGGCAAAAATTGATGAAAAACAAACGGTTGCGGCATCTCAAAATACTGGTTCTCATGACATTCTCTTCTTCGCAGAGAAGACATGAGAAGAGGCAAGATGTAGGATCAGAATATCGCAACATCAACACTTCGCGAGATCAATAAACGACAGCATTGCGAAAGTGTCTCAAATGAGTAGTATAAATGACGCAATGGATGACGACAGCTAAAACACGAGAAAGATGTGAAGACCTAGCGAGATTTAAGAGAGTTGCGAGGTTATATATTTGTATACTTGCGATATTTCGCAAGTCATTCCCGAAAATAAAGGGACAGCTTAGCTGTCATCCATTGTGTAATATCCTATATAAGGAGTCGAGTTGGACTGTTGAGGAGAGATCTTTTCCGAGTGTTAGGCAAGTCATTAGGAGAGAGAAAGTTGGTAGTGATTGTAATTTCTTTAGCTCTTTTCCATTCTATCTTGTAAACATTCAAGGAATTAATCAATAAAAATCATTATTGTTCATCTTCAAATGTCTTAGTTTTCTGAATTCTTGTGAGGGGTGTAGTGTAGGATTTCCTGCAACTACAATGCTCTAACAGATTAATCATGGGTTTTCTTGTGGTTAATTTAATTGAGTATTATTTGGATTCAAATTCATATTCGTATGTGATTTGTTATGTCCAAAGAAATCCTTTTTTTTTTTTTTTTTTGTGAAAGTAAGGTCGCCCTTGTTGTTCTTTCGGGAATGACATATTTGGGGGAGAGTTCTTAATTGAAGTTGTGATTAATTGCCAAATCTTTGTGGGGAGTGCGGCTGTTGAATATTATATGAGTTATCTTCTATCTTTATAAACTCCTTGATGAAAGCATTTAGTTTCGGCTATATGATTGCATCTAAAAGTTGATATGTGCTTACTTTTGGTCATGAAATGTCTCTATGGAAATTTCATTAGGATCCCACTAATTTTCGTACCTTTGCCAATTTTATTGACAAAAAGGGGGAGAATTAATGTGTAGTTCACGCTACAAATACATATGGTTTTCGGATCATTATGTAAGGGGGAGTGGTTTTCCATGTGAGATGGAGTATTGACTAAGGGGGAGTGATACATATCACCATAGTATTGTTGTCGAAGTTGTGATGCAATTGAACTTTGATGTTGTGTAATAATACTATGACACTGTGTAACAATGATTGAGAATTCTTGTTTTCTCATCGTTATGGCTACGGATTTTCAACAACGATGATGCTAAACTTACAACCTTTGGAATAATTGGAGTACTTGGAAGGGACGAAGATTTCGAGTAATGTTGAAGAACCAAGAAGATCGGCATGTGGAAGAGAAGCTACAAAAGTTTAATTATCTATTTTTGTATTCCATATGTATTGATAGTTTTGTCACTAAAATTGACAAGGGGGGGAGATTGTTAGAGCACTGCTCGGTCTAACTCGCATGCGTTGCTATCTGAAGCATGTTTGTCAATGTTAGTGATCAAAACTATAAGTCTTGATTTCTAGTCTACTATTAGCTAAGTCTCGGACTAGGATAGAAAGTGTAGTTGTTCTCAAGACTCCATGGCGATCATCATACAAAGACTAAAAAATACTCAAGGAACTTGTGGAACTTCATCGACTAAAAGGTATGTGGAGACTTGAACTTATCTATCACTCAAAAGTCTATCTACTCTATCTCCTATCTTGAGACAAAAGTCGTTTTGATATATAGACTATGATTCTACACATTTTCTATTTCGAGCCGAGTTTATATCGCTTATCTATTTATCGAAATATGTGTTGGTAAGCTTTCGCTTTGGCCAAGTTCATCTTTACTAGTGACGAAAGTCATGTTAAGTTTCAATCACTTGAAAATGGCTTTGACGAAAAATGGTTTGTGAATAACAACTATATAACGTCCTCTAAGAATGTTTCAATGATTGAAATGAGAGTTTAGATTATATTACCATGGAAGGATATAAACATTGTGTGGTAACACATATGTATGTAAGTCCTTATTCCTTGAACCAAAGTATGCGTACTTTGCTGCTCAGGAAAACCGGAACCAAGTCCGCGTACTGTCGGAAGTTCTCATCCCGAGAAATTCTGCTGGAGTTTGTAAACTAAAAACAAACTTATTCCGGGTACTTAAGTCCGCATACCAGTCCGCGTACTTAAGTTGGTTATTTTATAAAAACGATTATTTGTGAACTTAAACTTATATAAACTAAGGAATTCATAATTGCAAACCGTGGCTATAAAGTTCATAAATCAATTCGAGTGAATCAAATCGTTTTTGTTTCAATTGTGTTTATTATAAAGATCTAAGCAATTGAACAACTCTCTAACTAGTTCATTTGAGTCATTTGAACTAGTTATGGTAAAGAAGAATATGGTTGATATGAAAGTGCTCATATGGCTAACCATTTGGTTAACTACTGTTGAACCAACTAAATGTACATGTTTGGGTACGGTTACACAAACCTAAAAACGTGCATTTCATTTGTGTGTAACAAGCTAAGTTTCGATCTAACGGTTGAAAGATATTAGCTTGAATCTAATCAGGGTTTCATCTAACGGTGAATATTGAATGATTTGTTACCAAGGTAACTTAGATTATAAACCCTGATATGAAAGACTATATAAAGGAGAACTCTAGCAACTGGGAAACCTAATACCCACACCTCCTGTGTGATACTAGTTGTATAAGCTAGAGTTGATTCTCCTTTAACCTTAGGTTTCTATCGAGATCATGTAGGTTAACGACTTAAAGACTTCATTGGTATTGTGAATGTAGGATCAGAATATCGCAACCTCAATACTTCGCGAGAGTAATAAACGACAGCATCACGAAGGAGTCGCGGGGAAGTAAAATAAATGACGCAATGGATGACGACAAACGAACACGAGGAAGATGTGAAAATCAGCGAAGGTTAAGAGTGTCGCGAGGACGAACACTTATACACTTGCGACACTTCGCGAGTTATTCCCGAAAATAAAGGACAAATTAGTCATCATCCACCGTGTACTACCCTATATAAAGGGGTGAGTAAGTCTGTTGTAGGGAGAGTTCTTTTTGAAGTGTTAAGCAAGTCATTAGGAGAGAGAAAATTAAGAGTGATTGTAATTTCTTTTGCTCTGTTCTACCTTCCTCTGTAAACATTTCAAGAAAATAATCAATAAAATCTATAGTTATTCATCTTCAAATGGATTAATTGAGTAAATTCTAGTGAGGGGTGTAGTGTGGGATTTCCTGCAACTACATATGCGCTAGAAACAGGGATTGAAACAGGATTGAAGATAAAAGATTGCAGCTAAAATTATCCGAATCAAGAAAATGAGAGAGAAAATGTTAAATCGGATGAAGTAGAGAAGTTAAAAACAAGGAATATGATGAAAATACGGAGTACAAGACAATTACAAAAGCAATGATTAATGAGTTTCATGAAAACATCGGAGGAAGAATACATAAACGAGATTTTGAAGGAAAGAAGATTATAGATGGGGAGAAGACATCATCTTTGAAAGAGTGAGAAAAGCAGAAAATAACATTCACAGCAGCAGAGGTACCTAAAGAGGGTTTGAGCCATACATCCCCATTAGTGATCACAATAAATGCATGCAAAATGGAGAAGAACCTAAGCAAAAGCAAATGGAGGAATGGGCAAGAAATAGAACTTTGGTGGATACGGGGAGTTTGGTGAGCATCATGTTTTACCATACTTACAAAAAATTAGGATATAAAGATGAAGAAATGATTTCCCAACAGTATTATATCCATGGTTTTGGTAAATCTATAACAAAACCTAAAGGAGAGGTAAAATTACGAATTACTGCTTGGAGAAATTGAAACACAGTGACATTGAGTGTAGTGGATATGGAATCGCCATTTAACGTGTTGTTAGGGAGGCCATGGGTACATGCAATTAAGGTCAGAAGCGTCAACATTTCATCAACGTATCAAGTTTCCTATGCCAACCGGAATTGGTGAAATCGGAGGAGATATTGATAAAGGGAGAATATATCATCAAGACGAAGTAAAGCATTATGAAGAACGAGTGAAGAAGCGAAAAGATCGCAAGAAGATGGTAAAAGCGACTAAAAAAGAAGAAGAATTTAAAATTTACATGATAAGAGCAAAAGAAGGAAAAGGAATACCTAGCGCAATCTCGCAGGATAAGGAAATGAAAGGACCAACCCCTTTGGGAGAACCGAAAGCTAGCTATATCGCAGCGAGAACAAACAAAAGAAGTGAATGTTGGAACTAAGAAGAGCCCAAGATGTTAAAAATTGGGACTAAAATGGAAGTAGATGAAGAAAGAAGAACTATTGATTTGCTGCGAGATTATAAAGATATTTTCGCGTGGGATATGGATGAAATGCCTGGTATAGATCCATCCGTGGCTTGCCATAAATTGGAAATTGACAGAAATGTAAAACCATTCAAACAAAGAATTAGAAAGATCGCAACAACATATCATCCTCAAATAGAAGAAGAATTGCGAGAAAATGCTAGATGCGGGAATCATTAGACAAGCAAAATATCCCGAATGGATAGCAAATATGGTTATAGTCCCAAAGAAGAAAAAAGGGATAAGAATTTGTATAGATTTTACCGATCTAAACAAAGCTTGTCCTAAAGATAGTTTCTCGTTACACTGGATATTCCGCAATTGGTTGAAGCGGCGAGAAAACGAAAGGATATCATCTCTTGATGGATATAAAGGTTACAATCAAATTCCTCTCGCCAAGAAGATCAAGAACATCTCTGCTTTCTTCGCTCCAAGAGGATTATACTGTTATACAAAAATGCCGTTTGGTTTGCGAAATGCCAAAGCAACATACCAAAGAATGGTAGAAAAGGTGTTCGCGAGATGGATACACAAAACATTAGAGGTGTATGTAGATGATATGTTAATAAAAAGTAAGAAATCAAAAGACCACATACGGGATCCGAAAGAAATTTTTGAACAAATGAGACATTTCAACATCAAAGTAAATCCAGAAAATGCACCTTTGGAGTTGCATCGGGAAATTACATCGTATCAAAAGAAGGAATCCAAGTCGACCCGGAGAAAGTACAAAGCGATTCGCGATATGCCAACACTGCGACGGAAAAGATGTTCAGAAGTTAAATGGGTTATTAGCTTCGCTAGGAAGGTTTATCTCGCGATCATCTGATAAATGCAAGCACTTTTTCAACATCCTCAAAAAGGGATCAAAGTTTAGATGGACAGATGAGTGTGAGAAAGCCTTACAAGGAATAAAGGAACATTTAATGGATATATCAATTTTGCAAAAAGCGAGAACCCGGAGAAGAATTATTGATCTATCTTGCGACGACCTCGCATGCATTAAGTGCGATATTACTGCGAATGGACGCAGGGTAGAGAAACCAATCTATTACATCAAGAAAACTTTCAATGCCGCAGAAAGAAATTACTCAAAAATTGAAAAACTAATCTTGGCATTAGTTTACGCAACATTTAAACTTCGCATATACTTTCAAGCGCACATTGTTAAGGTAGTGACAAAAATACCAATCGAATCAGTAATGAAAAATTCAAAAAGATCGGGAAGAGTTGAGAGATGGAATGCTCAAATAAGTCATTGCAAACTCAAATACGAAATATTGTCTTCACCAAAATCACAAGTGTCGCAGACTTTCTAGCAGAATTTCCTTTGGAAGAGGATGAACCAGTGGAAGAAATGATGGACGTAGAAGAAGAACATGGAGATCCAAAAGACTTGTTAACTGAGCCAAATAGATGGGAAATATTAGTATATGGGTCATCTAATAGAGAAGGAAATGGGGTTGGAATTGTTGTGATATCGCCAGAAGGCAATAAAATAGCTTTTCTTTCAGATTAGAGTTTGCGTCAACCAATAATGAAACAGAATATGAAGCTATAATACATGCTTTGCGATTCGCAATAGAAATGAAATTGGAAAATGTGAGGATTACCAAAGATTCGCAATTGGCTATTCGCCAAATAAAAGAGGAATATACTACAAATTAACCATCTTTGCAAAAGTACAAGAAACTTGTTGACGAGCTGTCGATGCAGATATCGAGAATAAAATGGAGACATATATCAAGGAGAAATAATAGACTCGCAGATTCTTTTGCCTTTATATCAAGTATGATGACAGATCCGACTGCGAGAAATATAAAAATACAAACACTTTTAACACCGTCAATTAATAAAGAAGAAGAGCGGGAAATAGATGTAATGCTAATAGAAGATGGAACACAAACACTTTGCGAAGAAGATTGGAGAGCAGAACTTCATGCATACCTGATGAAAGGGGAAACACCAAGAAATAGATTAGAGGCACACAAATTAAAAAGCCGTGCAACAAATTATGAATTAAGAGATGGAGTACTATACCGACGATCTTTTAATGGACCTTCATTCGTATGTGTAACAAGGAAGGAAGGAGAAACCATATTGAAGATGTTGCATAAGCGGGGATGCTGGTAATCATAGTGGTGGAAGATCTTTAGCACATAAAGCAAAAATGCATGGCTATTACTGGCCGTATATGCATGAGGACGCGAAACAAATATCAAGGCGTTGCGAAGATTGCCAAAGGCATGGGAAGAAGATAGATGCACTGGGAGCGCCATTAAATTCTTCAAAAAGTGTGTGGCCTTTTGGAAAATGGGGCTTAGATATTGTGGGACCATTCCTACCAGGAACAGGACAGAGAAGATATCTAATTGTCGCTACTGATTATTTCAAAAATGGGCGGAGGTGAAAGCGGTACAACACATTCGCGATAAAGATGTTTTTACTTTCATATTTGAGAACATTATATGCAGATTTGGGATTCCAAAGACAGTTGGTATCGACAATGGGAAACAGTTTGAAGGACAAAATATAGAATTGCTGCTTAATGCATTTCAAATACGATGTGGAAAATCAACTCCTCTATACCCGCAGCTAATGGCCAGCGAAGCGACAAATAAAACAATTGCGAGACATATTGAAGAAGAAGTTAGAAGGATACAATAAAGGATGGTGCGAACAAGTGCACAATGCAGTATGGGCTTATAATACAACCAGGAGAGAAGCTACAGGAATGTCACCTTTTGTTTAACATATGGGGTTGAAGTTGTACTCCCAACAGAAGTTATGATTCCAACAACAAAGAAAGAAGCTTGGGAGAAAAATCTTAGTGAGGGTAACATTTTAATCAAATTAGATGAATTAGAAGAAAAAAGAGAGAGAGCACTACAACATATGGAGAATTATCGAAGATTGGCCGGAGAATATAACAAACGTGTCAAGATACGTGAATTTCAACCAGAGATCCAGTGCTGCGAGAGACACCAATATATCAGCGTGAAAGTGGTGGCAAGTTGGCAAGAAAATGGGATGAACCTTATATCATTAAGGAAATAGTTGGCACAGGGGCATATAGATTAATGGATCCTTAAGGAAAAGATGTAGGACAAAGATTGGATAGACCATGGAATAGGTTGTATCTCAAGAAGTATTACCCATAAAAGATGGATGAAATTAAATGAATTTGGATGAAATGTTTTTGCGACAGAATGATTGCGAAGTTGAATAAAATAGAGAACGATTGTGCGAATGTCTCGCAAACAATACATTACCGAAAATGAATGATTGAATGAATTGACAAAATGATAGAGTGAGTGAATGGGACGAACCTTTATGGCGTATACCCTAGTTCGCGAATGATATTTAGCAAGAGGCAAATGTAAGACCTAAAGTACGTCATATAAGGAGGTATCTCTTGACATGGATCAGGGGAAAGGTTACACCGCTCCTGGAACTTGGGTCATGGAGATTTGGGGCCCATGAAAGCCTATCCGGAGAGATACCTTGGATTTCCAACTATATATATAAGGTTATACCCTGGTTGGACGCCCGAGGGTCTCTTCCAAGGAGTCGAGTGTATGCTCAAGGCGTCGGGGTACACGGTTGAGCCAAGAGTGCCTGGGGCATTTGAAGTGTCTCGGCCATTCTTGGCAAGTCTTGGTATATGTTGCACTCGGCCCGAAGAAAACTCCACTTAGGGTGCAGTCTCGTAACCATAAACCATATAGGTATAAGGGATAAGAGGCTGCGAAAACAACTGATGTTGTTAAGACCGGATGGGAGGAGCTAGTCTTGTATGGCCGATGTACGCCTCCTTGAAGGGGCAACCAGGGAGAAGATAAGTGCGGCACCCTCCATTAGGGAGCTGATAAGTGTCAAAAGACGCAAATGTCACGAGGCTTTGTTTTCGCAAGAAAATTTAGGCTTGTCATATTTGTGCGATGATCCTGTAGAGGCAATAATACTAACGCAAGGATAAGACGAGATCAATGGGTTTTTGCATGAAAATGTAAAGACGTCCTGCGATTTCGTCGCAAAGACGGCAATGTCATGGGATTTTATATTCGCAAGAGTACTTAAGCATGTCATATTGTCGCAAATAGCATATCCTGCAGAGGCAAAAATACTTAAGAAATGATAAGACAAGGTCAATGGGTCATTACATGAAAATGTAAAGACGTCCTGCGATCTTGTCGCAACGAGGGGTGGCGAGATAAGACCTTTAATTAGGAAGGCAAAATAAGACCACACAATCAATGATAAGACAAGATCAATAGATTTCTTCATTTGTGAAGATATCCTGCGATCTTGTCGCAATGATAAATTTCAACATAAATAAAGGTAAGAGAACATGCTTGCGAGATTAGAATTGCAAATCTAAAATGAGATAGAAAGAGAAAATAAGGGATTATTCATCAAGGGATTTAGTCTTTCCAATCAAAAAGAATACTTCAACAGAAATTGAAAAGCATCTTATGCAAAAAGTCATACAGAAAAAGAGACTGGAAGATGTAAAATTACAAAAATAGTTTAATTCTCTACATCAGCATTCTCGACAACATGAGATGATAAATGTTCTTCAACAATTTTATCAGCTTCACCTTCACCAGTTGGAGGATTTTCATCAGAAATTTTTTCATTTGGATTCTTATCGACAATTTCATTATTCGCGAGATCTTCGCAGCTTTCATAATCGTAATCACTATCAGGAGAATTAAGAACTTCATCATCTTCAACTTCCAAAGGTTCAATAGAGACAGGGTCAAGGGATTTAGAAAGTAAGATCTCATTCACAAAAACTTCAGCTTTGTGATGAAATTGACGAAGAAGTGCCAGCTGTTGATTCCTACTTTGGATATCTTTAAGATGGCTAAGATAATTAAGCTTTCTTGCGGCACAATCACGAGAATGGGCAAGAGTAGCGACAAGTGTTGCATTTTCCTTGCGAATCTTGGCATGGGCGGATTCCAAAGTAGACAGAGAGGTGCGAAGATCTTTCTCAGATTCTGTGAAAATAAAGAAGAATAACAGAGTTACAAATAAAAAGTAATGTAAGAAATTAGAAAAGGAAAACGGTGGATGAGGCAGTCAAATTTTATGACTACCTTCTTTTTGCGAGATAAGATGTTGGGTCAGGGCCAAGCAACTTGTAGTTGCAGGAAATCCCACACTACACCCCTCACTATATTTTGTAGATCTAAATCATATTAATCACCTAAATTTTAAATATAAGTGCTAGAAATTTAAATAGACACATAAGATTTTTACGTGGTTCGGTCAATGTGATCTACATCCACGATTCTTCACTATGATTGTTGAGGTTACATTTGAATTACATTGAGAATCTCCATTAATGGATATTTTCTAGAGCTCTAGATCTAATTATTTGGGGAAGAAGATGATAAAGAAAATAAATCTCTCTCTAAAAATATCTCTCTCCTCCTAAAAGTGTCCTCCAAAATTATTCCTCCCTTTCTCTCTCCCGCTTTCCTCTTTATATAGGTGTTTACATAATGGATGAAAGCTCACATACAAACTCACATTCTCGCGACCCCTTTAATGATTTCGCAGGTTCTTGCTACCTTCTCTCGAGACATTCTCTCGAGTCTTGCTACCTTCTCTCGAGACACTCTCTCGAGCCTTGCTACCTTCTCTCGAGACACTCTCGCGAGTCTTGCTACCTTCTCTCGAGACACTCTCGCGAGTTAAGAAAATAATTGAACCTCGCACGCTAAGAGAATATGTTGTGCGATATTTGAATCCTACATCTTGCCTCTTTTTCCTTGAATATTGCTTGAAGAGCGATCTTTAAGGAAAAATCTGTTGTTGTAGTAGTCTTTGATCTTTGTTGATGAAGGAACGAGCGAAAGAATACTGGACTTGAAAAGTACGTACTTGCCTCTATTCTTTTGCGAAGTTCCGAAGCTTTGCGAAGTGAATAAGAAGTATTATCTCTTGAAATATGCGAAGTATGAAGTATCCTTGAAGAAGTATATGAAGTACTTAATCCTCGAAATATATAAGAAGGATGAAGTATCCTTTGAGAAGTATAAGAAGTACTTAATCCTCTAAATATAAGAAGTATTGCGAATCCATCATGCGAAACTCTCGCTCCATGTTCTTTGCCTCATGCTATGCTCCATTCTTTCGCGAAGTTCTGAAACTTTGCGAAGTGGATAAGAAATATTAATCCTTGAAGTATAAGAAGTATTGCCTCTGTTCATGCGAAGTCATTATTCCGTTTTTGGTGAGGATTCTTGTTGTTCATTTGGTAAACATCTTCTTTGGAAATGATTCTTGCCGAGAAAATAAAGAACATAAAATGTTTTTTTCGGTAATCCATTGTTGCCTCTCTGTTCTTTATCTACGAAGGTAGAATCGTTGAAAAAGTGTTGAATGAGTGAGTTATTTCTTCATTCTTATCTTTCCTCTATCTCCTGCGTTGTGCTCATGCGATAGTATAATCTCTTCATTGCTTTACGTTGAATTTTATCATTTCGACAAGATCGCAGGATGTCTTTACATTTTCACGTAATGACCCATTGATCTTGCCTTATCATCTTTGTGTGGTCTTCCAAGTTAGACCTCCCTAATTAGAGGTCTTCCCTGCCACCTTTCATCGCGACAAAATCGCAGGACGTCTTTTACACTTGCATGTAAAGACCCATTGATCTTGCCTTATCATTTTCCAAGTATTTTTGCCTCTGCAGGATGTTTTAGTTGCGACAATATGACAGCCTAGATATCCTTACGAACATAAAGCCCCATGACATTGCCGTCTTGCGACGAAATCGCAGACGTCCGTACACTTTCGTGTAAAGACCCATTGATCTCGCCTTACCCTCGCGTTAGTATTATTGCCTCTGCAGATCATTGCACAAATATGACAAGCCTAAATTCTCTTGCGAAAACATAGCCTTATGACATTTGCGTCTGTTTGACACTCCCCTAATGGAGAGCGTCGCCCTTATCATCTCCCTGTCGTTGCCCCTTCAAGGAGGCGAAACATCGGCCATACAAGACTAGCTCCTCCCATCCGGTCTTAACAACAACCGTTGTTTTCGCAGCCTCTTATCCCTTATACCTATAGGGTTTATGGTTACGAGACTGCACCCTAAGTGGAGTTTTCTTCGAAGCGAGTGCAACATATGCCAAGACTTGCCAAGAATGGCCAGGGTAGGTTCATCCATCCCGGCACTCGGCTCAACCGTGTACCTCGGCGCCTTGAGCATACACCGACTCCTTGAAAGAGACCCTCGGTCGCCCAACCAGGGTATAACCTTATATATATAGTTGGGAATCCAAGGTACCTCTTCCGGATAGGCTTTCATGGGCCCCAAATTTCCATGACTCAGGCTTCAGGAGCGGTGTAACCTTCCCCCTGAGCCATGTCGAGAGATACCCCTTATATGACGCACTTTAGGTCTTACATTTGCCTCTTACGAAACGTTATTCGCGAACTAGGGTGTACGCCATAAAGGTTCGTCCCATTCACTCACTCAATCATTTTTGTCAATTCATTCAATCATTCGTTTTTGATTTTCTCTTCTCATTATCTTTGCGAAATTATCGCATGTCTTCATTCTTTCATTCATTATTTCATTCATTCCTTCATTTCTGTCACTTCCTTTACTCATTCTTTCATTTCTGTCATTTCATTCATTCTCATAATATCATATCATTTGAAGTAAAGTAAATATTCAAGAAGAATATATAAATTAATCTGCAAGATTTTTCTCAAAATTTTGAAATCTTTAAGATCTTTGTAATTTAGAAATCTTTAAAATCTTAGTAATTCTTTATAATTTTGAACTCTTTGAAATCTTGAAATCTTTGTAATTAACTTTTTTTTTTTTTTTTTTTTTATCAAATCAAAAATATTTTATTTTCTGTAAAAGTAAAATGTTCAAAGAAAGTGGTACTTAGCTTTTATGTGATTCGTTGTTGTTGTTGTTGTCTCTTGCGAAGTATATGATTTGCTTGCGAAGCTAGCATCCACAAAATATAGTTATCTCGCAGCAAAAAGAAGTGTGAGAAATGTGATTTGAACCCTTGACCTGCCTCTTGCATATTCTCGCACCATACCAATTGTGCTAATCCTCTCTTGCGAAATAATCGTCAACGCTTTTCCTTGCTTCTGCGAAATATTTATTGAAATTTGGCTTTCTCTTAGCGAACTGGGCTTGGCAAAGTTCTCTTCTTCTTGTTCTCGCAAGTATTTACAAAGATGACTTCTCGTGGCAGAAATTTGTGTGAAGTAAACATTTGCCAGGCAAAAAATTCTTATGCAAAGGGGAAGACTCGAACCCGCGACCTCTAATTTGCATGCCCATTCTCCAACCATCTGTGCCCCTCACTGTGTGTGAAAGAGACGCACAATTCTATGATTTTATTCTACTTCTTCGCTTTTGGACATTCAAAAATATACGAGAAAATATGCAGAAGGTAAGGTTTGAACTTGCGACACCAAGCTTGTTCTCTTCTCTCGGAACCAACTGTGCTATCGACTGTTTATGAAAAAGTGTTGTTGTTCGCTACTTATTCCCATATTACTGTCTTTTGTATACTATTTCTTCATCCTTTCTTCTTCTTTGCCTGTGGAGTCTTACATAAGATAAACTTCTATTCGCACCACAATAAGAGAAACTGATGATTGCCTCCATCTCATTGCGTCTTCTCACACGTTAAGAGTTAATGACGTGATGGACTCAATGCACCTTAATCACTCCCTTTATTCGTGCAAAGCTTGGCTCATGATGATTACGGTTTCATGGAACTTCTCGATGTTCTTTCATTGCTGCAATAATTACACTTTCTTTTCCCTTTCGTTTGCCTTGCTCATTGGATTTTGCGAGATGTCTCCTATTTGCTCTAAGTACACATTTTCAGTTCATCATCAAAGATGGATTTATTTTTCTGAAGTGGTATTTCTCTTAGCACTTCCTGGTGATATAAGGGGTGATCTGGTTCGCTGGGAAGGATGGAAATTCGTCCTTTTATAGCAGATTCTAGGCTGAGCTGCAAAAAGAAAAAGAAGCTAACCAGAATATTATTTGTAGGCTGCGAAGACATCGCAAGAATTATTAACGTCGCAGATGCTAAATTTTTTCGAACTGCTAAATGAGCTGATGGTGAGCTTCGTCTGTTGCTTGATTAGGTAATCTCTTCATTCACCATTTGCTCTAGAGAGGATGTTCAATCATTCATTGTTGTGAATCAACAGATCAGTTCATTGTTCTTCCAAACATGGTAAAGGAAAACACAGTTTAGCAACCGTCCCGAATAAGGCAGTGATGGAAGTTCTCGAGATGACTTCATCAGCCAAATTAAAAGCAATCAACAGTTCCTTGGTCGTCCAACCAATGAATATCTCCATTCGCAAACACACCAGATTTATCTCTGACACGGCTTATATTCACACAGTAATCCAACTTTACACTATTTCCACAATCAATGCCACTGGCAAGAATGTATACCTATACAATCCCCAAATTGACGCCTCTCCTATTGTTACAAATTCTGATAACCTTGCGCTCACTGCCACTCTCCCATAGCAGCACGTCTCTTTGTTTGTTTCTACTAGAGTTCTCATGAAAAAGTGCACCATACTCTCTCGGTGCTTTTAGTTCACGAAGTGACCTTTTCGTTGTCATTTTCTTTGCAGTTTGGAATCATCTGCCCTTTGACTTGCTCTCTTTGGCGAACTTATCTATCTCTTATGATTATAGTCTGAGTTGCCGTAACTTCGATGTTGCTGCGATGAAGTACAAACTAAATTTCATAACTCCTTGCGAGTTGAAGATGGTGATACAAACTGCGTTAGCTTCTGTGTGCGCTGACGAAGACATCGCCTGGTATTAGCTGTACACATTCGTCAAGAATTATCGTTGGTTACGTTGCGGGTTCATCGCCTGTTGATGCAATTTGACGTAGCTTTGTTTAACTTCACTTTTGTTCTTCTTCGCCACTGTCTCATCTTCTTCCCCATAGATTGCTAACTTGCAATTCACTATCTCCCCTCGACCGATTGAGGATGTTCTCTTCGCTTACAAGTTTAACCTCTCAAGGTCAATTAAGTTCCAATCCCTACTCCCGCCTTTGGCTGTTCGTGGTGAGTATTTTGTCTTTCATTGAATGTTTGCTGAAGGTGGTACTTCGTGTATCACGGATTCGTCTCAGTGATGCCCCTCAAGTATTTGCTCTTGCCAAAATTGTTGACGAAGCTCTGGCCCCTGCCGTTCTTTACTCTTTGATAAACATGCCTTTGCTGACCCGACGGGACTGATGAATTTGCATCTCTCAAATTAAATCTTCCTAACTAATGCCTTCATGTTCTTCTCCTCGCATTTCTCGAGTAGAGTCTATTTTGGGCTATAATGATATTTCCTGCTCCTGCAAAACACCTTCCCCTACCAATTTCTTCACCTGTTCGTTTTATCGACTCGTACTTTTCCTCTTTACCTATGTGCGGCTTTGAGTTCACGTCTTCTTTCTTTGTCTAGATTTTCGTTAATGTTTTTGTAATTTTTCATCCTAAGATAAGATTTCCCTCGGATGCTACAGTCATACATGTGGTTTTTTTCTTCATCTGCCTCTTGACACATCTCCTTCTGTATGGTCACGAGCCTTTGGCGTAGTTTCCATACTTAATATGGAAGCCTTTAGATCCATTGAAATCCATCTCCCACAATAACTAATTTCTTTGAATCTTCTTCAATCTAACAATTAGCAGTTTGTTTTCCCTGTCTACATCGTTCTTTTCTTTGTCTGGTGTTTTTCCTTCTCTTTTTTCCCTTAAAGCTTATAGATCCAATTGAATTCATCACCAACAGTAGACGATTTTTCTAAATTTTCTTGAACCAACAAGATTAGGTCCCTGTTTCTAGCGCATATGTAGTTGCAGGAAATCCCACACTACACCCCTCACTATATTTTGTAGATCTAAATCATATTAATCACCTAAATTTTAAATATAAGTGCTAGAAATTTAAATAGACACATAAGATTTTTTACGTGGTTCGATCAATGTGATCTACATCCACGATTCTTCACTATGATTGTTGAGGTTACATTTGAATTACATTGAGAATCTCCATTAATGGATATTTTCTAGAGCTCTAGATCTAATTATTTGGGGAAGAAGATGATAAAGAAAATAAATCTCTCTCTAAAAATATCTCTCTCCTCCTAAAAGTGTCCTCCAAAAGTATTCCTCCCTTTCTCTCTCCTTCTTTCCTCTTTATATAGGTGTTTACATAATGGATGACAGCTCACATACAGCTCACATTCTCGCGACCCCTTTAATGATTTCGCAGGCTCTTGCTACCTTCTCTCGAAACATTCTCTCGAGTCTTGCTACCTTCTCTCGAGACACTCTCTCGAGCCTTGCTACCTTCTCTCGAGACACTCTCGCGAGTCTTGCTACCTTCTCTCGAGACACTCTCGCGAGTTAAGAAAATAATTGAACCTCGCACGCTAAGAGAATATGTTGTGCGATATTTGAATCCTACACAACTATTCTCCAAATGATCCATGGCATTATCAAAACCATCACCAACAAGACCTTTTAACCGAGAACGCAAGCTTTTTTCATTAGAAATCAGTAAATTATTTTCCTTCGCAAGGGAGGAATGAGATTCTTTTAACTTGGTATATTCATCCTTGAGTGGTTTGTTTTCACACTTAGAGTTATTCTACCCTGAATAAGCTTATCTCTTTCGGTAGTGGTTTCTTTGAGTTTATTTTTCAATGAGCGAGATAGATTGTTCTTGCTCATTCAAAGTGCTTTTCGACAAACATCAAGTTGTTGTGAGGATATCGCCACCTTGTCCAACAAAGCTTGCTTCTCTTGAGACAAAGTTCCATTTTCATCTGATAAGGTTTCCAACTCCAAATTAGATTTAGTCAAAGAATATGAGAGATGCGACAATTCGTTACTTAATAATTCTTGCTTCGGACTAAGTAAGCGTTTTCTTGGGTTAGATTATTTATCCGGTCAACGTAATATGTATGGAGGTTATCTAATCGGTTATATTGCTCCATCCAAGCATCTCTTTCCGTTCGAGTTTCTTCCACGATAGATTCCACTTGATATATCTCCATTTTACGTTTCGATTCAAAGCTTGAAAGGCGAACAAAGTCTTCAAAAAAAAAAAAAAAAAAATGGGGAGGAAATGATACCTTTTAGTTCTTCATTCTTCCCGCGAAGATTATCACGATCCAGTAAGTATTATGAAGGCTATTCTTCAAGGTCTTAATTTATTGTTCCAAGGATGCTCGCGACATGGTATCGTAACCAAAATACTTACTCAAGGATTCATAAACACTAGATCCGATAGGATCGGTGGAAATTTTCTTAACATCATTCATGGTATCCGATAAAACTTTAAAAGCTACATCTATCCCTTCCAAGTTTTCTTTAGTAATAGAGATAGATCCAGAGGAAGAGGAAATGATGGAGGAAGAGGGAAAGGTTGAATCATCTTTAGTCATAAGAATGTCGGTTAAAGGAACCGATTAACAAGCGGGGGGCGAAGTAGAGGTATTAAGGGTAAAAGTGGAGAGAGGTTCATTTTGAAGAATTTCATTAACGGAAGGGATTGATTCATCATGCGAGATCCTCGCATGAGAAGGTGAGTCATCATGAGAGGAAAGAATTGGTTTATCTTGCGAAGAAATCGCTAGAGAAGATGAATTATCCTGCGAAGGTATTGTAGGAGAAACAACAAGCTTAAACCCAGGAAAAGAAACAGGAGGCGCAACAGGTTTAGAAGGGCGAGGCTTCTTGGGGGATTTATCAGCATCCTGCAAATTACAAGCTAAATAAGAAACAGAGGCAACAATATTGTTATTAAAAGAGTAAATGTTTCTTAAATACCTTATTATTCGCAGGCTTTCTTTTAGAGGCAAAGGATTTCGGTTGCGAACCCATGGAAACACTAGGATTCGTAACAAGAATTTGGTGCTAGATTTATCCTTGCCAAACAAAAATGGCAAGAGAAACATTAAAAGAAGAATAGTATCCAAATAAAAGACTTCAATAAGAGAGATCAATCATGAAATAATCAAAATTAGCAAAATCAACAGACTTTGATGCCATAGAAACAAAAGAGCAAAGAGTTGTAGCGAAAAGACGATGAAGAAGACGATGAAGGAAAACGGCGAGAAAAAGTTGGAGACAATAAAGAAGATGAAGTAAAAGAAAAGAAAAATTTTCATAAGGAATTCTCCTTTAAATAGATGGGAAAAGAGTAACCGGATAACATTAAATGTGCCTGGGTAAAAAGTGAAATTTTAGATACGTGTAAACAAGTCATTCCTAAATTCACGGAATCTTGTCGGTAAAAAATGGATAGAAAACAAATGGTTGCGACATTTCAAAATGTTAGTTCTCATGACATTACATTCTTCGCAGAGAAGACATGAGAAGAGGCAAGATGTAGGATCGAATATCGCAACCTCAATACTTCGCGAGAGTAATAAACGACGCATCACGAAGGAGTCGCGGGGAAGTAAAATAAATGACGCAATGGATGAGAACAACCAGAACACGAGGAAGATGTGAAAATCTGGCGAAGGTTAAAAGTGTCGCGAGGACGAACACTTATACACTTGCGACACTTCGCGAGTTATTCCCGAAAATAAAGGACAGCTTAGCTGTCATCCACTGTGTACTACCCTATATAAAGGGGTGAGTAAGTCTGTTGTAGGGAGAGTTCTTTTTGAATTGTTAAGCAAGTCATTAGGAGAGAGAAAATTAAGAGTGATTGTAATTTCTTTTGCTCTGTTCTACCTTCCTCTGTAACATTTCAAGAAAATAATCAATAAAATCTATAGTTATTCATCTTCAAATGGATTAATTGAGTAAATTCTAGTGAGGGGTGTAGTGTGGGATTTCCTGCAACTACAGTGAATCCAGACCGATACTATTTTCTCGTAGTTATGTGATCTGATCTTGTTGTTTCTATCGTACTAAGTACAATCGTAAAGATTGGCTTGAGATTGATTTCTCCGAGAGGCAAGATATAAAAGTAGTCACAAATATATTCGTCTCATCGTTTGTGATTCCGCAATATCTTCTTTCGCTAGTCAATTAAGATTATTGTGAGGTGATTGATAATACTAGGTTGTTCTTCGGGAATATAAGTCCGGGTTATCAATTGGTTCCTTTTCACCTTGATTTATCAAAAGACGGAACAAAACTCGTAGGTATTTCTGTGGGAGACAGATTTATCTATTACCGTAGACTTTTCTGTGTGATACAGATTTGTTTATTAAAGTCTTCGAATTTGGGTTGTAGCAACTCTTAGTTGTGGGTGAGATCAGCTAAGGGAATCAAGTGCGTAGTATCCTGCTGGGATCAGAGACGTAAGGAGTGCAACTGTACCTTGGATCAGTGTGAGATTGATTGGGGTTCAACTACGGTCCAGGGCCGAAGTTAGTTTGTAGTAGGCTGAGTGTCCGTAGCGGCTTAATACGTGTGTGTTCAATCTGGACTAGGTCCCGGGGTTTTTCTCCATTTGCGGTTTCCTCGTTAACAAAACTTCTGGTGTCCGTGTTATTTCTTTTCCGAATTATATTTTGTTATATAATTGAAATATCACAGGTTGTGCGTTTGAATCGATCGATTGGGAAATACAACCTTTGGTTGTTGATTGAAATTGATTGATCCTTGAACATTGGTCTTTGGTACCGTTCAAGTGATTTCTCTTATATTTAATTATACTCACAGATTTGTATTTGCTTGAGTAAGTATTGAATCAAGAAAGAGAGATATAACTCTTTAATATACTTTTATTAAGATTGAGTCTGACTGTCTAGTTGATTCTCTTAAAAGTATATTTGAGTTAGTCCATACAGATTGCTAATCGAAATATTGGGTGTGGTTGTTGTACCCTAGCTTTTTCAATTGGTATCAAAGCAGTCAAACACATTTAAAGACCTTACAAGTCTGTGTTTGTAGCGATCTGACTCTATGGACATGAATTATATCTCCATAAACGTGCCACCAGTATTCGATGGCTCAAACTACTTATGGTGGAAAATTGCTATGCGTGCTTTTCTTCAAGCTCGTGATTGTCAAACATGGGTACGTGTTGTTAATGGCTATGATCCTCCGGTTAATACAGAAGGCGGTATATCTATACCAAAAGATATTGGTAGATATAGTCAAGAAGAAGTTCTTGCTGCAAAGCAAAATTCTAACGGCTTGAATGCTATCATACATGCCATTACCCAGATCTTCAGCACCATGTGACTACGTGCACTAAGTCTAAAAAAGCCTGGGATATCTTAGAAACCGTATTTGAAGGAAATACCAGAGAGAAAAAAGCTAGGCTTCATAACCTAAATTCTGATTGGGAAAACCTTTGTATGGCAGATGAAGAAACGTTTGATGAGTTTAATCACAAAGTGTCTGAAATTGTTAATGCATCTTTTGCATTGGGTAGGACTATTCCTGAAAAGGACATTGTGATGAAAATTCTCAGATCGTTGCCATCTAGATACGATTCTAAGAAGCATGCCATCGTTGAAGGAAATAATCTCGCAACGCTGTCCAGAAATACTCTGGTTGGGAAGCTAAAGATCTTTGATCATGCGCATACGTCCAAGTCTAGCAAGGATGTTGCTTTCAAAGAACTAAAGAACACTAAATTACTTGATAAAGTAAAAGTTTTTACATCTCTGAAGATGATATTTCTGAGGCTGATTCATCAGATGAAGATCTTGACAAGTCAGTCTCGTTGATCACAAGACAATTTAGGGATCTTCTTTTGAAGAGAAGTAAACGGTTCTCCAGAGATAAATCCAATTCATCAGATAAGCCACATAATCGTGTTCCTCCTAAGAATATGGATAATGATGAAACTGATGACGAGGATATGCCGCAGTGCTTTAAGTGTAAAGGTTTTGGTCATTTTGCAAATGAGTGTCCAAATCGAAAGAAATACACTGGGAACAAAGGTCTTGCTGCAACTCTTGATGAAATGTCTGACAATTATGATTCTAATGAAGACGAAAAATCAAGTGTTGCACTTCTTTGTGAAAATATAAATTTTGATAACTGTAGAAATACATACATCAATCTTGATATTCTTTCAGAATAAAACTCAACCAATCTGGAAGATAAAATTGACCTTTCTATTGGAAACTCTGTGTGTAATGTTTCAGGTTCGACTATGTGTCTAGCAGCTTGCACATCTCAGATGCCTGAATTATATCCAAGATTGACGTGCTCATACTGTTCACTCAAAGGTTATGAACTATCAAAGTGTTACAAGTACAAACACAAATTGAGGTATGTCAACAAACTTCAACGAAGAGCAAATCGACTGGCAAACAAGCTTAAACTTGCTCAGAAGACCGCTGAGGTATGTAAGATTTTATCTTCGTCTAAGAAGTTAGTTTCCAAGGATAAAACAAGACCATTAGAAAAGAAAGTATGGTCCAATCGTTTTGATAGAAAAAGGTCTGTGGATTCCTCTCAAGAGGAACATGGTGGACAAATTGTTGTTCAACGCAACACAACCTGATTGTGTTGATTTGTAGATCTTGTCTCATGTGCCTGATCAAAAGAGACAAGGTTGTGCACCTCTCAGGCTTTAGGAAAAGGTTGTTTTCTTCTTTTCTTAGTTTTGTTGTTTTTGGAATTCCCTGTTTATCAATAAAGGAGGGTTATTCTCGACAATTCTACTCTTTCTAGGGTTCAGAATTGTGCGTGCACGAACCTGTTAAAGGTTGCGTAACCCTACATTCCTTTTTTCCTTCCCTGAAACTTCTTTTATCTTAAGACTACTTGTCGAGTTAAATTGTGATTTCCTCTCACAAACCTATACGTTTATGGATACTCCAAGCATCATGTCTTCTGATGGAAATGTTGATATGATTGTCAAGCCATCAATCATGAAGGAAAAAGATAAATCTTCGTTGCCTTCGACGTTGAAAAGAAAAAGAAGGAATGTGAGGAAACCAAGAGCTGTTCCTTCAAATTCTAAGAAGTTTCTGATGTTCTTGAAGTTTTGAAGGAGACACGAAAGGAGATTCAACAAATAAAGGCTTTTGTGTTTAAGACTCATTAGATTCAGAAGGCCATGGTTCGACATCAGTCAAGAAGGTTTATTGATATTAACTCCTATCTTCATGAACCTTATGTCCCAATGGTTGTTGACGACAAGGAGTTCGGGGACGATATAGAATTCTTCAAAGGTCTTAACATTTAGTAAATCTTCTGATGAGAATTTTATTTCTTGTTTTTTTTAGAAGAATAAGTAGAGTTTGTAATGGCCATTATTGTGATTACACATAGCTATGTCCAACGTTTTCATCTTCATGTTTTTAGGTTTATTTGTTTAAATTCTAAAATTGTTTGGAAGATGATTTTTGTAGTATTAATCTTTAATGGTTTTATATATTGCAATATGTTATGGGATATGTGTGTTTGCGTCCGTGAACTATGATTGTCCCATACTTGTCAAAAGTTAAGTCTTTCATATGTCGATATGCATGTATTGATAAAAGAATGAATGAACTTTTGACATTACAAAAGTTTGATGCCTATTATGTCATTATGCAAATATTGATGCAAGATAGGATGAACTTTTGTTTACGAGGATTATGTCTATTGTATGTCATTGTGCAAATAGTGATGGAAAATAGAATGAATCCTTTTTATTCCGCAGTATTGATCTTACCTGATCCATATTTTATGTATATATTGTGCGGCTCCGTAAGTTCTCTTATGTTGAGCATTTCCGATTAGATTAATCATGGGTTTTCTTGTGGTTAATTTAATTGAGTATTATTTGGATTCAAATTCATATTCGTATGTGATTTGTTATGTCCAAAGAAATCCTTTTTTTTTTGTGAAAGTAAGGTCGCTCTTGTTGTTCTTTCGGGAATGACATTTTATGGGGGAGATTTCTTAATTGAACGTGTGCTTAATTTCCAAATCTTTGTGGGGAGTGCGGATGTGGAATATTATATGAGTTATCTTCTATCTTTATAAACTCCTTGATGAAAGCATTTAGTTTCGGCTATATGATTGCATCTAAAAGTTGATATGTGCTTACTTTTGGTCATGAAATGTCTCTATGGAAATTTCATTAGGATCCCACTAGTTTTCGTACCTTTGCCAATTTTATTGACAAAAAGGGGGAGAATTAATGTGTAGTTCACACTACAAATACATATGGTTTTCAGATCATTATGTAAGGGGGAGTGGTTTCCATTTGAGATGGAGTATTGACTAAGGGGGGGTGATACATATCACCATAGTATTGTTGTCAAATTTGTGATGCAATTGAACTTTGATGTTGTGTAATAATACTATGACACTGTGTAACAATGATTGAGAATTCTTGTTTTCTCATTCTTATGGGTACGGATTTTCAACAACGATGATGCTAAACTTACAACCTTTGGAATCATTGGAGTACTTGGAAGTGACGAAGAATTCGATTAATGTTGAAGAACCAAGAAGATCAGGCATGTGGAAGAGAAGATACAAAAGTTTAATTATCCATTTTTGTATTCCATATGTATTGATAGTTTTGTCACTAAAATTGACAAAGGGGAGCACTGCTCGGTCTAACTCGCATGCGTTGCTACCTCAAGCATGTTTGTCAATGTTAGTGACCAAACTATAAGTCTTGATTTCTAGTCTACTATTAGCTAAGTCTCGGACTAGGATAGAAAGTGTAGTTGTACTCAAGACTCCATGGCAATCATCATACAAAGACGAAGAACTACTCAAGGAACTTGTGGAACTTCATCGACTAAAAGTTATGTGGAGACTTGAACTTATCTATCACTCAAAAGTCTATCTACTCTATCTCCTATCTTGAAACAAAAGTCGTTTTCCTATATAGACTATGATTATACACATTTGCTATTTCGAGCTGAGTTTATCTCGCTTATCTATTTCTCGAAATATGTGTTGGTAAGCTTTCGCTTTGGCCAAGTTCAACTTTAATAGTGACGAAAGTCATGTTAAGTTTCAATCACTTGAATATGGCTTTGACAAAAAATGGTTTGTGAATAACAACTGAAAATGCGGGGGTCTAACAACCTCACCCAATATTTCGATTAGCAATCTGTATGGACAAACTCGAATATACTTTTAAGAGAATCAACTAGACATTCAGATTCAATCTTAATAAAAAGTATATTAAGGATTTAATATCTCTATCTCTTGATTTGATCTATACTCAAACAAATAGAAATCTGTGAGTCTTTATCAAATACAAGAGATATAAACTTGGATGGTACCAAAGACCAATATCCAAGGATCAATCAATTTCAATCAACAACCAAAGGTTGGATTTCACAATTGATCGATACAACGCACAACCTGTGATATTTCAATTATATAACAAAATATAATGCGGAATAGAAATAACACATACACCAGAAGTTTTGTTAACGAGGAAACCGCAAATGCAGAAAAACCCCGGGACCTAGTCCAGATTGAACACCACACTGTATTAAGCCGCTACAGACACTAGCCTACTACAAACTAACTTCGATGCCGGACTGTAGTTGAACCCTAATCAATCTCACACTGATTCAAGGTACTTTGCGCTCCTTACGTCTCGATTCCAGCAGGATACTACGCACTTGATTCCCTAGAGTTGCTACGATGTCACCCACAAAAAGTCTAAGATAATAGTAAATGCTACGATAAACCTAAGAGTTTCTTCCGTAAGTCAAGGTGAAGACTTTAATAAACAAATAATCAATCACCTCACAATAATCTTAATCGTATGGTAGCAAAAAAAGTCTAAGATAATAGATAATTTCTTTTTATCTTTACCTATCGGAATCTCTCAAGTCAATTATTCAATTGAACTCGTACAATAGAAAATGGTAAGATCAGATCGCTCAACTACAAGAGAAGTAGTTTCGTCTGGCTTCACAATCCCAATGAAGTCTTTCAGTCGTTAACCTACAGGGTCTCGAGAAGAAACCTAAGGTTAAAGGAGAATCGACTCTAGCAAAACCAACTAGTATCACACAAGAGGTGTGGGGAATAGTTTTTCCAGTTGCTAGAGTTTCCCTTATATAGTTTTCAAATCGGGGTTTGCAATCTATGTTAGCTTAGTAACAAAGCATTCAATATTCACCATTAGATGAAAACCTGATTAGATACATGCTAATATATTTCAACCGTTAAATCGAAACTTAGTTTGTCACACACAAATGAAATGTATTTCATTTAGGTTTGAGTAACCGTACCTAAACGTGTACACTTAGTTGGTTCAAAAATTGTTAACCAATGGTTAGCCATATCTCATAACTAGTTCAAATGACTCATAAGAACTAATTGAAGAGTTGTTCAATTGCTTAGGTCTTTATTCATAGACACAATTGAAACAAAATCGGTTTGACTCATTCGAATCAATTCATGAACAATGTAGCCATGGTTTGCAAAGATTGCATTCCTTATAATTTATTGTTTTAAGTTCATGAACTACCGATTTGAGAAATAACCAGCTTGGGTACGCGTACGGGTATGCGTACCTTAGCTACCGGATTTTAGTTGGCTTTGGTTTCCAAACTCAGCAGAATTTTTCGGGTAGAAAAGTTCCGCCAGTACGCGTACCTAAGGTGACTGGTTTATAAGTTCGTAAACTCCAAACTCAGCAGAATTTTCCGGGAGGAAAAGTTCCGCCAGTACGCGTACCCAACCTGTCTCCTTCACTAATACCGTATGCACACATATGTTCCGGTACATGGATTTATACACTAATGTGCGAACACACTATATATGCTTATATCCATAGATGGTAATCTCAACTCTACATTTCAATCATTGAAACATTCTTTTATAATGTTATAATAGTCGTTATTCACAACTATCGTCATCAAAGCCATTTTCAAGATTGAAACGTCATCATGACTTTCGTCACAAGTAAAGATGAAAAATGGTTAAAGCGAAAGCTTACCAACACATATTTCAAGAAAAAGATAGGCGAGTAAACTCGGCTCGAAATAACAAATGTGCATGTATGAAAACTATCATACTTATACGACTTTTGTCTCAAGAGTAGGAGATAGAGTAGACTTTTGATTGATAGATAAGTTCAAGTCTCCACATACCTTTTAATCGGATGAAGTTACACTGGTTCCTTGAGTAGTTCTTCGTCTTCGTAAGATGATCGCCATGGAGTCTGGAGCTCAACTACACTTAACTATCCTAGACCGAGACTTAGCCATAAGTAAACTAGAAGTCAAGACATATAGTTTTGAAAACTAAATTTGACAAACAAGCTTGAGATAGCAACACTTGCGAGTTCGACCGAGTAATGCTCTAACAATCTCCCCCTTTGTCAATTTTAGTGACAAAACTATCATTACATATGGATTACAAAATAGATAAAACTTTGTAGCTTCTCGTCCACATGCTTGATCTCCTTGGTGCTTCAACATTACGCGAAAACTTCGTATTTTCCAAGTACTCCCATGATTCCATAGATGTTCGATTCGAAGATCATAGTTGTTGAAGATCCGTAGCCATAACAATGAGAAAACAAAAGCTCTCGATCATTGTTATACAGTGTCATAGTATTATTACACAGTATCAAAGTTCAATTGTATCACAACTTTGACAACAATACTATGGTGATATGTATCACTCCCCCTTAGTCAATACTTTCATCTCAACATGAAAACCACTCCCCCTTACATAATGATCCGAAAACCATATGTATTTGTATTATGAACTACATATTGATTCTCCCCATTTTTGTCAATAAAATTGGCAAAGGTACGAAAATGGGATCCTAATGAAATTTTCATGGAGACGCTTCAAGACCAAAGAAAAGTACATATCAACTTTGTTTAGATGCAATCATAAAGCCGAAGCTAAATGCATTCATCACGGAGTTTATAAAGATACAAGATAACTCCTCAAATATTCCACAGCCGCACTCCCCACAAAGATATGGAAATTAAGCGCAAGTTCAAAAGAACTCTCCCCCATTTGATGTCATTCCCAAAAGAACAACAAGAGCGACCTTACTTTTACGAAAAAAGAAGGATTTCTTTGGACACCAAAAACCACAAAATGATTTTGTATCCAAAATTCTCAATTAAACTAACCACAAGAGAACCCATGATTAATTTAATCGGAATACACAACCAAAATAACCACAAGCGAATCTATGATTAGTCTAGTTGGAAATGCTCACATAAGAAGGCTTATGGAGCCGCACAGTATATACATAAAATATGGATCAGGGAAGATGCAATCCTGCGGAATATACAAGGATTCATTCTATTTTCCATCACTATTTGCACAATGACATACAATAGACATAATCCTCGTACACAAAAGATTTTAACCTATCTTCCGTCAATAAATGACATAATATGCTTAACTTTTGTTTGTCAAAAGTTCATCGATCTTGTATCAATACATGCATATCGACATATGAAAGAGATAACTTTTGACATCGCATGGGACAATAATAGTTCACGGACGTATTGATCATTCGATCACTTGCAAATTGCTTTGAAGCTAATAGTTTGTGTGAGATAGCTATTGTCGTCTTCCGAGAGTGTTTCAATGATTGGAATGAGGGTTTAGAATATGTAACCAAGATTGGATATAAACATGGTGTGTATTCACATTTGTGTAAAGTCCAAAACAGGGAACCATAGTATGCATACCCGTACACGTACTGGTTGGTTGATGAAAGTCCGGGAACCTAGTATGCGTACACGTATGCGTACTAGTGGAAGTACAATTCCCGTGAATTTGTGCTAGAGTTTGAAAGGTGAAATGGTATGTGTACCCATACGCGTAATGGCATAACCAACCCAGCCCGGCTACTTAGGTATGCGTACATGTTTGGATACTTAAGTAGGTTACATTCTAAAATCGGTTTGTTCATGAACTAATACATTTATAAATTAAGGAATGCAATCTTTTGCAAACCGTGGCTATAATGTTCATGAAATGATTCGATTGAATCAAAATCGATTTTGCTTCAATTGTGTCTTGTATACTTCTATGAGAATATAAACAATTGAACAACTCTCTAACTAGTTTCATTTGAGTCATTTGAACTAGTTATGACTAGATGAATTATGTTGATATAAAAGTGCTCATATGGATAACCATTGGTTAACTATTGTTGAACCAACTAAGTGTACACGTTTAGGTACGGTTACCTTTATCTAAATATTGGTACATTTCATTTGTGTATAACAAGCTAAGTTCGATCTAACGGTTGAAAGATATTAGCTTGTAGCTAATAATGTTTTCATATAACGGTGAATATTGAATGCTTTGTTACCAAGGTAGCATTGATTGCAAACCCTGATTTGGAGACTATATAAAGGAGAACTCTAGCAATTGGGAAACCTAATCCCCACACCTCATATGTGATACTAGTTGCGACTAGAGTCGATTCTTCCTTAACCTTAGGTTTTTCTAAAACCCAGTAGGTTAACGACTTAAAGACTTCATTGGGATTGTGAAGCCAGACCCAACTATTTCTCTGTAGTTGCGTGTTCTGATCTTGCTATTTTCTATCGTGATTGATTACTATCTTCTTTAAGATTTGCTCGAGATTTATTCTCCGATAGACAAGATTGAAAACTAGTCACAAAAATCTTCGTCTCATCGTTTGTGATTCCACAATATCTTATTTTGTTAATCGATTAAGATTATTGTGAGGTGATTGATATTTCTAGGTTGTTCTTCGGGAATATAAGTCCGGTATATCAATTGGTTTCTGTTCACCTTGATTTATCAAAAGACGGAACAAAACTCGTAGGTATATCCGTGGGAGACAGATTTATCTATCCAATAGACTTTTCTGTGTGATACAGATTTGTTAATCAATTCTTCGACTTTGTGTCGTAGTAACTCTTAGTTGTGGGTGAGATCAGCTAAGGGAATCAAGTGCGTAGAATCCGGCGTGGTTCATAAGGTGTAAGGAACGCGACTGTACCTTGATTATTATGAGATTGATTAGGGCTCAACTACATTCCAGACCGAAGTTAGCTTGGTATTAGGCTAGTGTCTGTAGCGGCTTAATACAGTGTGGTGTTCAAATATGGACTAGGTCCCGGGGTTTTTCTGCATTTGCGGTTTCCTCGTTAAAAAAACTTCTGGTGTCTGTGTTATTTCTTTTTCGCATTATATTTTGTTACATAAATGAAATATCACAGGTTGTGCGTTGAATCGATCAATTGGTAAATCCAACCTTTGGTTGTTGATTGAAATTGATTGATCCTTGAACATTGGTCTTTGGTACCGTTCAAGTTATTTCTCTTATATTCAACCGGGCTCGCAAATTCCTATTTCTTTGATTGCGGATTGAATTGAGAAATTGAGATATGAACTCTTTGATATACTTTTCTTGAGATTGAGTATGACTGTCTGGTTGATTCTATCGAAAGTATATTGGAGTTTGTCCATACAAATTGCTAAGCGAAATCTTGGGTGTGTTTGTTAGACCCCCGCTTTTTCATAGCTGAGTTAGCTTCAAAGTGGCTTGAGGAAAGCAAAAACTCTGTAAAGTTGAACGCGAGGTCATATTGAAATACATGAACAAAAAACTGTATTTCTCATCTCCAAGAAAAATGAGAAATGTAGGGAAAAGTGAACCTTAATGCGCCTATCATGCAACAAACGGTTATCAGAAAAATGACTGCAAGAACTTGATCAGATTCATTGATGACATGCTAAAAGAAAGGTCACATGAATGAGTTCATTGCACATGACCCATCTCGGAGCATTAATTCTCCACCAAAGAAGGTTAAAGGATTAGTGAACATGATTCACCTCGTACCTCGATCGAGCTGGAAATGATGCTCATATCGATCTAACTAAGATAAACTGAAAGCTTCGTGAAGTTAATATTACATGTTCACACCCAAGCTCTGAAGGCTTACTGTTTCCACCATATGACATAAGATTCACTATTAAGTACTCCCTCCGTCCCAAATTAGATGACCTGGTTGTAGTTTGCACAATTCTTAAGGCAAGGAGGTAAACAGAGAATATTTAAGTATTTTTTTACAATTATACCCTTATGAATAGTTACTAGTAAAATTTAGAAATGATTTATCTCTCAAACTATACAACGGATATTCGTAAACTTTATACCATTGAAAACATTTTAAAACACATACGCAACGAATATAAACATGACTATCAAATTATACATATTTCTTATACTAATAATAATCAATTACAAGGGCAATTTTAGAAATATATCATTATTTGATGATATAGGGACAAAATTTTAAACTAACTAGGCCATCTAATTTGGGACGGAGGGATTATTTATATGGAGTAATGTTTCCACACTCAGATGTCTTAGAACTGGAGCTATTCATCGACGGATGCTGACTGCAAGAAGATCCTTATCGACCAAGGTTCAAATTGTGATATCATTTCCCTTCAAGCAGCTGAGAAGACGAGCTAAAAGAAGGATCCCTGATAAATAACAATATGAACCAAATCAAGATTGGGGAAGGTAGCCATTAAAGTTGTTTGGAAGAAGAGCTAAATTGGAAAGAAAACTCGTTGAATTGCACTTCTTGGAAGCCAACTTAGAATATGTTTTAACAACAAAATTTGTTAGAACACTGCTGGGTCAAACTCGCAAGTTTTATTATCTCAAGCTTGTTGTCAATGTTAGATGTACAAAACTGTATCTTGATTTCTAGTTTGCGAAAGTCAACTCTCAGACTAGGATTACAGTATGGTAGTTGAGTATTGGACATCACTGAATAACCCTCAAAGATTGAAGATCAAATAAAATTTGGAGAATTTCATCGAAAACAAGGTATGTGAAGACTGAACCATCATATTCACTCATGATATTACCACCTCTATGAGATTGTGTCGTATGGTTTTAGTAGATTTCATATTGCAAAGAAGACGTTTCGAGGCAAGACTGTCTTGTTAAATATCTCGAAATATGACTCAAGCAATGATGTTCATATATCCTTATAATCTTAGTTAAAGAAATGATTATTATTCAAGAACTACTTTTGTTTCAAGCTGATCATTTGAAAAGCGCATAAGCAATGATAATTCGTATCTATAACGATTGGGAATGTTTCAAATAATTAAAAGAAAGCTATCAGAGCTATTGAGATTCTGGACACATTGTAGGTATTTTTAGAGCACTGCTCGGTCGAACTCACAAGCGTTGATATCTCAAGCTTGTTTGTCAAGTTTAGTTGCCAAAACTATAAGTCTTGATTTCTAGTCTACTTATAGCTAAGTCTCGGATTAGGATAGAAAGTGTAGTTAAGCATTAGAATTCATCGATTGAAGATGAAGAACTACTAAGGGGAGCTTATGGAACTTCTTCAACAAAAGGTATGTGGAGACTTGAACTCATCTATCACTAAAAAGTCTATCTACTCTATCTCCTATTTGAGACAAAATTCGTATAGATATATAGAATTCGATTATACACATTTGATATTTCGAGCTGAGTTTAACTCGCTTACATATTTATCGAAATATGTGTTGGTAAGCTTTCGCTTTAACCAAGTTCATATTATATTCTTGACGAAAGTCAAAAGATAATCATGTGAAAATTGCCTGGTAACATCTTACATGATTTGTGTGAGACAGTCATTTGATGTAGACTCGGAATGTTTCGTATTGATCATTCGATTACTTGAAAATTGCTTCGAAGCTAATAGTTTGTGTGAGACATCTATTCCCGTCTTCTAAGAATGTAGAGTTTAGAACAAATTAACCATGATTGGATATAGCACAGTATGCGTACTTGTATGCTAACTATTGCAAGTTATTCCAAGTCCGGGAACCATGGTATGCATACCCGTATGCGTACTGGTTGGTTAATAAAAGTCTGGGAACTTAGTATGCCTACACGTTCGCATACTGGCGTAAGTTCAAGTTCCGGAGTTCAACTGAGTTTGGTGGCATGCGTACCCGTTCGCGTACTGGCGAACCCAAACTTAGTCCGGCCACTTAGGTATGCGTACACGTTTGCATACTTGAGTAGGTTATGTTCTAAAATCGGTTTGTTCATGAACTAATACATTTATATAATAAGGAATGCAATCTTTTGCAAACCATGGCTATAATGTTCATGAATTGATTCAAGTGAATCAAAATGGTTTTTGCTTCAATTGTGTCTTGTATACTTCTATGGGAATATAAACAATTAAACAACTCTAGAACTAGTTTCATTTGAGTCATTTGAACTAGTTATGGTTAAGATGAATAAGGTTGATATGAAAGTGTTCATATGGCTGATTTCGGTTAACTATTGTTGAGCCAACAAGTTGTACACGTTTAGGTATGATTACCCATATCTAAATGAAGTCACTTTTCATTTGTGTGTAAAAAGCTAAGTTCGATCTAACGGTTGAAAGATATTAGCTTGAGTCTAATAAGGTTTTCATCTAACGGTGAATATTGAATGCTTTGTTACCAAGGTAACATTGATTGCAAACCCTGATTTGAATACTATATAAGGGAGAACTCTAGTAATTGGGAAACCTAATCCCCACACCTCCTGTGTGATACTAGTTGCGACTAGAGTCGATTCTCCTTTAACCTTAGGTTTTTTCCAAAATCCCTGTAGGTTAACGACTTGAAGACTTCATTGGGATTGTGAAGCCAGGCCCAACTATTTTCTCTGTACTTGTGTTTTCTGATCTTGTTGTTTTCTATCGTGATTGAGTACTATCTTCTTTAAGATTTGATCGAGATTTAATCTCCGATAGGCAAGATAAAAAGTGGTCACAAACATCTTCGTCTCATCGTTTATGATTCCACAATATCTTGTTTCGCTACTGTAGTTGCAGGAAATCCCACACTACACCCCTCACTAGAATTTACTCAACTAACCCATTTAAAGATGAATAACTATAGATTTTATTGATTATTTTCTTGAAATGTTTACAAAGAAAGATAGAACAGAGCTAAAGAAATTACAATCACTCTAAATTTTCTCTTTCCTAATGACTTGCTTAACAATTCAAAAAGAACTCCCCCACAACAGACTTACTCACCCCTTTATATAGGGTAGTACATAGTGGATGACAGCTAAGCTGTCCTTTATTTTCGGGAATAACTCGCGAAGTGTCGCAAGTGTATAAGTGTTCGTCCTCGCGACACTCTTAACCTTCGCGAGATTTTCACATCTTCCTCGTGTTCTGGCTGTCGTCATCCATTGCGTCAATTATTTTACTTCCCCGCGACTCCTTCGTGATGCTGTCGTTTATTGTTCTCGCGAAGTATTGAGGTTGCGATATTCTGATCCTACATCTTGCCTCTTCTCATGTCTTCTCTGCGAAGAAGAGAATGTCATGAGAATTAACATTTTGAAATGTCGCAACCATTTGTTTTCTATCCATTTTTTTTTACCGACAAGATTCCGTGAATTTAGGAATGACTGTTTACACGTATCTAAAATTTCACTTTTTACCGGCACATTTAATGTTATCCGGTTACTCTTTTCCCATCTATTTAAAGGAGAATTCCTTATGAAAATTTTTCTTTTCTTTTACTTCATCTTCTTTATTGTCTCGCAACTTTTCTCGCCTTTTTCCTTCATCGTCTTCTTCATCGTCTTTCTGCTACAACTCTTGTGCTACTGTTTCTATGGCATCAAAGTCTGTTGATTTTGCTAATTTTGATTATTTCATGATTGATCTCTCTTATTGAAGTCTTTTATTTGGATATTATTCTTCTTTTAATATTTCTCTTGCCATTTTTGTTTCAGCAAGGATAAATCTAGCATCAAATTCACTGTTACGAATCCTAGTGTTTCCATGGGTTCGCAACCGAAACAACCGAAATCCTTTGCCTCTAAAAAAAAAGCCTGCGAATAATAAGGTATTTAAGAAACATATACTCTTTTAATAACAATATTGTTGCCTCTGTTTCTTATTTAGCTTGTAATTCGCAGGATGCTGATAAATCCCCCAAGAAGCCTCGCCCTTCTAAACCTGTTGCGCCTCCTGTTTCTTTTCCTGGGTTTAAGCTTGCTGCTTCTCCTACAATACCTTCGCAGGATAATTTTATCTTCTCTAGCGATTTCTTCGCAAGATAAACCAATTCTTTCCTCTCATGATGACTCACCTTCTCATGCGAGGATCTCGCATGATGAATCAATCCCTGAATTTTCCGATAATGAAATTCTTCAAAATGAACCTCTCGCCACTTTTACCCTTAATACCTCTACTTCTCCCCCGCTTGTTAATCAGGTTCCTTTAACTGACATTCTTATGACTAAAGATGATTCAACCTTTCCCTCTTCCTCCATCATTTCCTCTTCCTCTGGATCTATCTCTCTTACTAAAGAAAACATGGAAGGGATAGATGTAGCTTTTAAAGTTTTATCGGATACCATGAATGATGTTAAGAAAATTTCCACTGATCCTATCTGATCTAGTGTTTATGAATCCTTGAGTAAGTATTTTGGTTCCGATACCATGTCGCGAGCATCCTTGGAACAAGAAATTAAGACCTTGAAGAATAGCCTTCATAATACTTTTGGATCGTGATAATCTTCGCAGGGAAGAATGAAGAACTAAAAGGTATCATTTCCTCCCCATTTTTTTTTTTTTTTTGAAGACTTTGTTCGCCTTTCAAGCTTTGAATCAGAAACGTAAAATGGAGATATATCAAGTGGAATCTATCGTGGAAGAAACTCGAACGGAAAGAGATGCTTGGATGGAGTAATATAACCGATTAGATAACCTCCATACATATTCTGTTGACCAGATAAATAATCTAACCCAAGAAAATGCCTACTTAGTCCATGAGCAAGAATTATTAAGTAACGAATTGTCGCATCTCTCATATTCTTTGACTAAATCTAATTTGGAGTTGGAAACCTTATCAGATGAAAATGGAACTTTGTCTCAAGAGAAGCGAGCTTTGTTGGACAAGGTGGCGATATCCTCGCAACAACTTGATGTTTGTCGAAAAGCACTGAATGAGCAAGAACAATCTATCTCGCTCATTGAAAAATAAACTCAAAGAAACCACTACCGAAAGAGATAAGCTTATTCAGGGTAGAATAACTCTAAGTGTGAAAACAAACCAGCTCAAGGATGAATATACCAAGTTAAAAGAATCTCATTCCTCCATTGCGAAGGAAAATAATTTACTGATTTCTAATGAAAAAAGCTTGCGTTCTCGGTTAAAAGGTCTTGTCGGCGATGGTTTTTATAATGCCATGTATCATTTGGAGAATAGTTGCTTGGCCCTAACCCAACATCTTATCTCGCAAAAGGAAGGTAGTCATAAAATTTGACTGCCTCATCCGCCGTTTTCCTTTTCTAATTTCTTACATTACTTTTTATTTGTAAATCTGCTGTTCTTCTTTATTTTCACAGAATCTGAGAAAGATCTTCGCACCTCTCTGTCTATTTGGAATCCGCCCATGCCAAGATTCGCAAGGAAAATGCAACACTTGTCGCTACTCTTGCCCATTCTCGTGATCGTGCCGCAAGAAAGCTTAATTATCTTAGCCATCTTAAAGATATCCAAAGTAGGAATCAACGAAGGCACTTCTTCGTCAATTTCATCCCAAAGCTGAAGTTTTTGTGAATGAGATCTTACTTTCTAAATCCCTTGACCCTGTCTCTATTGAACCTTTGGAAGTTGAAGATGATGAAGTTCATAATTCTCCTGATAGTGATTACGATTATGAAAGCTGCGAAGATCTCGCAAATAATGAAATTGTCGATAAGAATCCAAATGAAAAAATTTTAGATGAAAATCCTCCAACTGGCGAAGGTGAAGCTGATAAAATTGTTGAAGAACATTTATCATCTCCTGTTGTCGAGAACGCTGATGTAGAGAATTAAACTATTTTTGTAATTTTACATCTTCCAGTCTCTTTTTTTTTGTATGACTTTTTGCATAAGATGCTTTTCAATTTCTGTTGAAGTACTCTTTTTGATTGGAAAGACTAAATCCCTTATTTTATCTTTCTATCTCATTTTAGATTTGCAATTCTAATCTCGCAAGCATGTTCGCTTACCTTTATTTATGTTGAAATTTATCATTGCGACAAGATCGCAGGATATCTTCACAAATGAAGAAATCTATTGATCTTGTCTTATCATTGATTGTGTGGTCTTATTTTGCCTTCATAATTAAAGGTCTTATCTCGCCACCCCTCGTTGCGACAAGATCGCAGGACGTCTTTACATTTTCATGTAATGACCCATTGACCTTGTCTTATCATCTCTTAAGTATTTTTGCCTGTGCAGGATATGTTATTTACGACAATATGATAGGCTTAAGTACTCTTGCGAATATAAAATCCCATGACATTGCCGTCTTTGCGACGAAATCGCAGGACGTCTTTACATTTTCATGCAAAAACCCATTGATCTCGTCTTATCCTTTCGTTAGTATTATTGCCTCTACAGGATAATCGCACAAATATGACAAGCCTAAATTTTCTTGCGAAAACAAAGTCTCGTGACATTTGCGTCTTTTGACACTTATCAGCTCCCTAATGGAGGGTGCCGCCCTTATCTTCTCCCTGGTTGCCCCTTCAAGGAGGCGTACATCGGCCATACAAGACTAGCTCCTCCCATCCGGTCTTAACAACAACCAGTTGTTTTCGCAGCCTCTTATCCCTTATACCTATATGGTTTATGGTTACGAGACTGCACCCTAAGTGGAGTTTTCTTCGGGCCGAGTGCAGCATATACCAAGACTTGCCAAGAATGGCCGAGACACTTCAAATGCCCCAGTGCACTCTTGGCTCAACCGTGTACCCCGGCGCCTTGAGCATACACCGACTCCTTGGAAGAGACCCTCGGGCGTCCAACCGGGTATAACCTTATATATATAGTTGGAAATCCAAGGTATCTCTCCCGATAGGCTTTCATGGGCCCCAAATCTCCATGACTCAGGTTCCAGGAGCGGTGTAACCTTTCCCCTGAGCCATGTCAAGAGATACCCCCTTATATGACGCACTTTAGGTCTTACATTTGCCTCTTGCGAAATATCATTCGCGAACTAGGGTGTACGCCATAAAGGTTCGTCCCATTCACTCACTCATTCATTTTTGTTAATTCAATCAATCATTCATTTTTGCTTATCTCTTGCTATTTTGTTTGCGAGACATTCGCACAATCGTTCTCTATTTTATTCAACCTCGCAATCATTCTGTCGCAACAACATTTCATCCAAATTCATTTCATTTCATCCATCTTTTATGGGTAATACTTCTTGAGATACAACCTATTCCATGGTCTATCCAATCTTTGTCCTACATCTTTTCCTTCAGGATCCATTAATTTATACGCCCATGTGCCAACTATTTCCTTAATGATATAAGGTCTATCCCATTTTCTTGCCAACTTGCCACCACTTTCACGCTGATATATTGGTGTCTCTCGCAGCATACGAGATCTCCCGGTTGAAATTCACGTATCTTGACACGTTTGTTATATTCTCTTCGGCCAATCTTCGCCGATAATTCTCCATATGTTGTAGTGCTCTCTCTCTTTTTTCTTCTAATTCATCTAATTTGATTAAAATGTTCCCCGCACTAAGATTTTTCTCCCAAGCTTCTTTCTTTGTTGTTGTAATCATAACTTCTGTTGGGAGTACAGCTTCAACCCCATATGTTAAACAAAAAGGTGACATTCCTGTAGCTTCCCTCCTGGTTGTATTATAAGCCCATACTGCATTGTGCACTTGTTCGCACCATCCTTTATTGTATCCTTCTAACTTCTTCTTCAATATGTCTGCAATTGTTTTATTTGTCGCTTACGCCGGCCATTAGCTTTGGGTATAGAGGAGTTGATTTTCCACATCGTATCTGAAATGCATTAAGCAGCAATTCTATATTTTGTCCTTCAAACTGTTTCTCATTGTCAGATACCAACTGTGCTGGAATCCCAAATATGCATATAATGTTCTCAAATATGAAAGTAAAAACATCTTTATCGCGAATGTGTTGTACCGCTTTCACCTCTGCCCATTTTGTGAAATAATCAGTGGCGACAATTAGATATCTTCTCTGTCCTGTTCCTGGTAGGAATGGTCCCACAATATCTAAGCCCCATTTTCCAAAAGGCCACACACTTGTTGAAGAATTTAATGGCGCTACCGGTGCATGTATCTTCTTCCCATGCCTTTGGAAATCTTCGCAACGCCTTGATATTTGTTTCGCGTCCTCATGCATATACGGCCAGTAATAGCCCTGCATTTTTGCTTTATGTGCTAAAGATCTTCTGGTAGGAGCTCAAAGAAGCTTTTCCTACGTCTTACTGCAAGTGCACAGGCCTATTGGAGGCGTGGCAAGCACAAGTCGAACCACAGAGACTTGTGGTGCTCTGGTGATATATGGCTATGCTCTACTGGATTCTAGTGAAGGTAACAGAGTTATGAGTTTTGTGTCGATGCGACTAAGTGAAATGGTGACACTGAACTAAGATAAATGGATTATAACAATGTGGGAAGAACACTAGTGGTAGAGAATCCACCACTTGATCTTATGCTAAGCAATTCCTAATCTAAATATACTCTTGATTCTTTCCAGGGAAGAATACCATGATAATGGGTTCACTAATTCCACACATTCCCCCCTAGTATGGAGTGTCTTCTTACAGTACACTCCATCACAGGGTCATGTGTTCAATTAACTAATCCAAACTTTCCACTAAGGCATACAAGAACAATAAGAAGACAATGAACAACTCAACATTCAATCAAGGGTTTCATCCCACCCCTGGAAATTGAAATTAAAACATTGCAAGAAATAAAACTACAAAATGAAACTAAGTGACAGCTCTGGCTAATCCAGGCGTAACCCTAACATCACACATACCACTTCAATTTATACATGCAAGTGAAAAATATCTCCAACCCTAATTCTTCTCAAAAATCAAGATAAAATAGAAAACAAATCGAGATACTCTCACCCATACTCTGAATCGTCCTCTCCACTGTCACTTTGCTTCTGAAATCGCCATGCATGGGTTGCTCGAGAAAACCCTAACCCTAATTAGCTCTGACCTAGCTTCTAAGGTGAGGAGAAGCTATGAAAGAGTTAATCGAGGGAGAGAGTGGCGGAGCAGGTGGTGATAGCTTGTTTTGTCAGGGAGAGGGAGGCGGTAAGGCTCTGGTTTGGTCGGGGGATGGGTGTTGCAGAGCTCTGCTCGAGAAAGAGAAGAAAGAGAAAAAGAAGAGAAGAAATGAAGTGGTTTTGCTCGATAGGTATAGGGTTAGGTTGATAGGGTGTTAAGCGGTTGCATCGACTGATGATGGGAAGACTGTAGCGAGCGTCGGATGAAGGCGGTGCGATCTCGAACGGCCGAGAGAGGTAGCCGGTTTTGATGTGATCTCGGTGTAGCAGGGAGCATCAAGAGATGATGTATAGTGATGGAGCGACCGTTGGATGTAGGCTGAGGGAGATCTCAATGGCTCAGAGTGAGCGGGCTCGGATCCGGGTCATGGGTAGCTCTAGCCCAAGTCTTCCTTGTTGGGTTGCAACTGATTTGCGCGCGGGCTTTGGCTATCTGCTCCATAGATGTTTGACTTCAATTCTTCGCTCTTTAGCTCCTCGATTCTCCGAGCTTTATTTATTACCTAAAAACACAAAATTAATTAATACAAATATTTATTCTTGAAAACAAAGAAAACACAGAATCTGGGATAATATCTGAGTTATAAGCGCAAAAGATGAGTAAAATGCCAATAAAAAGGTGTATAAATATGCACTATTTGGCACTCATCATCTTCCACCACTATGATTACCAGCATCCCCGCTATGCAACATCTTCAATATGGTTTCTCCTTCCTTCCTTGTTACACATCTGAATGAAGGTCCATTAAAAGATCGTCGGTATAGTACTCCATCTCTTAATTCATAATTTGTTGCACGGCTTTTTAATTTGTGTGCCTCTAATCTATTTCTTGGTGTTTCCCCTTTCATCAAGTATGCATGAAGTTCTGCTCTCCAATCTTCCTCGCAAAGTGTTTGTGTTCCATCTTCTATTAGCATTACATCTGTTTCCTGCTCTTCTTCTTTATTAATTGACGGTGTTAAAAGTGTTTGTATTTTTATATTTCTCGCAGTCGGATCTGTCATCATACTTGATATAAATGCAAAAGCATCTCCCGAGTCTATTATTTCTCCTTGATATATGTCTCCATTTTATTCTCGGTATCTGCATCGACAAACTCGTCAACAAGTTTCTTGTACTTTTGTAAAGATGGTTCATTTGTAGTATATTCCTCTTTTATTTGGCGAATAGCCAATTGCGAATCACTGGTAATCCTTACATTTTCCAACTTCATTTCTATTGCGAATCGCAAAGCATGTATTATAGCTTCATATTCTGTTTCATTATTGGTTGACGCAAACTCTAATCTAAAGAAAAAGCTATTTTATTGCCTTCCGCGATATCACAACAATTCCAACACCATTACCTTCTCCATTAGATGACCCATCTACTAATATTTCCCATCTATTTGGCTCGTTATTAACAAGTCTTTTGGATCTCCATGTTCTTCTTCTACGTCCATCATTTCTTCCACGGTTCATCCTCTTCCAAAGGAAATTCTACTAGAAATTCTCGCGACAACTTGTGATTTTGGTGAAGACAATATTTCGTATTTGAGTTTGCAATGACTTATTTGAGCATTCCATCTCTCAACTCTTCCCGATCTTTTTGAATTTTTCATTACCGATTCGATTGGTATTTTTGTCACTACCTTAACAATGTGCGCTTGAAAGTATATGCGAAGTTTAAATGTTAAGTAAACTAATGCCAAGATTAGTTTTTCAATTTTTGAGTAATTCCTTTATGCGGGATTGAAAGTTTTGCTGATGTAATAGATTGGTTTATCTACCCCTACGTCCATTCGCGAGTAATATCAATGCACTTAATGCATGCGAGGTCGTCGCAAGATAGATCAATAATTCTTCTCCAGGTTCTCTTTTGCAAAATTGATATATCCATTAAATGTTCCTTTATTCCTTGTAAGGCTTTCTCACACTCATCTGTCCATCTAAACTTTGATCCCTTTTTGAGGATGTTGAAAAAGTGCTTGCATTTATCGATGATCGCGAGATAAACCTTCCTAGCGAAGCTAGTAACCCATTTAACTTCAACATCTTTTACTGTCGCAGGTGTTGGCATATCGCGAACTGCTTGTACTTTCTCTGGGTCGACTTGGATTCCTTCTTTTGATACGATGTAACCTAAAAATTTTCCGGATGCAAATCCAAAGGTGCATTTTTTCTCGATTTACTTTGATGTTGAAATGTCTCATTTGTTCAAAAATTTCTTTCGAGATCCTGTATGTGGTCTTTTGCTTTCTTACTTTTTATTAACATATCATCTACATACACCTCTAATGTTTTGTGTATCCATCTCGCGAACACCTTTTCTACCATTCTTTGGTATGTTGCTCGGCATTTCGCAAACCAAATGGCATTTTTGTATAACAAGTATAATCCTCTTGGAGCGAAGAAAGCAAGTATGTTCTTGATCTTCTTCGGCGAGAGGAATTTGATTGTAACCTTTATATCCATCAAGAGATGATATCCTTTCGTTTACGCCCTTGCTTCAACCAATTGCGGAATATCAGTAACAGGAAACTATCTTTAGGACAAGCTTTATTTAGATCGGTAAAATCTATACAAATTCTTATCCCTTTTTTCTTCTTTGGGACTATAACCATATTTGCTATCCATTCGGGATATTTTGCTTATCTAATGATTCCTGCATCTAGCATTTTCTGCAATTCTTCTTCTATTTGAGGATGATATGCTGTTGCGATCTTTCTAATTCTTTGTTTGAATGGTCTTACATTTCTTTCAATTTCCAATTTATGGCAAGCCACATATGGATCTATACCAGGCATTTCATCCATATCCCACGCAAAAATATCTTTATAATCTCGCAGCAAATCAATAGTTCTTCTTTCTTCATCTACTTCCATTTTAGTCCCAATTTTTAACATCTTGGGCTCTTCTTCGTTCAACATTCACTTCTTTTGTTTGTTTCGCTGCGATATAGCTAGCTTTCGGTTCTCCCATAGGGGTTGGTCCTTTCATTTCCTTATCCTGCGAGATTGCGCTAGGTATTCCTTTTCCTTCTTTTGCTCTTATCATGTAAATTTTAAATTCTTCTTCTTTTTTTAGCTGCTTTTACCATCTTCATGCGATCTTTTAAACTTCTTCACTCGTTCTTCATAATGCTTTACTTCGTCTTGATGATATATTCTCCCTTTATCAATATCTCCTCTGATTTCACCAATTCCAGTTGGCATAGGAAACTTGATACACTGATGAAATGTTGACGCTATAGCCTTAATTGCATGTACCCATGGCCTCCCTAACAACACGTTGTATGGCAATTCCATATCTAATACACTCAATGTCACCTGTGTTTCAATTTCTCCAAGCAAAATTCGTAATTTTACCTCTCCTTTAGGTTTTGTTATGGATTTACCAAAACCATGGATATAATACTGCTTGGGGAAATCATTTCTTCATCTTTATATCCTAATTTTTGTAAGTATGGTAAAACATGATGCTCACCAAACTCCCTGTATCCACCAAAGTTCTATATACTTTGCCCATTCTTCCGCTTTGCTTTTGCCGGTTCTTCTCCATTTTTGCATGCATTTATTGTGATCACTAATGGGGATGTATGGCTCAAACCCTCTTTAGGTACCTCTCTTGCTTGTGAATGTTATTTTACGTTTTCCCACTCTTTCAAAGACGATGTCTTCTCCCCATCTATAATCTTCTTTCCTTCAAAATCTCGTTTATGTATTCTTCTTCTGATGTTTTCATGAAATTCATTAATCATTGCTTTTGTAATTGTACTGTACTCCGTATTTTCATCATATTCCTTGTTTTTTAACTTTTCTACTTCATCTGATTTAACATTTTTCTCTCTCATTTTCTTGTTTCAATCCCTGTTTCTAGCGCATATGTAGTTGCAGGAAATCCCACACTACACCCCTCACTAGAATTTACTCAACTAACCCATTTAAAGATGAATAACTATAGATTTTATTGATTATTTTCTTGAAATGTTTACAAAGAAAGATAGAACAGAGCTAAAGAAATAACAATCACTCTAAATTTTCTCTCTCTAATGACTTGCTTAACAATTCAAAAGAACTCCCCCACAACGGACTTACTCACCCCTTTATATAGGGTAGTACATAGTGGATGACAGCTAAGCTGTCCTTTATTTTTGGGAATAACTCGCGAAGTGTCGTAAGTGTATAAGTGTTCGTCCTCGCGACACTCTTAACCTTCGCCAGATTTTCACATTTTCCTCGTGTTCTGGCTGTCGTCATCCATTGCGTCATTTATTTTACTTCCCCGCGACTCCTTCGTGATGCTGTCGTTTATTGTTCTCGCGAAGTATTGAGGTTGCGATATTCTGATCCTACAGCTACCATACGATTAAGATATTGTCTGGTGATTGATATTATTAGGATGTTCTTCGGGAATATTAGTCCCGTGTATCAATTGGTTCCTGTTCACCTTGATTTATTAAAAGACGGAACAAAACCCTTAGGTAAATCTGTGGGTGAAAGATTTATCTATTCAATATACTTTTCTGTGTGAGACAGATTGGTTTATCAAGTCTTCGACTTTGGGTCGTATCAACTCTTAGTTGTGGGTGAGATCAGCTAAGGGAATCAAGTGCGCAGAGTCTGCTTTGGATTCGGAGGCGTAAGGAACGCGGCTGTACCTTGATCGGTGTGAGATTGGTTAGGGCTCAACTACATTCCAGTCCGAAGTTAACTTGGAGTAGGCTAGTGTCTGTAGCGGCTTATTACAGTGTGGTGTTCAAATCTGGACTAGGTCCCGGGGGTTTTTTGCATTTGCGGTTTCCTCGTTAACAAAATTTCTGGTGCACGTGTTATTTCTTTTCTGCATTATATTTTCTATGTAATTGAAATATCACAGGTTGTGCGTAGTTCGATCAATTAGATAATCCAACCTTTGGTTGTTGATATAAATTGATTGACACTTGAACATTGGTCTTTGGTACCGCTCAAGTTGTTTCACATCATATTCAGGCTCGCGGATTTCTATCTGTTTGATTTGCTTATTACATTGTGAAACAGAGATACAACTCTTGGATATATTTCCATTGATTGAGTCTGACTGTCTAGTCGATTCTCTTGGAATTATATTGGAGTTTGTCCATACAGATTGCCTAAACGAAATATTGGGAGAGGTTGTTAGACCCCCGCTTTTTCAATTGGTATCAGAGCAGGAAAACACGTTTAAGACCTTATAAGTCTGTATTTGTAGAGATATGACTCTATGTACAGTAATGATATCTCAATAAATGCACCACCAGATCCATGGATTCCAGAATTTTCTTCCGTGACTGATTTAATAAAATATGTAGAAGAAATTCCATCTAAACCTCCTCCGGGTTTAAAATCCCTAGAAGTGTTTTCAGGCTTAAAAAAGGACTTGAGAGCTTATCTCTTGATGTTGAGTTATATCTCCAGAAAGAGAAAGAATATCTTGATAAGCTAAATCAAGTTATGATGAATAATTCTCATGTTGAGGTTGATATTGATTTTCTTATTAGTAAGGATATTCCTTCTCCATCATGTGTCTCAGACAAACTGGATATAATACAAGAAGTATCTAAACCTCATCTATCAGTCAGTTCCATCTCTGAATTTGACTCTGTTCATCAGTCAAACCCTGATACACCTTCTCAAGATAATGTTATTGCCCTCTTTTGTGAGAAATTCAGGATGTCTCTTTTTATCAAAAAGGTTTCCCTGGGCAGTACTGAACAATATCTATAGGGAATGTGTGTTATAAGTTATAAACGAAGAAATCAGGAGCACAAATTATCTTGTGCTCCTTTTAAGGTCGTTGAGAAACTTGTAAAACAGTCATTTGGGTTTTTTCTCAACACTGTAACATGTAAGAGTTGTTGGAAAGAAACTCTCTATTGGTGTCATGGTGTGCAAGGCTGTTTTTCCTCTTGTGTTCACATGAATTGCTCGTTGAAGGGTTGTTGAGCTTTGCTCTAATTCTCCTTTTCATAGTTTGTTTAATAAATATGATATTTCAAAACAAACGAGTCCTTGTCACACACATACGATTCACGTACCCTGGTCTCGTAACCATTACGTGTTTGAACCGTGTTCCAGAATGTGTTTTTGACGGTTCATATATCACCTTGTGACATATAAAGAGAAATAACTCATTTCGTTCTTTTCACCTATTCTTCCCTACAATTCGAGTACGAAAAACAAAACCTAAGAGTTCGTAAACTCTCTATCTTTATAATCTCAACCGTTTTAGGTGTTCTTTGTACCTTTGTGTTGGCAACATGGAATCATTCGACGGGTTTGTCCTTAATTCTTCAAATTCTCTGGTTCTGGAGCTTCACCATTAACGACAGGTTACGTACTTGGTAAGTTCTTCTTCTTTACTTGGATTCTATGGCTCCTAGGAAAAGACTGAATCATGGTGAGAGTTCGAGTACTAATACTAGTTCAAATAGGAGGTTGGTTGATAATGATGATTAATTTGTTGATGATGATTTTGGTGTAGACGTTCAGCAAACATAATTTGATGCTAGTCCTTAAATTAGTTTTTTCAGCATTTTTGCCAGGGACAAGTATAATAAACTCTATAGTGGTCATTTTGTCATGGAAAGGACATATGATCGGTCGGTTCAAGAACCAGATTTTCACATGTTCATGAACCAGTTTGAGTGGGGTGATATTCATAAGGGTTTGAGAGAATCATATCCTGAGATGACCTGTGAATTTTATGCTAATCTTCATGCACCCAACAATACCAACTGTTGTTTCAAGACTATGGTCAAAGGAACATTGTTTAGGTTAACCGTGGTGTTATAGTTGAGTTATTAAACTTGTCGTTACATCATTATTTTGTTGTTCCTCAACCAGAAGGGCAAAGACAAAATAAGAATCAGTTGTCTGAACTACTCTTAGGAAAAAATGTGCCATGGATTGAAAGAAAACTTCATGTGGATAATATATGCTTTCATTTGAAGGTTTTTGGTAAGCTGGCTGTGACTAACTTAATTCCCAGTACACTCGACAAAAATCTTTGGATCAGAACTCTGGCCGAGTTGGTTTACCATATTGTTTCTGGTGAAGAGGTTGATTTCTGTAGGTTAATTGTTCGTCATATGATTCACAAGGTTTCACAGAAGAAAAACCCTGGTTTTCCATGCCTCATCAGTCAAATCTATAGTCAATTTAAGATTGCTCCGCTTGGAACTTGTGTTGGTTCTCCATCCCTCATGAGCCAGACAGACATTAATAAAATGAAGAAACCTATCAATCCTGAAGTTTCTCCTCTTCTTCAAAGGAATGAGTGCTTGGAGAGACAGTTGGCTCATGCTCTGACGGTTCATCCAGACTTAGCTGAACCAATATCTAAGATTGCTGAGGATTTTTATCGTAATCTGGATTAATGTCTTTTTCTTCATATTGTTATGTCAAGTTTAAACTCTTTCTTATGTTATATTTGTTAAACTTCGTATGTTGAACTTATTAAAACTGTTATTTTTAATGGTTGTGATATTTTAGCCTTGAATGATTTTGTCTTTTAATTAAACTGCTAAATGTGTTAATCCATAATAAGTTTGGCTGTATATATTGTCAAAAGTTAAAGTCTATTATATGTCATTATGCAAATTTTGATGGAAAATAGAATGAGCTTTTGATAACAAAGATTAAGTCTATGGTATCATTATGAAAATATTGATGAAAATAGATTGAATCTTTCCGCATTATTGATCTTTCCCTGATCCACTTCTATGTGAAAGTACTGTGCGGCTCCATAAGTTCTCTTATTTAAATTAATCATGGGTTCTCTTGTGGTTAATTTAATTGAGTTTTCTGGATACAAATTCATGTTTCATGTAATTTTTTAATGTCCAAAGAAATCCTTCTTTTCTTGTAAAAGTAAAAGGTCGCTCTTGTTGTTCTTTCGGGAATGACATTTTATGGGGGAGAGTTCTTAATTGACCTTGTGCTTAATTGCCAAATCTTTGTGGGGAGTGCAGCTGTGGAACATTGTAGAAGTTTTCTTGTATCTTTATAAACTCCTTGATGAATACACTAAGTTTCGACTATGTGAAATCATCGAAACAAAGTTGATATGTTCTCTTTTAGTCATGAAGTATCTCTATGAGAATTTCATTATGTTCCCACTAGTTTTCGTACCTTTGCCAATTTATATTGACAAAAAGGGAGAGAATTAATGTGTAGTTCACATTATGTAAGGGGGAGCGGTTTTCATTGTGAGATGAAGTATTGACTAAGGGGGAGTGATACATATCACCATAGTATTGTTGTCAAAGTTGTGATACAATTGGACTTTGATGCTGTGTAATAATACTATGACACTGTATAACAATGATTGAGAGCTACTGTTTTCTCATTGTTATGGCTACGGATCTTCAACAACACTGATGCTGAGTTGAACACGTTCAGAATCACTGGAGTACTTGGAAGTGACGAAGATTTCGGGTAATGTTGAAGAACCGGGGAAATCAAGCATTTGGATGAGAAGCTACAAAGTTTATTTATTTTGTAATCCATATTTATTGATAGTTTTGTCACTAAAATTGACAAAGCGGAAGATTGTTAGATCACTGCTCGGTCGAACTCGCAAGCGTTGCTATCTCAAGCTTGTTTGTCAAGTTTAGTTGCCAAAACTATAAGTCTTGATTTCTAGTATACTTATAGCTATATCTCGGATTAGGATAGAAAGTGTAGTTGAGCATTAGACTTCACGGCGTTCATCGATTGAAGACGAAGAACTACTAAGGGGAGCTTGTGGAACTTCATCAACGAAAGGTATGTGGAGACTTGAACTCATCTATCACTAACAAGTTTATCTACTCTATCTCCTATTTGAGACAAAAGTTGTATAGCTATATAGAATTCGATTATACACATTTGATATTTCGAGCTGAGTTTAACTCGCTTACATATTTCTCGTAATATGTGTTGGTAAGCTTTCGCTTTAACCAATTTTATCTTATATTCTTGACGAAAGTCAAAAGATGATCATGTTAAAATCGCCTGGTAACATCTTACATGATTTGTGTGAGACAGTCATTTGATGTAGACTCGGAAAGTTTCGTATTGATCATTCGATCACTTGAAAATTGCTTCGAAGCTAATAGTTTGTGTGAGACACCTATTCTCGTCTTCTAAGAATGTTTCAATGATTGAAATTAGAGTTTAGAACAAATTAACCATGATTGGATATAGCACAGTACGCGTACTTGTATGCTAACTGTTGCAAGTTATTCCAAGTTCAGAAACCATGGTAATGCATACCCGTATGCGTACTGGTTGGTTAATAAAAGTCCGCGAACTTAGTATGCGTACACGTTCGCGTACTGGCGAACCCAAACTTAGTCCGACCACTTAGGTATGCGTACCCGTTTGCATATATACTTGAGTAGGTTATATGTTCTAAAATTGGTTTGTTCATGAACTAATACATTTATATAATAAGTAATGCAATCTTTTGCAAACCATGGATATAATGTTCATGAATTGATTCGAGTGAATCAAAATCGATTTTGGTTCAATTGTGTCTTGTATACTTCCATGAGAATATAAACAATGAACAACTCTAGAACTAGTTTCATTTGACTCATTTGAATTAGTTATGGTTAAGATGAATAAGGTTGATATGAAAGCGTTCATATGGCTAACTTCGGTTAACTATTGTTGAGCCAACAAGGTGTACACGTTTAGGTATGATTACCTATATCAAAATGAAGTCACTTTTCATTTGTGTGTAACAAGATAAGTGCGATCTAACAGTTGAAAGATATTAGCTTGAGTCTAATCAGGTTTTCATCTAACGGTGAATATTGAATGCTTTATTACCAAGGTAACATTGATTGCAAATCCTGATTTGAATACTATATAAGGTAGAACTCTAGCAACTGCTTCTGTGTGATACTAGTTACGACTAGAGTCGATTCTCCTTTAACCTTAGGTTTTCTCCAAAATCCCTGTAGGTTAACGACTTGAAGACTTCATTGGGATTGTGAAGCTAGACCCAACTATTTTCTTTGTACTTGTGTGTTCTGATCTTGTTGTTTTCTATCGTGATTGAGTACTATCTTCTCTAAGATTTTATCAAGATTTAATCTTCGATAGCCAAGATAAAAAGTAGTCACAAACATCTTCGTCTCATCGTTTGTGATTCCACAATATCTTGTTTCGTTACCATACGATTAAGATTATTGTGAGGTGATTGATATTACTAGGTTGTTCTTTGGGAATATAAGTTTGGTGTATCAATTGGTTCATGTTCACCTTGATTTATCAAAAGACGAAACAAAACCATTAGGTATTTCTGTGGGAGACATATTTATTTATTCAGTAGACGTTTCTATATGAGACAGATTGGTTTATCAAGTCTTCGACTTTGGGTCGTAGCAACTCTTAGTTGTGGGTGAGATAAGCTAAGGGAATCAAGTGCGCAGAGTCCTGCTTTGGGATTCGAGGCGTAAGGAACGCGACTGTACCTTGATCAATGTGAGATTGGTTAGGGCTCAACTACATTCCAGTCCGAAGTTAACTTGGAGTAGGCTAGTGTCTGTAGCGGCTTAATACAGTGTGGTGTTCAAATCTGGACTAGGTCCCGGGGTTTTTCTGCATTTGCGGTTTCCTCGTTAACAAAATTTCTGGTGAACGTGTTATTTCTTTTCTGCATTATATTTTCTATGTAATTGAAATATCACAGGTTGTGCGTAGTTCGATCAATTAGATAATCCAACCTTTGGTTGTTGATATAAATTGATTGACACTTGAACATTGGTCTTTGGTACCGCTCAAGTTGTTTCACATCATATTCAGGCTCGCGGATTTCTATCTGTTTGGTTTGCTGATTACATTGTGAAACAGAGATACAACTCTTGGATATATTTCCATTGATTGAGTATGACTGTCTAGTTGATTCTCTTGGAATTATATTGGAGTTTGTCCATACAGATTGCCCAAATGAAATATTGGGTGAGGTTGTTAGACCCCCGCTTTTTCAGGTATGAAAACATGGAGGGTACCAATATACGATTAAGATATTGTCTGGTGATTGATATTATTAGGATGTTCTTCGGGAATATTAGTCCCGTGTATCAATTGGTTCCTGTTCACCTTGATTTATCAAAAGACGGAACAAAACCCTTAGGTAAATCTGTGGGTGAAAGATTTATCTATTCAATATACTTTTCTGTGTGAGACAGATTGGTTTATCAAGTCTTCGACTTTGGGTCGTATCAACTCTTAGTTGTGGGTGAGATCATCTAAGGGAATCAAGTGCGCAGAGTCCTGCTGGGATTCAAAGGCGTAAGGAACGCGACTGTACCTTGATCAATGTGAGATTGGTTAGGGATCAACTACATTCCAGTCCTAAGTTAACTTGGAGTAGGCTAGTGTCTGTAGCGGCTTAATACAGTGTGGTGTTCAAATCTGGACTAGGTCCCGGGGTTTTTCTGCATTTGTAGTTTCCTCGTTAAAAAATTTCTTGTGTCCGTGTTATTTCTTTTCCGCATTATATTTTCTATATAATTGAAATATCACAGGTTGTGTGTAGTTCGATCAATTAGATAATCCAACCTTTGGTTATTGATATAAATTGATTGACACTTGAACATTAGTATTTGGTACCGTTCAAGTTGTTTCACATAATAATCAGGCTCACAGATTTCTATCTGTTTGGTTTGTTGATTACATTGTGAAACAGAGATACAACTCTTGGATATATTTCCATTGATTGAGTATGACTGTCTAGTTGATTCTCTTGGAATTATATTGGAGTTTGTCCATACAGATTGCCCAAATGAAATATTGGGTGAGGTTGTTAGACCCCCGCTTTTTCAGGTATGAAAACATGGAGGGTACCAATATACACCACTAATTTTTTCATAGGCAACCTGTATGGACTAAACCTAAATACAATTCTGAGAGTTACAACTTAATGATTCTCAATCAGGAATTATATCAAGAGTTTGTATCTCTTTCTCTCATAATCAATATGTAAACGAAAACTAGTCTGTGACCTTGATTATACCGTGAGAGTACTTGGACGATACCAAAGATTAATATTCGTATCCAACAATTAAGATGGACGTATCTACTTTGATTGATTTTACGTACTACCTATCTGTTGATGGTGGTTTTTAGCTTAGGGTTGAAATCGTAAAACCTTACATCTGATGTGACGTCACTCAGTAAAGGAAACGGTGCCGTGAATGCTAACCTCTCCACCTACATATTTATTGAGCCGTTCAATATACTTACATGAAATTTATCCAGGCTGGAGAATGTAGCAACCATCCCAGATGTTATGTAAATTTCGGCGCCTCGCCTATATTCACTTAATATAAGTTCCTTTGGATGCCTTCTATGCTATGTTCTCCGGCTGAACCCTTAATGTTGATATGGCATGATGATTTGTGTTCACTCGCAGCAGAGTAGCACGAATTTCCAAATATCAAGGATAAGGTCTTTGCATAAGGTATTCAATCAGAAAAGCATGCTGCTCTCTGGTAATGAACTTAAAAGAACTCTATGTCAACACATAGAGTTCAATCAATTGCCCTCACTAACTTGCAGAAGTTAGGGTTTTGCGCCTCGCGCAGTATATCAGACCTTGCTTGTCGAAATTAAGCTTAGGCGAACTAGGTAATCAATCCGCCATGGATTAGCAGGTGCAAAGCCTTGCCCAAAATCAGAAAACAGGGAGCCGCAGCAGCAAAGGGAGGCGTGGCCATGCCTTAGGACAACTGGCGCCACGCCCCTTCCCAAACCTGCCCTATTTCTCTCGACCAATCGTGTCGCCTCGAATTAGCCACGCGTACATAAGTTGAGGCTGGGCCCATACTCGCAGGTCCCACTTCCCATCGACCAATCAGGTCGCTCTAAAGCCACCACACTTTCACCAGAAGTTTAGCCGCGCCTTATGTTTGGTCGGCCCCTTTCCTCGTCCAATCAAGTCGCTCCAAACTTGCAACCACACATTAAAGGCCAAACGCACCCTGCCGCGCCACCATACTAAGTGGCAATCCAAACGCGCATTACCACAACAACATATTGATCGGCATGCCAACATGCCACTCTGCCGCGGTAGCATGCCAATTTAGCCTTGGCCATGCCGCCAAGCCCTAATTCTTACCACGGCGCCAAATCCTATCCTTGGCCACGCCGCCAAGCCCTAATTCTTACCACGGCGCCAAATCCTAGCCTTGGCCAAGCCCCCAAGCCCTAATTCTTACCACGACGCCAAATCCTAGCCTTGGCCACGCCGCCAAGCCCTAATTCTTACCACGACGCCAAATCCTAGCCTTGGCCACGCCGCCAAGCCCTAATTCTTACCATGGCGCCAAATCCTAGCCTTGACCACGCCGCCAAGCCCTAATTTTGGCCACGGAGCCAAACCTTAGCTTTGGCCATGCTACAACGCCACAGGCGTGGCCATGCTACAATGCCACTGGCATGCCACTTGCGTGCCGCTATGCCATGGCTCCACCAAGCGCTACTATGCCAATGGCGCCACTTCGCTATATAACAAGATGCGTCCATAATTAATGTCCACTCTTCCTCATGAGATGCAATCTCATCCATCCAAGTTCGCCACTGAACTGACGGACTTGCGGCAAGTCCCAGGCAACCCGCTACGCCACGGCTATGCCAGGCGCCACTTTGTTACACAACAAAGATGTGGCCATAATCAACGGTTACCCTTCCTCATGAGATGTTATCTCAGCCATTCAAGTTCGCCACCAAACTGACGGACTTGTGGCAAGTTTTAGGCGGCTGACCAAGGCAAGCCTAATAGCATCACATGCTATTTTCCTATAACAAAGTCTCTTGACTTTGAATTGCCACACATAGCAACCTGCTACACGTTTTCCACGAAAACACTCGAGACATCAAACATGTCACAAACTGGGGGATACTCATCAGGGTATTGGTCTAGCGGTTTACATTGTGCAGCATGCAATGCGCCCGTTACAAGAAAGTATCATGAAGAAGGACAATTAGTGGTGGTAAAAAGTAACGGTGTAAACAATTCATTTCCTCATCATGGAAGCGTAATGACCGACGGTTACACGAATTCACTTCCCTCATCATGGAAGAATAACGTCTGACGGTTACACGTTACTCTATTCTTCCACCACTCAATCGTTTCCACTTCTTACGAGACCAGAGTACGTTTCAATATGACTTGTATAAATAGGCTTCACCTATTTTCACCAAATAACAAGTTTTGGTCGGCAACAATACAATATCTAGAAATCACCTGGTAGCTTTCTATTCTGCTAACCAGTTTTAGTTCCGATACAAGTCATAAAACAAACCACACCTTCAGAATCAACGATTCTGATCTCAACACTCTCTTCGCTTCCCTACCTAAGACCAACCCTTCTCCTTCACTTTGTGACCGAAGCAAGCCTGGAACGACCATTTCTTGGTGTTGATGGTGGTTTTTAGATTAGGGTTAAAATCGTAAAACCTTGCATCTGATGTGACGTCACTCTGCAAGGAAACGGAGCCACGTGTGCTAAGCTCTCAACTGGCATACTTATTGAGCCGCTCAATACACTTGCATGAAATTTATCCAGACTGGCGAATGTAGCAACCATCCCGGATGTTCTCAGAAATTTCGGCGCCTCGCGTATATTCACTTAATATAAGTTCCTCCGAATGCCTTCTATGCTATGTTCTCCTGGTGAACCCTTAATGTTGATATGGCATGACGATTTGTGTTCACTCACAAAGCAGAGTAGCACGAATCTCCAAGTATCAAGGATAAGGTCTTTGCATAAGGTATTCGAATCAGAAAAGCATGCTGCTCTCTGGCAATGAACTTAAAAGAACTCTGTGTCAACACATAAAACTCAATCAATCGTCCTGACTAACTTACAGAAGTTAGGGTTTCGCGCCTCGCGCAATGTACCAGACCTTGCTTGTCAAAATTAAGCCTAAGTAATTAATCCTCCATGGATTAGCATGTGCAGACCCTCGCCTAGAATAATAAAACAGGGAGCCGCAATAGCAAAGAGAGGCGTGGCTATGCCTTAGGCCATCTAGCGCCATTAGCCACGCCCCGACCCTATTTCTCTCGACCAATCAGGTCGCTTTAAACTCGCCACACACACACAAGTTGTGGCTTGGCCCATGCTTGCCGGCCCCACTTTTAATCGACCAATCAGAATGCGCCAAAGCCTCCACACTCTCACCAGAAGTGTGGTCGCGCCTTGTGTTTGGCCGGCCCCCTTTTGTGGCCAATCAAGTTGCTCTAAACTTGCCACCATACGTTAAAGGCCAAACACACCCTGTCCGCCACCTTGCTAAACTGACAAGCCAAACGCGCCCTACCACAACAACATATTGGTCGGCATGCAAACATGCCACTCTACCGCGGAAACTTCGCAACATGCCAACTTCACAACATGCTACCTCGCAAACATGCCACTTCGTGGCAACCTGCCATAAATAGCCACCCACGGAAATTCCTACTCCTATGGCCGTTTCCACACTACGGCCTTGCCATAGTTCCTTTGGCATGGCCATGGCGCCGTTTGCACAAAAGTAGCGCCATGCCGCAGCCGCATGCACTAATTAGGGTTTCGACATGCCAAATCCTAATTCGGGCAAATTGCTACCAAAACCAAATAGCGTTTCCCGGAGCAATGGGATTGGCGTGGCAACAGGGCCAATGTTGCAACGCCACATGTGGGTCCGACTCCACGGCGCCAAAACCAAGCCTTGGCCACGCCAAGCCCTAATTCTACCACGGCACCTTGGCCACGCCAAACCCTAATTCTTCCACGGCACCTTGGCCACACCAAGCCCTAATTCTTCCACAGCTAATTCTTCCACGACGAATTCTTCCATGGCGCCAAACCCTAACTTTGGCCACGGAGCCAATTTTTAGCTTTGGCCATACCGCAACATCACCGGTATAGCGCTATGCCACGGTTACGCCATTGGCATGCCGCTATGCCATGGCTACACCACTAGCATGCCATTAGCATGTGGTTGACGCCACTTCACTATACAACAAGATGTGGCCATAATCAATGTCCATCCTTCTTCATGAGATGCAATCTCAGCCATCCAAGTTTGCTACCGAACTGATGGACTTATGACGACTCTTATGCGAACAACCGCCTAAACCCAACCACCATGGCTATGCCAGGCGCCACTTACACCATCGTGCCACCGGAATACACAAGTCATGCCGCAATGCCACTACGCCATTGTCAGGCGCCAACACAAGGTAGCCACAATCAACGGCTACCCTTATTCATAAGATGCGATCTCGGCCATCGAAGTTCGCCACCAAACCGGTAAGCTCGCGACAAGTTTTAGGCGACTAGCCAAAACGAGCCTAGCATCACACGCTATTTACCTGCGGCAAGCCTCTCGATTTTAACTTGCCACACGTACCAAAGTGCTACATGTTTTCCACGAAAACACTCAAGACATCAAAATATGTCATAAACTGGGGGATGCTCATCAGGGTATTGGTCTGGCGGTTTACAGCATGCGGCGTGCAATACGCCCGTTACAAGAAAGTGTCATGAAGTGGGATAATTATTGGTGGTGAAAAGTAACGGTGTAAACATTCATTTCCTTCATCATGGAAGCGTAATGACTGGCGGTTACACGAATTCACTTCCCTCATCATGGAAGCATAACGTCTAACATTTACACGTTACTCTTTTCTTCCACCACTCAATCGTTTCCACTTCCTACGAGACCAGGGTATGTTTCACTATGACTTGTATAAATAGGTCTCACCTATTTCCACCAAACAACAAGTTTTGGTCAGGAGAACAATACAACATCCAGAAATCATCTGATAGCTTTTCATCCAGCTAGCCAGTTCAACTTTCTGATACAAGTCACAAAACGCCCACACTTCCAGAATCAACTATTCTGGTCTCAACACTTTCTTCGCTTCCCTCCCTAAGACCAACCATTCTCCTTCACTTTGTGACCGAAGCAAGCCTGGAACGGCCATTTCTTGGTTTAGGCCAAGATTGTACAGATTGATCTCTCGAATCAAAAGTACTCCCGTGCAGTACATTGTTTAGGGTTTAGATTTGTAGATGAAGAGACTTGTTCGGGGGCTCAAACGGAGAGGAATTAGCCGTCCAATTTCTTCACACGAGAGGATTTGGAACGACTTCTTCGAAACCGAGACAAAAGTGATTATGCAGACATGCATCAACATCAACCCCCGTATCCTCCTGAAGTACAAAGAATTCCTCTCCCGAGAGGATACTCTTCTCCTCAATTCTCCTTATATGACGGCACCAGTAATGCGCGTGAACATGTCTCTCGATTTTTGGAATCCTTGGGCGAGCACAAATACAACCATGTTCTCCGTTTGAGGGAGTTTTCAAAGTCACTTACCGAAAGAGCATACACCTGGTACAACAACATTGCACCAAACAGCATACCCAACTGGGGTGACATGGTTACGGCTTTCTACAAGAACTACTTCTTTGTGTCTGAGAAAATTACCTTCTCAGATTTAGGGAGGATGTTTCAACGAAACAATGAACATCCAAATGATTATGTCAAAAGATTCAGGATTCAAGCACTGGACTGTCACGACCCAAATGTGACCGAACAACAATTAGTATATTCTTGCATCAATGGTATGGTTCCCATCTACCGTGCCTTACTCGAGAATCTACGATTCCAGATATTCTCTGAACTTCATGAGGCTGCTAAACGATCGGCCACAACATCACCAATATTGTTGGAAAGAACCAGGCCATCCAAGGTTGAAGATGCACGCGAAACTCGAGGAAACAAACGCCTCATCAACAAGCAATATAACATTGGCCCCTCTGTGAGCGTGGTAAGTGAAAGAGGAAAAAGGAAGGCTCCGACGACAGAACAACAATCCAAGCGTACAATGCCAACACATCAGGCGGCTCCACCGCGAAAGGCTGCAGCTAAGGCTCCTGCTTAGCATCAAGAAGCCGGAGAAAATGCCTTAGATTTCCCGTTCCCAATCGAAGAAGTAATTGAACTCTTAGAATCATGGATACAAGATGACGCCATCAAGCTGCCTCCTATCAGGCACCCACCAACTGAAGAGGAAATGGAAAATCCTAAGTACTGCCGCTACCACAGGTTTGTCCATCACCCGACCAGTGACTGCAATAGATTAAAGCGTATCTTCAAATAAAAGGTGGAGGCAGGGGAACTTCAGCTGTGCAATGAGGGAGTTCACAAAGATCCTCTTCCAGTCAGGAGTTGCATGCTCTATGGGGACTCTGTTCACAAAATCGTGCAATCCATCATGGAGCATGTATGCGAGATTCTCTATTTCTCCAAGGCGCAGCGTCAAGATATATTTACAGCCCTCAATCGAGTTGTGTCGGGCAAGCGACTTTTTCTTACTGAAGAAACTACGCCAGAACCCCAAACTCTCTCGGGAGACGATGCTGGAAAATACAACTGGGGACTGCTGACTACGGTTCATCTGAAGGACGCTGAGCTCGACAACACATTGATTGACGCGGCCTCTGACTTCAATATAGTTACCATCAAAACTCTGAGAGCTGCGGGAATTTCGAAGCAGGAGGCTACACGTTCCACAATCATGGTTGAAAATTTGGAAGGAGAAGAAATAGACGCATATGGCTACATCAACCTTGAAATTAAGGTAGGAGACGCTCAAACACATGGCAAATTACACATTGTCAAAGAACTCTCAAATTATGACATGATTCTGGGGCGCCCATGGGTACACGGCAACAAAGCGAAATTAGGAGTATCCCCTCTGCCGGTGTCGATACCCAAAAGAATTTCCAACAAACCGTCCAACTTTGAAGATTACATGTTGCCGTATCAACAACTTACCGATGTAACTCAATTATCTGGAGAAAGCCCATTGGCATTCATCCGCAGATTCCAAATGCAAGTAAGTTTGGTTAAACAACCCTTTCTGCACCAAGTCACTTTTCCTCTCGGCCAAGCATGGGGACTCATTCCAATCACCAACCCGGGCGTCATTAAGAGATGTGAATGGAACGCTGGGCCTTTCAAGTGCTTTGTCAAAAATTTGGAAGCTGCCGCTGTCAGAAATGACGAGCTCAAAAATCAAGTGGTTGCACAATGCCCAAACCCATTTCAAATTAGAGATATGGTAGTCAAGACGACCTCATTTCAAATTGGAGATGTAACAGTGAGGATAGCCGCTCAACCTGATTCACCTAAAAAAAGGAAGACGAGCCGTATCTGGTGGCAGATTTTATCTTGGGTGGTTACTGCAAACTCATCAATTCCGACAAGTTGGAAGGTGTGATGATTCATTCGCGATGGCTCAATCCCTTCAATACCTAAAACGCTGTGCTACTTTCCCCTCCAACGTTCTCCTTTCAATATTTCCTTCAGCAATTTCCCTTTTCATGCGATGTTTGTAACTTCTCTAAAGTGATTGCACTGCTTGCATTCATGAGTAGAGTTTTCAATTTCAAATAAAGAACATATTCCCTTAAAAAGTTTTCCTGGACCATCTTAAAGGAAAAATACCAAGTAAACACAAACTCTCACAGAGTCATTACCCGTCGATTGAAAACCAGAGAAATCAAACCCCCACAAAATGTCTTATTCATAAAATACTGAAGAAAAGAATAATGCAAGAAAGAAGATCATCAGCGGCGGCGCAAACACTTTCCCTCAAGAATCTCTAGCCACGACTTTCACCTGTCGGATTTCTCTATTTCTCTCATGACGTGTTATCCAGCTTGTGGTAGCTCGCACTTCTACGCACTCAGGCGGCATGCCACGGAAGCCCTGGATAATTTGCAAGGGAAAATCCAATAAAAAGAAATGGTTCTTCGCAAAAGGGGTTTTGCTAGGTATCTTCCAGAAGGTTTTATTCATTCAATCAAACATATGAAAGCAACATAAACGAAGGAATGATACTCGGTGAGACATGGCTTCGGTCACACAAAACAAAAAAAAACTGAAGTACCAAAAAACATCTACGATCTACGAAAAGATTGTTTTTCTCTACGGAAGGAAATCGCAAAATGGGAAAACCAGTTGTCAATGACGAACACCTTGGTCAATGACGCCTCCATCAGAGCTTTTTCAAGCACTTGCCCCAACACCTTTTCCGACAGCAAACATTTCATCCAGAAGCTATCTCAGCAGCAGCTTCAGCATCCCATCCAGAAACCGTTTCAGCTTCAAAATTCCATCCAGAAGCTATCTCAGCAGCAGCTTCAGCATCCCATCTAGAAACCGTTTCAGCTTCAACATTCCATCCAGAAACTGTTTCAGCTTCAACATTCCATCCGGAAGCCGTTTCAGCACCAGCTTCAACATCCCATCCGTAATCCGCTTCAATAGCAGTTCCAACATACATCCCCATAGCTTCTACAACGACTCCAACATATGCTTCCACCGCCTCACCATCTTCCTCAACAGCATCCTCAGTGGTCACTTCGATTTCCTCAATAGCAGTTTCGACATCCACTTCAGAAGTTGCTTCAGTCTCGCAAACCACAGCCTCTTGGGAATGCTCTGGTTCGTCCACCTCAGAATCGAGGATTACGATACCATTATGGATAGGGTAATTAAACTGGCTCTCGTCTAGAAGTTTCTTGGACTCAGTCCTTCGTCGTTTCAATCGAGAGGCGAATCGTTCAGCCCTGGCACTGGGTTGTGGAGAAGCTTCATCACGTTGATATTTCCCGACTTGCTGGGATACTTCATCACGTCTCCACTTCTCCTCCATGTAAATCAAAGCCATGAAAGCCTGGGCGCGCACCCGCATGATTCGTAGATGGGTGACGGACATGCCTTGTATAATTCGGCCGGCTGCATGGAACAAAGGGTTTATTTGGTTTAATATCTCCTCATATGAAGAAAACCTGGGTTCGTCGACTTCAAAAAATTTCTCCGAAGAGTTAGAGGTATGATCATCACCGGAAGATCCATTGTGCAATACAAAAATAAATAAATTAAATTATGTCTGCATCGGCAATCTACATGATGTAAGAACACAAAATGGAGAACTACGAGAAAAGACACGAGACGATACCTGTGAAGAAGATGGGTGCAATTCTATGATGATTTATACGAAAGAAAGAATAATTGGCTCACCTGGACTGCTGATGGAAAGAGGCTTGCCGCTACAGAGCCAAATGAGCGCCTTCTTCACCGCTCAAAGCAGTGCATTCGCCGCCCGCTCCACATCCTAGAAAGTAACGCCATGACTCCAGCACTCCGTGATTAAAGCCGCACTATCTCCGCCCATTCTGCGAAAAACGCTGGCTCCATCTTCACTGTTTGGTAGCCAAAGTTCAAAGTGTTGTTTCCACCATTCCACGGACATCACCAAAGCGTCGCCATCTTAGTCGTTCAAAGCAACGCCATCTCCACTAGCCAAAGCGGCGCCATCTTGGTCGTTCAATGCAACACCATCCACCATGCCACGAACATAGCTAATCCTGAAATACCACGCCCGTGCCAGAAGTGCGCGTCCAAGCCAACATCTCCATCCACAGTTCCAAGCTAGCAGTGCCACTCCAAGATAGCCGCGCCATCCACCTTCCGTACCCAGCCAAAGCAGCGCCATCTTAGCCGTTCGAAGCAGCGCCATCTCCACCAGCCAAGGTGGCGCCATCCTGGCCGTTCAAAGCAGCGCCATCTCCATACGTTCCGTGACCTAGCCAGCTAGCGACATTCACCGATTCACGGACCAATTTGCAGCGCCATCTCTGCCAATCAATAGCCAAAGATGCAGCGCTGATGCCAATACCCCATGGCCAAGCCGAATTCATACAAAACCACCAACACAGGGATCGCAGATTCCTCATGCCTTCCGCTAAAGGTTAGTTGAATTTCCTCGACAATCTCTTCACGTCTTGTCCTTTCGATTTTACTCTTGTCTGTCACCATCTCATGTTTACCCCATAACAACGCCGCTGTTATGTGCTAAGCAGAGGACTTAATGCTGATGGTGGTTTTTAGCTTAGGATTGAAATCGTAAAACCTTACATCTGATGTGACGTCACTTTGTAAAAGAAACGGTGCCGTGAGTGCTAACCTCTCCACCGGCATATTTATTGAGCCGTTAAATATACTTACATGAAATTTATCCAGACTGGCGAATGTAGCAACCATCCCATATGTTCTGTAAATTTCGGCGCCTTGCATATAATCACTTAATATAAGTTCCTTTAAATGCCCTCTATGCTATGTTCTCCGGCTGAACCCTTAATGTTGATATGGCATGACGATTTGTGTTCACTCGCAGCAGAGTAGCACGAATTTCCAAATATCAAGGATAAGGTCTTTGCATAAGGTATTCAATCAGAAAAGCATGCTGCTCTCTGGCAATGAACTTAAAAGAACTTTGTGTCAACACATAGAGTTCAATCAAATGCCCTGAATAACTTGCAGAAGTTAGGGTTTTGCGCCTCGCGTAGTATATCAGACCTTGCTTGTCAAAATTTAGCCTAGTAAAACTAGGTAATCAATCCGCCATGGATTAGCAGGTGCAAAGCCTTGCCCAGAATCATAAAACAGGGAGTCGCAGCAGCAAAGGGAGGCGTGGCCATGCCTTAGGCCAACTGGCGCCACTTGCCATTGGCCCCGCCCCTTCCTAAACTGGCCCTATTTCTCTCGACCAATCGTGTCGCCCAAAATTAGCCATGCGCACATAAGTTGTGGATGGGCCCATACTCGCGGGACCCACTTCCCATCGACCAATAAGGTCTCTCTAAAGCAGCCACACTTTCACCAGAAGTGTAGTCGCGCCTTATGTTTGGCCGACCCCTTTCCTCGGCCAATCAAGTCGCTCCAAACTTGCCACCAAACATTAAAGGCCAAACGCACCCTGCAGCGCCACCATACTAAGTTGCAAGCCAAATGCGCCTTACCACAACAACATATTGATCGGCATGCCAACATGCCACTCTGCCGCGGTAGCATGCCACTTTAGACTTGGCCACGCCACCAAGCCCTAATTCTTACCACGGCGCCAAAACCTAGCCTTGGCCAAGCCGTCAATCCCTAATTCTTACCACGGCGCCAAATCCTAGCCTTGGCCACGCCGCCAAGCCCTAATTCTTACCACGACGCCAAATCCTAGCCTTGGCCACGCTACCAAGCCCTAATTCTTACCACGGCGCCAAACCTAGCCTTGGCCACGCCGCCAAGCCCTAATTCTTACCACGACGCCAAATCCTAGCCTTGGCCACGCCACCAATCCCTAATTCTTACCACGACGCCAAATCCTAGCCTTGACCACGCCGCCAAGCCCTAATTTTGGCCACGGAGCCAAACCTTAGCTTTGGCCATGCTACAACGCCACAGGCGTGGCCATGCCACTGACATGCCAATAGCATGCCGCTATGCCATGGCTCCACCAGGCGCTACTATGCCGATGGCGCCACTTCGCTATACAACAAGATGCGGCCATAATCAATGGCCACTCTTCCTCATGAGATGCAATCTCAGCTATCCAAGTTCGCCACTGAACTGACGGACTTGCGGAAAGTCCCAGGCAACCCGCTACCCCACGGCTACGCCAGGCGACACTATTCTAATGGCGCCACTTTGTTACACAACAAAGATATGGCCATAATCAACGACTACCCTTCCTCATGAGATGTAATCTCAGCCATTCAAGTTCGCCACCAAACTGACGGACTTGTGGAAAGTTTTAGGCGGCCGACCAAGGCAAGCCTAATAGAATCACATGCTATTTTCCTATAGAAAAGTCTCTTGACTTTGACTTGCCACACATAGCAACCTGCTACACGTTTTCCACAAAAATACTCGACACATCAAACATGTCACAAACTGGGAGATACTCATCAGGGTATTGGTCTGGCGGTTTACAGCGTGCGTCGAGCAATGCGCCCGTTACAAGAAAGTGTCATGAAGTAGGACAATTAGTGGTGGTGAAAAGTAACGGTGTAAACAATTCATTTCCTTCATCATGGAAGCGTAATAACTAACGGTTACACGAATTCACTTCCCTCATCTTGGAAGCATAATGTCTGACGGTTACACATTACTTTATTCTTCCACCACTCAATCTTTTCCACTTCCTACGAGACCAGGGTACGTTTCAATATGACTTGTATAAATAGGCTTCACCTATTTTCACCAAACAACAAGTTTTGGTCGGCAACAATACAGTATCTAGAAATCACCCGGTAGCTTTCCATTCTGCTAACCAGTTCTACTTCCGATACAAGTCATAAAACAAACCACACCTTCAGAATCAACTATTCTGGTCTCAACACTCTCTTCACTTCCCTCCCTAAGTCCAACCCTTCTCCTTCACTTTGTGACCGAAGCAAGCCTGGAACGGCCATTTCTTGGTTTAGGAAAGGATTGTACAGATTGATCTCTCGAATCAAAAGTACTCTCGTGCAGTGTATTGTTTAGCTTTTAGATTCGTTTCTCACCCACACACCCGAAATTACCAAAATCAGCAGAAACAGTTTTCACCCACAAACACTATCATATTTTAATTATATATTTAAACAATATAATGCGCAAAAGAAATAACACAGACACCAAAAATTTTGTTAACGAGGAAACTGCAAGTGCGGAAAAACTTTGGGACCTAGTCCAGACTTGAACACCAAACTGTATTATGCCTCTACAGACTCTAGCCTTCTATCAATATTTCGGACCGGAATGTAGTTGGGGTCGAATCCACCATCACAGTAATTCAGTTACAGTCGCGCTTCTTACGCCTCTTGGATCTCGCAAGACTCTGCGCAATTGATTCCCTTAGCTGAGTTCCTTTACATCACAAGATTTGCTTTAACCTAAGTGAGACTTTAAACCAATCTGCCTCCCACAGAAAATCCTATATGTGATTTCCGTTCTAATCTTTAGATCAAGGTGAGATAGGAAAACGTTTGCAGTAGACTAGGTCTAGCAAACCTCAAAATTCGGTGCAAACCTCAAAATTCGGTACTTATGACTCCTGAAAACCAGTCTAGATTATTATTCACCTCACAAGTAAAACCTACTCCGATTTCAATAAAAAATCGTTATAGAGGAATTAACTTGAGTAATCAAAAAGTCTGAGACGAAGAACTTTACGATTTCTATAAATCTTACCTGATCGGAGCGAGATTCAACAATCAGTAGCAAGATCAGGATACACGAACTATCAAGATATATAAAGATAGTTGGACCTGGCTTCACGAATCCCTAAGCGAAGTCTTTTTAGTCGCTAAACCTAAAAAGGTTTAAAGGAGGGGTGTCAGGGATTCGAAATCCCAGTTGCTTGAGGTTCTCCTTTTATAGACTTCAAAATTGAAGGTTGCTTTAGATTTAAGCTAAGGTAGCTTTGGAATCAAGCAACCTTTTTCCTCAATTAGATGAAAAATCGACTTGAGATAAACACAACAAAATATACAATACGGTTAGGATGAACCGTAACCGAACCGTGTATAATGACTTGTTCATGAATGGTTAGCCGAAACTAGCCAGGCGAACCATAAGCTTAACCATTTTCATATAACACTTTTAGACTTTAATCTTGAGTCACAGCCATAGGTTATAATGTGATCAAATATGTCTATAAGTATTTTTGATAGTTATTCAAATGCCGATTATCTCATAGAAATAATTCTGATGCATCTGAAAATATTCGACTGGGTAAGTACGTGTATTGGTATGTGTTCTTACTTCCAGTTCCAGAGTTATTTTTGTCATAGTACGTATATCGGGTATGTGTACCCTTAAGACAAAAACAATTCAAGAAATTTTGGTATCCATACTAGGTATGGGTACGTTCTTGAGTTCACAACTCAACAGAACTTTTTGGTATCCATATTCGGTATGTATACCAAAGGTTGTTGCCGAAATATAGCTACGCCGGTACGTGTGCTACGACTCCGGACATATAACAGTTACGCCAGTACGTGAACTGGTATGTGTACTGTCATGTATCCAGAAAAACAGTAGTTCTATATCTCTCTAATAATCAATTGAAATGTTCCCGAATAATATCAATGACACATATCAATGTTCCAGACTATTTTCAAATAATTAACTTGAATCATGATTTAGGTCATAAACAATAACTTAACAAAATTCATCAAGTTTTGAAAAAATGTTCTTAAGCTTAGTCATTCATATTTCGAGAATAATTAACAAGATAAACTTGACTTGAAATATCTATTGTTAATTTAAAATCCACTTAGTCATGCGACTTAGTCTCATAGATAGAAAGGTGAAAACTTGAGTATTAGGTTGGTTCAGTATTCACATACCTTTTGTTGATGAAGTTCTCCAAATGTCTTCAGTTATCTTCAAACAGTAGAACGCACTGATATCTGATACTCAAATACACACTTCTAATCCTAATCCGAGACTTGCATAAATGTAGACTAGAAATCAAAATATAGTTTTGATCAACTAAATTTGACAATAAGATTGAGATATCAACACTTGTCACTTCGACCGAGCAATGCTCTAACACGTACGCATACACAATACGCGTACCCTTAAGTTATGAATTCATATAAATGGGGGAGGTACTTGTACCCGTACGCATACGCCAATGGTATACAGACCCAATAGGCGTACCATACCTCATGGAATGCACGAACTGGTTCATAGGTACTTGTAAATGGGAGGGCACAAAGTACACCACCAACTCTTTAGTTGGGAAACATTTATGGATAAAACCTAATACGATTGCAAGTATACCAACTTAATGATCCTTGAAAATATGTATATAAAGTTTGTATCTCTATCTCTTCTCAATCAGAAAGTCTAGAAAATGAAGTATGTGAACTTGATTGTTAAGAAAAGTACTTGGACGATCACTATCGAAGATCAATCTAGTCGTATCCAAATATTCATGTCTGAATTCCGCCAATAATAAAGCTTGTTATCTATCTTTCAAGATACGAATTCTACAAGAAACAAGTCTCGTAATCGATCTTAATTATATGGACGTATCTACTAGAATTGAATACGTACTACTTGTGTAAATCATATTATAAAGATAAAAAATATAATGTGGAAAAGGAAAAACACGAGACACTAGAAGTTTTTTTAATGACGAAACTGCAATAGCAGAAAAACCCCAAGACCTCGTCCATATTTTAACACCAAAATGTATTAAAACTCTATAGACAATAGTCCACTATCAGACTTCAGACTAAAATGTAGTTGAGACTAAACCCACCCTCTAAGCGACTCAATTACAGTCGCGATCCTTACTGGTGGGGTTGTTTGTAGAATTCACCATTTCCAAGAATTTATATAAATTCCTTGTGTGTTTGGTAACTCAATGAAAATTCCTAGGATTTATAGAATTTTCTTGTTTTATAATTTTGTACCGTTTGGCATTACCCTCAAATCTTAAAATGGCATATATATATATATATATATGGGATTTAGAGTTAAAAAAATGTGGGTCCATAAATCCTTGATAAGTTTCCCAGCAAATCCTGGTTTGGGTGGGGGTGGGGGGTGGGGGGTGTGCTGGAAAACTGATTCCCATGGGAAACGTGATTCCAAGGATTCGGACAACCAAACATACAAAGGGAAACATAATTCTACCAAATCCTCTGGACCTATAAATTCCACCTTTAAAATTCTTCATCCAAACCCACCATCTCTTAAACCTCGCAAGGTTCTACGTAATTGATTTCCTTAGCTGACGTCCTTTACCGCCTAAAAGTTTCATCAGCATAAGTGAAGAATTTTGATACTAATCTGCCTCTTATAGATAAGCCTATTTGATTTCCCTTTAGATCAAATATCAAGGCTTGGAAATATGTTTACAATAGACAAAGCTAGCGAACCTCACAAATCCGGAACACCTATACTCGGTTAGATGAGAAGCCTGAATTCTTAACCACCTCTTAAGAACAATAGTGAACAAAACAATTAAGAATAGTTTTTAGATATCTATCTTGAGGAATCACAAAGTCTGTGACGAAGAGAGCTTTGTGATTTCTATCTATTTTGACTGAAATAGATTACGAAAAACCTTGACAACAGCAAAACAAGATCTGGATATACGAACTATCAAGGTAAAGATAGTCGAACATGGCTTCACGAATCATCAAGTGAAGTCTTTAAGTCATAGGCCTAATTATGTTTCTCAAAGAAAACCTAAGTCAATAGAGGACGATTGTAGATATCAACTAGGACACAAAGTGTTAGGATTGAATTTCTCATTTGAAAGAGCATCTCTGTTGGTAGATGTTCATGAGTGAGGGTTGCTTAGAATTCAAGCTAAGATAACTTGAGATTCAATCAAACACTTTATCTATTTATATGAAACTTTAATTAGGGTTTCGAGTAAGCATGTGAAAATGTAGTCTTGAAATCACATAGAAGAATATACATAGTGGTACGGTTACAAAACCGTGTATAATGATCGTTCTTTGATTTCATGTCGAATACTCGACATATAAAAATATGTCCTTGATCGAGAAATCTCATCGGATGCTCGAACCAAATATCATTATTACTTCGACTGGTAAAATGATACATCATAATTAATCAAGACTCAACGTCTTTACATTACTGTGTCCCAGCAAACACCTTATGATCAATCCATGAGTCTCAGAGCATACCATATTCGTTCATTATGCTCGACTCATCAAATCTAAGACTCATCGTCTAGTCAAGTCAACAACTGACTAACTAAATACACGTCTGTAATATGTGTGATTGTCAAAACGACGTGTCTTTATTGATGCTGACTAGGTTTTCAGAACTTCATGATGTTGCACATAATATATATCACAAATCTAATTCTGATGTATGATTCAGTATAGTTACTTGATAAATTCCATGAATAAGCTTCACAAACTTAAATTTGATGATATTTATTTTTATTAGTTCATAATATGATGATTCCAAATGAGTTCGAACTTTTAATTACTAATTTTGAAGATTTGAATCTCATAAACATATCCGCCATGATCATATCTATCGATAAGTGGTAAAACATTTAGCAGGAAAGAAATTTTCAACTTTAGATCTATAATCTTCTAGATTCCTAATGTTTACTTGATTCATGATCTTTTAAGAGCACAAATATCATATTTAGATAATACAGATGTTTTGATCAAATCGATATACAACTATACTGACAAATAAGCATCTTCAGACGTATAAATTTAATCTGACTATAACATGATGATATCATGTATGATTTACTCATATATACGTTCTTCATCTATAATTGCATGTTTACAAGTCATTTACGTTGTAGAATTCAATTATTGTTAGGTTTTCACCAGCAAATTTTTTGATGATAAACTCTTTTGAATAGAATAATCATGAAACGCATGATAGCTGTTAATATCAGTCAATATAATATTCTCGAGATCCTTTTATTCAAACAACGAGATGATCTGCTAATTAGCTTGCTAATCACAACTTTTAGTATTTAATTTATGATAATGACTCTACTGCATCACAATTAAGCATCACTTAATCAATGATTACCAAGTCATGAAACAAACTAACTTAAAAAAGTTTTTCCACTAAAATGAACCATGCAGGTCCTAGACGGTCACTTGACCACCATGGCCAGCCGGTCCCATATTCATTAATTAATTATTACTTATTTGATTAATCATTCATTTAATTAATCCTCCATCTGATTTGTCCTCCTCCCATCAATTGGATAATCCTTCATACACCGCCCAGCTGGTTTGTCCACCATCAATGGATAATCCTCATACCCATCGGTCAGTTGGTTTCTTTACCCATATTGGACATTCTTCCTGGTTCAAAGGTTTCCTAAAATCAGGGTTTGATGTTTCTGATAAAATCTGAGCATCAATAATTTTCATATTGATCCAGCTATCAATATTTTAATAAAATATTTAATGTTCGGTCTTGCTAAATTTTCATATTAGTCTAGTGAATCATTTTTACCCATAAATAACTATCGAATTTCAATTCAGAAACTCGTATGGACAAACTTGTCACAGTTAGTAGCACATATAAATAGTAAAGATCCGATACCTTTAACTTAGACGATCTTAGAAATCAATATCCTACTAATAACCTAGCATGTACCCAAACTGTTACAGAAACGAATTCCAAAAAGAACAAGTCTTGTAATCTTTTTTTTTTTTCAATCTACGAATTCTCAAGAATAAATATGGTATGTTCTATACAGTCTTTTAGGCTTAAAACATGTCTAGGTTATTTAACGTAATATTTGTGATATTTCTATTATAAAGATAAACAATGTAATGCAGAAAATAAAATTACACAAAACACCAGAAATTTTGTTAATGAGGAAAACTACAAAGCAGAAAAACCCCGACACCTAGCCCAAAACTTGAAAACCACACTGTATTAAGACACTAGATATAATAGACCACTATCAGACTACGGACTGGAATGTAGTTGAGACCATCTCGACCTTACGAGCAATTCAGCTTCAGTTGTGCTCTTTATGTCTCTTGGATCTCGCAAGACCCTATGAAACACGATTCTCGCAGATAACGTCCTTTCAATTCTCAAGAGTTTTTTCAACCTATGTGAATACTTTTGTGACTATTCTGCCTCTAACAGAAAGCCTATTTGCTTTCCTTCATAAAGACATTTAATCAAGGTATGTAAATTTATATGATATGAGGGATCTTCAAGAAAAGAAGATATCAACCAAACTCAATATCATGTTGAACTTATTCTATTCAAATTTACGAAGATGCCTAATCAAGTATACTTCACAAGAATAATCTAAATAAATCAAACCAGAAGTGATTTATTAAATATCTATCTCGTGGAATCACAAAGTGTGAGCCGAAGAGTACTTTGTCATTTCTACATACCAAGTTTCTGATCTAAAGTTTCGAAAGCCTAGAAGATCAATAAGAACCAGATCCGGATAACAAGAACTATCATGTAAAAGATAGCCCGATCGAGCTTCACGAATCCCTTAGTGAAGTCTTTCAAATTCCTAACTTAATAAAGTTTCATCATAGAAAACCTAGCTTTCAGAGGACGACTCTGGCCACAGCTGAGACACATAAGTGCCAGAATATAGATTATGGTGTGTATGGAGTCCTCTATTTATATTGATGAACTAATTTCCATGTTTATGAATTGCTTTTTATTCAAGCAATTAAACTTCTCCATATAGAATGTGCATGAAAGCATAAGATAAGTTTGCTTTGAATCACAAAGAAGGTGTTTGCAACCTTATTTATACGAAATGGACCAACTAGTTTTCCAGAGAGTCAGACTTGAACATTTAGGATTCAGGATACAAGTCGTCCATCAAAAATTTGTTTAGAAGCGAGCCCTATTTGTGGCAGCCATTCTTCGCTAATGAATGAGAGCATTTAGGCATACTTGCTCCTATTATACTATTTCAAATACTTGAACTCCTAATTCTCATGGTTAAGTGGTCCTGGAATCGCCGAGCATAAGTAGAGTATACGTCACATACCTATGTTGATGTGTGCGACATGTCTCAGTAGATAAAATGGTAAATAATATGAGTAAATAGGATAGTCAGTCTTCACATACCTATGTTGATGAAGTTTTTGTTGATCCGTCTTCAAGGTTGATTGGTGAATTCTGATACTCAACTACCATGCCTATAAATCAAGACTGACTTTAATAGACTATAAATCAAGACATACTTTTAATTAACTAAAAGTGACAACAAGCTTGACATACCAAACCTAGTATGAGACTGACTTTAATAGACTATAAATCAAGACATAGTTTTAATCAACTAAAAGTGACAACAAGCTTGACATACCAAAACCTGTGAGTTTGACCCAACGATGCTCTAACTGTTTGTAAAATAATGTTTAGTCTAACTAGGGTTATTAAATTGAAGATCGGCTTATAAATATGTAGTCATTCAAGGTTAATTAATTACAAAATTTTAGGAAATTCAGACATTATAGGATTATTTCAACGTTTTTCCTCGTGTATAACTACACTTTGGGTCTAATACATAAAACTTTTAATTGGGTAACACAAAGTAGGCGTGTTAAACAACTTGTCCATGGGTGTCTAAGGTTCTTTTTGATAAAGTTGTCTGATGGTTATATCAACCTGACTTGTTTAGTTGGTATTTAAATGATTATAATCCTTTTCCATGTTTCTAAAAATTTGAAAGGTATGTGATCAATCCTGGATAAATTTAAAATTTCCCAAAAACGCATATTAGGATAGAAAAATATGATCCGCATATTACAATTTCTTGTAACAATAAAGCCTCATTTTAGTTGTCCAAAAAATTTATAAAAAAAAAAACAGTCGATGCACAATAATTCTCTTTTTTTAAAAAAAATATAACAACAAACCTTTTCATTAATAAAAATTCGAGGTTACATAGAAAATAAGAAAATACATAGAAACAAGTATACCATAAAAGTACATTACGAAGAAATCCGATAAAAGAAAGAGAAGGATCACCGAAATTGGACAAATACAAATATGAATAAGATCCGATTAAATCAGAATAGGGATAGTTTTTCTCGGAATTGAATTCCAACCATTTAGTTTGTTTTTCTTCTTTAGAAAAATGCGCTTCTAGAGTAGGACTGCTTTGCTCGAATCTCTTATACCTAGCTATGAAAATCCCATCGTCAAAATAACTTTGATGAAGATTCCATCGCTCGATAATTCAAAGAAGAAGATGCACATCAATTCTCAATTCTAAATAGGTTGTAATTCTCATTTTCTAAACTATAATTGAACCCTTAGCACAAAAAGGAATCTTCTTTTTAGTGAGAGTTCTATAACTGATTGAAGAAGCTAGAACCCTACAAATAGAGGTGTAAATTGGGTCAAAGACGAGAGCACCCAAAGACAAAGACGCTAAAATTTGTGCACAGACCACCCAAAGACGTGACTTAGCCCAAAGACGACACAAACACGTTAGTTAAATGGGACGTCTTTGGGTTTGACTAATTGGCACAAGAATACAAAGACAAAGACGCGACATGGATAAGCACGTGGCCCAGCCCAAAGACAAAGACGTTAAGAGAGCACGTCATAACATGTACAAATACACCATATAACAAGGCATAATACATCACATTTTTTGTATATTTCACAAAAGAGTCACTATTCTAGCTAGTTTTTAACATTTTATGTTGGCTTATTTATAACAACACATATAATACCTTAATATTTGGAAAATATATTTCAATATCGTTGTTATAATGTCGTCACCTATATTTAACTAGAACATTAATTTACATGATAATAATCCAATTTTATACTTGATGGACTATTTCTTTTTATTGAATAAACTTGTTAATTTTATTTGAAATAATTTCAAATGATATGTTGTCTAATTAAATTCTTGTGATAATGTCCGACTTAATGTATACATTAAGTGATTTCAAATTGTTTATAACACGTGTGCCAGCACGGCACAGCACGACACGTTTATTCGTGTGTTGTGCTTGTGGGCTGTGCCGTGCCTAGCTTTTGACTAGTAAAGCACAGCACGGCACATCATGTTTAAATCGTTGGCACAGCACAGCACGGCACATGGCACGTGAAGCATGCGACTTCGTGTGCCGGGCCGGCACGTTTTACACCTCTACCTACAAAGAAACAAACAAACAAAAATGAAGCAATAGGAACTTTAGATGTTAAGATCATTGTGATGTATCACTAAAAAAACGAACCAATTGAAATGAAGAAATTGATAAGGGGTTGGTATCCCTCCGAAATCTGACCAATTACATAGACAAGTGAAACAAAGCAACATTTCCTTTATTTATTTCCCTCAATGAGATAAAAGTACCATAGTGAACAGAAAAGGACCGAAAGTTGGACGAAGATTCCAAATACCATGCTGTAAGAGCAACTGCAGTGGTGCGACCATAACCAAAGAGCAAAGAGCAAAAAAAAAACTAAAATTTGGGTTTAGTCCGTGTTGTAACGCAGTGGAGGGAGACTAAAATTTGTCAGCAAGAACTTTGAGTTGCGCCCCAACCAGGCGCAATTCCAAATCTCGTCCCATTTCTTTTTTTTTTCTTTTTTTTTTATATTATTGTTGGGGCGCAACTCAAAGTTGCGCCCAATTTTTTTTTTTTTTTATTATTGTTGGGGCGCAACTCAAAGTTGCGCCCAATTTTTTTTTTTTTTTATTATTGTTGGGGCGCAATTCCAAATTGCGCCCCATTTTTTTTTTTTTTTTTTTTTAATTGTTGGGGCGCAACTTTGAGTTACGCCCATCAGGCGCAACTTCAATTTACGCCCGACTAAAGACCAGACTAAAGACTAAATATGGTCTGGGTTTTGGTTATAGTCCTGGTCTTTTTGGTCTTTACTCCGTCTCCATCATTGCAACTGTTTTTTACCAAAAAATTTGGTTATACTCCACGACTGTGGATGCTCTAAAACACATTCAATGATTCAAAGCCATTCGTCCTCACTTTAGGTTGAGATTGGATTGAATGATTGAGTGATTCTACCCACATTTTTGATGCAATAACTAGTAAGTTTCTAATTGGTGTAGAGTGTGCACTAAAACAATAAATTAAAGCAAGAAGATAACACGTACACATTGGACATTTGTTTGTTTTTTTCGGGAAAATAAGTACACACTGTAGTTTGTGAGTTTTCTTCTTTCAACTCCCATCAAAAAAAATTATTGGGGAAGAAAAAGAAAACACAAAATCAAGCTCGGGATTATTTCTGTTCCCCATTATTATCCTTCTCAGAACCTAAATGATCATTCCGGCCCACCAACAACATCTTCTCACCGGGTAAACGACACCAAAAACGCAACTTGGTAGGTTTCTAATATGGGATAGTACAAGTTAAAGTAATGAGGAAAGTTTACAAAACTTTATCACATTTCACGGTTGTACGTATCGGAAATCGAATCGCCGAGGGCGAAATTGTGAGTGTATCCTGTTCAAAATTTATAAGTGCACATGACTATCAAAAACAAATTATGGAGAAGAAAAAGATATATGTCAAAACTTGTTCGGCTAAGGGGGACAACTTAACATATGCTCCACCTTTTGTTAGCATAAACTCCTGGATTATAGTGACATACACTTTGTGATAACTGATAACTCATATTTAAACCCTGGCCATGGCCACAGCCCCACTCCAGGCCACTCACCATGTTACTTGCTGTTGGCATAGAGATCAATATCTATGCACTCATTCATCCAAACTGTAATCGCTAAAAGAAGGGGGTGGCGGGGTTGAAGTGTTTGTCTCTTAGTGTGTTGAAGAATTGAAGGATCATTATTTTGTGTGTTGTACACGTGCATGTTAGACAACATTTAGTTAGATTTTGTAACCAAAAAATCTCATCTCTTTGTCTCTTTCGAAGCCATGGACCCTTAATTTTGTCTGTGGAGTGTCACTTCTGAGAAGTATTGCTAAGTAAATCATTCTCATGACTCATTTCTGCACATAAAAAGTAACTGAGCTTTTATTCTTTAAAGTTTGTTAAGGACGCGTTTCGACCTATCATTGGTACTACATCAAAACATCAATCTTCTTTTGGTAGGACAAGCATCTTCGCACTGTTTTTGTGAATTTCGTTTTTCGAGTATATCTATATTATAGAGAAAATGGGTCATTTGTCCAAAAAAATTTAAAACACGGTTCAAATAGACGAGTAAAAAAAAGTACGGGTGAAATAGCCAAAAAAAATAGCAAGGATGAAACTGGATTCATCCTGGCTTATACTTAAAAAATAGCAAGGATGAAACTGGATGCATCCTGTGTAAAATAAAAATAAGAAAAAATATTTGAAAATGGACAGATGAAACCTGGTTACATCCTGCCTATTTTTAAATTTTTGTCCATTTAAACAGTATCTTTTTAATTTTTGGCTATTTAAACAGTATCAAAACCTAAGTGTCTTTTTCACCCAGGAATTGTTGATTTTGGTCTTTTTGACCAATTTTGTGTATATTATAAGGGACAATGGTGTTTTTTGTTTGGATGGAAATCTACATTTTGGATACATAAAGGATGGCCCAGATTGAGATAAATATTTCAGTTATTCAATATAGGCGAGATATCGGCCAATATCGGCAATATCGGCATCTCGGTGAAACATCGAAACCGATATTATCGGCGGTATCTCGGCCATCTCGACCGAGATTAAATACATTGTTTGGGAGTTATTCCTCCCATTTAATGTCAAACCGTTTCTTTTATTCTAAATTAATTTTACTTATGACAATGAATTTAGATTTTTAATTTCATTTATTTGGGAGTTATTCCTCCCATTTAATGTCAAACGGTTTCTTTTATTCAAAATTAACAACTCTATTCATCCTTTGCAAAACTCTATTCTCAACGTATGGTTCTATGTTGTTTTGGTTGATTGAGATAATTTTTGTTAGTTTTTCTCTCAAACCTAGAATATTGTAGGGAATGATGACGTTTAATGGCCGCAAAATGACCGACCGTAAATTATATTAACCCAACAGATTAATTTTTTTTTACCATGTGTTCGAGTATTACTAATGTGTAACCATGCCAATTATACATTGATACAAGCACAAAGTCAATATTCGTATTTTAAAACTGTTAGCGGTTCCAAAATTAATGTAGATATAACACTTTTTAAGGATATGAAAGAAAGCTTCCCAACTCAGATTCAACTTTTTGAATTTCGATTTTTTTTTTTATTATTAATAGCACAAAATGACAATCTATTTGAATGATGACTGAATTGTATTTGTAATTTGGAATGCAATCGACAAGTTACATTTATTCAAACCTGGAATTTCTACGTGTTCCCTCTTGGGACATTAGGTTTTCAAGTTTGTTAGTGTTATTTGCAACAACTATGAATGGATGGTTATCTCAATTACCATAAATGAAAACGGGTGCAGATCCGAGTATACACACTTACATTGGATTTCTTAATCACCAAAAAAATACTTTTCTGCTGTATATATGTCAGTGTACATCCATGTGGACATCCTAATCGCCATTTAACAAGAAACCGATCCGGTTGATGTTAATAATATCAATCAACGCTTCGAATTCAATTTGAGAAAGATTACAATTCCCCCAAGTTTCCCACGCTCAGCTCTTGGTAATCTCACAAGAAAAAAAGTATCTAACCAACACAAAAATAACTCATAGTCCCGTGCCGTTACGGCACGGGTCATATCCTAGTAATTTAAAAGCAACATTGTAATAATGGTCAAATGGAGTGCTAAATATATAGTAGTAGATGGCCAAATTTTGGGGTCTTGTCTGTGAGCATCAAATCGATTATAAATTTGTGCACTCCCTGAAAACGCATTGGTTAGGCTGAGGCCCGAGTGTAGTGGATGAATCAGAGGGAATGATAGAGAAAGAAAACCGTGGTGTAAAGTTTTTAAAATCTGAATCCCCGTTCTCTCTGTTCGAAAACAGGGAAGGTGAGCGGGGATTTCAAAATAGAATCCTCGCCAGAAAAAGGAGAAAAACGAGGATTAAATCCTCACTTACTCTTTTATTATAATAAAAAAACTAATTAAATATATTAATATCAGATTTAGGGCCCACATTTAGTGTTTTATATAAATAAAACTCTCTTGGGCGAGGATTGCTTCCTCGCCCATATCCTAATTCCCTCCCTCACCACTACACTAAGACCTTACTCCAAGATGACATGGCGTCACTGTGCAACCCCTACCTTCCCTCTTCCACTACACTAAACCTTATTCATTTGACTAGTGTTATTTTTTATTTATACCAGAGTATGCTTGGTAAGCATGAAAAAATAACAACAACTTAGTTTTCAGGAAAAAGGTAACTTCAACAAACTTAATCTATCGTAGCACATTTGGTTATGGCATAAACCCCTACTAGTGACGCGATAACCTATGTAGCAAGAAGTTTATTGCTGCACTCACTCTTCATTACTGTAGCAAGAGATTATACTTCTTTGCCACACTCTTTTCATATTGTTGCTGCATATTTATAGCAACAACTTCATTTTGCAGCAGTAAATTATAGCTTTTAGCTGCACTTGAAAATTATTGCGACTAAAATTTTTCTTTTGCAACATATATATTGAAAATGTGACAATATATAGTGTAGCGATAGGTAGATTTTTTTGTAGTTCTATAAAAAACTTGTCAAATGAAATAGACCTGCGAATGGTTGGGGAATGTGCACCCCCGTTTTTTAGAAGGTCGCAATTTACTTACGCCTGTAGTCAAGTGGTAAGTAAGTAATATAACTATATACGCAAAAGTGCTACACATACTAAGTTTTCTCCCGTAAAAGATCTCGACAGGGATCAGATGGTTTATGGAAGCGTTCTCTGCATTGGAATTATCAATGAGGGAAAGTGGGCCCATGCATTATTTCAGGCGGGATTTTAGTTGGGACTGGGACTCAGTAAACCTAGCATTTTACATATATACGCTTGCAGTATGTAAATGCAGCGACAAGACGTACATTTCTGGCTCGATTGCAACAAGATTAAGTGGGCATAAGACTTTTAGCTTCTTTGTACTAAGTACCTCCTCAGTGGCAACACTTAGATTCTTCGGTTCATGACTCATAAGACTGATAATGCAAATTGTGCGATTCCATTATTCTCAAGTTAACAGATAATGTTGCATGATTAGACCCGATGTCAAATAAGAAAATGGCCAGAATACGCCTAGGTACGTACTTTGAGAGGCAACGATTTCAGGCAAAGCTGTCTGTTTGTACTTTGTACTGTATTTCGAATTCAGCCGCAACTTATAATGTATCCAACTCACGAAGCAAATTTGACCTTCCCCCCTCAGACATCAAACTCCACTAATTGTGTCTCTAATAATCAAACGGATAAGCTTTTATTAAGTCAGAAATATTATGGATTAGAATGATTATGTTAATAGTTCTTCGGGATCCAATTTTCTTAGAATGATTAGAATGATTATGGATTAGAATGATTTTGTTTTTGTTTTAGGTTTTTAGAATCCAATTTTGTCCGGATGTATGCATTGGATCGGGTACTCTTCGGTATTCTCTTTCAATAAATGTCTCTAATGGGTAATTTTTTGTCACACCGGTAAAGTCGTCTATGTACCAACGATCTGAATCCAGAACTCGACAAAATATGAGCCGAACTCAAACTCGGACAATGCAGTCTCGGGAAAATGTCAACAGTACTGTGGGTATTACCTGCTGCGTTATTATGACGCGACGATTGTTTTTATTTGATGCCAAGTGCCAACTGTTCTTGGGTCAAGATGATATTCGAATATTGATGTTTGATTTGGCTTAAAGGCTGGGCGCGATGACCAGATCTAGTTGGTTTTGATACGGCCATGATGAGATTCAGTTTCAAAGTGAAAGATAACTCATTTTTCTTGTTTGCTTGTGAAGATCAAGTACGAAGCTAGCTATATCTAGCTTGCTTTGCTTCTTCTTTTAGGTAAGTCAGATTAAAAGGGACTTTGCATGAATTATGCCAACCATTTTAATGGAGCATTACATGCAGTAAGTCATGTCAAGGTCCTCAACAAAGGGTACACCCACTTGTTCACAAGATCAAGTTGTTGCAACACTATGATCAACCCAGCTTTATCTTACTCTTTTGGTACGTTGCCTTTTTTATTTTTTCTCCCTTGCTGTCCAATTTGTATTCGGTGTTATTTGCCATCTCTGTCGTGTCTTTGTTTTTTTCCCCCCTCAAATGACAATGTACTTGGAGCTAATCCTGTGATACTCCCTCCGTTCCATTTTAGATGATGTTTTAGGGTTTTTTGTGTGTTCCAAAATAGATGAGAGTTTAGCTATTTTCTCTAAATTCTCACTGATTTACCCCTGCTTTGGGATCACAACATAACATTCATTGCCCTTGTTACCAGTGAGAGATAATTAATCTAATTTAAGATTTTAAATCTATTCTCTGTTATCTTAGGATATTTGGTCATCCCAAGTGAAAGTACATGGAGATTCATAATTTATACTAGAATACAGAAACAAAAAACTATGAAGTTTAAATTTTTAGGATGGTATTAATATGGGCAGATTTGGAAAAAAATTATTCTCTTTGATGTTTCTTAATCTGCGTGAAAAACTCTACAACATCATCTAAATTGGAACGGAGGGAGTAGTAATTATAAACCTTAACATAAGTGAGAATGGTTTAGCGAATTCCAACACTGTCACCTGACTCACCTCCCTCGGTTTCTGTTTTATCAAGCGAGAGGGAAAAGACGTTGCTCACTCCCAATCTCAGTACGTGCTACTTTCTTACCTACAAACCTACAAATTCTGTCGTGGATGTTTTGGCATCTGAGATGGCTCCTTAATTACTTTTTTTTTTTTTTTTTTTTTTTTTTTATTATTATTACATGAAACTAGTTGGAAGCCTAACAAGCTAAGCTCCAACGACATACTACTACATTAATTGAACAGGTTGATGTGCTAGTCTACCAGCGGGCCTCATGGGGAACCTTGCCAAGGGGAGCCGAAACGGCGGGCGGGGGGCGAGATTGTGTCACAAGGGGGCAAATTAACACTACCTTCCATGTTAATTCCTGCAATATTACGCCATTGGGGACTCGAACCTGGGACCTCCTGGAGCGCATTAAACTTTGGGGAACGGGGATGACCAGCTGAGCTAGGGGCCCGTTTTTTTTTTTTTTTTTTTTTTTTGCATCCCGTTGGAATAGGGGTGACAAAGAGCAACTGATCATGCCCTAACACCAGGATGAAAACCATGCCGGCGAGGGCCTGTTAACACAACGTGACTCAACACGACAGTCTTTGTATATTTGGCAGTCTTTGTATATTAGGAAACTGTGTTTAGTTAGGAAAGCTAGTATCTTAAGCTTCACGTCAGTTTGTGCACATATATATGTATCGAGTCTCTTTGTATAATCAGTTAAGAAAACTCAATAAACAGTTCTGTTCTAGTTCGTCTTCTTGTCTCTCTTCTCTTCAGTTAAACATAAGTAATTAAACCTAAAACCCAATAGTTCTAACTTGGTATCAGCTAGGGTTAGGTCCTCCACATTCATGTCTACCGAACCTTCAACTGTTTCTTCTACCAACGGTGTTCTAATGTCTTCAACTGCCTCTTCACAGTCTTCAGTTATGTCCTCCGTTCAATTCTCTCAACCTCGCCATATTATTACAGTTAAACTTGATGAAAACAACTATTCCTTGTGGCGTGCTCAATTTTTGCCATATCTTCAGGGTTACGAACTTGGTGGACATGTTACTGGTACGAAACCCTTCCCAGCTTCTCTTGTTGATGGTGCTGCTCCTTCACCGGCTTTTCTTTCTTGGAAATAATAAGACAAAATCCTAGTAAGTTGGTTATTCTCATCTCTTACACCTGCTGTTTTTCGTCACGTCCATCGTCTTACAACTTCCAAAGCAATCTGGGACTCTCTTGAAGCTAAATATGCATCTAAATCTGATGCTCAAATTCACCATCTTCACTGTGAGCTACGTGCTCTTAAGAAAGGATCAAAAACCATGAGAGAGTATATCAATTATGCTCGAGATTTGGTGGATAGTCTCGCTGCTGCCAAAACCACAGTCACCGATAAGGAATTCCGACATTGCCTTCTCGCTGGCCTGGACAGTTCATATGATGCCATTGTCACATCTTTAACCACCACAATAGGTTCCCTTACTGTGGAAGACTTCCTTACGTTTCTTCTTACTTTCGAGATGCGAGTTGAACATCAGGCTAAGGCACTGAATTCGCATCCTGTTACCAACGTTGCTGCTGTTGCACAGTTTCGCTCCTCTACTGCAAGCACGTCTCGCTTTTCTGCACCAACTAATCCATCTGCCACTGGTTCATCTTCGTATGCTGTTGTACCTGGTATGTCTCGTTTCCCTGCTAATCGTTCTCAACAACGAGCAGCTGCACCTAGTACATCTTTGTATGCTTCTGGTTGTTCAAAGCTACCTTGTCAACTTTGTGGTTGTGAAAACCATGAAGCCCCAAACTGCTGGAACCGCTTCGATCGCAGCTTTCGTCCTCCTCGACGTCAACCACCGGCTTCCGCTCCTCGTGCTTATAGTGCTCAAACTGGTTTATTGCCAACTCCTCCTTGGACTCCTGACAGTGGTGCTACGGATCATATAACAAATGATCTTTCTCGTCTTCAGTGTTCAACAGAGTATACTGGTCCAGATCAAATTCAGATGGGTAATGGCTCTTCTATTCCAATTTCTAATGTTGGTTCTTCTATTTTGGGGACTCCCAATCGTAAGTTGTAACTTCGTAATGTTCTCTATACACCTCAAATATCTCATAATCTCTTGTCAGTATCTCGTTTTACTACTGACAATAATGTCTTATTTGAATTTCATCCAAATTTTTGTCTTGTGAAGGATCGATGTACCGGGAAGGTTCTTCTTCGCGGCAGTAGGAGGGGTGGTCTCTATCAACTTGATGCTTCGTTTAAATCGCCTAAAGCTTGCATAGGAGAACGTGCTACCTTACAAGATTGGCACTCTAGATTGGGACATCCAATGATGCGTACAGTTCGTAAAGTCATCTTTCAGTTTTCACTTCTGGTTTCTAGTCAAACTATTAAGTTTTGTTCATCTTGTCATGAACATAGGAGTCATAAGTTACCTTTCAATCCTAGTAAAACTATTTATTTGAATCCATTAGATTTAATTGTCTCCGATGTATGGGGACCTTCTCATGTTTTATCTAATGAAGGATACAAATATTATATCATATTTATTGATGCGTTTAGTCGTTTTACTTGGATGTTTCCTATGTCTCAAAAATCTGATGTCTTTTCTATATTCTTTTTGTTTCAAAAGCATGTTGAAAATCTTTTTAATTGGAAAATTAAGATTTGTCAATCTGATAATGCACTTGAGTATCGCAAACTTACTCCGCATCTTCAGCAACTTGGTATTTTTCATAGATTTTCATGTCCACATACTTTTGAACAAAATGGTTTAGTCGAACGTCGTCATCGTCATATTCGTGAAACTGGTCTTACGATTTTAAACATGGCTTATGTACCATCCTCGTATTGGTATGATTCTTTTTATACTGCTTGTTATTTAATGAACCGTGTTCCTTCCACTTCTATCCATACTTCTTCTCCGTATGAAGCTCTTTTTGGTGTCCCACCAGATTACACTCTTCTTCGTGTGTTTGGTTGTTTGTGTTATCCGCACCTGCGACCATATAGGTCTCACAAAATGGAACCTCTTTCTTCTCCTTGTGTTTTTATTGGATATAGTCCATCTCAAAAAGGTTACAGATGTCTTCACATTCCTACAGGACGGATATATGTTAGTCGTCATGTTGTTTTTGATGAGACCACTTTCCCCTTTGCGTCCGCATCATCGCCTTCTCCGGCATCGACCTCTTCACAGGTACCAATTTCTCCTTCCCTGAATTTGTCTTTACTACCGGTATTACCTACTCGTCTCAATGATCGGACAGATCGTCCAATTTCTACTGTGTCTCTCGATAATGATACTACCAGAATAGTCCGCTCTGTCAGACCTTCCTCATGTGAGCAACCGACAGCACCTGCTTCTGCCAATGAACTACTACACTACCAAAGACTCGCATCTCTGTTTTATCATTAGTCGCCTACTGACAAAGATCTCGTCTGCTTCGATCGACAACAATTTCCAACGTCTGTCTCCACGTCTCTGCCAGTATTTGCGACAGCACCAATACCCACTACAACGTCTATTTCAGCTCCAACTATGGACTTCCCAGAACCTACGACAGCACCTGCTCTCACTACACACCCAATGGTGACTAGGGATAGAGATGGCATTTTTAAACCAAATTCAAAATATGCTCTGGTATGTGATTCAATTCTTCAGCCTACTTGTATTTCCCAGGCTCATAAAGATCCACAATGGCGTACATCATCCGATGACGAGATCAATGCATTGATTCAAAATCGTACGTGGTCATTAGTTCCATATGATCCTTTTATGAATGTTATTGGATGTAAATGGGTATTTCGTATCAAACGTAATCCTGATGGTACAATTGCACGTCGCAAATCTCTCTTGGTTGCAAAAGGTTACAATCAACAAGAAGGAATTGATTACTCTGAGACGTTTAGTCCGGTTGTTAAACCATGTACTATACGTATTATTCTTACATTGGATTTATCTTCCAATTGGCCTATTCATCAACTTGATGTGCAGAATGCTTTCTTACATGGCGAACTTCAAGAAGAGGTGTATATGAAACAGCCACCGGGCTATGTGGATTCTCGGTTTCTTACACATGTTTGCAAGTTACATCGTTCTCTCTACGGACTAAAACAAGCTCCTCGTGCGTGGTACCACATACTTAGTACCTTCTTGCTACAAATTGGCTTTGTTACTTCGAAATGTGACTCGTCTATGTTCATCTACAATGGTACTTATGGTACTATTTATTTGTTGGTCTACGTGGATGATATTATAGTTACTGGCTCCAGTACTCCAGGTATCAATTCTATTCTCACCCGTTTACAACAAGAATTTGCAATTAAAGATCTTGGTTCCTTGTCTTATTTTCTTTGCATTGAGGCAATTCGTACTTCTTCGGGGTTATTTCTTTCTCAACAACGTTATGCTCATGATCTTCTTATTCGAGCAAAAATGGATGGAGTCAAACCAATTCATACTCCACTTAGTACTTCTGGAGACATTTCATCTGATCGTAGCACTTTATTGACTGATGCTACTGAATACCGTAGTATTGTTGGCGCTTTGCAATATTTGACATTTACTCGACCAGATCTTGCATATGCTGTCAATAAAGTTTGTCAGTTTATGCATGCCCCTACTGATTTTCACTGGAGTCTAGTTAAGCGCATACTTCGTTATCTCAAGAATACTTCTACCTTTGGGATACTTCTTCGGCCTTCACCTTCTTTACAGCTATCCTTCAGTGCTTATACTGATTCTGATTGGGATGGTTCTTTCGATGATCGTCGTTCTACTAGTGGATATTGTGTTTATTTGGGTGGAAATATTGTCTCCTGGAGTGCTCGTAAACAGAAAACGGTATCTCTTTCTAGTACTGAAGCTGAATATCGGGGACTTGCCATTGCAACTGCAGAAATTATGTGGATCCAGTCACTCATTTCGAACTTCGCATATCTACTTGTTCTCCTCCTATTTTATGGTGTGACAATCTTCGTGCAACTTATCTTACTGTTAATCCTATATTTCATGCACGAACGAAGCACATTGAAATAGACTATCACTTTGTTTGTGATCAAGTGGCTTCCAAACTACTTGACGTTCGTTTTATATCATCTAAAGATCAAATTGCGGACATATTCACAAAACCACTTTCTAAAGACAAGTTTACGGTTCAAGATAACCCGTTATGCTTCAAGCTTACGGTTCAGGATAACCCGTTACGCTTGCGGGAGGGTGTTAACACAACGTGACTCAACACGGCAGTCTTTGTATATTTGGCAGTCTTTGTATATTAGGAAACTGTGTTTAGTTAGGAAAGCTAGTATCTTAAGCTTCACGTCAGTTTGTGCATATATATATGTATCGAGTCTCTTTGTATAATCAGTTAAGAAAACTCAATAAACAGTTCTGTTCTAGTTCGTCTTCTTGTCTCTCTTCTCTTCGATTAAACATAAGTAATTAAACCTATGTGTACCTATAAGTAATTAATTAAACCTAAAACCCAATAGTTCTAACTGGGCCAAACTTCTGTGTGTACCTCAAATCGGAAAAAACAACCCCAAGAAATATATGGACTCTTTTCTTTGGAACAATGGAACTCCCAAGTAGGACACTTCCAAGTTCCACCCACAGATTCTCGTATTCTAGTATTTTTCCAAAAAAACTTGACAGTGGCAACCAAAAAAAAAAGTTAAAATCATATGGTCCATGTCCCATAGAAAATCTAAAGTTCATTGGATGAAGTACATGCAAGATGAACCCGAAACCAACAACCACCAATCAAAAAACGGAAAGCAAAGAGCTGCCCTGAAGTGACGGATACGACATCACATAGATTCCCCAAGATCATAAATAAAAAAGCTAAGGCATTGCTGAAGGTAGTTCAAAATCATGCGCGCGCCAAGTTACTCCCTTTTATTTTGAAGGAAAAAGGCACCAAGTTACTCTCTATTTGCCTTGGATTCCATTGGTCCTATAATAACTGCAACTAATTTAAGTTTAAGAATTAATCTGCTAGACTGCAATCACCATGCATGATGATGCACTTTCTATTGAAGGACGAAAATGACCATCACTTCAAAAACAAATGGTTCAGTCACTACTATTTCCTAGGGCACATCCGCGTAGGTTCTTTTGGTTAGGTCCCCTCTAAATAGATGCATATTGTACTCGAACAGTCGAACTTCGTAGCTTCTTGGGGGATATTTTTCTACATCCTAGGCTTTGTACTTAAAATGGAAATCTATAGTGCCTAGATGCCATGTTACCATCAACTCACCACCCCTATGGTCGCACTTTCAGTTTCCACGATAAATACAGCAGAATGTGACCCTACTAGGCGTGTAATTACGTGTTTATATCAAGTTGTTTCAGATTGCCACAAGTTAGTGTTTGAGATAAACCACTTTGATAGTTATTTTGTTTGATGGCTTACATTTAGCTCATATAAGCCAAAGACTAAAGAAGGAACACTGTATTTGCTTGGGAGTTCAGCTATAGTTAAGACTTAGACAGCCGACGGAGTTAGGTATTGCCAAGCGGCAGTTGCCCCTAGTTGCCAACTGTTTCCTAATGTCATGTATGTGCAGGTTTTCATTCATTCCTCTAAATTTGTCGTTTTATTTATTATTTACACACACAGTGAGATTTTTCTTTCTTTTTGTGTCCCTTTCTATGCTTCGTGGCTCAACCACTGGCGATAAATGCAGTCTTGCTGGAGTAAAATTGGCAAAAATTTGCGCCTTGCTCAATCAGTCCATGTACAAATTTGAAGCTGCTCCCATTTGCAATATGACAGAATATTCTCAACTTTCTCGGAACTAATCATGAAAAAAGTAATGTAATCTCATGCATAAATTATGTTGGTCCACGAAAAAAAAAGAAAACAAGTGATTGAGGGGGTTTGACATACCAAACTAATGGAGAGCCAACTGAGTAAATGTCTCCACATATAAAGTAAACGGGTACCACAGCTTAGGTAAGGTTTACCATGTCCACACAGAAATAGAAAGAAAAACACCATTTGACTTCATTTTTTTTATGTGCGTACGACTGAGCCTAATGCAGCTAATTAAGTTAGCAATTAGCTTCTAGATTCATCAGATAATCGTAGGCTTAATCAATTATAGTAATGTGCTTTCCTGTCATAGGATTTGGTGTTTTACATGTAGTTTCTTTATTATAAATATTGTTGGCCCATAATCAAAGTGACTACTTTAGATGATGACCCAAATCTAATAATGCCCACAACAATTATAAGATTCACATGAAGATAAAAGATTATGAACTCAACTTTCCTGTTTGGAAAGACAAAATAGGAATCAGCTTACACTTTTCACTGTTTTTGATCGGATAGTGTTGATACATGAAAAAATATCCCCTTAACGAGTTGGAGATGCCCCTAAGAATAGAGGTGAACTTGGGTTAAGATGTAGGACTTGGGGACTAAACCCAAGCCCAAATAGAAGATACCCATAAAAGATGGGAGGATAAAGGAGGAATTAATGAAGAAGGAAGGGGTTATGTTAAAGAATGGCATTAAGGGTAATTAAGAGGTATTAGGACATGTGTTATGAAGTAGTAAAAAGAGGGGGTTTTAGGAAAACCTATAAAAGAAAGGACAAGGTACAATTATTGGAAAGACAACTCTCTCTCTCTTACTATTATTGGAATTGTGAGGTCATGTGTAATAGCTAGGACGGGTAGAACCTAAACTGAAATTCACCCCTCAACATTTGGCGACCACACCCGGAGGCTCGTGCCTAGCTCACAAATGACACACATAGGAGGCGCCGATTCGGGCACTACAGGAGATCAAGCGGCCGACCATCCCATTAACCTCGATCAGGTAACATTAGAGGACGATGACATCGAGGAAGAAACACCGATCCTAGGTGTCATCAAGCAATCGAGTGAACCATAAAGCTCGACCCAGCGAAACCCACGCCACTAACTCTACAAGGCACGCAAGAAGAATCAAGAAACGTGCTCGAAGGAGACAGGAGTTGGAAAACCGGATAACGCAAGCGGTTGAAGCGGGACAAAGTGTCCCCAAGAAACAAGAAAAGATGATAGACGCAAGGTCGATAAGACAAAGAAGAGCAAAGACAAAAGGAGATCGCCGAATACCTAGAGCCGAACTACCATGTAATAAAACAAGACAACCGATGCCGCGTGAATAGCCCATATCCCGCACACATCCGAGGGTACCCATACCCCGAAGTTTATACCTCCCCAAAATTCAAAACATACGAAGGCCGGGGAAACGCGCGGGAACATCTCAGCCGATTTCTATCATCCATGAACGACAGAGCCAATGATGAAAAACTATGCTTAAAAGAATTTCCCAAGTCACTCACGGGCACAGCGTTCTCCTGGTATGACAATCTAAAAGAAGAGAGCGTGGATTCCCGGAAAACCTTATCCGCACTCTTCCTCGGGAAGTTTTATTCGGCGAAAAGAAAGATTACAACAATAGATCTAAGCAAGAGTGGACAACGGATAGGAGAAGAAGTAGGAAAATACATCTCGCAGTTCCGGCGATTGACATTGGATTGCCATGAAGACATCAACGAGGAAGCACTCATCGAAATTTGTGTACGAGGAATGATCCCAGCCTTCAAAGGGGGTCTGATTAATTTCAAGTTCCAGACCTTTGTAGAACTAGAAGAAGCAGCTGATAGGATCGCCGACTGCGTAGAAGAAGCACCCAAAGACTCTATCTGGCGTACTACGATTGGCGCCGTGGAAGATCCTCATTTGATGCAAGGCCCAGTGTCAGCAGGGAAAGTAGGGGTCGATCCTAAAGTGACGACAGGAACCAAGGAAGGGGCGGAAGAGGAAGACGCGACCATAAAATACCACCCCCTCTCCCTTGTAGCAAAGATCGCGTAGTCAAACTTTGTAATCAATGGATCGCCAAAGGAGAAATTCAACTGCCTTCAACCACAGTGGATATCAACAAGATGGAAAAAAGCTCGCCTAATTATTGTCATTATCATCGGAGGATGGGACACCCGACGGAAGAATGCTTTGTCATTAGAAGCATATTTGAACGAAAGCGGGTGGCCGGGGAGCTCAAAAACACGAAACAAACAATCGTGCATGATCTGTTTCCCCGTCACTAACCCAAAGGAGAAGGGAAAGGGAAGAATCAAAGTATGAGCTAGCGAATTGTAAACAACTTTTTTTTCTTTTTTTTTTTTTTAAAAAAAAAACCGCTTTCATAATCAATGAGTAAGCATCAGAAAGGTCTCAAGATAGCCAAAGGCGCCTGATTGACTGACGAAATTTACAAAAGGTCCCGGGGATGCCAAAGGTGCTCGGTTGACTGAAAAAAGGTCTCAGGATAGCCAAGGGCACTTGATTGACTGACGAAATTTACAAAAGGTCAGGGGGATGCCAAAGGCGCTCGGTTGACTGACAAAAGGTCTCAGGATAGCCAAGGGCACCTGATTGACTGACGAAATTTACAAAAGGTACCGGGGATGCCAAAGGCGCCGGTTGACTGACAAAAGGTCTCAGGATAGCCAAGGGCGCCTGATTGACTGACGAAATTTACAAAAGGTCCTGGGGATGCTAAAGGCGCTCGGTTGACTGACAAAAGGTCTCAGGAAAGCCAAGGGCACTTGATAGACTGACGAAATTTACAAAAGGTCCGGGGGATGCCAAAGGCGCTCGGTTGACTGACAAAAGGTCTCAGGATAGCCAAAGGCGCCTGATTGACTGACGAAATTTAAAAAAGGTCCCGGGGATGCCAAAGGCGCTCGGTTGACTGACAAAAGGTCTCAGGATAGCCAAGGGTACCTGATTGACTGACGAAATTTACAAAAGGTCCCTGGGATGCCAAAGGCGCCCTGTTGACTGACAAAAGGTCTCAGGATAGCCAAGGGCACCTGATTGACTGATGAAATTTACAAAAGGTCCCGATGATGCTAAAGGCGCCCGGTTGACCGACAAAAGGTCTCAGGATAGCCAAGGGCGCCTGATTGACTGACGAAATTTAAAAAAGGTCCCTGGGCTGCTAAAGGCGCTCGGTTGACCGACAAAAGGCTCCAGTAAAGACAAAGGCATCCAATCGACCAATGGGCACGAAAAGAAAAAACAGGAAAAGGCGTGTTTTACCAACGCCTGCCAATTCAACATCCCTCTGAATGGAAGGAAACAAAAAAAGGGGGGGGGGGGGGGGGTAGGCGCGTTTAACTAACGCTAGCCCCGCCCAACACCCCTTAAAGGGGGAATAGGCGCGTTTTAATAACTCCCGCCCACCCTAAAACCCTCTAAAAACAATAAACAAAAAAAAGAGGGGAGTAGGCGCGTTTAACTAACGCTTATCATAACACCCTCGCAAAAAAAAAGGGGGGGGGGACCACCCCACCCAACAATCCTTTACTACAAACGAACATAATAACACCTTCAAGCTAAAAACAGCAATTCTGACTATTTCCTCACATGCATACTCACGAATATAAAACACTCAACAAAATGCCAGCAGCAAGAGAAATTAATATAAACACCAATGAAGTATCCCATAATGAAATACCAGCAAAAAAAAATAATCCAAACACCAACATCCCACAATAAACATCAAGTCTAAACAAAGATCAAGTCCAACAAAAGAAAAAAAATCAAAGCTTCTCCAACTCTCGCCGTTTCTCCTCGAGCTCAGCAAGGATCTCCGCTTCGGCAGCCTCGGCTCGCAATACCTCGTCATTTGCCAAGCCAACATCTTTAAGCAACAGGTTCAACACCACCCTCTTACTAGAAGTCGTCTCCGAGCACTTTTGAAGCTTCCCCTCCAGTTGGGAAATTTGGCCGGTAAGACGACCACGAGGATCATTGCGGATCTTCACCTTTACCAACAACTCCTTCAACCACGCCACGGGAAAATTGACATTAAGCGCAGATTGTACAAAAGCCTCCCAGCTACGCAGCTTTGCCTCGATATCATCCCCTACATGTGCAAGATGGTCCGCAATCTCCAAGAGATTCCTAGTCATGTAGCACAAGATAGGAATACCCAATAGACCCACCTTCGCCATATGACCGCCGCCGCGCTCGAAAATGTCTTTATAAGTAGCAGCAAGAGTAGTTGGAACCCAGAAGCCGTGAACAAGAGTGTGGGTAGAAGGATCCACCCGAGCCTCGGCGGCACTCACCACCAAAGGGAAGTGAAACTGCGCGTCCTCTTGGTCTGCCGTTACAACATGGCTGGTCGGAGCATCAGTAGGAGGAACGTTAGCCTGATTCACTGTAAGAACAAACGAACTGCCATCATCCACTTTAGTGCGCTTAAAGGACCCATCGCCACTAGGGACCACGCGTCTGGCAATGTCCATGTCGGGTTTCACGGCCTCTTTCTTTTCTTACCCATGTCCTAACACCAACAACAACATGTCAACGAAAGGAAGGGAAAATGAACAACAAAAATGTAATAAATAACAAGGGGAGGAGAAAGGAGGAAAACCAATCTCGGGAATCGACGAGCCTAGCAGAGTATCAACAACTTTAGGATAAGATGCGGAGGAACTAGAGGAAGATTCAGAGTCACTAGTGGAACCTGACAAATGAGAAATGAGCACCATTGTAAAACCAACTTAGATTTATATATATATATATATAAAAAAAGAGGTGAGAAGAGGAAGGTAAAGAGAGAGGAATGACAAAAACAAAGACACGTATTAAATAGGAAGCTACCTGCAGGAGCATTAACGTCTAATGCCACGTGGGATGAGGACCCACCAAAAACTGACCGACTAGACCCAGAAGGGCTCATTGATTGCAAAACGGCATTGGGAGACACCGGAAGTTCACCCCTGCCACGAACAGTTTCAGCCCTAAGAGGGTGAATTGATGATACGTAAAGGCGCGGCGATACCCAGCCAGCCCCTGAAGGGAGGGTAACCCCCAAATCTCTCAACTGGTCCACAAACGAGAGAGTTGGGCTGCCGCTCACGTCCCTCGGGGGTTGCGATGCGCTCCTCCTATGACTTTGACGTGACTGAAAAGGCGCAGTGTTAGTAGAGGAACAAGGGCGCGGAGAAGAAGACTGATTCGCCTCTCGCCTGGCTTTCTTCTTTAAACTACTCTCAGTCCAATCACATTCGGGCATGTTTAAGTATTCCTCCATCACGTAAAAAGGGGATTTCCACCCTAAGCGATTGGAAGGAGGAGCTCCCTGGGGAAATGATTTCCGCCATCCATCTCAATCAAAAAAAAGCGTGGAAACATAATGACAAAACAGAAAAGGCACAAAAAATATATATATAGCAAGTGGGGCGCCGAAGGACTATTGAACGTCTTCACATTTAATCGCGGAGGTTTTCGGTCAGAAAACGCCCCTTTCTTTGGCTTCGCAGGTTCATGACCATCGGGCGGGGCCCAAGAGGTCACCACAGGATCCGAGCGACCTTTGTTGGCGGGAACGAGACGATGCTCAGCAGCCACGGCATCATCAAGCTTGACCCGACCAGACGCATGAAGTTCTCGAAGATCTTGGACAGTCAGAGCACGAGGGGGAGAAGACTCGCGCAAAAGAAAGTTCAAAGCTCGACGCCTTAAAAAATCATGATACTCGTGGGATCTCTCACTAACCACCAGGGGCCGCGCGGAGATGGGTTGCTTGAACGAAAAACTGATCCCCCGATCAGACAAACAAGTCGCCCCTTTGAAGACATAGCGGTTGAAGCTGGCGACGATGTCTTCAACGTCAGAACTATTTGGAGGAGGAAACCTAGGAGGAACCCCCTGATCAAACCCAACTTGTCGAGCGACGCGATCAGGATTATACGACATAGCAATGAATTTACTGGCATAAAAACCAGGGAGATAACCAGGTAACACATCCATCACCGAATCAAAGTCCGCTGCCGATAAAGGCTTTGAGGAATCCAACTCAACATCAAAAGGAGCAAGAAAGTCATAATGCGCCGGACCTGAACGATCATCTTGTTAAGGAAATGGTTCGAAATCCTTGGCTATATCCAGATGCTTGCCTAAATCGCCCTTCGGTATCTTCCCCTTCATGTTCCACAAAGCCATCCGCGGGTAGTTATAGACAACAGGAAGCTTCTTCACTGAACCATCATCCTGTTTAACATCTTCTTCACGATGGATGGCGAGGTCATTTGGTTCCGGCGCGCATGGGGGGACATGTTCCCAATACCAAGCCTGCATAAAGGAAGCAGGGATGTAGGTCTCGATCTTGTGGGATGAGCCCACCCTCTGGAGATCCCGGCAGAACAAGTCAAGATGACGATACAAACCGCCTAAAAATATCGGTGCGAGTGGAAAAGAAACACCGCGGAATAACAACACCTCCATCGGCACGAGCTCACCTTTAATGGTATCTTGGGGACTGTACTCAAACACATCATGGCAAAGCCAGAACAGGATAAAAGCGGCTAACTCCGTGCGGGGATTCTCCTCCTTATGCTTGCAGGGGAACGCTTTTTTATCAACTATCTGGGGAGCCCAATACTTCAACCAGAGAGGGAAAGAGGCACGACGGTTGACCTTGACAACCCACTCGGGATCGGTTTCCGGTGGATCGGATGGACCATGGATTGCCTCATGAGCGCGAAAAGAGCTGGACATCAGTCGATCACCGGACGAGCATTTAGGAGGCGCCTTCTTCTCCTCTACCCACTTGGCTTTCAGTTTCTTGGCTGATGAGGGTGTCTCCTTTTCGGGAGCAGCCTCTTCACCTTTAGCCTACTCCGGAGGCGCTTGGGTCTTCCGAATCAGTTCACGACGAGAATCATCTTTACACTTCAGCAGATAAGTACACAATTCCTTGTCTTCATCATTTAGCGCTCCGAAAAAAGCCGCCTCCTCATATGAATGACTACCATGGATCGGCAGCCCTGTAAGGGCGACTACATCCTCTAAAACGATGGTCGCTTATCCCCATGCTGTGAGAAGGGTATGAACCGGAGGAGTCCAACGACAGAAGAGCCGCGTTATATCACGAATGCACCTGTTCACTTCCCGCTTAAGAGACGAAAGTATAGCTTCCTCGATGATGGCCCGCTGGAGTGCAGCGACATGGTCAGGGTTGGAGCGTATACGAGCTGCCCAATGTGGCCACACCGGATGAGTTTTCAACTTTGACCGAATATCGATAAGGGGGAGATTGTAATCGCCGCGATGAATATCCATCCGTAGGACATTTTTAAATGCAAAAGTATCCATGCTCTCCGATTTGGGTTGCATAAGCCATCCGGGAGCAGCAGGGTAAGGCAGCAAGTGAGGGTTTAAAAGGCGAGAAACAAAGATATCTTCTAAAGGAAAAGCGCGTTTACCTCCGCGGAATTCCCTTAACCTCAGCGTGCGCTTTAAAGCGGGACCACTCATGAACTCGGCGATTGTATATAATCTGCCGTCTGCTGGAACGGGCAAGATGATCTCTTCCTGGTTAAGATGCTCTGTTTCTTCGGAACCATCGCTATTAGGCTGTTCGGACTCATTACTCTTGTCGGATGATGGACCGCTAGAGGAACTACTAGACATGGCGAGTATATGGGTATGTTCAGAAGGAGGAAAGAAGGAAAAGCATTAGGGGGAAAATGGATTGACAGCTCTATATATAGGGGGGATTTGAGGTCAAACGTGGCAGTTACTAAGGGGAAGTGGTAACCGTCAGAAACTGAAAAGGGAGAAAGGTTTTGCACGATGGGAAATCAAAGCGTCGCCCATGATCGCAGATTTGATAAAACAACGAAATCTGCTGCAAAAGCAGGAAGGCGCCTAAAGGAGATCCTTTTGACTATTGGATCATCTGATAATTGACCCAATAGTCAGGGGACTAATGTTGATACATGAAAAAATATCCCCTTAACGATTTGGAGATGCCCCTAAGAATAGAGGTGAACTTGGGTTAAGATGTAGGACTTGGGGACTAAACCCAAGCCCAAATAGAAGATACCCATAAAAGATGGGAGGATAAAGGAGGAATTAATGAAGAAGGAAGGGGTTATGTTAAAGAATGGCATTAAGGGTAATTAAGAGGTATTAGGACATGTGTCATGAAGTAGTAAAAAGAGGGGGTTTTAGGAAAGCCTATAAAAGAAAGGACAAGGTACAATGGAAAGACAACTCTCTCTTACTATTATTGGAATTGTGAGGTCATGTGTAATACCTAGGACGGGTAGAACCTAAACTGAAATTCACCCCTCAACAAATAGCAATGAGCTTACATCTCTTTTTCGAAGCGATGTGCGGTTTCGGTCTCTTCGCTTATTTTAACTCAAGGAAGATATTTCTCCAATAGTACTAGTGTGGAGTCGTTGGGTAATAACCGGTGACAGAGCGAGGTTTGGCAATTTCAAACTCAGCCTAGCTGGCTCCCCGAGCCCAAATTGATATCAAAGCGATCAAAATCGGTCTTATTTTCCGAATTAGATCGTCTTCTTTCAAAACATACTTGATTATAATTGTTAGAGCATAGCTTGGTTGAACCCACCAAGCGTTGGTATGTCAAGTTCGGTTGTCATATTTTAGTATCAAAACTCATCTAGAGTCGCTTGATTAAATACTAGAGTCAACTTCGTTTACGTTAGACTAGAAAGTCTAGAATGTTGAGACATACAAGAATGAGAAGAATGATAAGATGTAACGACTACAACGACGACATCATCCTTCCACTTGAGGTTAGTAATATTGACTTGATCGTGTTTCCATTCCTTACGTATCTTTCAAGTCGTGTCATATTGTAAACATAACATGTGAAGCTATATATATTATATATAATACTCTAGTGGTGTGACTTGGTCATAATAGTATGATCAAAGTGTCAAGGAAACATATTACGAAGTATAAACGCTTATCTTTTGGAACTTCGTAAATATGACATTGACATAATCTATTGTATATATTATTTGATTATGTGTGCATTATATAGGTATGATTTCATCCTAAAAAATGATGTATCTTTACATGAGTTTAAGGAGTAGATATGTATGAACTTGTTTTCATAATCGAAAGGGAAATCATAATTGGTCTTGCTATTCTTTGAATATCTTTTGGATGACCAATGGAATATTACTTTGGTAGAACCTATCTTAACTTGTTGAGATTTACGGTATAACTGGTCATAGCCTTTATAATATAGTTTGTTGCAATCGGTCATGAGCTTCATTGTAAAAATCTAGTTGTAACTGATCACAAGCTAACTCGAGAAACAATGTGTAATCGATCACAAGCTACTTTGTGAGGAAGGTGTAACCGATTACGGCCTGTATTGGGAATCATGTTATAACCGTTCAGAACATATTTTGGAGTGATGGTCTAATCGGTTCCATGTACAAAACCATATATCCGTGGTTCACATATTTCTTCATGGTGTGTGTGGATTAGGGTTTTGGGTTTGTCAAGTTGAGAAGCTTCCAAGATGTCGACATATTTGAGCATGTACATAACTCCTATCATTTATTGTTCAAAGATATTCCTTGATACTCAAGGTGATCCCTGGTCCGAAAAATTGAAAAGTATTTTATTGTGATTTTCATCATATATGTTTTAATTACCAGCATTTAAAACATATCCTCTGGACTATATTATTAGTAAATGTGTTAAACTAATAATAGAAGTTTACCATAAGAGTTTTCGGAAATATTGGCTAACATTTATTGGGAAAAGGAAAACCAAATTTAGGTACTTTAATGCATATCTTGAGAATATTTTCGGTTTTGGGATTTCCTTGTCGTCCAAACAACCTTGGTCTATAAATACTTGAGTTTGCATTTCTTGCAAACTATCCTAAGAGCCATGAAAATGTCATTTCTTGTAGTTTCTGGTAGAGCCGTCTATTCGACGAGGAAAGTACCCTAATTAGTCGAAATCTCTTACGACCGCTCGTTTAAAGACTTCTGTGGGATCAAGAAGCTCTACGAGTACCGTTGGTGGGAAACTAGATAATTGCAGTGTTATTAGTTTTTGATTACTGATTTGATTGACTAACGGTTATTGAAACTTTGATTGCACCTAGTTTGTTTATTCTTGAGAATCTTCTCTTCTGATATAAGATTCACTCAGACTAGATCAAAGTATCGACAAGATCTTTAGAACTATCTTCGGATCTAAAGATATCTTGTGATAATCCATTATTAATAGAGTTTGTTCTGTGCGTGATTGATCACAAGAGGATTCAAGTGTTGTTTTGCAGGTATTTGAAGGCAATAGAAGATTTGAAGACGAAGAAGAATTCTTATTAGTTTTCTTATCTTTTGGATTTAGTGCACAAGCCTTGATCGGCTAGGATCAAACTAGAATCGTCTTATCTTTGATAGATCTGATTGATTAGTTGTGTGAGATCGGCATCGCTTTATAGTTTCTCTTTGAGATCTATATTTATTGATTGCGAATCTAGAAGTTGATTATTTCTGTAGTCAATATTTAGATTGATCTAACCAGACAAAGGAGTTTACTAGATTAAACATAAGAGCATTTGTCAACAACTCATCAAATATCTTTTAGCAAGATTGATTAGAGTGGTTACCAAACATATATGATTCTTCCTTTGTTGTTTGGAATACAATCCAAAGGACTTGTTATTCATGTGCGTGAATCTATAAGTCGAAGGCGCAGGGATACTGAGGGAACTAAGTAGATAGGGGTAGTATTCTTGGTCTCAACTATACGAAGTTGGTATTAGATTTTGTATATCGTCTTAATTCTGAGAGTATTCAAAACTGGACTAGGTCCCGGGGTGTTTCCTGCATTTGCGGTTTCCTCGTTAATAAAATCTTGTTGTGCCATTTACTTTACTTTTCCGCATTATAATTATTTTATTATAATTAAAGTAAATTGCACTTGTAAATTAATTCCGTAACACTTGATATTGATCCTATAGAGTTTCGGTTATTACTGAACTTATTATCAGGTGCACACTTTGTTGTCGTATCTTCTAGATCTTGTATCCATAGTCAATCACACAAGTGACCTTGTTGTTGAATTGTCTCGATCTCGTAGACATAGACGATCACACGAAGTGTGAACCGAATTTGTTGTATTGTCTCGACTCATTCCATAGACGATCACATTCGGTAAATGACTTATAGGTGGATAAATTAATAGATTGTGGTGTATTTGGGTACCCTCGTCTTTTGAATAATGCAGCACCACCACCAGAGAATGCCATTAAGCCTATTATATAACAAATATTGATAACATAGATATGCCATCAGACCCATCAGAAAGATAAAAACCTAAAACCTAAAAATCACAAAAATTGTGATTTTTTTTATTGAAAGCATTAAATACTATTTACACAAGCCCAAATCTACTCGGAAAATCTGATATCCCAGATTATATCTGAGCAAATCTAGGTTTGGAGATGAAGAAAATTGAAGAAAAAAAGTTTTAGATAATTATTTGGGAAAACGGTCATGAAGAGGAAGAAAGAAATTACCTACCCATAATAAGAGATTACCTGCTCAAAAAACATTCCCGGCTCCCCCACGAGCGATGACAACTATAACATGAATTCAAAATTTGTTAAAAAGAAAGAAAAAAAACACTACAATTAAATCTTAATACTCTGAGAGTTATTATACGTAGTTTGTAAGGATGATATGACATTTCCTAGAAAAAAATAATCAAAATATAAATCATACCGCAGCCAATACTCGAAAATTGAGAATAGGGGTAGAGACATGCGTTCACATTCTACTTAGTAGATCAAGAGGAATTTATGCATATTTCAGCAGGGTCGGATTGGGCGTTTTCAACACTTCATGCAAAAGTCAAAACTTTGTTAAAAGAAGTAAATGGCTAGAAGAAAATATTTTATCTAGTGTTTCTATAGCTACAGACTGCAAAGTTTGGATTAAAAGTCTTCAATATATGTCAAAGAACTTGAACCAACGAGTTCAAAATTTAGCATTCTATCTAATGTTTTTGATAAAAATGAAATTTTAATGTATTGTACTACATTGACTGATTAATAATTAACTGTTTCCATCACCAATATATATATATATATATATATAAAGAAAATAGGCACGAAGATGCATAGTTTTGCAATGCTGCTACCAGGGGTTAATAATTTGCCTAGGAGAGCACCAAATTCCACATAATTCAAAACTTCCATTGGTAACTGACTGGTACACACCAAGTAAACTTCCAATTAGCAACCATGTATTTGAGGTTAATTTAGTTCTTTATCCAACTAGAGATCACTTTTCTAGCAATAGTGTTAATTGTAACAGATAGTCGTCTATGTGCGTAATTATCTACTAACAATTTGTTTAACATATCTAATCCCCAGGTCTGAGTTAAAAAAAAAAAAACAACAACGAGAAAAGGCGATTTTTAGGCGACGTTGACCTGAGTCAAGGATTTTTTTTCTTTCGATTTCTGGTGAGATTTTTCCTTGATTTAGGTTTCATTAAGTGATTTGTGATGATTGGTGTTGGTTGATTTAGTGTTTCTTGCTCTTGATTACTCTCTTTTTTTCTAGTTTTTTCTTTTCATCATGTATTCTGGTTCAAAACTTAGATCTCAACGGTCTGGGTTTGATAATTCCTCTATTCGTTCTGGTTTGGAATCTGGTATTGGATTCTCTGATTTCACTATGGGTGAGGGTTCTGGTGTACATAAGGTAACTAAACCTAAAAATTGGTCTTCTCTTTTTGCTAAAGATCAATTAGAGAGTATGAAATCTCATTCTTTAGTCAGGCATGAATCTAACATTGTTAGTGGTGAGAGAGTGATGGTGGCTTCTCACAAAGAATTTGAACCTGATATCAAATTTTGTGAGGATCTGGTTGTTGGTTGTTTTGTAGGTCAAAGACTTTCATATATGAGGGTTCAAAGGGATGTGAAGAAGGATTGGAAGATGCATGATGAGTTTAAGATGAAAATCCATGTGAATTCAATTTTTGTATTTGAGTTTGTTAAGCTGAGGCTAGAACTATTGCTCTTGAACATGGTGCTTTCTTCATTGATAATCAGTTGTTCATGGTCAAAGCTTGGTCTCTTTTGTTAGAGAGGGAAATTTCTGAAATGAAGACTCTCCCTATTTGGATGAATTTTTATAAAGTTCATATACATATGTGGAATTTTAAGGGGTTGAGTTTGATTGTTAACTATGTTGGGAATCCGATTATGGGCATAGGTTTGTGTGGAGATTGACGTGTCTTGTGATTATCCTAGTGAGTACCTGTCATGGTTGAGGAGAAACGTATTTCTATTCATGTGGAATATCTATGAGGTCCTCCTAAGTGTGTGCATTATGGTACATTTGATCATTCTTTTGGAAAGAGTAGCCTGAGGCCAAGGGATCATGTGATAATGCTTGAAGTGGTTAAGCAACCCTCAGTTGCTGCTCCTACTGGTGTATGGCAGAAAAAAGTAATTAAGAGAACTAGAGGTGTTACTCAAATGGAGGTTGAGGAGACAGGTAAATATGTGATTATTTAAATGGATGGTTTTGATACTAGTTCTTCTAAGTTTGAGACAGTTAAGGAGAAGGTGTTGAAATTCTCAAAATAGGGTGGTATACTTTTGGTGCCAATAACAATTTGGTGGAGGGACCTATCTTTTCTAAAAAGTAAATTTAATATTTTAGTAGATAAGGAAGGTGTTTTGGATGGGCCTAAGTTGGATGAGACTGGTGTTCTTAATGAATCTACTACAGCTTATGCTTCAGTTAGTAATTCTCTAGCTGAGGATGCTTCTCAACTTGTAGATAGGTCAAAACTTGCATGGTCTGAGGGTGTTAGAGCCCACTTTGTCCAGAAAAATATTGGAAAATCTGTAGGTAAGAATGCTTTGAAAGTTGCTGATATTAAGAAGGGTGGTAAGGGGGTAAGAAATCTCATTCTTCTATATATTCTGATGTATAAAGTTGGTTGCTGGAACACAAGGGATTGAATATATAACCCCTTGAAACATAGTTGTAGATACCTAAATCGGTGAAAGGATAAAGTGGGATTCTAGGGTTTCTGAAAGTGAGTTACGGGAGGCTGAGCACGAACAGTCTCTGCCTAAACCACGCATAGCGGCCGTTCAAAGGCTGTTTCAATCACAGGGAAGAGGTTTAGGGCAGGTCTTAGGGAGGGAAGCAGACGAAGAGAGATATCAGAGAATTCTAGGGTTTGAAGAAGAATTGCTCTGAGAGGTTATGAGAAAGATCGTGATAGCTTGGAGAAATGGAGGACATATTTATAGCTGAATTATCTAATCTCAGGTCGGTGAAGATAAGGATTGCTTTTTGTGCCGTGCGGAGCAATTATCCCGTCTCTTCAAGAATAAATAGAGATAAAATAGGTTGAGTTTATCTCATTATTGTACCGTCTTTACTCTCTTCTGCGGTGAGAAATAAGCCGGGTATTTCCTACACGTGTCGTTGACCGCTAGACCGAAACCCTAATTATTATCCCTCATTTGTGTGAAGCTAAGTCAGCCTCTGTGATGATGTGTTGAGAGAGAGAAATATTCTCTTTAGCCAAGTTGGCCAAGATAGAGAGATATTCTCTGGTTTGTGAGAATGACTAGGATGAGTCACGTGAAAAAGCATGGGATGCCTTAGAATTCGTGTGGAGAGTCTGAAAGGAGACTCGATTCCTACATGAGGCTCGTGCCTATCATGGGGAATATTTGAATATATCCTGAGATATGTGAATCTATCCGAGATTTTGAGGATGGATGTGAATCTCTCGGGGATTTTGAGGAGAGACGAGAATCTCTCCGAGATTTTGCAGAGATATGTGAATCTCTCCGAGATTTTGAGGAGATATGTGAATCTCTCCGAGATTTTGAGGAGAGATGTGAATCTCTCGGGGATTTCGCAAAGAGATGTGAATCTCTCCGAGATTTTGAGGAGAAATGAAAATCTCTCCAAGATTTTGCAGAGAGATTTGAATCTCTCCGAGATTTTGCATATGGATCAAAATATCTACGAAGATTTCCTTAACGGATTCGAATCTCTCTGTGGTCAGCTGGGATTCGTCTTAAAGAGAGAGAAAAGGCTTTGTACGCCCGATTAATGTCACCGCGAGACTTTGGCTCACTTCCATTTGACCAGCGTATCTTACGGAGATGTGCTAGGAATCAATTATGCACGTATTTATGGGGCTGGTATGACCAGTGTATCTCAAAAGGATGTTTTAGGAATCTGTCGAAAGGGCCTAGAGGCAGAATAACCAGTGTATCTCGCTGGGATGTCCTAGGAATTATTCGGAAACCTTAGTAAGTCGAGTTAGAGCCTAGAGTAGACATGACCAGTGTATCTCGCGATGATGTGCTAGGAATCAGTCCTTGATCTCAACTAGGAAGAGTCGTGCTTACACGAGATATGCATATCTCCGTTCTAGGTCATAAGCCCGACGTGGACGTTTTTACGCATCTACATATCCTACATGACTAGCAGTATCTCATCGAGGATGTATATTAGGAATCATGGCATCACAATTAGCTCCGTCTCGCGAAGACATGATGGAATTGTGGTTGTTCTGGTTCATAAGTCTACCGGGGACGTTTTACGCTCTACATAACCTACAAGACCAGCAATATCTCGTCGAGGATGTGCGCTAGGAGTCACGGCATCACGACCAGCAGTTTCTCGTGGGGACGTATACTAGAAATCGTGGCTATGAGTGCCTTGAGTACCAATGGCTTAATCTCTCACTTGAGAGTTGAATTCTGTCTATAGTCTTGAAATGAAACTTTTGTCCCTCATCCAAATTTCACCATCTACAATAGTGAAGTTAGAAGTTTTGTTAGTAGTAATAATTTATCTTTAGTTGGCCTTATTGAGACTCATGTGCAGTTAGTTAATAATGATAGAATAAAACATATAATTTTCCTTCTTGGAAGTTTCTTGATAATTTTTTTCATAATAATGCTGGCAGGATTTGGATTGGCTGGAATCCTGAGGTTTTGAAGGTTTCCCTCACTCATAGTTCTGCTCGGATTTTGGTGTTGGATGTTTTGCTACCTAAAAATAAAAGTTTTGTGATTTCTTTTATCTATGGTGTTAATGATGAAAGAATTAGAAGGACCTTATGGACTGATATTATTGGGTTTGCTTCTTATAATAATAGACTTTGGTTGGTCTTAAGTGATTTTAATTCCATTCTTGAACCAAATGATAACCTTAACTGTGTTGGCATGCAAGCTTCTCATTATTTAGATTTCTGGGAGTGTACTCAAGCTTCTCAGATTTTTGATTTATCTTATACAAGGTGTTATTATACTTGGAGTAATCAACAAGAGGGATAAGGTAGAGTAGCAGAGAAGATTAATAGAGCTATGGTGAATATTGAATGGTTATCTCAGTTTCCTGATTCTATGGCTCAGTTCTTGAATCCTGGTATATCTAATCACATTCCTTATGTTGTGACCGGTTTTGAGGGTAGGTTTCATGGGCCTCCTCCTTTTAGATTTTGTAACATTTTGACGGAAAATCCTGATATATTTCCTTAGTTTAGTAAGGATGGTATGGAAAGAACCTGTGAGAGGTAATCCAATGTTTGTCCTGGTTACCAAGTTGAAAAGAGTAAAGTTGAAACTTAATGATATGAGGAGGACCAAGTTCGGAATATTTTTTGAATAAACTAAGCAGGTTAAAGAAGTGATGAATACTATGCAAGTTAAACTATAAGAGGCTCCTTTGTGTATTAACACCGCTAGAGAGAGTGGCTGTAAAATATTATGCTAGACTCAAAGTAGTTAATATCGTGTATCGGTATCGTATCGTCCGGGTCCGATACACCTATACAAAAGATAATATTTGTTTTTATCAGTGATACATCATTAAGAATAAAAAAATTAAATCTAAATATTTCAATTTATAAAAAAAATAAGTGCCATATGATGCATTAATTCTCAAGATAAAAAGCTTCGCAGTACAAATTAAAGGGTACATAAGAAGAAGACGATTAGGAGGAAGGGTTCCGTTTACAAATTTTCAGATCTAAATAATTTATTGTAACAAATTACCCTTATCGATATTATCAGTGTATCAGTGAACCCGATATACCAGTTTGTACCGGTCGGTACGAGCGTTTTTATCGTTTAATCTTTGTATCGTCGATATTTTAGATATCGTAAAGGTTTTTCCCGATACATGATAAAAACCTATAATATCGGCCGATACAACCGATATTGACTAACTTGGCTAGACTATCTAGATGTAATGAGTCTTTAGCTAAGAAAAAATATAAGGTGAAGCAGATGAAAGTGGGGGATTCAAATGTGCAATTCTTTCATAACTCCATTAAGGAAATAAGATATAGGATTAATATTCTTATGCTTATTGATAGAAATGGAGATAAGTTGGAGGATGATACGTCGATTGCAGGTGAATGTATTGATTTTCATAAGGTTTGTTCAATGATGATTCGGGAAATGTGAATTCTGATGATGTCTTGCAGTCTGCTCAGTTTGAGAAAGTTCTGCATGAGGGTGTGTGGGATCAGTTGACTGCTCCTGTGACTAGGGATGAGGTTGTGTATGCTTTATCTACTATTCGTTCTTCAAAATCTCCTGGTCCGGATGGGTTTTCTAGTCAGTTTTTCAAGGTTGCTTGGTCTATTGTTGGTGATAACTTTGTTGTTGTTATTTTGAATTTCTTCAATAAAGGGAAGCTTATGAAAGAGGTAAATATCACTTTTATTATTGTTGTTTCCAAGTATGATAATCCTTCCTCAATTAGTAATTAGACCTATTTCTTGTTGTAATATTGTGTATAAATGTATTACAAAGATTCTGGATATTAGGATGAAGTCTGTTATCAAGGATTTGATTATCTCCAATCAATATGCTTTTTATATCTGGTAGATCAATCCGGGATAATATTATGTTATCCCATGAACTAGTTAGGAACTATGAAATAGAGAAATGATCTCCTAGGTGTGCTTTAAAGATAGATTTAAGGAAAGCTTATGACTCTGTCAGTTGGGATGTTGTTTTTGCTGCCCTGGAGAAGTTTGTATTTCCTTTACAGTTTATTCATTGGGTGTATATTTGTATTTCTTCTACGAAGTATTCTATTTTGGTTAATGATTCACCTTATGGGTTTTTTGGGGCTAAGAGGGAGTTGAGACAGGGGTTCCCCTTGTCTCCTTATTTGATTATGATGGTTATGGAGATATTTATTGTTCTTATTTATCAACAAGTGTTATTAGTTTCTTATGGCTTTCATCTTAAATGCAAATCTACTAGTTTGACTCATCGCTACTTTTCATATGATGTTTTGGTCTTCTTCAAAGGGTTTGTGGAAGCTGCTGAGGTCATCAATTTGGTTCTTCAACAGTTTAAGGATTATTCTTTCCTGTGTATTCATGCAATCAATAAATATTCTTGATCATACATCTTTCAATGAATTAATTAAGAAAAGCTTGTAGGGTTAGAAGTGAGTGTGCACACTTTGTTAACTGCTTTGTATCATGTTGTTGTTCGGGAGAGGGTTGTGCAAGGGATATTGCAATGTGTTGGTTGTAGTGAGGGTATGATTCCTGTTAGATATATGGATATGCCTCTCATCTCAACCAGATTATGATATAAAGAGTGTCTTCCTCTAATTGCTAAAGTGGCTAAGAGAGTTAAATCTTGGAAGGATAGTTTTTTTTATCCAATTTTAGTAGACTTATATTGATTAAATCTGTTTTATGTGGCATGGTTTATTTTTGATTTTCATGCTTTATTCTTCTTAAGAGGGTGATTAAAGAATTAAATTATGTATTCAAGAGATTCTTATGGTCTAGTATAGAATTGGGGAAGAAGCATAATCCAATTAGTTGGTTTCATATTTGTCACTCTTATGAGGAGGGAGGTTTGGGTGTGAAGAATTTGGAAATGACAAATATCTCTGCTAATCTGAGGCATATATGGGACCTTGTTTCTGGTAAGGATACTATTTGGACTCAATGGTTAAATTTAATCTTATTAAAGCTAAAGATTTCTGAAGTATGCCTATCCCTCGGGATTGTTCTTGGAGTTGGAGGAGGATTTTAGAGTGTAGGGATATTGCAAAGGGTTTTATGGGAATTGTTTTGGGGATGGAAAGGATACTAGCATCCTACTGGATTTTTGATATCCTAGAGGGAGGTTGTGTGACAGGTTTCCAACCCATATTCTGAATTCTATAGTGCATCTGGGGAGTCACATTGTAGCTGAATTTATTCAAAATGAGAATTGGTATATGCCATCTGGTATTGAGGATGGTGAGTTTTTGCTTGATCAATTGAAGGAGGTTGAATTCAATACTAGGCAATCTTATCTTAAGATTTGGAAAGACAGTAAGTTAGGGGATTTTTCGATAAAACATATACTTACAATGCTATTGTGCAATATGGTCCTTCTCTTGTTTGGTCTAAGATGGTCTGGTTTAAAGGAATGATACTTAGACACTCTTTTATTGGGTGGTTAGCTATCCACAGAAGATTGAAGACTAGAGTTAAATTTAAAAGATGGGGCCATATTGATTATGCTAAATATTTGTTGTGTAAGGAGGAGGATGAAGATGAAAATCATTTGTTCCGTAGTTGTAGTTTTTCTTCTATGATTTGGCAGGGCCTTATGTTTAAAATGGGTTATAATAGGAATTGCTCTCTTAATTGGGAACAAGAGTTAGAGTAGTGTGGTGAGTCTTTCGAAGGTGTTGAGGCTATCCATTAAGAGGTTAGCTTTACCATGTTTGGAAGGAGGGGAATAAGATACTGCTGCATTCTGCTAAGGCTAATTTTGTGGTTGATGTTAGCTTCCTTATCACAGTTGATGTACGACGGAAGATTGATGCTAGTAAGTTCTCTGATATTGATACTCCTTCAGTGAGAGCCTTTGTGGATAGGTGGGGGGTTTTTGTTTTATTACTTGTAGATGGAAGTATCATGTAGAGGATGAGTTTATGATTAATATAGACGGTTCTAAAAGGGATACTTCTGGGGTTTGTGGTGCTATTATTCGAGACAAAAAATGCACTCGTGTTACTGCATCATGTGGAGGCTCAAGTCCTGATTTTGCTTTTGTGCATGAAATGCAAGGAGCTGACTTAGGTTTGAAATTGGCTTTGAAACATAGTTGTCCTAAGATCCATATTAGCACATATTCAATGGTTATATACCTTCTGTTTAAGAGTAAAGTTCCTAAACCTCAATGGAACATGATTCATTAGTGGAGAAAGATTAGTTTCTTGAGAAGACAGTTTCGGAGAGTGAGATATAGCCATGTATATAGAGAAGCTAATCGTGTTGCAGATGTGTTAGCTGCCAGGCACCCCAATATGAAGTTTTTGGAGATAAATCTTGAGGACCTTAGTGAGGAGTTGGAGAAGAATGTGGAGGAGGATAATTTCTTATAAGTTTTGGGGTCTCCTTAACCCAGGTGATCCTTCAAAAAAAAAAAAAAATTCAATCACATTAATTAAGTCTAGATTCTACTCCAGAATATAACGGTATAGCATAATAGAAGTATTAACTACCAAGTTACAAAATCTCATGCCATGGTTAAATACGAGTTATTGTTACCCTAGTTTGCACAGTTGGCGGACCATCGATTGTATTGCTCCCAGCTAGCTCTGTGGCTATTATTCCAAGTTGATGAACTTCATTTCATCAAATTTGGATTGTTGTAGTGGCCTAGTTGAGCCGAGATCTAAAAAAAAAAAATGAGGAGATTAATCCAGATGAGAGAGATAAATTTTAGGAATTGATGAATTTTTATAAAAATGGTCCAGTGTAGAGGGGGAGTCTTTTCCTAAGATTATCATGCTTGATTCAACCGATAAACTCCAGTAGCTTACATGCTTATATGTGAAGGATATAAAACATCGAGTCCAAATTTGTTCACACTCCTCTAACGAGTGTATATTTCACATATTTTTCTGATTGGTTGATTATTTAACTGATGGTCCCATTACCCTCCATGTTTAGAATCACGTGTCCAAATGGAGTCGGGTGTGTTTTACATCATTTTCCAAGTTTGATACACAACAACTAAGGTGTCTATAGTGTAAGAATATTTCTATACACAGAAATATTCCATTGGGCCATGTAATAATTTTGGTTAATTATAGATTATTGCTAAATTATGGCGGTTACCATTTATGGGATTATTTCCTAATATCTCTTCTTTGATGGACGGTCGAGATCTAATGCCATAACTAAACCCTAGGAACTTGGTCCTCTCTCTACCTATGAAAGGGAAACAATAACCATCACTATTGTATCCAAGGAATTCCCAACTCATTACGATTAAGGTCAAGAGAGAGAAACCAAGACCTCCATAAGGTATTACGGCTACCACTGGTTAATCAACTACGGATGATGGATTAGCGTTACAAGGTATTTTCCATAAACTCTATTCGTATATTATTGTGTGATAATCATGAAGTTCAACGATCCTAAATTAAGTATCTATAAAATTAAAACTTATAGTTGGCATCTAGAGCGAGGTTTAGAACTCATGATCGTCTGTTAATTGAATATACATAATAAACTGATTACCTATATACATGAAAGCCAATTATGATTATTAGTGACGTCAATTTGTTATTAGCGGTAAAAGTGGTCGGCAGCAAAGAATATCAATGTTTTCTTGATGTATAAACTCCTGAAGTTTTCTGTTGCTTTCCGTAAGATTGGGAAGAAGACTAAACTTAGGTTAAAATTGTGGAATTACGGGGCATGTGATTAATAACATTAATTGGTTTAACCGTTTAAAGAAACTAATGGGCCATAAGACTTAAACACGAATGGCCAATGTCCGTTTCATAATAGCAAAGATCGAAAATATTAATAAGGCGGTCCGAAACGTTTTGTTTCCATTAAGAAATCTTGACCTGATTGTAACTATTTTTTATTGTTGGCCTTAAAACGTGAAGCAAGAAGCAACCTATATTCCAGTTGTTGATTAATGTTAGGCAGCTAATGGGTTAATTGGAGTTTTTAAAATTAATGAAAATGAAAATGGTTAATAAATGAATACAAAGTATACAAAGTAACGTAATGCAACAGGATGGTCCATATCTCGAGTAAAGTAAGTCAACCAAGTTGACATAACCCGATCCAGTTTCTTAACCCAGAACTATATTTCCATATCCAATCCAGTTGCTTATACCGGACCCAGTTTCAAGTCATTCCGTTCTGCTTTTAAATTTTTTGAGTCATCCCGTTTTTGGATCCGGGCAGAGTTCTAGCCGTCTCGACTCGCCCATTTCAACGAGCTCCATCTAGCACCTGGTTGTGGCCGACCCTAAACGGATTATTTCCTAGCTATTCTGGTTTTATGTACGTGTATAATTAAAATTACGTGTATAATTAAAACCAGTGTATTGCGAAACTTATGAATAAAGGTAGTTCATAGTTAGTACTGACCCGGGATCATTGTATGCATGTGCACAATATTATAGAATTTTCTTTCTAAAGTAACATAATTTAAGCTTCCGCTTTATCGAAAACTAATGTACAATCAGAAATGATTTCTTATCGAATTCATTGTAAAATTTTATGATTATAACCATTTTTGACACTATTGAGTGTGCATTACGATATGGTTTATGTGTACGTGCATTATGGTAGGACTTTTCTCCCAATGTTAATGATAATTTCAATTGTACGTATAAAATTATTGTGCTTAAGATTCTTAGGTCATAATTCTTTAGTTATCACCACAGTGATACTAGAGTGTTTTATCTTAGCAATAATAATAATTTTTATTGTAAGCACGAATGCGCCAAGCCGTAAAGGCAAGGTTTAATTGTTATTATGGAATTATTGTTGAGTTGTTTGGCAATCACCACAGTGATGTCAAATAATTTTTCCAGTCATAATTTTTTTAATGTCAAGTGCTTATAATAATATTTTTTTTCTTAAATGTATTAGAACAACAATTACCCACAGGTAATTTAAGTTCACATGTTTAAGAAAATATTGAAGGATATGATCTTTATTTGATTATACATTATGGATATGAATCATTTTACGTTTTAATGAGTGTCTAATGTCATTTCTCTTCATTTTCTAACTTGAGTGTCAATTTTGACTCGTTTAGACATAAAATAAAGATCATGATTAAGTAAATGCTACATAATTTTTCATTATAAAATGTATAAAAGAAAATTTACTTAAATTAAATCATTTTCGAGTCGAGTAGCCCATCACGGATTTTTCAGGGTTTTGATGATTTTTTTTTTATTTTTTTTTTTTAATTATTATTATGTTGTTTATATCCACAATTTATTGCGTCCTCTAAAGAAATTAAGGTTTTGTTTTTGGATACATTCTCAAATATTTGTAAAAATGATATTCATTGCTTCTAAATATCCTTCTAAATATCCATACGACAACCTTTGTTTAACACGATCTTTAAGCTTGTCTCAAATTTAAATTAGCGAGTATCAAAGAATTTTCATCAACGAAATTTCATTATTGGATTATACTTATATACTTGCTTAATACTCGATTTTGGTTTAAGAAAGGTTTCTTCACGTTTGGATATTTTCCAATTAAAGGGTGTTGATATTTTCACAATTCATATATGACATGTTTATGATTAATGTTTTAGGGTTGCTCATAATTGTTCACAATCGACTAAATTATTTATGATCAGATCAAGTATGTCGATATCATTGAGTGGGACCGTGCAATATCACAAGAAAAGTTAGGGTGATATTTGCAATTGTACATGTTTGTTGGATAGTTTAGTTATCACCACAGTGATGCTATGCTCTTATCTAGTAAGTGTTGTATATTTTGAGTCCTCTTAGTTTGATTTAACGATTAGAACAAAGCTACTCACAAGTAGTTTTTCTTCACACGTTAAACAAGCATTAAGGTTATCTAAATGTTTCATATACATGTGAAATAATAGCCACCCGCAGGTGCTACAATTCACATTATATTAGGTCAAACATATTTAGAATTATTGGAGTTTGTTAATACATTCTAGGACGTGAGTTGCCCACAGGTGATTCTAGTTGTAGTATTTGACAGACATAATGTTGAATTATGAGAATGTAAAATATCCACAGATATTTTTCATGTCTCACATTGTTCCTTGATAAGGTTTTACCCACAGGAGAATCTTATTAAGGTATGTAACTATTGTAAGCTTAATTGTCATTTATCTCTATTATAAATTTCAGCTTTTTGTTCTTATTAATTGTATATTATGATTATTCTGTAGACTTCTAATGGTCCAATTTTTGGAAGATAATTTTTTTATCACCTCGATGATTTTTCGCGTTCATCGTGTAAATCTATCGATTGCATTATGAATCTCAATCCATGGATGTTTTATCGGACATTCATTGTTGAAATTGAGAGGCAATTATAGGTAAAGTGAAAATCATAAAGTCTCACAAAGGTGGTGAATATTGTGAAAGGTATGACAAAACAGGATAATATCCTAAATCTTTTGCATAGTATCTTCAAAAGTTTGGAATTGTTGCTCAATACACAAGGCCAACTTATCCTTGGCATAATAGTGTATATCAAAAAGGCTAAATCATACTTTTATGAAAATGGTTAGAAGCATGATGAGCCATGCATAATGGCTATACATTTGTGGTTGTTTGTTCTTTTCGAATCGTGTAATTTAAATAGATTTCCAGAAAGCGCTTTCAAAGACACACTTTGGACTAGAAAGGCCGGAAACCTAGTTTAAATCACATTTAAGTATGGTTGTTCAGGTTGGGGTGAGGGCTTACATTCCCAAGAATGAAAATTGGATTTGAAAACTATTACTGGTTCATTGGTTTTTCTATATAATCCAAATGGTATTCTTTAACGTTCTAACCGTAGTATGAGACTTATTGAAACCGAAAATATAAATTCGTTAATGATGGCATAATCAGTGGGAGTACGTGGATATATCTGTTCAAGAAATCATGATAATGATCCCTTTATTTAAGATTTCTACAGATATTGTGAATCTTCTCATTATCAGAATGTTAGATAATGAAATACCACAAATTACTTATCCAATACTCCATAATATAACTATTGCCAATAAAGACATTTTTTTGATAACAACATGAACCAACATTAAGAAGGTCTCAACAGAGATTGAAAGAAAGTTATTCATGTTTTTTTTTCAGTGATTTTCTTACAAGAATTTATTACATTTTGATATGGAATGGAAAAGACTCGGTTTTCGGTTCACAAATATTATGTGTAATAATTTTGATTAATGGATTGATGCTATGTGAGCAAAAATCATTGGTTGAAAGTCAAGTCTCAGATATTGTTTAATTGCTCGAAAGACACAAATCGTTGTATGAAAGAGGGTCTTTCGACCTAATACGACTGTAATAGCAATTTTAAACGGTATAAAGCAAGACTTATTGCCAAAGATTTTACTCTGAAACGATGCATTGATTATAAATAAGTTTTTCTCTCGTGTCAAAGAAATACTTATTCAGAATTATCATAGTATTATTGGTAGCTCATTATGACCTAAGAGTTGCATTGATTAAATGTGAAAATAGCTTTTATTAATGATAAATTTTAGTCTACAAATTTTAGAAATCAAAGTATGAAATTTAAGCGACCTCCCATAATGGTATATGAAATTCAACAAAACTATAAATGTTTCAAGTTTTGGATGAAATTATTACGCATTTATGCATATACCTCAAGATCGGTGGGAGAAATTCATACTCTTGGTCTTGTATGTTAAGAAATACTACGTACGAGTAGTGATCTTGACTTTATGCATATCTCTATATTTTTTGAAATAAAGGATATCAATGAAGCTTACCATGTGATAGTAATATCATATGGATTACTAAAGCTCTCATATAAGGCATATATCGTATATGCAAGGAATTTTGAGATAATAACATATTTAACAGATTTTATTTCATGTTGGATAGAAGATATAAATTTAATCTTCATTACGTCTTAATTCTGATATGAAACTTATAATAATTTGTTGACATGTTAACTAAATTCCTAAAGAATCGAAGAACAAATTACAGGAAAGCTATCAAGAATTTTGAGATACTATTTTAACTCATGTCTTATAATTAGTTAGCAAACCCAACAAGAGTTGATTGGGTTTTCAGACTTCAGTTTTTTGTGGATGTATGGATTCTATAAAGGAAGAATCCGTTAATACTAGTCCCACAATTGAGTTTGAATATTTATGATCATGATACTTAGAGACTTAAGGTTTGTCTCTACATTGCCGAAATTTATCGTCTTAGCTTCAAGAAAGATTAAAGCACTATATGATACAAAAGGAACAAAACACATGAACCTTGAGTATATATGCGTGAATTAGAAATTCGAAAACAATAGTTGTTCATTTACCGCTTAAGCACAATTGCATTCGGAGATGCACTTAATGAAAAATTACCTTTTAAGACCTCTTAAGAAAAGATTAAAATCTTAGGTCTGGGAGTAATTGATTATTGAATTCAGCCATTTTATGTGCTTATTTTTGAAAAACTAATTGAGCTCTTAATAATGTACTTCTGAATTTATTTCTGTTTCCATATTTAGTATACACTTATGTGAATGGATGAATGCATGTTAACGAAATTGTCTTCCTTTTGAAGACATAATCGACCATTATGATATCCCAATTTAAGGCCTCGATTAAGTAAGTTGTTTGTGTTGTGGTACATGGAAGGGAACATGTTGATAACAAGACAACGTGCCACCGCCATGACTCGCATAAGTGATTTGCTTGGTTAAGGTATTATATTTAAACCATTAAATTTTATTTAGCAATTACGCGCTTTATGTTTTCTACGATTAACCATTATATAAATTATCTCATGGACCAAATGGGAGAATGTAAGAATATTTCTATACACGTAAATATTCCATTGGGCCATGTAATAATTTTGGTTAATTATAGATTATTGCTAAATTATGGCTACATACCATTAATGGGATTATTTCCTAATATCTCTTCTTTGATGGACGGTCGAGATCTAATGCCATAACTAAACCCTAGGAACTTGGTCCTCTCTCTACCTATGAAAGGGAAACAATAACCATCACTATTGTATCCAAGGAATTCCCAACTCATTACGATTAAGGTCAAGAGAGAGAAACCAAGACCTCCATAAGGTATTACGGCTACCACCGGGTTAATCAACTACGGATGATGGATTAGCGTTACAAGGTATTTTCCATAAACTCTATTCGTATATTATTGTGTGATAATCATGAAGTTCAACGATCCTAAATTAAGTATCTATAAAATTAAAACTTATATATAGACCCCCACACACGGCAGACCCACAGGGGCCAACCATTATATATAGAGGGATTTCTAAGACTCACTAGAATAGAGGAAAAAGATATAGCACAGCACAAAAAACACTGGAGAGTGAATCGCATTAGATTCCAAGTTTTGTTCACCGACTTCACCAATGAACACCCTTGGCTTTTCTCTTCTCACTACTCATTTCTTACTTATTTGAATCTCTCTTCATTCGCCTGCTTCATTCTATTATCAAAAACACAAGCAAACTCTAGTCTTAACACTACTCTCTACACTCTATATATTTCTCTCTGTCTCTATTCAAACTTTCATACTTCAAACCTTCACTCTGTTTTGCTGTACTCTGTTTCAAAACAATGGCGATTGATTGCATTGCAAAAGCATCACAAATAGGATCACTAGATGAGAAAAAATCACCATTAGTGTTTGATGCATCAGTATTCCAAAAAGAAAAAAACATACCCACACAATTTTTATGGCCAGACAATGAGAAACCATGTCCGAATGCACCAGAACTTCCCGTTCCTTTGATTGATATTGGTGGGTTTTTATCAGGAGATCCTAAAGCTGCAATAGAAGCTTCAAAATCAATCGGCGAAGCTTGTGAAAAACATGGGTTTTTTCTCGTTGTCAATCATGGAATTGATTTCAAACTTATTCAAGATGCTCATGTTTTCATGAACAATTTCTTTGATTTGCCATTAATTGAGAAACAAAAAGCTCAAAGAAACCCAGGTGAACACTGTGGTTATTCAAGTAGTTTCACTGGTAGATTCTCTACTAAACTCCCATGGAAAGAAACTCTCTCAATGCGCTTTACTCCTCAAGAAGAAGAGAATCATAAGATGGTTCAAGATTACATACTTCAGAAAATGGGTGATAGTTTTTGCGATTTCGGGTAAGTAAAGTTTTTCGTTTTTCCGCAATCAAATTCAATCATTAGTACTTTAATGACACCATTATTAAAATTTAACTTGATTACTTAACTGATTTTTTTCTTGTTTTTGCTGATAATTTACAGCAAAGCTTATCAAGATTACTGTGATTCAATGAACAAGCTGTCACTAGGGATAATGGAGTTATTAGGAATCAGTCTTGGAGTCGGCAAAAATTATTACAAGGAGTTCTTTCAAGGAAATGATTCCATAATGAGACTTAATTACTATCCAATTTGTCAGAAACCTGAACTTACTTTAGGAACCGGCCCTCATTGTGATCCAACTTCTTTAACTATTCTTCATCAAGATGATGTTGGCGGCTTACAAGTTTTTGTTGACAATCAATGGCGGTCTATCACTCCTAATACTCAAGCATTTGTCGTCAATATCGGCGATACCTTCATGGTATATACTTCGAACTTAAACGTACCATGTTTAATAATCTGTTGTTATTGACAGTTTAAATACGATTTTTTTTTTTTTTTTTTGTATTAATTATTTTTTGTATTTTGGATGCAACAGGCTTTATCAAACGGGAGATACAAGAGTTGTCTGCACAGAGCAGTTGTAAACAGTGAAACACCCAGAAAATCACTGGCCTTTTTTCTATGCCCTGACAAACAGAAATTGGTGGTACCACCAAAAGAACTGATCAACAAGGAAAGTCCAAGAATGTACCCTGATTTCACTTGGGAAACGTTTCTTGAATTTACTCAGAAACACTACAGATCTGATGAGAAAACCCTTGATGCTTTCACCAACTGGATTCAACAGAAAACCAACTGCTAAACCTCTCTCCATCTCATCATACCCTTTCTCTCTAAATGTTTGTCCTTGGGACCTTATTTGTCAAAAATGTATCGGAGGAGGGGTAGTTTAGGTAATATTAATTACAGAAATATATGATATACATAGAAGCTTGCTCTTTATTATTAGTAATTAGGTGCTAGAGCTTAGTAGAAGAAGCTAATGAGATTTTTAGTTAATTTTATTTTATATCAGTGATGGAAAAGCCCCAAAAGCACGTACAAATTCAATCAATAAAAAGGCTTCATTGAGCTCCTCTAATTCTAATGTTGTTACTTCAATGTCCATTTGTTTGTATTTTTTTATTTATTTTTATGGTGTTTTTTTGTTTGTTATTTTTAAAATTCAAAAACAGTGTGTATGGAATGGAAGCAGATATGGTTAAAATAGGAATTTTGTAATCTAATCTAATCATTTTGAAAATATAAAATATTTATAAGGATGCTAACAAACAAGATGGGGGAGCTTTCATAGCTTTTGGAGTGTTGTGGATTTGGAATCCACTATTGGAGCTTTTCACCATGGCACTATCTGGTAATGGAATGTTAACATCTTAACCATTTTTAGTACTGCTTTATTTCTCCGGGGTAATGATGTTGTCTTAGTCGACAAATTAATTACGCGCATTTCATTAGTAGATTTGTTTTGTTAAAAATTACAGTAAGTTTTATGTTGTTCTATTTTGAACGAGCAATTGAGGGATGCCCGAATTAATTGGGGATACTATTCATGTCGGCATTAAAAAATATCTGAAAAACGTGCCGATTTGAATTACCGGTATTTGAATTATCGGTATTGAAAGACTGTTCCGATATAATAGTAAAATAACCCATAATTAATACCGGCATCCTCTACTTGCTCGTTGTTTATTTTTACGGGCGGTTCAAATCTGTTGTACTTCTTTATTTTTCATCTTGAAAATAAAAAGAAAATCTTTTTATTTAAGATATTTCGCATTGCAGTTCATTAGGAACTTTGCACCAAGCCAAACTATAGAGGACAAATCAATGCAGATGTATAACTGCCTAATTATATGTACATGCTAGGGTTATAGGGTCTGTACTAAGTTCAGGGGCGGAGCCAAGTATTGACTAACCCTGACTCTAAACCTCCTAAAAAAATTATAACTACACAAAAACCCTTCATTTTTTATTATTATTATTTTTTTATATGTTTAGCCCACCAAATATTCAATATTAGTCCACCAAAGTCTTCCTATTTTTATTAAAAAAAAAAAAAAAAACCCTTGGTTCCGCCACTAACTAAGTTGGATAATTTATTTGTTAGTTTTACATAATAATATATAATTAGCGTACTAGGCATACGAGCCTAAAAAAAAAAAAAATCAGGCGGTTGTATGTTTGGAGCAGTTTATGTTAATAGTTATAGTAGTTGGCTATGTGATGAACATAAGAGCAGTTCCTATGGAATGAATTGCTCCCATTATGGACTCAACAAACATGAAAAATGAACCAACAAATTTGTTGGTTTGTTCATTGAGTTGGAAGATGTAGCGCGCGCTTGATGAAAGGCTGGGCGAGCTTCTCTCCAGCGCTGGCGTTTGAGCCAAAATCGTTGGCGCTTTTCTTTCCAGCGCGCGCTCTTGAGTAAAACGCTAGTGTTTTTGGCTCAAACGCCGCGTTCATCTTAAAAGCGCCAACGGCTACTTCAATCCAACGGCTGATGCTCTTTTTTGTTTCCCTATAATTCGGTTCATCTCCAGACTTAAAACTCACACCTTCTTCATCACTACCTCAAAATTACACAATTCCATATCATCTCTAATTTTTCTTTTTCTTTTTCAAACAAAACTATTCATATCAACTCAATCTACCAGAAAAAATCTCATCGCTATAAATTTCATTTCTAACAAATATGGCATCCTCACAACAACGATCACAACAACACACACCACACCACACACAGCAAGACATCATGAACACAAGAATTCGTGGTGTCAAGTATACAATGGATGAAGACGAGTCACTTTGCAGAAATTATGTATTATATACATTAGATGACATGAATGGTATTTATCAAGAAAAAAAAACTTTTTATGATAAGATTTTACAAAAATTTTGTGAAGAAACAGGTAACCCCAATAGACGTGATGGCGATGGGTTGTCTCATCGTTTTCACACAATTTCAGCAGCCGTTAGTGAATATGTAGATTTGGTCACTCAAATGTGGAACAACAAAAAAAGTGGTGAAGGCGAACCGGATGTGGAACGAAGATGTCGGGAAGAGTGGCAAAGATCCCACAAAACGAGTTTCCAACATGAAACTTGTTTCACTATTCTGAGGGTGCTTAACAAGTTTAATCCATACTTGCTAGAAGGTCATCAAGTGCCTCCAAGATCACCACATGGTCCAATCGGGCAGGATTTTCAGAATGGAGGGCATGCTTCCTCACCTGATGGAACTCCAAGTAGTCAGGAACAACACAACACTAATCTAGACGTTAACACCAACATCAAGAGAAGAAGAGGAGGTGGTCAGAAAGCTTCATAAGTAGCGAGAGGCGCAACCCAACGAGCATTGGAAGGAGGTTCAAGTGAGTTCAACTATGCTGATCACAAGGAATTCGAGATGCAGATAGAAGCAGATAGAGCCATGGACCGTGGCATTGCTATAAATAATCAACAAAAAAGTCATCTTTCGCGAGAACAATACAACATGGATTGTAAGCTAAACAAGTTACTCTCCTTGAACACTTCAACAATGAATGAACGATAATATGCTTCATGGACTAAGCAAATGGATGCGGTCGAACAACAACAAGTCCAGGCCGAACAACAACAAGTCCCCCCTCAACAAAGTGGCCAGTATGTGAATGTGGAAGAAGACGAAGATGATGCCTCGGAAGAAAACGAAGATGAATACAGTCTTTCTAACTGATTTTAATTCTTGTTTAGTTAAGTTTAATTTAATTCAGTGTAGTCGTTTAATTTAATTCAGTTTAGTTTAGTTTAGTTTAGTTTAATTTAATTATACTCGTTTATTTAAAATTACTTTTAATATAATTGCCTCAATTTTAATTTTAAGTGTAGTCGTTTAAACAAACAACTTTAAATTAAAAAACATATTAATTAAAATAAACAACAACACTAAATTGAAAATAACATCTATCTCCCTCTGCCTCGCCCCCGCGCATCGTCTGATGCTCCTTTTAAACCCCAAAGGTGCTTGGTTAAATCTTGTCTTAGTTGTCCATAGATTTCCCGGTTTTGGAGTCTGTCAGTGGAAAGTCTATAATCTCTTGCCAGGCGCCCATTCTCTACCACAAGATTCTTGGTTAAATCTTCATCTGGAAAACTAGTCCAGGTTGGGTCACGCCTTGTTTCTTGAATGACCATGTTATGCAGAATGATACAAGTTAGCATAATTTTGTTCATTTCTTGAATATCAAAAAAGCGTGTCGGTCCAGCTACGATGGCAAACTTCCTTTTCAGTATGCCAAAAGCGCGTTCAACATCATTTCTAGATCTGCATTTCATTTGTTGGGTGTTAAAGTACTTCATATCCTTCGAAGACGTCGGTCCAAAACCTACCTGTTTATAAGCTTGAACCATAGTTGACCATTCTGGATAGATTCCATCTGCTAGATAATAACCCCGAGTGTAGTGATGATCGTTGATGGTGAAATTACAGTGTGGCGCGACCCCATTCTTAAGATCTTCAAATAATGATGACTTATATAAAACGTTGAGATCGTTATTTGAACCTGGGAGTCCAAAAAAGGCATGCCAAAACCAACAATCATAAGTAGCTGAAGCTTCCAAAATTACAGTTGGTTTTGGATAATGACCCTTATATTGGCCTGCCCATTCAATCGGACACGCATGCCACGTCCAGTGCATGCAGTCAAGACTACCTAGCATTCCTGTAAAACCCCTCTCGGTGTTTTCTGCAGTTATTCTTTGAACATCTTCCTGAGTAGGCTGTCTTAAAAAGGTTGGACCAAAATGCTCGACTATTGTTTCGCAAAACAATTTGAGATACCTAAAGGCGGTTGTTTTCCCAATACGGATGTAATCATCCGTGGAATCCGCTGGTACCCCGTAACATAGTATACGGAGGGCCGCAGTGACCTTTTGTTCGGGACTAAAGCCTCGTACATGTCGTGCATCATACTGATAATTAAATAAAGGTTGTACCTGACAAAGCTCGGCAATAATCCTTTGCGTCAAGTTGCGGCCCATGCGGAATCGTCGCTGAAAATCCTCATCGGAATATATAGACACAATCATGATTAAAATAATCATGCATCATCTTTTCGTGGTAAAATGTCGATCTCGCCACGTCCATCTTCTAGTCGCAACTTCATATGGCTCTAAAGACTTTGGTATGATCCCGGATTGTAATTGCAACATAAAATTTCGCCTTCTTCTATCTTGATCTGCATCTTCATCCATTTGTCGCAAAAACTCCATACACATTTCTTCATCTTCTTCATACAACATTTTATCCGTCGCCATATCTTCCTCAGAAGAATCAAAATCAGAATTCATGGTTGAAAATTGAAAGCAATTGAAAGAAAAGATTGATCGGATGAAAGATTGTTGTGAATTTGTGAGATCAAACTCGAGCCGTATTTATGGAGGTAGAAACTAGCCGTTCCGGTGACCGTTGGAAAGTAGCCGTTGGCGACCATGGTTCAAACGCCAGCGTGTCTTTTACAAACACCAGCGTTTGTGCAACGACCGCCAGCGCTTTATCCACGAACGCTAGCGTTTGTATTTCGATCGCGCGCTTAGTTATCAAACGCTAAGTGCTTTACCATAGAGGAAAAGCCAATTTAGCCATCCACCTAGCTCAACAAAAAAATAAATTTGGCCATTGCCATAGGAATTGCCCTAATGAATTGGAGGTCGATTAGCAAAAGTGACGTCTCTTTCTATGAATTCTAATATCATCCATCTTCAAGCCTCATTCTCTTCCCAATTTACCGTTGTGTTCTTCCATTCCTTCTCGTTACAAGTTGAGCATCTCATTGTCATAATATAATTAAGTAATGTGATTACCACCATAATCTATATTATAAAAAGAAGTGGTGTCTGTCTTGGGATAAAGAGAACCATTGATTTCGTCTATCCCAGGGCTAGGATAGATAGTTGGCGAGGTTTATATCCATCCGTCCGTACTAAACATATAAATTTGAGAGATACTTACGTCCGTCGGTTCTTGACCAATTTTAAAACTTCAAATCGGTTCTTGACCAATTTTAAAACTTCAAAAATTACTTTTTCATGGACCGTGATCGCTCCAAAACTTCCTTTCCAGTGCCAAACGAGTTTGATTTTGACCAATTTTAAAACTTCAAAAATTACTTTTTCATGGACCGTGATCGCTCCAAAACTTCCTTTCCAGTGCCAAACGAGTTTGATTTTGTTTCCTTATGTGTCTCGGTTTCCTCAAAAGTTTTCATAAATATCCCTAAGTTTTCATAAAGATTAGTATGAGAACATCTAAAAATACGACAGGCTGTGATCGTTTTTCATAACTAATTGATCCATTGATCTATAGCTGAATTAGTATGAGAACATCTTCAACTTCATCCCCCGAAAGCATTCAACCCAAGTCAGAAATTCAGACAGACAAGGGAAAACGACCAAAAAGAATTGCATCGGAGGTAAGAAATTCAAAAGGGTTTTACACTGTGTTGGCATTAATGTCTTATAAATTTATACAACAGGCTGTGATCGCTGCACAACGAAGACGACGAGAAAAAGAAAAGGAAGAAAAGTTGGCCAAAAAAGGATTACAACATACGCAACCGCAGCAACAAGTTGTATTTGGACCTCAACAGGTAACTTAAAAAAAATTACACCAGAGTTGGGGCAGTTAAAAAGTTTATTTATAACTTGATCTACATTTTATTTGTAACTTGATCTACATACGATACATGATGTATTGTCCACATACCAAATACCTACACAAGGAGAAAAAATACAAATTAATTTCAAACGAAAAAACTGAACGGAAAAAAAAAGGGTGGCATCGAGGTAAAATTCATAAACAAAAGTGAATGTGTATGCGAGACTGTTTGTCATAAACTATGTTGCCCTTAATGTCTTAAAAATTTATTTATACTTATACAATAGGCTGTGATCGCTGCACAACGAAAACGACGAGAAAAAGAAAAGGAAGAAAAGTTGGCAAAAAAAGGATCACAGCCTATGCAACCGCAGCAGCACGTTGTATTTGGACCTCAACAGGTAAGTTAAAAAATTAAAACATAAAGTTTTAGATTACGATATGTAGGTTGTTTACAACTGATTTAGATCCTACACTATATACTACACAGGTTGTATCGTTGGCATACCAAACACCCGTGCAAGGAGAAACACAAGAAAAGGGATTGCAAGATAAGCAAATAATACTAGAAACTAATCAATTCGCTATAGAAAGAGCTAAAGTATTATTGCATTCAACACTTTATCTAATTTTTAATAGCAGGAGGATTATTGATCACTCACCTTCTTAAATTCACAGGAAAGAATGAAACTGTCCCAACAACAACGGCGAAACAAAGAAAAAGCTGAAACTCCAGTAAAGAAGTCAGAAAAAACAACATCTTTGGTAAATTATTTGCAAAGGTACAACAATATTCTGTCCAACCAATACATTTATCAGCAAAAACATTTAATTTTCTGACTTCTTTACTTGCAGGCAAGATCCTTGGCACAAAGAAAACGCCGACAAGAAGAGAAACAACAAAAAATTGAAGCCGAAATACTACATGTACAAGACAATGCTCATTACCAATGAACAAGGTGTACAAACAAAGGAACTTGGAATGCAATCTCGGATACAGGTAAGCGATTACATAAGCTCACATGTATTCACCAATAATTTATATATTAAAAATTACTTACATTTTATACCATTGTAGAATGGCCAGCAGAAAAAAAAAAGAAAAATTGTTAAACCTCTCATAGTAGACGAAGAACTAACAAATCCTGGTAACGAAGCTCTTAGTGGTGAGCAGGTAAGAACTTTGTAAAACCCATACATAAGTAAATTGAGAACTAGGAACAACTAAACATCTTTTTAGTTCATTAGTAATATAATAGAAGCTCAAAATCATACTGCAATATGTATGAGAGGTCCAGCTGGTGCAGCTGTGCTAGATTTTTGTTGAGCCGAGATTCATGGTAACAACTTTCTATTATTGCAGATGAGTACACAGGAAGAGCTAACAAATCCTGGTTACGAGGCTGCATGTGGTGATCAGGTGCGAATTCTTTTCATTAATACATGATGAAATAGAAAACTAACACTTAGCATTATTATGCTCCTGGATTATTGAAAGTAATCTAAACTATCGTTCACGGCAATATTCAAAACCTAAAATTCAAAAGATAAACCTGATAAACCTAAACTTTGCTCTTTAAGTGTCTATTTTAGATTTGATTATTGTCCTAAGCTGTTCACTGTTATAGGCACATGAGTATTATGTTCACTGTTATAGGCACATGAGTATTATGTTTAATCTTTCTTTTATTGCAGATGAATACACAACAACAACAGACGGATATGCAAACAGGTCTAATCAATGCATCATATGTCGCAGTTGAACACGAAATGTAATAAAGCTAAATCTAAAATTCATTTTGTTGTTCAAATGACAGACATCTCTAGGTCTCTAATTATGAATTTTTTTGTTTATTTCAAAACAGGTCTGTTCCAGCTGCAGACATATCCTCTGATGAGTACACTGACGACTGCTATTCCTCAGATGACAGTTTTGAAGAAGAAAACAACAATGTACATATAAATGCTATAAATATACACACAACTGGGAGAACTTTACGTACAACTTTAGATACATCTGGAAGAAATTACCTAGGGAAAATGGACGTTCAATGCCCAAATTGTGCTGCACTGCATTGGCTAGATGAGAAGACATCCAACTCATCATTCAAGAATCCCGAATTCGAAATGCTGCCACAAGGGAAAAGTTTATCTACCACCGCCGCTTGAACCTCCTCACCTTTGATGGAACTTTTTGAAGGAAATGACAAAAAAGCAAGAGAATTCAGACAAAATATCGTAGGTTACAATTACGCAAACGCATATACAAGTCTTGGATGCAAATACGACACAAGGGTACCACAAAAAGGTGGTCCTCCATTTTTCTCGATACACGGTGAACTCGGACATTTCAAAGTGGATCTCTAATGCCAAAAGAATCAAATGATGCTATTTACTCCCAAATTTATATATACGATCCACTTCATGCCCCCGTCCATGCGCCAAAAAAGAAATTCTGGTTTTGATAAAGAAGTGCTCGAAATAATTCAGGCTACACTATTGCAACACAATAGATTCTTTCCAATATATCGTCAGGCACATGATATCCTCAAAGATAGACAGGCTTTGTCTGAAAAAACAGTACAAGTGTCTCTACATTTTAACGAAAACTCTGATCAACGACGTTATAATCTTCCTACTGTAGAAGAAATATCTGTCATCGTGCCTGAAACGCTGGGCAGCGCGTGAGCGGAACTCGAGACATACTTGTTGCACTTAAAGGATGGAAACGGCTTAACAAGAATTGATGAATGCCACCCCTGCGTACCTACCTCTCGCACTATGTTTTACTATTTCCTTATGGTGAGCTTGGATGGAGCATCGAACTTGCTCAATTGGATGGAAAAAAATACACAGATAAAAGAATGTCACATATGCAGTTCTTTGGTTACCGTCTTTTCCAGATAGATCGAATATTCGACGATACTTAGAGGAGGGAAACTATTCCAAGAATTCTTAGTGGATGCATGGGCTTCGACCGAACAGTAATCGATTGGATTATGTGAGATTTCACCAGGGAAAATTACGTGCAGATCACTATGCTTCCATAATTAAAATGAAAGAAAACGGACTGATGCCAAATAAAGGAGGTACTCCATGTGTTTTGCCTTCATCGCATATTGGAAGTCCAAGGAACATGTATGAGATCTACCAAGATTCAATGGCAATTACACGTTTCCACCATCATCCTGATATTTTTCTGACAATGACAGCAAATCCGAACTGGCCAGAAATCAAAGACGCACTACTCAAAAACAACAAAATGCGTCTGATCGCCCTGATTTAGTGGCTAGAGTTTTCGAATTAAAGAGGAAGGCGCTGATGGAAGAAATAACAAAGAAGAATGTGTTCGGAAAAGTTGTTGCACATGTTCACACCATCGAATTCCAAAAAAGAGGACTACCGCATATGCACATGCTAATATTTCTAGAGAAATCACAAAAGATACGAACAGTTGAACAAGTTGATAAATTTGTATGTGCAGAATTTCCAGATGAGAAAGAAGACCCAGTTTTATATGAGACGGTGAGCAAGTGCATGGTACACGGACCGTGTGGTGATAGGAATCCAGAGTCGCCTTGCATGAAAAACGGAAGGTGTACTAAAAATTACCCTAAGAAATACAATGACACCACATGTTTAGATAGCGGAGGATACCCAATATATCGTCGGAGAGATGACGGCAGAGAGGTTATCGTAAAACATGGACGTAAGGCATACAACACTGACGTTGTACCTTACAACCCACACTTATCCAGGATATTTAACTGCCATATAAATGTCGAAGTATGCGCTGGTATAAGAAAGCGATTAAATATATCAACAAGTACATATACAAAGGTTTTGATAAAACAACAATGATCGTTGGATCTGTAGATGAGGTGCAGATTTACATTGATGCAAGGTATATTGGACCACCTGAAGCTGCACATCGTCTATTCGGTTATTCCATGCATAGGGAAGAACCAAACGTCGTAAGATTGGCAATCCATTTACCCGGGAAGCAGAGAATTATCTACGAATCAGATGGAACGATAGATGGAGTTTCACAGAAAGCTGAGAACTACAAGTCAACGTTAATGGGTTATTTTGAATATTATGTTGAAAATCCAACCGCACCCTCTTATACGTATCAAGAGTTCCCACAGCATTTTGTCTGGAGTGAAAGTAAATGGCATATCAGAAAACAGGGTTTTGCGATTGCAAGGATGTATTTTGTTTCTCCGAATGCCGGAGAACTATACTATCTTAGATTGTTGCTAACCGTTGTTGCAGGAGCCAATTCGTTTGAAAGTCTAAAAACAGTGGAAGGTCAAAGGTGTGATACGTACAAAAAAGCTTGCATCGAACTTGGATTACTGGAACATGATGGAGAATGGCAAGCGCTACTTGAAGAGTCGGCGGATATCCACACAGGCAGTAAACTAAGAAAACTGTTCAAAATAGTCTTATGTGATTGTAACCCAACAGAACCAGAGGTTCTGTGGGCGAAATTTGGTTTAAGAATATGTGACGACCTCCCTCATAGATTGCGAACACTGTATGGTATCAAAAATACGACTGATGAACAGGTTTTGGATTACGGATTGTACCTCTTGGACAAATTGTTGTGGCGAGATGGCAAGGAGCTGAAAGATTTTTCCAGCATGCCATTACCAAAAGGAGATTGGGGCAAGATAGATGGCAACAGGTTGATGCATGAGCATAAGCAGCAGAGCTAGCAATTGAACAAAATTAACTTCAAGAAATATTGCAAGCTTGAATCAAGAACAACTATCGGCATACACTAAGATAACGGAGTCCGTAGAAAAAAGAGATGGACGTACATTTTTTCTAAATGGAAGTGCAGGGACTGGGAAAACTTTCTTATACAATACAGTAGCCGCTAGATGTCGATTAAAAGGCGACATAGTCTTAACAGTTGCATCATCAGGTATTCCTTAAATACCATGTTCTTTATCAGCTATTAGTCGATGATAAGAACTTGATAATGTAACCTTTTTCGTTTGGCATGTTATTTTAAATTTAGTTAGCTAAAATTCATACTGTTCAACTCACCCCTAACCGCACATTGCTTTTATCTTGCACACAACTGATTTTGTTTTTAGTTGTTAATTTCTATACCTAATGATCTTTATGTTTGTTGTGATAAGGTATTGCTTCCTTACTATTGGTAGGCGGTAGAACTGCCCATTCTACGTTCAAAATCCCAATAGAGATCAACGAAACCAGCGTATGTTCAATTCCTAAACAAAGCAACGACGCTGAATTGCTAAAAGAAGTAAAACTGATTATTTGGGATGAAGTGCCGATGCAACATAGATTTTGTGTAGAATCAGTTAATAAACTAATGCAGGATGTATGTGAAAACAAATTACGTTTGGAGGAATTACCGTTGTTATGGGGGAGACTTTCGCCAAACTTTACCAGTTATACCAAATGGAGGACGTGCGGATGTCGTAGGAGCCTGTGTTAGAAGCTCCGTGCTCTGGAATAACATAATAGTTTTGACGCTCACAAAGAATATGCGCCTTGATCAATGCGATCCAGAAAACATAGCTTTCACGAATTCTTACTTGAGGTAATATTTTAACACCCCGCAATTTATGAATAATGAATGAAAATTAGGATAACAAAATATATTTTACTTAAATGTTATACCAATCTATTATAGGTTGGATCAAAACCAAGAAAAAGTCAAACTCCCTTCATCGTAGATAGATGCAAGGACGTGAAAGAGTTGATATCGAAACCGTACCCTCTTTAGGGACATCTAATCAAGTATCACTGAAGAGTTAACCGAGAGAATCATATTATCAGCACGTAACGATGATGTTAACGATATTAACATGGAGGCATTGAATATTTTGGATGGAGAAACATTCACTTATTTAGCCGCGGACAGATTACATCCCGACGAAAGCGGCATTATCCCAAATTATAGCAGCGAATTTCTCCAGAATTTAAATCCACCAGGAATGCCCTTATTCAGGCTAAATCTTAAAATTGGATGCCCAATTATTTTGATGAGAAATCTGTCTCCATCCGAGGGTTTTTGTAATGGTACCGGACTATTGGTTACGAAATGTGGTAAACACGTACTACAGGCGAAAATTCTAACAGGACACAAAGCAGGAGAGACGGTATTGTTACCAAGGATATCATTTCAACCATCGGTTTCAGAATTGAACATAAACATGACAAGGCGTCAATTTCCAGTCAGGGTAGCATATGCAATGACAATTAATAAATCACAAGGACAGTCTTTTAAGTACGTCAGCATAGATTTAAAAACTCCTGTGTTCAGCCATGGCCAGCTTTACGTGGCTTTATCAAGATGCACTGCTGCCAATAGAATAATAATACTTCTTGAAGACAAGGTCAAGAACTTGAAACAACTAACATTGTATTTCCAGAAGTTCTACTATAATGTATTGTCGCACTATTTGTTGGTTGGTTGTTTTGGTTTTAGCAGTGATACATTTTAGGTTCAGTTAGAGATGCATAACTGCAAATAGAATATTGATACTACCGGATAACGAAACGAAACCAGAAGTTTTATTGTTGATCATTCAATTCATGTTTATTTCATTTAGTATGCCATACGATTTTCATGTTTACTTTTATTCTTAAATATAACTTCAAACTTACATGTTTCCTATGTTTAGCCATTCCAAACTATTTACTAATTCTACACTTTTGCATTATTAAAGGAAAGAGTTGTTGTCTAAAATTACTAACCTTGGAGGCCATCTACGAAAACAAGTCAAACAAGTCCAAGAATAGAAGAGGGCCCGCATTGCTCAGTTTCTTTACATGATGTGTTATGGAGCGCAATTCCCAGTTCTTGGCCTCTTTGGTAATGAACTCCTGCAATATTTAAAATAACTTGGATTAGTTAACAAACTCATCATTTGGCTGTCTAACATTTGGAAATCCAACCTTATCTTCAGTCATACACAACATTCATCTACGAATCCGTTACGTTCCACTCCAGCACACTCAGTGGCCAAGGAGCTCAAATTAACACAATTCTTTTATATATTTTAACTAAGTATCAAAAACAAGAATAACACACTAGGAAGAATCGATAAAACTGCGGACGTATTTTCTGTAATGGCTTTTGATGATGTTGTACAACAATCCAAGAATACCCGAACTTAAGAAATTGTGAATGTCAATAACTTAAGGAAACTACTTAACTTTCAGGCCCCTGGACGTGGCTAGGCGACAACAACCTTATGAAGGAAAAGATAATGCTCTTCTCGGGACAAAATAATAGCACAGAGCATCTCATTACCTCATGACGGGAATCTGCGTCAGAACTCATATCTGTTTGGATAACCAGAACATGCTTCCTGCACTCATAAGCCAAGTATTCAGCTGTGTTGAGAGCAATTCCAGGGGTAATAATACACTCAATGGTTGGCTCATTTGCCTGCAGAAGAAAATGAAAAAGACAACAACTTTATTTAACTTTAAGATTTGTTAACTTCTTTATTAACAACTTTATTTTCATGTAAGGAAAACGAAAATAGATCAAACACATAACTAATAACTTCCAATTTAACGAGAAACAAATCGAAGCATCTATACCAAGAAACAAGGGAGTTTTTAGAACCTACAAAAGAAATTGTTAAGAGAAAGTGAAAACCCCATGCATAAATCTAAAATCCATACTACATGAGTATACTGCAACACAATGTTGATAATGAATATTACCATGAGCTATAATGAATGACCTAACTGAGATTTTTAGGTCGAATTCCTTTATTAATAAAATGAATTAACCTAAATGATAGCAAACAAAACAATTAACCAACAACAAAGAATGATATACCTGAAAGACAAGTAGTTTATAGAATTCCTTTATTAAATAGGGTAAAGCTTAATTCCTAGATGATGCAACGAGATGGGTGATTGATTTTTATGACGAATTTAAGAAGAACATGATTTGTAATGAAAAGAGTAATAAATAAAAATTGAATTTGATTATAAGATATGAAAATTAAAAACCTGTAGATCATCCAATATATCTTACAAAGCCCATTTTCACTTGCCTAACAAATTGAGTGGTAACAAAATTCCAGAAGCTATAAAAGATGAAATTAAGAAGACAAATTAGATTTTTTTTTTTGCAAAGAATGTGATATGGTTTGAGATGAAATTCTTTGGAAGAAAATGATTGGAATATCTGACTCATCCCTGGAAGAAAATGATCGGAAGAAAAGAATGTGATATGGTTTGAGATCAAACTCATCCCTGTGTAAGAATTTTAGAAAAAAAATACAGAAGAAAGAGAGAAAATGCAACTCGGCGGAAATATCTAGAAAATGTGAGTATGAAACCGTATGATGTTAGTTGAAAATACAAAGATACCCTTGGTCTTAGGAAAATTATTGAACATGAAAGAGTGGTCAAACATATGTGAGTGGGTCCAGGTCCCCTATATGCGGACCATGTTCTTAGAAATGAAAAGCAATGAAAAGCAGAAGTAAGTCATTTACTGCAACATTTTCGGTGGACATTGATTATGACATTGGTTAAATTAACATTCCATTACACTATGTAAAAATCGTGTTCTTATGCCTCTTTAAGGTCTCATAACTAATGGCGGACATAAGAAGTTGTCGGCTTAGTTTGATTTTTTTTGGAGATACGGATACAGTGGCACGATTTCAATTAAAAGTATCTTCTATATTTATAATAAACTTAGGCAGCAGATAAAAATCAAATCTTGAAGGCTAACTTTCTATCAATTAAAATTAAATTTAGGCATTAGTAAACGCAGTATTTTATAATATATTCAAGCATATTAAATTAAATGTATTGCGTTACAAAACGAACCACAAGCGTAAAAACAAACTGTACAACATCAAACAATCAAAGAGGTTGAGCCCCGGCCGTAGGCCGGGGTGATACCTAGTTATGTTTTAATAAATATGTCTTTGTCACACTAACTGGTCCCAAATCCCATAGGTATTATCAAATTTAATTTTTCAACCAACAAAACAAAGATTTTTTAACTTCTAAACTATCAAATTAAGTATAAATCACAAATAATGTAAAACAAATCAAAGTATAAATCACCACCACATCAGCTGATTAAAGAGTATAATTAATACTTAATAATTCACTCCAGTGTGGCCAAAATTTTGGGTTAGTTTTCAGAAGAAAGGCGATGACACATCAGAGAGGTTGATTGTTCAGACTTGACACGTGGAATGACCGTGATTTTTTTTTTTTGGCCCATTGAAGATGATAGAACTGAATACTCACAAAACAACAAAACCAAATAAAACAATGTATTCATTCATGTAAGCACAAAATCGAGTTTGGGAGAGTATAAAAATATTGTATGGGTTGTCGTTATGTTTGTCCTCAATTGCCGGGACATTCTTTCAGATGATATAGTTTACGTATTAGAGATGAACACTACTCCTAACCAAAATTAAAAGAAATATAAATTAATCAAAGATTTTTTCTTTTAAAGAGATACTATACACAATGTATACGTGTTTTCACGTATATGTATGGAGGTGTACACAAAGATGTATCATTAGTTATAGACCAATACCATTCATTGCGTAATCATCATGAACCACAAAGCAATAATTTTGTAATAATTACTACATATCTTAAGTGTCCATTACCAGATTATATAAATATATGTTCAGATCTTAGGTCTAGATTTTTTTTTGTATTTTGCCCGTATGTGATTGGTTTTTCGTACTTAATCATGAAGCATTTGTAAGAATTAGAAATAACCTGGCCAAATTGGGGTAACCCAGATTAATTGGGGTATACCAATTTTAAACCCATCAAAGATGGTGTGACAAGGGGTGTGTAAAAAACGTTAAAAGACCAAACGACCCTTACTATTAATTCATGAATTCAAATGTAGAACTAAAAAAAATAAAATTACATACTTGATTTGAGATTGGGTACAAAATCATACCCAACCTCAAATCCCATATGATTCCGCATTTTTATCAAAAGTCGGCAGGGTATTTTTTTGTCGACCTTGCCGACTAGTATTAGTCGGCAGAGTATTTTCTTTTGTCGACCTTACCGACTAGGATTAGTCGTTATCTTCCTAGGTGGAATATCGTGCTGACTTTTCATTTCTAAATTTAGCATCTACAGGGTCGTCATAGTATTCATCTTTATACCTTGCCGACCATAGTTTAGTCGGCAGGTTATGAAATTAATACCTTGCCGACTAATCATGCATTTGTAAACACTTTTCTCTGTATGTCAAAATCCTAAAGTCGACAGGGTATTTTTTTTGTCGACCCTGCCGGCTATTTGTGGTCTTTATCTTCCAACATTGTCGACCCTGCCGATTTTTCATACTTTCAGTTTCAGAAATGTGCATTTCTTCTCAAATTTTGAGTATGAAATCACTCATCAACTTGATAACCCCATTTTTATAAGTGTTTGGGTAGTGTGGTTTCATTTCCGTTACAGAATTCTTAACAAAATAAAAAAAATCTTCTCACATAATCCATAAATTCAATTTAACTAAAACCCAATTTCAGAATTTTAATCAAAACTAATTAAACTAATCAGATTTATTAGTCTTAATTAAGCAAGGATAAATTAGCCATTTTTGAAAATATATGGCTAAGGGGCATTGAGTTTTATCTCTAAATGACCCAATTTTATCTTATTAGATATATCCCAGTTAATCTGGGTATACCCCAATTTGACCTGGAAAAATAGCACATAGATCCGTTTTTGAGGCATCATCTATCGGACTATCATAAGAATAAGAATGGTGTTAATGTCAAGAAGGTCGTCAAAAAAAAGTCAAGAGAAAACAACAAACCAAGTACTTCTTTTAGTGCATGTACATTTAATCTCGATAGTCAGACCGTACAAATCAAAAATCAAACACATGAAATCGACATTTGGCGTTTGCATCTTGGAACTCAATCTTTACTCGGTCCGTTTCAAAATAAAATGGTGGTTTCACGTGCAATTATACGAGAAACCAGCCTATTATGTTGAAACTGGGAAAATAATTTGTAAAAATGGAAAACATGGGCATCACTTTTATCGCATTGAGCATTATTTTAGTTGTTAAAAATGTTATCATGCCTTTTAACTTATGCTTTTTTGAAAAAAAAGAACGCGCAATTGGGGATATCAAAACTAATTGGGGATATAGCTACATGACAAAAACTAGATCCAAATATCAAATTTGGGTCACCCCTTATGTAATTATTTTTTTAATTCCTAATCTAGCCCTCACTAATCAGGTTTAGTGGTTTATAATAATTAGTAAAATCTTAAGTATTTGGGGGATAGATTAGTGTGTATTTTTATTTGAATATGTGTGACTGAGGTGAGAGTAGAAGGAGAGAAAAATATTTTTGAGCGGAAATTTTTTTGTGAAAATAGAAGATGATTGTGAGGAGAGAATTGCAGTTGCTGAATCTTTAGCTCAACTATCATATCTTCAATCTTCGGTTAATGATAACAACTCACAATTGGAATTATATGATGAACCAACACCCTTGGATCATGATTATCGTGAGCATGAAGTGTTTTTTGAAGAACCAACCCAAGAAAGTAAACAAGTTCAACATACAAGCATCCCAACACATAGGTAATGTTGCTAAGAGTTCGAAAATTTGATTTTTTTTTTTTGGAACCGCCATTTTTTCTCTGAAAAAGCTTGGTGCCGGCATACTCGTAGTATGAATACCACGCCGACACCACCAGAACCGGCACGGTATTCATACTATTTCCATGCCGACTTAAAATATCCCCATTTTGAAACAATTACCGACGTGGTCTTCAACTAAAAAAATCCATGCCGGCACATAGTTAACTTTTTACCTACCACCGAATATTCCATGGAATATCCAAACCGGCATGGTTCACTCCTAACTTTACCATGCCGGTACCACAAGAAAAACATCCAGGAGTTAAAGATTTTTGAACTTAAATACCTAAGTGGTATATAAATTATCGAGCACGCCGCGGCAACGAATACCGCGTGGTTTATGAATTATGGACAAAGCCGGCCTGAGAATACCGGCTTGAAACCTTACATATCGAGCATGCCGCTCCGAGTTTCCGGCTTTGAAGCTTGTGTAACGAGCATGCCGGTATTGACTATTGCGGCATTAATGTTCAAGAAAATACAATGCCGGTATTGTTTAATATTAGTTCCTCTTTTTCAAGTGCAGTTCCAAAATGCCGGAACATTATTATGGAATGCCGGCACTTGTTTCCGGCTTTGGTTGTTTTGGCGGAACTGTCGTCGAGCATGCCGAAAATAGTACCCGGCATAGTAATTTAATTTTTTTTTGAACTAATTCAATTTTCTTTTCATTCATTCCTTAGATTGTGACATACATTGATCCAACAAATTTCAAACCGCTTGGTCCGGATACGTCCAAATACTATAAAATGCCTCCGGTATGTTACCAAACAATACTTTTCACCTAGTTTTTAGAACTTTATGTGGGGATTGCTTGTAATGAACCTTATAATTTTCCATTGTTGTCCTAATGTAGGGAATAAAATCTCCATAGGAAGCAATTGCTTGGGAAAAACAGACGGCTCTTAAGAACATGTGTGTGTTGGTGAGGAATACCCAACGTTCAGATAATCGTTTTGAGATGGTTTGCGAGAGAAGTGGGCAATACAAGAAGAAGGATAGCCATAAGAGAAAGGGTTATGTATATCCAAAGAAGACTAATAGGGTATACAAGACTCGTACGAGGAAGGATAATTGCCCCTTTAAGCTTGTATTCTATTTAAGAGACAAAGAAAATGAATGGGATTGTAAGGTGTGGTTTGGCTGTCATAACCACCGGGATCCGAAAGATTTTGTTGGTTACTCCCTAGTTGCGAAGCTAAAACGTCATGAATGCGAGGATATAAAGATAATGACCAAAGCATGTATCAAACCAAGAGTGATTCTCAGAGGCTTCAAGGAAAAGGATGATCAGAACGTTTCTTCTCTAAGTACAATTTATAGCGCACAAGCAACCATTAGAAGGGTGGAATGGGAAGGGAGAACCGTTATGCAATAATTTGAGAAGATAGTTTGGGATCACAACTACACGTGTATCATTAAAAGAGGACCGGACAACAAACCCCTTCAAATATTCATTGCGCCTTTGGTTTCACAATTAGCTCATACATGTTGTGGTGTTCTTATGATGGATTGCACCTACAAGACAAACAAATACAACATGCCGTTGTTCAACATCGTGGGGAAAACATCGTACAAGGTATCATTCACATTGGCTTGGTGTGTAATGGAAAACGAGAGGGATTACAATTATCATTGGGCATTACGACAATTGAAATTATTGTTCCCGGAAAATCAATTTCCGAGGGTCATCATAACCGATCAATATGACGCATTAATGAGTGCTATATCCGACGTATTTCCGGATGCACAAAATTTCCTATGTACGTATCATATAGGTCAAAATGTGACAAAACATTGTCATGCTTTGTTTGAACCCTCTAAGGCGGATATTAATAAGAGAATGATCGCTCAACTAGAGGAAGATGTTCACAAGAAGAAACTATCACCGAAGAAGAAGAACATGAAAGAGGAAAGATTAAAGAGCGAGTGGACAAAGAACACGATGAAAATCATAAAAAATGGTTGGAATTTTTAAAGGATTGGGAGAAAGTTTATTGGTCTCTTACCGAGGATATATATGAAAAGAGATTGAACATGTTTAGTGCCAAATATAACGAAGTGTATCCAAGTGCCGTCTCATATTGTCGGGATAAATTGTTGGATAAGTACAAGGAAACATTTGTGCGTGCATGGACAAACCGTTATAGACACTTCAAAACTGAAGCAACTAGTGCAGCGGAATCCGCTCATGGGAGATTTAAAGATCTCATCCATTCCGGCCAAGGCAACGTGGTTAGCTTCTCCTTAAGCAGGTTCAGCTTGATGGTCTTTGTCCTACTAACCTTAGATACATATAAGCTTTCCACAAAAGTTTTGTAGTCCCAACCAAACAACTTGTTAGTAAGCTCGTGCAACTTTGTCCATTCTAGCTCAAAAGAATGATTATATCGTTCTGAAATTGATTTGCCGATAACTTCCAAGCCTAGAATGTTCTGAGCATCATCATGGATCAAGGTCATCTCTCCAAACGGGAAGTGCATGGTATCAGTTTCACCATGATACCTTTCGACGAATAAATTGACTGTCACAATATCTGGCTTCACGTAATTTTCAACCAAAGGATGTAGACCAGAGTCATTTACTATTGCTTGGACCTCTTCATGCTCCTTAGACAAATCCCAATGATCCGCGGCTTGGTTTCGGCAAACACGCACAGCCTTCGTATGATCCTACAATTAGGAGATAATACGATTAAGAGATTTTGCATAAATACAAAACAATACATATGCACGAGATAGAAATTCTTACATAGGTCTGATATATAGTACGAGCCCACGAGTCCTTGTAGCCAAATAGATACCCCGGAGCATAAGAAGATGCGCCCAAATTTTACCACGATCAAGGTCGGGTATCATGTCATCAACATGAGGAAGGTGCGAACCTTTAACTTTTACTTTGCCTTTCCGCTTGCCTTGTGTGGGTTGTTGACTTGGACCACCTTGTTCCACTACTCCCTGGCTTTGGTTTGCTAATTGAGTTGGATCAATCTCATTATCTTCCACCTCACTTTCCTCTTCATCTTGCTCATCTTGCCCATCTTCCTCCTCAACAGCTCCGGTAGATTCACGGATTACGATTTTACTACGATCACGACCACTCTCCCAAATTGCCCCTCTTGTATCAGCACCCAAACGCTTTTTGTTATTCCCTGGAGAAGGCAGAGACTGAGGAGTATCAAGACCATCCTTCCTTCTTTTCTTAATGACAGCATCTTTAACTTTTCCTTTATTAGCCTCCTTTGCTTTAGCTTCCTTTGCTTTAGATCTATTTCAAAAGAAGCACAAAATAAATATAAGACAACTAACTTTCATTTCTAATACCGGCATAGATACACCACATTAAGGCATAGAATCATCACTACCGGCATACCAAAAAAAAAGTAACGAACATGCCGTGAACCAATACCGGTATTTAGAAATAATTTTCGAGGATGCCGGTACACTTTAGGAAATTCCTGGATAACAAAATACCAGTACCGGCAGATACGTAAAATAAAAACTCATACCGGGACCTAATACCGGCATTAACAAAAAAATGTTGAAGATGCCGGTAATATTTCTGAAGTTCCTGGATACCAAAACTCCAGCACCGGCATGGAATCTAAACTAAAATGTATGCCGGTACAAATAACAAAATCCTAGGGTTTTCTGTTTATTGAAAGCTCACTACCGGCGTATTCGTAAAAGTTCTAATCAATGCCGGTACTGGGTTCCGAAGTGGTCTTCATCCTAAATAGAATGCTGAAACTAAGTTCCGGCGTGGTCTTCAACCTAAATTAAATGTCGGGAGACGCTGCAGGTGTGGTCTTCATCATAGATCAAATGCCGGTACTTAGTTCCTGTGGGGTATTCATACTAAATTGAATGCCGGAAATACTGAAACTCAACTGTTTCAGTCAGGGTTTCGCGATTTTGACCTAAACCCATAACTACAAATCGATTGAAACACTAATTAAACAATTTCTAGATGACTTACCTTCTCACAGAAGCCATATTTCTGAGTAGTTGATCGTCCGATAACTCTTGTTCTTCGTGTTCTTGCTCTTGAGCAATCAAAGCAAGCCTCTTTTGTAGTTTTTGTTGAGCAATCGATTTTTACTTCGATTGGGCATTTGGTTTCTTTAGTGGAGGCATGGTTATGATTCGGGTAGGTTAATCGACGAAGAAATTTTTGATTTAACGATTAATCGTCGATGAAGAACGATGAAGAAGATGATGAAAAAAAAAATTGAAACCTAACCCTAAATGAGAGTGCCGGAACTGATTTGAGAATGGGGGATAAATGATTTGGTTTTTAGATTTTAAGTTTTAGTAGAAAGGATATAACAGTCTTTTCATAATGTTTTAAATTAATCTAAGGGTGTTTTAGTATTTCGCCACAAAAACACCCCTTAGCAGACACCTTTGGCTGGGGGAAGTAATTCATATCCCCCAATTAGTTTTGATATCCCCCAATTGCGCGTTCAAAAAATAAAAAACCATCAAACAGTAATGCTGGTCCTAGCAGAAGTGCAAGTTACACGTCCATTTTTTTTTTGTTTGAGAAATTGGGTCAATTGCCCAAATATTTTTAAAACATGGTTCTAATGGACGAGTAAAAATTAGTATGGGTGAAATGGACACAAACAAAATAGCAAGAATGAATCTGGATTCATCCTGCTTAAACTTAAAAAATAGCTAGGATGAAACTGGATGCATCCTAATATAAATTAAAAAATAAGAAAAAGTATTTGAAAATGGGTAGGATGGAACTGTTTACATCCCGACTACTTTTACATTCTCGTCCATTTAAATAGTATCAAATTTTACATGTCTTTTTCACCCAGGAATTGTCGTTATTGGGTTAATTGACCAATATTGTGTTTTTTTTTTGTTGTTTTTTTTTTAATCAATATTGTTGGAGGTAAAACTTGGTATTTCCCCAAGTTAACATGCATGTCTCGCAAGGCATACATTTCACTACCTCGCCAAACAACCATATCTGAACTCCTTCAAATAAAAGTGCCTGCACCGATAACTACAACCTTTTGCTTCATTTTTTGGTCCTTATGGTTAACCAGGAACGGTGTGACGTATCGCCAACAACAACAAAATCCGATAAATGTAATCCAAATAGCCATCAAGCTCCAGCAGGAATATTCTTGGGCCCAGACACACCTCCTGCCGGTGCTCCCTGGGATGCAGCCATATGCAAACCCTGCACAAAGAACAGTAACAACTTCAACCATCTTTGTAGGATGGATCAAGCCTCAATCAGATTTGATCAAAATCAACACGGACAACGCAGCAAAAGGAAGCCCAGGAATAGCGGGAGCACGTATTATTTGTAGAAATGAGGAAACTAACACTATCCTAGCAATAGGACAACCTCTAGGCATCACCACAGCACTTGCAGCGGAGACCTGGGCCATGCACATAGCCTCTAAAACGGCGACGAAACGAGGATGGACAAAAGTCCAATTTGAAACGGATTCGGAAAATTTAATGAGATTTATAACCTCAGATACAAACCCCCCCTTGGTATATATCTGACCTGGTTGCAGAGATCAAACAAAGGCTCGCCCAAATTCGACAATATACCGTTAGCCACGTCTACAGAGAAGCAAATCAAGTGGCAGATGGTTTAGCAAACCGAGCAGCGGATGATTGCTCCATAGGGAGACTCATGACAACAGTATGGGAACATACAATTTTGCAATCTATCAGTTCTATTGTAAGACTGAGTCTAATGGTGTCCAAGATCCAAGATTGGGACTATTGAACTGTCGTTTATATAAACACTATTTGCTTGATTCCTAGAGTCTACTTCAGTTTGCTTGGATGCGAGATGGAAGCAACCCCGACACGTCATTAGAAATGGTGTATCAAAAAAAGCATCATACGCCATTAGAAATGGCGTCTAGGAAATACTTTATGGAAAGTCAAACATCAGTATTATATAGACCGTTGGATTCATAATCTTCTTGGTGATCTGACGGTGGATACATCAGATGCCATTTCAAATGGTGTATGACGCCATTTCAAATGGCGTTTTTGTTTTGAATCTTGAATTCCCACTACGCTTGGAAGTTGAATTTTGAGAATTTTGGAGAACCATTAGAGCCAGCCTAATAGCAGACTCTATGGGTATTACGTATCCCGTGTAATTTCAGTCCAATGTAATAAATTTCATGCTTTCAACAAAAAAAAAAAAAAAAAAAAAAAAAGTTAACATGCATGTATATATGTTTTTTTTTCTTTTGGTCAATAAAGAATCTTGTGATAGCGAATTTCTTTACCCCTGGTACCATATGCATGTATATTGCTAATCACATCTGCATCCAGATCTCAATTTATGGGTATTACGTATATGGGTATTACGTAATAGCAGATTCTATGGGTATTACGTATCCGTGTAATTTCAGTCCAATGTAATAAATTTCATGCTTTCAAAAAAAAAAAAAAAAAAAATTAACATGCATGTATATATGTTCTTTTTTTTCTTTTGTTCAATAAAGAATCTTGTGATAACGAATTTCTTTACCCCTAGTACCATATGCATGTATATTGCTAATCACATCAGCATCCAGATCTCAATATAGACTTGCGTAAGTCAATTGATTACTATTTTGGAGGTAGTACCACTAGTGCGACTAGTGACCAGTGTGCTTTCAGGTCTTTTATCCATAGTTATTACTGTATGTGACTCAGGGAAGACAAGGGGTTGTAAATCAAGACAAAATACGCGTGTAGGGCATAGAGCCCACTGGGGAGGACACACCCACGTGCGCGTGTGATTGTCTGTGAAGGCCGAACAATCCAACACACATAGTTATGATGGGACCAAGCCGCCAACACAAAGGACAACGAGCCTCCTTCTCTCACTCTCACTAACTTTCACTACCTTCCAAAACTGCTGTCATCACTTGGTCACAACTTGTCTTTTTGTTCGTCTTTTGTTTCCACTCTTTATCTCTCTTCCCTATTTTTTGTTTAACAAACGACAAGATTTTCTTTCTTCAAGAAAACGACAAATTACTAAACTCTGTATGATGTCTTAGGATTATAAAATCATCATCATCATAGGATTATAATGGTTGGACCCACCATATTTATGAATCTGTACCGTTGATTTTGGACAACGTCGATGTCCTATGTTTGTATACAGGGTCATCGAGATAAGATGGAATTGCGGGGTCTACGAGGTTACTTGGATTTTGATGTGTTGAGTTGGCAAGAACCTAGCCCATGTGTGAGGTGCGTGGGTTGTAGGGCAACACCACCTATCAAGTACGTCCACTGTTGCATCATTTTATTTGCTTCTCTGTTTTGGATAATATGTGAAAATCTAAATTGATATGAAAAAAGACCCTGAAAGAGGTCAAGAGAAGTTGAGGTCGAGACACATTTGATAGGGACCAAGTTCTAAACACTGGTAGATTGACATGAACTACCCGTTTTGGATAATGAGGAGGATCTCTGCACCTTTTTATTCTTACATTTTAAAACAACAGTTTTTTTAATAAAATCAAAACGGTAATGCAATTGAGGCTATTATTTTAAACGATAATGCAATTGAGTCTTACAAAGTATTATATATTCTCCATATAAAAATAGAGTTTTTTCAAAGATTGTAGTTACTGGAGAACTTCCTACGATTGATTAAAAATTTTAAATACCACCATTTAAAATTTTTTCGACCAATAGAATTAAAGTAGAATCTTTGTTCCCACAATATATATTTTCAACCAATCACATTCAAGGAAAATATTACCTAAAAAAACTAAATGTGAGAAAATCTTATAAATTACCAATTTCATTATTCGTCACATCATGATATATTATATCCATCACGAAATCATATCAATTATAAATGAATCACGATTAAACTATATTTTCCATCATGATTCTATCATATAAAATAAAAAAATCATCAAAAAAATAAAAATCAAATGTTCAATGTCCAGTGTCCAGTGTCCGATTAAACTTCTTAAAATTAAATTAATCCTAATTACAATTCCAAAGCCAATAGTTAGACTAATTTTTATTACATATTTACAATTGAAATGAAAATAAAAACTACTCTTCAAATTTAGACATCGATTAAAATTTAAAATAAAAATACCTGGATGGTCACCTGACGATCAAAGTTTACTTCTCTTGCGGCAAAACAATTGGCAAATCCTGTCAAATAATCAAATATATAATCATTAAAAGGAAAAAAATACTAAGCAAAATTTTAAACATGAATCCCAAGCAGTAGCAGCAACAACAACAATAAACAAAAATAAAACGAGTTTCAAGATTCTTTTTCTTAATATCATTTATTTCAGAGATAAATAAAATAGTAACTATTTCTGGCGTGCAGGATATGCTAAGTATTTTTTTTATCGACAAAAATATACCAAAATATAATTGGCGGCTAACTAAATTCGTAAAGTTATAGATTTCCATTATTATTTTTCATTTCCATTCTATTAGAAAAAAAGATTAGATACTCAAGATATTTCATTTTTTTGAAACTTTTTGTCCAAACATAGAAAAACTACGATATTATTAGAACAGATTTATATTATTTCCAAACAAAGATTTTATTCTATGGAATTTGTCGGTCGGGTGTCTCTCAATATAAAGCATTCCATGCAAAAGCCAAACCCTATTATCCACTGTGCTTCTCTTCCTGAATTTATTTTTGTTCACGCGGTTCATGATTTTATTTGTCTGATCTATTTCGTCAATTTGTTTTGCAGGTACCCTCAATCATTCGCCTATTTTACACCTCTTTTGCTCGATCACGCACATGTTGTGTAACCGTGCACACATCAAGATCAAGCAATATCAAGGTGTAAACTCATTACTTGATTTTGTTTTTTTTTTTCTTGAAGAAATTTCAATTACAAACATGATGACTGTTTTACGTTATGCAGGTCTTATCGATAACCGATGCATCAAAACGAGTTTAGGAAATCTTATTATTATTTATTAATTTATGTCGTCATCAAGCTTGAAATTTGTTGCTAAATCAGGTCAAAAAGGTTCGTTCAATTTTCACTGATTTTGCTCATATGATGTTTATTTTCTCTTTTCATGTTTTTTTGTTGTTGCCCGACTAAAATCAAGGTAATTTACTGATCGTGCCCAAATGATTATTTTATGTTTATTTTCTCTTTTCATGTTTTTCAATTGTTGGTTTGGTTGACTAAAACAAGTTAACTGAAGTGAACAGACTTGAACACAAGGGTGTTTTTCCCTCGGTTTACGAAAATCAAAAGAATTTTTTTCTTGGATAATTTGTTTTTCCAAAAGGATTTTTTAATTATTTAAAAACATACTTATGATTTAATTAGCATGAAATCGAGAGCATTTGAAAATGGCAGTAAGAACGAGAAAACAAAAAATGTGCTATAATGATTCATGAATGGGTTTTCATATTGTTTTATATTAAAAACAAATTCTAAAAATATGCTTAAGAGATAAAACGAGATGGTCATTTAGATTATTTTTTTGTCAAATAAATAAGTAGATTTTATTATATTTTCACTCCAAACATAGTTATATTAGACAAGAAATACTATTTTCCTGTTTTAAAGCAAACTATCCAAAAAAAAAAAGAATTTTTTAATTAGGTAAAAATATATTTATCATTTATTCCAAATTAGATACTCCGTGATCTTTTCCTGGCACAACCTCTCCCCTATATAAAATGGCCGAGCAAACAAAATACCATCGGTCTTTTTCTCCCTGTTTTTAATTATTTTAATTTTCTTTTGATCATTAAGGTTAATGGCTGGATAAACTTTAGCTAGGCTTCTCCTTCGGAAACAGCTCATTGGTTTTTTGTTCTAGATACTGATGATGTAGAGACGCGGCAGATTTATCTGGTAACGGATTTTATTTTATTTTTCTTTTCCTCTTGCCTCTACAATGTTCCATTACTATCACTACTAGAATCAAGCCAAAAGAACAAAAAGTCCCAAAATTAAATCCTGAATCCCCGTGAACCAGTATAACCCACACTAAATATTTAACTTTTTTCTTAATTACTACGTGCTCCAGTCAAGTACCAAAGGGTCCAGTTTCTTCTTCTTAAGTGCTACGATGAGAAGTCAGGACAAAATAATGGAAGAACAACATAAGAATGATTTGAAAATTTGAGAGAATAATAGCTGGAATGGTTCATGCTTTTGCTTTTGGTATGCTGCTTCTCTGGGCATTTTAACTTTCTTATTAATAGGTTTTTTTTACTTTTCTTATTAATAGGTTGATATTTGTTTATGTGTTTTGTGGTGGTAGTCATTGAAGATTTGTTTACCCAGTATGTCCGCGAGTGGCAATCTTGGTTGAATGTTGTTAGCATTAGATTTGTTTACGAAACTAGAATTTTATTTAGCATTAGAGCAGCATTTTTTCGTCATATAGAGCATGCATGTTATGTTTGTTTGATGATGATGCAAAACAAAATAACTTTTTCGTAATATTTTTCGGACGTGCAGCATCCCTACACGCAATATGATTCTTCCCCTCACATAATTTTTTTAATATATGTCCATTAAACTGTCGACCAAAACCTGTATGATGGTTCCATTACTGATGAATTACTTCATTTCAATTTCGATTGGGTCAATATTTATCGATGTTGTAACAATATAGTTCCTGCAAAAATAGAATCTTTCGTGGTGTGCTTATGTGTGTGATGTATGTGTACGATATGCAAGGAAATGTCATGCCAAAACCCAAATCATAGAGTGAGCTACTCAAAAAGAAACGTGTCGCTCGGGATACACACCATCCACAAGATATGACATGCGAGAAAATATTGTTAAAATATGAGCGACTAAATGGGAAAATAAGTGGGAAAAGATATCCCTTCTAATGTACCTACATGTGTCTCGCTTCCCGCTCTGGCAGTACGTACAATTTTACATCGTAAATAAACTACGATAAAGTTTATAAATATGGTATTCCACTTAAATATTTTGTTTATGCCTTGATTTGTACATATTACATCCATTATCCATTTAGAATCAAGGGTGGGGATGGAATGGTAACTAGAATACCAAGATGTGAAACTTTTTAAATGTAGATGATTTTTTTTGTAAAAAGTTACATCTTTAAGAGATGAGATCTTTTTTAAAAAAATTGTTGGTGTATTATGTCGGGATATCTTCCGTGTCTCCTGTGGAACCCACTTTAACTTTTTAATATCCAAACGATATCCCAACAGTAGAATTGTTGTTTTATATAAATGGAAACAAATATGCGTGTATCGGTGGATACAATCTAGGTATGAAGTGAATATATCTTACGGATATAGTGGATAGCTTTATTTACATAAAGATTTTAAAATATTGGGAGTTACTTTAATTTTTGTTAATGTGGAATGTTTCTTTGTTTTATTTTTTGTTAATGAGGAGTGCTTACTTGACATGATAATGGATGGAAATGACCAGATAAAACATGAAGAGCTTCTTTCAAGAAATTCCATAGTGTTTTTACACACACGTGGGGAGCTCTTTATCATCCAACCGTTCAATCCAGCCTGTCAAATCCTACGAAATGGGAGCCTGTCAACGGATCCCTCCTCCATTATTATAAAGAAGGAAAATTCTATTGAGTATCGAAGAGCCACAAGAATTTAGGAAAAAATACCAAGAGAAAATAGATTGTTTTGTTTTTCTTCATTCCTGCATAATTTACGAGTACAAGAAAACTATATGACTCGCACTGCAATTCATCGGTAGACGTAGAGTCACTCAGTGTATTAATTTATGGGTTTATGTTATATGTCTCGGATATACATCCATACATATTCTAAAATTCACATATTCATCCTATAATTCACACTTATTTCCATGTAAAATTATTTTTAGATTTCTACAGTAGAGAGAATAGGTCATTAAGTTACCAAAGAAATTAAATCAATGTTCAATGTTCATTTTACCTCAATAAAGTACCAACAAGATCTCATGACATAATTGAGATGGAGAAACTTATAAAAAAAACAAACGGGTTAAATGAGAGTTTTTTGAGCATATGATGTACTACGATCTCAAGGACGCTTCTCCTAATGAAGTATATTGAAAAATTTGATAAATATCAAAATCTGAAAAAAGGATTGGAGCAACATAACTTTTAGTCAATTCATGAAGTTATAAAAGCATTGTAGTATTTGTTCATTTTGGACTACAAGTCCATGATATATTTTTTTTTCTATTGCTTAGATTTTTTTGGGAGTTTGTTAAAATCTTTTAATAGGAATTGATTTTAAAACATTGATCTTTTAATTCATAAGCGAAAAACAGACCCGTGCATCGCACGGGTGACAAACTAGTATGTATAAAAAGAAAGTACATGTTGAAAAGTATATGGTAGATATGTAGAGCTTTGTTAGATGAACATATTCCTAAAATATTAGCTTCAAACGCCTTATTGTTTGAGTTTTTATAAAAACAAATGGTGTCCAAAGTGTGAAATAGTCTGAGAATAAAAGTGTGAAGGGATCCTCCATCTTTAGTTTTTGTGAACCTTTTGTAGTGTTAACATTGAGACTTATGGGTTTCATGAATATGGAATTTGTTAGTAGTTCCCTGATAACAAAACTAGGTTGATCCAGAACAAAGATTCCCTCAGGTCTACAGTCTACTATCATGAAAGCTAAAATATGTTAATGAGAAAGACCTTTTCAAGATGAAAACAATTCCCAAGGGAATTAACTCCTGGATCCGGAAAGAAATCTTAGAAGGAATACCTAACATTCAAGAGAACAATCTATGGAAAAATGGTAACGGGAAGAAGGTTAGATAAAGGTTAATATCTAAGATGATAAATGGATAACTGCCCACCATACCCGAATATGGTCAATATGCTATTCAATGATGTTGGCACTTGAGACATAGAGAAACTAGAGAACAGTTTCAACATTGAAGAGTACAGTTCTATTCTAAACACTCCTTACAACCTGCAGGATAAAGATCGGAGAAGGTGGTTTGGGAACTCATTTCTTAAGGAAATTTCGTTGTCAAATATCTATATCAGCACAAAAAAATACAAAAATGAGGCTTAGAACACTAATTGGGAAAGAAAGAATGTTATTCGCATGTTCCTTTGGAAATCTGCTCACGGAATCCTTCCTAAATGCTAAAATTGTCGGTAATATGAACTATATTGATCATGTATGCAAAACTTGTAGATATGGAGAAGAAACACTTACCCACCTCTTGATGCAATCTGCTTTTGTTATGTCTATATGGCGTATGTATGCTTCTTGGAGTCAATAACAAGTTCTTTGGTACCTCCAAGACCTTTCATGAGGGGCCAAATTGTTGGTTCAGAACAATTACATTTCTAACAACTAGGCACCAATATATGCTACAATTTGTTAGTTCATCTCAAAAGTAAGATGTGACTATATTTTCAAAAAGTCTATTCAAAAATCTATAAACACTGTTAACAACATAAGACAGCAGAGTTTTTTTTTTTATAGATAAGAAAAGAGTTACTGACAAAGTTGTGAAAGATAAGGTTGCCTCCCACAAGTGAGGACTTTGAGAACTTCCTCCAATAGTAGATAGTCTTAGGAGGTCAGGCATAGAGACTTTCTTAAAGGTTTTACAACATACTATTTCAAAGTTGTTTAAACACAAAATAAGGTTGTACAATTTAGAATTGGTCCTCCAGCTGGTGCTTCTAGTTCTACCCTGCAGAGCCTTAATGATATCTTGATTGCTGCCCAGAAGATTGATCGACTTGCAGTGTAGTTGGGAAGCCCAGTCTAAAGCATCTTGAGCTGTTGTGTATTCGCCTTCTTCCCTTCCATGGCTTCTAGTTCCTTTTGCTCTTCTGCCAATTGTTTCCCATGTTGTTCTTAGAATACACACACCAATTCCTGTTAGACCTGCAATATCATTATACAAGGACAAGAAAGCAAAGGAAACTTTCCCTCTTAGTGTTTGTTCAGTAGTTTCAGAACTACCAACATTCATTCCGTTTCTTTCGATTTGGGAGAGTCTCCCGGTTTCCGTTAAGTGACTTATAATTAAGTTGCATGTTTTCCTAGGACATGGTACAATTTTTTTGAACACTATATCACACCTGGCTTTCCAAATAAACCAGCAGATGGTAGCACATAGTTCAGTCTAAGATCCCCATTGTGTCCTACTATTATCTCTGGAAAACCAGCTAAAGCACCAGTCATCTAGCCTATTGTAACTTGAGCTAGAATTGTCGAGATTCAGAGAACAATGTGCCCAAACAGCTTTGGAAAAATTACATCTCATAAGAGCATGTTCACCAGTTTCAGGATGCTCTTTGCATAGTTGGCATATTGGATCAATATGTCTGGAAAATTTGGCCTGGTGAGCACTGTAAGGAAGAATGTTGTTTTTCATCTTCCAGATGAAAATTTTGATTCTAGGGGTGACACTCAGATCCCAAATTTTCCCAAATAGGCTGGTCGACCAGTGAGAGCTTTTCTTGTCCAGCAAATCATATAAGGATTTACTAGTAAAGTTTCCTTGAGGATTGTCTAACCATCTCAGAGTGTCTTCAGTGTCTCTGTTAGGGGTTATCATGAGGATTTGGCATACAATATCCCAATCAAATAGATCATTAAGCACATCAATATGCCAGCCCGTTTCTGTCATTAATTCATGCACCATACTATGGTTGTTCTCCATATCAGTATTTTCTAAGTGTAAAGGATTTCCTGAGTTGTCCGTAATCCACCTATCCTTCCAAATGTGAACTGATTTACCATTACATATCTGCCAGACACTATAATCTTTTTAATCATCAAGCCCTGGTGGACTCCTTTCCATGCCCAAGAAGAACCATCATTGCAAGTATCATGGAAAGGGTTAGAATTTAGGAAGTACTTCCCTTTCATAGTCTTCGTAAATATAGAGTTAGGCTGGTGGAATAATCTCCAGCCATTTTTTGCAATCAGAGAGAGATTCATTAAGTCAAGTTTTTTTAGCCCATTTCCTCTTTTTTCTTTACTCTTAATAGACCCCTCCACCCTTTAGGGTATAAACCTTTCTTAGGTCCAAGTTTCCCCCACCAGAAGTCTCTTATGATGCTAGTGATCCTATTTATAGTAGTTTTAGGAAGAATGAAAGTGGACATGGTGTAAACAGGAAGGGATTCTAGCACAAATTTAGCTATAACTTCTCTACCAGGAGGTGACATAGATTCACACTTCCATCCTTTGAGCCAATTTCCCATATTCTCAGACAGATTATCAAAGCATTAAATTTTAGATTTATTGGTAAATAGAGGACCTCCTAGGTATCTATCATTCAATCTAATTTTGTTAACTTTAAGAATGTCTATGATTTCTCTGCCTAAGCTGCTTTGTATATGAGGAGTAAAGAAAATACCAGACTTAAAATAATTAATCATTTGACCAGAAGTATCCCCATAGTCTTCTAACACAGTCAAAAGGTTCCTACTATTACTGATGGTGGCTTTCGTAAAAATGAGACAGTCATCCGCAAAAAGGAGATGACTGATAGATGGACAATTTTTGTTAATCTTAAAACCAGTAATAAGACCTTTCTGTTCAGCATTGGACAGAGTTCTCGAGAGAGATTCCATACATAATATGAACAAATAGGGAGACATGTCTCCTTGTCATAACCCTCTAGTAGGTTTAAAAGGTTTACAAGGGACCCCATTCACAAGAATGGAGGATTGGCTAGTACTGATACATTGGAAGATGAGTGAACACCAAGATTCACAGAAGCCCATTTTACGAAGAATGGAAATTAGGAAGTCCCATTCAACCCTATCAAATGCTTTGGACATGTCTATTTTTAGGCCCATAAAATCCTTCCGGCCTTTTCTTTTCTTTCTCATATCATGAATTATTTCATGAGCAACAAGAATGTTGTCTGAGATAAGTCTTTCTCTACCTTTGACCTTCCAAAGTTCTTCTTCATAGTCATGAAGCTTTTGGATTTCAGCCTTGGTATCTAGAAGATTTTGATCATTTAATCTAACCCCAGGGTTGGACATGATTTGATCTAAATTCTTATTCATATTATTCAGGTTGTTTTTAATATTACCAAAGTCAACCCTATTCCAGTGGCTAACTTCTCTTCTAACAATGGCAAGTCTGTTCACTAAAACAAAAGCTTTTGATCCACTTATATTGGTTTCCCAGGAGGAAGCTATCCCTACAGGATTGCTCTTCCTGAAATAGCCAAAAATACTTAAAGGGTCTGTGACCATCCTGACAGGGAATGCTAGTATCCAGAAGGATTGAGCAATGGTCAGAGCCCCCATGATTAAGATGTCTCAGACTAGCATTGAGGAATTAAGATATCCAAGAACTATTGGCCATTCCCCTGTCTAGTCTTTCCTCAATGAGATTTTCACCTTCTTGGTGATTGGACCAAGTGAAGGGAAATCCTATATCCTTTAGACCAATGTTATTGAACATAGAGGAAAATTTTCTAATTTCAGTGTCACTAATAGAATTTTTTCCCCTTTTTTCATTATGGTTTAGAATACCATTTAGGTCTCCTAGAATTATCCAAGGAAGATCCATGGAAATGCCCATCTAGTTAACAAGATTTCAAGAATTTTCCTTCCTATGGTCATTGTATGGGCTTCCATACATACAGGTGAGAATCCATTCAGAGTTAGTCTTATCATCCCAAACACTACAGTTTATCTGATTATCATCCTTATGAAGCACCTTAAGTTTAACATTCTTATCCCAAGCAAGCACAAGACCCCATGCTCTACGTATAGGATCTTGAAAGATGTGATTATAATACATGGATGAATGCATGGTTTTTTCTACAAAAGTATGAAATTGCTTTGTTTATGATAGAAATAAAATGTTTGGGACCTGAGAATGGATGAGTTTTTTCAATTGTTGTCTAGTATGTGGAGGACCTATACCTTGGCAATTCCATGCCAAGATTTTAACAAATTTCCAAAAATATGAGACATCAGGATAAGATAAATTCATGAAGTTATTGTTCTAATAGTAAATTCAGATATGCACTCAAAGTTGTGAATTTGTAATCTAGAGCATGATAAAAAAAAAGGTTGTTTTTTAGGATTTTCAGTACTAACCTGACTAGCAACAATCCCTAGATCCTTTGCAGACGAAGAGCCATCACGTTCAACTACTTTAACTCCAGAATCTTTGACAAGTCTCCTTCCCTTAGCATCCTTAGTCGCCTTCTGAGACTTAATGGATTTGTTGTTGTTGCTCTTAGAGAGGGTTTTGCCTGAAGAGCCATTTTGGAAAGTTAAAGGAAGGTTTTCTGGGAAATTAGGTTTAGGAGACATTTCATCAATTGGGTTGGGAGTTGAAATCGAAGATTGCTTTTGCTTTTTCTGAGAAGGTTTGGGGTTTTGCTCATCCTTTCTCTTGAGAGTATCAGTAGGATTGGGATTGATTTTCAGAATGGCATCAGATGAGAGTTTCTGAGTTTTGGTTCTAGTCCATTTTCATATTTGACGAACTGAACTTGGGACTTGAGGAGGAAGGGTTTTGGGTATTTAGTGTATGGGCCAAAACCCGGAGGATAAACCGGATCTAAACTGGTAGCTTCAGTAACGGGCCGGGCTTGAAAGGGGTTATAGGAATAGTTTTCAAAGTTTTGGTCTGGGAGAAGGATAGTTTTGTTATTGGCTGTTACACTGTGAGTATTCTCCAAACAAATTTTCGATGTAGATTTTGGACCAGGGATAATACCTTTTGAGAGAATGATCTCGAGTATCATAGTTTTGAGGTAATAATCTCTTAGTGTGCATAGTCTTCTCATAGGTAGGAGCCATATCTTCATCCGACTGTTCAAGAGCATCAAAGGAGTTTACCATGGGAGTTGTTTGATTTCTGCTTGTAGAAGGTTTTCTACCATTGAGGTTGAAACCTGGAGAATTGAAGGCTGGATTGAATAGATGAGAATTCGATAGAGCTCTCTTGGCTACTAAAATTTCTCTTCTCTTTGGAATGCATCTAGTTTTGGAGTGATCAAGAGATCAAAAAAATTGACAGAGTTTGAAGGTGTGAAGAGCATAAGAGAACTCGATCCACGTTTTAAATCCATCAAATCAGAGCCAAAGGGGAGCATTTTTGTTACTTCTACTTCCACAATTGTTTCCACATTTTTCTCATATAAGTCTCTACCATAAGGATTCTTGAACAACATCAGTTGACCAGCAGATGTAGCAATTCCTTCCAAAGCACTGATGTGATGTAGTCATTTGGAACTCTTTTCATGGTGATGCTTAATCTGACCTTTTCAAACTTTTCTTCTTTGATTTTATGAACACCTTTAAAGTGTATTTGGATCATTGCCAGAATGGAGTCATAAACCATCCAGGGTTTTGGATAGTTCACTGATAAGATGTATGCTGCATGATTGAATATAAAGTGGAAGAAGTTTTTCTTTTTTTGAAAAGGAGTGACTGTTACTTCTTTCTTTAACTCCCAATACTTCCTTGCATATGTTTGAGCTTCTTGATAATTGACATTGGTATTACTATGTAGTTTACCCACTGCACACCAGTTATCATCTTGTGGTGGTTTTGGTTTAAGTAAAGCTGTGTTGAGGATCACAACTGGTCTTAAAGGATCATGCATAATTTGACCGGCTTGTAGAGCTTCAGTGAGTTCATCTATCGAAGAGAGGTTAGGAGATATAGACATGCTTAGAAACCCAATGATAATTGATCGAGATTTAGTAGTGTGACAGGAGATAAGAAAAATTCGAAATTTTTGTTGTTCAGATCTTAGAGACAACACATGGTTTGATCTCCAGAGAGGTTGTTTTTTCTAAGTGTTAGTGGGTTTTTAGGAGATATGAGAGAGTGACTCCCAAGTAATTGCTCGTGACTTCTGTGGTGCTAAGTACAAAGATTCTCTGTAACCCCTTTCGCATGCTAAGCTAGTTCTGCCTTTATATTGTCTTGTGAGCCATCGATGAGTAGGTGAGAACCGACTCCAGGGAAAAAGCTTGTATGTGTATCTAATGCTCTTGGATTGATGTGAGGAGAATTTGGTCAAGGGGTGGTGGAGCACTGAAGTGGTATTGTAGTGAGTTTGGCAGAAGGGTTGAGGGTTTGTGGCTAGATATAGAATGTCACATGGGTAGTATGAATGGTTGTCTGACGGGGCGAAAGAGACACCAGCTTGTCCATATCTCAAGGTTCAATCCCAAGGTGGTTCTTAGGAGGTGAGAACACGGGTCCCGGAGAAAAGTGGTTGCCGTTAATGGTTCAACGCCTGAAAGCAAAAAGAAATCAATAGTTAGGTGACAATTCCAGAATTCAAACCATTTCAAAAATTCATCATTTAAAGATGGGAATGCTTACCGTTTGAAAGTAAAAAGACTAGATTCTAATTGCAAAGAGATTAATGAACATAGAGAATGCATTTGTTCTTTAAAGAATTCATCATTTAAAGAGAGGAATGTAAAAAATTTGCAAGTAAATAGGCTTGATTCTAAATGCAAAGAAATTAGAGGAAATAGGGAATGAATTTGTTCATTAGTGTGCCTATAAAAACTGAAGAAATTCAGAGAAATCAATAAGAACCAAAAATCCGAAAAGATCATAATGCAGAGGAATCGATATAGAAGTAATTTCCAATACTCAGTTCCAATATATAAGATATGGGTGACAGCCGAAGAGATAGATATGATTGCTCATATGGATGGTATGGTGATTCCTATTCCATGGCCTACGTTTATCACTTCGATAGTAGGAAGACATGAGGTGATCGATGTTGATACAGATCCAGTCAATCTGAGAGAAGAGGAGGAGGTTAAGAAGAGATCCAGAGAAGCCGATGGAGAGGCAAGCGGAGCAGGGAGAAAAAGAAAGAAGGGAGGGGCTAAGCTTAGGCCAAATCATAAGAAGTGATGGTGATTTTGGAGATTCTTAAATCGTACTTTAATCTTTTTGTTTGTAGGAATGTTTGGGGAGATATATGTTTGGTTTGAATCACGATTTATGTAGGTTGTTTGGGTAATTTTATTTTGGATATCAGATTGGAAAGAAGTATGTGGGTTATTGTTTTTGAATTCATTGTTGCTTGATCTTGCAGATCTGTGATTTGTAAGATTTTGGCGAGGGATAGTTGTTCTGTTTAGCTGTTGTTTTGGTGTTCTTAATCTTGAAACATTATTTTTGTACGACTGCTTCTCTCTCTTCATGTTTTTATTTTCATATGTCCCCTTGTGCCTTCTTGCTAACATAAATAATGAATAATTCTTATGTTTGGGAAGCGTGGGGGAGGCCGGAGGGCTTTAACCTTTAAATTTACCAAAAACAATTCCAAAATATCTACCCAAAAATTTCTCTATTCGGTTAAGCGATTTCTCATAAGACAACAGATGATCCATAATCCAGATCACATTTTGAACAACCACTACTTTAAAACACACCCCTGAAGGTTTACTAAAATGATCAGTGTTATACACAAAGAGAAATTTCGCATAAAAATAAGAATTTTTTGATGCGGAATACTTTGGTATCCCAGAATGCAACTAACATTTGTCTAATTTCCTTAACCTTTCTAAGAAATTGCATTGGAGCCAGAGGTTTCCCTTCTGCGTGACGGTCTGCGAGATGGAGAAAAGGAATGAGCGGAGTTAGCCCTCAATAATGTGGATTTTTAAGATTAGGATGTCTTGGTCCTAAACCATCTTAGAGAATGCTAAGAAAGGGAGGTTCAAGGAATAATCAATCTGAATTTTCACAAAAGTATCAGTCATATTGCCTCTGAAGGGATTAATGATATTACTTTTATGCTTGAAACTTGAACGTTGTCCAATGGGATTACAACAAACTTGATGCCCAACTTACTTTAATTTGTTCTAGATCGAACAGCCAGAGAACTTTCTACTGGAAAAGTCCAAACTTAATATCTCTTTTGAGTCTTTTATTGAATGACAATAATTTAAACTCAACCACTCTAGATGATCCCAGCCATGGCTCTGCAATGGTTAACTCTGTAATAAGCAAAGTTGGGAGTTGGGACTAGAATGTTTTAAAGTTCTTATTCGTTTGTAAAGTCTTATATATAGAAAGGTTTTTTTGTATATGTTAGAGCATTGCTCGGTCGAACTCACAAGTGTTGCTATCTCAAGCTTGTTGTCAAATTTAGTTGATCAAAACTATATCTTGATTTCTAGTATACATTTAGTCAAGTCTCGGATTAGGATAGAAGTGTGTAGTTGAGTACCAGACATCACTGCGTTCTACCGTTTGAAGGTGAAGATCAACCGAAGATTTTGGAGAAATTCATCAACAAAAGGTAAGTGAAGACTAAACCACCTATTACTCAAGTTTTTACCTTTCTATGTATGAGATAATGTCGCATGACTAATTAGACATTACATGCATAATAGAAATTTCGAGTCAAGTTTATCTTGTTAATCGTTCTCGAAATATGCTAACTAATCTTAAGAACATTTGTTCATACTTGATGAATTTGATTAAGAACAATTTATTGTTATGGCCTAATTTATGATTCAAGATTTAATCATTTGAAAATAGCCTGGAACAATGATATGTGTCATTGATGTTATTCGGGAATGTTTCAAATTGATTAATCAGCGTAACTATAGTTCGAAGAACGACTTTTATGGTACGCATAACCGGTATCCATACCATAAAAAGTATGTTGACTCGTGAACCAGGAAGGCATGCATACCTAGTATGCAAACCGGAAAAGATCGGTTGGTTCCTAAACTGGAAATGTACGCATACCCTGTATGCAAACCGGAAAAGATCTGTGGATCCCTGAACCCGTTTTTGTCTTAAGGGTATACAAACCCGGTACACGTACTATGACAAAAATACTCACACACAGGAATATAATACACGTACCAGGTATATGTACTTACCCTGTCGAATATTTTCAGATGCATCATAATTATTTTTATGAGATAATCGGAATTTGAACAACTCTCTAAAACCATTATCTGGATTAAGGTCTTAAAGTGTTATATGAAAATGGTTAAGCTTATCGTTCGACTGGCTAAGTTCGTCTAACCTTTCATGAATAAGTCATTGTACACGGTTCGGTTACGATTCATCTTAACCAGAGTGTATATTCTATTGTGTTATTCTCAAGTCAAGTTTTTCATCTAAGGTGATTGTTGATTGCTTGATTCCAAAGCTACCTTAAATCTAAAGCAACCTTGATCTTGAAAGTCTATATAAGGAGAACTTCAAGCAACTGGGATCTTTGAATCCCTGACACTATTCTTGTGTATCTTACTTGTAACTAGAGTCTTCCTCTCCTAAAAACCTTTTTAGTTTTAGCGACTAAAAAGACTTCACCTATAGATTCGTGAAGCCAAGTCCAACTATCTTTATCTTGATAGTTCGTGTATCCTGATCTTCCTATTGATTGTTGAGCCTTTAGATCCAACAAGCAAGATAGATAGAAATCACAAAGTTTCTTCGTCTCAGACTTTGTGATTCCACAAGTATCTACTTGTGAGGTAAATAATAATCTAGGCTGCTCTTCGGGAGTTATAAGACCGGATTTTCAGGTTTGCTAGACTTTGTCTGTTGCAATCGATTTCCTATATCACCTTGATCTTTGATCAAAGTGGAAATCACATATATGCTTATCTGTGGGAGGCAGATTGGTTTAAAGTCTTCAATTGAGTTGAAACAACTCTTAGGCTATAAAGGACGCCAGCTAAGGGAATCAATTATGCGGAGTCTTGCGGGATTCAAGAGGCGTAAGGAGCGCGACTGTAACTGAGTCGTTGTGACGGTAAATTCAGTCTCAACTATATTCCAGTCCGAAGTATTGATAGTAGGCTAGTTCCTGTAGCGGCTTGATCGCTGTCGTATGCGTCAAAAATAATTTCACTTTCCTAAAGTATATGATAAGAAAGAGTTCGTTTCCACAGAGAGGCGATTGTAGTTATTACGTATTCAATTTCTCAAAGTAACCAATTGGGGGGATTTCTGAATTTTATGTAAGCAATAAAAGTAAATAAAAAGCAAAGTAAATTGTAGAAAGTAATCAATGGAGAAAGATATTGGTCAAGGAATTTATCTTCAATCTTAGACATGTGCTTGCATATATGATTAGAATTACGATTTAATCTCTTGTGTTATCAAAAGCCTAGAGAATCAAGAGAGCAAGATAATCTATTAATTTCCTAAGTTCATCAACACACACATTAGAGTCGCGTATGTGAATTCTACCTAAAGAATAACCTAACGCCTTGCGCTAATCAAGTTCAATTCCTAGGAGCATTAAGTTTCAGAAATAGGCTAATCGATGCAATTGTCATGCGTTAGCATAACAATTCGGACAATGGTCAAACTCTACATATGATTACGAGTGTATCACTACAAACCGTAAACATATCATGCTACTCGTATTCAGGGTTATCGCTCGATAAAAAACCCTAAAATAGCTATGGACTAAGATGCAAGTTCAATTAATTGGCCACTTAACTAATCAAACATCATAATCCTATCACAATACATCAATCATGTGATCATAAAAACAGTAGAGAATTGAACGATAATCAAGAGAGAAAACTATACATAAAGCAAACACAAGTTTCAGAAATAGGACTACATCCTTAACCAATAATATAGAATTTAGCTACTCATAGCTATGGAGTTCATCACCAAAAATATAAGTTGAATAAAGAAGAATATGAACAAAATCAAACCCTAGTTGCGTAAACAAAAGCGGCTCTCCAAAGTTCCCAAGAATAAGATGATTTTCAAAAGTTGTAAAATTCTTCTTTTATAGCTTTTTCTTTCTTCCAAAATTAGGTCAAGTCTTCAAAGTCCATTAGACGAAAATCCACCAAGCCCATAAGAGAGAGAAACCCATGTAGAAAATAAGTCCAAAAATACGTCGCCGGAAAACTGGTATTGTGGTCGGAAATCGGCCGGAGAAGTGGTCGGAAAACTGTTCAGGTGACCGGCAAAGTCCGCCCGGTCACCGGTCAACTATTCCAATCGGGTCAACTCGGTCAAGGTATAGTCTGCCGAGTTAACTGAGAGTCAGACCGAGTCAAGGTGTGAGTCGGAGCACCGACTCGGCTTCCTCGAGCCGATTTGGCCCCAGCTCGGGCCATTGCACACGCCCGTGTCTTGTGTTGCACAATCCTTGTGCTGTAGCCTTACACCTCCAGCCGTAATGGCTGTGCACTCTGCACACTGCAATCAACATTAAATTCATTCTTGCCTTCTCAATCCACCTCAAATTCAAATCCCATTCAAGAACAACACACGGCAAAGCATCGTTTCTTCCATCAGCTGCGACTTCATGGCATTCAACTCGCTTGGCACAACAGCTTAACCTGCAACTGTAGTACCATTAGCACACAACCACCATCAGAATATCACTATGAGCATCACACATTATCCAAGTCTCATATCTTCTAACTCAGCTCACATAGCAGCATCCCCATATGCATATACCTTGTAATCTCGAATGCAACCACCGCAATTGGCCCATTTCGATTCAATCCATCCAACCCCAGAGTCGCGACTCCACTCGAATTCCATCATCAATACCTCCATTGAGACAACAGCCATAGACAAATCTTCAATCGCCACTACAGCTACCAGAACCACTATTATTAGACCACCACCACTCAGCTGCAACTTCAAACAATCCATCTCAACCTGCACTCGCTGTGTCTTTACATGCATCATTGCCTCATACTGAATCACAACCAATGCGGCCATTACATTCTCACCAAGTGCAGCAACATCATCACTTCCCTGAACTTTCATGGCTCCACCTGCAATTTCATTCTAACCCATTTAATCTTCTCTGTAGCAGCTCTTCTCTGTCTTTGAATCAATTCCTGCACCTCTTGGCAACAACCATGGCAGTCGCGACTCCACCAGAACCAGCACCGCCAATGCCACCGCTTCCACTCAAATCATACAAGCAACAGCTCAGGCCGATTTCACCGCAGTGCCAATTTCTTCACAGAAACCATCTAACCTGCACTCACTTCTTGTACACAACTCAGACCATGGCAGCAACAAATTCCTTGCATATCACCACCACAGCTGCCACCTGCAACCCTTCAGTGCAATACATGCCTGCACTTCCATATTTGGCTTGCAACAACACCACTTCTAGCCATTATATCATCACCTGCCACTCCAGAGCCATTACCACCATTTCCTTCACTGAGTTTCTCAGGATAACAGAAACATCACAGTACAAAGCTCCAATAGCCTGTAATTCACAGCTTCACTTCCCTTGGCTTTCAATTTCATCACCAGCAGCAACACCTCTCCGCGGCATCGCTGTAATTCAAAACTACTCCATTACAGCTCAATATCACCACCTTCTCTTCCATTAACAAATTCAACAGCTGCAGACTCAAAATCCTTGAAATCACCAGCTTCACATGAGACCCTGATTTCCATTTCTAACTTCAATCAATTCACGAAACAAACCCATCTATAATTCCTCTCAACTGCAGCATTTCCAGTTTCAAAAGCAATAACATTCCATCCATCTTATGGCCGGTTTTGTTCCCATCTCCGTTCTTCACAGATCGAAACAGATCTTCCTTCACGTTCTTCTCTTCAAACCCTTCGTTCCACAACCATCACCATCTTTGATTCACTCGACCTCCAAAACCCTAACTTCCTTCTCAGATTCAATTGACAGGATAGAGTTTCTTCTTAATCTTCTTCTCCTCTACAGGAATCCGTCGAAACCCCTTTAATCACATCTCAATACAAATCAGTAAAGCTCTTTTCTCCTTCTTAATCTCTCAATCTCTCTCGTGAATTCACCTTTCCTTTCATCGATAAACATTGGAGATGCCATAGCTCACTCTCTGAAATTACAGAAATTCGATCTAGTTTAGGGGCATGTAATGACCAAAATTACTATAGGCGCCCAGAACTTTGATAAGGGCCACCTAAGCAATCTTTTCAATTGTCTGTTCTGCGAAACTGACAGTTCAGCTCCGATAGCAAATTCCGCAACTCTGTTACGCTTCAAATGCTCGCAACTTCTTCATACGATGTCAGAATGATCTCATTCTTTCGTCGATAGCTTCGCCTTTTCGCTCTCTTCAAGATGAAAATAAGAAATACAGGATTTGAGCGAATTCCACTTCTTTTTACTCCAATGACTCCAAAATACCTAATGAACTCAAAACACGCGTAAAGTACATAATTCACAAGAAAAATAGCAAAGAAAGCGTAACTACTAGATAGTAAATTAGGTGTTTTAGACACCTATCAGATTCCCCCACACTTAGACTTTGCTAGTCCTCGAGCAAATCAAACAAAACTTATTCTAAAACATACATACAACTCCGTGTCGTCGAGGCTACGGTCACTTTTAGCATAAATAACAAGCCTTTAAATCCCTAGGTGTCCCTAGTGGACGAGTTATAGTCTCGTGAGGGTTTACTAGAGATATACCCACAAAACCTATTTTTCCAACTTACTAGTTCTCCGTAATGATAGTATCCAACGCACTAAGAAGACATAGAGATTCTGCACACTAGTCACAAGAAGTTAGACACATAAATGAACATAATCTTATTCTTAAAAGTTGAGAGAGAGATAACCATCCCTTCTCGACAAAAATTCGGGTTCGGAGTGATCAAAAGTCTCGACTACGCCTCACAAGAAAGGGTTTTATGATATTGCTCTCAATAATAAACAGACTTTTTATGGGTCACACATGTGTCCAGGTAGGAATGAAGAGAGAATCCTGAGACACGTTGAATGGTAGGAAGGCAAAACCCTCCGAAAGTTTTGAAAACCCACATCTTTTATAATTTTTGAAAACCCATTTTTCTGACGATCTCTTCGAAAGGAAATCAACCACTTAACGAAGGTGGGAATATGCTTACTCACCTCGTTATCCGTTCGGCGTGCAGCTAGCACCACTCTCACAGCATCCATAGAAACGTCTTCGGTCTTCTATCGGTGTCTTCATCTTCGTCTTCGGTCTTCACTCTTGATGATAACTCTTGAACTTCGTAGAATCTCGACAATGTGATTCTTTCCTCTAATTCCTTGTCGCTTGAAACTTCATTATAGATATTCCTTCTTTCCCTTGGCTTTATTGAAAGAATACAAAACTAAAAACAAACTATACAAATCCATTTTTTTTAAATAAGAAATAAAACAAATACAAAAATAAAAATAAAACAAAATAATAAAAACTATCAACAAACCTAAACATTTTTTTCTCTTGTCTCTTTTTTTTTTTCTTTTTTTTTTAAGACAAGAGAAAAATAAATACAAAATAAAATAAAATACAAAGGCCATGGTGTAAGTACTTTACCACTTGATTCTTCACAACTTGTATGTCTTGATATCATAAACTACTCGAACTCTCATCCTTGATAATTTCGCTCTTATACAATAGTCTTCAACTTATAAAAATTCTGCTCCTTGTTTTGTTGCTTTACTCAAATCTGAAATCTGCCCATTTCTGTATTGTTGCTTGTAAACCTTGAACGTCTTCAACTTTCCTTCGAATTTGTGATGCTCCTCTTGTTGATGATGATGGTGTTTCTATGGACCTGTTGGTGTAGAGAGAGATAAGGTGGATGGTGCTAACTGCGAACAAGATTACAAGTGGTATGTAAGTTAGCAATTCGATGTCACCAACATGATTGATAAAAATAGCACTCAAGAGATCAAAATAGTGCTTCTATGGTGGGAGGTTGGACAGCTCACCATTCTGCCCGGAATTTACGTACGGTGACACACACTCTAAAAGCACAAATTTAGACAGGTACAAAGAATTGAAGGTTGGTGCCTCACATTATGTAACATGGGTAGTCTCCACTATAAGGGATCACTACTCTAATACCGAATTCAGTCCGCACCTTATTTGCCACTGGCATGGTTAAATCCAACTTTAACTCTCATACAATTAAGAAACCCGATCATGTTCTCTGTCATCTCTAAGTTCGATCCACTATTATGAGATTCTCGATGTAATCTTAGCGACATGTATACTATGTGACTCTAAACTAACTACAAGTTGGAGTTTTCTTATTCACTAATTACACAAAAGTTGAAAAATTTGAAAAATTTACAAAGCAAACCACTCCCCCACACTTAAACTTTACATTGTCCTCAATGTAATTGAATCGTCCAAAGAAAGTCAAGGTGGAAATCCTAACGGAAAAGTGACAAAAAATCGAAAAAAGTAAAAACATGACAAGAAAAGGAAAGAAAAGATAAGAGATACAAAACCGATGGGTTGCCTCCCATTTAGCGCTTGGTTTAAAGTCGTCACCCCGACTATCTCCTTGCTTTCTACGACTCCTCCGCAGGGAGTACTTCCACAAGATTAACTCCTTCCACGATATCCGAAGAGAGTTCTCATAATATGGTTTCAACCGGTGCCCATTCACTTTAAGTTCATTACCCGTATCTAAACTACGAATTTCCACTGCACCATGAGAAAACACATTAGTCACAATAAAAGGTCCAATCCAACGTGACCTTAATTTACCCTTTAAATAATTGCAAACGAGAATTAAACAAAAGCACTTTATGCCCAATGCAAAATTGTTTCTTTGTAATCATATTATCATGAAAAGCTTTCGTCTTTTCCTTGTAAATCCGTGAGCTTTCAAATGCATCATTACGAATCTCCTCTAACTCTTGAAGTTATAACTTCCTTTGCTTTCCAGCACCATCCAACTCCATGTTGCATTGCTTAATAGCCCAAAACGCCTTATGCTCAATTTCAACGGGTAAGTGACAAGGTTTACCATAAACAAGCCTAAAAGGAGACATCCCAATAGGTGTTTTATATGCGGTTCTATACGCCCACAAAGCATCATTAAGTCGCGAACTCCAATCTTTCCTTGTTGGATTCACCGTCTTTTCAAGAATGGATTTCACCTCTCGGTTGGAAACTTCGGCTTGTCCATTTGTTTGCGGGTGGTATGGTGTTGCAATCCTATGCGACACATTGTACTTCCTTAATAAGCTATGCAAAAACCTGTTTTTGAAGTGAGAACCCCCATCGCTAATTATGGCTCTTGGAATTCCAAACCTTGCAAAAATATTAGCTTGCACGAAATCTGAAACAACTTTAGAATCATTAGTTGGGGTGGCTTTAGCTTCCACCCATTTCGAGACATAATCCACAGCAAGCAAGATATAATAATTCCCACTAGAATTGACAAAAGGGCCCATAAAATCAATTCCCCATACATCAAAAAACCTCCACAAATTGAATAATAGTTTGCGGCATTTGATTTCGAGAACCTAGATTGCCTGTTCTTTGGCACCTATCACATGTGGTACAAATGCATGTGCATCCTTAAACAAAGTTGGCCAAAAGAAACCACATTCTAGTACCTTGAGAGCGGTTCTCTTACTCCCAAAGTGTCCTCCACAAGCATATGAGTGGCAAAAAGACAAGATAGAGTTAAATTCAGATTCGGGAACACACCTACGTATTACTTGGTCACTACAATGCTTCCATAAGTATGGATCATCCCATATGTATTGGTTTCCTAACTTCTTAAGTTTGTCCCTCTCAGCACGAGACAAGTTCTTTGGGATTTGTTTAGACACTAAGTAATTAACAATATCAGCGTACCATGGTTATCCAAAGGCAATTGAGAATAGTTGCTCATCCGGGAAACTTTCACGCAACGGAATAGTCTCCTTGTCTACAGCAAGACGGCTCAAGTGATCCGCAACGGTGTTCTCAATTCCTTTCTTGTCTTTGATTTCAAGATCAAACTCTTACAAGAGTAAAATCCATCGTATGAGCCTCGGTTTCGCCTCTTTCTTTGTAAGCAAGTATCTAAGTGCTGCATGATCAGAAAAGACAACAACTTTTGTACCAATTAGATAAGAGCGAAACTTTTCTAAAGCAAAAACAATGACTAATAACTCTTTTTCAGTGGTCGTGTAGTTTTGTTGGGCCTCATTTAACGTTCTAGAAGCATAATAAATAGCATGAGGAAGCTTCCCCACACGTTGCCCAAGCACCGCACCAACCGCGTAGTCACTTGCATCACACATGAGCTCAAAAGGCTTGCTCCAATCCGGTGGTTTAATGATAGGGGTTGAAATCAAAAGTTCTTTCAAACGATTGAATGCCGCCATACATTTTTCATCAAAGTTAAAAACCACATATTTTTGCAATAAGTTACAAAGTGGTGATGCTATCTTGGAAAAGTCCTTGATGAATCTACGATACAAACCTGCATGACTAAGAAAAGAACGTATCTCCCTCACCGTAGTGGGAGGGGTTAGAGCACGAATAAGGTCTATCTTAGATTTATCGACTTCCAAGCCTTTAGAAGATATTATATGGCCTAAAACTATGCCATGAGTTACCATGAAATGGCACTTCTCCCAATTTAGCACAAGATTTGTTTCAACACATCGTTCAAGGATTAGAGACAAATTGTTCAAGCAAAGGTCAAATGAATCACCAAAGACACTAAAGTCATCCATGAACACTTCTATTATGTTTTCAACATATTCCGAAAAGATACTTACCATACACTTTTGAAAAGTAGCTGGAGCATTGCATAAGCCAAAAGGCATCCTTCTATAAGCAAAAGTACCGAAAGGACAAGTAAAAGTGGTTTTCTCTTGGTCCTCCGACGCTATCACAATCTGATTATAACCTGAATAGCCATCAAGAAAGCAATAGTAAGAGTGTCCAGCTAAAAGTTCAAGCATTTGATCAATAAAAGGTAAAGGAAAGTGATCTTTTCTAGTAGTGGCATTCAATTTTCTATAATCAATACAAACCCTCCAACCGGTTTGCACACGAGTTGGGACAAGTTCATTCTTATCATTCTCCACCACCGTCACACCTGATTTCTTTGGTACGACTTGTACCGGGCTTACCCACTTGCTATCGGATATGGGGTAGATAACACCCACGTCCAAAAGCTTGAGTATCTCCTTTTTCACCACTTCCATCATGGGAGGATTCAAACGACGTTGCGCTTCCCTTGTAGGCTTTGTATCATCCTCCACATGGATTTTGTGCATACAAACAGCAGGGCTTATACCCTTGATATCGGCGATTGTCCATCCTATGGCCGTCTTGTACTTCTTTAGCACCCTTAGAAGTTTTTGCTCCTGTAATTCATTAAGCTCGTTAGAAACAATCACGGGTAAGTCTTCATTGTCACCCAAGTACAAGTACTTTAAGTGACTTGGAAGAGGTTTCAATTCTAAACTTGGAGATTTAACAATAGATGGCACAAGTTTTTCATTATTGCAAGGTAAAGAAGCATATGAAATATTCTTAATTGCTGATTTTTCCGGTAATGAGTCAAGAGAACCAATGGTTTCTTTAATCTCATCACCATACTCATAACCATCGTCAATAGGTGTAGTGAGCACGGTTTCCAAAGTATCACCACCATTCAACTCAAAAATTTGTTGCGCCAATGTGTCCATCACATCAATGGAGAAATAAGAGTGGACATCACTAGGATATCTCATCGTCTCGAAAATGTTGAAACGTATTATTTCTCCATCGAACTCCATAGTTAGCGTTCCCTTGTCAACATCAATAATGGTTTTCGCCGTTTTCATGAAGGGACGCCCAAGTAGCAATGGAAGAGACGAGTCCGGTGAACCTTCATCCATCTCTAACATGCAAAAGTCAGCTGGAAATACAAGTTGATTAACCTGCACAAGAACATCCTCAACAATACCCATTGGGTAGACATTAGAACGATCGGCTAATTGCAACACAATTCCAGACTTTTTAAGAGGACCAAGATCAAGTGAATTATACATAGACGCAGGCATAACATTAACGAATGCACCTAAGTCCAACATAGCTTTGTTAAATTTGGTGTTACCAATTGTGACGGGAATGTCGAAGCTACCGGGATCCTTGCACTTAAGTGGGAGTTTATGTTGTAAGATTTCCGAAGCATTCTCCCCCACACTAAGCACTTCATTACCTTTGAGCCTTTGGTTATTGGTACACAAGTCCTTCAACACCTTTGCATACTTTGGAACTTGCTTGATTGCATCTATGAGTGGTATGTTCACATGGATCTTCTTAAGAATGTCTAAAATCTCCTTTTCTAGTTCCGCCTTTTTGGAATTTGAAAATCTGCGAGGGAAAGGTAAAGGAGGAACATAAGTAGAAACCGGAGTTTTAGAGTTAGAAATAGGTACCTCAGAAATTTGGGGAGAATCCTCTTTTTTCTCCTCCAAAACAGGTTCCTTTGGTGCTTCCACCGTGCCCGAATCAGCAACTTCGGGTTTCACAAGTTGTGTACCACTTCTCAACGTAATTGCATTGACACCCTCTTTTGGGTTGATAGGTTGAGAAGGGAGTTTCCCACCATTTTGTGCCTTCAATTGATTCAACTCCATAGCCATAGAACCAACTTGAGTTTGCAAATCCTTAACCGTACTCTCCGTTCTTTGCATAAAAGATTTCAAAGAACTCCTCCATATTGGACCCCATATTTTGAGGTTGTTGTTGTTGTTGAAATTGTTGTCTCGGTTGGAATTGTTGTTGTTGAGGTTGAAATCCACTCGAATTGTTGAAACTAGGTTGTTGAATCGCTCCTTGCTTATTGGCTAAAGTTGGGGTGATCTCTCCATCCCGGATTGTAAGTGTTGGAGTAGGGATCATACCGTCTTTGTTGATTTGGAAAGATCGCATTAGCTTGCTCGTCTTCGTAAGCTTGAGTGGAACTCGGTATCACCGCGGCTGCAACTTGTTGAAGCATTGCGTTCATGTTACCCATTTGTTGACGAAGTTCCTCAACCTCGCTCACCTCATTCACCCTTCTTAGAACCACATCCGAACCACGACTCAAGAATTGTTGTGAGTTCACTGCCATGTTTTCAATCAACTCTCTAGCTTGTGCCACCGTCTTGTTCACTAATGCACCACCACCCGCAGCGTCGAGGAGATTCCTATCACTTGATTGGAGTCCTTCATAGAAATATTGGATGATCATAGCATCACTGAATTGGTGGTGAGGGCAGCTTGCCACCAACCTCTTGTATCGTCCCAACATTCATATAAGGATTCTCCCACATTTTGCTTCATCCCACAAATATCTTTTCGAATTTGCGTAGCCTTTGATGCAGGAAAATATCTCTCCAAAAAAAGTTTCTTCCACCCATTCCATGTTGTGACACTTCCGGGAGGTAAATAGAACAACCAATCCTTAGCACTATCCATTAAAGAGAAACGGAAAACTTTTAACATTGCACCATCCGCCTCAACATCCGCTGGAAGCATGGCCGTGACAATGGTGTGGAAGTCCATAAGATGTTTGTTTGGGTCTTCATTCACCATGCCATGGAATTTAGGTAATTCTCTAAGCAACCCCGGCTTTATCTCAAAAGTAGAGTTCGTTTGAATACACCCCTGTTGTATATCAAGCCTATGAGAAGCCAAGTCCTTGAGTGAACGATTTGCATCACCCATTGATTCTTCTTCTTCAACTTGTGGTTCGTCTACGAATGGAACATCTTTTTCTTCTTCTTGTTGTTGGAAAATCTCTTCTCCTACTTCCAACTCGTGCTCGTCTGTTGTGTCTTGACTTGGTTGGAGTATTGTGCCTGGTCGAGTAGCTATCCCGCACCGTGGATAATTCCAATCTTTAGAAGCCATGGATTATGCACCTGAAAACAATTCTACTAAAACAAGTGAGAAACAAGACAAGGAAACAAGAAGCAAAGATAAAAGCAAAAACAGAAATAAGAAACTAAAAACTTAATAATAAGCCGTATGCCTCCTCGGCAGTGGCGCCAAAATTTGATCGATGTCGTATGCGTCAAAAATAATTTCACTTTCCTAAAGTATATGATAAGAAAGAGTTCGTTTCCACAGAGAGGCGATTGTAGTTATTACGTATTCAATTTCTCAAAGTAACCAATTGGGGGGATTTCTGAATTTTATGTAAGCAATAAAAGTAAATAAAAAGCAAAGTAAATTGTAGAAAGTAATCAATGGAGAAAGATATTGGTCAAGGAATTTATCTTCAATCTTAGACATGTGCTTGCATATATGATTAGAATTACGATTTAATCTCTTGTGTTATCAAAAGCCTAGAGAATCAAGAGAGAAAGATAATCTATTAATTTCCTAAGTTCATCAACACACACATTAGAGCTGCGTATGTGAATTCTACCTAAAGAATAACCTAACGCCTTGCGCTAATCAAGTTCAATTCCTAGGAGCATTAAGTTTCAGAAATAGGCTAATCGATGCAATTGTCATGCGTTGCGCATAACAATTCGGACAATGGTCAAACTCTACATATGATTACGAGAGTGTATCACTACAAACCGTAAACATATCATGCTACTCGTATTCAGGGTTATCGCTTGATGAAAAACCCTAAAATAGCTATGAACTAAGATGCAAGTTCAATTAATTGGCCACTTAACTAATCAAACATCATAATCCTATCACAATACATCAATCATGTGATCATAAAAACAGTAGAGAATTGAACGATAATCAAGAGAGAAAACTATACATAAAGCAAACACAAGTTTCGTAAAATAGGACTACATCCTTAACCAATAATATAGAATTTAGCTACTCATAGCTATGGAGTTCATCACCAAAAATATAAGTTGAATAAAGAAGAAGATGAACAAAAGCAAACCCTAGTTGCGTAAACAAAAGCGGCTCTCCAAAGTTCCCAAGAATAAGATGATTTTCAAAAGTTGTAGAATTCTTCTTTTATAGCTTTTCCTTTCTTCCAAAATTAGGTCAAGTCTTCAAAGTCCATTAGACGAAAATCCACCAAGCCCATAAGAGAGAAAACCCATGTAGAAAATAAGTCCAAAAAAAACGTCGCCGGAAAACTGGTATTGTGGTAGGAAATCGGCCGGAGAAGTGGCCGGAAAACTGTTCAGGTGACCGACAAAGTCCGCCCGGTCACCGGTCAACGATTCCAATCGGGTCAACTCGGTCAAGGTATAGTCTGCCGAGTTAACTCAGAGTCAGACCGAGTCAAGGTGTGAGTCAGGCACTGACTCGGCTAAGCTCGAGTGATTTGACCTTAGCTCGAGCCATTGCACGCAACTGTCTTTGTGTTGCACAATCCTTGTGTTGTAGCCTTACACCTCCAGTAGTAATGGTCATGCACTCTGCACACTGCAATCCAACATTAAATCCATTCTTGCCTTCTCAATCCACCTCAAATTCAAATCCCATTCAAGAACAACACACGGCAAAGCATCGTTTCTTCCATCATTTGCGACTTCATGGCATTCAACTCAGCAGCACAACACTTAACTCGCAACCGTAGTACCATTAGCACACAACCACCATCAGAATATCACTATGAGCATCACACATCATCCAAGTCTCATATCTTCTAACTCAGCTCACATAGCAGCATCCCCATATGCATATACCTTGTAATCTCAGCTGCAACCACTGCAATTCAGTTCCATTTCAGTTCAATCCATCCAACCCTGCAGTCGCGACTCCACTCGAATTCCATCATCAATACCTCCATTGAGACAACAGCCACAGACAAATCTTCAATCGCCACTACAGCTACCAGAACCACTATTATTAGACCACCACCACTCAGCTGCAACTTCAAACAATGCATCTCAATCTGCACTCGCTATGTCTTTACACGCATCATTGCCTCATACTGAATCACAACCAGTGCGGCCATTACATTCTCACCAAGTGCAGCAACATCATCACTTCCTTGAACTTTCATGGCTCCACCTGCAATTTCATTCTAACCCATTTAATCTTCTCTGTAGCAGCTCTTCTATGTCTTTGAATCAATTCCTGCACCTCTTGGAAACAACCATGGCAGTCGCGACTCCACCAGAACCAGCACCGCCAATGCCACAGCTGCCACTCAAATCATACAAGCAACAGCTCAGGCCGATTTCACCGCAGTGCCAATTTCTTCACAGAAGCCGTCTAACCTGCACTCACTTCTTGTACACAACTCAGACCATGGCAGCAACAAATTCCTTGCATATCACCACCACAGCTGCCACCTGCAACCCTTCAGTGCAATACATGCCTGCACTTCCATATTTGGCTTGCAACAACACCACTTCTAGCCATTAGATCATCACCTGCCACTCTAGAGCCATTACCACCATTTCCTTTACTAACAGAAACATCACAGCACAAAGCTCCAATAGCCTGTAATTCACAGCTTCACTTCCCTTGGATTTCCCTTTCATCACCAGCAGAAACACCTCTCCGCGGCATCGCTGTAATTCAAAACTACTCCATTACAGCTCAGTATCACCACCTTCTCTTCCATTAACAAATTCAACAAATTGCAGGACTCAAAATCCTTGAAATCACCACTTCACATGAGACCCTGATTTCCATTTCTAACTTCAATCAATTCACGAAACAAACCCATCTATAATTCCTCTCAACTGCAGCATTTCCAGTTTCAAAAGCAATAACATTCCATCCATCTCATGGCCGGTTTTGTTCCCATCTCCGTTCTTCACAGATCGAAACAGATCTTCCTTCACGTTCTTCTCTTCAAACCCTTCGTTCCACAACCATCACCATCTTTGATTCACTCGACCTCCAAAACCCTAACTTCCTTCTCAGATTTAATTGACAGGACAAAGTTTCTTCTTAATCTTCTTCTCCTCTACAGGAATCCGTCGAAACCCCTTTAATCACATCTCAATACAAATCAGTAAAGCTCTTTTCTCCTTCTTAATCTCTCAATCTCTCTGTGAATTCACCTCTTCCTTTCACTGATAAACATTGGAGATGCCATAGCTCAGCTCTCTGAAATTACAGAAATTCGATCTAGTTTAGGGGCATGTAATGACCAAAATTACTATAGGCGCCCAGAACTTTGATAAGGGCCACCTAAGCAATCTTTTCAATTGTCATTCACAAACCGATGATTCAACTCCGATAGCAAATTTCGCAACTCGTTACGCTTCAAATGCTCGCAACTTCTTCATACGATGTCAGAATGATCTCATTCTTTCGTCGATAGATTCGCCTTTTCGCTCTCTTCAAGATGAAAATAAGAAATACAGGATTTGAGCTTATTCCACTTCTTTTTACTCCAATGACTCCAAAATACCTAATGAACTCAAAACACGCGTAAAGTACATAATTCACTAGAAAAATAGCAAAGACAGCGTAACTACTAGATAGTAAAGTAGGTGTTTTAGACAATGTAGGCTAACTATGTTATACTATAACAGTAAAAGTGAATTTAAACAAGTGTATACACAACCTAACTAGAACCTAGTGAAGTAAACATAGATATACAGAACATGATGCAATGACAGATAATTTTAAAGAGATGCAAGATAGATGAAGATATGAAAACGAAATTACACTAACAACAACAGACAACAGAATAAAATCTAACACATATATATACAAAACTACAGTAAAAACCAGTAAGGTTAACAATAGAACAGCTATACCACTACCAAATCCCCGGCAGCGGCGCCAAAAACTTGGTAGGATGGGAAAAGATGATGCCTACAAATGTAACTGCAAGTGCACAGTGTCGACTAGCAACACAGGGCAAGTACAGGTCGATCCACAGGGATTTGGAGGATATAATGTTGAACTTATGGTAAACTAAACTGATTTATATCACAATGTAACAAAAAGGGTTTGTTTTGGGTGTCGATACGACGAAATATGGTAGTGATTTGTAAAGAGAATAAGAAAAAGCAGATTGTAAACAATTGATTGAGCGGCACTAGGGTGATTGAATTCACCCTTTAATCCTATACTAAGGCAAAACCAACTCTCAATATGCTCTTGTCCTTCCCTTGAAGGTCTCGGGTGGAAGAATTGTCAACTAATTTCACTAACTTACCCTAGTATAAGTTGTCTTCTTACGATTACAACTTATCACGGTTCATTTGATCAAAAAGCTAATTAGTTATTCCTAAACAATGAAGCACATCAAGAACAAAATCAGGAAATTGATTAACCTAGCATACAATTAAGGGTTTCATCTACACCCTAGCAGAATGATTTAGAACATTATCAAAGTGAGTAAAACACGACTGAAATTAAGCTTGGTGCACCGGCTAATCCGGGCATAAGTTTTACATCACATTGCCTCCCCTATTTATACATGAAAACCCTCCATTCAACTTCAATTCGGAAATTATATGAAGACCACTCACCAAAACATCTGAATTGGTTGTCCCCTCTGTTAATTCGTCTCTGCAACTCCATTAAATTGATTGTTGGGGAAACCCTAACTCTATCTATCTCAAACCTAGCTTCTAGGTTTTGAGAAGAAGCTATGAAGGAGATAGATAGAAGCTAGGAGGCGGAGAAGGTGGTCTGCTCGGGGCGGTCGGAGATGGAGGTGTTCTTGGGCGTTGTTGGGGCTGCAGAAATGGTCGGGAGAAATTGGAAAAGCTGAGGCTCTGGTTCTTGTCGGGATAAGAAGGAAGAAAGAAGGAGAAGAGGAGTGGTTTGGTCGATTAGGTGAAGGGGTGAGGTGGCTATGGTGTGAGGCGGGAGCAGCGAATGTTGATGCTTGGCAAGGCTAGGACGTTGGATGCGGCTACTTGATTAAATCTCACAGCTCAGGATGGAGCGGGCTTGGATTCGGGTCATGGGTCGGATCTTGGATAGCTCAAGCCCATATCTTTGTAACCGGGTTGCTACTGATGCGCAAGCGGGTTGCAACTTCTCTTCCATAGTCACTAGTCTCCAATTTTCTGCTCTTTTGGCTCCTCAATTCATCCAAGCTTTACTTAGCACCTAAAAACACAAAATTAATTAGTACAAGTATTTATTCTTGAAAACAAAGAAAATACAGAATTTGGGATAATATCTGATTTCTAAGCACAAAAGGTGAGTTCAATGACAATAAAAAGGTGTAGAAATATGCAATAATTGGCACTCATCAAATACCCCCAAACCTGAATTTTACTTGTCCTCAAGTGAAACAGAAATTAAGAAATCCTAACTATACCACTGTCGCTGGTCTCTCGAATGCATTTAGCGTATGCACTAAGCCTTTAAACCCCTAGGTGTCCCTAGTGGACGAGTTATAGTCTCGTGAGGGTTTACCAGAGGTGTACCCACAAAAACTTCTCCAACTTCAGAGCATAAAAGAGTCTCAAGCATCCAAGGATATATGAGGACATAGAGTTTTTGCATGCTAGTAACACAAAGTTGGAACTGCCAAAGAACGCATTCTCATCCTTAAGAGTTGAGCGAGAAATAACCATACCATATGAAAGAATTCGGGTTCGAGAGTGATCACAAGCCTCGACTTCTGCCTCACCAATAGGGTTTTATGAAAATTGCACTCAAAAAGACCGCTTTTTTAGTCTCTCATGTGTGCAGGAAGGAATAAAGAGAGAAATCCTGCACACGTCGAAGGTGAGAAGGATAACCTTCCGAAATAATTTCTGGAGACTCCACAGAATTGTGGACAAAAAGAATCTTTTCTGATGATCTATAAGAAAGGAAATCAACCATTAGCAAGGATGGGAGTACTCACTAACCTTCACATCCGATCGGCAATTAACATCACTCTCACAGCATCCATAGAAACGTCTTCAATCTTCGGTCTTCAACTGTTGATGATGAACTTCTGAACTTCGCAAAAACTTGACAATTTGTAACTTTTCTCTTCAAATTCCTTGTTGCTTGGAATTTTCTTTTGAATTCTTCTTCTTTACCATGGTGGTATCAAAACTAAGAAAATAAACTACAATATTTTTTTTTTTTTTTTAAATTACATGAAATGAAAATAACAATAAAAACAATGAAACTACCAACTCCATGGATGAAGGACTTTATCACTCAATTTTCCATAACTTGTATTGTCTTGATTTCATAAACTTCACTAATCTCATCTTATTTTCTTTTCTTTGAATTGTTTCATGTAAACCTTGGACTATTTCAACTTTTCTTCAAATATTCTGACGTTGCTCTGCTTGCTGACGATGATGTGTTTCTATGGATCTGTTGATGTTGTTGAGAGAGAGTGATGCTAACCAGCAAATCGAACTACAAGAAGGAGTTTTCATCTTTAAACATCACCCTCATGATTGACAAAATTAGCACTCAAGAGATCAAAAATAGTGCTGAAAGTGGTGCGAAGTTGGGTAGCTCACCATTCCTACCCGGAATTGACGTACGGTGACACACACTCTAACATATTTTCTAGAAAGTCACAAAAATGAAGGTCGGTGCCTCGCTTGATGTAAAAATGGGTAGTCTCCACTATGGGTGATCACAATTCTACTACCAAATATCTTTGCAGCACCTAATTCGCCCTCCGGCATGGTTAAATCCAACTTTAACGCTCTAATCAACTAAGGAACCCGATTGTGTTCTCCAGTACTTCCAAGTTCAGTTATTTCGGTCAGAATCTCTATGTAAATATAGCTAGAAGCATGCTAGTGACTCTAAGATCTCGAAAATTGGAGGTTTTTATGTACATATTTACAAAGAGTTTTTTGAATTTTTTTTTTTTTTTTTGATTTTTGATTTTTTTTTTTGAAAGAACAAAAGACTAAAAATTCTATATGCAAAACACACCCCCAAACCTAAATCTAACATTGTCCTAAATGTGTCAACAAATGATAAGAATTCAAACAGTCATATACCATGACAACAAGGCAGAGCAGATTTAAAGGAAAGAGATTACCGGTATTAGAGCTTCATTAATCACGGCTAGAACCCAAGAAGAACTCAGTTGATGTCATGTTGGATTAGCACAAAATCTACCAAAGAAGACTCAACCGATTCAAGATAGAAGATGTAATATTACCTACTGGATTATATACAAGAAAAATTCACCATACACCAACAATCTAAAGAGTTGAGGATCAACCCAAAACAAGATATGCAGAAACATCAACAGCCTTACACATATATTATATGAGAATGCAAGTAAGACTGCATATGTGAACGAGTTATCCCCAAACCTAAACTTGTCAACAGATGTGTTTTTGAGCACAAAATCTTGCAATTCTAGAGGTAAATCATGCACAAGGTCTAATTCAAAATGAGTTTTGATAAGAACATGCAGATATACACATTCCAACTGCGGCTCTTCAAGGGTATTATATTTAGCAGAAAAGTGGTCCAAAAGGACTTGAGAAGCACACAGCTCGGGCCTAGATTAGGAACTCTCGGAATAGTTGGTTTAGGTGCAAGACCATCAGATTGTGACATAAGCAGGAAGTTGGGCATGTCTAAGTTGTTCACATGTGTGAGATCAAGAGTACCATTATAAATTACATCAATATCCCCTAAGTCATCTACAAGTGCTGCAACATGCTCACGTTCATAAAACATTTCAACGAACCCAAATTCAGAATCATGATTATTCAAAGTCTCCATCTCATGCATAAGCAAATAAGAAGACACAACACATTTTGACCTAGGCAAGGAATTAGACACATCAAGGTTATTTTCATGCATACGATCATTGGTGTCAACAGAAAATTCGACCTTCCCTAAGTTAGACACCACCACATGTGTTATGCTCTCCGTCACGGAAAAAGCTGTACAAGCCCCAAATCAATATCAACATCATCCAAAACTTCAGAGTTACGGATAAGAAAATCAGAAGAAACATCATTTTTCAAAGTCGCAGCAATGGAGTCTAAGGTTACAGTAACGGAAGATTCCACAACAACATTTTCAGAGTAAACATGCTCTTCTAACATTAAATCATTATCATCATCATCGTAACAATGATACAATGCCTCATTCAACACTATAGTGTCTCTACTCCATTCATGTACCATTATATCAGGTTCATATTCAATATTATTTGCACGAGTAGGAACAGATGCACTATTTTCAAAATTCAATTCATTGGGACTAACAAACAATTCATCTTGAAATTCCTCCCTTTCTACATTTTGTAAATGAATCAGATTCATCCTTAATATCATATTAAGTTGTTCAATTGAAGGGGAGTCTTTAATAGTGGGTGTCCTCATTTCACATGGATATTCAATACATGGTTGTGTATGCGGTTCACTATCGAATGGGCATTCAGATGTGTTGCTATATGGATGATCATGCAATGCTTTCAATTCAAATCTAGCAATATTTTCCTCAATGAGTTTGATATTCTCCATCACAGATTGCATACAAGAGCTCAGGGGAGTACAAAATTGTTCAACATCCCATGGTGGTGGATGATACATGTGTGGATAATTATTAGGGTTTGCATATTGAGGCTCATGACCTAGAAAAGGTTCATAATAATCCCTAAAATTATGAACATCATGGTATGTAGGGGGTTCATAATGTGAACCATGCTAGTAAGCAAGTTCCCTAATGGATTTGTGTTCATCCCCAGTTGAAGACCAAAATCCTGACATGATGAGTTATCGGAGACACAGAGATTGAGAGATGCACAGTAACAATTCAGCTAGCAGGTATGTCACTCAAATACTCATGCACTATGTTTGCAGGGTTCGATAAGGTTACACAATGCAACTAGTTCAGCAAGCATGTATGAACATCAATCAACATGTTATGGCTATCAGCAATAGTGCGCAAATCTGGGAAACAGGGATTGCAAAGATTTTAAGAATAACACTCAGATTCAGCGCCGAAAGCACAAAGACACGCTATTCTTTAGAAATTAACAAATTCAGCCAGTAAGGATGTTACTCCGATATCACAGAATCATGCTTATGCACACCAGATGTTGCAGGGATTGGGTGATGCGATACATCGAACTACAACAAGCAACCAATTCAGCTGATAAGCATGCTATATCATTCACATATTCATCAAGGAAAACAAGGGTTCGATAATGGTCAATAAGCCTTTGGTTCAGGGAGCATACATGGGCATCAGTCCAGGCAGAGCATCAATCAATCAATTTGGGCTATCAGACAACTACGCAATGTGCAACTCAGGGGAACAAGGAATTTTTGCAGCACAGATTCAAAGAGTGATAGATGATGCTTAGCAGGTGTGTAGATTCAGAGATTATGCAAAGATCAGCAATAACTCAAATACAAAATTTCAGCACTTTCACAACAAACTTGACATGATACAGAGTTACCAACAGGTTTGGCTCACATGGTATCAACAGGTTTGGCTAACCCCAGTCTTCACAGATCATGCATAAAGGTGCAGGGCAGATAGTTCAACAAACTCATGCAATAAAAATAACTCCGCTAACAAGGATTTCACTCAAGTGCCACAGAGATACCCAGGCAACTAGTTCATCAGACAGTTAGAGTAATGCTTGTGAGAGCTACAATCGATTCAGGGATGATTGCTCAGCAGTGTAGAGATTTAGAGATGCATACACATGGAGATGACAATCTCTGCAAGTAGAAATTATCACTCAAAGGTCACAGGATGATGCCAATATAGATATCCTAGTTCAGTGAGCAGACATGGTATGTCAACATCAAAAGTTCAAATATTCAATGCTACACAGTGAGGTTTATAGTTTCAAAAAGGTACTCATTTCACTCAGGCATCATAGAATCATGTTTGTGCATATCAGGGTGAACCAACATCAGTGAGAATCATTCCGCATTCACGACAACTATTCATGGCAGAAATTGAGTTTGAGAGTACAATACCGCCAGTATAAAACTGGGTTTAGGTACTCTACAGGATCTGCTGCTCCTTTATCCTTCCTTGTTTCAGTTTCACAGGCTCTGCTGGTACAGGACTAGGTGTAGGCACGGCAGATAGATGTGTTCTGCTCTTTTCACTCCCTTTTCTTGGCTTTTGCAGAAGAAGTTCAGGTACCACTACACAAGAGTCAGCTAGCACAGATAAGGGTTTTAGCAATTAAAACATGGATGTTACCATGCCGCTGAGATGTGACAAGTGACGAGATCGGATCATGCGAGCTTGAGTTCAAGCTAGGCCAGATGCTGAATGAAATAGCAAGTGCTACAAGGGGCCAATGAACAGTTGAAACTATGAATCTACACTTCCTTCACTTACCAATGGATATTCACGGATGGCATAAGCTTTAAACTACAAAAGAAAGAAGTTTGACAAAAGCATACAACTAAGCTACAAATGCAGAGTATTATGCAATGCAGGCTAACTATGTTATACTATAACAGTAAAAGTGAATTTAAACAAGTTTATACACAACCTAACTAGAACCTAGTGAAGTAAACATAGATATACAGAACCTGATGCAATGATGGTAGGCTTGAAAATATGTTTAATTTTTCGCCTACTTGTAATACTGCAAGTGCACAGTGCCTATTGGAGGCAAGGGCAAGCACAGGTCGATCCACAGAAATGGAGTTGCTATGAATGATCTAAAGGCTTCTTAACTGATTTTCTAGAGAAATGACAAAGTTTGTAACACAAATATGGGTTTGTTTAACATCTTTACGACAAGATGGAGGTTGTAACAATGAGTTCAAGATGAATTACAAGTAATGAGTATAAAGAGGCACTAGGATTGTCAAATCCACCTCTAATTCATGTTATGTGTTCAACTAATTTGAGCATTCTTGTTCCTGTGACAGATAAGGACAATGTGTCAAGTCTATCACTTATCTAAGGAGTTTCACCAAGTGATAATTCAATTATCAGCTAGAGTACCAATCCAGAGAACTAATTGTCTAATTAAGCACAACTAGGCAAGGGGTTAGCAACTATCTTTAAGGCCTGAGCTGAGCACAATCAACACAGTTTTATCCTAACTACAATGGATACATGGCATTCATTGTGAAATTAAAGCATTGAAGTGCAAGAATTGAAATTATCTTATGACTTAAGCATTCAAGAACAACTCAAACAAAGTTGAATAACATAACAGAGAGTTAGGGTTTCGTTTAAATCCTAGCAAATTAAATTAGAGCATCAAAAGAACAATTAAACACAAATTAACTCTAAATTGGTGCACTGGCTAGTCCAGGCATGAGTTCTAACATCCTCACCATCTCTTCTATTTATACATGCAAAGACAAACCCTAATTCACTTCTACTCGGGAAATAAATGAATACCCTCTCACCAAAAGTCGCTGAATCAGCTGTCTCCTATGCTATTTCGGCTCTGAAACTCCATTACTTTGATTTTCCCCCAACTGTGAAGAAACCCTAACCCTAGTTCTTCCTATCTCAAACTTAGCCTCTAGGGAAGAAGCTATGAGAGAGATAGAGAGCAAGTAGGGGGTGAAGGTGGTGCGGCTGTGCTGTTGGTGGCTGTGGTGTCGGGTGAGGATGAAGGTGGCGCTTGCAAGTTTTGGTCGGGAGAAGAGGAGAGGAGGTACGGTGGAGCTCTCTGGTGTTGTCGGGAGAGAAGAAAGAGAAATAGAGAAGAGAAATGGTTTTGGTCGATGGGGTGTAGGTATAGATGGTTTTGGTGTGGAGTGGGAGCATCGAGTGTTGATGGGAAGGACGGAGCGAGCATTGGATGCGGCTTGGTGAGATTGCACGGCTCAGGAAAGAACGGACTCGGATCCGGGTTATGGGCCGGGTCTAGCCTAGCTCAATCCCATGTCCTGTGAATGGGTTGCTCCTTGTTGGGTTGCAACTGATGCGCGCGCAGGCTTTGGCTTTCTGCTCCATAGACTCTTGTCTCCAATTTTCTGCTCTTTGGCTCCTCAATTTCTCCGAGCTTTATTTACTACCTAAAAACACAAAATTAATTAGTACACATATTTATTCTTGAAAACAAGGAAAATACAGAATATGGGATAATACTGATTTCTGAGCACAAAAGATGAGTTAAATGCCAATAAATAAATGTAGAAATATGCAATATTTGGCATTCATCAAATACCCCCAAACCTGAATTTTACTTGTCCTCAAGTGAAACAGAAATTAAGAAATCCTAACTATACCACTGTCGCTGGTCTCTCGAATGCATTTAGCGTATGCACTAAGCCTTTAAACCCCTAGGTGTCCTTAATGGACGAGTTGTAGTCTCGTGAGGGTTTACCAGATGTGTACCCACAAAACCTTCTCCAACTTCAGAGTGTAAAAGAGTCTCAAGCATCCAAGGAGCTATGAGGACATAAAGTTTCTGCATGCTAGTAACACGAAGTTAGAACTACCAAAGAACGCATTCTCATCCTTAAGTCTTGAGCGAGAAATAACCATACCATATGAAAGAATTCGGATTCGATTGTGATCATAAGCCTCGACTTCGCCTCACCAATAGGGTTTTATGATAATTGCACTCAAAAAGACTGCTTTTTTAGTCTCTCATGTGTGCAAGGCGGGAATAAAGAGAGAAATCCTGCACACGTTGTAGGTAAGAAGGATAACCTTCCGAAATAATTTCGGGAGACTCCACAGAAGTGTGGACAAAAAGAATCTTTTTCTGATGATCTCTAAGAAAGGAAATCAACCATTAGCAAGGATGGGAGTACTCACTTACCTTATCACCCGATCGGCAATTAACATCATACTCTCATAGGAACCATAGAAACGTCTTCAATCTTTGGTCTTCGGTCTTCAACTATTGATGATGAACTTCTGAACTTCACAAAAACTTGACAAACAACTTTTTTTTTTTTTTTTTTTTTTTAAATAATAATAACTTGGTGGTAACTAGACACAGAAAATAAACTAACTTTTTTTTTTTTTTTTTTCTTTTTTTTTTACAATAATAATAACTTGGTGGTAACTAGACACAGAAAATAAACTAACTTTTTTTTTTATTTTTTTATTTTTTTTACAATGAAATGAAAATAACAATAAAAACAATAAAACTTGTATTGCCTTGATTTCATAAACTTCACTAATTCTCATCTTATTTTCTTTTCTTTGTTGCATGTAAACCTTGGACTATTTCAACTTTTCTTCAAATATTCTGATGATGCTCCGCTTGCTGACGACGATGTGTTTCTATGAATCTGTTGATGTTGTTGAGAGGGAGAGAGTGATGTTAACTGCAAATCGATATTTAGAAGGAGTTTTCATCTTTAAACGTCACCCTTATGATTGACAAAATTAGCACTCAAGAGATCAAAAATAGTGCTGAAAGTGGTGCGAAGTTGGGTAGCTCACCATTCCTACCCGGAATTGACGTACGGTGACACACACTCTAACAGCTTTTCTAGAAAGTCACAAAAACTGAAGGCCGGTGCCTCGCTTGATGTAAAATGGGTAGTCTCCACTATGGGTGATCACAATTCTACTACCGAATATCTATACGACACCTAATTCGCCCTCAAGATGGTTAAATCCATCTTTAACGCTCTAATCAACTAAGAAACCCGATTGTGTTCTCCAAGTACTTCCAAGTTCGTTATTTCGGTCGAATCTCTATGTAAACATAGCTAGAAGCATGCTAGTGACTCTAAGATCTCTAAAAGTTGGAGGTTTTTATGCAAGTATTTACAAGGAGTTTTCATTTTTTTTTTTTTTTTTTTTTTTTTGAAATAAAAGACTAAGAACTCTATATGCAAATGCACCCCCAAACCTAAATCAAACATTGTCCTCAATGTGTCAACAAATGATAAAATTTTAAACAGTCACATACCAAGAGAACTATGCTGATAAGAGAAAAGGGAAGAGATTACCGGATGTCGGCAAAAGCAAGGTTAGAGCTTCATTAGTCAAGGCTAGAGTCCAACATTCTCAGCGGAGATCATATCGGATTAGCACAATATACAAAAGAAAACTCAACCGATTCAAGATAGAAAATTTAGCAAGTCCTACTGGATTATATACAATGAAAATTCACCATACACCAACAATCTAAAGAGTTGAGGATCAACCCAAAAGACGGTATGCAGAGACATTAACAGCCTTACACAAATATAACATGAGAGTGCAAGTAAAACTGCATATGTGAACGATTTTCCCCCAAACCTAAACTTGTCAACAGATGTGTTTGTGAGCACAAAATCTTGCAAATTTAAAGGTACATCATGCACAAGGTCTAACTCAAAATGAGTTTTGCTAGGAACAGGCAGACATACACATTCCAACTGTGGTTCCCTAAAGGTGTTATACTTTGATGCAAAATAGTCCAAGAGGACTTGGGAAGCACAAAGCTCTAGGCCTAAATTAGGCATTTTCAGAAAAGTTGGTTTTGCAATTTTGTTACAAACTACACCTAGGTTTGGTGAAGGAGTTTCAATCTGTGACTTAGGAGAGGAAGTAGGTACATCTAAGTTGTTTTCATGTATAAGATCATTTGCACCATTACACACTTCCCTAAAGTCAGAAGAAGGTGAAACATGTTCACTTGCATAAAACAATTCATCAATCTCCATGTCATAATCATCATTATCCACAAGCTTTGTGTTATGCATATGCACATCAGAGGAAACATCAAAATTGTTTTCATGCATAGTATCATGGGTGTCAAAAATTTCAGCATTCCCTAAGTCACAAACAGTTGGTATATCATGCTCATTTTCACAGAACACTTGTTCAAACCCCAAATCAGCATCACATGTATGAATATTAGAAGAAGCATCATTCATAGGGTTCACAGAAGAGACGAATGTCTCTGAACCCAAAGGTTCCACCATATTTTCAGCATACACATGCTCTTCTAACATATCATATTCATCATCATAATCATCATCATAACAAAAATGCATTTCCCTATTCAAAATTGTAGCATTTCTAGTGCACTCATTTACCTCTAGATTAGGTTCATATTCAGTGTTAGTTGCATGAGTGGGAATAGAAACACTATTTTCAAAATTATCAGAGATAACAAACATCCTATCATGAACTTCCTTCCATTCTTCTCTTTGTAAATAAATCAGGTTCATCCTTAAGAATAAGTGAAGCTGTTCACTTGAAGGGGAGTCTTCACTAGTAGGTATGCCTGTTTCATATGGATATTCACTGCATGGTTGTGCATGAGGTTCACTAGAGAAGGGAAATTCAGACATATTGCTATATGGATGATCATGTATTGCATTCAATTCAAACCTAGCATTGTTTTGCTCTATGATTTTAAGGTTCTCCATTATAGACTGTATGCAAGGGTTCACTGGCGGATAGCATTGTTCAACCTCCCATGGTGGTTGACGATACATGTGCTCATAATGATTAGGGTATGAATATTCAAGGTTAGGCCCCTGAGAAGGTTCATAGTATTCCCTAAAATCATCATGGACTGTGGGGAGTTCATACTGTGAAGCATGCCCGTAAGCAAGTTCTCTGATGGATTTGTTTTCATCCCCAGTTGCAGACCAAAATCCTGACATGATCTAGCAACTCAATTTGAACTCAAAAAGAAGTAACCATAGCTTAGCACACATCAAATCATATCAACACAGAGAAGGAAAGATGATACAAGAAAATGGCACCCAATTTCTAGAATTAAGCACACAGAGTCTTTGGTGTTGTCTGCAAATGTGCAGACCCAAGTTATGTGCGGCCCGGGTTATATGCGGCCAGCGATTACACAGCCTAGTTGTTATGCAGAGCCCAGTGCATAGTGGGCTTTAGTTTGGTTTAAGTGGGCTTCAGTTTGGTTTATGTGGGCTTCAAGTTTGTGCAGAGCCCAGTGAGACACAATTCACACAACAAAATTGACACCTTGTCGATTCTAACATCCCGCACGAGAGGAGCTTCTTGCTTTCTGTTTTAAGAAAGAAACAAAGATCGCTTCTTTTTGCCATCAAAACCTTTTTGCACATCCCAGTTAGCGGGTGCACAAGGAAATCAACAAAAAAAAATGTGAGGTGCACAGGTTACAGGGATGTGCTCACTCAATGGTGAAGCATGTGCTGGGTTTGTGTATTTGAAAAACAAGCTAGTTGCTAACATAAACTATGCTACTCACAACTCATTCAAGTGTCACAAGATCATCCACAGATTGGTACCGGGCCATGATCAAACCTTCAAGAGATGTAATTATCAACTGCATATATGTATAACTTTTCTTAGAGAGTGAAAAGTATCATTCAAGTATTAATGCACAGAGTGGTATTGCCGGAACGAAAAAGAGCACCTAAAAGGAGAGCTCGGATATCGAGCGAGGTGATCAAGCTATTCAAGGCTTCACTAATTATGTGCAAAGATCAATAGAGATGCACACAGATGGACACAAGATCATCCACAGATTAAGCACTTTATAGCAGACCTAACATACCATAGGGTGTCAACTTTAGTTCATTGACTTCAAAATTCATAGGTTATACACAGATATGCACGGTTTTGAGCATGTTCGGTCGGTAACAGATCAGCAACTACACAATTTCAGTACTCTCACAGCACACTGGGTATGCAACACAGGTGGTTATGCAAGCATGGATATCATAAGTTATGAGATAGCACATTGAACAGAAGGATGATGGACTTAACAATGAAGCACGCTACTCAAACTAATCACAGAATCACGTGCACAAATTTAATATGTTGCAAGGGTTGGGTGATGCTATAAGCATAAATACTACAGCAAGCAACCAGTTCAGCTGACAAGCAATAATGGCTATCAAGGCAAAGAAACACTCAACATGTTATGGCTCATACAACCAATTAATTCACACTACAGGGAAGCATTATAGGTGAGGTTCCAAGGCCGAGAGAATGCAACAACAATTCCGATTAGCACGAGATGTGACTCGATATACAACGGGTGTAATGATGTTCTTGGTTTTCACGGATGCAACGAGGCTGAGTTGATGTCAACAGAGGTCGATTGACCTCAATTTTCACAGTCAAGCCCAAAAATTGCGGGGCGAGATGGTCACGAGTAAGCTCGGGGTTGTGAGTCAACTAGGTCGTTGATATCAACCAGCCCGATTGATGTCAACGGGGTTTTGCAGCAAATTTTGCTATCCAAGTGTTAGCTCAAACTCACGGATGCAGGGGCACAAGGCTTGTCGAGGCCAAGGGTTCACAATGAAGATGTAACTAGTTCAGTTGATTTTCAACAAAGCACAGGTTACACAAGAGCACACAGTTCAGTTTTACAGAATTTTCTCAAGTGTCACAGTGGCAAGCAAACATTTCATATATGGAACAATACTCAGCAAGGCGACTACTTCACATATGCATACAGGGCAAATGCACGAAATATAGCAACTTCAAATTAGTATGCATGTTATTCAAAGGATCGAAGCACTCAAATGACTACTATGAATTGCAGGGGTTGATCAGAGTTTTGCAAGTTCAAGTAATCATGCAGGCATGGTATATTACACACAAACATTAAAGACAGCAGGGTTAGAGGATGATACCACCGATAAAAATTGGGTTTAGGAAATTCCACAATTATCCTGCGCCTTTTCTTCTCCTTCTTGCTGTTCGGACAGTGAAAGATCAGGTACCTGGTTACTTAGAAAATAGATTCAGTTTCCAGAATTGCAAACACACATGAAGTATGAAATTGTTACTACAAAGTGAGACTGGAAGGTTTTGTTGCAGGGAGACAAAGTGTGTCTATTATGCCAAATGAAGTTAACACATAGTGTACTGATGGATGAGCTGCAAACTGCTAGCTAACAGGCAGTACCACGCTTGGTGCTATAAATATTTCATAGATGATTGTCCTACAGCTGCAGATAATATTGGAAACTAATGCACATCAGGTGTGACAGTATGGTACAGCTGCAATGCGGACAGATCAACCTCGCAGGCTTAAGTTTGTAACAAAGCTACCAAAATTCCACAAATTTGAGTCTAGACCAAGTGTTGTGTAACACCACAGATATCAACAAAGTGTGGTACTGCCAACACACAACACTTACAGAAAAACAAGTAACTTGTAATTTTCAGATGGCAGTAAACTGAAGGCTACAAAACTAACATAGTTAAACAATGTACAACTATGCTACATGATACTATGAGCTATAGATGCATATAACTAAAACTAGTTTTGGTAATGGTGCAGCTAACTGACACAAAATGCAGATATGCAAGTGAAAGAAAACCTAAAAGTACAGCTTCAGCTACAATGACAAGCGGTTTTAAAGAGAGCGAAATCACGAGAATATAAAACAAAGGGATTATGCTAGATTATACTAAAGTTCTGAGATGCTATTAAGTGACGACATGAGAAGCAAATGATACAAAATAGAGTGTAATAACAGAAAAATTTGAAAACTACAAATTATTTACAAAATTTAGTAACTATCATGATGTAATCTATATACAGATGGACTAAAATTTAGAAGTTACACTACTGAAAGATAAGCTATAACTAGAACTGAAACAAATATGCACAGGGGTGAACAGAAATTCAGTGAAGCAAGCAAATGATCAATACAACACACTACCAAATCCCCGGCAGCGGCGCCAAAAACTTGGTAGGCTTGAAAAGATGTTTAATTTTTCTCCTACTTGTAATACTGCAAGTGCACAGTGCCTATTGGAGGCAAGGGCAAGCACAGGTCGATCCACATAGAAATTGAGTTGCTATGAATGATCTAAAGGCTTCTTAACTGATTTTCTAGAGAAATGACAAAGTTTGTAACACAAATATGGGTTTGTTTAACGTCTTTACGATAAGATGGAGGTTGTAACAATGAGCTTAAGATGAATTACAAGTAATGAGTATAAAGAGGCACTAGGATTGTCAAATCCACCTCTAATTCATGTTATGTGTTCAACTAATTTGAGCATTCTTGTTCTGTGATGTATAAGGACAATGTGTCAAGTCTATCACTTATCTAAGGAGTTTCACCAAGTGATAATTCAATTATCGGCTAGAGTACCAATCCAGAGAACTAATTGTCTAATTAATCACAACTAGGCAAGGGGTTAGCAACTATCTTTAAGGCCTGAGCTAAGCACAATCAACACAGTTTTATCCTAACTACAATGGATACATGGCATTCATTGTGAAAGTAAAGCATTGAAGTGCAAGAATTGAAATTATCTTATGACTTAAGCATTCAAGAACAACTCAAACAAAGTTGAATAACATAACAGAGTTAGGGTTTCATTTAAATCCTAGCAAATTAAATTAGAACATCAAAAGAACAATTAAACACAAATTAACTCTAAATTGGTGCATTGGCTAGTCCAGGCATGAGTTCTAACATCCTCACCATCTCTTCTATTTATACATGCAAAGACAAACCCTAATTCACTTCTACTCGGGAAATAAATGAATACCCTCTCACCAAAAGTCGCTGGATCAGCTGTCTCCTCTGCTATTTCGGCTCTGAAACTCCATTATTTTGATTTTCCCCCAACTGTGAAGAAACCCTAACCCTAGTTCTTCCTATCTCAAACTTAGCCTCTAGGGAAGAAGCTATGAGAGAGATAGAGAGCAAGTAGGGGGTGAAGGTGGTGCGGCTGTGCTGTTGGTGGCTGTGGTGTCGGGTGAGGATGAAGGTGGCGCTTGCAAGTTTTGGTCGGGAGAAGAGGAGAGGAGGTACGGTGGAGCTCTCTGGTGTTGTCGGGAGAGAATAAAGAGAAATGGAGAAGAAAAATGTTTTTGGTCGATGGGGTGTAGGTATAGATGGTTTTGGTGTGGAGCGGGAGCATCGAGTGTAGATGGGAAGGACGGAGCGAGCATTGGATGCGGCTGGGTGAGATCGCACGGATCAGGAAAGAACGGACTCGGATCCGGGTTATGGGCCGGGTCTTGGCTAGCTCAAGCCCATGTCTTGTGAATGGGTTGCTCCTTGTTGGGTTGCAACTGATCGCCTTGTGAGCTTTGGCTTTCTGCTCCATAGACTCTTGTCTCCAATTTTCTGCTCTTTGGCTCCTCAATTTCTCCGAGCTTTATTTACTACCTAAAAACACAAAATTAATTAGTACAAATATTTATTCTTGAAAACAAGGAAAATACAGAATATGGGATAATATCTGATTTCTGAGCACAAAAGATGAGTTAAATGCCAATAAATAGATGTAGAAATATGCAATATTTGGCATTCATCAAATGACAGATAATTTTAAAGAGATGCAAGATAGATGAAGATATGAAAACGAAATTACACTAACAACAGCAGACAACAGAATAAAATCTAACACATATATATACAAAACTACAGTAAAAACCAGTAAGGTTAACAATAGAACAGCTATACCACTACCAAATCCCCGGCAGCGGCGCCAAAAACTTGGTAGGTCGGGAAAAGATGATGCCTACAAATGTAGCGCAAGTGCACGGTGTCGACTAGCAACACGGGGGCAAGTACAGGTCGATCCACGAGGGATTTGGAGGATATAATGTTGAACTTATGGTAAACTAAACTGATTTATATTACAATGTAACAAAAAGGGTTTGTTTTGGGTGTCGATCTGACGAAATATGGTAGTGATTTGTAAAGAGAATAAGAAAAAAAGCAGTTGTAAACAATTGATTGAGCAGCACTAGGGTGATTGAATTCACCCTTTTAATCCTATACTAAGGAAAAACCAACTCTCAATATGCTCTTGTCCTTCCCTTGAAGGTCTCAGGTGGAAGAATTGTCAACTAATTTCACTAAATTACCCCTAGTATAAGTTGTCTTCTTACAGTACAACTTATCACAGGTTCATTTGATTAAAAAGCTAATTAGTTATTCCTAAACAATGAAGCACATCAAGAACAAAATCAGGAAATTGATTAACCTAGCATACAATTAAGGGTTTCATCTACACCTAGCGAGAATGATTTAGAACATTATCAAAGTGAGTAAAACACGATCGAAATTAAGCTTGGTGCACCGCTAATCCGGGCATAAGTTTTACATCACACTGCCTCCCCTATTTATACATGAAAACCCTCCATTCAACTTCAATTCGGAAATTATATGAAGACCCACTCACCAAAACATCTGAATTGGTTGTCCCCTCTGTTAATTCGTCTATGCAACTCCATTAAATTGATTGTTGGGGAAACCCTAACTCTATCTATCTCAAACCTAGCTTCTAGGTTTTGAGAAGAATCTATGAAGGAGATAGATAGAAGCTAGGAGGCGGAGAAGGTGGCTGCTCAGAGGCGGTCGTAGATGGAGGTGTTCCTGGCGTTGTTGGGGCTGCAGAAATGGTCGGGAGAAATTGGAAGAGCTGAGTCTGGTTCTTGTCGGGAGAATAAGGAAGAAAGAAGGAGAAGAGGAGTGGTTTGGTCGATTAGGTGAAGGGTGAGGTGGCTATGGTGTGAGGCGGGAGCAAACAATGTTGATGCTTGGCAAGGCTAGGGCGTTGGATACGGCTACTTGATTAAATCTCACAGCTCGGGATGGAGCGGGCTTGGATTCGGGTCATGGGTCGGATCTTGGATAGCTCAAGCCCATATCTTTGTAACCGGGTTGTTACTGATGCGCAAGCGGGTTGCAACTTCTCTTCCATAGTCACTAGTCTCCAATTTTCTGCTCTTTTGGCTCCTCAATTCATCCAAGCTTTACTTAGCACCTAAAAACACAAAATTAATTAGTACAAGTATTTATTCTTGAAAACAAAGAAAATACAGAATTTGGGATAATATCTGATTTCTAAGCACAAAAGGTGAGTTAAATGACAATAAAAAGGTGTAGAAATATGCAATAATTGGCACTCATCAAATACCCCCAAACCTGAATTTTACTTGTCCTCAAGTGAAACAGAAATTAAGAAATCCTAACTATACCACTGTCATTTGGTCTCTCGAATGCATTTATCGTATGCACTAAGCCTTTAAACCCCTAGGTGTCCCTAGTGGACGAGTTGTAGTCTCGTGAGGGTTTACCAGAGGTGTACCCACAAAACCTTCTCCAACTTCAGAGCGTAAATGAGTCTCAAGCATCCAAGGATCTATGAGGACATAGAGTTTTTGCACGCTAGTAACACAAAGTTGGAACTGCCAAAGAACGCATTCTCATCCTTAAGATTTGAGCGAGAAATAACCATACCATATGAAAGAATTCGGGTTCGAGAGTGATCACAAGCCTCGACTTCTGCCTCACCAATAGGGTTTTATGAAAATTGCACTCAAAAAGACCGCTTTTTTAGTCTCTCATGTGTGCAGGCAGGAATAAAGAGAGAAATCCTGCACACGTTGAAGGTGAGAAGGATAACCTTCCTAAATAATTTCTGGAGACTCCACAGAATTGTGGACAAAAAGAATCTTTTCTAATGATCTCTAAGAAAGGAAATCAACCATTAGCAAGGATGGGAGTACTCACTAACCTTCACATCCGATCGGCAATTAACATCACTCTCACAGCATCCATAGAAACGTCTTCAATCTTCGGTCTTCGGTCTTCAACTGTTGATGATGAACTTCTGAACTTCGCAAAAACTTGACAATTTGTAACTTTTCTCTTCAAATTCCTTGTTGCTTGGAATTTTCTTTTGAATTCTTCTTCTTTACCATGGTGGTATCAAAACTAAGAAAATAAACTACAATATTATTTTTTTTGTTTTAAATTACATGAAATGAAAATAACAATAAAAACAATGAAACTACCAACTCCATGGATGAAGGACTGTATCACTCAATTTTCCATAACTTGTATTGTCTTAATTTCATAAACTTCACTAATCTCATCTTATTTTCTTTTCTTTGAATTGTTTCATGTAAACCTTGGACTATTTCAACTTTTCTTCAAATATTCTGACGTTGCTCTGCTTGCTGACGATGATGTGTTTCTATGGATCTGTTGATGTTGTTGAGAGAGAGAGTGATGCTAACTGCAAATCGAACTACAAGAAGGAGTTTTCATCTTTAAACGCCACCCTCATGATTGACAAAATTAGCACTCAAGAGATCAAAAATAGTGCTGAAAGTGGTGCGAAGTTGGGTAGCTCACCATTCCTACCCGGAATTGACATACGGTGACACACACTCTAACATATTTTCTAGAAAGTCACAAAAATGAAGGTCGGTGCCTCGCTTGATGTAAAAATGGGTAGTCTCCACTATGGGTGATCACAATTCTACTACCAAATATCTTTGCAAAGACCTAATTCGCCCTCCGGCATGGTTAAATCCAACTTTAACGCTCTAATCAACTAAGGAACCCGATTGTGTTCTCCAGTACTTCCAAGTTCAGTTATTTCGGTCAGACTCTCTATGTAAATATAGCTAGAAGCATGCTAGTGACTCTAAGATCTCTAAAATTGGAGGTTTTTATGTACATATTTACAAAGAGTTTTTTGAAAATTTTTTGAAAATTTTTTGATTTTTGATTTTTTTTGAAAGAACAAAAGACTAAAAACTCTATATGCAAAACACACCTCCAAACCTAAATCTAACATTGTCCTCAATGTGTCAACAGATGATAAGAATTCAAACAGTCACATACCATGAGAACAAGGCAGAGCAGATTTAAAGGAAAGAGATTACCGGTATGTCGGCGAAAGCAAGATTAGAGCTTCATTAATCACGGCTAGAACCCAAGAAGAACTCAGTTGATGTCATGTTGGATTAGCACAAAATCTACCAAAGAAGACTCAACCGATTCAAGATAGAAGATGTAATATTACCTACTGGATTATATACAATAAAAATTCACCATACACCAACAATCTAAAGAGTTGAGGATCAACCCAAAAGAAGGTATGCAGAAACATCAACAGCCTTACACATATATAACATGAGAATGCAAGTAAGACTGCATATGTGAACGAGTTATCCCCAAACCTAAACTTGTCAACAGATGTGTTTTTGAGCACAAAATCTTGCAATTCTAGAGGTACATCATGCACAAGGTCTAATTCAAAATGAGTTTTGATAAGAACAGGCAGATATACACATTCCAACTGCGGCTCTTCAAGGGTATTATATTTAGCAGAAAAGTGGTCCAAAAGGACTTGAGAAGCACACAGCTCCAGGCCTAGATTAGGAACTCTCAGAATAGTTGGTTTAGGTGCAAGACCATCATATTGTGACATAAGCAGGAAGTTGGGCATGTCTAAGTTGTTCACATGTGTGAGATCAAGAGTACCATTATAAATCACATCAATATCCCCTAAGTCATCTACAAGTGCTGCAACATGCTCACGTTCATAAAACATTTCAACGAACCTAAATTCAGAATCATGATTATTCAAAGTCTTCATCTGATGCATAAGCAAATCATAAGACACAACACATTTTGACCTAGGCAAGGAATTAGACACATCAAGGTTATTTTCATGCATACGATCATTGGTGTCAACAGAAAATTCGACCTTCCCTAAGTTAGATACCAGCTGTGTGTTATGCTCTCCGTCACGGAACAACTGTACTAGCCCCAAATCAATATCAACATCATCCAAAACTTCAGAGTTACGGATAAGAAAATCAGAAGAAACATCATTTTTCAAAGTCGCAGCAATGGAGTCTAAGGTTACAGTAACAGAAGATTCCACAACAACATTTTCAGAGTAAACATGCTCTTCTAACATTAAATCATTATCATCATCATCGTAACAATGATACAATGCCTCATTCAACACTATAGTGTCTCTACTCCATTCATGTACCACTATATCAGGTTCATATTCAATATTATTTGCACGAGTAGGAACAGATGCACTATTTTCAAAATTCAATTCATTGGGACTAACAAACAATTCATCTTGAAATTCCTCCCTTTCTACATTTTGTAAATGAATCAGATTCATCCTTAATATCATATTAAGTTGTTCAATTGAAGGGGAGTCTTTAATAGTGGGTGTCCTCATTTCACATGGATATTCAATACATGGTTGTGTATGAGGTTCACTATCGAATGGGCATTCAGATGTGTTCCTATATGGATGATCATGCAATGCTTTCAATTCAAATCTAGCATTATTTTGCTCAATGCCTTTGATATTCTCCATCACAGATTGCATACAAGAGCTCAGGGGAGTACAAAATTGTTCAACATCCCATGGTGGTGGATGATACATGTGTGGATAATTATTAGGGTTTGCATATTGAGGCTCATGACCTAGAAAAGGTTCATAATAATCCCTAAAATTATGAACATCATGGTATGTGGAGGGTTCATAATGTTAAGCATGCTAGTAAGCAAGTTCCCTAATGGATTTGTGTTCATCCCCAGTTGAAGACCAAATTCCTGACATGATGAGTTATCGGAGACACAAAGATTGAGAGATGCACAGTAACAATTCAGCTAGCAGGTATGTCACTCAAATACTCATGCACTATGTTTGCAGGGTTCGATAAGGTTACGAAATGCAACTAGTTCAGCAAGCATGTATGAACATCAATCAACATGTTATGGCTATCAGCAATAGTGCGCAAATCTGGGAAACAGGGATTGCAAAGCTTTTAAGAATAACACTCAGTTCGGGCCGAAAGCACAAAGACACGCTATTCTTCAGAAATTAACAAATTCAGCCAGTAAGGATGTTACTCCGATATCACAGAATCATGCTTATGCACACCAGATGTTGCACGGATTGGGTGATGCGATACATCGAACTACAGCAAGCAACCAATTGAGCTGATAAGCATGCTATATCATTCACACATTCATCAAGGAAAACAAGGGTTTGATAATGGTCAGTAAGCACTGGTTCAGGGAGCATACATGGGCATCAGTCCAGGCAGAGCATCAATCAATCAATTTGGGCTATCAGACAACTACGCAATGTGCAACTCGGGGAACAAGGAATTTTTACAAACCTGATTCAAAGAGTGATAGATGATGCTTAGCAGGTGTGTAGATTCAGAGATTATGCAAAGATCAGCAATAACTCAGATACAAAATTTCAGCACTTTCACAACAAACTTGACATGATACAGAGTTACTAACAGGTTTGGCTCACATGGTATCAACAGGTTTGGCTAACCCCAGTCTTCACAGATCATGCATAAAGGTGCAGGGCAGATAGTTCAACAAACTCATGCAATAAAAATAACTCCGCTAACAAGGATTTCACTCAAGTGCCACAGAGATACCCAGGCAACTAGTTCATCATACAGTTAGAGTAATACTTGTGAGAGCTACAATCGATTCAGGGATGATTGCTCAGCAGTGTAGAGATTTAGAGATGCATACACATGGAGATGATAATCTCTGCAAGTAGAAATTGTCACTCAAAGGTCACAAGATGATGCCAATATAGATATCCTAGTTTAGTGAGCAGACATGGTATGTCAACATCAAAAGTTCAAATATTCAATGCTACACAGTGAGGTTTATAGTTTCAAAAAGGTACTCATTTCACTCAGACATCATAGAATCATGTTTGTGCATATCAGGGTGAACCAACATCAGTGAGAATCATTCCGCATTCACGACAACTATTCAGGGCAGAAATTGAGTTTGAGAGTACAATACCGCCAGTATAAAACTGGGTTTAGGCACTCCACAGGTTCTGCTGCTCCTTTATCCTTCCTTGTTTCAGTTTCGCAGGCACTGCTGGTACAGGACTAGGTGTAGGCACGGCAGATAGATGTGCTCTGCTCTTTTCACTCCCTTTTCTTGGCTTTTGCAGAAGAAGTTAAGGTACCACTACACAAGAGTCAGCTAGCACAGATAAGGGTTTTAGCAATTAAAACATGGATGTTACCATGCCGCTGAGATGTGACAGAAGTGACAGATCAGATCATGCAGGCTTGAGTTCAAGCTAGGCCAGATGCTGAATGAAATAGCAAGTGCTACAAGGGGCCAATGAACAGCTGAAACTATGAATCTACAACTTCCTTCACTTACCAATGGATATTCACAGATGGCATAAGCTTTAAACTACAAAAGAAAGAAGTTTGACAAAAGCATACAACTAAGCTACAAATGCAGAGTATTATGCAATGCAGGCTAACTATGTTATACTATAACAGTAAAAGTGAATTTAAACAAGTGTATACACAACCTAACTAGAACCTAGTGAAGTAAACATAGATATACAGAACATGATGCAATGAAAGATAATTTTAAAGAGATGCAAGATAGATGAAGATATGAAAACGAAATTACACTAACAACAACAGACAACAGAATAAAATCTAACACATATATATATATATATATATATACAAAACTACAGTAAAAACCAGTAAGGTTAACAATAGAACAGCTATACCACTACCAAATCCCGTGACGCGCGCCAAAAACTTGGTAGGCTGGGAAAAGATGATGCCTACAAATGTAACTGCAAGTGCACAGTGTCGACTAGCAACATAGGGCAAGTACAGGTCGATCCACAGGGATTTGGAGGATATAATGTTGAACTTATGGTAAACTAAACTGATTTATATCACAATGTAACAAAAAGGGTTTGTTTTGGGTGTCGATACGACGAAATATGGTAGTGATTTGTAAAGAGAATAAGAAAAACAGATTGTAAACAATTGATTGAGCGGCACTAGGGTGATTGAATTCACCCTTTTAATCCTATACTAAGGAAAAACCAACTCTCAATATGCTCTTGTCTTTCCCTTGAAGGTCTCATGTGGAAGAATTGTCAACTAATTTCACTAACTTACCCCTAGTATAAGTTGTCTTCTTACAGTACAACTTATCACAGGTTCATTTGATCAAAAAGCTAATTAGTTTTTCCTAAACAATGAAGCACATCAAGAACAAAATCAGGAAATTGATTAACCTAGCATACAATTAAGGGTTTCATCTACACCCTAGCAGAATGATTTAGAACATTATCAAAGTGAGTAAAACACGACTGAAATTAAGCTTGGTGCACCGGCTAATCCGGGCATAAGTTTTACATCACACTACCTCCCCTATTTATACATGAAAACCCTCCATTCAACTTCAATTCGGAAATTATATGAAGACCCACTCACCAAAACATCTGAATTGGTTGTCCCCTCTGTTAATTCGTCTCTGCAACTCCATTAAATTGATTGTTGGGGAAACCCTAACTCTATCTATCTCAAACCTAGCTTCTAGGTTTTGAGAAGAAGCTATGAAGGAGATAGATAGAAGCTAGGAGGCGGAGAAGGTGGCTGCTCAGAGGCGGTCGGAGATGGAGGTGTTTCTGGCGTTGTTGGGGCTGCAGAAATGGTCGGGAGAAATTGGAAGAGCTGAGGCTCTGGTTCTTGTCGGGAGAAGAAGGAAGAAAGAAGGAGAAGAGGAGTGGTTTGGTCGATTAGGTGAAGGGGTGAGGTGGCTATGGTGTGAGGCGGGAGCAGCGAATGTTGATGCTTGGCAAGGCTAGGACGTTGGATGCGGCTACTTGATTAAATCTCACGGCTCAGGATGGAGCGGGCTTGGATTCGGGTCATGGGTCGGATCTTGGATAGCTCAAGCCCATATCTTTGTAACCGGGTTGCTACTGATGCGCAAGCGGGTTGCAACTTCTCTTCCATAGTCACTAGTCTCCAATTTTCTGCTCTTTTGGCTCCTCAATTCATCCAAGCTTTATTTAGCACCTAAAAACACAAAATTAATTAGTACAAGTATTTATTCTTGAAAAAAAAAGAAAATACAGAATTTGGGATAATATCTGATTTCTAAGCACAAAAGTTGAGTTAAATGACAATAAAAAGGTTTATAAATATGCAATAATTGGCACTCATCAGTAACATTGGGACTAAAGCCCTACTACCGAACAACTCACACTTCTCCTACCAATGATGAATCCAGGCAATCACAAAAAGTGCTACTAAGTCCATAAGTTGTGATGAATTCACTAAAATGATTAATAAGACTATTAGATTTGAAGCGCATTTTTCAAGAGTTCTTATGTGTTTCCATACCCCGTTGAGACCTCGAAAAATGGGACCTTGGTAGGATTCATGTCTTTTAGGTTCTTTCTATGAATCCGTTTGTTGGTTAGAGTACCAAGAGAAATCCTTTCCCATTGGACCGACTCTAGGGAAGGCGAAGGATTGCCATGGGCCCCGGTGTCTTCTCAGCAGTGGATGATCGTTTAAAGGAGAAATAAATAGACTTAACGGTATGCGGCATTTCAACTTCCATTTCTTTACTTACTATACACTTCGAGCTACCTTCTTCTTCATGGCTTGCATGACTGGATACAAATGACAGTTTCGATAAGGAAAAGACAAAAAATTTAGATAAGCGGCCTAATGCAAGAATGAAAGGACCGATTAAATCAGAAAGAAAATATTCTTCATAAGATGTAGAAGTTATACTATATATGTTTTTTTTTTTTTTTTTTTTTTTTTTTTTTAATGGAAATCACATTTCAATTCATTCAAACCAAAATATTGATTACATGATTGCTTACAAGATTATCAAAAACACCAAAATACAAGATAGTCAAAACCCAAATACAAATTACGACATCAATTGCATGTAGATCGTGAAGAGAAAGAGCCATGAACCGCAAATACATCTGATTTTTGTAGATGCAGTAGTGATGAATGATGGTGTGAACCGGAATCAACTTCGATCATTTAAAATGTTTATCTTCTTCAATATAAGATGCACCAAATAAAATGGAGTATTTTGCCCAAAATATTGTAGATCCAAACGAATCTGAATGCCCTAAATCCTTCTTGTTGAAGATGAATCTAAGGCGACGCCGTGCAGAATCGTTGATGTTCTTGATGATTCAAGAATAGCAAGCCAAAAAACACCATGGAGATTTGAAAGAATCGCTATTAGATCGAAGAAAAGATCGCTCAAATAGCGGAGAAATGTGTCCATAGACACCCAAAACAACAAAAATAAAACCTAAAAACAAAAACTAAATTATTTTTACTCATAACAAACTGAAAATCATTACTCATATCCACCCTAAAAGACTAAATCTAAACAAGAAGAAGGAAGTTTTAAAGTTTTTTTAATTATAGATTCAAGTGCCCCAAATGTGGATAAGGGGATATTTCACCCATAACAAAAATACAAAAATATTATTTAATTATATCCAGAAACTAAACCCAAAAACTAAACCTAAACCTAATCAATATTGCCTCTTCTTCTCTTCTTTTTCTCCATCGTCTCTTATTCTTCTTCCTTTTTTTTTTTTGAAATTAATTAATTAACTAAAAATATTTATTTATTACAAGAAACTAGTTGGAAGCCTAGCAACAAGTTGGGCTCCAACACCTTTTTGAATAGCTATACCTAATCTAACGAAAAGAAAATTACCAACTTTTACATTTGCATCATGCCTAGCTATATAGTTCTTCAACCTTTTCAAAAACTCGATAGTTTCAATACCAATTTCACCAAAAGTAGTAAAAGCTAGGGTACCAAAACTATAACCATTAGCATTACATACTTCAAGGTATTTAACCCGCTTACGCTCAATTGCTTTAGCCAAGGAAAGTCCTGGTGTCAAGGTTTGCACACCACCTCCAGCAAAGGGAAAAACCCCAGTCACATCAAAACAAGTATCACGACCCTCTTCCCAATTGTAAACCAAGATATCTTCCGGCCTAGCATCACCACCATCACGAAAAAGGAACCCCAAAGCTGCTTCCACTTTAGAAGGTACACTAGCTCGATAACAAATATCCCCAAAAGTATCTCTAACAAGATCATGGAGAAACTTAATACCAACCTCACTAGCATAATGAAGCGCGTGATCACCATAAACATCCATGTATCTATTGCAGCAGATACAAGAACTGTTGGCAGCAGACAATGGGATGCCAAGTCTGTAGCTAAGCACAACACTAAATTGACGTGACCCAATTTTCTGTCCTAAACCATCAACAGGATAACAAGAAGAAAATCATGTGCATGTATAGTTTTGTTACACTTCCAAAGTGCTAAATCTCTTCTTGACATACCAAAACGAGAGGGCATGTCCTCAGTCACAACTGCAAAATATTGAGCTGCCAAAGTATGCATAGGATGGGGGGCACTAACAAGATTGTAAAGCTGAGACGAAGAAACACCACTAACCTGAAGGAAATTGTCGAAATCATTTTGATATGCTAAGCCTTTAACTGGAATGCTCGCACCTTGTAGGATGGTCTCCTGCAGTGGCAAAGTCCAAGAACAAGAAGCCAAGTAACAATACTGCATGTTATCATACATGGAATAGATGCCTAGACCACCATCCCTAATAAGTAAGGAAGCAACCCTATGTTGTAACAAACCATACCCTGGACCATCACCAATCACCAATTTTCTCATAAAATTTGAAAGATATTTATCAAAAACTTCCTGAGCATCTTTCACATAACAAGGTGCAGTAGTGCGCAAAGTAAAATATAATTTAGAAACACATGCGCAGTTGCGAAGCAGCATCAATTCACTCTGTGGATCATCCAACCTATGGACTGTATCCATTAACTGCATAGACTTGTGCACTCTGTCAAGTACAAGTTGGCTGCAAAAGGAAGCATCCAAACTCACAGGACCACCAAGAAGTTTAACACCCACAGAAGGTCCACCTATGTCAGCGGGAAAAACATAGGTAGAAGATTAATCATCGATTCTTTTTTTTTTGTTCTTCAACGACGATTAATCATCGATTCTCCGCAAGTAATTACTTTAGTTAGATAAAAATCGAAAACCCGCCTATTTTTGTTGCTTTTGATCGCATAAATAGGTTGGATTTGATCAAATTAGGGATTTTGAAATAGTTTCAGAATTACATAAGGGTTGGGAAATATTGGTTTTCCCAACCGTAAATCAATTATACGGTTGGGAAAATATGAACTCCCAACCATATTTAAACCTGGGTCTTTCTACTGTTGGGATTTCCAACAGTTTATGGTAGTTACGGTTGGAAAATATAAACTCCCAACCGACCTGGGTTTTCTTTACGGTTGGGACTCCCAACCGTATATGGTAGTTACGGTTGGGAAAATTGGAGACTCCCAACCGTATGTTAAATTAAAAAAGAAAAATAAATTGATTTAAAATTGATTTAAAATTGTGTTATTTTATTAGTAAAAAATTATTTTTTATTTTAATATGATTTAAAATTAAATTTTATATTTTAAAAAAATAGATTTTATAATAAAATATTCAAACAATAATATTTTTTTATTTGATATTTTAAGTAAGTATAAAATTGAATAATAAGTTATACTATAAAATAATATTTTATAATATAATTACTTATTATTATTATTATTATTATTATTATTATTATGTTATTATTATTATTATTAAGTAATTATTGAAATATTACAATTATTACACGGGGTTGGTCGGGAGCCTAGCAACAAATTGCGCGCCAACTCCTTTTTGGATAGCTACACCTACCCGATGGAAAAGAAAACTGCCTATCTTAGAATTAGCATCATAATTAGCTATACAGTTTCTTAATCGGTTCAAAAAAACAATAAAATCATCACCTAGTTCGCCTAATGTAGAAAAAGCTAAAACGCCAAAATGAGATGTGCACATGTCCAAGTACTTGGTACACTTGCGATTGATAGCCGCAGAAATAGCACGTCCCGGAGCGAAGCTATGAAGTCCTCCACCTGTGATATTTTAAAGGATTAAAATTAAACAATTAATTATAAAGGATTTTTATTTGATATTTTTATATCAAATAATATTTTAAATAATAATTAATCAATAGACAAAATATAATTATATTCAAATATATTTAAACCAGATTTTATAATAAAGTTTTATTTTAAAAATAGATTTTATAATAAAATATTCAAATAATAATATTTGTCTATTTGATATTTTAAGTAAGTATAAAATTAAATAATAATTTATATTATAAATATTATGTTATAATATAATTAAATATTTATAATTAAATAATAATTTATATTATAAATATTATTTTATAATATTATTAATTACTTAAAATTAAATAATTAATTATAAAGGATTTTTATTTTATATTTTAATATAAAATAATAATTAATTAATACTTAGTATATGTATTAATTAAAAAATTTCTATTTCCTTTTAAATATGAGACAAAATACAATTTATACATTCAAATATATTTAATTATATTTTAAGTAAATACAATTTTAATGAAAAACAATAATTGATATTTTAAAAAAATATAGTACTTTTTAATTATAAAATAAGAAATCTATTAGTAATAATAATGTTAATTTTATTTAAAATAATATTAATAAGGTAATACTAAAAAATAAAAATATATTAATTATAAAAATAATATAATTGTAAGAAATCAAAGATTATTGAAATTTAAAAAATAAAACGAAAACAGAAAACCAAACGTCAATATGGTCAACCGATGGAGTTGAAAGGGTGGAGTTTGAAATTCCATGGGGGAGGTGTTATTTGATTTTCCACCTTATAGTAGAGTTTCAACTACCTAGAATTGGAACTCACTCCATGCCAAACACACCATAAGTTGAACTCCACCCTTGACTCCACCCGTTGACTGAACTCCACCCTCAACTCCATTTGTGCCAAACGCACCCTAAAGTATTAAAATTGTTTCATGACTCTCTATTTTGTCATCTTGTGAGCAGTAAAAAACCAAAAATTTGGAGCCCCAAGAATATGATTTTTTTTTCCTTTGAAAAAGAAGGAGGAGGAAGAAGAAAAGATTTTTCCTTTATAGGGGTTCTACGAATTTAATACTGTATATTAAAAGAAAATGATAATTATAGGGGTTCTACTGTACTAAGCATTTTTTTTTCTATTGCCATAAAATATGTTATATTAATACTGTATACAGTAGAAACTCTATAAATTAATATTGTCGGGACCATCAAAATTTATTAATTAAGCGAGATATTAATTAACCGAACACAACTTCGAAAATTCAACCTTGTGACGCAGGATTATACGAGCTTTTAAAATGCATTATCGTCGTCGATTTTATAAAGGTATTTTGGAAGTATATGAATTAGGGGCGTCAAATATTGAAAAATAAATGTGTTAGATGCAATGAATCTTGCAATATCAGCATGGACTCTCGATGTTCGTACAATTACACTTGCAAACTTCTTTCATCATTTTAAACTTTGATCAACCGATAACACAAGTTTAGAAAATTTGGATGAACATACAGTGAAATCACTGAAGACTTGCAAAATTGGATCGAGAAGTTGGGCTATCGCAATTCAATGAATGTCGAAGATGTCCTAAATTATCCGGAAGGAAATGAAATTACATAGTTGTTTACTGATGAAGAAATAATCGAGAGCGTTATGAGAACTGATAAGATGTGGAAAAAGATGATGAAAGTTCTACAATAGAGCCCCCTTCACGAAATGAGGCTATTATAGCGGCAATCACATTGAATAATTTCTTGTTGAGCTATGAGCAAACAACGCCAAAAATTCTTACAATGATAAGAAAAATTAAAGATGAAATTCGATGCGATATTGATTTTAGCAAAAAAAAAAAAACATAAGACAATTATATCATTTTTCAAAAAGTCTTCGTAAATCTTTAATGTATTTAATATATATATATATATATATATATATATATATATAATGTATTATTAATTTATATTTCATATGGGGTCTACATAGGTAATCAAAAATATACTATCTTATAATTTTAGCGAATTATTAATTTGGTACGTTGTCCCCGACTCGGGACCAGCCAAAAATATTATTTAAGAGAGTTTATTAAATAATCGAGTATTAATTAAAAGAGTTTCTACCTTTTTTTTTTTTTTTAGAAAAGAAATCAATCGATAACATCGTACAAAACTGTAGTTGGTAGCCTAGCAACAAGCTGAGCACCAACCCCCTTTTGGATAGCGACACCTAGTCTATAAAAAAGAAATTTCCCAACACCACTACTGACATCATTACTAACTAGACAATTCTTCAATCTCTTAAAGAAACATAAAGTATCATCCCCAAGTTCCCCCAACGTGGTAAAAGCAAGGACACCTAAACCATAGCCATGTGAGACACATTGATCCAAGTATTTCTTACGTTTCCGTAGAACAGCATTGGAAATAGCTTGGCCTGGGACAAAAGAGCGGACACCATCACCTGTGAAAGGAGATACGCCTGTAACATCCATACAAACATCTTGACCATTCTCCCAATTAAGAACAAGAATGTCAGCCGGGCGTAAATCTCTACTATCATCTACGAAGCCCAAGAGCCGCTTCTTTGATCACAGGAACTCTAGCTTTGAGACAAATATCGACGACTATATCACGAACCTGGTCATGCCGAAATTTGATCCCAACATCCTTGGCACAGTGAAGAGCGTGGTCCCCGAAAATATCCATATGTCTATTACAGCTAGAACAAAGGCCACCTTCAACAAACAATGGGATACCAAGTCGATAACAAACAACCGCTCGAAACTGCCTTGGACCAAGGCATTGATTAAGGCCACTAATGGGTACAGCCAAAAGGTAATCTTGAGCATGCTTAACACGATTACACTGCCACAAAATAGAAAATGATAATGTTACAAGACCATTATGCCCTTTTTAATTAGTTAAAGATTAGTGACATACCGAGCATGACATCCCACATATACACAAATTTCCGTCCAATAGTGATCAGCGAGTATATAAACAAATTACCCTTCAATAGTGATTAGACAACCTAGCAACATTAGGACCTATATTGTGTCACAATGGTGTATAAGATGACAAGAATAATTTGACTCCAAATCGGATGCACTATCTCACTCAAAGATCACGAAGACAACCAAATAGCCATGACACAAGTATCAATCAGTCTACTCGTGAAGAAAATGATAATCGTTTTTCGATTCAAAATGTAAAAGGTCCATCCAAGAGAGAGAAGAGTTGGAAGCTAATTTCCTTATAACTTTCTCTTGAACATTCTAATCGTAGGGTTACACGTCTTATGGAAAAGCCATCAATATGATCTTAATTTCTTTAGTTTTTGTCCACAAATTAGCCATTGTCGACCTGACCATCTCTATAGTCCATGTGATTAGAAGCGTCAAAAATGGCCCCATGTATATATGCTTTTCAAATCAAAAATTAATGTTTGCTCTGCTTAATTATTGTGGGTGGGGGATTACTTATATAATCTGTGATTTGTTAGCTTATAATTGATGATTTGGTGTCTTGTGACTATTAGTTAGACTTGAGATCCTCACGTGCATTTTTGAACGTGTAGGAAGATATTTTTTAATAACTCCGCTCACGCATATAAATTTCTTTAGGCGGTGAACTCGGCAATTGGTACCCCCAAATTATAAGAATCCTAATATGACAAGAGGACAGATAATAATCGAAAGACTTAAATGCCTAGACAAATAAATCTCCCACGTTAAATGGTGAGGAAACCTTCGCTTCCTATTAACCGAAATAGGTCTTTTTTGAATTTTGTGAAACGAGCGTTTTGGTGGGGACACTTGGCAACGTGTGATTGGTTTAAAAAGAATAGGAAAAAGATTAAAAAAAAAGAAGCCAAATTCAATTGACAATATTTAGGTGAAGACACTTGACATCGTATGATTGGTTTAAAAATTACAAACTTAAAAGGAAAACCTAACTTACCGTGTGTGGAATTCATGGAAGTACTCTTTTTTCCAAATTAATATACAAAGGGGAAAAAAAATTCCACATATTCTCTGCGAAAATAAAAGGAATAAATAAATAAAATCTGCACATATTCTTCACCTATTTAATGTATTTTCACTGCCACACAAAATCAAAAATACATCGCCACGGGGCGGGGCGAAACGCAGCGCACACCAAATCAAAAATGCATCGCCACGGGGCGGGGAGAGCCGATATAGGCCATTTTTTAATTTTGTGAAACGAGCGTTTTGGTGAGGACAATTGACAAGGTGTGATTGGTTTAAAAAGAATAGGAAAAAGATTAAAAAAATGAAACCAAATTCAATTTGGATATCATAATGTGACAATATTTAGGTGAGGACACTTGGCAACATATGATTATTTTAAAAATTACAAACTTAAAAGGAAAACTTAACTTACCGAGTGTGGAATTTTATGGAAGTCCAAATTCAATTTGGAAATCGAGTAACTACTATATTAGTACTCTTTATTCCAAATTAATATACAAAGGGGAAAAAAATCCACATATTTTCTGCGAAAATAAAAGGAAAAAATAAATAAAATATGCACATATTCTCCACCCATTTAATGTATTTTCCCTGCCACACTAAAATACATCGCCACGGGGCGGGGGGAAACCCAGCGCACGCCAAATCAAAAATGCATCGCCACGGGGCGGGCCGAGCCGATATAGGCATTTTTTGAATTTTGTGAAACGAGCGTTTTGGTGAGGACACTTGGCAACGTGTGATTGGTTTAAAAAGAATAGGAAAAGATTAAAAAAAGGAAACCAAATTAAATTTGGATATCATAATGTGACAATATTTAGCTGAGGACACTTGGCAACGTATGATTGGTTTAAAAATTACAAACTTAAAAGGAAAACCTAACTTACCGTGTGTGGAATTTTATGGAAGTCCAAATTCAATTTGGAAATCGAGTAACTACTACATTAGTACTCTTTTTTCCAAATAAATATACAAAGGGGATAAAAAATCCACATATTTTCTGCGAAAATAAAAGGAAAAAATAAATAAAATCTGCACATATTCTCCACCTATTTAATGTATTTTACCCACCATACTAAATCAAAAATACATCGCCACGGGGCGGGACGACCCCGCACACACCAAATAAAAAATGCATCGCCACGGGGCGAGGAGAAGCCCCGCGCACACCAAATCAAAAATGCATTGCCATTGGGCGGGGTAAAGCCCTGCGCACACCAAGTTAAAATATCTGCACATATTTTTTCAACTATCCCGCGCACACCAAATGAAAAATGCAATATCACGGGACGGGGTAAAGCCCCCCCACACCAAGTTAAAAGCAAAAACATGCCCGGTGCGTAGCACGTGCACAAATCTATTTTAGTTAATAACTAGAATGCCTGGATTAATTTGTGTTAATGGTTAGATTAACTAAATTAAGTAAGGTTAATGATTAGATAAGACTAATAATTTGAGTTATAGTTAGTGTTTGAAAATCAAAAATTAATAAAAAAAAAGTTGGTGAAAATTGAACATACGGTTAGGTTTCTTAACCGTAAATAAGATACACGGTTGGGAGTTCATATTTTCTCAACCGTGGACAAAATCAAGGTAACTTACGATTGGGGAAGTTTTGAATTCTTTATTAATAAAACTTAACATACGGTTAGGAGACCCAACCATAGAAGAATTCTACGGTCGGGAGTTCATATTTCCCAAATAATCGTTTACGGTCGGGAAATATTGATTTCTCAACCGTATGCAATTCAGAAACTAATTTTTAAAACCCTAATTTAATCAAATTTAACCTTTTCATGCAATCAAAATCACCAAAAAACGGTGGGTTTTTCGTTTCTTGCCATAATGTCATTACTGGCTGAAAATCGACGATTAATCGTCGTCGAAGAAGAGACAAGAGGAATAAGAGGCGATGGAGGAGAAGAATAAAGGAAGACAAGGAATATGCGATTTGTATTTGTTTTGTTTTTGGTTTAGTTTTTGATTTTTAATTAGGTTCAAGTTAGTTATTAAAGGTAATTAGATTAGTTATTACAGGGTATTTCTATATTTTATTATAAGTTAGGTCTCCGCCAATATAAATTTGGGACATTTGAATCCATAGGAGCCCTCAAAGATAAATGCTTAGGAGTTTTCCTATAATAGGCTTCAACTAAAACGCCATGTTTATAGTATTAAAGCAATAGGGTGCAGTTCCAAAGGGGAGGTCATTGGTCAAGAAAGAAAGTGATGCAGAAAATGGATCAAAATGGTGGTAAAAAGGACGGATTCAAGAAAATTTCTGATAAGAGGAAGAAACAAGAGAAACTAAATTCAAAGGAGTCTCAAAAGAAGAATAAATCTCTAGATTTTGTTTGGTCAGCAAATTCTATAGAAAGCGGTGAACTGGTGGAGAACTTGGTTTCTCTATACAACTCTTTCAAAGATTCCAGACAGACAACTCGGAGACTGCTGTGATGGAGACTCAAATGGAGAAAAGCCAGAAAAGAGATTTCATAATGGAAAACATTGATTATGTGAAGACAAATTTGTGCACAGAAGTAAGTAATTTTTTCCACCACATTAATTAAATTTCTTAGAAACATGAACACAAAAACTAGAATAGGAATGCTACATATTTATCAACCATCTTGCTTGGGTTATATGTATGGTATTGTCATATATGAATTCAATGTGTATGTCTTACATGAACTTAGAGTATCTTGTAATGTCGTACTTTTGGCAATTTGTTAAAATGATAGCTTGGAATTGTCAAGGTTTAGGAAACATACCTATTATAAACAACCTAACTGATATTTTAAATCAAGAAAATACAGACTTAGTTTTCCTATCAAAAACTAAACAACAAAATAGCGAAATGATAATCATAATGCGAAAAGTAAATGTGTTTAATTTTTGGCTTGTCCCGCCTAGAGGAACTGCTGGTGGACTTTGCTTAATTTGGAAAAATACTTTGAATATAAATATTCTTGATTACGCTCATAGCCATATAAATGTCAAAATAATAAAATATAATAATAATATAAATTGGATTCAAACATGTTTTTACGGCAGTCCGTATGCTCCTCTTGAAGAAGAGTCTTGGAACATTATAAAGCAAATGTGGACTTCGGTCTCCTATCCCTGGATTATAATTGGAAACTGCAATGCGGTCCTTCATGAACAAGAGAAAAATAACATTCATCATTTTAATCAAGGAGAAGCTACAATGTTTAGAAACATTATAAATAACTGTGGTCTTCTTGATCTAGGTTTCACATGCTATACTCATACTTGGAACAATCATAGAACCGGATTAGAGTTCACGGAAGAAAGATTAGATAGGGATTTGGTGAATAATGCGTGGAATGTATATTTCTCGAATTCTGGTATTAGACATATGAACCCCTTAACTTCTGATCATGTGGCCATTTTTTTAAATACCCATAATATATGGAATGACGGTCCAACTCCTTTTAAATATTTTGGAGATTAGATGAAACATGATGAATGTAAACCCCTAATTCTTGATTGTTGGAACAATCTTGTTCAAGGATCGCATGCTTTTAGTCTTGATAAAAAACTAAAAAATGTGAAACATACTCACAATCCATGGAATAAACACACCTTTGGAAACATCAAAACAAACATAGAAAAGACAAAGAAAAAGTTGGATGAAACTAATAGAAGCCCGAACTATCTAGAAAAAGCTACTGATTTGTCTATTCTGAACAATGATCTCAAAAATTGGTATAATAGGACATTGCTGATTTGAAAAATTATGGAAGGATAAAAGTAGGGATCAAAATCTAGATTTAGGCGATAGAAATACGAAATATTTACATAGTAAAGCAAAACAAAGATTCAGAAGAAATAGAATTGAAACTCTAAAAATGAAGATGATGACTAGCTTAATACTAGAGAGGACATTGCTGACTGTATCACAAAATATTTTAAAAATATTGCGACTACTGTTAATCCGAATATAGATAGAAACATGATAGCTTGAATATTCCCTGAATGTATAACTGCTAGTGATATTAGAAAAACGCTTTTTAGTATGAAACAAAATAAAAGTCCAGGTCCAGATGGCTTTCCCCCTATATTTTTTCAGCAAAACTGGGATATTATAGGAGACGATCTAACAAAAATGGTTCAAGCTTTCTTCAGAATTGGTCATCTGTTAAAGGAAATTAATGCAACTTTTATCTCTCTTATCCCTAAAACTATAAATCCCACAACTCCGGCTGAATTTATACCAATAACCCTAGAAAATACTATTTACAAAATTATTTCTAAACTTATGGAAAATAGAATGAAAGGAAGGCTAAGTAAAATCATATCTCCTTTTCAATTTGCTTTCATTCCAGGGAGACAAATTTCAGATAATATAACAATTGCGCATCAACTAATTCACCCTATGAGAAGAAAAGAAGGGGAGAATGATCTTATGGGTCTAAAAATCGATATGTCGAAAGCTTTTGATAGAGTCGCATGGAAATTTATCATTGCCATTATGACAAAAATGGGTTTTTTCTGAATTTTGGTGCAATTTAGTATTTAAATGTATTTCTTCAACTACCCTGTCACTATTGCTGAACGGTTCTCCAACTGACTTCTTTAAACCTTCTAGAGGTTTGTGACAGGAAGATCCTACATCTGCATGTCTCTTCCTGTTTTGTATTGAAGCCTTATCTAGAACCATTATCCATGCTGAATCGATTGGACTAATAAAAGGAATAAAATTTTGTAAAAATGCCCCGTCGGTAAGCCATCTTTTGTTTGTTGGCGACTGTTTAATCTTTTGTGAGGCTAACAAAACTACCAGTACAAATTTAGTTAAAATGTTCTCTGATTTTGGCGAGGTTTCTGGGCAATTCATAAATCTTGGTAAGTCTGGTGTCTTTGTAGTCCTAAAACTGATTCATCCTTGAAATTAGAGATACAACAAATTTTAGGAGTTAAGGCTATCCCCTTAGATGATTGATATTTAGGAGCTCCTTTATTTACAAACAAATCAAAGATAAATTTTTTTGAACGGTTAATAGAAAAGATGCTTAATAGACAGGTTGGTTGGAGTGGAAAATAAATTAACACTGCTAGAAAATCTGTTATAATAAAAATTGTTACCTCTTCGCTAACTGTTTACCATATTAATTGTTTTAAAATTCCTAAGAAAATATATAAAAAATTAAGTAATCTCCTATTGGTGGGGAAAGAATGAAAAAGGAAAGAATGAACAAGGAAAAAAAAGGGGTCTATCTAAAATCTTGGGAGTCTGTTTGTAGGTCTCTATCTGAGGGGGGAATGGGGTTTCAAAATTTAGAAAACTTTAACCTTGCCATGTTGGCAAAAATTGGGTGAAGGTCGAAGGAAAATACTGATTCTCTTTGTGCTAAGCTCCTAAAGGCTAAATATTATCATAATACTGATATTATCCATATGAAAACTAAACCAAAATAGAGAGACAGTTGGGTTTGAAAGGAGGTAGAGGGACTAGGATTAATGTATAGAACGATTACTGGATTCCATAAATCAATCCTCTCATCCAAAAACCAAATAGGGGAGCTAAAGATATAACAACAACGAGTCAACTGATTACTGATGTGAAAACTTGGGACATGAACAATATGAGAAAATGTTTCGACCAAAATACAATAAACGGTATCCTTAAAATAAATCTAACTGTTCAAGATGAAGATACTAAATACTAAAGGTAAAGTTAATTTTACAGTAAAATCGATGTATAACAAAGTCAATTCTACGGGTGATAATAACAAAGACTGGAATCAAATTTGGAAGCTGAATGTTCCTCCCTTAGTTAAAACTTTTGTATGGAAAGCTGCTAATGATATCCTACCAAATAGTTTGATGGTAGCCGCAGTCATTCCTCATATAAATACTAGTTGCACACTTTGCAATGGTGGTGAGGAATCTCTAACATATCTTTTTATGACCTGCAACTTTGCCAAACAGGTTTGGATGCACTTAAATTTTAGTATCAAGTATGTGGTCGAAAATAGTACTACTTTTCATGATTGGCTAAATTCCTGGTTCTCTTACACTAATAGAAATAGTTTTTTGTTGCAATGGCCTGAATTTTGCAGCATCATTACCTGGCACATCTGTAAATCCAGATGTGATTGGGTTTTTAGAAGGGAATTACAAAATAGTGCGGTTACGGCGAATAGATAGTTAAATTTATAAATAGCTTTTCTTCAATTGCAGCCTCGAGTTACAATATTTTCAAACTGTATATTACAATCCTACGAATGATGACTGTCTGAACATATGTACTCCTGATAACATAAATATGGGAACAAAAATGTCTTACAAATTCAGTGTAGCCCTGACTATGATGAATCCTACTTCTTTTTCTGGTATTGGTATTACACTAACAGATTATGCAGGTTACATAATTGAAGTCAGGGGAACTACCTTCAACTACAACACTAGAGAGGATTTAGAAAGAAGAGGAGCAGAAACATCTTTTCACTGGGCAACAAAATGAAGTGGTCATGAAGTGTCTTTCTAAAGTGATTCCTTGCCTACTTTTATGCTGCTTAAAAGAATGTATGTTGAAGCTAGGAAACTTAGATATTCTATTAGCAATGATTTTCAAAGAAACAATCTGAAACTCATTAATTTTAAAATTTCAGAATTTATGTTATCTACTAGATTTAGTATAATGTGGGCAGCTAACACAACAACCTATTGTAATATTTTCAATCTCCAAAACAGTTGGAAATGAGAGGAACTAGGACATCTCGTAAACTTTTTCAATTCTCAGTATGTCAATGACAATATATCATGGTCGAACCCTATTCCTATCATGGTTAGAACCTTGAATGTGTAATGTTAGAGGGTATCTTCCTCATGTTTTATGAAGATAAAAAAAGAGCAATAGGGTGCAACTTTTCTAACCAGTCACGATTGATGAAGTAACTGACGATTTATTATTAGAAAGATACTGCTTAGATTAATATTATTATCTTTTGCTTAATATAAAAAATATCCATTGATTTTTATATTTTACCATTTATCATAGTTCCAATACTAGATCAGGTTAGCTCTATCATGATGATACCTAAACAACATAAATAGGGATATAATGCTAAAATTAACATTCCACCTATCTAATACAAGAAAAGTGTAATATTCCGCCTCTATAATAAGGACGGAGAGAACATTTGGGAAATAGTATGTCGCTCATTGTATGAATGAATGCGATAAGATATAGAATCATGGGTGGAGTAGGATTGACTACGAAAATGGGCAAAATCCGTTAGCGACGCAACATGCGGAGTATAAAAATAGGTATTGCATCACAAGGGCGACTTTTTTATTTCCTCGTTACGAAGAAAAAGATAAACGCATAGTACTCCTCAATCTCTATATATAACATATATACATAACATAAGTATTATGGTAAGGTCCCCTTCGACATTTCTATCATTTTTCAAGTTCTGGTAACTACACCGGTGTTTTATTCTAGTTGTTTCTGGATTCTTTGGAGAAAAAGAAATTGTTGAATCTTTGAAACAAATTACAAATTTTAGTATTGATACTGACTTGGGCATAGAAATTATGGTATCAATTTTATCTTGGGTTGCAGCAGCAAGTAAAAGAGTGCATTTGAGATTTTAAGTTAAGTCCTCACCAATAAAGAAAGTATTTTTTTTTTTACAATTTTCTTTTTCTTTCCTTTTCTACGTCCGGTAGACTGTCTATACATTTTTCTCTATCTAATAGGTCTTTTCTTCGATAAAAAAATAAATTAGTGGGTAAATATGTGTTTCGGTTTCTCCGAAATTATATTCATGCGTCAAAACAAAAAAAAACTAACAAAGAAAAAAGTTAAAGATACTTATCGGATTGGGTTGATCGAGACGAGGTAATCCTCTTTCCTTAAAGACAATTTATCCCTGCATATAGTGCTTATGGTTTAAGGATGTCATCTCCCAAGATACAACGATCATGCCTTGTAGAAAACAACACCAAAATTTCTACTCGGCCGACGAATGTTAACATTTACTGCACTCTTAAATATGACTATGACTCTTGACATAAAATTTTATTTTTTTTCTTCTCAAAAGTTTTTTTTTTTCTTAAAAACTCGATAAAGAAAGAGTTTATTGATCAAAATTGGAGAGGGTATAAAAGGTTTATACCACTTTACAAAAAAAAAAAAAAAAAAACAAAACAAAAACAAGAGAGGTAACATCCTACTTCTCTGGTTATAAATAATCAAAATACATTTTTGGCCAACTTGTCATAACATCCTTGAAAGTTGGAGACTCTAAATTTCTGAAGACCAAACAAGTGAAAAACATATACTTTCCATTGAATTGCAATCTCAGAACTTTCCTTGCTGGCAACAACTCTTGCATTCCTTTGCAACCATATACTCCAAGCAATAGCCACTGAAACCATACTCTAAATCTGAAATGTTGTCTTGAAGGCATGGAAATGTTCCAAGAAAACATAAAAGAGAAAAATTCACCTGGCATTGTAAAATTCAGATTCAACTTCTCCTTTAAATAATCCCACATCATTGTAGCAAACTCACAATGCAAGAACAAATGACTAACAATTTCATCTTTGTCACAGAAAAGACATCTTTGAGGTTATTGATGCCTCTCCTACTTAGCATATGTCTTGTTGGCAGACTGTTATGAGACACTCCATCAGAAAAACCTTACTTTTTGTGGCAACTTCTACTTCCAACTATAAGTAAAGACGTGTGTTAGATTTTGATTAGTGGGTTAAGTAATTAAAGAACCATAAGTTGACTTTACAGAGAACTGACCGTTTGATCCATTGACCATTATATAACATCTTCTGCTTCCTTGTTGAGAGTGATGAAGGTTCAACATCTTTGCAAATCTGTGAACTCTCTTCTTGCAACTGAATTAGTCTTCTTGGTAAAGATAGCTTTCAAGATGCATTCTCCTCTATATATATCTCTGCTATGCTCTTACTTTTTGCTATATAGACAGTAAATAAATTTGGATACTTTTAGTATAAAGGAATATCAAAGAGCCAACTATCCATCCAAAAACGGGTACTCCTCAGAAGCTTATTAAAACCCATGTGAATCTAAAACAAAAGATTAGGGGTCTCTGACTCGTTATAAGGTGTCTCTCCACCCATGGGTGACTCATCATGTTTAATGGTGACTGACTAGATGTCTTATGGACAAAAAAACATATCTCTTGGAATTTAAATTTTGAAAAATATTTTTGACTCGCAAATAATTTTGATCTAAATTTCGACATAAATAAATATGGTAAGGTCCTAAGAAATTCTTAGTAATCATGAGTGGACTAAAGAAAAACATTTAAGAAGTAAAAAATCACACTTGTTTTCTTACCTGGCTATTTTGGGGCCTAGCCATTCTATACGGGGCCTATCAAAATGTTGATCCCAACTAAAAAGATGATAAGGGGAGTCTAAAATGTCGGAAAATACTAAACTACCCTCTACACTAATAAAACAAATAAAAACCAAAATCATTTTTGTTAATCTTTGATCAAAATCTTCGATCAAAACATAATTTTTTCTCAATTCCATCAAAATCAAAAACTAAAACCTAAATCCCAAGCAACAATTCATTTTTGTTTTAGGTTTTAAAAAAAGAAAATTCAAATCCCTTGAACCCGTTCCTTTTAAAATCTTTTGTTCAAGGGATTTGAATTTTCTTTTTTTAAAACCTAAAACAAAAATGAATTGTCAAGCAAAAAAGGAAATTTCAGATATTTGATGAGGAAATTCAAATAAGTTAACTATGAATATCTGAAATTTCCTCATCAAATTTTTATGAAAATCAACCATAATCGGTTTATATATGCATTAACGTATGCCGATTCTAACTAGAATCGGTCGATGTTCTTTCCCACATAAACCAGTTCTGGTTATAGAAAATACCCAATTTTTTTAATGAAAATTTTATACCCAAATTGAAATTGAAAACGAGTATTATACAGAAAATGGATTAAAATTGGGTTTTCTACCAAGTTTTTTTTTTTATTTTTTGCTAGAAGCGGTTCATGTAAATGTCCACATAAACCGATTCTTAGTGGAAAAAATATCAATTTTTTCTGTGTACCTTTTAACATGGATCGGATTACATGGGCACTTATATAAACGGATTTTTTTTTGTGCATTTTTCGAAATCGGTCTATGTGCATATATCGTTCTTACCGATTCCTACAATCGGACTATGTACTAAGTAATAATGTAATATGCTTCGTTTCTTGGTTTTCTTCATGAGTTAATACATCAACTCATAATCGGTATACATTGCACGAACATCCACCGATTCTGGGTTGATTTTTGCCAAAAATAAATCAAATTTTTTAATGTCTTGATGATGAATTAACGTTAGCTGATTTTAGGATTAACTTGATTAAACATCTACTAATCACCAAAATTAACACTAATTAATCACGAACAAATTAGCCATTAAATAAAATATTAATTGGCTAAGGGTATTTTCATTTTACTTCATAATGTCTTATTTTGTCACCTAGTGATAGGCCCCAAAATAGCCGGGCTTTTTAGATTGATCTTGTAAAATTTGGCGATCAAAGAAGGCGGCCATGAGTCCCTGACCGTGACTGCAAGGATCGAACCTGTTACATAATGAATTGGGGCTAACTAACCAATACTTAAATGCCAGCCAGTAATTCAAATATTTATTATTATCCTTTCCCACTGGCATCGGATCCAAATTGTACATCTCGTAATCTAGAGAGCGAGATAGATATAGATTGCATTAGTTTGTTATATCCTATCCATCTGAGTCAATATAGAATAGGATCCTTCCAAGATTTCAAAGATCAAAATTCATAGACAAAATGGAAAAAAATCGTAAAAGATAATTTATAATTTACCGTAGTTAATACTTCCAAATGAAGCTAAAATAATAGGCGGCAGCATTGTCGTACATGTTAGCCTCATTCACAAATGTTATAATATTCCCGTTTTAGAGACTCCAATGCGTATCTAATATGTCAGAAAACAAAACCATCGAAACTACATCATCAATTTTTAAATTATCCGGGACTCTGAATAATATCCACTGAGCATTCTTTGGAACTAAACTATATGCCAATTTTTTCAGTTAATTATTTACAATTTTTTCAGTTAATTATTTAAAACGAAAATTACAGGCTTTTTTATTCACTTTCTATTAATTTCAACTCTTTAACGAACACCATATGCTTTGATTTTTCTAGTTTACTACTCGAGTAGTTTTGAAAAATGTATCAATATTTTACTGTTGTAAATTTTTTCAATTTCTTGTGATAGTTCCTTATAATTTTGTGACAATGATCTTACTTTATGTAATACAATTCCCGCAAACCTCTATTATCAAAAACTACAAATAAGAAACGAAGAACATAGCAATATGGTCAATCTAAAATATCTTAGACATAACTCACTTCAACTGAGACGAGTTAGATATTTTCTTAAGACATTTTTCTTAGATATTTTGTTCAGACGAGTTAGATATATGTTGTAACAGTTTGATAACGACATATCTCTCAACATATACAGTATTGGAATAATAACGAAAACAACAGAAACAAACTGCTATAGCAAAACTCTTTCTTAACACTTGAAGAACCGGCAAAAACTTGTTAAGATATATTCAGTCAAGTCAAGTTAGTCTGGTCAAGTCAGTTAGATTTGAATGTCTAGTCAATGCTTGTAATAATTGGTCAGTCAAGCACTACAATTATTAGGAATTAAAACTTTGTAATAGTTGGGTATTTATACTGTCTGAAACAATATTCTTCCCTGTATCTTTTGTTTCATCTATACAAGATTTTCTTCTCAATCTCTATTCATCTGATATTTCTCATGGTATCTACCTTTTACAATAACTTTTACAGATGATTTTTAGATCTAAATCTTGGTTTAATTGTTCTTCACATCAGAAACAACTTTTATTCAATAAAATTTTTAATCAAGATCGTCTGTGTCTTGATTCTGGTGGTTTCATTCTCGGGTATGCAATTTTATGGTTCGAAGAAGCAAACGTATCAATCCTAATATTGAAGAGAACAATATAACAATGTCTTCCGCTGTAACAACAACATCTGATGGTAATTCGTCAAACTTTGCTCTTCCCTTCACCAACATCTCAAATTTTGTCTCATTGAAATTTGATAATACAAATTTTATACTATGTCGTGACTAATTTGAGTCCATTTTAATCACAACTGACTTATATGGTCATGTTAATGGTGAAATTCAAGAACCAGAGGAAAGAGTAATGATTAATGGAGTTCTTAGTTTGAATCCAAGATGGGTATCTTGGAGAAAAAATGGATATGTTTGTAGTTAGCTGTTTAAAAGCTACTTTTACATCTGCTATTTCTGGGGATGTTCTTGGTTTAACCACAGCAAGAGAAATATGGGAATATCTTGAATCTTGCTTCAAGACTCAATATAGGGTACGTAAGAATATGTTGAGAGCACAATTGTTTGGTATTAGAAAAGGAAATTTACACATACTAGTGTGTGTCTATAGAAGATCAAAACAATTGTTGACTCCTTAGCTGCCATTGGTGAAAAGGTTAATGAATCTGATTTGATAATGCATGTGTTAAATGGTTTGGGAAGGGAGTATGATAATTTTTTTGTCTCAGTTCATAATAGATATATTCCATATACTTTTGGTAAATTGAAAGATAGATTACGTACACATAAACAATGGTTATCTGATCAAGACAAAGATGCTATGTCAACATTTAATTCTCAAAATAGTTCTGGTCTTTATGCAAGAAATGCAAATGCTAGTTCCAGCTCTAGTTATCAATCAAATAACAATGGTTATAAGAAAAGGAATGAAGCACAATATCCTTATGGTAGAGGAAATGGAAATAGAAATGGAAAGAATGGCAGTACTTCATATGGTTCACAAAATAACAATGATACAAGGGGAGGTTCTGCATCTACTGGTGATTCTAGAAGGATGGATTTATCTCAAGTTGTCTGTCAAATTTGCAGAAAGAAGGGTCATTATGCAAGCATGTGTCATTTTCGATACTATCCTCTATCCAATTCTGGGTTTGTTGGTGTTTCTGAAGCTCAACAAACACATAATAGAGCTTCTACTTCTAATGCTCCTCAAGCTTTTACCATCGAGCATACAAATTCAATTCATATTAATGATGATCCCCCAAGTTCACCAATGTGGCTGTCAGATTCTGGAGCATCAACTCATATGACTGGAGATTCATCATTATTGCATAATCCTTCTAATTACAAAGGCAAGGATGCAGTCAGGATTGGAAATGGTAAGTCCTTATCCATTGCATTAACTAGAAAGTCTAGTTTACATACTCAACACACTAGCTTTCAGTTGAAGAATATTCTTCATGTGCCTGATATGAAACACAACTTATTGTCAGTAGGACATTGTACTTCTGATAACAAGTGTTACTTTAGAATGGATCCTTCAGGTTATGAAATTAGAGACTTGTCCACTGATGCACTTTTGGCAAAGGGAAAAATAGTTAACAATCTTTATCCCATTTCTTCCTCAATTTTACATCATGCTTTGTCTGCTATTCATGCTTCTCCTGAAATTTGGCAAAGTAGATTAGGTCATCCTTTTACAAAAGTTTTAAATCAACTTCATTCTTCTAAGCATATTATTGTTCATTCTTCAAAGCCACCTAATTCTTTGTGTCATTCTTGTCAAATTGCTGAAAGCAAAAGATTACCTTTCCAATTATCCCCATCTCATGCTCTTACTCCTTTGTCTTTAATTCACTGTGATGAATGGGGTCCATCTCTAGTTTCTTCTTTACAAGGTTATAAATACTACATATTTTTCATAGATGAGGTTTCACTGGATTTATCCAATGGAGCTGAAAACAGATGTTTTAAAATGTTTTATTCACTTCAAAAATTTAACTGAAAATTTATTTTCAGCAAAGATACAATCTTTTCAAACAGATGGTGCTAGTGAACTTGTTAAAGGCACTCTAGGGGCTTATCTTACTTCAAATGGTATTAATTTGAGAATCTCTTGTCCCAAAACACCTGAGCAAAATGGCCTTGCTGAGAGGAAGCATAGACACATAACTGAGATGGGAAATACCATACTTTTAAATGCATCTTGTCCTAAATATTTTTGGTATGATGCTTTCTTAACTGCTACTTATCTGATAAACAGAACTCCAACTCCTATCCTACAAAATAAATCTCCATTTGAGGTTCTTCATAACACTTTACCTGATTATAGTTTTTTGAGGGTCTTTGGCACTGTTTGCTACCCTTTTCTTGGTCATTCCAGACCAGATAAACTGTCTCTAAAATATGTGGGATGTGTCTTTATAGGATATAGTCCTTTGCATAAAGGATATAAATGTTATGATCCTGTGTCAAGAAAAGTTCATATTTCCAGAAATGTTGTCTTTTCAGAACATGAATTCTTTTACTCTAAAGAGTCTATTACTTCTATTCCTTCTACATCTTCTCCTGCTGTTCATACTAATTCTTCTTTATCTCCTACCATTACTGAGTTATCTTCTGATTCTCCATTTATTGTTGCTTCTAGTCCAATTGTGACAAGATCTATGAGAGGTATTGTCAAACCAAAAGTTTTTCAAGATCATGTTATGCATTGTTCTGTAAGACATCTTGTTCTTGTTCATGTTGCTTTTTCTTCTTTGTTAGCTATTCCACCTGAGCCAAAAACCTTTAAAAGTGCAATGAAAAATCCTAAGTGGCAAGTCTCAATGAAAGAAGAGCATAAAGCATTAAAAGACAATGATACTTGGGAGTTAGTTAAACTTGAACCTCATATGAACATTCTGGGATGTAAATGGGTGTACAAAATAAAACTCAAGTCAGATGGTACAGTGGATAGGTTTAAATCAAGACTAGTTGCTTTAGGCTATAATCAACAAGATGGTGTTGATTATAGTGAAACATTTAGTCTTGTATTAAAATCTACTACAGTAAGAATTATTCTGGTATTAACTGTTACAAATAATTAGAAAATACGGAAGTTAGATGTATCCAATGCATTCTTGCATGGATACTTAAATGAAGATATTTATATGGTTCAACCACAGGGTTTGTTGATCCTGACTTTCCTGATCATGTGTGTCACTTAAAGAAGAGTTTGTATGGGCTCAAACAAGCACCCAGAGCCTGGTTTTAAAGGTTTAACATTTTTTTACTTTAATTTGGTTTTATCAGATCAGTGTGTGATTACTCTATGTTCATTTATGCTTCTTCTTCTGAAATGATGATTCTTTTATTGTATGTGGATGATATTATTCTTACTGGGAGTTCTGATATTCTTATGACAAAGTTGGTTTAAGCTTTAAGTAAAGAATTTGCAATGAAACAGTTAGGGGATTTGAGTTATTTTTTGGGTATTGAAGCTCAAAGGCATGCAGATTCTTTAGTTTTAACACAAAAGAAATATACTCTAGAACTTCTTACAAAAGTAAATATGCTTGAGTGTAAACCCTGTGACACTCCTGTTGTTACAGAATCTAGGGCTTCTATAAATGATGGTGTTTTGTTAATGAATCCAGCAGAATACAGAACACTAGTTTGTAGTCTTCGGTATTTAACAATGACTAGGCCTGACATTGCTTTTGGAGTAAATTATGTGTCACAATTCATGCATACTCCAACTGACATTCATTTTTTTGTTCGTCAAAAGAATCTTAAGGTATCTAAAGGGAACCATTGGTATTGGTCTGACTCTGAGAAAATGTGATATTTCTTCTGTGAAAGCTTATACTGATTCTGTATGGGCTGGATGCCCAGATACAAGAAGGTCAACATCTGGATATGTAGTTTTTATGGGCAGTTCTCTGATTTATTGGTCTAGCAAGAAGCAACCAACTGTGTCCAGATCTTCTGCTGAGGCAGAGTATAAATGCATGTGTGTAACTGCTTCTGAGTTAGAATGGCTATCAAATGTGTTTAAGGAATTACATATTTCAGTTAATATTCCTATAAAAGTGTTTTGTGATAATACATCAGCAATTTGTTTGGCTTCTAATCATGTGTTTCATGCCAGGGCCAAACATATAGAGGTTCAGTATCATGTGATCAGATATCTAGTGATCAAGGGTTTTATCAAGATTCATCATGTTCCTTCAGAAAACCAGATTGCAGATATATTCACTAAAGGGTTATGTTCACCTATTTTTCTTTCATTATTTCATCAACTTCTGGGAGGTACTTCAAGTGCTGCTGTTGAAGATCTTGAGTGTCAGAATTCTTCATGTCTTAAGAACTCTCTTCTGACAATGAAACTTTTATGTTTTCTGGTTTAGCTCTTAAGCAAACTGTTGTATCTTGACTGTCTTTTGTTTTTGTCATTTTGTTTGTTATTCAAGTTTCTACTATGGATGACAATATCAACTTGAGGGGGGCTGTTAAGATATATTCAGTCAAGTCAAGTTAGTCTGGTCAAGTTAGTCTGGTCAAGTGATGCAGTGCGGAAGCGTTGAACAGAATTAATACTAAAACTCATGCATTTCTGAGATAACACTCAAGAAACTCAATACTTTTCATTCATCAAAAACTGTTTAATAATAATACATAGAGCTCCTTATATAGATAACTCTACCTTAAATATTTCCAAAACTATCTAAATACCTATTACCTAAAATAAGAGATATTTTTAAACTAATAAATCCCTACATAAATAATTATATTACTAATATATTCTTCATAAATGAAAATAACTTAATTTATTATAATATTATTTTCTAAATAATAATAATAAATAAGAGAATGATACCAATAAAGAAATATAGTTCCTTTCCCTAAATACTTCATGAAAATGATCAACGTATTTGGAACATACTAAAAACTTATCGTCGGGAGTAAACATCATAGGCGGTGGTGAATTCCAATCCACAATAACTTGATATTTCTCAATTTGGAAAAGAAAAAATATCATCAAACCTTTGGATTTCAAGCTTTAACCAGGACTCCAAAGAATCTCTATGGTCATGTGCAACTCCACAAAATCCTTGCTCCTTGTCGCCAAAGAGATTTTGTTTTCATCACCGGTCACTTCCTCCACTTCATTGTAGGCTAGGACCATGATGAGGCTCTTCTTTGATGCATTTCAGCCATTTGGAGGGTGAGCGCCTTAACCTTCCGTTCTAGATCATCTATTATCGCTTGCTCTTTCTCATCGGCCGAGAGCGGCTCTTGAACAACACCATGATCTCTTCCTCGAAACATGATGCGGGAGGCGTTGCTGTCTCTCAACAAACGTGCGATGCGGAAGCGTTGAGCAGTGTTAATACTAAAACTCATGCATTTTAAGATAACACTCAAAACTCAATACTTTTCATTCATCAAAAACGTTTAATAATAATACATAGAGCTCCTTATATAGATAACTCTACCTTAAATATTTCCAAAACTATCTAAATACCTATTACCTAAAATAAGAGATATTTCTAAACTAATAAATCCCTACATAAATAATTATATTACTAATATATTCTTCATAAATGAAAATAACTTAATTTATTATAATATTATTTTCTAAATAATAATAATAAATAAGAGAATGATACCAATAAAGAAATATAGTTCCTTTCCCTAAATACTTCACCATTCTCCCCTTCTCAAATAAAATTAGGTCTCGAATTTTTTGGTATAATTGCTCGCATGAATAATTCGTTGAGAAACTTCATATAATCCTTTGGAAAATCCAAATTTCGCAAAGTTATTTTCGAACACAATAATTCTTGCACTTGACTAATCGTACAAACCGCTTCATGAAAATGATCAACGTATTTGGAACATACTAAAAACTTATCGTCAGGGTAAACATCATAGACTGGTGGTGAATTCCAATCCACAATAACTTGATATTTCTCAATTTGAAAAGAAAAAATATCATCAAACCTTTGGATTTCAAGCTTTAACCCTGACTCCAAAAGAATCTCGCGGGTCATGTGCAACTCCACAAAATCCTTGCTCCTTGTCGCCAAAGAGATTTTTGTTTTCATCAGGTCACTTCCTCCACTCAGCGTAGGCTAGGACCATGATGAGGCTCTTGCGATGATGCATTTCAGCCATTTGGAGGTGAGCGCCTTAACCTTCCGTTCTAGATCATCTATTATCGCTTGCTCTTTCTCATCGCGAGCGGCTCTTGAACAACACCATGATCTCTTCCTCGAAACATGATCACGGGAGCGTTGCATCTCTGAACCAAGCGATGCGGTGCGGAAGCATTGAGGAATTAATACTAAAACTCATGCATTTAGAGATAACACTCAAAAACTCAATACTTTTCTTTCCTAAATACTTCACCATCAAGTCAGTTAGACTTGAATGTCTAGTCAATGCTTGTAATAATTGGTCAGTCAAGCACTGCAATTATTGGGTATTAAAATACGATTAGTAAAATATTAATGATTTGGGGGATATAATTTGTGTATTTATGTTTATTTGAATTTGTGTGGGTTAGTTGAGTAGAATGAGGGAAAAAAATGAACAAAAAAAATTTTGAGTAAATTTTTTTTTTTTTTTGAAAATGGAAGATGATTGTGTGAGAGACTTGCATTTCTTGAATCTTTAACTCAATTACAACAACAATCATATCTTCAATCTTCGATTAATGATAACAACTCACAATTGAGTGGAATTTTTTTTTTTTTGAAAATGGAAGATGATTGTGATGAGAGAATTACCGCTAATAAGAGGTTGAAAAATTGATTTTTTTTCATTGAATCCACCATTGTTGCAGCTGAAAAAGCTTGGTGCGGCATGATATTCAACCAAAAACCCATGCGGGCAATTGTTGGAAATGTTCATAAATTGTTTGCCACTATCAGGGGTTTGGGCGTAGCCCGTTTTTTTGTATGGTTTTGATCTTGAAAGTTGATTTTTTCGGTTTTGAGCAATGCCGGGCATGGTAATCTAGTTTTTCGAGCATCTTAGGTACATGTTCCGGCATATATTTTGCTTAAATTTCTATCTGGGAGCGAGGATGAAAAGTATCGAGAATGTTGATTTTTTTCACTTTTCCTTGACTCTAGGCATTGATAGGAAATTCTCGAGCATCAGGTATCATGTTCCGACATATGGTCTTCATCAATTAGGCATGGTCTTCATCACTTCCTTTTTGAATTTTTTACGGTATTAATCGGTCCATGCCGGCATGGTCGGTTGATATGAAGACCATCTTGGGTATTTTAAATTCGGATGGGTGATTAATACGAGAAAAATATTCAAAAGCGAAGTGGCGAACCATGCGGAATGATGAACATATCTTGGAACATAATACGGCATGGTCTTCATCAATTCGGCATGGTCATCATCACTTTCGGCATGATCTTCATCATCCAGAATAAAAAAAAATTGGTTTCCAAAGTGAAGAGAAGAGAATTTGATATAGAGTGGGGAATTAAAACTTTGTAATAGTTGGGTATTTATACTGTCCGAAACAGTATTCTTCCCTGTATCTTTTGTTTCATCAATACAAGATTTTCTTCTCAATCTCTATTCATCCGATATTTCTCAAAACTATATTAGAGTTGTATTATTGTCTCGTCGGTAACGAAGATTTTCCAACAGGCACAGTGACATGTTTTCCAATAGTTTGAAGCTTTGAATTGCATTCAAATGACCGGTTTCCTAACCACATCTATGTTCCTTAAAAGAGAGAAGAACACAAAACAAGGATCCATTAAACAAGCAAACAATCAAATAAAGCTTATGATACTATTACAGATAACGATTATGTTCAGTAATAGCAAGAAAATCTTATTGGCGCCGACATGTTCATTTCGACCCGTACAACAGAACGACATTTCCAAGGAGTAGTAGGCCATTAGTATAACATGCATGTTAACTGAATACATAAACAGATCACAGTTGTAGCCACAGTAAACGAAACATGTTCGAAGAATTTGAACTGTATTAATAATCAAACAGGAGATATTGTTTCGGATAAGCGAGTACAAATGGGTCCAAGAACTACAGAAGGGTTGCAAATGGGGATGTAGTGTACACGTGAATGAATGAATGCATCTTTTGTTGCGTTCGGTCAAGGCTGCTAAACGTTTCTTTCTATTCTTACATTCTGATGAATTTTGTAATAGATCAATAACGTTGTTTTTATTCTCCTTTGTTTGATTACATGCATACTACTGAATTACTACTCTGCTAAATTATTTGACAGAGGGTTTTTTGTATTATCATGCATGAAAGTTCAATCATGTCTAAATCCCTATTGATTAATGAATTATTTTAGAAAAACAAAACAAAAATTGAAACACAACAAAAACGAAAGATTTCAATCCAAACTCTGTTTGATTTCTTACGATTTAAGTAATAGACTTCTCTCCAATCAACGGTACATCATTCATGTACTTCCTTTTCAAATAGTTCATACAAACTCAATGGTTCCCGATATTAACTGTACTTAATAATCATCATTAATTAATTTGTTATATACTATATTTTATGTAAAATGGTTGATTTTGAATTTACAAAGATCCTTGTCTAAACAGTAGAGTACATTTTATGAATCTAGATACTAAGTAGAATGCCCAAAATAAATATTTTCTATTTTTCTTTTTAAATTTTGCAAGAGCAAGAGGAGCCTCCACGACGAAGTATACGACTAGTTGATATACTGTAGTTCTTAGCGGAGCTCTCAAAGCAATAATGGCGATTAAATCGAGTGTTGAGTCAAATATTAGCGATGGAGCATTGGAGCTTCTACTTCTTGTCTTTCTTTTTAATTTTAAGTTCGACAGATTAAGGTTGTTTTATATGTTGATAAATTATAAAATCACACTTAATTAGATCCCCTAATTAATCTATCTTCATAAAAAAAGATCTATCTAATTAATCAAAGTTTTAATTTGTTCTTCTAATCATAGATTGGTTTGTACAACTTGTACTAGTATTTTTGTATAACAGAAATACGCCAAAAAGAGCTGCACATGTTCCAATGTATCTGTCATTTGATGGGTACATAGCAGAAGTGTTTGTACTTTTGTAGCTTCATTTGTTTAAGAAAAGGGGCTTCAAACGAAGGGGTTGAGACTCGGCGGGATGGGCAGCTCGAATCTTTGGCGAAGGGGTTCAAATGCCTATAATGTTAAACTCATTGATTAATCGGTTTGTTTGGATTCTAGAGGAACTCCAGAGTTTCGTACTGTATTTTATTGATGGAATGATCCCAGGCCACGGTGGCTGTTCGCCAAAGCTCCATCAGAATCACAACCCCAGGCTCCATCAGAATCACAACCCCAGATTTTTACATATAATTGGCTGTGGTGGTTCTTGCAAAATTATTCCATGTTTAATAATTGGTTGCGTTTGCCATGTTGTTGATAGAACAATACACAAGCAAATTCAAGTATTTACGATGAATCCTAATTTGGGACATATGCACGACTTTTGGGCATATTGAATAAGACAAAATAAGGTCATGAAATAGTAATTGTTATAGCCCCTTATCCACCCATTTTTTATAATGACAAGACTGCCCTTATCATTTATGTTAAATAATTTATAGAAAAATATTTTCTAATGTTTTTACTTTTATCTTTTTCTTGTTTACAAAACCTTAATTAGGCTGACAAGTTATCAGCCGAACTATTTAAAAAAAAAACATAAGTCAGCCGAAAAAACATAAGTCAGCCGAACCTTGTGTGTTCTTCGTATCTGAAGAATACACAGAGGTTCGTCTGATAACTTGTCAGCCGAACTTAGGGTTTGCGAAAACATACTTAGTTTCGGCTGACAAGTTATCAGGCGAACTTAACTTTGTAACTACCGAACGTAGGTTCGGCAGATTCGAGGAAAAAATAGGACATCCGAACTTAGTATTGTTCTTCGTAAAGTGAAGTTCGGCTAACATTTTTGTGTTTAATTATCAGCCGAATTGTTTATTAGCACTTTCATAATGAAGAAAATAAGAAGTAAGACTGATAATTTGTTTCAATTGTTACCGACCTTTGCTCTGTAATTGCCGTAAAACCATTATTTTTTCGATTTAAACATAATCTATCAATCAAACACAACCTATTCCCAACATAATCTAATCCAAACTCTAGCCTATTCCAAACAATAGATGCTCTGCGAATCAGGCGATCTTTCGGAGTTAACTCTGTTTCATTTTTTCATCAACTTTTGGTTCCCGCTTGGATGAAATCCTCTTGATTTTTGCTTCTTTTACATCTCTAATCTTTTCTTCCTTATCTTCTTTTAACTCTTATGGTGCAATCTTAAAACATATTTTAAATCTTTTATTTTGTAAACTATTTAATTTTTTTTTTTTTTTTTCTGTTTTGAAAGTTTGATTCTCATGTCTAACTAATCTTTTCCACTATGTGTTTGCATAATGTATTGTCCCTAATGGTGTTTATCATGTTTGTTGTTGTGTTCCATGCGTTTGCCTATGTTGTTTGTTAGCTTGTTAAAGCAACAATGTCTCTTTTGATTATCATAGTGAGTTGAACTGAAGCAGTTCATAAATGATCCAATACTTCCAAAACCTGGTACAGATTAGTCCGCTTCTTATCAAATTCAAAATTCAAAAAAGTCGTTACAAAAATTTAGCGACTCTCTCCCTCTTTTTTGCTTTAGATATTTGCTTGATTTTTTCTTTACAAAACTACCTCCACAAATCACTCAACAAATATCTCATCTTTTCTTAATACTCGTAATCAAATATTTTATTCTCATAATCAATCCCGAATTTATCTAGGTCTTGAAGAATATTTAAGTACCCATAAATATCAATTTATTATCATCACATCAAAAAGAAACATTACCAGAAATTTAACCAGAAACAATTTGTTCTTTGCATCAGTGGCTGCTGAAGGAGAAAGTTCATTATCAGATTTAACAACCATATTCAAGAATGCCACTTTGGATTTGGGAGATGGTGATAAAGTACTGTTTCACAATGAGGAAGGCTAAGAAGAAATGGAAGATGAATCTTGGGAATGTAGCTTGATAGGGAATATCATTATTGAAGGAAAAATTGGCTTCAAGTCGGTGGAGAAATATATTAATTAATTCTTCTTGGTTATTCATTCCAGATGAGGAACTCAAAGTTGTTGAATTGATACCTATATAATGACTTTCAAATTCAAGGATAAGGATACTCATAACAAGGTGTTTGATACCAGGACATGGAGTATAAATGGGAGTATAATGATTATTCATGATTACAGTTCTAATGTGATTTATCAAGACTTGGATCGGAAGCACACCAATATTACTGGATCCAGTTGAAGAAGCTCCTCTCCTTGAACATATGAATGTCGGTACTATAACCAAGATGGGAAAGGTGATGTGTGATATTTTAGATATTGAACCATAAGATGTGGTTCCGGTTGGAGGTGATCCTGTGAAAGTATGTGTCATCATAGATATCAATAATTCACTTAAATTTAAGAGGTGTCATGGCTCTTACAAATTCAGGATGCACCAGAATGGATACGTTTTTTTTAATGAGAAGCGGCCTCATAAGATCTGCCCAGACTGCTATATTTTTAATCACTTTAAGGATGCATGTAAATCTGCAGCTGAATATCTGCAGAAGGTACACAACAAACCTCGGTATTTTGGAGTAGCAAATGCTCATAGGAGATCTCAACTTCAAGAAATTAGGTGTATTAGTAGTGTACCTAAAATGAACCAAAATAAAGTTGTCAAGGTGTCAGGATTTGTTCCACCAAAGAATGGTCTAAGAGTTAACATTTTTAATTTGGATTCCACTATTGTGGATGATGAAGATACTGTAGGAAGAATTGTTAAAAGGAAAATATCTAACACAGCTAATCTTGATCAGACCATTTTAACCATTGCTTTAACCTCCTCCAGCTCTGATATCAAACAGTTACACTAACAACCGATAATAACAAAACAAATAGGGACAATCATTTTTCTGACACAACATGGACTAAGGTAATTTTAAGATGATGTCTTATTAATCATAATCTTTCTAACACTTTTTTCCACTCTTTAAGCACCATGAAAATTCTTTCTTAGAATGTCCAAGGTATTGCGAACTAATTTACGAAACAACAACTTCAAAATCTTGTCAAAACTCAAAATCCTGATTTCATTTCTTTGTGAAACAAAAATTGATGAAAGCAGCATGATATCTATTTCCAAGTCCATTCATTATCATAACTATGATTGCATTGATAGAATTGTTTATGTTGGTGGTTTAATTTTTATGTGGAAACATGGTATAAGTTGTGGCATAATCTCTTCCACTGACAACATTATTCATGATGTTCTCAAACTTTACCCTAGTAAACCTGAGGTGCTTATTTCATTTATGTATGGATCCACATACACAAACCTAAGAAAAAACAGTAGAATTTTATACACGAGCTTATAAATGATCATTGTTCTGACAAATGTGTTGGAGAAAAAGTATGGGTATCTGGTCTTATAGATATTAGTCATGGAGGAAAAGATTATGCTTGGACTAGTACCAGCTATGGTATTGGCTCTAAGAAAGCTAGAGTTGACATGGTACTTGGTAATAATGATTGGTTTATACACTTTTCTCAAGCTAAGGTTTTACATCTTAATTTTGTATGTTATGATCACTGTTCTATTTGAATGATTACTGATCTAATTCCGAGGCATCTTTGGAGACCTTTTAAATTTTTTGGCACATGTATAAAGCATGATTCTTTTATGGATAAAATGAATGTTGCTTGGAATGTGGATATAAATGGTATTCCTGCTTTTAAAATTCAATCAGAAACTTCATAGCACTAGAGTCACTCTATCTCTTTGGAATATGCTAGAGTTTGGAGATATTCAACAAAATATCAATAAGCTGTAGAATCAAATTGAAAATATTCAAAATGATCCTAGTTCTAATACTCAACATCTCCAAATTCAAGATATTACTAAGGAATTGGAAAATTGGTATGACATTCAAACTCAGTTTTATAAGGAAAAATCTAGAGATAAAACCATGCTTGAGATGGATTAAATACCAGATATTTTCATTCCTAAGTCAATAAGAGAATGCATACAAATAATATTAATTCTCTTTGTGATGCTGATAGTAAATGACACAATGATAGAAATGATAGTAGTAATCTTCTTACTAGACATTTCAGTTATATTAGTAAATTAAACCTCTAATCCTTGTTTTCAAGCTGATGCTTTTGATATCATTCATAAAGTCATTTCTAATACTGATAATGTTAATCATGTTGTTGTTCCTACTAATGCTGAATTGAGAATGCTGTTGAAAGTATGCCTGCTTGGAGTTCACCCGGTCCAGATGGATTTCAAGCAGGTTTTTACCAATCCCAATGGGATCTGGTTGGTGATGATATTTTTGTTGTAGTTAAGAGATTCTTTGAATGTGGTTTTATGCCTAGGAGTCTCAATATGATGCTAAAATTTCTTAAGATTATAGACCAATTGGTATGTGTAATGCGTCATATAAATTGTGTCTAAGATTCTTGCTAATAGAGGAAAACCTTTTCTTAAAAAGTTTATATCCCTTGTCAAGCTGCTTTTTTTACTAGGTAGAGCAATTCATGATAATATGTTTGTTGCTCATGAAATGATTCATACCATGAAGCACAAAGATGGTTTTGGTGGTAATATGGCTTTAAAACATGATCTGTCAAAAGCCTTCAACAGACTTGAATGACCTTTTTAATTAAAATTCTTGAGCATTTTGGCTTCAATGATATTTTCTGCAATTTGATTTACCAATATATCTCTACTACTATTACAAATGTCCTTTTAAAGGGCTCACCTTGTAAAAAATTCTTTCCTTCTAGGGGGTAAGACAAGGAGTCCCCTTATCTCCTTAATTGTTTATTATTGCAATGGAGTATCTTTCTAGGAGTTTCATGCCTGCAGAGTCCAATAAGATCATTCAAGCAGTGAAGATGGCTAGAAGAGCTCCTCCTATTACGCATTTACTCTTTGCTGATGATATGCTCATCCTTGGTAAAGGTCATATACATCATATTCAGAGTATTCTTAACATTTTGCTTAAGTTTGGTATGTACGTACTATGGAAAATTGCTTAATTTCAATAAATCATGTGCGTATTTTAGTCACAATCTTAGTCCAGGTGCATGTGAAGATTTAGCGAAATCCCTTAACATGAAGTTGGTCAGTGACTTTGAGAAATATTTGGGGGCACCTCTGTTACTTGATCGTTCTAAGGTGAAGTCTTTTGATCCAATTGCTCAGACTTTTGAATCAAGACTGAAGAATTAGGTCAACAACTCTTTACATCAAGCAGGTAGAACTACTTTGATGAAATTAGTTCTTAATTCTTTGCCTACATACATAATGGGTTGTTTTAAGATCCCTAGTAATCTTATATCTAAGTTAGAGTCTCTCCAAAGAAATTTTTGGTGAGTTCATAAAGTTAACAATAGTATAAAGTTTATAGCTTGGTCCAATTTTGAAAAGCCAAAAGACTTAAGAGGTTTATGTTTTAGAAATTTTGAGCAGTTTAATGATGCTTTGATCTGCAAACTTGCATGGAAATCTAGTAGTGGTTCTTGTGAATTGTGGGTTAAATGTATGAGAGCTAAATATTATAAAGATGAAAGTTTGTTACACCAGGATAAGCTAAGTGATAGTAGCTCATGGGTCTGGAATAATATTTATATATGTAAAGATATTATTAAAAGGAATAATTTATGGCTAGTAAGATGTAGAACTAAAACTAACATTTGGTTAGACAATTGGGTTATTGGTCTTAATCATCCCCTGAACTTGCTCTATGTTTGAATACCTCTGCATCTTTCACTTTTGTATCTGAACTTTTTGTTCCTGGTACCAGAACTTGGAATGTTCACCTTGTTAATGATCTATTTGCACCTGATTTCTACTGAGAAAATATTGAATCTGAACATTCCTTTAGGAGGAGTTGACACTCTCATTTGGACTCCTGATAGAAAGGGTAACTTTTCTGCTAAGAGTTCTTATAAGGTATTATTAACAATACTAACCGATCTGCAAGTACTCAATCTATCTCTATTCATGTTTGGAAATGTTTATGGAAAGTCAAGCTCCCTCATAAAATAAAGTTGTTTATATAGAAAATTCTCAAGGATATCTTGCCAACTAGAGATAAAATTTCTCGATACAAATCTGATATTGGTATTCATTGTAGTATATGTAATGCACCTCTTGAAACTAGCGAACATCTCTTTCTTGATTCCGCTTATGTTATATCAATTTGGTCTTGAGTCAATATATTGTCATTAATGTCCTAATTGATTATAGTAGTCTTCAGAATTTGTTGATGAACTGGTTCTCTACAGGTACTTTACAGAATCAGGATCAAGGAGCTAGTAGCATTTCTGATATTTTTCTCTTGATGATTACCATGTGGACTATCTGGAAGGATAGATGCGCAACAATACTTCAAAATCTTAAACCTGATGCAATGATGTCAATTAACAGAAATTTTAGTCTTTTGAATCAATGTAGTAATTCTAGTACTACAGCTGAGATAGTAACAACAAATAGTGCTAGTATTGTTTCAGTTTAGGTACCACCAAAATAAAACTATTACAAGATTAATCTGGATGCATCATTTACTAAAAGTACTCTCAAAGGTGGCAGTGGACTCGTAATTCGTAACTTTGCAGGAAACTGTCATGGAGCGGGGAGGTGTTTTGATGGAGGACTGATTGAAGGTTGTGAAGTGGAGTAGCTGGAGTGCAGAGTTATGAAGGACGCAGTCAGCTGGGCTATTGGAGGCAGTGAGGTCTCCAATAAAATCCATTAATGGACAAGAATCATATGTTCATTGGAGAAATCTAGACACTATTCATGATGCTAAATTTCTTTCTGAGAGTCACAGTAACTGGTGTTTTAAGTTTGTAAGAAGAGATAGGAATGATGCTGCTGACTTTTTATCCAAGAGAGCTAAAAAACGATGTCGAATTTTGAGTATTTAGATGGTTTTCCACATGATATTCAGAATATTATAAGGAGAGATAAAACTGCTATAACCGCTAATCTACTTTAATGAAATTGTCTTATTGAATCAAAAAAAAAAAGTTATTTTTGTTTTATAAAATGTCATCTTTAAATAACTAAAATTAGAAAACCATTTAAATATCAAGTACATCATCAGACGACAAGAAACTAGTTGGAATCCTAGCGACGAGCTGGGCTCCAACACCTTTCTGAATCACAATCTCTAATATGTGAAAAAATAAATTACATTTCTTTGCACCAACATCAAACCTAGACAGATGATTATGCAGCCTCTTAAGTAAACCAACCTTATCCTCACCAAGCTCGCCAAACGTCGTGAAAGCCAGGGTACCTAAGCCATAACCTTGAGCCAAACACTTATCCAAGTATTTTTTTTCTTTTTGCGAGTAATAAAGCTATGCCGGGATGAAAGGTCCGAACCCCTCCACCAGAAAAAGGCGAGACCCCAGTCACATCCAAGCACATATCCCGACCACTTTCCCAGTTGTAGACAAAAATATCCGCAGGACGTAAGGCGCTACCATCATTAGCCGTAAGCCCCAATGCAACTTCATTCCTAGCTAGAACACCAGCTCGAAAACACATGTCCACTATGATGTTACACACAAAATCATGTCGAAAATTGATCCCCACCTCATGTGAACAATGTAAGGCATGATCCCCATAAAAATCCAAGTTTCGATCACAAAAAGAACATTGGTTGTCGTCAGAAAATAATGGGATTCCCAAACGATAACACAAGACATCACTAAATTGTCGTGCACCCACTCGTTGATTGAGGCTCTCAATTGGTAAAGCTTTAAGGAAGTCCTGAGCATGTTCGGACTTGCTACACTGCCAAAGAGCACACTCACGTGTGGGCATAGAAAATTTTTCCGGCATCTCCTTCATGACAACGTCAAAGTATTGAACTGCCAAAGACTTCATGGGATGGGGGGCAGAGAAATCAACATTGGCATTAGGGAATACACTGGAAAATAAATCCATGGCACGGTGCAAACCCAAATCTGGACCAAGCATGGGAGTATTGCGCAAAATGATGGGCTAAAGGGGATGAATTTGAATACATGATGCAAGAAAACAATAATGAACCGCATCAGACAGAAAATATAGACCCAAACCACCATGACGAAGGGGTAAAGAAGCTAATCGGAGTTGTAGCAATCCCAAACCCGAGCCATCATTAGTGATTGAATGACGAAGATGTTTTGCTAAATGTGAGTCCAAAACAGATTGCCCCTCAGTAAGGTACTCCGGCATAGTTGTTCTCATGGAGAAGTATAGGTTCGACACCCCCACACAACTTCTCAACAAGAGAAACTCACACTGTGGATCATCCAACTTTCTAACTACGTCCATATGATCAACTGTTTTAAGAACCCTAGACTTAACTAGGTTACTGTAATAACCATAATCGAGACTCACATGCACCCTAACAATTTAACCCCTTTCGACGGACGACCAATCTGAGAAGGAAAAGCATCACTACATCTAACGTCGATTGTGGGCCAGTAAATCTCAGTCTTGGTGATGTTAAGGTGAAGACCGAACTTACCACCCTCAGACTGGATAATGTTGAGAGCTTTAGAGACCATTAACGTGTCGCCAATGATGGTACCGTCGTCCAAATACCAAGCCCGCATATCTAACTAGCACTGTTTCGCAATCAATTTAACCAAAGGGTGTAGGGTCAATGCAAACAGGATAGGACCAAGAGGATCTCCTTGTTGAACCCCTTGAGCAGACGACATGACAGATTCATTATAGTACAGCCTTGGAGGGTTAGAGTAACAAAACTCCACCCATTTGGATATAGAAGGACAATGATTTCTTACCTCTTGAAGCATAGAAGTCCTACTAACCAAGTTGAAGGCATTCCGAAAATTTACAAGTAGCATAGTCATGGTTTGGGAGTCACCTTTATCTCGGATAATCCTATTGACAACATGAAGGATAGCTTCACCACCACAAGGAACACCCACCCCAAACTAGAAGTCTTCAAGATATGCATACATATCCTTACCAACGGAATGAGCGGCAACCTTAGAAACGAGTCGCCTCCACACCGTGCCAACTCCAATTGGTCGAATCCCCCCATCCGGCTTGAGTAAAGGTGTGAGAGGTGCACTCGCCACGATTTCTCCCAACTGCGCTGGGCATAAACCATCTAGCCACAAATTAACCACGCCATTAATAAACGACAGCAAGTCCTCAGCCACAGCAGCAACCGACCCATTGAGCTCATCAAGAAGGTGTTGAACCCTCAAACCATCCCTACCACACGACATGCCTTTCGGAAAACTCTTGATTCGCCCCAAGATAGATTCCGTGGTAGAAATTACGCTGCCGGTAATGATAGGACTGGTAGGAATAATTGGGGGAGGGGCATAAGGATGCTTATCCACCAAACAGTTGAGAGTATCTTCTCCTGATGGTGCCAGTCCACTTGAAGTAAGGACTTTGATAGCAGCCGTGAACAGCCCATTGCGAATCTTCTTCCTACAAGTCCTCAAATTAAGAGCCTCTTGGTTTATAGGCTGTCTGCGAATCTTGTTACCCGATTGTTGACTGTCACTCAATCGCTCATTAATTAAACTAATGCATCCATCAGGCTCATACCACCGAGAAATGGACTGATTAATGGAGGCAATTTGTAGTTTATTGCGAACCCTAGATTTCTCCTCATTGTTGTTTTTGGTAACGTAAATGTGAAGAACACAGGCAGGCAGTAACAAGAGTTGCATCCAACCAGAAATATCCCGAGGGCTGACAATAACCTTGTCCAAAGATAACTTCAAAACCCTAGAGAATTGAAGCTTACACTTGGGGGGAATATTCTTTACTGTCTGTATATGTTTCTGAAAAACCTTGTCCAACAGTTCAACATTGAGGCATGGCAAAGTAACTTAACCGCCTATTAGACAACCTTATCACCCTACACTAGTTAGGGTCATTATTAGAACCCTGATTTTGGGCATACCAAAATCTTTCTAGGCATACTCAATAAAGACAAAAAGGGTTGTGAAATAACAAAATCAGATATACCCTTAACCCAAATTTTTTTAAATGTCAAATATACCCTTTACGTATTAGGGTTAGTAATCTGGATTAGTGATTAAATATTTTATTTAGTGATTAAGATAATTTTCAGAATTATAAAGGTTGTTTAGATGAAAAATTTGGGAAAAAAAATAATCAAAGTTTTGGTTAAGAAGGAGAGAAAGAGAAGGAGAAAGTGAGCAAATTTTAATTCTTGATTCAATGGAGGATGAGGAGGGTCATTCTTCATCTAAAAAACCTAGGAAAATACATATCAACTACAACAATGATCCAGAAATGGCTGATTTCTTAGATTATGAGAATGATTTTACACAAACTCAAACTCAAGATGATAATTTTTATGAGCTGATGAATACATAGATGAGGAACCCAATGCTTCTAACACACATGTACACTTCTATTTTATGCTTAATCTCACTTTTGTAGTTTGAAATCATCAAAAAATTGTATTTTTCATCATGGTTCGGCGAACCAGGACTATGTTCGGCTTAAAAATATAAGCCGAACCCACTAAATTGATGAACAGTTTGGCTAGTTGAATTTGTTAACGTTATACGCCGAACCTTCATTTTCCAACTTCCAACCTATTTGCAAGATCCTAGTTCAGCTTATATTAAAGTCTAATAACAAGCCGAACCTATTTCTGAGAATTAGGTTCGGTTTTCACTCTAAATATCGTATCAGCCGAACTATATATTTTTCTAAGTTCGGCTCATATTCAAAAAATCACATCAGCCGAACATGATACTGATTTTCCATGAAACACTTAAATTCATACACATTTAGGGGTTAGGCTTTTTATTACATATGTTTTCTATTGTGCAGCCTTTTCATAGGATGAACCAAACAAAAAAAGTAGAAATTACTAAAAGTGTTAAGAAAGTGAAGTCTAATGATGGAGAATACCAAGGTCCATATTAAACTCATTAAAATCAATGAGATCTTATCTTCAACTTCAAGAGAATGAAAAGACAAACACAACACAAAAAGAATGAGGTCATTCCGACATCGGACGAAAAAGTTATGGCCAAAACAAGATCGAAAAACTTGAGTGTGCAAAGAGAAGGTTCGGCTGATAACTCAACAACACGAGCTAGCCGAACCTAGAGCCTTCAAATCAATATTTTCGAAGAGTTTACAAAGAGAGGTTCGGCTTGAAAGTGATCTAATCGAGTCAGCCGAACCTGACAACCACCTGGGGTAAATTTCACTTCTCAGGTTCGGCTAGGAAGGTTTGCAAGGTATTAGCCGAACCTGACACTGTTCTAGGACGTATTTAATACGCATTTTGGGGTTCGGCTAAAAATTGACATTTACGGTTTAGCCAAACTGTTCATAGACACTTTCAGGGTGAAATTTCAAGAACAGTTCGGCTCAGAACTCAACTCAATTATCAGCCGAACCCGCTACTGTAACCGTTAAAAAACCTAAGTTTCTAGCAATTTAACCCATTCAATCCATGAAAAACAACAATTAAAAGATTGAGTTTGTAGGGAATACCTTCTTATCCTCATTTCAATATTTGGAGCTTCAAATGGTTGAATTTCCAATTCAATTTCTAGTTCAATTGTAGTTTTTACACCTTAATCTTCAATTGGTTCTTCTTCTTTAATTCATGGATTGGAAGAGGATTTAGAACACCTGACATTTGCTTTTTTTCTTTGTACGATCCATTATATAGTTCAATTTAACCGATGATCGAATTTTCACGAATCGATAATTAATTACGGTGATGAAAAAAAAATCTCAGAGAAAAGGAAGGTGGTTTGGATGGAGGAAGAAGAAGAGATGTTTAGGATAGTTTATTTTTTGATTTTAGGTTCAAGGGTATATAGGTAATTAAACTACCCAATAGACATCCCTTATAAAGTCACCTAGGATGGGAAAACTATTTTGTATGCCTTGAAAGTTTTTGGTATGCCCAAAGTCAAGGTTCCATTATTATGTATTGCCCCGAAATTTCACGGTTCTTCCTATGTGGTTAACATAAAATTTGGGCTAGAATAGAACACCATTGGGCCTAAACCGAGGTCGGTAAGTTCCAAAGTTTGCAAGAGCAGAGTACTCGAACCCGTATTCGAGTTAATTTGTACCCGACTCAAAACAGGTTCCTTGATGCTTCAATTTCCAGTCGGTTTTTGCCTCAGGAGAGTTGAGCTTGAGCCAGACCGCGTAGACCAAACGAACCATCCCAATGACCCCATTGTTATCTAGGACTGCCATTTCCTTAAAGCCTTAAAAGAAAATCGCACCCTCTCTCTCTCTCTCTCTCTCTGCCTACAGGGGAGGGAGAAGTGAAGGATCCAATTCTTCCCGGTGAGAATCTGATCTTTAAATTCAACCCCTCTTCCACCAAAGGGAGAAGGTGGTGAGAATTATCCATTATTCTACACAATGGTTCTTAATTCTAATTTCATCAGGTAGTTGTGAACTTGGGAATACAACAGACCACCATTTCAATTTCACTACTGAAGTGTTTTATGGGGAGTGCTTCTCCTCATGAGACTCGGTGATAATGGGTCATTGGTGGTTTGAATTGGTTTACACATTAGATGGTCTTTCAATTCATTCTCAATTACGGGCGGTAACTGTTGGTTCGAAAAGAAGGCATCCAAGTTGGCTAACATCAGCTCATGTAGGGCTGTCCGTGATTCCACAGTTAGCAGTTCGCACAGCGTTATGTGGAGGCAATCCAACATTATCAAGTCCAGTTAGCCTCCATTCCTTCCCTGCACCAAGTACTGCACAAGTTCCTTCCCGTTGATCAGGAATCCTCGTTCTACAGTTAAATTACACCCTTCTTTCCCTGTGCTGACATTACATCTTGTTAATAATCTGAAACATCTCATTGTTAAGTTAATAAGTGATGACGAGACATGGTTGTTTGATGCAAGACGGATGATATTTGAATAATAAAGGAATCGAACAGATTGCTTCTTACTCCTCGAGCCATACGGAATAGTAAAGTCAAATTCTTCCAGTCTTTTTGCAACCTCCGAGCCTCTTCCTAGTTCAACAATTCCCACTCGCTTAGCGCTCATCAGCAAGAATGGATATGGGAGGGAGGGCAACTACAGATCAAACTTGATGATGATAAACTGATTCTTGACAAACATGCAGCATGACACTCTTAGCCATGTACATCAACCTGCAAAAATTTGCCTGTCACAGTTCAAAGACAGAACAAAACCAACAGAAAACACTCATTTTGCTGATAAAAAAAATCCAGAAAACACTCATCTTTAGGCAGGAACATAATTAACCAGAAAACATGTTAAAGATCTCAAGCCAAGGGCTTAGCCTTATCTCGATATGCACCACCAGAATTATCTGATCAGGGTCAAGGTACAAGAATCTGGCAATTCATAAAGACCAACTCTGTTTCTTGACAATTGGAGCTCTATTAACAAGCAAGGCACATTATTATACTAGTTCTATCGCAGGTAGGAGTAAGATTAGGTTCGCTTTCCCAACCTATGGATGGAGGAGGATATACTGGGTGTGACACAAGGATAAGGTGGTCTATGAGGACAATATAGGATTGTGCTTCAGTTAAACTCCGACAATAGGAATTAAATGATCATCGATTCCAATTCCGTCTCTTAGGGAAAGAGAAGATTATTTCCAGGTACTTACTTAGCCATATCCAAACTAATATTTTTTCTTCAAGACAGTATGGGTCCTTAAATCAGTAGAGGCAACAGATTCTTCACCTTCACATGTCTTCTAAAATGTTAGTCCTAATCTAGCTACAATTGTGTCAAGTATGTACAGCATTCATCAGTGTTTCACAGTTCTAAATTGCAAACTCCTATATCTGGTGCAAACTCATATAGAAACTTTTGTGGTGTGTGGAAGTCATTACCATATATCTGATTGTATTAAGTTTGCATATTCTACCTACAAGTGTAGAGATAGAGATTACCTAGAACCCAGAGGGTTCCACCATTTGGATCTCAAAGACCAGCGCAAACATATCGATCATTGGCTGAAATTTCTCGAAGAACATCAATCAAAAGACCAACAGCAAGATCAGCAACATCTTCTGAATATATATTACCAGTGTTTCCAACTAGAAAACCTTTTCGTCAACACTGCTTGTCAATATCCAACCAAATCAATATGATCAAGATCAGCACTGCTTGTCAATATCCAACCAAGAGAAGGCAATAAATTCAGGGTATCAAATGTGACTGGTGTAAAACAAAGATCATGCAGGTAACAAGCAAGAATGGTTCCCTATTGAGAATCCAACTCCCAAAAGCTAATTTCTGTGATGATAAGCTATCTTGGGTCAATGACAACATGAAAGAAGAAACAAATAGATGAGAAGATACAGAGTTAAACACAGCAACTACAAATATTTTCTCATAACCAGAGTATAATTGCTACAGATCGTTTCAGTTCTTTTTTTTTTTCAGAACCAATTTTGTCTTAGTAAGTTATCAAATATATTGAACACACCAATCTATTGGTTCAGATTATTCTGCAACACCAGTTTTGCACAATATCTATATCTCCTTTGTATAATGACAGAAGGAGATGACACCAATGCTCGACTTGAAAGATGGCTGTTTCAATCATTCTTGACCAAAGACAACAAAGGTTTATCAGAGAAGAAAGCATCTAAGTTGGCTAGTATCAGTTCATGTAGGGCCTCAAAAGATTCCGAAGTAAGCACAGCTTTATGTGGAGATAAGACAACATTATCCAATTCAAAGAGCTCTTTAGGAACATTAGGTTCATTCTCGAATACGTCTAACCCTGCACCCCCAATCTCTCTTTGCACCAAACACCGCACTAATTCCTTCTCGTCAACCAGAGCTCCACGTCCAACATTTATGATGATCCCATTCTTTCCTAATGCCGACATAACGTCCTTGTTAATGATGTGGAAGGTTTCTTTATTTAGCTCACAAGAAACGATGAGGACATCACTGTTGGATGCAAGATCAATGACATTAGAATAGTAGGGGAATGGAACAGATAGTTTCTTATTTCTCGAGTTGTATGAGATTATGCAGCCAAATGCCTCTAGTCTTTTTGCCACCTCCGAGCCAATACTACCTAGCCCAAGGATTCCTACTCGTTTGCCACCCAGCTGCAGAGATCAAACAATTCCATTGACATTGGAGAATCATACCAACTACACAGACAAAAGTAATAAATCATATCAGCTATTCTGCACTCTAATTTGTTCTTCCCTACAGATGCTACATAGTAAATTTTCTCTAGTATAATGCATTGACACTTGTTCTAGTGAAAGCCCGATTTTATTCAACTCAAATACAAAATGTAAATTCAGATTTTCTCTTAATCACTAAGAGGAATCTGCCATACACTGGCACCATTCCACAATGTATGGGTTTTCCATAAATTTCATTCTAATGTAATCCTGTAATATATGGGTAGATATTGTTGATTTCTGTGAGATTTTTACAATCATAGATAAAAACTTACAAAATTGTACATCCATCGATAACATAGATTTCCAAACAATCATATATCCTCCTAGGATCAACATATTTTTCTTCTATGAACCAAAATTCAAAACAAAGAACTGACCTTAGAACCCAGAGGATACTCGCCTTTTACAGGCCAGAGACCGGCACGAACATATCGATCAGCAGCCGAGATTTTCCTGAGGACATCAATCAAAAGACCAACTGCAAAATCTGCAACATCCTCAGAGTAAATAGTACCAGCACTGCAAACAGCTATACCTCTCCTTCTGCATTCAACTAAGTCTATATGATCAGTACCAGCAGAAACTGTCAAGACACAACCCAAAGATGGCAAACAGTTTAGAATCTCAAAAGTGACCGGAGTCTTAGGATAACTGATCAGTACTCTAACAGATTGAGACTGTGAATTTGTAGTTAGGAATTGGTTCAAGGATATTGAATTCTCTGGTTTATTGAATAGAGTTGTGAATTTCTTAGAGAATTCTTCTTTGATTTTGGGGATGTGTGGGAATGGAAATAGGGTTAGAACTAGAGGCAATTCTTGTGCTGTTGCTGGTGTCTCCTCCATTGGTAACGTGTGGTTCTCCTTTCGTCTTTGCCGAGCTTGATAAAGAACCATTTTTTGGGACCGCTTTTTTTTTTTTTTTTTTTTTTTTGGGTAAGACATTAGAAGTAAATTTTTTTTTCGGGAACCAAGAAGAAGAATCATCCCATGTAACAAGAAATCTGCGCCCTCCATTTCCTTACCTACGTGCGTGGCTGCACCCTTTATCTAAATTTATTATAATACCCACAATGTAATATCCACAGGAGATGCAATAACTACGAATAAATTACCCAAGCTCCCGATTAATTTTGTCAGAATTAGACAAGACCCAAATCTAGGTCACCCTTTATCTAGATATTTATTATAATACCTAAATTACCCTCCTGATTAATTTTGGGTAATGATTAGTTAGTTGGGCCGACCGAGCGAAGCGAGGGAGGACCTTTATATGACCACTTTTTTTTTTTGTAAAGAACCCTGTTTTAGGGCATACATAAAACTTTCAGTGCATACAAAACAATATTCCCATCTTGGGTGACCTTATAAGGGGTACCCTATGAGTAGTTCAATTACCTATCTATCCTTACCGTTAATAAAAAAACCTAAAATCAGTTTTCTAAAAATCAAAATCAGTTTCCCTTAACATCTCTTCTTCTTCCTCCTCTAGCCGAACTTTCCCCTTCCCACGAATTTTTTTTTCATTACCGTGATTAATCGTCGATTCGTAAAAATTTGATCGTAAATTAAACTCAACTACATAATGACTCGCACAACGAAAAAAGCAGAGACTAGGCAAACCAAATCGTCTTCTAATCCATCAATTGAAGATGAAGGTGTAGAAACTGAAAATCAACCACCAATTGAACCAGAAATTGAACCAACTGCATCTCCAACTTCTAAATGAGGATAAGAAAGTAACTTTTACAAACTCAATCTCTTATTTGTTGTTTTTCATCGATTAAATGGGTTTAATTCAAAAAAAAAATAGTGTTTTTGACGGTTACAGTGCTGGGTTCGGCTCAAAATTGAGTTGCGTTTTTAGCCGAACTGTTCTTCGCAAAAGCTTCATGTAAGTGTATATGAACAGTTCGGTATGAAATTTCATGAAATTTCAATCCGAACCTAGTCACAGATAAAGATGCATAGAGGGTTCGGCGTATTCAATAAAACTATTTTACGCCGAACATATGTTGTTTTCATTTTCACAAATCATATAAGTATATGAGTTCGGCTTGAAAGCGTTTTTGTAACATAAGCCGAACATGTCACTGTGTTTAAAATTCAACTAATGGTGGTAGGGTTCGGCTTGAAAGAATTTTTGAATTATAAGCCGAACAACTCAATGTGTTTAAGAATCAACTGATAGTTGTTGAGTTCGGCTTATATTTTCTTTTTCGGGCTAGCCGAACCTCTTGATTTGCTTCGGAAATTTTTCTTTGGTAGTGATAGAGTTGGTTAGTGTTGACATATAATGACTTTGTTTAGTGATTGTGCATTTTTCTTCATCTTTGTCGGTTGATAAATTCCAAAATCGCACGACAAACATGAAGAAAATGCACTACACTAAACAAATATTATTACATTTCAAACGTTATCTCTTACATTTCGTGAATTATGTCTACGGGATCAGGTTGATTTTCCATCGGTACATGTCCATCAAGCACGATCTACAAAGAATAACACAAGGTAAGATAATACAATGAAAATTTAATGGAGAGGTTCGGCTAGTACTATAATCTCAATACGTGCCGAACCTAGCACATTTACGAGGTTCGTCTATTACGATATTCACAATAAGTGCCGAACCATGTACTGTCAAAAGGTTCGGCTCTTACGATTTTTACAATATGAGCCGAACCTTTAACGAACTTTCTTCCAGAAGTTCCAGTGTAAGGTTCGGCTCCTTATAAAATTTTTAAACTAGCCGAACTATGGTCTTCAAAGTAGGTTCGGCTCATAATTATAACACTTTCATCTAGCCGAACTGTTCATCCAGACTCGCCGAACCTTAGTGAAAAAACACAAAATTTTGATGATTTTAAGTTACAAAAGCGAGATTGTTTAAGATAGAAGTGTACATGTGTATTAGAAGCATTGGGTTTCTCATATATGTATTCATCATCTGGATTTGGCTCATAAAAATCATCACCTTGAGTTTGTGCTTGAGTTTGGTGAAGATTGACCCTCCTCATCCATTGAATCAAAATACAAGCTTTTTTCTCACTTTCCCCTTCTCCCTCAAAAAAAAAAAAACCTAACTTTTTTTTTTTCTTCCTCAAAATTTTTCATCTACTCAAACACATATAACTAAATTATCTTAATCACTAATCATTAATCACTAATCAGGATTATTATAACTAATCATTAATTAACACTAATCCTAAAAGGGCAGATTTGCCAATACTAAAAATATTTGGCTAAGGGGTTATTGATTTTGATATTTACATCCCTATTTTGTCTTTATTCAGTATGCCCTGAAAGTTTTACGTATGCCCTAAAACAGGGTTCTTTGTAAATCCTAAGTCATCAATTGACACAAAAAGATTGGATTTGGTGTCCATGGTTGGTCTTTTTCACTTGACACAATTATCCCTCCCTTTTAGTCCAATTACTATAACTCCTTGTGTATCCTATTTTTTCAGGGGTATAATTGGAAAGCAAACTTTAATATAACATATCTAAAAATCCGTGCCTTGGAATTTTACAAATTTTATCTCGTTAGAAAGGTAATAAAAAAAGCTATGCAACGAGTACAAACAACAATATGAAATTTTGAGTTTTTACGAAAAAAATCGGAGGTATTTATCATTTTAGGCACAATTTTAGAAAATTAAATGTATATTCATTATGCAAACCACCATAAAGGATACATCATACTTTATGTAGTCATATTTTGGTTTATGCATCAACTAATTTTCCGTAGCAACTAATAAAACGATGTACTCCCTCCGTTTCAAGAAAAGTGATACTTTTATTTTAGGCACAATTCTCGAAAATTGAATGCATGGCCATTATGCAAACCACCACAGAGGATGCATAACACATCATGCAACCATATTTTGGTTTATGGATCGACTAATTTTCCAGTTCAAAAAAAAAGTAATACTTTCACATTCTGTTTCAGGAAAAGTGATCCTTTCTCCCCGTTTCGGGAAAAGTGATACTTTCGCCCCATTTTGAGAAAAGTGATATTTTCGCCCCGTTTAGGGAAAAGTGATACTTTCACCTCGTTTAGGGAAAAGTGATGCTTTCGCTCTGTTCCAGAAAAAGTGATACTTTTTCTGGAACAGAGCGAAAGCATCACTTTTTCTGAAACGGGGCAAAAGTATCACTTTTTCTGGGACGAGGCGAAAGTATCACTTTTTTTTTTGAAATGGGGTGAAAGTATCACTTTTTCCGAAACGGGGAGAAAATATCACTTTTCCTGAAACAGAATGTGAAAATAATCGCAGACAAAATCTTCAGATTCTTCTTCGGTCGGCCCTCCCACCGTGGCAACGGTTTTACTAGTGTTAATATTAGTTTGTGTAATGATTAAGTTAAAGATAATTAGTGAGATTAAAAAATCAGATGGGATTTTTTAAAAAGAAGTAGAATTATTGAGAGAGTAAAGTTAAAGAAGATGAAGAAGAAAAACATGGAAAATAATTTATTTTTTTGAGTTCACTAAGCTAGAGTATTCAAGTGATGATTCAATTAATGATAGCTCATCTGAATCTTCATCTCCTTCCTCTCCTAGAGTATTTGTTAATCTTCACAATGATTCGGATATGAGTTATTTCTTAGATGGTGATTGTATTCTTCCCCAAACTCAATCTCAAGATGAAAGCAATGGATTTTACCAACCACAACCGGAGGAAGAGTATTTGGGTACCCAGGTATGCTTCAAACTTAGATAATGTTGGTTGAATTGCTCCAAATTTTCAAAAAAAATGCAAATTTTTGAAGTAGATTTGGGCTTGTTCGGTTACCTTATGTGAAGAACAGGTAACCGAACTCATCTGAAAGTTTAGTTCGGTTACTTTTTCCAAACACGCAGGTTACCGAACTCACTCTTAATGGAGGTTTTAGAAGTTCGGTTAACAGACATGTTACCGACCTTTGTTTATAGGATTTACAGAGTAATGTTCGGTTTGTTTGCAATGTTGCCGAACTTTAGGGTCTAGAAGTTCGGTTGGTTCGCAACCAATAACTAACCGAACTTTACGTAACATAAGATTTGACTTAGTGTACAGAGTTCGGTTGGTTCGCAAACTTCATACCAACCAACTATCCAACCGAACTATACGTAAAATGAGATTATACTAGGTGTAATAAGTTCGGTTGGTTCAAAAACTTGAACCCAACAACATAACTAACCGAACTTAACAAACAAAAAAAATCAAAAGTTTCAGAGGGATATTCGATTACCTAGTTAAAAATGGAAGGTAACCGAACTTTATACTTGTTACTTGTTTGGTTACATGTCAAATTGCTTTACCATTATCTTGTTACCGAACTTGTTTGTGATTGCAATTGATGTTGTTCCATTTCTTGTAGATTGAATGCCAACCTATACCAATGGATGATCAACCTTCTCCGGTTGGTATATTCTTCGAAGATACATCCCATCACTATGTCAATGATTTGGTATTTGAAGAACCTATTGATGCGAAGAATTGGGCTAGAGAGCATGCCAAGAAAGCCATGTGCATATTAGTTTTGAATGGAAAAGAAAGCAAAACTCGTTTTGAAATGGTTTGTGAGAGAAGTGGAGATCCGGATGTTAGTCACAAGAGGAAGGGTTATGTGTATAAAGGAAAGACGACGAGGAAGAACACAACGTGCTCAAAGAAAATTAAATGTTCGTTCAAGCTAGTATTTAGTAAGTGCAAAAAAATGAATGGATGGGTTCTATCTATGGATAAGGTGGAAGGTCATCATACCCACCCTCGTCCGGAGGATCTTGAAGGACATTCAATGGCCGCAAGGCTCACTCCTAAAGAAATGGAGAAAATAACTAAATTTAGGAGAATGGGTATTTCACCACTTAATATGCTTCGCTTACTAAAGGATGATAACAAGGATAACGTATCATCTTTGTCCACCATTTACAATGCAATTGAGACAATTAAAAGGAATGAATGGAAGGATAGAAAAGTAATGCAACAATTGTTTTTTTGCGCTCAAGAGAAAGGCTACGCTGTTCAAAAGAAGGTAGGTCCGGAAGAAGAAATAACGCATCTCTTCATTGCGCATCCGAAGAGTGTTCAATTGGCTCAATGCTTCCATCAAGTTCTTATAATGGACTGCACTTACAAGATTAACAAATACGATATGCCATTGTTCAACATTGTTGGTCGTACCTCGACGAACTCACCGTTTAACGTTGCTTTTTGTTTTCTACAAGATGAGCAAGAACCAAGTTACACTTGGGAGCTACAACAATTGAAGGCCATCTACCGAGATGATGATATCCCCAGGGTTATAGTGACGGAAAATGAAGTAGCATTAATGAACGCAATAGAGAGAGTCTTCCCATTAGCACATAATATGCTTTGTACGTTCCATATATTGTGTAATGTGATGAATAGGTGCAAGCCTCAAATTTGTCCACCAAATAGGAAAGCATTTGAAGAGATTAGTAAGCTACTGGAAGATGAACAAGCGGATGCAAAAGAGGAATTCGATAAACAATACATTATAAATCACGCTAAATGGGTTGCTTTCTCCGGTGAATGGGAGTCATTGACTTGGTCTCTCACCGAAGAAGAGTATAATCTAAATCTTGCCGCATTTATTGAACATTGGTCTAGCCCCGAATATCCCAAGGATATTGTAACGTATGTGGTTAAGCAATGGTTGGCACCGCGCAAAGAGCGCTTCGTTTATGCATTTACCAACCACCATAAACACTTTGGGAATCAAGCGACAAGTTTGGTAGAATCGTCTCACCACCGGTTGAAGAAAAATATTTTTGGATGTGTCGATAATTTTGGGATTGTGTTTAACGCAATGGAGAATTACTTCAACCGCGAGATTGATAGAATTAAAGAGAAGTTTCAAAAAATCCGCATCATGAAGTACAAAAAGATGGTAACATCAAGAAATTGGAGGACCTTAGGTTGTTCAATGGACTCCATTATAATGTTTCACATGCTTGCATTAAGCGGTTGATGGTAGAGGTGAATTTGGTTGACATATGGGGAACCAAGCCGGACGAGGTGTGTGTTTGCAACATGATGAAGTCTATGGGACTCCCTTGTCGCCATATGATAGTTAACTATGAACATGGCATAATCCCTTTAAGCGATATAGATCCATATTGGCAACAATTAAGTTTTGTCCCTCCTCCAAAGGGCGATGTCGGAGAAGAGTTTTGTGATAATGAAATGGGAAGAATCGTTATCGAGATGTACCGGAACATGAACAAACTTGAAAGGCAAATATTTTGGGATGACATGCGGCCAATCGTTTATCCGCACACTTCGGAGAATGTCAAAGAACCGAAAAAAGGCACGGGCAAACGTAGGCCAAGCACCAAAGAAACAAAAAAACAAGTAAGAGAATATGCAAAGGTGTTGGCTAAGAGGGAAAGTAAAATGACCCCTTTTACTAGAGATCCTTCGGGGCATGAGCATACCGCGACGAAGTACCAAGAAGATTCTAATAAAAGGGCTAGGACTATTATGAAAAAGGGCGAAACAAGTGAACGGGATATGAAGAAAAAAGGACCGATGTTACACTCGCCACCAACCCCACCTACTCCATCGGAACCTAGCCAACCAACTCAATGAGACATGAAGCTTAAGGCTCCAATATGCTGCATCCAAGAAAGGAGTCGATCAATTGATGATACACCACCTCTTGTTGATAAAAGCTACTTGGAAGAGCTACCTCCTTATATTAGAAAGTACGTCATATCCACCGATGACGTCCCTCCGGATGGTAATTGCGGTTTCCACGTTATCGTACAACAACTAGGGCCTTTCACTCAAGGTGGCAAGCTATATAATGATAATCAAATCACTTATGTCCGGCAAAGGTTGTTGATAAAGCTAAAGGAGAAATCGGAATTTTACAAGACAATGTTGTGCGATGGGGATGCTAGTCTCAATGTGCAGTTTGTTAGGTATGAAAGTCGTCTCCACGGGGGCAATCCAATCACAAGGGATCATTGGATGGGCATGCCGATATGTGGGCACTTAATCGCCGACGCATTCAATTGCGTGGTTCACTATTTCTCAAAAGGTGCTAGTTTCACATACACTCCGAAAACAACCATATGTGTCGAGCAACTTAAACGTATGAGAGTGGTGATTGCGTTTGTTAAGAACAACCATTTTATAGGCCTTCGGTTAGAAGACAATTGTCCATTGCCTCCGATATGCGGAAACTCTTATTGGAAAGGATTTAACCCCGACATAATGTTGGGTTGGTGGATTATGTATGAGCATAACATGGAGATGTGGAAAGCTTTGAAGGATTCGGATAAAATTATACACGAAGGCTCAATTGCCCTTGAGGATGATTAAATGTACCATTAATTAAACTAAGTATGCTTTGAACATCATGTTATGCTTTGAACTAAGTATGCTTTGAACATCATATTATGAATTAAATATTGTGTTTTTTGGAATTTGGTCTTATTTTTGGGTGTATTATAGTGTATTTGCCTTTATTTTTTAAAGGTTTAGAGTCATAGATTTGAGTTCGGTTTGTTTCAGATATTTGTGAACGTACCAAACTTTGTGTTCGGTTTGTTTCAGATATCTGCGAACGTACCGAACTTTGTGTTCGGTTTTTTTCAGAGATCTATGAACGTACCGAACTCTATGTTCGGTGTGATCTGTAACTTGGACAAACAACCGAACGTATAGCTGGAAAGAGCAATTAGACTAGTTTTGGGTCATTAAAAGTTCTATAATTTAGTTAAAATTGAAAACAATGAAAACCAAACATTTAAAAGTTATATAATTAATTAAAATGCAACACCAACATAACAAACAAAGGTTGAGGGTGTAGTGATTGAACTACAATGGTTGATCAGTAACTACTCAAGTTAAGACAATTTAGAAGAATAAGAAGAGAAGATTCATTAGATGAGAGAAATCAGAAGAAGAGGATAGGAGTTAGAGGAGAGAGATGAATTGGGAGAAGAAATTCAAATTGATTAAAGTTCTCTATCTCTTCACACATCAAACCAGAAAGATATGGACGACATTAGTCAGGCCAGCGTGTGGCAAACACGCTTACAACAGGCTTGACTTGTGACACTCACACCAATTACTAAGGGCACCTTCATGAAATGGCTAACCCCTAACAATTCATGATAAGGGACATGACAAATACCCTCTACTCCACAACATCGATCCTTGTCCTCAAGGATGAATTTTGGAAACTGTGTCTTCATGAGATGGTTGTCTTCCCATGTTGCTTCAGATTCAGTTAAACTCTTCCATTTCACCAAGACTTGGGATATATCTTGCTGGTTCTTTTGAATAGTTCTGGTAGCTAGAGCTTTTTCAGGTGACATCTGGAGTTGGCCATTGTTGTCAACCGAAGGCAACTGAGTTTGAGGTACCATTCCCACACCAATCTTAGGCTTCAGTTGTGACACATGAAAAGTAGAATGAATTCTAGAGCCTGCTGGTAATTTCAGCTGGTAAGCCACAACACCTACCTTGGCAAGTATCTGGTATGGGTCAAAAAAATTGGCAGCTAGCTTCAGATTTCTCCTTAACTAGACAGTGGATTGTCTGTATGTTTGCAGTCTTAAGTAGACCCAATCACCAACATTAAATGACCTCTTTGATCTCTTTTTATCTGCCTGTTGCTTGATCATGTGTTGTGCAGCTATCAAGGATTCCTTGAGAACTTGCCCCATTTCTTGTCTCTGCTGCAAATAGTCTTCAACTGTAGCATGAATTCCTGCTTGAGAAGAAAGAATTCCAAATTGTGGTGGAGGATAGCCATATAGAGCTTCAAATGGAGTTAATCTCAAGCTGGTATGATATGATGTATTAAACCACCACTCAGCTAATGACAACCATGAGACCCATTTAGTAGGCCTGGAGCTAGAAATACATCTTAAATAAAATTCTAAACATGTATTTACTCTTTCTGTCTGTCCATCTGTTTGTGGATGGTAAGCAGAACTGAGATGTAGGGAAGTACCAACCTTAGCAAATAATACTTTCCAGAAATTACTAATGAAGATACTGTCTCTGTCAGAAACAATTGACTTTGGCATGCCATGTAATTTGAAGATAGTATCTATGAACCTTGTAGCAACCGAGGCAGCTGTGTAGGGGTGACTTAATGCAATGAAATGGCTATACTTTGTTAGCCTTTCCACCACCACCATGATGACTTCCCTTCCTTCAGACTTGGGTAGCCCTGTGATAAAATCCATACTAATATGCTCCCATGCTTGATTTGGAATGGGTAATGGCTGTAGTAATCCAGCTGGGGAGGTGTTGAATCCCTTGTGCTGCTGGCAAACATCACACTCCTTGACAAAGGTAAGAATGTGCTCCTTCATCCCCTTCCAATGGAAGTATAATTTGGCTTTATGATAAGTTGCTTGTCCTCCAGAGTGTCCCCCAACTGGTGAAGAATGTAAAGCAATAATAATGGTTTTTCTTAATTCACCAGTTTGACCAATGTACAATCTTTGTTTGTATCTCAAAACTCCATTCAAGTAACTAAACCCATCTACCTCTTGTTTTTTTATTGTCAGGAATGGAATCCATTTTTCAGCAGTAGAGTCTTTATGGTAGCTGTCTTGAATATCTTGGAGCCATGTTGGCTGAATGTGAGTAATAGCCTGACATGATATCTCTTTTCCATACTTGACTCTAGATAAAGCATCAGCAACTTGGTTATCAGCTCCCTTCCTGTACTTTATCTCATAATCATAGTCCAAGAGTTTAGCAAGCCATTTATGTTGTAGCATGGAATGAATTCTTTGATCCATAAAGTATTTTATGCTTTGGTGATCAGTGTAAATTGTGAACTTATTTCCTAGAAAGTAGGTCCTCCATTTAGAAACTACTAATACAACAACCATCATTTCCTTCTCATAAGTGGATAGAGCAAGAAATCTGTTTCCCATACCTTTGTTGAAGAAGGCCATTGGCCTTTTTCCTTGCATTAATGCAGCTCCTACCCCCACATCACAGGCATCAGTGGCTACCTCAAATGGTTTGCTGAAATCTGGCAAGGCTAACATAGGAGTAGAGGTTACTGCTTTCTTTAATAGCTGAAAAGCCACTTGTGCTACTTCACTCCATTGAAATTTGTTCTTTTTAAGTAGCTTTGTTAAGGGCTTACAGATGAGGCCATAGTATCTAACAAACTTCCTGTAGTAGCCAGTCAAGCCTAAGAACCCCCTGAGGTCTTTTAAAGTGGCTGGTACTGGCCACTTATCCATGCAAGCCACCTTCTCAGGATCAGCAGCAACACCTTCACCATAAATGATGTGTCCCAGATAGTCAATCTGTGACTGCCCAAATGAGCACTTGTTGAGATTGGCAAAGATGGAATGCCTGCTGAGTAACTCTAGAGTGGTTGTTAAATGTTGGATGTGAGTTTCCATATCTAGACTGTATACCAGAATGTCATCAAAGAACACTAAAATGAACTTTCTCAAGTATGGCTGAAATATATCATTCATGAGAGCTTGGAATCTTGCTGGTGCATTAGTAAGCCCAAATGACATTACTAGAAATTCATAATGGCCCTGGTGAGTCTTAAAAGCTGTCTTGTGAATATCACTTGGGTGAACTCTTATTTGGTGATACCCTGCCCTTAAATCTATTTTGGAGAATACTTTAGCACCCTTTAATTCATCTAGCAGCTCATCAATGATAGGTATTGGGTACTTGTTCTTGACAATTATTTCATTTAACCTTCTATAGTCTACACAAAACCTCCAACTACCATCCTTCCTCTTGACAAGTAGAATTGGAGATGAGAAGGGACTATGGCTTGGTCTGATAACCCCAGAAGCTAGCATTTCTTTCACCAGCTGTTCCACCACCTCCTTTTGAATGTAGGGTATTCTGTAAGGTCTTTGGTTGGGAGGGGATGAGAGTGGCTGCAATGGTATGTGATGATCATGGTTTCTGGTAGGTGGAAGGGTGGTGGGTTCTTGAAATATGGTTTGGAATGATTGCAAGAGTGGTTGTAGGGTAGGAGGTGTTAGAGTTTGTTTGTCTTCACCAGTGAGGGAGTACAAATGCCCTACTAGTCCATGCTTATGTTTCTTCATGTATTTATCACATTCCTTTCCAGTCATGAGAGAAATGCTGGCACTCTCAGTAATGCCTTGTAACACCACCTTCTTTACCTTCATATTAAATGTAACAGCCAATCTTTTGAAATCAAACTGAACTGGGCTGATTCCCTTCATCCAATCTACCCCTAAGACCATGTCACACCCTCCAAGTGCTAAGACTCTCATATCAAAATAAAACTTATGACCCTGCATTTCCCATTGAAACTTGGGACATTTTGAGGAGCTTACCAGTTTATTTCCATCTGCCACAACTACTTGAAATGTTGCAGTTGGCTCCATCAAGAATCCACTCAGCTTGGCTAACTCATGATCTATAAAACTATGTGTGCTGCCACTATCCACTAATATAGTGATGGAATGCTTGTTTAAAGTCTTACCTTGTATCTTGATATATAGTGCTGGGAGATGTGTTACTTGACAAGGCATGGACTGAGATTTCCACTTCTTCTTCTACCCCTTCTTGTGTTGGAGTGCTGGATTCTTCTTCAGAGTTAGGCTGGTCCTCTTCATCTGCCACCAACATGAATAACTGCTGCTTGAGGCACTTATGACCATATTTGAACTCTTCATCACAATTATAACACAACCCTCTCTCCTTCATGGCCTTCATTTATGCATAAGTAAGTCTTCTAACAAGAGGCAATGTTGGGCTGGTGGTTGTAGATTGTTTTGGAGAAGGAGATGTGGATTTTGGGCTAGTCACTGCACTCTTGTGACCTTGTGGAATGGATAATGGCGGCAATCTGTTATATCTAGTCTTCTTTGCAGTACTTTCTATCAGTGTTTCTTGCATTCTTGCCAGATATATAGCCTTCTCAAGGGTAGAAGGAGAGAACATTAGCACTGCAATTCTGAGTTCTTCTTTTAAGCCACTGATGAAACTGGATGTGAAGTACTCCTCTGTGAGGTGCCTATTCTTAGCCAACATTAGGGCTTTCAACTCCTCAAATAGCTCTTGATACTCCAACATTGTACCAGACTGACTCAGTTTGTTAAATTATCCAACTATGTCATCATGGCCTAGCTCTTGGAAGCGTGAACATATGTCTCTCATGAATACCTCCCAGTATATAATATTTTTACCCACTTGATAATCTTGAAACCAAATATCAGCCTTCCCTTCTAATAAATACATAGAGGCAACATGTACTTTTTGTTCCTCATTCATTTGAAGCAGTTGAAAATATTTAGAGCACTTCCTAACCCATGATCTGGGATTAACTCCATCAAATCTAGGAAAATCTACCTTAAGCTTGTGTGTTTGAGCAAAATTAGAACTCTCACCAAAAAAGTTGCTCCCACCACCAGATCGATTGTTGAAGTTGTTCAGTATTGGAGTTTCCAGCAGTCCATCTCCAGGTTTAGCTGTTTGCTCACGGTATTCATCCAACAACTTTCTCGATTCCACCTTGAACGTCCATCATCGAGTTCAACATCAGCTGAGAGGGTGAATCTTGTTTGGTTTTAATTTCCAACACCTCTTTGGCTAGATTTTCGTTAGCTTGTATAATAGATGATATCTGTTTGGTTAAAGCGTCAAACTCAGCTTTGCTCACCATGGTTTCCGGTCACTCAGAATCGAGTGCTCTGATACCACTTGTAGTGATTGAATTACAATGGTTGATCAGTAACTACTCAAGTTAAGACAATTTAGAAGAATAAGAAGAGAAGATTCATTAGATGAGAGAAATCAGAAGAAGAGGATAGGAGTTAGAGGAGAGAGACGAATTGGGAGAAGCAATTCAAATTGATTAAAGTTCTCTATCTCTTCACACAACAAACCAGAAAGATAAGGACGACATTAGTCAGGCCAGCGTGTGGCAAACACGCTTACAACAGGCTTGACTTGTGACACTCACACCAATTACTAAGGGCACCTTCATGAAATGGCTAACCCCTAACAATTCATGACAAGGGACATGACAGAGGGTGATACTAAAGCTAAATTTTAAACACACTAATACTCAATATAAATATTGATAGCAAAACGTACTTAATATCCGAAACGAACACAAAAGAACTTCCTAAGAACATATAAATGAGCTTCATATTTGAAATTCTTTCTTTTCCACCTTCGCCATTCATTTTGAGATCTTTCTACGGTTTCCTCGAATGTTTTACCTTTAAGTCGATACCGCTTCACAATTCTAACTAAACCAATAAATTCTTTGACCCTATCTCTTATCTTTGCAAATTAATCGAATAAATAAGGCCGCACGATCACGGTTATGGGGGTTTCCGGTTTCGGAGCAAAATTTCTCATGAATCTTTCCCCAATAACTCTGACTCATTATGACATTCATTCGTCGTTCTTCACCCCTCTTAGGATAGTAGACTACATAATTCCTGCAAAGAGAAAGATCTTCATCGAGTGTAAATTTTGGTCGTCGCACTGCCATTTTTAAGTGGTTTGATATGAAAAGTGAGGAACTTTTTTAGTACATATAACATAGGTGGGAAGGCAATGGCTATTATTTTTTTCAAAATAAAGTTCAGATTCCTCGTCAAATGTGCAATGCAGTTGAAGTTCGGTTACCAGCGTGATTTTTCGTGGTAACCGAACTCTGTTGTATTTCAAAAAAAAAGTCAGTCTTAATGGCTCTATTTCCCCTGGTTTCCAAGTAGCGTAAAGCTTTGGAAATTATGAGTTCGGTTACCTCATAATTTTTCTCAGGTAACCGAACTTTTAGTGTTCCGAAGTTCGGTTTGTTCGCAAATTTGCGATATAACCGAACTTTACAAACAAAAAAAATTCTGAAGTTCCAGAGTAGTATTCGGTTACCTGGTAAAAAATGGAAGGTAACCGAACTTATTTGTTCGGTTACCTGGTAAATTTGTGCAGGTAACCGAACTTTTAGTACATTAGGACTGGTTTTGGAACCCCAATGTTCGGTTACATGCCATTTTTTGCAGGTAACCGAACAAATAAGTTCGGTTACCTGCCATTTTTTACCAGGTAACCGAATAAGACTCTGTAACTTCTAATATTTTTTAACTGTTGAGTTCGGTTATATCGCGAATTTGCGAACAAACCGAACTTTGATACAACAAAGTTCGGTTGCTTACGGTAATTGGCCTACTAACCGAACTACCTTATTGTATCTAAAGAATTTTAATGTAATGAAACACATATGAGTCTAATAGCCGAACTAATCCCTTAAAACACAAATTAAAAACCAAATTATGAAATTCATTTACTAATCCACAATACCATAACTAATTGTTGGAAGCACACGATAAGAAAGTCTTCCAAACATAAGAAAACAAACTACCAAATCCGCAATAAAAAAATCTTCCAAACATAAGAAAACAAACTACCAAATCCGCAATAAAAAGTATTCCAAACATAAGAAAACAAACTACCAAATCCGCAATAAAAAAGTTTTCTAAACATAAGAAACCAAAGTACTAATTGTTGCAATCACTCATTGACGACGACCACTACGAGAAACTTTTCTACTCTTGCGTTTAGGAGCTTTAGCTCGTCCTTCGTCACTAGGAGTGTCATCTCCACTGCTTTGTTGTTCAACCATCCGACTTGAACCTTCCCCTTCTCGGCGACTCCTCTTCACCGGCATGGTTTGGCTTGGATCAATCTGGTTGGATCAACAATGTTGGGTGAAAAACATTAGTCCATTGATTTTTTCCATCATTTTCTTCAACATTATAGCACTTGCCTTCACCTTTTTTCAATCAAAAGCATAAATAACTATTATTTTTTGGGGTTTTATAACATTTTGAAAAGCAAAAATAAGAGTAAATATCTTACCGCCGAATTCCATAAGTTCAAGGCCTCATCACCACATGTAGGGGTATGCTTCATAATTTTATGAGCCTCTTTCTCCACTGCCTTCGCTTTCTCAGCACGGGCTTGTTGGACTCTGTTTATTACACGAGGATGAGAAAAATTTTCATACCATTCCATATATCCCTCGTCAGCGGCATTTGGCTCATCAAACGAATCTTGACACTCTTCAGCTGGAATAAGATAATTCCCAAAGTTGTTCCAGTGGTTCACTGATGGAGCAGGTTCGTATTTTGGTTCAAAATTATTTTCGATGTTCTTAGTTCCCCGCTTCTTCACCTTGAAGTTGAAGTTTTCCTCTTGTGGGACACTTTGGACACAAGAAAATTGTCTCAATACTCTTCGAGGATTATACATTGTATAACCGCCAGGATGAAACAACGGTCCATTATAACCCGCGATAGGTTAGAAATCAATAACCTCAACATCTTCCTCATCTTCATCTGATTGAATGGTGTAAGGATGGAAAACCACATCTTCAACTGTTGCATTATCCAATGTCTCCCTCAACTCCAACACCCTTTTCTTCTTACCCTTGTCCTGTGAGTTCAAAAATTCGTATTTACCAGCTGTAGGCTTCCCATAAAGCCAAGGAGTCTTAGCATGATATAATTTCAGTTTAGGGAAGTGGTCGTACACCCAAACCTATGAGAAGAAGCAACAAATGATACATTCGCATTATGATTAGTAACAATACACATTCATTCACTTATATCTTGAAACACACAAAGGATAATTTAACGGGGTACCTGAACAAGGGTGTATAAGCCTCCAAAAAGACAACTCTTAAGCCTCGAAGCTTTTCTCAGCTCCGCTTGAACGAATGAAAGAACCGCAATGCCCCAACAGTAGTTGTTCACCTCATTAAGGGGGTCCAATAGCTGGAGGTAATGGGCATTTACCACGTGACCTGAAGTGTCGGGGAAGAAAATGGTTCCTAGTTGATATAACAAATAAGCAGTCACATGGTGCTTAATCTTCTCCGGTGTCATCACCAACTTTCCTTGAGCAACCAAATCTTTTGTCCCTCCAAACTCCTCAAACAAGACTTTCATCTTGATCTTTTTCAACTTCTTCTTGTACGTGCGGTCTTCCTCAAACTCATTATACTCATCACCTTCCTTAGGCTCTTTTGCAGCTCGTCTAAACTCACATTGTGCCTTGTCAGCTCTCCATCCTAGACACTTTTCGACCAACTTTTCAAGAAGTTCATAACTCATCGAGGTATCGTAGCCATCCCGAACACTTGTTCCCATAATTGGTAGGCCTGTGATTCGATAACAATCATCCGGAGTTATTGCTATCTCGCCAAACGGTAGATGAAAGGTATCCGTCTCTGGATAAACCCTCTCGGAAAATGCAGAAACAGTGACATCATCAAATTTTTGGTGCGCATGTTGTATCCCGTTCCATAATATACAATCAAATACCGCCAACCGGACCTCATCACACTCATTCTCTATATTCCATATCTTGTTCTTTTGACGTTTCAAAAAACGAACAACATTATTATGATCCTACAAAAACAACATCATACTAATATATATATAAAAATATATGTCAAAATATAATAAAATGACTGAAAAATCTTGATGGTTAAGATTCGATACCTTTGTCGCAAAGATCTTGGCATCCCATGAGTTTTTGTAGCCAAGCAATACCTCCCCTCTATCTCTTGGAGTACCATAAGTTGGGTTCTTTGTCGGTAAACACAAATCGTCATCAGGAATGTATGCATATCTAGAACAAGGCTTTTTAGGCGTCTTTCTAGGTTTTTTTTGAACTATTTCTACTTGTTCCTCTTCCTCTTCATCCGAGTCCTCCTCTGATTCGTCATCTTCATTATCTTCATCCTTATCTCCATCTTCCTCATCTTCTTCACCGTCATTATTGTCATCCTCATTTCCTCCCTCTTCTTCAGCTAGTTCCTCTTCTCCACCTTGATTATGTTCTTGATTGCCCATCTCTTCCTCAATCTCTTCATTAACTTGTTGGATTACATTGTCAACATTATCTCTATTGACAACATCTTGGATGACAACACCCGGTAATGACCCACCTCCAAACTTAGCATTTTGGGTTCCACACTTATCGGCACCTAAGTGTACTCTGCCTCGAGGCGTGGGAGTTCTCATATCTTCCACTAATCCTTGGTTAGATTTTTTGCCTTTGCCACTAATCAAGAAAACAAAAGATATTAGTTCCAGAGAAAAATTCGGTTAGTAAATTAATTTTACGAACAAACCGAACTCCACATTTATGCAATTATTAAGGAGTTCGGTTTGTCAAGGTTTTTTGCGAACAAACCGAACTCCACATGTATGAAATTAGTGAAGAGTTCGGTTTGTCAAGATTTTTTGCGAACCAACCGAACAAAGTGGGCAAAGTTTGGTTAAATCATAACTCAACATACTGGAAAAAATAGCACAGTACGGTTACATTGGATTTTTTATTTTTATTTTGTAATATGGGTGGAGTTCAATTACTATATAGTTTTAAAAAAAATTGCGAACCAACCGAACAGAGTTGGAAAAGTTCGGTTATATGAGAACTCAAAATAGTTGGAAAAATAACACAGTTCAGTTATATTGGATTTTTTTTTTTTTGTAATCTATGCCAATAGCAAATCATGCCAGACATACAAAACGCGCCAAAGCATGCCAACCATGCTAGCCGCACCTCCGTGCCAATGGCAAATCATGCCAGCCACACCTAGCCTAAGCTAGTCGCACCTCTATGCCAATGGCAAATCATGCCAGCCATACCAAACGCGGCCAAACATGCCAACCATGCTAGCCGCACCTCCGTGCAATGGAAAATCATGCCACCACACCAAACGCGCTAAAGCATGCCAACCATGCTAGCCGCACCTCCATGCAAATGGCAAATCATGCCACCTACATTTAGCCCGAGCTGGCCGCGCTATGCCAAACGCACTGCCATGGCCCTAGCTACGCTTAGTCACGCCGCGCCATGCCAAACGACTGACTGCTTGGCCCTAGCTACGCTAGTCACGCCACGCCTAAGCTAACTTGACCTTTACCTTGGCCCTAACTATGCCATGCCAAAATGGCGCCCACGCCTAGGTTTGCAAATCATGCAACCTTGGAAAAATTGGCCACGCATTCCATTGGCACATGCCAACACGCTCACCGTAGCTTTTTCTACTGTGCATGACTAAATTGGCCACGCATGCCATTGGCATGCTAACACGCTCACGGTAGCTTTTCCTACTGTGGCGCGACCCAAATTGGCCACGCATGCCATTGGCACATGCTAACACGCCGTCGGTAGCTTTTCCTACTGTGGCGCGACCCAAATTGGCCACGCATGCCATTGGCACATGCCAACACGCTCGCTGGGTAGCTTTTTCCACTGTATGCGACCTAAATTGGCCACGCATGCCATTGGCACATGCCAACACGCCGCCGGTAGCTTTTCCTACCAGTATGCGCGACCCAAATTGGCCACGCATGCCATTGGCACATGCCAACACGCCGCCGGGTAGCTTTTTCTACCAAGGCGCGACTAAAATTGGCCACGCATGCCATTGGCACATGCCAACACGCTGCCGGGTAGCTTTTCTTACTGTGACGTGGCCCTAATGGCCGAGCATGCCATTGGCACATGCCAACACGCTCGCCGGTAGCTTTTCCTACTGGACGTGGCCCTAATGGCCGAAAGCATGCCATTGGCACATGCCAACACGCATCGTTGGTAGCTTTTCTTACCAGGACGTGGCCCTAATGGCCGAGCATGCCATTGGCACATGCCAACATGCTCGCTGGTAGCTTTTCTAAACACGTGCCATGATTCAACTTGGCCACGCATGCCATTGGCACATGCAAAACACGCATGCCGGTAGCCCAACTTGCAAGCCGTGCAACCTAGGCCAACTTGGCCGACGCGCCATTGGCACATGCCAAAACCCACGCTGTAGCCTAACTTGCAAACCGTGCAACCTACCACCAAGGCATTCCGCACATGCCATTGGCACATGCCACACACGCCACTAGCAGCTCTATGCATTGCCACTTACACTCAACGTACAACCTACCACCAAGGCATTCCACATATGCCATTGGCACATGCCACACGCCACTAGCATCTCTGGCATTGCCACTTGCGCTCGAGGTGCAACTCGCAACAAAGGCATTCCACACATGCCATTGGCACATGCCACATGCGCCCTAGCAGCACCACTTGCACTAAAGATACAACCAACACTGAGACATCAACACAACCGGGGATGCTTTCGGGGTCTTGGTTTGGCGGTCCACGACTTGCGGTGTACACTACGCTCACATTAAGAAAGCGTGAATAGGAATAAAGCGGTCAAATAAATGAGGAAATAATGGTGAAAACGTTTTCACCCATTAACACCATGCTAAAGTTACCACCTCCTCCCATTATTTCACCATTTACTCTCTTCCTTCATGAGGCCAGGGTACGTTTCAATCTCGACTTGTATAAATAGGTCTTACCTATTTCCACCGGAGGACAAGTCTCGGTCGGGAGAAAAATACAACACTCTCGGAAAAGGAAACTTTGCAAGCTCTCCAAAAGCTTTCATCTCTTGCAAGCTTCCTAAGCTTTCACTTTCTAATACAAGTCGAGACACTACTCTCCCAGTGTATTCTCGGTCTCAACACCTTTCTTTGCTTCCTCCCCAAATCAACCCTTCTCCTCCACTTTGTGGACCGAAGCAAGTCCGGAACGCCATTTCTTGGTTTAGGCCCAGACTTGTGCATTGATCTCTCGAATCTATAAAGTGCTCACGTGCAACACATTTGTTTAGGGTTTAAACCAGTTTCTCACTCACCTATCGAATTTACCAAAATCGGGTGAAACGATTTTTACCCATAAACAATTGGCGACCACAATGAGGATTGATCTATCGGCTACAATATCGATTGTCGATCTCGTTCTTCACCCGGATGTCAAGATGGTAGGGAAGGCGACTCAATCCGACTCAACCGCCGGACAACCCATTACCGTTGTAAAACTACACCAAAAACGGGGACTCAGCTGAAGATGCTACCAGCGATTAGGGACTGCGGGCTGCGATGCTACCAACAAGCCGCCTTTTACATGGAGAGGGGCGTGTTCGCAAAAACCTATGAAGTGAGTAAATTTAGACTGGGAAAGATATACGATCTGTTTTTAGGTTCTTAATAAAACCGTCGTACTACTGCGTCTTGTGCCTATTGCTAGCCACACACTTTCATAAAAGCAATATTCCTTTCACAAAACATAATCAGAGTTATATTATCAGAACCATTCATCCCAGAAATAATCCAATATCTTCAAAAGCTACCAGCTGTCTATCAAAACCGGTCGAACTTTGAACCGGACATCCAGGATATGTTTTTCAAAAAAAGAAAGAAGAAGAACCTAAATGAAAGTTTAACAGAAACATTCAAGGAAAATCATCCAACAGAGGTCCTTTTCTTGGAGAAAGTCAAATTTGCGTCTTCAAGAGCCGCTCTCTTCATAGTTAACATCTTGGAAAGCTTTTTCGAGTTCTACCTCCTGTCGTGCAATCTCCTCTGCAGAAGGCTTTCGATTGTCGCATCTTTCGACTTCTCGATCTCAAAAAGGCCTTCAAACCACGGGCGTTGAACTCTTTTTCTACGCACACGCCGCGATGGTGCTCCCAAATCGGCAATAACGTCTTGAAACGGTGTGACCAGTCACCTCCGCATATCCTCGATGGAAGATAAAGCCTCTTCCACACGCTTAACTAAGCGCAAATAGACTAGTGACCTTCTTGGTTGTGGCCATATGTCCGTACTTCTCCCGAGATTCCGGTGTACAACGCCTCATACTTAGCCAAAGACGCTCAAACCGGCCAACCAAAGACATGACCTGGATAAGGAACCAAGTACGGGATCAAAATGGCGCCTGCAATCTGGCCTCCACGACTCGTGAAAGGGTCTTCTTCCATGTCTACTACGGAACTATCGAAGAATCATCCACCGTTTGAACTGCATCTTCGTGCCTGGAAATTGGCTAACTCCCATCTCCAAGTCACGGCGGTGGCCACCAAAGGCAAGTTTCGTGTGGCTCCACCCCAGAATCGTCCTCCGAACCGGATTCCTCCTGCGAATTTGAGTTAGACATTTTTCAAAAGAAGAAACGGAAGAAGAAAGAAAAGAAGCGCGAAACTCACCGAACCACTTCCCGAAAACGAACCAGTGCTGCTAGAGGAATCACTCTCACTTGCCGAACTTTCTTCTTTCTCTGACTCATCACCGCTATAAGTAGGCTCGGTGCCGCCGAATTCTTCAAGAAATTGCCGTCTCCGGCAACGTGCAAGGGCAACAAAGCATTAACACTACCGAAGCCTCGAAGAAACAAAACACATGTTTTCAAAGAGAATTCACGTGCTTTGAGACAAACCAACAAGGAGGCAACACATACCTGGTTATTGGAAGAACTGAAAGACACGAGAGTTGCGGAAGGATCTTTTGAAATCGCCCGGAACCCGCCAGCACGATTCTTCGTTCTCTGTTCCTTTGCCTGGGGACTGTAGTAGCAGGTTTTCCCACACTACACCCCTTACTCGATTTTGCTTAATTAGTTCATTGAAAGTTGTATAATTGAGAATGTTTATTGATTAATTTCATGAATTGTCTACACAGGAAAAGTAGAATTACACTTAGCCAAAAGAAACACTCTTAAACTTTCTCTCTCTAATGACTTGCCCAACAATTCCCCAAAAGATCCCCTCTCATGGACTCACTCAACCCTTTATATAGGGTGATACATAGTGGATGACACTAAGCTACCCTTTATTTTCGGGAATGTCCTGCGAAGTGTCGCAGATGCACAAACATTCGCTCTCGCGACACTTCTTATCCTCGCCGGTCTCCGTCTTTTTTTATGTTTTGCCTGTCGTTATTCATTGCGTGTTTATTTTAGCTTCCTGCGACTCCCTCGCGACATTGTCGTTGATTAATCCCCACAGCCACATCTTCATTACGATATTATGATCCTACATCTTACCATCGCTTCCATGGGCATCACACAAACGATTGTAGAAACATAAAGAGAATTATTCTCAGGATGATTGATTAGGGGAAGCTGAACCACTTTCTAAAGGGAGAAGAAACGGGCCAGACATTACCACCACCACCGAGATGCATAGAACGATTGTCGGCGAAGGGAAAGGAATCATTTGTGATAGAAATTGGGACAAAGGCTAAGAATTTGAATTGCAACTCTATCGTCCACTCCTATCGCACCATTGAAGATTTTCATGACAATGTGCTCGGTAGAGTCTTTGAGAGATGCTAATGATAAAGAAATAATGAGTCCGGCGAGAACGACGCGCATTAGAGAAGTGGCGGTCAAGACTATTTCTTTCTCTGCAGATGAAGTACCAAAAGGAAGAGAAACACATGATAGCCGTTGGTTGTGAAACTAGAGATTAACCCAAAACCAGTTGATGGAGAAGATGATGAGGCGAGAAGCTTGATGGGCGATCAACCGAATCTTAATCGATCGGGAAGTTCGGTGAATATTCTTTTTACCATACTTATAAGACGATGGGAGGAAAGGATGAGGATTTGATCCCCTCAACATACAAGATATATGGTTTTAATGGCACCGCAAACAAACCAAAGGGAGAGGTTCACATGAGAATACCTCTACAAGGGTTATCAAATCAAATTTTATTCCTCAGTGGTTGACGTGGAATCCCATTATAATGCACTGATTGGGAGGCCATGGCTTCATGAAATCTTGGGATTGCATCGACGTACCACCAATGTATAAAATTTCCACATCCGAACGGGCATTGGTATCATCCGGGAGATTGGAAGGAGTCGCAACAATGTCATGAGGTCGATATAGAAAGCTACGAAGAAAGAAATGCCAAAAGAAAGGGTTGGAAGCAACATGTGAGAAATGAAACGAGAAAAGAAAAACTAATGGTAGATGCTATAGAAGTAAGGACTGAACATATCCCATGAGGAGAATGCCGGAGAAAAGACAAATGTTATGACAACAAAGAAGCAAAAGATATGAGGAACAAAAGGCATAAGAAGTGAGCAATCAATAAAAGCAGGAGGCAAAGTAGCAAATGGAGTAATGATGTGCGAGAATCTCGCAACCAAGAGTAAAATGAGAATTGATCAAGAAAGAAAAGTGAAATACAACAAGTGAAACAAAACTATGCGAATACTTCGCAAACAAATATCAACAAATAATGAAATATGAATGATTGAATGATCTAACAAAAACAAATGCGCAAAAAGAATGGGACGAACCTTTATGGCGTACACCCTAGTTCGCGAATAACATTTCGTAAGAGGCAAATGTAAGACCTAAAGTGCGTCATATAAGGGGTATCTCTCGCCATGGTTGGGGGAAGGTTACACCGCTCCCGAAGCCCCGAACCATGAAAATTTGGGGCCCATGAAAGCCTATCCGGGAGAGATACCTTGGATTCCCAACTATATATGTAGGTTATACCCTGGTTGGGCGACCGAGGGTCTCTTCCAAGGAGTCGGTGTATGCACAAGGCGCGAGGTACACGGTTGAGCCAGAGTGCCCGGATGGATGAACCTACCCTGGCCATTCTTGGCAAGTCTTGGCATGCGTTGCACTCGCTCAAGAAAACTCCACTTAGGGTGCAGTCTCGTAACCATAAACCATATAGGTATAAGGGATAAGAGGCTGCAGCAAACAACTGGTTGTTAAGACCGGATGGGAGGAGCTAGTCTTGTATGGCGATGTTTCGCCTCCTTGAAGGGGCAACCGGGAGATGATAAGGCGACGCTCTCCATTAGGGGGTGTCAAACAGACATAAATGTCATAAGGCTATGTTTTCGCAAGAGAACGTAGGCTCGTCATATTTGTGCAATGATCCTGGGAGAGGCAATAATACTAACGCGAGGGTAAGGCGAGATCAATGGGTCTTTACACGAGTGTACGGACGTCTGCGATTTCGTCGCACGACGGCAATGTCATGGGGCTTTATGTTCGCGAGGATATCTAGGCCTGTCATATTGTCGCAACTAAAACATCTAGCAGAGGCAAAAATACTTGGAAAATGATAAGACAAGATCAATGGGTCTTTACATGCAAGTGTAAGGACGTCCTGCGATTTTGTCGCCCCTAAAGTGGCGTGGGAGGACCTCTAATTAGGGAGGTCTAACTCGGAAGACCACACAAAAATGATAAGGCGGGTCAATGAGCCATCACATGAAAATGTAAAGGCGGTCATGCGACCTTGTCGCAACAAAAAGAGATAGAATTCTCAATTCATGAAAATACCATGAGACTCCGTCGCGATGATCCATTCAATCAACAATAAGATTATTATCATATACAAGAAGATAACCAAAATCTTCCATCCTAAGATAAATAACAGAGGCAAGTATGGGAATGGAAAAGATGGAACATTGTTATTCATCTTCTGACGAAAGAGTTATACATCAATAACGTTAGCCAATTATATTACAAGGAAGAACTACCAAAAAAGGGGGAGGGAAGATTGAATTCATGGGGAAAAAATCCAAGAAGTTCACTATAACAAAGATACGAGAATATACGGATATTACACGCAGACAAAAGAAAACAAAAAGAGTTATATCTTTGGTGATTCTTCTTCTTCATCCGATTCCTCGGTTTATTATTCTCATCGCCAAAATTTTCTTCTTCGCCCGGCTTCATTTCTCAAAACATCGAGACAGGTAGATTCTCGGGAACCTTTTCAAGAAGCCGGGGATATGTATGCAGAGGGATGTTCGTGCTTACAAACATACTCCATGGCTCCATTAAGCAACGAAAAACATCATTATTAAAGTTCTCCACTTGTTGTTTCAAATTGTTTCTTCAACTTGGAATACTTGTTATTACGAAGGAGAGACTCTTGGCGAGTTGTTGTTTTTCAGTTTCGAGTTCTTCAATTCCGCCTGAAAATTCTGTGCGAAATTTCCTTTTCGATTCAAGTTCTCTAATTCTAACTTGAAGCCTCTTCTCGAATTAAATAAGAAACAACAAGTTAATAATTTACAAGCAATACCACAGAAGTAAGAAGGTAAAGGTATAATAAGTAACCTTCTCTATCGGATATCATATCTTTAATCAAGGAAGTATGCTCGGCATGAAGACTAACATCAACACCTAGGTTATTCCCCGGCATTATCTAAAACTTTCGCAGCCCGTGGCGGAATTCATCATCACTATTAATAACAAGAAGAGAACGAACTTGTTCTTCTCGCTGCAAGCATAGTATTTTGATGAAGGAGTTCATCTCGTTCAATTTGCACACCAAGAAGAGATTTGTGGAATTCGCTAATGCTGTGCACCTTTCTCATGTTAGTAATGCGATCGTTCTCATCTATGAGGTCACTAATTTTCTTCCTTAAAGTCTTGATTTTCTTCTCGGAATCAAGGTACATTCGTTTAAAGCGGTTAGTTAAATTTAAATTAGATCTGTTTCGATCTTTTAAAAAGTCATGTTTGGACCGGAAGATCCTTTAATGAAAGGAGGTTAGTTTTATCCGAGGAACTACTCGGAGATTGATTGAGGTGTGCGAGAAGAAGGTCATTATCCATGGGTTCAGGAAACGTATGAAGAAGAATAGCCTCATCGGAGAGATTATATACATCTGCGAAGGTAATAAATTAGGTAGTAGTATGCGACCGATAAGATAGAAATAATAAAAGGAAGTGAAATCTTATACCATAAAGTTCTTTGATTAGCGTTCTGAAGAGAGGACACCCTATCCCTTTGGGAGTCAAGCTCGGTGTTTAATTTTTGAATTCTCTCGTCTTTATCGCGAGATGACGCAGCTTCAGTCTCTAATTCTCGAATCTTCTTACTCAATCATGAGTTCTTCTTTTCAAGATTGTTGCGTCTTCTCTCGAGATCCGAGGCAACTACAAAAGAAGTTCTTCCAACCTATGAAAGAAAACAAAAAAAACTGTCGGTACATATATATTTAAAAATTTAAAATTAACGAGGAAATGAGACGGCATACATACCAAAGACCCAGAGCGTTCAAGAAGTCAGGAGACACGATTCTAGAGGCTCCATTGAAAGAATCATTGCCTTCTAATAAAGTAGCGTTACACGTTTGCGAGAGTACCGCAAAGGGAAGCTAAGGGGAGCATCTCCCATTCCTTGGAAAGAATCTGAGAAGATGCTAGATAATCGATCAATAGGAGAGCCGACAACGGAATCTCCTTAGCAAGAGAGAGATTCGAATCATGGTTATCCTCATCGAAGATTCGGAGCTTGAGTTAAGACGAGAAGAAGATTGAACCTTTCGCTTCTTAGTTAATGGAGCGAGAAGATTTACCCTTGCGAATGATAGTTTTGCCTTTACCTTTAGTCTTTGCGGCTAAAGCTTCTTCAAACTCCAACCTTCGCATACGGTTAAAGATAAGAAACAGAGGCAACAATATTGTTTCAAATAACAAAGGAAGTGTTTCTTACTTCACTCGTAAGCGATCGAAGTATGGTCGAGTACTCTCCAATGGATTATCCTTGTACTTTCTTCTCAATTTGGCGATCCAAAAATTATACAAATTCAACATATATAAAAAGAAAGTTGCAGAGGCAAGATTTAAAATGGGAAACATACCTCATTTGCTTTATCAAAGCCATTTGAATTCCCAAGGATGATACCTGCGAGATTCGTGGGAAGAACATGTGGGCCCGATATAAGGACCATTTAAAAACAAGGGCACAACCCACCATTTCTCATCTTTGAGTGGCGAGAGTAGTATTATTGCCGGTGCCAATCAATATCTGCATGAGCAATTTATCCTCGGGGACATTATCCTTCTTTTTCAAAGGCGAATGCCCCAGTGAGACTTCGATTAACCATCTTTATCACCTGAATAGTTTTCAAAAAAGTTCTCTACGGTGTACTTCTCAAAGAGCCTATTTCAAGTCTTTGAAATCGGGGTGTCTAATAGTAGAGGTGTAAAGATCCTTTGCCAAACCACGATTCGCGACCCAAGCATTAGGCGAATGCAATCGCCACTCAATTGATAAACGGCCAGAGAATTTTTCATGGGCCAAGATTTCATAAAATAGAGGCAACTCGGGATCGTATAAGGGAATGGGAAGTCCCGCGAAAGCCGACCTAGCGAGACTATAATCCTTTGATCATCACATTGATGATCGAAAAATAATTTTGCGAAAGAATGGATGAAGATTCTTGATCGGGAATGGTTGATAGAGTAAAACCCTTCTCGAGGTAACTTCATTTGAACTTCTTCAAAAGAAGCTTTGTATGCACGATTGATGAAAGCCATTTATCGTTATGGGAATGGATGGAAGATTGGGGATTAAGAAATAAGCGCTAGAAAGGACGAAGAAAAGATTTGCGAGTAGCGGGGCGCAAATTGCGGAAGAAGAGAGTCAAAGAAAATTGCGAGAGAGAAACTAAAGGATGAAAAAGAAGAGAAAAAAGAAAACTATATATAGGAAAAAGACCCTCGAGAAAAAACGAGGTCATTTAATGCGAAGAGACGCGAACGGTCAAGAATAAGCGGTTGAAAGAGACGTGTCAAGAAAAGACATTAATAAATCAAAATCCGTGTAAAAGTACAAAATGAAACAAATAAAAATAAGCGATCATGTAAATCAAAAGAATCACTTTCGTGATACTCCTCCCTTCGCAGAGGAAATATGAGGAGAGATAGGAGGCGATACTTCGTATATAGAAGCTTTGGAACTTCGCAAAAGAATAGAGGCAAGTACGTGCTTTTCAAGTACAGTATTCTTCCGCTCGTTCCCTCATCAACAAAGACCAAAGGTTACTACAACAACAGATTTTTCCTCAAAGATTGCTCTTCAAGCAATATTCAAGGAAAAGAGGCAAGATGTAGGATCATAATATCGTAAATGAGACGGGGCTCAAGGGATTAATCAACGACAATGTCGCGAGGAGTCGCAGGAAGCTAAAATAAACGGCGAATGAATAACGACGGGCAAAACATAAAAAGACGTGAGACACGGCGAGGGATAAGAAGTGTCGCGAGAGCGAATGTTTGTGCATCTGCGACACTTCGCGGGATATTCCCGAAAATAAAGGGTAAGCTTAGTTTGTCATCCACTATGTATCACCCTATATAAAGGGTTGAGTGAGTCTGAGGGGATCTTTTGTGGAATTGTTGGGCAAGTCATTAGGAGAGAGAAAGTTTAAGAGTGTTTCTTTGGCTAAGTGTAATTCTACTTTTCCTCGTAGACAATTCATGAAATTAATCAATAAACATTCTCAATTATACAACTTTCAATGAACTAATTAAGCAAAATCGAGTAAGGGGTGTAGTGTGGGAAAACCTCTGCTACTACGGGGACTTTCCGAGGTTGCCGGCAACTTTCGCTTGGGATCTCTCAACATTGGATACTTCTTCAAAACTGGCAGGGAAGGTTTACAACGAACATTCTCCACCACGTTATTTACAAAATCTTGGAGCATAGTGAACTCATCGTACCCAGGAACTCATTATAGCCAAAAGTCGTCGAAGTTACTCTTCCTTGATGCGAAAGAAGGGAAGGCGGATACACACCTCAAGGGCACCGGCGTTGAGGGCGGCATGCAATGAATCCTTAGGAACCACCAGGTGGTAAGCAAGAGGCACCCTTGATCGAAACCCATGTGACGAAAAGCAAGACGGTCAATATTGTAAGCGAAATTCGGAAGACCCCATGAAGAAAGACGACATATATCCTAGGACATGCGGCTTTGAATAAAAAAGTTTTCACCAACACTCAAGTTGCCGTCGGAAGATAAAGACATGATCGAAGCGAAGCAAAGGTGTCAATTTGAGTCACCGACCTATGGACCAAACTCCATGGGCGGAAACGATTTCATGCGACTTATCGAGAAAACTAACCAAGCTCATGCCAACTCTTGGACGCTTGTTCACCCATCGAAGGATTCTGAGCCGCCCCAACTCGCGGGAATCGAAGGCAACGGTTTCGAGCATACTTCTCAAAGTGCTCCCATAGCTGAACTTGCGGGTGTAACGTGCACATATGAATCCACTTTCATGAAACCATTCAAACTCGCATGTTCGCAACTAGGTGATCCAGTATGCACATCCGGGGAACCAAGGAATAGCTTGCCAATGGGAAGAACTTCACCTTTTGCTAACTTCACAAAGAATCACTAGCAACTCTGGTCTTATTTCCTTCTTGTCGTAATCCGTCATCAAAAATGTCTCTAGACAACCAGAGAGCCAAAAATGCTTTGAACATGAAGATCACTGCTTTACATTTAGGTTCCGGCTCGTCCTAAACCATTGAGATATCCACCACCAAAAGCACCTTTCATCCTCTTTCCGGACAGAATCCTTCGACTTCGCGGTGGAGTCTTTTCGAGTAATCTCCCAACTTAGCGGCAAGGTCTTCCCGTATCTTCTCCTCACCTTCGGACAATCGGATATTAAGATTCTCGGTTCTGGGAAGATTCAAAAGAGAGCCACACTCTCCAAGGAGAAAGTTATTTCACCCCATCTACATATGATCGTATGGGTGTCCGAACACCATCCGGAGATGAAAGCAACCAAGCCGGGATATCCTTCCTAATCTGGAGATTTCTTCAAGCTCGACAACGATTCAATAATCTGCGCTCGAGTCAAGTTGGTATTTATGTGCTCCCTACTCACCATGAACTCAACCCATCTATTAAAAGAACGCAATGGGCTTTGACACACCAAAATCAATGTTGGAAGAAGAATATACCCCTTTATGAAGACAGAAACCGTATGGTGTTCTCTCTCAGGCGAACCGAACGTGTCTTCTTTTCATCTTCACCACCGGTTAACAAAATTGGCACGAAACACGGGTGATTCTTCCGAGAAGGGGAGAGGGGCTCTAGCAAAGAATTCATCATCCGTGTTTGGTTTGGAACTATGAACATCCTTCGATGAGCGAAATTTTGTTCGGGTAACATGTTGTCGGATTTCTTAATAACAACTTAGTAACGAGATGTCTCACACGGAGAAAGACGAAATTATCTCCCGACACATAACCGCACCCAACAAAAAAAAAGAGAGAGGTGTATTCTCTCTACGGGTTCAAAACTGCACACGCATGTTTTTCTTCGGGGTTCAAAATTATATACGCTGTATTTTCTACGGGCTCGAATGCGTCTATGGTATCCTTCTTCGGGTTCAAAATTATATATGAAGCATTTTTCTACGGGTTCAAAACGCCCTTGTGATATTTTCTTCAAGTCCGAAATTCATATATGCAATATTCCCTATGGGTTCGAAGTCATATGAAGCACATATACAATATTCTCTACGGGTTCAAAATGCACACGTATCTTCTTCGTTCAAAAAATTATATACGCAAAGATTTTATACGGCCTCAAGTGCGTCTGCAGTATCCTTCTTCGGGTTCAAGACTATGTACGCGGTATTTTCTACGAGCTCGAATGCATCTATGGTATCCTTCTTCGGGTTCAAAATTATATGAGCGTTTTTCTACGGGTTCGAATCATATATACAGTATTTCCCTTGGTGCATATATACAATATTTTCTACAAGAAGCACGCCAAGAAATCATATGCGCAATATCATTGCAAGGATTATAAAACTCCTACTTTTAGGGTTTGCACCTACATGAAAAGGGAAACAAGAGAAGTCTTGGAAGACATACACTGAAACCGGTTTTCTTTATGACTCTATGCCGCTAGTATGAAAAGATGGAAGAACAAAGATGAGAGAAAGGGATTTTATATATATGGGCGTGGAGATTCTCAAATAGGGAAGGAATTCTATACCAAAAATCGTGCATATAAAGGAACGGGCCTGGGGGCGCCCAACTTCCTAACGTTGCCCAAGTAGCACCTAGTCCCACCACTGCGCCCAACTTCCCAACGCGCCACGTCACGCCTGCTAGCACGCTCAACTTCCCCACCTTTGCGCTGTCCCGCCAGCTAGCACGCTCGGTTCCCAACCCAAGTCACGCCTAGCTAGCACGCTCAACTTCCCACCTTGCGCGCCCAAGCCCGCCGGCCAGCACGCTTTCCCAACTCAAGTCACGCCAAACCTAGCACGATCGGCTTCCCATTTTTTATACCCGGTCCCGCCAACTAGCACGCTCCGGTTCCCGACTCGCAACAACTTCTCAATGCCGCCTGGGCTTCCTCCTCTCACGACGCTAACTTCCCAATTGTGCCACCTCCCGATTTGCGCAAAATTGCCGAGAGGCAAGGATTCCAAATCCTATTTATATAAAAGGTCGGACAAGCCTCCTCAATTCTCTTTACGATTTGTTGTTGATAATTTGTCACCATCTTATGCTTACCTCGCAACAGGGGACTTAATGTTGATGGTGGTTTTTAAACAAAGGGTAAAAATCGTAAAACCCCAAATAACCTAATGTCACCGGTGACACATTTATTAGGACATTTATGCATGTAGTCGGAATTAATAGGGGCTATTTTTTCAAATTAGGGTTACAACGAACAAAACCCTAATTCCTCCGCGCCAATGGCAAGTCATGCCATCCACACCTAGCCCAAGCTAGCCGCCCATGCCAAACGCACTCGCCTGGCCTTGGCCCTAGCTATGCTAGTCACACAAACGCGCCAAAGCATGCCAACCATGCTAGCCACACCTCGCCAATGGCAAATCATGCCGACCATACCAAACGCGCCTAAGCATGCCAACCATGCTAGTCGCACCTATGCCAATGGAAAATCATGCCGACCATACAAAACGCGCCAAAGCATGCCAACCATGCTAGCCGCACCTCCGTGCCAATGGCAAATCATGCCAGCCACACCTAGCCTAAGCTAGTCGCACCTCTATGCCAATGGCAAATCATGCCAGCCATACCAAACGCGCCGAAACATGCCAACCATGCTTGCTTGGCACCTCTCAGGCCAATGGCAAATCATGCCGGCCACACCAAACGCGCCAAAGCATGCCAACCATGCTAGCCGCACCTCCATGCCAATGGCAAATCATGCCCTGACCACATTTAGCCCGGAGCTAGCCGTGCCATGCCAAACGACCTCTTGCCTTGGCCCTAGCTACGCTAGTTACGCTCGCGCCATGCCAAACGCACTCACTTGGCCCTAGCTACGCTAGTCACGTCCTCCAAGCTAAGCACCCTTACCTTGGCCCTAACCATGCCATGCCAAAATGGCGCCCACGCCTAGGTTTGCAAATCATGCAACCTAGGCCAATTGGCCACGCATGCCATTGGCACATGCCAACACACTCACAGGTAGCTTTTACTGCCAGGGCACGACCAAATGGCCACGCATGCCATTGGCACATGCCAACACGCCACGGTAGCTTTTTCTACCACAAGCGACCCAAATTGGCCACGCATGCCATTGGCACATGCCAACATGCTCATTGGTAGCTTTTCCTACCGTATGCGACCCAAATTGGGCAACGCATGCCATTGGCACATGCCAACACGCTCATTGGTAGCTTTTTCACCAGGCGCGACCCAAATTGGCCACGCATGCCATTGGCACATGCCAACACGCTCGCTGGTAGCTTTTCCTACAAAGCGACCCAAATTGGCCACGCATGCCATTGGCACATGCCAACACGCTGTCGGTAGCTTTTCCTACTGTGGCGCGACCCAAATTGGTCACGCATGCCATTGGCACATGCCAACACGCTCATTGGTAGCTTTTCCTACTGTGGCGCGACCCAAATTGGCCATGCATGCCATTGGCACATGCCAACACGCTCGTTGGTAGCTTTTTCTACAAAGCGCGACCAAAATTGGCCACGCATGCCATTGGCACATGCCAACACGCTCGGCCACGGTAGCTTTTCTTACCAGGACGTGGCCCTAATGGCCGAGCATGCCATTGGCACATGCCAAAGACGCTCGCTGGTAGCTTTTCCCTACCAGGACGTGGCCCTAATGGCCCGAGCATGCCATTGGCACATGCCAACACGCATCGTTGGTAGCTTTTCTTACCGGGACGTGGCCACTAATGGCCGAGCATGCCATTGGCACATGCCAACACGCCGCATTGGTAGCTTTTCTAAACACGGTCCATGATTCAACTTGGTCACGCATGCCATTGGCACATGCAAACACGCATGCCAGGTAGCCCAACTTGCAAGCCAGTGCAACCTAGGCCAACTTGGCGTGCGTCATTGGCACATGCCAAAACCCACGCCGGTAGCATAACTTGCAAACCGTGCAACCTACCGCCAAGGCATTTCGCACATGCCTTTAGCACATGCCACACACGCCACTAGCGGCTCTATGCATTGCCACTTACACTCAACGTACAACCTACCACCAAGGCATTCCACATGCCATTGGCACATGCCACACACGCCACTAGCATCTCCGGCATTGCCACTTGCGCCGAGGTGCAACTCGCAACAAAGGCATTCCGCACATGCCATTGGCACATGCCACATGCGCCCTAGCATTCACTTGCACTCAAGATGCAACCAACACTCGAGACATCAACACAAACTGGGGATGCTTTCCGGTCTTGGTTTGGCGGTCACGGCTTGCGGCGTACACTACGCTCACATTAAGAAAGCGTGAATAGGAATAAAGCGGTCAAATAAATGAGGAAATAATGGTGAAAACGTTTTCACCCATTAACACCATGCGGTTACCACCTCCTCCCATTATTTCACCCTTTACTCTCTTCCTTCATGAGGCGAGTGCGTTTCAATCTCGACTTGTATAAATAGGTCTTACCTATTTCCACCGAAGGACAAGTCTCGGTTAGGAGAAAATACAACACTCTCGGAAAAGGCAACTTTGCAAGCTCTCCAAAAAGCTTTCATCTCTTGCAAGCTTCCTAAGTTTTCACTTTACGATACAAGTCGAGACACTAGTCTCCTGCAATTATTCTCGGTCTCAACACCTTTCTTTGCTTCCTCCCCAAATCAACCCTTCTCCTCCACTTTGTGACCAAGCAAGTCCTGAACGGCCATTTCTTGGTTTATGCCGGGACTTGCACAGATTGATCTCTCGAATCTATAAAGTGCTCACGTGCAACACATTTGTTTAGTGTTTAAACCAGTTTCTCACTCACCTACCGAATTTACCAAAATCGCGGAAACGATTTTTACCCATAAACAAGTAATATTGGTAGAGTTCGGTTACAATATAATTTTAAAATTTTTTGCGAACCAACCGAACTCGCAGTTCGGTAACCTAACTTTTAAATCCTATGGAACCGAACTGTTCTTCGTGTTCTTCCTTTCAGGAAGTTCGGTTAAGAAACTTGGGTTTTTGTGAAACGCGTCCTAACCGAACAAGGCACTGTAACTTCCATATGAACCCTATTTTGATGATTTCTATTCAATTAAACGAATCAAAATCAAATTAAAAATAATGGGTTTGTTGGAAAATAACTGCGGATAGGTCCCATGGCAGAATCAAGGTTCTTATTGCGTCTATTATACACGATTATTACTTCACCTTCCGGTTCCACTTCTTTCTCAAATTCACTTGGGAGATTTGCTAGATGTGCTAAATTGGGACCTTTCCCAGGGAGTCTTGGGGTTTTCTTTCGAAGAACCATTCTTATACTCGATTGATTAATCGACGATTAATCGATGAAGACGATGTTGAAAGGAAGAAGAAGAATTTTTTTTCTCTCCCAAAAACTGTTTGTGCGGCTAGGGTAGGGTAGAGGGTTTGATTTTGATTTTTTTGTTAATAGATTAGATTAGGTTAAATTTATATTTTGGTAGTTATTAGTTTAGTTATAATCTCATTAGGGTTAGGGGGCAAATTAGTAATGTCTACACTTTAGGACATCCCTTATAAGTTTAGGGTAGATGGCCTTATAAAACAATGGTCCCCTCAGAAAAATGCTGGTCCCAAAAAAATGGTTCTTGAAAAACATATGGTTTTGGTATGTGGTAGATGGTAGATGGGCCGGCCCGCTATCCAAATGATGAGGGCACCCAAAATAATTTTAGGTGCCCCAGTAGATTTCTAAAATTAGAACGGCCGGACCTAATACGAATATTGATTTTAGATGTATATGGGCTGGACCGGCCCGCTAAATATGAGACCAAACATACTAGCTTTCCCGATCTATTCAATAAGAAATCCAAATTCTAATCGTACTAGACTTTGATCTCCTATAATATAGGGATGCTTCTGTATAGGTTTTTCTTTGATTTTTGCATAAAAAAGTAGTGTGTTTGAAATCCTGATCAGAGAAATTGTCAGATGGAAAAAGTTGATAGTTTCTCAAGAAACTTTTCCATGTCTTTGTGCGGTAAGTCTTGTAATATGTTCTGCAGCTCATGTGGAAACTGTGAAGAGACATGTTATAAGTGTCTCCCAGAAGGGTTTGATTCATGCAGGAATTGCACTTCTGCTTCTGCTTCAAAAACTTCTTTTTCGATGTCTATGTGCTATGAGTACTGCAATACTTTCTGCAAGTCATGTGGAAGGTTTGAAGAGTCATGTTATAAGTGTCTACATGAAATACTAGATTCTTGCAAGTATTGCTCTCCAAATAACTGCTTAACTTTGCAGGAAGCCAACTTGAAGTTTTTAGATAATGTTCTTTTGAAGATTCAAAAGAATTTCTCAGCTAGTGCTGCGCATGTTAGTGATGATGATGCTGAATATTTTTCAGTAGCCGCATCTTTTAGTTCATCTTCGTTGTCGAGTTTAGACGCTAATCCACCACTAAGTGCATCGTCCGGAAGAAGTTCAAGTTCTTGCATTGATTTGGTTCTAGAAAGTGTGGTTGGCTGCGAAGGCCAAGTCGATAGCTATGATGAGGAGGGATATGAGCTAGAGCTTGAAGAGGCTTTCGATTTTCTCAAGGTTTTCGACAGTAACAAATTCAATAGGAGAAGAGGAAAAATTGCAAAATACTAGTAAAATTTACACCGGAGGGACTACATCACTCCATATTAATGCGTAAGGCCAAACCTAAACCTGTATTATATTTTTCCCATTATTGTTTTCCTTAGTCATTAGGTATTCCTAGTTTTCCTTTGTGCATGCTCGTCTTTTGCAAGGGTGTCTTTACTTCAATTGGCGCCTGCAACACCTAGGGTTCGTTGATTAGCACGAGACGAAGGCATGGAACCAATACAGAGATAGAAGCTGTATATGAGCTGATTCCATCTCAGTTGTGGTTCATTCAACAACAACCTGGATACTACAAGTCTTTATTCTGTTCATGTTTGATTTTGTCTTTCAGTATCGGTTTAATTAACTATCAACATTGAATCTTTAAGTACTTCAAATTTGTTTACTTATTTTAGTTTCTCATGGAGAGCTTTTATTTTTTGTTCTTTTATTTATGCAATCTAACAAGTTTTAGTAGTATCTTGCAACATAGTCTTTAGTCATGCTTGGACTGGTTTAGAGTCCTTCACTTCGTTTCTACTTGTTTTCCATGCTCTACTAGAACAGCAACTTTGATAGTACAGCATCTGCAGAAGACCAGAAATCATGTAGGAGATTGCCGGATAATTTCTAGTCCTGTTATTTGGACTTTGCATAGCACCAAACATCAAACTATAAGGCAAAAGACGTGCTGAAATTTAACACACACAGGCGTGTGTAAGGCACACAAGGCACAAATGCCACTGCTGGGACGACTGGAGTGATCTGTTGGCAACTCCTATCTGCCGGACAAATCTCAATCCCATCCATCCGTAAATCAATACTGTTGTGGATTTTTCTAAGACGACTACTTTTTGTCCCGATTTCTTGCAGCGACTCTGATTATAAAAACAGTGATGATTTAGGCAATTTACAAACAAGATTTAGTACAGTGAGGTGTCTCTTTCTATCTAGTGAGCAAAGAACATAGTTGAAGTGCTTCAACTTAAACATGACATTTCTATAAAATCGGAAACGGGAAGTAAAATGGATCTTGCCATTTCAGGCATACTTCACTAAAGAAAGTAAAGGCTTGTTTGAAAAGAAAGCTTCCAAATTGGATATTACCAATTCATGAAGAGCTGAATTTGACTCTAGAGTTCTCCAACCAATATGTGCAGCCAATACAACATTGTCCAATTCAAAGAGTTCTTTAGGGACGTAAGGCTCTTTTTCAAATACGTCTAACCCGGCACCACCAATCTCTCCTTGCACTAAAAGCCGCACCATTTCCTTCTCGTCTACTAGGGGTCCTCTTCCAACATTTATGATGATTCCCTTCTTTCCCAATGCCGACATTACATCTTTATTAACGATATGAAAGGTCTCTTTGTTCAGATCACAAGTTAAGATGAGAATATCGTTATTAGATGCAAGATCAACAACATTGGAATAGTAAGAGAATGGAACTGACGGCTTCTTATTCCTTGAGGTGTATGAGATAATGCAGTTAAATGCCACAAGTCTCTTGGCTACTTCGGACCCAATACTTCCCAACCCAAGAATTCCTACTCGCTTGCCGCTTAACTGGAAGAACCAAAATGTTACTTTTGGTGTGCATATATATCGAATATAAGCCATACACCTAATTATAAGTACCTTAGAAAGAGAAAAACTAGAGTAAAGTCAGCACCAGTGCTAATTTATATACAGGGATTCAGCCAAACTTGGGATTGAGGGATAGGCCCTTTCACACTCTGAATTCCCACCCATTTGAAACAAACCAGATTTGTGCTTGACTGGTTCAGAATCCTTGATTCTGCATCTATTTTCCACATTCAGATTACTATAACAGGAAAAAGAAAAATCAATGCATATCATCCAAAAAATTCCAGCACTCCCATATGCATGACCTCAACCCCACCAGAACCCGTCCCTGAATTCATTGTGGATAAATCTTTTCCGATTACTGCTTTTTGAGTACGAAACAGGATCGCACATCCAGCCACATGTCAAATGAGGGATAAAGACCAAAACATGCTAGTAAACCTTACACTCCTAAGCAGGCCAGATGGTTTGTTGGCCAGTCCTATCTGCCAATTCCAATTCCGTAAGTTCTAAGATGATCTTCGAAATTTTGTGGTTAGAAATCTAAATTCCCTGAAGCTAGACAACTTTAATCCTGAACACAAGAAATATAACCTTACAGAACAAAAAACGAAAGGCACTTCTCAAACTACTGATCCCACTACTAGCATTTCTAACACAAAAAATATAGACTCTTGTTGTTGCCAGATTTTCCTAGGTTCTTCATTACAAACTAATGTCTGACCAAGTGCTAATCTAGTTCTAGCAAGTAGAAGTTATAACCTAAACAAGATACTAAAAACAACAATGAAAAATCAAGAGAGAAAGAGAAAAAACCTTAGACCCCAGAGGAAACTCTGTGTTGATAGGCCATAATCCAGAACGAACGAACCGATGACCAGAAGAAATTCTTCTAAGAACATCAATTAAAAGACCAATAGCAAGATCAGCAACATCTTCTGAATAAACAGTACCAGCATTTCCAATAACAATACCTCTTTTTCTACACTCATCCAAATCAATATTGTCAAGACCAACACAATTAAGAACTATACAACCTAAAGAGGGTAAACAGTCTAGGATATCTTTAGTGAGTGCAAATTTACCCCCGCAAACTAAGGCTTTTACTGATTGACACTCTTTTATGAGAAATTCATTTACAGGTACTGAAAGATCAGTTCCTTTGAGACTTCTGAATTTGTTTGAGAATTTTTCTTGAAATGAAGGAATGTATGGAAAAGGTCTTAGAGTAAGAACTAATGGAAGTTGTTCTGTTTCTGTTGCCATTGAAGGTTTTAGATGAATCAGAGAGACAAATGATTCAGAATTGGGTTAACTGCAGAATCTTTATTTTTTTTCTTTGCAACAGCAGTAATGAGAATCTGAGACATTCGTATGAGTACTAGTATGATTGAACTAATGCACCACAAAAGAGAGTTGACTAATTAAGATCTTGACACATTTCTTACAAGGGTGTGATTTTATATACTTACTTCACATGTGGGTAAACAGAACCTCTGTTACATAACCACACTCGGATGGTGTTTGCACACCTACATTCTGACTAGGGAGTTTATTCCTACATTCACTACTGATATCAGGCATTCACTCTCTATGGGTTCGACCAACAAATTTAATGCTTCCACTTGGAATGAGTGCACTCTAGGGTGCACAATATCTGGGATTTACAAATCAAAGTTTTTGTTGTTGTAGCAGACTTCTTTTCTTTCTTGGCGCTTGCCGCGCCTTCACGCCTTGGGTCTGTTGTTCAGCACAAAGCAAATGCTTGAAGCCAATAAAGAGAAATTGAAGGAGTTTCTTCCTTTCTTTGCACTTTATCTGCAAACAACTTGGGATACAAGTATACAAGTGCTAATTCTGTCCATGATTTATCTCTGGGTTTGGTTGATCCGCTGTAATCATCAATACTGTTAGTGAAAACAATCTCTAAGAACTTTCAGGCTAGTTTAAGAATAATAATTGTTTTTGTCTCAATCTCCTGCAATGACTCTGATTTAAAAAAAAAAAAAAAAAACAGTATCTCACAGTGATGATTCAGGTAATTTACAAACAAGATTTAGCACAGTGAGGTGTTTCTTTTATGTCTGGTGAGCCAAGAACACAGTTTACATTCTGCAACTTAAACATGAAATTTCAATAAAATCGGAACCTGGAAGTAAAATGGATCTTGCCATTTTCAGTCACACTTGACTAAAGACAGTAAGGGTTTGTTTGAGAAGAAAGCTTCCAAATTGGATATTATCAGCTCATGCAGAGCCGAACACGATTCTACAGTTACCACAGCTACGTGTGGAGCCAATACAACGTTGTCCATTTCAAGGAGTTCTTCCGGAACGTAAGGCTCCTTTTCAAATACGTCTAACCCAGCACCCCCGATCTCTCCTTGCACTAAACACCGTACCATTTCCTTCTCGTCAACTAAGGCACCTCTTCCCACATTTATGATGATTCCTTTCTTTCCCAATGCCGACATAACATCCTTGTTTATGATATGAAAGGTCTCTTTGTTCAGACTGCAAGTTAAGATGAGAATATCATTATGTGATGCAAGATCAATAACACTGGAATAGTATGAGAACGGAACTGATGGCTTCTTAGTCCTTGAGGTGTATGAAATAACGCAGCTAAACGCCTCAAGTCTCTTGGCTACTTCGGACCCAATACTTCCCAACCCAAGAATTCCTACTCGCTTGCCGCTCAACTGCAAGGATCAAAATGTTATTTTTGGTGCGCATATGTATCATTCACACTCCCTTACAAAGAGACAAACTGAAATAAAGTCAGCACCAGTGCTGGCTCGAAATACAGGGATTCGGGTACCCATGGAATTGAGTGATAGGCCCTACGCACTCTGGACACCCAGCCATTTGAAATGAACCATTCCTACTTCTTACATATATTTATGCTCACATCTAAATGCTCCAGGCAGACTGGTATAACAGGAAAGAATCATTGCATGTCATCTAAAATTTCCAGCACTCCCATAGGAGTCAGGTCAGTCAACTCCACCAGAACCCTTTTCCAAACTCACCATGGATAAATCTTCCAGGTCCTGAACTTTTGGATTCTAAATATGATTGATTGCACATCCAACCCCATGGAAAATGAGCTATAAAGACCTAAACATGCCAATGAACCTTACACTCCTATATCAGGCCAGACGGTTTGTTGAGCAGTCCTTTCTGCCAATTTCAATTCGGTAAGTTTTATGACGATCTTCGAAATCATTTGGCTAAAATTCAGAATCCCTACTTGAAACCAAACAATTTTAATCCTAAAGATAGCTGGGTAATAATTTTAGTCCAATGATTTGGCTAAGATTCATGTAAGACATTCCATCTTAGGTTTGAAACACAAGAAAACTAAAAATAAAGACAGTTCTTAAACAACTGATACTTCTACTAGCATTTCTAATACAAAAACAGATTGTTGTAGTCAGATTTCCCTCGGTACTAATTCTTCCTTTCAAGCTAATGTTTGATGACCTAGACCTATAATCCAGTTCTAGAAAGTAGAAATTGATACCTAAAACAAGATACTAAATAGAACATTTAACCTAAAAGAATGAAAATTCAAAGAGAGAAAAGAGAGAAAACCTTAGACCCCAGAGGAAACTCTGTGTTGATAGACCATAACCCAGAACGAACGAACCGATTACCAGAAGATATTCCTCTAAGAACATCAATTAAAAGACCAATAGCATAATCAGCAACATCTTCTGAATAAACAGTACCAGGATTTCCAACGAAAATACCTCTTTTTTTACACTCATCCAAATCAATACTATCAAGACCAACACAAGTAAGAACTATACAACCTAAAGAAGGTAAACAGTCTAAGATATCTTTAGTGAGTTTAAATTTAGCCCCACAAACTAAGGCTTTTACTGATTGACACTCTCTTTTGAGAAATTCATTTACAGGTACTGAAAGATCAGTTCCTTTGAGACTTCTGAATTTGTTTGAGAATTTTTCTTGAAATGAAGGGATGAACGGGAAAGGTCTTAGAATAAGAACTAATGGAAGTTCTTCTGGGTTTGTTGCCATTGATTCGGAATTGGGTTAATACAGTAACAGAATCTTTATAATTACAGATCTTCCTAGTTCTCAGTAGTCAGTACCCAACACATTTCTTCCAAGGGTGTGATTTTATCTACTTACTTCACATGTGGGTAAACAAAACCTCTGTTTGCATAAAACATTAATCCAAAGTGTTGCCATCACCTGACTCACCTCCCAACACTTCCAGCAAAAGAGAGACCCTATACTGCCATACACCATCTTGTTTGATCCGCGCACCGGGAGAAATTCAAAGTGCCAAGTGCGTATGTGCGCCCATAGAAGCGCCCAGTTGCGCCCTAAACGCCCATTCGCCCATGTCACGCGCGGTGCGGTGCGGTGCGGTGCTTCGGTGCATAGCACTAAAGAAGGGTGCACCTTAGCTTTGTATTCATTCATAAGCTAGTATTACACTAATAGCTTATCTATGAATCAGTAGTACCATCCCTTATGAAAGCAGCATCCAACTTCTGGATATGGGCTTGAGTGGCCATCCCAAGCCCCATATCCAACAATCCCCCACATGAATAAAATTGTCCCACATAAAAGCAAAATGCTCGATTTAGATCCTAAACTCTAATGCAGATACTAGAGAGTTTGCTCGCGGAACATCACTGCCTAAGGATAAATGGCTATTGGCCTTGAATCTTCCTTAGCGAATATCTACCAGGATTACTGGCTGCTTAGTGAACATGATGTCTTGAACTATTCAACCTTATGATGTAATCCGATGCAATAGACATCACGCAGTTTATTTTATTACATATCCGGTTCTCGGTTGTGTTCTTCCCTGCCTTGAATGATACTGGAATACTTTGGGTGCTTTAGAGTAACATAGCCTTGTAGTTCTCAAAGAAACGACCCCACTTCTCACTCATATAGGTGATCTCCTATTGAAAGTATCATGTCATAATTTAATTAGTTAAAATAATATATAGGAATTATTAAAATAAATTCTCAACCTCTCACTCTTGACAGGCATCACTGGTTCATCATAGGAATGGGTAAATATATTATCTCCTTCAGTGTCATTGGCGAGTACTTTGCAATTTAGTTGTACCTTTTAAACCTAGATATTGGGATCTCAAGTCACTAGGTTGGGTTACCATTGCAACTTACTCTTTTGGATAGGCGATTAAGCTCATTGCCCTCGATAATGCAATTACTATATCTCTAGATAACCCATTTATAAAAGGATCCGCTAGGTTATCTTTGTACCTTATATATTCTATTATTATAATTCCACTAGAGATTAATTGCTTTATGGTTTCATGTCTTCGACGCATGTGTTTAGACTTACCATTGTATATTTTACTACGTGTCGTTGCAATAACTGTCGTATTGTGACAGTTAATATTTATTGTCGTCACCGGTTTGGGCCATACTGGCATGCCCTCCAGAAAATTTCGAAGCCATTCTGCTTCCTCGGTCTCTTTATCTAAAGCGAAGAATTCAGCTTCCATTGTTGATCTTGATATCAACGTCTGTCTGTATGGATGATTTGCATGATACCGCTGCCCCAGCCAAAGTGAATACATAGCCACTCGATCGTTGCTTTAGTATCATCTGAGTTAGAGATCCAGTTTGCATCAACATATCCTTCCAAAACTTCTGGGTATGTTGTGTAATGCAGACCATAATCTTTTGTATTTCTCAAATATCTCAAGACTCTTACTGTGGCTTGCTAGTGAGTTCTATTAGAATTTCTTGTAAACCTACTTAATCTACTCACTGCACATGTTATGTCTGGCCTAGTACAACTCATTAGATATATAAGACTACCAATTACTTGAGAGTATTCTAATTTTCCAATAGCCTCACCTTCATTCTTTAGAAGGCAAGCATTCATATCTAAAAGGTGTATTAGCTGTTTTGTCGTCATTCTTATTAAACCTTTCAAAAAAAAAAAAAAAAAAAAAAAAATATAATGTTCTTGAGATAATTTAATCCCTTCTGGACTTTTGGAAATTTTAATTCCAAGAATGACATCTGCTTTGCTTAGATGTTTCATTTCGAAATGTTTAGACAACATGTTCTTTGCCGATTTTATGAGTTATGAGTTATTTACCATAATCAGCATATCATCTACATAAAGGCATATAATCACGAATCTTGAAGGTGTCGTTTTAATGTAGAAACATTTGTCACAATCGTTAATTTTGAATCCATTTGATAATTGTGTGTTATCAAACTTTATATGCTACTGCTTAGGTGCTTGATGTAACCCGTGAAGCGATTTCACCAACTTACAAACTTTCTTTTTGTTTCCGGGTACCACAAACCCTTCTGGTTGTTCCATGTAGATTTCTTCTTCCAAATCTCTATTCAAGAAAGCAATTTTAACATCCATTTGATGTATATACAGATTATACAATGCCGCAATTGCAATAAGAAATCTTATGGATGTAATCTTTGTAACATGATAATAAGTGTCGAAGTAATATAAACCCTCCCTTTATCTAAAGCCTTTGACAACTAGTCTTGCTTTATGCTTGTCTATCGTTCCATCTGTTTTGAATCTCCGTTTAAAAACTCATTTATTACCCAAACCTTTACAACCTGGGGGCAAACCCATTATCTCCCATGTGTGGTTTTGCATGATGGAATCAATTTCACTATGACCGTATTCTTTCCAGTATGGAGCTCCTGGCGTAGACATAGCTTGTTTATATGTTTGAGGTTCATCCTCCAACATACAATCTACAAAATCTGAACCAAAATTTTTTGCAACTCTGGATCTTTTGCTTCTCCTAGGTTCTTCAACAATTTCTTATTCTTGTTGTCAAGAACTTGTATTTTCATCTTCACTAACACTTTTCCTATTGAAAGGATTATTACTTTCTGGTTTACATGGAAACACATTTTCAAATAATATTGCATCTCTTAATTCCAATACGGTGTTTACATGTATATCCACAATTTCTGATTTTTGAACCAGAAATTTGTATGCAATACTGTTAGAGCATTGCTTGGTCAAACTCACAAGTGTTCCTATCTCAATCTTGTTGTCAAATTTAGTCTTCAAAACTATATCTTGATTTCTAGTCTACATTTAGTTAGGTCTCGGATTAGGATAGAAGTGTGTAGTTGAGAATCAGATATCACTGCATTCTACCGTTTGAAGGAGAAGATCAACATGAGCTTTGGAGAACTTCAACATCAAAAGGTAAGTGAAGACTGAACCACCTATTTCTCAAAGTTTTCATCTTTCTATCTATGAGACATTGTCGCATGACTAAATTAGACAGTACATGCATAACAAAAATTTCTAGCCAACTTTATCTTATATATTGTTCTTGAAATATGACTTCTTATACTTAAGAACATTTGTCATACTTGATGAATTTGGTTAAGAACAATTTATTATTTATGACCTAAATTTATGAGTCAAGATTTAATCATTTGAAAATAGCCCGGAACAGTGATTTTTGTCATTGATGTTATTCGGGAATGTTTCGAATTGATTATTAAAGAGATATAGAACTATTGTTAATTTGGATAAAGGACAGTATGCATACCAGTTCACATACTGGGAGAGCTGTTATATGTCCGGAGCCACATTAAATGTATCGATGTAGCTATAGTTCGGCAACGACTTTGTAGTTGCGGGAAATCCCACACTACACCCCTTACTCAATTTTGCTTAATTAATCCATTGAAAGATGTAAGATCAAGAATATTTATTGATTGAGTTAATGAAATGTATTACACAGGAAAATAGAATTACACTTAGAAGTTAAAATACTCTTAAACTTTCTCCTCCTAATGACTTGCTCAACAATTCCCTCTCCAAGATCTCCTTCAATGTACTCATTGAGCCCTTTATATAGGGTAATACATAGTGGATGACAAAACTAAGCTATCCTTTATTTTCGGGAATGTCTCGCGAAGTGTCGCAAATGTATGAATATTCATTCTCGCGACACTTCTTAACCCTCGCCAGGTTTCGTGTCTTCCAATTGTTTTGGGTGTCGTTATTCATCGCGTCGTTTATTTTAGCTCCCTGCGACTCCCTCGCGACACCGTCGTTTATTAATCCCGCGAGCCTTGTATGTTGCGATATTATGATCCTACATCTTGCCTCTTTTTCCTTGAATATTGCTTGAAGAGCGATTTGAAGGAAAAATTCATTGTTGTAATAATCCTTGGTTTCAATTGGTGAAGGAACGAGCGAAAGAATACTTTTCTTGAAAAGTACGTACTTGCCTCTATTCTTTTAGCGAAGTTCAAGCTTCTTTGTAGTATATATATGAAGTTCCGTCTCCTGTCTCTCCTTACATCTCTTCTGCGAGGGGGAGAACGTCATGAGAATCAATATTTTGATTTGCCGCAACTACTTATCTTTATCTCTGCTTTCCCATTTTAAGATTTTGACTATTAAAGTCTTTTCTTGACACGTCTTTTCCAACCGTTTATTCTCGACCGTTCGTGTCTCTTCTCGCATTAAATGCCCTCGTTTTTCTCAAGAATCTTTTTAATTTTTCTATATATAGTTTTCTTTTCCTCCTCTTTTCTTCCTTTAGTTTCTCTCTGCAACTCTTCTTGACTCTCTCCTTCCGCAATTTACGCTCCTGCCATCAAATCTTTTCTTCATCCCTTCTAACGCCGATCCTAATCTCCAATCTCCCATCCATTCCCATACCGATAATGGCTTTCATTAGTCGTGCATACAAATCTTCTTTTGATGAAGTTCAATGTAAGTTGCTCGAGAAGGGTTTCACTCTATCAACCATTCCCGATCAAGAATCTTCATCTATTCTTTCTCGCAAAGTTATTTTCCGATCATCAATGTGATGATCAAAAGATTATAGTCTCGCTAGGTCGCTCCTCGCAGGACTTCCCATTCCCTTATACAATCCCGAGATGCCTCTATTTTATGAAATCTTGGCCCATGAAAAATTCTCTCGGCCGTTTATCAATTAAGTGGCGATTGCATTCGCCTAATGCTTGAGTTCGCGAATCGTGGTGCCGGCAAAGGATCTTTATACCCTAATACCGTTAGGCATCCCGATTTCGCAGACTTGGAAATAGTCACGAGAAGTACACCGAGAGAACTTTTTTGAAAATTATTCAAAGGATAAAGATGAGGAATGCGAAATCTCGTTAGGGGTATTCGCCGAAAAGAAGGATAATGTCCCCAGGATAAATTACTCATGCAAGACATCGACTCGGCACCGGGCAATAATACTACTCCTCGCCACTCCAAAGATGAGAAGTGGTGGGTTGTACCCTTGATTTTAAATGGCCCTTACATCGCGGGCTCGCATATTCTTCCTGCGAATCTCGCGGGATATCACCCTTGGGAATTCAAATGGCCCGATAAGGCAAAAGAGGTATGTTTTCCTCTTCAGATCTTGCCTTTGCAATTTTCCTTTATATTTGCTGAGTTTGTGAAATTTTTCAGATCGCCAAATTGAGAAGAAGCTACAAGGATAATCCGTTGGAGAGTACTCTGACGATACTTCGATCGCTAACGAATGAAGTAAGAAACATTTCCTTTGTTATTTAAAACAATATTGTTGCCTCTCTGTTTCTTATCTTTATCCGTATGCTAAGGTTGAAGTCAAGAAGTCGTGGCCGCAAGATTAAAAGTAAGGGTAAAACTGTCGTTCGCAAGGGTAAATCTTCTGCTCCATTAACTAAGAAGCGAAAGATCCAATCTTCTTCTCGCCTTAGCTCAAGCTCCGAATCTTTTGACGAGGATAACCATAATTCGAATTCCTCTCTCGCTAAAGAGATTCCGTTGGCCGGCTCTCCTATGGATCAGTTATCTAGCATCTTCTCAGATTCTTTCCAAGGGATGGGAGATGCTCCCCTAGCTTCCCTTTGCGGGACTCTCGCAAATGTGTGTAATGCTGCTTTACTAGAGGGCAATAATTCTTTCAATGGAGCCTCTAGAATTGTGTCTCCCAACTTCTTGAACGCACTTGGGTCTTTGGTATGCATGCAGTCATATTTCCCTATTAATTTTAAATTTTTAAATATATATGTATTGACAGTTTTTTCTATCTTCTTTCATAGGTTGGAAAAACTTCTTTTGTAGTTGCCTCAGATCTCGAGAGAAGACGCAACAATCTTGAAAAGAGAAATTTGCAATTGAACAACAAGACCCAAGAGCCGGAAGTCGAAGCCGCGTCATCTCGCGATAGGATTCAAAAATTAGAAGCCGATCTCGGACTCCCAAAAGGATAGAGTATCTACCCTTCGAACTCAAATCAAAGAACTTTATGGTATAGTAATTTTCAATTCTCAAATCCTTGTCATGTTATCTTTTATCTTTCTTTGTCCGACTATTATTCTCGCAGACGTATATAATCTCTCCGAAGAATCCATTCTTCCCATTCATTTCCCTGAGCCTATGAATGATGATGTCCTTCTTACTTACCTCAATCAATCTCTAAGTAGTTCCTCAAATAAAACTAACCTCCTTTCATTAAAGGATCTTCAATCCAAACATCATCTCTTAGAGATCGAACACAGATCTAGTTTAAATTTAACTAATCGCTTTAAACGAATGTACCTTGATTCCGAGAAGAAAATCAAGACTTTAAGGAAGAAAATTAGTGATCTCATAGATGAGAACGATCGCATTACTAACAGAGGTGCACAAAGTAGTTGCAGTTCCACAAATCTCTTCTTTGCGTGCAAGTTGAACGAGATGAACTCCTTCATCGAATACCATACTTAAGCAAATGAGAAGAGCAAGTTCGTTCTCTTCTTGTTATTAATAGTGATGATGAATTCGCCTTGGCCGCGAAAGTTTTAGATAATGCCAGAATAACCTAGGTGTTGATGTTAGTCTTCATGCTTGAGCATACTTCCTGATTAAGGATATGATATCTCGATAGAGAAGGTTATTTATTATACCTCATCGCTTCTTACTTTTGTAGTATTGCTTGTAAATTATTAACTTGTTGTTGCTTATTTGCGACTCCGAGAAGAGGCTTCAGTCGAATTAGAGAACTTGAATCAAAAAGAACAACTCGCCAGAATTTTCCAAATGAGAATTGAAGAACTCAAACCGAAAAGAACAAATCGCAAAGAGTCTCTCCTTCGCGAGAATAAATATTCCAAGTTGAAGAAACAATTTTTAACAACGGTGGAGAACTTTAATAATGATGTCGTTCGTTTTAGCAATGGAGCCATGGAGTATGTTTGTAAGGACCACAATATCCTCTCCGCATTCATATCCCCGGCTCCTCAAAAGGTTCCCGAGAATCGCCCTGTCTCGACGTTTCGATAGTGAGGCTAGCGAAGAAGAAAATTTCGCGATGAGAATAATAGACTCAAGAATCGAGATGAAGGAGAAGAATCACCAAAGAGATAACTCTTTTGTTTTCTTTCTCTCGTTTGTAATATCTCGTACATTTCGTATCCTTATTATAGTGTATTTCTTGGATTTTTCCCCTTGAATTCAATCTTCACTCCCTTTTTTGGTAGTTCTTCCTTGTAATATAATTGGCTAACATTATTGATGTATAACTTTTTCATCGAAGATGAATAACAATATTCCATCTTTTCCATTCCCATACTTGCCTCTGTTATTTATCTTCAGATGGAAGATTTTAGTTATCATCATGTATGTGGTTGGATAATAATTTTATTGTTATCGAAATGTATTGGTGCGACGAGGTCGCAGATATCAAGAATTCTACTTGCCTTGTATTTTATCTCTTTTCATTGCGACAAGGTCGCAAGCCGCCCTTACATTTTCAAGCAAGGGCCCATTGACCCTTCCTTATCATTTTTGTGTGGTCTTCCGAGTTAGACCTCCCTAATTAGAGGTCTTCCCCACCTTTCATTGCGACAAAATCAGGACGTCTTTACACTTGCATGTAAAGACCCATTGATCTTGCCTTATCATTTTCCAAGTATTTTTGCCTCTCAGGATGTTTTAGTTGCAACAATATGACAGGTCTAAATATCCTTGCGAACATAAAGCCCCATGACATTGCCGTCTGCGACGAAATCGCAGACGTCCGTACACTGCAAAGACCCATTGATCTCGCCTTACCCTCGCGTTAGTATTATTGCCTCTCGCAGATCATTGCACAAATATGACAAGCCTATATTCTCTTGCAAAACATAGCCTTATGACATTTGCGTCTGCTTTGACACTCCCTAATGGAGAGCGTCGCCCTTATCATCTCCCGGTTGCCCCTTCAAGGAGGCGAAACATCGGCCATACAAGACTAGCTCCTCCCATCCGGCCTTAACAACAACCAAGCTTGTTTTCGCAGCCTCTTATCCCTTATACCTATATGGTTTATGGTTACAAGACTGCACCCTAAGTGGAGTTTTCTTCGAAGCGAGTGCAACATATGCCAAGACTTGCCAAGAATGGCCGTGGTAGGTTCATCCATCCTGCACTCGCTCAACCGTACCTCTACGCCTTGAGCATACACTCGCTCCTTGGAAGAGACCCTCGGCGCCCAACCAGTGGTATAACCTTATATAGTTGGGAATCCAAGGTATCTCTCCCTGATAGGCTTTCATGGGCCCCAAATTTTCATGACTCAGCTTCAGAGCGGTGTAACCTTCCCCCGAGCCATGTTGAGAGATACCCCCTATATGACGCACTTTAGGTCTTACATTTGCCTCTTACGAAATGTTATTCGCGAACTAGGGTGTACGCCATAAAGGTTCGTCCCATTCTTTTACTCATTCATATTTGTTAAATCATTCAATCATTCATGTTTCATTATTTGTCGATACTTGTTTACGAAGTATTCGCATAATTCTGCTTTCATTTGTTGTATTTTCATTTTTCTTTCTTAACCGAATTCCCATATACTCTTGGCTCATGAGATTCTCGCACATCATTACTTCAATTGCTACTTTTTCTCCCGTTTTTGTTGATTATTCACTTCTTATGCCTTTTGTTCCTCATATCCTTTGCTTCTTTATTACCATAATATTCGCCCGTCTCTAGGCATTCACCCCGCGAGGTATGTTCAGTCCTTACTTCTATAGCATCCACCATCAATTTTTCCTTTCTCTCGCTCATCTCTCACATGTTGCTTCCAACCTTTTCTTTTGGCATTTCTTTCTTCGCAGCTTTCTACATCGACCTCATGACATTGTTGCGACTCCTTCCAATCTCCCTGTATAATACCAATGCCATTTGGATGTGGAAATTTTATACATTGATGATATGTTGATGCGACTCCCAAGATTTCATGAAGCCATGGCCTCCCAATCGCGCATTATATGGAGATTCCACGTCAACCACACGTAATAAAATATCGCTTGATAGTCCTTGTAGAGGTATTCTCATGTGAACCTCTCCCTTTGGTTTGTTTGCAGTGCCATTAAAGCCATATATCTTGTATGTCGAGGGGATCAAATCCTCATCTTTTCCTCCCATCGTCTTGTAAGTATGGTAGAAGAGAATATTCACCGAACTTCCTGTGTCGACAGATTCTGTTTGATCGCCCAGCAAGCTTCGCCATCATCTTCTCCATCAACTGGTTTCGGGTTAATCTCTAGTTTCACAACCAACGGGCTATCATGTGTTTCTCTTCCTTTTGGCACTTCATCTCGCAGAGAAAGAAATAGTCTTCAGCTGCCACTTTTCTAATTGCGTCGTTCTCGCTGACTCATTATTTCTTTATCATTAGCATCTCTCGCAAAGACTCTACTGAGCACATTGTCATGAAAATCTTCGATTGTGCGATAGGAGTGGACGATAGAGTTGCAATTCAAATTTTTAGCTTTTGTCCCGACTTCTATCACAAATGTCTCCTTTCCTTTCGCTGACACTGTTCTGTGCATCTCTGGTGGTGGTGGTAATGTCTGGCCTGTTTCTTCCCTTTAGAAAGTGGTTCAACTTCCCCTGATCAATCATCCTTAGAATGATTCTCTTTATGTTTCTACAATCGTTTGTTTGATGCCCATGGAAACGATGGTAAGAACAAAACTCATGACTTCTATTGCCCGGCGGTGGTTCCATTCCCACGTTCCAAGGTGTCGGTACATTTTCCATCACAAGTATAGCTTCCCGCATTTTTTCCACACTAGCATTCAAGGAGGCATCTTAATTTCTTCCCATACTATTCTCGCGACTTCTCCGCCCTCCACTAAGTTATTTTGCCTTCGTCCACCGTAAGTTTCTTGCTCATGATCTAGCCTCTCGAATCTTATTATTGTCATATTACGGTTGTAGTAGTTCCTTTTCTCGTTCAAACTCTTCTTGATCGTGGCTTCCCATGGCTACTATCTTCCCCGTCCTCATCGCCTTTCCTTGCTTGCTGTCCTTGCGAAGTGCTCGCCACCGTATTTATGAATTGAGGCAACAAGCTTGCGTCGCAGCATTCGAGCTTGTGTTCGCGATGGATAAGAATTCATTTCATTCATTCGTCTCTTCTAGGGCAATATATTCTTCCTATAACTCTCGCAGCTTCGCCATCGTGATTGTATTTTTGATTCTAAAATTTGAATGTATAACAAGTTAGTCGCGAAGAGAGTATTCACAAATGAGAGGATGAGATATCTTTCCTCAACTCGTCCCCGCCATTTCACTACACATGGTCCTCCATCTTATTGTCAACTCGCCTTAAGCTCTCGCCAACCCTTTGTTTCAACCCAAATACATCTTCAATACCTGGTCGCAAGAGTTGTTACTTATGTATGCTCCCGTGAATATGGCTTGTAAATGGTTAAATGATGTGATTGTGTTCCTTGCAGTACCTTCAAACCATTTTAGTGCTTCTCCTATTAGGCTTGATGCGAAATATTTGCACAAAGATGGCATCATGATTCTCCCATTGTAACATACATCTCATATAAGCCTTGATATGTTGTACCGCACAAAGTTGTTCCATCAAAGATGTTGGTTAATGCAGTAGATTGCACTTAGGAGGTATTCCTCCCATCTCGTACTTCTAGCGTGAAGGGATTCTTCGCAGCCTTCATGATGGCTTCGTCCAATTGTTTCCTTCCTCCTTCCCTTCGATTGTTCAAGAATCCTCTCATTTCACCGCCTCTTAAGATTTGTTCATTTGCCTCTGAATTTGATTCTACTGGGTCTTTTAGCTCGCCTCTCTCCTTCTACGCTCGTGCCTGTTTTGACCTTCTTGCTCGTTATTTTCTTCTCTCCTTTCCCCGCGACGTTCTCCTTCGTTTCTTTCTTCAATTCGCACACCATTATATCGGTTGTTCTCTTTCTTGGCTGTCTCTCTCTCTCATCATCGCACCCTCTCATATTCTTCATTAATATTTCTATTGGTACGATTTTGTTCCCTCCTTCTTTCGCGGTTATCATGGTTATTCTCAATGGATTGCCTCTTCCATCTCTTGATTTTCCATTTCTCGCTCTTATCCTTTCTCTCTCGCGAGCTAGCCGCGCTTGTTCAATGTAATGTCTCTCAATATCATCCTCGATCTCTCGGTTTCTTCTCAATTCTTCTCTCCCGTGCAAGATTATTCTCCCTTCAAAGAACTGGGTCATTCGGCCCTTGAGTTGCATGTTTCCTTGATTTTCCCTATTCCGCTCATTTTGAAAATTTTCTGGGCCGAGGAATATAACGATCTTCCATTTCCCTCTTCTTTCGCCATGCTCTATGCTTGGATTTTGTGTTTTTGTTGGTTTTCTTCCTCGGTACTTTCTGTTGGTAAAACTCTCCTTCTTTCTTCCCTAATCGATCTTGAACTTGATCTCACGCTACTTCTCGACCTTCTATTTTGCAATCTTATATTTTCCATCCTCAATTCATGATTCTGTCTTGTCAAGTTTGCTCGTTCCTCTGCCTCTAGCCGTTTCTCTTCGTGTATTGTTTGTCTCAATCTTTCTAATGTCGCGATTTCTTCGTTACTCGGATTCATTTCTCCATTCATTCCTTGCTCTCCTCCTCCTTGTCCATTGTTCACCAACCGCCGCTCCTCTTCCTTTCGTCTTCGTAATCGACCTCCAAGTATGTACACTTACTCTATCATAATCCACACCAAGCGTTTGCTACCGGGGAGATCGGTGGCTGATTTTGATCTTCTCCATCATTTCTCATATTCATCCTTGACGATTCTCCCGTTTCATTCCTCCTTTCTCCAAAGAAGTCTCCCACTTCTTCTTACAATCGTTGGTTGCCCTTGTACATTTCTTCTTCTAGCCATTTTGCTTTTTCAATGAATTCTTGAGTATCTTCTCCAAATCTTTTCTCTCGTTAATCCAAATTCTTTCCAATTTCTACGCTAATCTCTCGCCAAATTCCTCGCTTTAGCGATATGTAGTTGCGGGAAATCCCACACTACACCCCTTACTCAATTTTGCTTAATTAATCCATTGAAAGATGTAAGATCAAGAATATTTATTGATTGAGTTAATGAAATGTATTACACAGGAAAATAAAATTACACTTAGAAGTTAAAATACTCTTAAACTTTCTCTCTCCTAATGACTTGCTCAGTAATTCCCTCTCCAAGATCTCCCTTCAACAGACTCATTGAGCCCTTTATATAGGGTAATACATAGTGGATGACAGCTAAGCTATCCTTTATTTTCGGGAATGTCTCGCGAAGTGTCGCAAATGTATGAATATTCATTCTCGCGACACTTCTTAACCTCGCCAAAGTTTCGTGTCTTCCAATTGTTTTGGGTGTCGTTATTCATCGCGTCGTTTATTTTAGCTCCCTGCGACTCCCTCGCGACACCGTCGTTTATTAATCCCGCGAGCCTTGTATGTTGCGATATTATGATCCTACAGACTTTGTGGTACGCATACCCGGTATCCATACCACAAGTCTATGACTCGTGAACAAGGGATGGTACGCATACCCAGTATGCAAATCGGAAAAGATTTGTTGGTTTTGATACCGAAACGGTACGTGAAAAAGTGGGGGTACAACAACCACACCCAATAATTCGCTTAGCAATCTGTATGGACTAACTCCAATATACTATTAAGAGAATCAACTAGACAGTCATACTCAATCTTAATAAAAAGTAAATCAAAGAGTTATATCTCAATTTCTCGATTCAATACTTACTCAAGCAAATAGAAATCTGCGAGTCTAATTGAATACAAGAGAAATTAACTTGAACGGTACCAAAGAACAGTGTTCAAGGATCAATCAATTTCAATCAACAACCAAATGTCGGATTTCCCAATTGATTGATTCAACGCGTAAACTATGATATTTCAATTATATAACAAAATATAATGCGGAAAAGAAATAACACAAACACCAGAAGTTTTGTTAAAGAGGAAACCGCAAATGCAGAAAAACCCCGGGACCTAGTCCTGATTGAACACACACTGTATTAAGCCGCTACAGAAACTAGCCTACTACAAACTAACTTCGGTCCGGACTGTAGTTGAACCCCAATCAATCTCACACTGATCCAAGGTACAGTTGCGCTCCTTACTTCTCTAATCCTAGCAGGATACTACGTACTTGATTCCCTTAGCTGATCTCACCCACAACTAAGAGTTCCTACGACCCAAAGTCGAAGACTTTAATAAACAAATCTGCATCACACAAAAAAGTCTACAGGAATAGATAAATCTGTCTCCCATAGAAATATCTACGAGTATTGTTCCGTCTTTTGATAAATCAGGGTGAACAGGAACCAATTGATAACCCGGACTTATATTCCCGAAGAACAACCTAGAATTATCAATCACCTCACAATAATCTTAATCGACTAGCGAAACAAGATATTGTGGAATCACAAACGATAAGACGAAGATGTTTGTGATTACTTTTATCTTGCCTATCGGAGAAATTAATCTTGAGTCAATTATTTCAATTGTACTCAATACGATAGAATCAGTAAGATCAGATCACGCAACTACAGAGAAAATAGTTGGGTCTGGCTTCACAATCCCAATGAAGTCTTCAAGTCGTTAACCTACAGGGTCTCGGTAGAAACCTAAGGTTAAAGGAGAATCGACTCTATCTTATACAACTAGTATCACACAGAGGTGTGGGGATTAGGTTTCCCAGTTGCTAGAGTTTTCCTTTATATAGTCTTCCAAATCAGGGTTTGCAATCTAAGTTACCTTGCTAACAAAGCATTCAATATTCACCGTTAGATGAAAACCTGATTAGATTCAAGCTAATATCTTTCAACCGTTAGATCGAACTAAACTTGTTATACACAAATGAAATGCGTGTTCATTTAGGTTTGTGTAACCGTACCTAAACGTGTACACCTAGTTGGTTCAACCGTATTTAACCAAGTGGTTAGACATATGAGCACTTTCATATCAACCGTATTCATCTTCACCATAACTAGTTAAAATGACTCAAAAGAACTAGTTAGAGAGTTGTTCAATTGCTTAGATCTCACAGAAGTATACAAGACACAATCGAAGCAAAAGCGATTTTGATTCACTCGAATCAATTCATGAACTTTATAGCCACGGTTTGCAAATATGCATTCCTTAGTTATATAACTTTAAGTTCACGAATAAACCGTTTTTAGAAAATAACCAAATCAAGTATGCATACCGGTTTGCAAACGAATTTTCATGACCTGGGGGAGTATGCAAACAGGTATGCGTACTTAAACCCCTGGATTTTGATTTTAAATGATGTTATGCATACCAGGTAGGTGTACCATGAAGTCCAAACATCCCGAACTACTATTTTCAAACCTAAACGTTTAAGAACCTTAAACAAAGATCAAGTTAGGTAGAAATAAACAATAAGCAAGGTACATGGATCATTATAAGTACTCTAAGCAAATAAAAACACAAATCTTGCTAAGGTTTATAGACATACATTTTTAGAAGAATCCAGTCGAATTCTACAGCCTTACCGAACATAATCTGTGTGCCCCAATTCTCGTACTTCCCTCACCGTATACATAGCAGGGCATTCCTTGGTGAGGATGCACTTACAACACAATCAAGTTGTGTTGAGGTGAACAATGTCTTGCTCACCACAAGTGACTTTTGGATTATCATGAAAGAGATCGCTTTTAGAACCTTTCACATCCAAATCCATCTTTCCAAAGAACTTGTTAAGTTCCAACATCATGGATACTGCCTTCTCCATAGTCATGGAATTTTCTAGAAGATCATTCCTTTTCACACTCAAAGTATCATTGGCTTTCTTTGGTATCCACTTCTGAGTGCGTTTAGGAACAACCAGAACCTTTTTCCCATTACTCTCTTCTAGAATTCTCGAAAGAGAATTGGATTGACTATTCTTTTGCAAGTTAGTCTTTCTCCAATTGGGAGCATCGGATCTTGTCTTCGTCTTTACGAAGTTATCCTTTTGATAACCATTACAATTGTGAAAAGGATTCGTATGACGTTTATAGGCAAATCTTGGTTTATCACATCATTGATTCCTTTGCCTAAAGGTTGGACAGTTACAACCTGTAACGTTAAGGGGATTAGTCTTAACATATGATCTTGGTTTCACAACTTCTTGTGATGCCCAAACAAGAACATCATGAAGTTTCTCATTCCTTATACGGAAACGACATCTCCTTTCTAGGTGACCTTTATTTCCGCAATAGTGGCAAACATAAGGAATGTTCTTACCTCGATCCATGTGTGCTGTCTTTGGAGGTTGATATACTTTGCTCTTTTGAACCTTAACTGCCGGTGAATGTATTTCACTTTTGCCATCAGTGGAAACCTTTTGTTGAGAAGAATCACCAGCCTTAACAAATTTTACCTCTTTGATAATACTTGGAGCATCTATTCCCTTATAGCCCAATCCTCGTGTATCACGATGATTTTTACTTGCTCCTAGCATAGTGGTTAATTTGCTTGAACTAGTGTTGAACTTTTTCAAGTCATCTTCCAACATCTTGATTTTATCAAGAGCATCAGCTAAATCAACCTCAAGGCGTTTTTCTCGAGCGAGATAAGCGCTGTCTCTGTCATCAAAACTTGCTTGCTGAGAGTTAATCCTTGCTTCAGTTTCTGCAAGTTTCTCTTCCAACAAGAAGTATTTTTGATAAACATTATTACATTCAAGTGACTTTCTACTCAGGTTTTCCTCGGAATCCTTGAGGATCGATTCGTTAGAACGATTCGAAACATAAACACCTGTGTAACATCTTCTCAATTTCTTGTTTGCACGACAGAGATTAGTCAGAAAAGGTGTGACATGAGAAGTTATCATCTTTTTATTTTCCAACGAATTCAAAAGCTTAACATAATCTGAGACTTCCACATCAACATCTCTATCAATATCTGAATCATCTTCATTAGAAAGTTCATCCAACTGTTCTTCTAGGCGCGTTTCCCAGACTTCAACAGCTTCTACATTAAGAGAATGTTTAGATACTGACCTAGATGTGACAGTTCTCTTAGGTGAATCCAAGCTTTGAAAATCATCTGGTAATTTATGAACTAGTACGTTATTAGAGATAGACTCGTCCATAATAATCAGATTGCTACAAACACAGACTTATGAGGTCTTTAACGTGTTTGCCTGCTCTGATACCAATTGAAAAAGTGGGGGTACAACAACCACACCCAATAATTCGCTTAGCAATCTGTATGGACTAACTCCAATGTACTTTTAAGAGAATCAACTAGACAGTCAGACTCAATCTTAATAAAAAGTATATCAAAGAGTTATATCTCAATTTCTCGATTCAATACTTACTCAAGCAAATAGAAATCTGCGAGTCTAATTGAATACAAGAGAAATTAACTTGAACGGTACCAAAGACCAATGTTCAAGGATCAATCAATTTCAATCAACAACCAAAGGTCGGATTTCCCAATTGATTGATTCAACGCACAACCTGTGATATTTCAATTATATAACAAAATATAATGGGGAAAAGAAATAATACAGACACCAAAAGTTTTGTTAACGAGGAAACCGCAAATGCAGAAAAACCCCAGGACCTAGTCCAGATTGAAAACAAACATTACCACCAACACAAACAACTTCATTGTCATCTCCATATGCATTTCAGGCCTCTTCCCTGTACTGCATAGCACAACCAAGTTCAGTTTCAACTCTTATATTTTATTCATACTCTTCTCATCTGCAGTTCAGCATCAAAAATCAAACACTACCCCAAACATCAGTTACTTAAGTGAACCACTATCTAATTCATCTCCTTCCACTGTAATTCAACTCAAATCCACTCAAGGATCGGCATAAACCTAAACTGTTACTACTCACAACAACCAAGCATAACTGTAATCTCATTCTCAACCCAAAACCACCTGCAATAACATATACTTCATCCTTACAATTCAACTCTGAAGAGCTGTAGACAATTGATAAATTATTTTATTTTATTTCAATCTTATCAATTGCAGTTCAATCATAACACAAAACCATTAATCAACATCATCACAATCTCAATTCATCTTCTTCATCTATAATATCCAATTCAGGAACCTTAATCTCTAATTTGGGGAAGAACATATGAAACCCTAATCTTGAGATTCTAACTCTTCCTTAATATTTATCCTCTTCTCTTGATCTCAACCTTCTCTTGATTTCTTCATCTTTAAACAAAACCCTAATTCTCAATTCACATCTACATCACTTTCTTCTTCACAATTCCTATTCAAACCTCCTACCAGAAACACCACCACGATCAGATTTTTCATCACCGTCATCGATTTCTTTGATTCTCAGAGAAACCTTAATTTAGTTTGCTTGATCCACCTTCCCCTGATTTTGAGTCGTTTACTAAAAACAATACCACCACCATCACTCTCACTCCTTAGCCAAACTCCTCTTTTCTGAATTTCGAGACCCTTATATTTGTTTCTCAAATCACCGGTAGATGATTAACTGAGAAAGAAGAAGAATAAAGAACACCCATAATACCGGCAGGGTGGTGGAGAATTTTGTAGGGTGTTGATGGTGGACAGAGATCTCTGAAGATGTTGACAATTCTTCTCACAAAAAGAAGAAGCTGAATAAAGAAATCAAGATGAGGAAGAAGAAGTAGAAAGAAAGGAATAAAATAAGAAACTAACTAACATTTGGGAGGTTATCGGGTTCGATCCCGTGACCTCTAACTCGGTAATTCCGAAAATGCCCCTCAACAATTAAAAGATTTCCATTCCCGTGTCCTTTTTTCTGTCCGCTAAATTTACGCGATTACCCTTCATTTTAGGCTTATCTACGAAACTATATAAAAGAAAAGAAAAAATAAATTACGCCTGCGTCCTTTTTGAGGGGTATTTTTGGAAGAAAAAAACGACCACCAAAAATTTGGTTACACCAAATCTTATCTTTTTATGCAAATTGGAAAAAAAAGTCATGTCCCACATTGACACAAACTCACCATATATAGAGTCCTCCCTCGCTTCGCTCGGTCGGCCTAACTAGTGTTTTTGTAGCTCAAATAATGTTGGAACTAGAGGTACATCTGATCATAGTCCACTTTTTGGAGCAAATGCTTCAATTCCAAAACCAGCAAATATTCCTTTTAGAGATTTGAAGGTGTGGATGTCTCATGAAGGGTTCAAAAAAGTGAGTGAAGAAGCATGGAAAATTGAAGTGAGGGGGAATCCAGGATTCATATATCTAGCAAAACTCAAGAATCTTAAGATAGTTCTAAAAAATTGGAACTGGAATGTTTTTGGAGATGTGAAGAAGAAAGTTAAACAAGCAGATGATGAAGTAATGAAGCTTTCTCTCATTTCATACCAAAATCCCAGTAACATTGATTTGCTAAATAAACTTGTCACAGCAAGAGGAGTCCAGGAAGTACTATCTCAACAATATCAAGAAATAGAAAGACAGAAATCTAGAGTTAAGTGGCTCAAATATGGTATAGCAAATTCAAGATTCTTTCATGTTAACATGAAAAATGCAAATGCATAATGCCATAGTGGAGTTGGAAAATGAATATGGTGAACTAATTTCAACACAACAAGGTATTGAAGATATTTTAGTGAATCATTTTGAAGCCAAATTCAAACTTAAGGAAGTTCAGATTCCTGAGGAGTTGTTTGCCTCAGTTCCCAAGGTAATTCTAAATGAAGATAATGAAAAATTATAAGCCATACCTTCAGCAGAAGAAATAAATAAAACAGTATTTGATCTTGATCTAGAGAGCTCACCTAGACCAGATGGCTTTGGAGGATGGTTATATAAATTGGGCTGGGATATAATCAGTGAAGATTTTGTTAAAGCCATTCAGTTTTGTTGGGAAAAATAATTCATCCCAGCAGGTATGAATGCTAACTTTTTAATGCTCATTCCTAAAGTTAAAAATGCAAGAAAAACAAACCAATTCAGACCAATTGGTCTAATGAATTTTTGCTTCAAGGTATTTACTAAAATTATCACTACAAGATTAAGCTTGATAGTAAAGAAGATAGTATCTCCTCAACAAGGTGCCTTCATTAAATGTAGAAATATTCAAGATCAAATAGTTCTAGCATCTGAAATGATCAATGAACTAGATACCAAGAGAAGAGGAGGTAATGTGGGGTTAAAATTAGACATTTCTCAAGCTTATGACTCACTTAGTTGGGAGTTTCTATTTCAGGCTTTAAAAAAATTTGGATTCTCAGACAAATTTATAAAATGGAATCATATTTTACTTCAATCAGCTAAAATATCAGTTCTTGTTAATGGAGGACCAATTGGTGAAAGGTGAAATACTTCCCATGGTACAAAGAAATGGAGTGCACCCAACTCATATCATGTTTGCAGATGATATTTTTCTCTTCTGTAATGGAGATAGAAGGAACTTGAGAAAATTATTACTGATTCTTGAAGTTTATCAGAAAGCATCAGGCCAAGAAATTAACTTTTCAAAGAGTAAATGCTTTTTGGGAGGTACAAGCAATACAAGAAAAAAACTAACTAGATGCAGACTGTGGTATGACTTTAGCTGGATTCCCTGATAAATATTTAGGATTTATGTTAATTCCTGGAATGATAAGATCAAACCATGTATGGGGGTGTGTAGAAATGCTACAAGAAAATTCAGCTGGTTGGAAAGGGAAAATGCTCTCATTTCAAGAAAGATTGGTGCTAGTGAAGTATGTGTTATGTAGCATCCCTATTTCAACATGTTAGTGTACAAATGGCCAAAAAAATTTTTGAAAGAAAGTGAGAAAATAATAAGAAATTTTTTATGGTCTGGAGATCCATCAGTGAGAAAGACAGTAACTCTAAAATGGGAGAAAACTTGCTCTCCATTAGCAGAAGGTGGTTTGGGTATCAGACAGCTAGAAGTGATAAATAAAGCAATGCTTATGAAGCTGTGTTGGAAGATTCAAAATGGTAAGGATGAATGAGCTAAATTCTTTCAAGGTAAATTTCAAGACAAGAATGGTAATTGGATTGATTATTATAAAAAGTCCTCAATATGGCCTGGGTTCAAATGGGTTGCTGCTGATGTTGCAGAGCATACAAGGTGGTTGGTGGGGGATGGAAGCAACATTTCAGTTTGGAATGATAACTGGATAAAAGATAAACCTTTAAAGGTTATATTCCCTGAAAATTCTATTATGTTACAAAACCCAACAATGAAAGTGAAATAACTGATAAGAAATGGAGAATGGCAAATTCCAGCAAACTTTCTTGAATTGTTTGAGCCTGCAGAACTACCAGTGTTGGACACCAAAGAAGATAGAAGAATATGGAGTGCTACATCAATCGGTAAGTTTATCAAGATCTGCTTTAATGCATAAGGAAAAAATTTCAGCCTGTTCAGTGGGAAAAAGCAATATGACACAAAAGTATTCACCCCAATATATCAGGTAATGTTTGGAAGCTAGTGAGAGGAGTTGTACCTTCAGATGAAAAAATGAAGAAGAAAAAATTTCAATTAGCATCAAGATGCCCATTCTGCAGAAAAGAGGAGGAAAACTTGGAGCACATCCTTTGGTACTATGACTTCAGTGAAATAATTTGGAGTTGGCTGGGAGGAATCTTCAAATTCACTAATCCTAAATCATTGGAAGAAATACTTCATTTTTCAAAGCATAAAAGTCCAGCTATTAAAGAACTATGGAAAGTGGCAGCTCTGATAACATTGAAAGAGATATGGTTCTTGAGAAATAGAATAGTCTATGAGGAAGAGGAAATTAAAATATACTCACTGAAGCAAAGGATTCTACACTTTACAAAAGAATGTTAAGTGAGAATGGCTGGGAATATGTGGAATTCAACTTATGATCTGTAGATTTTGAAAACATTCAGGCTAAACTGTAGAAAGGTGAAGATAACAAGAAAAATAGAGATATACTTCCATCTCCCAGCTGCTCCATTCATTCTGATATGCTGTGATGGTGCTTCAAGAGGTAATCCTGGTGAGGAAGGATATGGATTTGTATGCAGAAAACGGGATGGAGAGTATTTATATGCTATATCTGGAGGCTTGGGGCTAGCCACTAACTTTATTGCAGAAATCTTTGTAGTTTTATGTGCAGGAGAGTGGGCTGTTAATAACAACTTCTTCAAAGTTTGTTTTCAAATTGATTCTCAAGGAGCAATGAAAGCATTTCAGTCAGGAACAGTTCCTTGGTGGAGCATGACAAGATGGAATAAAATTAAAAGCTCCTTTCAAGAATTATATTTATAGGGAGATAAACTTCTCAGCAGACTCAATGGCAAAGAGAGGAGCTAATCTAGCAAAGGGAGAAAGAAGAATTTACAATTCAAGACCTGATTTCATTAGATCAATGGAAATCCCAGATAAACCATACTACATAACTTGTTAAAAAAAATAATTAGTGGGCTTCTTTTCTCTGTTTCTATTTTAATCCCCAATATAATGGGCCTGCTTTTGTAAACTTTGGTTATTATCTTTGGTTCTAATGAAATTTTATATTACCAAGCCAAAAAAAAATGTAGCTCAAATAGTATCACCTTGGTTTTTTAGAGCTTATTATGTTATTTTTCACGGTTGTTAGAAATCAAGACGATGAACTTGTTCCTACAAGAGTTCAAACCGGTTGGAGAGTGTGCATTGACTATAGAAAGCTTAATTCCGCAACCCGAAAGGATCACTTTCCTTTACCTTTCATTGATCAAATGTTGGAGCGGTTAGCGGGACATTCTCATTATTGTTTCTTGGATGGTTATTCGAGATACAACCAAATTGTTATTGCACCGGAGGACCAAGAGAAGACCACTTTCACTTGTACGTTTGGAACGTTTGCATATAGACGGATGCCATTTGGCCTTTGCAATGCACCGACTACTTTTCAAAGATGCATGGTAAGTATATTCTCGGATTATGTGGAGCGCATCATCGAGGTATTTATGGATGACTTTAGTGTTTATGGAAATTCTTTTGATAGTTGTTTAGACAACCTTGAACTAGTTCTTAAACGATGCATATACACAAACCTTATCCTCAACTGGGAGAAATGTCACTTTATGGTAAACCACGGCATAGTACTTGGTTACATTGTGTCCTCTCGAGGGCTCGAAGTGGATAAGTCAAAGATAGATTTAATAAGGAACTTACAATATCCCACTTCGGTGAGGGAGATCCGTTCATTTCTTGGCCATGAAGGTTTCTATAGGCGGTTTATCAAGGATTTCTCCAAAATCTCCATGCCGATGTGCAAGTTATTACAAAAGGAGGTACCTTTTGACTTCAACAAGGAATGCAGGGATTCCTTTGACAAATTGAAGGCAATGTTGACAAGTGCGCCGATTATCAAGTCATCGGATTGGAATCTTCCATTTGAATTAATGTGTGATGCTAGTGATTATGCGGTTGGAGCCATTTTGGGTCAAAGAGTGGACAAGTTGTCCCATGTTATCTATTATGCATCTAGGACCCTTAATGATGCACAAATCAACTATTCTACCACGGAGAAGGAGTTATTGGCTATAGTTTTTGCATTGGAAAAATTTCGATCATACTTGGTAGGCACAAAGGTTATTGTGTATTCCGATCATGCCGCACTAAGACACTTAATAAAGAAGAAAGAAGCTAAGCCAAGACTAATCCGGTGGATCATATTGCTACAAGAGTTCGACATAGAAATTAGAGACAAGAGAGGTGTGGAGAATACCGTTGCGGATCATCTTAGTAGACTTGTTATGTCTCAAGAATAACTTCCATTACAAGATCGCTTTCCGGACGAACAACTTTTCTCCATGGAAGAATCAACACCTTGGTACGTGGATATAGTGAATTACTTGGTGACAAGTAAGGTACCTAATACAATGTCCAACTTCCAAAAGATGAAACTTAAGAAGATAGCTAAGCAATATGTGTGGGATGAACCATACTTATGGAAATATGGCGTTGATCAAATAATACGAATGTGCGTACCTAACTCCGAATTTCACTCCATTCTCTCTTTTTGTCACACTCTTGCTTGTGGTGGCCACTTTGGTGCTAAACATACCGCTCTCAAAGTTCTTGAGAGTGGATTTTATTGGCCTACCTTGTTTGAAGATTCATATGTTTTTTGTAAATCGTGTGATAGATGTCAACGAACGGGCAATCTAGGTGCTCGAAATCAAATGCCACTCACACCAATTCTCACCGTTGAGATTTTTGATGTGTGGGGAATCGATTTTATGGGCCCTTTTTTCAATTCGAATGGAAACTTTTATATACTTCTTGCCGTAGATTATGTTTCGAAATGGGTGGAAGCTAGAGCCACCAAAACTAATGATTCTTAAGTTGTTTGTGATTTTGTAAGAGAAAACATATTCACTAGGCATGGTACACCAAGAGTGGTGATAAGCGATGAAGGATCACATTTCAAGAAGGATTTCCACGCTCTCCTCAAGAAGTACAACATAACACTCAAGATTGGTACGCCTTACCATCCACAAACTAGTGGACAAGCGGAAATTTCAAACCGTGAGATCAAGTCCATTCTTGAGAAAATGGTGAATACAACAAGGAAAGATTGGAGCTTTAAGCTCAATGATGCACTTTGGGCTATAGAACGGCGTATAATACACCGATTGGTATGTCTCCATATCGGTTGGTTTATGGCAAGGCTTGTCATCTTCCGGTTGAACTTGAACATAAGGCTTATTGGGCGATAAAGAAGTGCAACATGGAGTATGATGAAGCGGGGAAGCAAATGAAGTTACAACTAAATGAGCTAGAGGAGATACGTAATGATGCTTACGAGAGTGCCCTTATATACAAGGAAAAGACTAAGCTTTTTCATGACAAGATGATTTCTCGTAAAAGCTTCATAGTGGGACAAAAAGTCCTTTTATATCATTCTCGACTTAAATTATTTCCTGGAAAATTAAGGTCCCGATGGATTGGACCATATGTTGTTCCTAATGTTTTTCCTTATGGTGCAGTTGAAATTACTAGTCTTAGAGACAACTCGGTTTCCAAAGTCAATGGCCATAGATTGAAGCCATACTATGAGAACATTGCTTATGTGAATTTGGATGAACTTCCATTTGGAGATTTACTCCCTCTGGAGGAGTAATGTGCAGCAAGAGCTAAGTCGGGCCGTCGACTTTAAAACAAGCGCTTCATGGGAGGCAACCCATAGGTTTTGTATTTCTTATCCTTATCCTTTTGCTTTTTGTTTTTTTTTTCTTGTTCCATATCATGTTAGGATTTCCCACCTTGACCTTACTAGGACGATTCAATTACATTGAGGACAATGTAAGGTTTAAGTGTGGGGGAGTGGTTAAGCATATATTAAAAAAAAAATTTACTTAAAACCTCCAACTTGTAGAGATTTTAGAGTCACTAGCATACTTCTAGGTATGTTTACATAGAGATTCTGACCGACATAACTGAACTTGGAAGTGTTAGGGAACTACATTCGGATTTCTTACTTGTTAGAGTGTTAAATAATGGATTTAATCATGCCGGTGGCAAATGAGGTGCAGAGGGAAATGCATTATTAGAGTTGCTGATCAATCATTAGTGGAGACTACACGTATTTATATCATGTGAGGCACCGACCAAATTTTCTTTGTTCGGACTAAAAAAGCTTTCTTTTGATTGTGTGTCACCGTACGTTAATTCCGGGTAGAATGGTGAGCTACCCAACTTCACACCAATTTTCAGCACTATTTTTGATCTCTTGAGTGCTAATTTTGTCATGACGGTGACGTCTATAGATGAAAGCCTCCTTTTCGTAGTTCGATTTGCAGTTAGCACCATTCTCTCCACAACAACGGGTCCATAGAAACACCATCATCATCAACAAGGAGCGACATCAAAATCTACAATGAAAGTTGAAGATGTTCAAGGTTTACAAGTAACGGAACGAGAAAAAGAGCAAATTTCAAATTCAAGTAAAGCAACATACGAAGAGCAGATTTTTACATATATGTTGAAGACTTACAATACAATGAGCATATTCTATATCCAAGTATAAAGACTTATTTACGAGAGCAAAGAGAATGAAAAGGTGAGAATTGTTGAAGTTTATGATTTTGAGGCGATACAAGTTGTGAAGAATTAAGCGGTAAAATACTTCTCCCACGGCCACGGTTTGTTTTATTTTCACTTTGTTTTGTATTTTATTTCTTTTGTCCCCATCAAAAAAAAAGGATAAAAAAAAAGAGATAAAAAAAATTGAAAAAAGAAAAGAAAAAAAATGAGACAAGAGAAAAATTTATCATTTTTTTTATTTTTATTTAATAAGCCGTGGGGAAGGAAAATATATAAGGAAGTTTCAAGCGACAAGGATTTTGAAGAAAAAGGTTACAAATTGTCAAGGAATTACGAAGTTCGAGAGTTTATCATCAATAGTTGAAGCCGAAGACGAAGACCAAGAAGATAAAGACGAGGAGCGGAAGACGTTTCTATTGGATGCCGTGAGAGTGGTGTTATCATAATTGGCGATCGGATGTGAAGGTGAGTAAGTAATCTCATTCTCGATAATAGTGGTTGATTTCCTTTCTTAGAGATCGTCAGAAAAATGGTTTTTCAAAATGTTAAAAGATGTGGGTTTTTAAAATATTTCGGAAGTTGTCCTTCCCACCATTCAACGAGTTGCAGGATTTCTCTCTTCATTCCTACCTGCACACATGTGAGAACCATAAAAGTACGTCTTTTGAGTGCAATTTCATAAAACCCTTTTTGGTGAGGTAGAAGTCGAGGCGAAATGCTTATTGATCGTTCTCAAACACGCGTTCTCTCATTATGGTGTGATTATTTCTCACTCAACATTTAAGAATGAGAATATGTTCTTTAGTATTTTTAACTTCTTATTACTAGCATGCAGAAACTCTATGTCCTTATAGCTCTTTGGATGCTTGGGACGCTGGAACGCTTTGAATTTGTAAGTTTTAGTTTGATTTGCTCGAGGACTAGCAAAGTCTAAGTGTGGGGGAATTTGATAGGTGTAGAATACACCGTATTTACTATCTAGAGTTTATGCTTTCTTTGCTATTTTTTTTTTTTGTAAATTATGTATTTTACTCATGTTTTGAGTTTTGTAGCTACTTTGGAGTCATGCGGAAGAAAAGGAGAAGAAGTCACCTAATTTGAGCGAAAAGGGCAAAAATTGTCATTTCATGGGCGAACACTATCTGGAGCTCAGTCAAGGTTAAGGGGCAACTCTATTTAGGAGGAATACTAAATACAGACCAGCAAAGGTTAAGAGGGTTGCCATATGGGTGACCCTTATCTGAGACTATGGGTTGTCTTAATCCATCCTATTACATATGCCCTAAAATCGAGCGGCTCACTCATTTCTCTCAATCATTAGTCATTACCATCTCCTGAATTAAAAGAAGGAAAGAGAGAAGAAAAGATGTGCAGCCATGGAGAAACAAAAATTGAATCCGAGAGGTAGGAAGTGGTTATTGCTGAAATTGAGAAGAATTTGAAGCCGAGAAGAACAATGAGAAGACTGATATGATGGTTTAGCCGAGATTATGAGATTGAGAAGGAGAGATTGATGCTGTTGAAAAAGGGTTCACTGTTTCCGTCACTTGAAGATGAATCTGTTTGATAAAGAGAAGATTGATGATGGTCTACAGCCGATATTGTAAGGGGATCTGATGAAGATGATGGAATTTAGGTATGGGTCGTGCTGTAAATCAGTGTTTGTTGACAGCAAAGGAACTAGGTCACCTGAATTGAAGAATGGGTTTGTTGATGGTTGAGATGAAGAAAGGGGATCTACTGATGAGTGCATTTGGTATGATTCAGCTTTAAGATGAGTTAAAGAAGAAATCGGCCAGGCCTGTTGCTGCAATCGATTAACCGGAAGAGTTAGGGTTTAATGGTGATTCGATCTCTGCAACTGATAGAACAAGGTGATGATGATGTTGATCGAGAAATTGGGTTGCTCTCAGATTTGGTTTTGGTTCAAGTACGGTGATGGGTTTGTGGTTGATTTAAGATTTTGCTGTGAGTTGAAGAAGAATCGAAGATGAGAAAGCAGAGAAGAAGTTGCTGCTGTTGAATGAGGAAATCAGAGGTGGGTTTGATTCTGAGGATGAAATTACAGCGAAATTTGATCAGTTCTGACGATGTTGCAATCTGCAGTGGTTGGTAGTTGTTCTGTTGAATCGGAGAAGCTAGGAATGGAAGGAAGGAGGTGAACATTGGGTCAAAACTTTGAGAAGAGCTGTTAAATTGAATGAGAAGAAAGTGTCGCTGTTAATACTAGCATAAGAATGAATGCTTGAACTATGAATGTGAGGATGCAGGTCTGTTGCAGGAATGAAGTTAAAAGAGAGGCCTGAACTTGGCCGGGAAATGTCCTGTAAACAGTCGAAACTCGGCCGATTTTCTATTCCGACGAGTCGACTCGGTGTCGGCGATGATCGATCCAGACGAGTCCGATGACCGATCCTTCTGAATGACTCAGTGAGTAAGCCGAATTAGCCTGACTCAGAAGCTGACTAGAAGCTAACTCACTCTCTTCCTTGACCCATTGACTGACGGTCTGACCAGAATGACCGTTAACTTTAACGAACAGTGACGGAATATTCCTTCTGTAGTAAAGAATCTCAGGCCAGCAGCGACTTTTCACGCAGGATTCCGGTGGTACAAGTGAATTTCCGGTGACTTAATTTGTGAAGAATTCTCTAGAATCATCTAGACTCATGGCTTTGAGGAATTGGACTTGAATTTGGAAAGTGAAGATGGAAGATTTGAGAAATACAAGGACTTGGAAAGAAGACTTACAAAGGGAAAGGGATTCTATTCCTAAGAGGAATGTTAGGAAATTGAAGCCTATAAATAGAGAAGTTCTCTACACACTTTTCTACACCTTTTTTACACACACAACACTTGTGTTTTTGCTTGCTTTTCAAAATTCTTCTTTTAATTATTTGTGTGAACTTAAAAAATTCTCTTTTTAATTATTTGTGTGAATTTCAAAAACATGAGTAGCTAATTTTCTTATTGATTGAGGATGAATTCCTAGTTCTTAACATGTTTTGAGTTTTGTTTCAAATCTACTTCGAAGTTTTCACATGATTATCGTTTGTTTTTACTAATAGGAATGTTTATACATTCATGATTGATTGATAGATTATTTGGGTGACCAACTAAATTGATTTGTTAATTGATCTAAAGCTAGTGAAAGTTAGGGGATAAGTAATCGTTTCTTGACTCTTTACACAAGTAGCAAACACGAGACCTTGCGGAGGGATTTCGTGGAGCAATTGTGTGTGAAAACAACATTATCAAGTAGACCTTGATCTAAGAGTCTAACTACTAATATCAACCTAATAAGTTCATAAATCTTAATGCGTTTATTTAAATTGTATCTTGAGTGATCTATTACTAGGTGGTTTGGTAAATAGAATTCGGTAGTCGAGAACTTCCGTATCCGGTGATATAGGGGATTTAGGGGAATAGCACTGATCTAGCTGCTTTACCTACGGTTGGTGATAATCTGTGACTAATAAAAAATGGAAAAGAACATAACTTGATTCATTGTTTCGCAAAGAAGAAGGATTCCTTGATCTAATTTCTCTTATTGATTTCGATTTAAACTTTAATTGCTTTATTTACTTTCTTTTGGTTTTAAAATCTAAAACCAAACCCCCCCCCCCCTTTGTGACAAGTTTTACAACTAAAAATCTCTTGCTCCTCATGGGAACGAACTTGACTACACTATATTACTTGTTAATTAGGTGGAAAAATATTAATTAATTTGTTGTGGTTACGACACGCATTATATAGCGTAGTTAAAACAGAAGGCCTGAAAGAATCCTAAGGTAAAACGGTCCTTATGGAGTTCCGAGGCAGAGAGTAGGAAAGACCTCACTCCGGCAACTCGAATTGATGGAAACATTGAAAGAGCGGCAAAAGTAGAGGCCATCGCTTTGAAGATTGGCTAGAAAGAATTTTTCCAGTCGGTTGTACGGGCAGCTAATGATTTCTAGTACAAGGAATGTTAGGAAAAATAGTGATTAATGCACGGCGAGAGTGCTGAAAGAGATGTGTCAAGCACTTTTACATAAATCTCTACTACTAGTCAAAAACATTTAGTTTGCTGAGTTCAGTAGAGAAAAGTATGAGAAATCGTACTTGGTTGGACTCTTGTTGTTCGTCAGACTTCGTCCTTTTGTACTTCATTTAAAACCTTTTCGAAAATAGTTCAAAGCGAGGTGTTGTATATTTTGCTGACGTAGGTAGGGACGAATCTCGGAGAAAAAGTACACCCGAGCCGATGGCCAGCACTTCAGGGACATGCAGGATCATGAGGAATCAGACGGTAGCAGGGACGAGCGCGCAAGAAGGAGTAACGGATTCAAGATAGCAGAACAGCCGAAAACAACAATATGAAGAGTCCCGAGCTCCAGGTGGAGGAATGGCAGCTGTCGACGAGGAAGTGGATCTGGGCAGAGACGACGATCTTCCCCCGAGAAGGTTGCGCATCAACCCAAGTCAAGTGAGGCCCGAGAATATGAGGGATGGAATGACTGCGTCCGACACAGAGGATGACGAAGAAGCACTAATGATGCAAGAGGACCGAAGACGGGCCCAACAGCATGCAGAATACCGACACGCTTTGGATCAAGAGGAGGAGAGACTTAGACAAGTGCGCTTGGGGAGAGATAACATAACCCGAGATATTACCCCTGTGGCACCCCCAGTGGCACCCCCAACCGCACCCCAAGCAACACCATCAACTGCACCACCAACGGTGGCAGGGAACCATGTGAACGGTCACTCCAGCCACGAGAGAACCGACCCGACATTGATGGCAATCCTTGCGAACCAAAGAAGGCAAGCAGAATTGATGAGAGAGTTACAAAGGAAAAACCTAGCCATAGAGCACGAGAATTACCAGCTCCGAAATCAGAGATCTAGATCACGAGGATCCTCGAGTCAGGGAGCCTCAAGAAATCATACCCGATCAGGGTATACCCGAACTCCACCACCAGGATGAGAGCGTGTACCCGACCCCAACCGCACGATAGGTGGGTATGGTCCTCCCGAGGATTCCTCAACCGATGAAGAGGTGAACAATGGGAGATCCGACACCTCGACTAAAGCTAAGCTCGAACAACTCAAAAAAATGGTTAAGAAGCTGTCTGGAGACAGAGAAGACGACAAGTTAGCAGAGGTGATTAGTGAAGCGAAGAAGACCCCTTTTACCCAAGAGCTAGAACGAACCCCCTTCCCCCCGAAGTGTACACTCCCCACATTCCCTTCCAGATTCGACGGCACTGGAGATGCAGGAGAGCACATTAAAATGTACGCCATGTCTCTGCTATAATGGAGGAACACGGAGGTGGTCATGTGCAAGTTTTTTCCGGCTAGCTTGGAAGGAGAGGCGAGAAACTGGTTCTATACCCTACCCGATGAATCCATAAGAAGTTATGAAGTCTTGGTGGAGACATTCCTGGAAATCTATATGCACAATAACATTGCTAGGCCGAGAATAAATAAACTATTTACCTTGGCTCGGAGGTTCAGGGAACCTTTAAGATTACTGACGGACAGGTGGAGAAAGCTATGCACCGATATCGGGAAAGTGCCTGTAGATCAACAGATCTTTGGATTCGAAAATTCTTTAGTAAAGTCCGACCCTATCTGGATAGCTATGTATATCGAAAAGCCGCAAACACTGAAGGAAATGAGAAAGATACAAGATCACTATATTGCATTAGAAGAAATACAAGAAGGGGCGCAGGACAGGGGAGTCCGAGAAGCCAGCACAGCTGCAGAAGCGACCCCTTAGGAGATCTCCGGGCAACCCGAAAAAAGGCCCGTACCATCCCACCAAGGCACAGGCAAGAAGGAGTGGGTCGAGAAAGGAAAGCAACCACGCCACGAGCCGAGAACATACACACCTCTGAACGCACCGTTGGAAGAAATCTTTAAGGAGGTCGAAAAGAGAAATGATATCCGATATACAAAGACTAGAGGAATACAGTTTGACGAGACAAGAAACCATCCCGAGTTCTGTCATTACCATCAGTACCGAGGCCATTCGACCAAAAATTGTTGGGAAGTAAAAGATATAGTTCAACATCTGATCCGAGATGGATACCCGAGGCACTTTGTCAAACAAGCAGCGCTCGCCCCTACTGCACCTGACGCTCCCGTGCACCAAGTAAGGATTGATCGGGGAACCCAGTTCGTTAACACTGTTTCACATTCAACAACTCAAGGATTCTATTTAGGAACTGGCATCACTTCAAGAATTCACAAAAGGGATCGGACGGGAAAGGAGATTTTTAGTGTGGCCAAAAATTTACCCATGGAGGCCTGGATGATGCAGCCGATTACCTTCTCGGCAAAAGAAGTCTCGATGAACGGCCAAGCACATGGAGATCTACTAGTCATTACCCTACTCATCGAGGAATGGGGAGTCAAAAGGATACTAGTAGACAGTGGGAGTTCTCAGAGAGGTCCTCTTTTACGACACTTTCAAAAGAATGGAGTTGTCCGATGACATCTTAATTCCGTCAACTTATCGAATCTACGACTTCAACGGGACGGTGACCATACCAAAGTGGGAAGTCACACTTAGAATCTCGGATGGAGAAGGCTATCTCGACACCCTCACCATATTCTGTGTTGTGGACGTTGTGTCACCCTACGAGGCAATTGTCAGTAGACCTTGGATCGCAGGCATCAAAGGAGTAGCTTCTGCTTATCACCAGAGGTTAAGATTTCCCATTTACAGAGGATTTGTTGAAGTGATAGGTGATACTCAGGCCGCGAGACAATGCATGCAAATATACATTCAACAAAATGAGGATAGGAGAGCTAGGAAGCGTCGAGAAAAGAACAAAGCTAAGGAAGTCAAGGCCGGGGAAGAGTTGGAAAAGGCGATTTCACAAGCGGTCATGACCTATGAAGCCAACGAGAAAGGAACCTTATAGCAATCATAGGAGGCGACACCAGTCGAGGAAACAAAACCGAACTTCTCGGCCTTAGAATCTACTCGGGAGATTAATCTAGGGTCTGAGGAAGAGCCGGAAATTGTCAGAATTGGATCGTTGTTATCGGACGAGCAGACAGGACAACTAATAACCCTGTTACGAGAACACATGAATGTGTTCTCTTGGAAAATGCATGATATGGAGGGGATTGACCCGGAAGTATGTTCCCACCACCTTAGGATAGACCCTAAGTTAAAGCCGATCCGACAGAAGATGCGCAGCACTTGCTCCCGAGTTGCAAAGGCGGTGGAGGTTGAACTAAAGAAACTTAAAGAAGCAGGAATTATTCGGAAAGCTCAATATCCATAATGGATATCAAACATGGTAATAGCCCCTAAGAAAAACGGAGGGGTAAGAATCTGCATCGACTTCAGCGATTTGAACAAGGCATGTCCTAAAGACAGCTTCCCTCTCCCCAACATCGATCAGCTAGTAGAATCCATAGTCGGCTACAAGGCGATAACATTGATGGATGGTTACTCGAGGTACAACCAAATCCCCCTGGCCCCTGAGGATCAAGAGCATACATCTTTCTTTACACCTCGAGGACTATATTGCTACACCAAAATGTCGTTGGACTGAAGAATGCAGGAGCTACCTATCAAAGGCTGGTGGAAGACATGTTTGAAGATAAGATACACAACACTATCGAAGACTACGTGGACGACATGCTAGTGAAAAGCAGGGTGGCATTCAACCATATTGATGATCTTCTGAGATCTTTCGTACTATGAGGAAGTATAAAATGAGAGTGAACCCGACCAAGTGCACCTTTTGGGTGACTTCGAGTAAATTCCTAGGGTATATAATCACTGATAAAGGAATAGAAGCCGACCCAGACAAGATCAGAGCTGTCCTGGAAATGCCATCCCCGGTAACGATTAAAGACGTGCAACGGCTGAATGGAAACTTGGCAGCATTAGGGCGATTTATTTCACGATCATCGGACAAGTGCAAAGACTTCTATAGGACGCTAAGAAAGGGGAAAAAATTAAAGTGGAGCGAAGATTGTGAGGAAGCATTTCAAAAAATTAAACAACATCTCGCGAGTTTGCCGGTGTTGAAAAGACCCGAGCCCGATGAAGTGCTTACCTTATATCTCGGGGCGACTAGTTATGCCATCAGCGCAGTCTTAGTTAAAAATATTGGGGTTGAAGAAAAACCCGTGTATTTCATAAGGAAGACCATGAACCCAACAAAGAGGAACTACACTATAATCGAACAACTAATACTCACTTTGGTGTTTGCAACACAAAAACTACGGATGTACTTCCAAACCCACAAGATCCGAGTACTCACGAAATCTTCTATAGAGTCAGTGCTCGACTGTGCAGCAAGATCGGGGCGGATCTCTAAATGGAGTGCTCAAATTAAGCAGTTCGATATCTTCTATGAAATGAGGACACCTGTAAAAGCGCAGGCAGTTGCCGATTTCCTAGCATATTTTCCCCTAGACGATGAGGAGGAAATTGAGGATATTTCGGGCATGGAAGAAGACCGAGAAGATCCGTCCGATCTCCTTGAAACGTGTAACCCGACACGATGGGAAGTGTTCATAGACGGGTCGTCTCACAAAGAAGGATCGGGGCTAGGGATAGTCTTTACTACACCAAAAGGGAAGAAAATGGTCCACTCGTTTCCGCTTGAGTTTAAGGCGACAAACAATGTCACTGAATATGAAGCGGTAATTCATGCCTTGCGATTAATTGTGGAATTAGGGATACACGATGTAAGACTAACTAGCGATTCTCAACTAGTCATCCAACATATCAGTGGGCAGTATGCAATTCATGATCCGGTGTTATAATAATATTGGGAGCTCGCCCAATTTTACATCAATCTGATTACAAATATTAAGTTCAGACACATTTGCAGAAAAATAATAGGCACTCTGACGTGTTAGCCTACATCGCCTCAATGTTAACGGACTCAAGTGTTAAGGGTATCCGCGTTATGAGGATCCTGATGCCCACTATACCCGAAGTACAAGACACAAGAGCATATATATGTGGCCGTGACAAAGGCTGATAAGTATGAAGCTGGAGACTGGCGTAAACCCATCCATCAATACTTGGAGACGGGAGAATTACCAAAGGGACGACCCGAGATCAACAATATCAAAATCAAAGCAGCAGCATACGAATTACGAGACGGTATCTTATACAGAAGATCATATCTAGGACCACTCCTGAGATGTTTGAGTAAAGAAGAAGGGCACTCAATTTTAAACGAGCTACATTATGGTGCTGCGGGAAATCATAGCTCAGGCCGAAGTATGGCGACTCGGGCCTAGACCATGGGATAATTTTGGCCGTATATGAATGAGGATGTGAAACATATGGCATTAATTTGCGACGAATGCCAAAAGTTTGGCAAAAAGATACATGCACCTACAAAGATTCATTAAATTCAAAAGAGGTAAGCCCATGGCCCTTCGCCAAATGGGGGATCGACATCATGGGAACGCTACATGTCGGCTCGGGGCAGAGAAAGTACTATCTGATTGTATCCACGGATTACTTCACCAAATAGGTGGAAGCTGCACCACTTAAGCATATTCGAGACAGAGATGTATTCCGATTCATTTGGGAACATATCATCTGCCGTTTTGGAGTTCCAGCAGCAATCGTCTCGGACAATGGAAAACAACTACAAGGGAATAACATCGACCTGCTATAACATTCGGAAGAGTAAGGCAACACCCATGTACCCCCAGAGTAACGGGCATACGGAAATCACCAACAAGACAATAGCGGACAACCTAAAAAAGAAGTTAGATGGGGAATATGGCGAATGGTGTGAAGAGCTCTATAACGTTTTATGGGATTACAACACCACCAGAAGGGATGCAACTGGCCTATCACCATTCATGCTCACATACGGTGTAGGATCATAATATCGCAACGCATAGGGCTCGCAGGATCAATAAACGACGGTACCGCGAGGGAGTCGCAGGAAACTAAAATAAACGACGCAATGAGAAACGACACACAAAACAACTGAAAGACATGGAACCTGACGAGGGTTAAGAAGTGTCGCGAGATTGAATAGTTGTACATCTGCGACACTTCGCGAGACATTCCCGAAAATAAAGGATAGCTTAGTCATCATCCACTATGTATTACCCTATATAAAGGGTCGAGTGAGTCTCAGTAAGGGAAGATCTTTTAGAATTGTTAGGCAAGTCATTAGAGAGAGAAAGTTTAAGAGTGTTTTAACTTCTAAGTGTAATTCTATTTTCCCGTGTAAACACTTCATGAATTCAATCAATAAATGTTCTTGATCTTACATCTTCTAATGGATTAATTAAGCAAAATCGAGTAAGGGGTGTAGTGTGGGAAATCCTGCTACTACATATGCGCTAGAAACAGGGACTCAGTGCGAGATTGACGTAGAAATTGGAAGGAATTTGGATTAACGTAAAAGGATTTGGAGAAGATACTCAAGAATTCATTGGAAAAGAAAAATGGCTAGAAGAAGAAATGTACAAGGGCAACCAACGATTGTAAGAAGAAGTGGGAGACTTGTCGAGAAAGGAGGAATGAAACAGGAGAATCATCGAGGATGAATAGGAGAAATGATGGAGAAGATCAAAATCAGCCACCAATCTCCCCAAAGAGCAAACACGGCCGAGGATTATGATAGAGTAAGTGTACATACTTGGAGATCCGATTCAAGACGAGAGAGAAGAGGAGCAGCAGCTTGGTGGACAATGGACAAGGAGGAGGAGAGCAAGAAATGAATGGAGAAATGAATCCAGTAACGAAGAAATCGCAAAGATTAGAAAGATTGAGACAAACAATACACGAGGAGAGACGGCTAGAGGCAGAGATCGAGCAAACTTGACAAGACAGAATCATGAATTGAGGATGGAAAATATGAGGTTGCAAAATAGGAGATCTAGAAGTAGCGTGAGATCAAGTTCAAGATCGAATGGAGAAGAAAGAAGGAGAGTTTTACCAACAAAGCACCAATGAAGAAACACAAAATCCGAATATAGAGCATGGCGAGAGAAGAGGAGAAATAGAAGATCGTTATATTCCTCACCAAAATCTTCAAAATGAGCTAATAGGGAAAATCAAGGAAACATGCAACTCCAAGAACCGAATGACCCAAATTACCAAGGGAGAATAATCTTGCACGGGAGAGAAGAATTGAGAAGAAACCGAGAGATCGAGGATGACATTGAGAGACACTACATTGAACAAGCGCGACTAGCTCGCGAAAGAGAAAGAATAAGAGAAGAAATGGAAAATCAAGAGATGGAGGAGGCAATCCGGCAAAATAACCATGATAACCGCGAAAGAAGAAGGGAACAAAATCGTACTAATAGAAATATTAATGAAGAATATGAGAGGGTGCAGATGATGAGAGCCGAGAGGCAACCAAGAAGAGAGAACAACCGATATAATGGCGTGCGAATTGACGAAAGAAACGAAGAAGAGCGTCGCGAGGAAAGAAGAGGAGAAAATAACGAGCAGAAGGTCAAAATAGGCACGAGCGAAGAAGGAGAGAAGCGAACTAAAAAGACCAAGAGAATCAAATTCGAGGCAAATGAACAAATCTTAAGAGAACTCGGGTTGAAATGAGAGGATTACCGAATAATAGAAGGGAAGGAGGAAGGAGACAAGCTTAGACGGGCCATTGCGTAAGCCGCGAAGAATCCCTTCACGCTAGAAGTACGTATGGGAGGAATACCTCCTAAGTGCAATCTACCCGCATTAACCAACATCTTTGATGGAACAACCTCGTGCGATACAACATATTAAGGCTTATATGAGATGTATGTTACAATGGGAGAATCATGATGCCATATTATGCAAATATTTCGTCAAGCTTAATAGGAGAAGCACTAAAGTGGTTTGAAAGTCTACCAAGGAACACAATCACATCATTTAATCATTTACAAGCCACATTCCTAGGAGCATACATAAGTAACAACTCTTCACGACCAGTATTGAAGATGTATTCGGGTTGAAACAAAGGGTTGGCGAGAGCTTAAGGCAAATTTGACAATAAGATGGAGAACCATGTGTAGCGAAATGGCAGATCGGGTTGAGGAGAGATATCTCATCCTCTCATTTGTGAATGCTCTTTTGCGACTAACTTGTTATACATTCAAATTTTTAGAGTCAAAAATACAATCACGATGGCGTAATCGCGAGAATTACAGAAGAATATATCGCCTTAGAAGAAAGACAGAATGAAATGAATTCTTATCCAAATCGCGAACACAAACTCGAATGCTGCGAACGCAAGCTTGTTACCTCGCTTCATCAATACAAGGGCGAGCACTTCGCAAGGACAAAGAAGGTGGAAGGTCATGAGAGACAAATGGAAGATAGTAGCTATGGGAAGCCATGACCAGAGGAATTTGAACAAGAAAGGAACTACTATAACCGTAATAAAGAATAATAAGATTCAGAGGCTAGACAATGTGCAAGAAACTTATGGTGGACGAAGGCAATATAACCATGGAGGGCAGAGAAGCCGCAGAATAGTATGGGAACCAATTAAGATGCCTCCACTGAATGCTAGTGTGGAAAAGATCTGGGAGGCTATACTTGTGATGGAAGATGTACCAAAGACCTTGGAACGCGGGGATGGAACCACCACCAGCACGTAAGTCATGAGTTTTGTTCTTACCATCGCTTCCATGGACATCAAACAAACGATCGCGAAACGTAAAGAGAATTATTCTCGTGATGATTGATCAAGGGAAGTCAATCACTTTCTAAAAGGAGAAGAAAAAGGCCGACATTACCACCACCACCGTAAATGCACATGCAACAGTGTCGCGAAAGGAAAGGAAACATTTGTGATAGAAATCGAACGAAAGCCAAAAATTTGAATTGCAACTCTATCGTCCACTCTTATCGCACAATCGAAGATTTTCATGACAACGTGCTCGCAGAGTCTTTGCGAGAGATGCCGATGATAAAGAAATAATGAGCCCGGCGAGAACGACGCAGCTAGAAAAGTGGCAAACAAGACTATTTCTTTCTCTCGCAGATGAAGTGCCAAAAGGAAGAGAAACACATGATAGCCCGTTGGTTGTAAAATTAGAGATTAACCCAAAACCAAATGATGGAGAAGATGATGAAGCGTAAAGCTTGTTGGGCGATCAACCGAATCTAATCGACACCTAAGTTCTATAAATATTCTCTTTTACCATACTTACAAGACGATGGGAGGAAAAGATGAGGATTTGATCCCCTCTACATACAAGATATATGGCTTTAATGGCACCGCAAACAAACCAAAGGGAGAGGTTCGCATGAGAATACCTCTACAAGGATTATCAACTGATATTTTATTCTGGGTGGTTGACGTGGAATCTCCATACAATGCGCTGATTGGGAGGCCATGGCTTCATGAAATCTTGGGAGTCGCACAACATATCATCAATGTATTAAATTCCCACATCCAAATGGCATTGGTATTATACAGGAGATTGGAAGGAGTCGCAACAATGTCATGAAGTAGATGTAGAAAGCTGCAAAGAAAGGAATGCCAAAAGAAAAGGTTGGAAACAACATGTGAGAGATGAGCAGAGAAAGGAGAAATTGATGGTGGATGCCATAGAAGTAAGGACTGAACATGCCTCGCGAGGTGAATGCCTAGAGACAGGCGAATATTATGGTAACAAAGAAGCAAAGGATATGAGGAACAAAAGGCATAAGAAGTGAATAATCAACAAAAACAGAAAAAAAAAGTAGCAATTGAAGTAATGATGTGCGAGAATCTCGCAGACAAGAGTATATGGGAATTCAATTAAGAAAGAAAATGAAAATACGTAATTGTGCGAATACTTCGCAAACAAGTATCAAAGAAATAATGAAACATGAATGATTGAATGATTTCACAAATATGAATAAGTAAAAGAATGGGACGAACCTTTATGGCGTACACCCTAGTTCGCGAATAACATTTCGTAAGAGGCAAATGTAAGACCTAAAGTGCGTCATATATGGGGGTATCTCTCGACATGGCTCAGGGGGAAGGTTACACCGCTCCTGAAGCCTGAGTCATGAAAATTTGGGGCCCATGAAAGCCTATCCTAAGAGGTACCTTGGATTCCCAACTATATATGTAGGTTATACCCTGGTTGGGCGACCGAGGGTCTCTTCCTAGGAGTCACAGTATGCTCAAGGCGCCGAGGTACACGGTTGAGCTGTAGTGCCCGGGATGGATGAACCTACCCCGGCCATTCTTGGCAAGTCTTGGCATGCGTTGCACTCGCCCGAAGAAAACTCCACTTAGGGTGCAGTCTCGTAACCATAAACCATATAGGTATAAGGGATAAGAGGTCTGCGAAAACAACCGGTTGTTGTTAAGACCGGATGGGAGGAGCTAGTCTTGTATGGCCGATGTTTCGCCTCCTTGAAGGGGCAACCGGGAGATGATAAGGGCGACGCTCTCCATTAGGGGGTGTCAAAACAGACGCAAATGTCATGAGGCTTTGTTTTCGCAAGGAGACTTAGGCTTGTCATATTTGTGCAATGATCCTGAAGAGGCAATAATACTAACGCGAGGGTAAGACGAGATCAATGGGTCTTTACACGAAAGTGTACGGACGTCCTGCGATTTCGTCGCACGACGGCAATGTCATGGGGCTTTATGTTCGCAAGGATATTTAGGCCTGTCATATTGTCGCAACTAAAACATCCTGCAGAGGCAAAAATACTTGGAAAATGATAAGGCAAGATCAAGGGGTCCTTACATACAAGTGTAAAGACGTCCTGCGATTTTGTCGCGATAAAAGGTGGCGGGGGGAGGACCTCTAATTAGGGAGGTCTGACTTGGAAGACCACACAAAAATGATAAGGCAAGGTCAATGGGCCATTGCATGAAAATGTAAAGGCGGCTTGCGACCTTGTCGCAACAAGAAAAAATAAAGTGAAGACCACCAAAAACATAAGGCGACATTGTCGCAACGATACATTTTAATAACAATGATGACAAATAAGATCTTTCATCCGAAGATAAATAACAGAGGCAAGTATGGGAATGGGGAAAGTGAAATATTGTTATTCATCTTCTGATGAAAGAGTTATACATCAATAATGTTAGCCAATTATATTACAAGGAAGAACTACCAAAAAAGGGGAAGTGAAGATTGAATTCAGGGGGGAAAAATCCAAGAAATACACTATAAAAGGATACAGAAATGTACAGATATTACAAGCGTAAAAAGAAAACAAAAAGAGTTATCTCTTTGGTGATTCTTCTTCTTCATCCGATTCTTCAAATTGATTATTCTCATCGCCGAATTTTCTTCTTCGCCACCTCGCTATCAGAAACGTCTGAGACAGGCAGATTCTCAGGAATCTTTTCAAGGAGAAAGGGATATGAATGCAGAGGGATATTATGGTCCTTACAAACATACTCCATGCCTCCATTGCGAAAACGAACAGCATCATTACTAAAATTCTCCACTGTCGTTAGAAATTGTTTCTTTAACCTGGAATATCTATTCTCGCGAAGGGAGAGATTCTTTGCGAAATGTTTTTCTGGGTCTCGAGTTCTTCAATTTCGCCGAAAATTCCCGCGAGTTGTTCTTTCTCGATTCAAGCTCTCTAATTCTAACCTCGAAGCCTCTTCTCGCATTCTCGCAAATAAGTAACAACAAGTTAATAATTTACAAGCAATACTACGTAAGTAAGAAGTAGTAAGGTGTAATAAATAACCTTCTCTATCGATATCATATCTTTAATCAAGGAAGTATGCTCTCTACGTGAAGACTAACATCAACACCTAGGTTATTCCCGGCATTATCTAAAACTTTCGCAGCCCGTGCGAATTCATCGTCACTATTTATAACAAGGAGGGAACGAATTTGATCTTCTCGCTCATTAAGCAAGGAATTCCGCGAAGCAATTCATCCCGCTCAATTTGTAGTTCAAGGAGAGATTTTTGAAATGTTGCTAATGCCTCAGCACCATTGTTAGCAATGCGATCTTTATCATCTATAAGGTCACTAATTTTCTTCCTCAAAATTTTGATTTCTTTATTGGACTCGAGAAACATTCGTTTAAATTGGTTGGCAAAGACTTAAACCAGATCTATGTTCAATTTCTAAAAGACGATATTTGGTCCGAAGTTCATTTAATGAAAGGGAGTTAATTTTGTTTGATGAACTACTTAAAGAGTTGTTGAGGTGAGCGAGAAGAAGGTTATTATCCATAGGATCAGAAATGTATGGAGAAGAATAGCCTCATCGGAGAGATTATATACATCTCGCGAAAGTAATAAGTTAGGTAGCAATAGGCGACCGTTAAAATAAAAATAGTAAAAGGAGGTAAAATTTTATACCATAAAGTTGCTGATTGGCATTTTGAAGAGTGGACACCTTATCCTTTTGGGAGTCAAGTTCGGTGTTTAACTTTTTGAATTCTCTCGTCTTTATCGCGAGATGACGCAGCCTTCCTGGTCTCTAATTCTTGAATCTTCTTGCTCAATTGCAAATTCTTCTTTTCAAGATTGTTGCGTCTTCTCTCAAGGTCCGAGGCAACTACAAAGGAAGATCTTCCAACCTATAAAAGAAGATAGAAAAATCATTAAAACATATATATATACTTAAACAATTTAAAGTTAGCAGGAAGTATGACTATACACATACCAGAGACCCAAGTGCATTCAAAAGGTCGAGACACAACTCTAGAGACTCCATTGAATGAATTATTGCCTTCCAAGAAAGCAAAGATTACACACGTTTGCGAGAGCCCCGCAAAGAGAAGCTAGGGGAGCATCTCCCATTCCTTGGAAACAATGCGAGAAGATGCTAGATAACCGATCCATGGAAGAACTGGGTCGATGGAATCTTCTTGGCGAGAGAAGGATTCGAGTCATGGTTATCCTCGTCGAAGATTCAGAGCTTGAGCTAAGGCGAGAAGAGGATTGGACCTTTCGCTTCTTAGTTAAGGGGCAGAGGATTTACCCTTGCGAGCTTGACGCTTTACCCTTACTTTTAGTCTTCGCAAAGAATAGTTTCTTCAACTCCAACCTTCGCATACGCGTAAAGATAAGAAACAGAGGCAACAATATTGTTTTAAATAAGAAGAAAGGAAGTGATTCTTACTTCACTCGTAAGCGATCAAGCAATGTCGAGTATCCTCCGACGGATCCTTTTTGTAGCTTCTTCTCAACCTCGGCTATCCGAGAGATTTCACAAACTCAAAGAATTATAGAAAGAAAGTTATGAAAGCCAAATTTGAAGTCGGAAACATACCTCTTTCTTCTTCTCGTGCCATTTGAATTCCCAAGGATGATACCCTGCGAGATTCGCAGAAGAACATGCGGGCCCGCGATATAAGGACCATTTAAAATCAAGGGTACAACCCACCACTTCTCATCTTTGGAGTGACGAGGAGTAGTATTATTACCCGGTGCCAATCAATATCCCGCATGAGCAATTTATCCTCGCAGACATTATCCTTTTTCTTCAAGCGAACGCCCAAATGAGATTTCGCATTCACCATAGTTATCACCGAGTAATTCTCAAAAAGTTTTCCACAAGTGTATTTCTCAACAAATATTTCCAAGTCTGCGAATTTGGGATTTCGACAGAGTTAGAATATAAAGATCCTTTGCTCTCGCACCGCGGTTCGCGAACTCAAGCATCAAAGCGAATACAATCGCCACTTAATTGATAAAATGTTCTCGAGAGAATTTTTCATGGGCCAAAATTTCATAAAATAAAGGCAACTCAGATTGTACAAGGGAATAGGAAGTCCCGCGAGAAGTCGACCGAGCGAGACTATAATCTTTTGATCATCACATTGATGATCGAGAAAAGATTTACGTAAAGAATAGATGAGGGTTCTTGATCGTGAATGGTTGACAGAGTAAAACCCTTCTCGAGCAACTTCGTTGAACTTCTTCAAAAGAAGTTTTGTATGCACGATCGATGGAAGCCATTTATCGCATGGGAATGGATGGAAGATTGGAGATTAAAAACAACGCTAAAAAGGATGAAGAAAAGCTTTGCAGTAGCAGGAGCGCAAATTGCGGAAGGAGAGAATCAAAGAAAAGTTGCAGAGACAAACTAAAAGATGAAAAGGAGGGGAAAAGAAAACTATATATAGGGGAAAAGAGCCTCGAGAAAAACGAGGTCATTTAATGCGAAGAGACATGAACGGTCAAGAAAAAGTGGTTGAAAGAGACGTGTCAAGAGAAGACATTAATAATCAAAATCCGTGTAAAAGTACAAAACTCAAGATTCTAAAGATAAGCAACAAGGCAACAATATTGTAAAAACCTCATGATACTCTTCCCTCGCAGAGAAATATGAGGAGAGATAAGAGACGATACTTCATATATATCTCAAAGAAGCTCCGGAACTTCGCAAAGAATAGAGGCAAGTACGTACTTTTCAAGTACAAAAGATTCTTCCGCTCGTTCCTTCATCAACAAAGATCAAAGATTACTACGACAACGGATTTTTCCTTCAAGATCGCTCTTCAAGCAATATTCAAGGAAAAAGAGGCAAGATGTAGGATCATAATATCGCAACGCATAGGGCTCGCAGGATCAATAAACGACGGTACCGCGAGGGAGTCGCAGGAAACTAAAATAAACGACGCAATGAGAAACGACACACAAAACAAACCGAAAGACATGGAACTCCGGCGAGGTTAAGAAGTGTCGCGAGATTGAATAGTTGTACATTGGCGACACTTCGCGAGACATTCCCGAAAATAAAGGATAGCTTAGCTGTCATCCACTATGTATTACCCTATATAAAGGGTCGAGTGAGTCTGTTGTAAGGGAAGATCTTTTTAGAATTGTTAGGCAAGTCATTAGGAGAGAGAAAGTTTAAGAGTGTTTTAACTTCTAAGTGTAATTCTATTTTCCTGTGTAAACACTTTATGAATTCAATCAATAAATGTTCTTGATCTTACATCTTCTAATGGATTAATTAAGCAAAATCGAGTAAGGGGTGTAGTGTGGGAAATCCTGCTACTACATACGGAACTGAAGCCATCCTTCCAACTGAGGCAATGATACCCATAAAAAGGACCGAGGCATAGAGATGGAATATCTCGGCAGACCTAATCTTGGCTAAGCTTGATGACTTGGAAGAAACTAGAGAAATTGACCTACAGAAAATGGAGAACTACCAAAGGCGATTACAACGTGAATACAACAAGCGTGTTCGCCCGAGAGAGTTCCAACCATGACAATTGGTGATGAAAGAAGTACCCAGTTATGAGCGCGACAAAAAGGGTGGAAAATTGACGGCAAGATGGGGCGGACCATACACTATCGTGGAGAAAGTGGGAGAAGGGGCATACAAGATATTGAAGCCAGACGGAACTCAAGAACCTCGGCCATGGAATGCTCGACGCTTGAAACTATACCACCCATGAGAGGTGTGTAAAAAGGTATGCTACCTTGTCATTCATTTCCGTAAAATTCCACGAGGGGTAGGGAATATGACATCTGCGTCTAATGGTCATTCGTACTCGGGGCAACGACAGTGTGCAAGTGCCGAGGTGACTTACACTCGAATGGACATTCATACTCGGGGCGACGGCAGTGTGCAAGTGCCAAGGTGTCTTACACTCGAATGGACATTCGTACTCGGGGCGATGGCAGTGTGCAAGTGCCGAGGTGTCTTACACTCGACGAGCTATTCGAACTCGGGGAAGTGGCAGTGTGCAAGTGCCGAGGTATCTTAAGGGTCCTGGTGGTTGGAAACCAGAGACCGATTGTTAAGGCACGAGTACCTGACAATCGAGCATACCACATTTCTCCCATCGCAAATGGCCGAAATCACTTGCCCAGTCTAGTTGATCGATAATTACCCTGGGATGTCGAGACGTAGAATCTAGGAATGACTAAATACCTTACCACTAGATCAAAACGACAGTGATGAGATACCTTAATCGGGACATGTCATTGGGCCCGATGACCCTCCCTGTTGAGTGTGTTCGATAGAAATGGAATTTATTCTAACTAATTAAACATTTTAATGCAGGGAATAAGTATACCATAAACAAACAACAAAACATGATCCAAATAACACAACCGAGAATGTCAAGAAATAAAGAAACAACCGACTGGCGACGCAGCACCCCATGAAAGAAAGATGTTCGAAAAAAGGAAGGTGTTCAAGCAAATTACAACCCAGTGCAAAGGCCAAACTAGTGATACAGCACTACAAAAGTTCTAACTATTCCTTCGGCGGAATCGACCCCGATCTCGCCCTCTTAGCAGCAACATCGGCCCGCTTCTTCTCGACAACCGCCTTCACACCTTCCTTAACCTTCGTTACGAGCTCGGTCTTGAACCTTTCTTTCTTAGCAGCAAGTTCAAGAGTCAGTTGAGCCGACGCAGCTTCAGCAGTAGCAACCTTTCCAAGCAACTGAGTTTCATTCGCCTTCAGTCGAGCAGCTTCCTTCTCCAGAGACTCCACCTTTCCTTGCTCAACTGCAAACACAGTGATATGATCAGTAACGGGACAATAATAACATAACATTCAAAGAGGCATGAGAGCAATATAACATATGGGAGGAAACCTTCAAGCAAGGGAAAAACTACTTTAAGGGTTTCCTCGGATTTAAGTAAACTACACTCAAGGGACGAAATCTTCGAAGTTAACTCATTATGACGTTGCTCATTGAACTCATTGGTGGGGCAGTATTTCTTATGATCACTCCAACTGGCCTTTTGTTGATCGTGTGATAACTGAAGACCCGACAACTGAACTCGAGTCCACTCCGAATCTTGGGATACTTGCTCAAGTCCCCGAAACCTCTCCCTTAGTTCTTGGTTCGACCCCTCAGCGATATCTTTTTCCTTCAAGATCCGCTTACGATCGACGTGCAAACCTCTAATATGAAGTCTCAACCGGTTACACTGACTTTCCAAGTTATCGGCTAATAATGTTTTGTCGGCCACAATTCCTTGAACCCGAGCCAGACTCGCCCGAAGATTTTCCATCTCCCCGGGCACATACTCAAACCTCTGATAGCGGAGTAGTTCGGCTTGAAGATCCTCGATTTCGGCATCCTGACGATCGATCTTATCATCCTTGTTGAAAATTCTTTGGCAGAGGTTATCAACATGGCCCAACTCAATATCTAACTTCCTCTTTATCAAGCGATATTCCGAAGCAGCGTCGGCATCTATACTAGACATCTCGTCTAGGAAGACAATACTAAACTCAGGATATTGGCACTACAGGATCAATCATAGATATTTAAGTTTTGAATAAGTACCTTGGGCTTCGGCCAGATGCTTCTCCAGTCCTCGGGCTCGCTCTTGTTTCTGCTGCAATCGGGCGCGAAGATCCTCCACTTCCGCTAGATCCTTCTGCCGAATAGCAGCCTCCAACAACTTCCTATTGGTAGCCTGAGGACATTACACCATCAACAACCACTCCCCATCGAAATCTGAAGTTTAATAAAGATGACTCACCATGAGGTTGAAGGTATCCTTTAGGCCGGCAGAATAGAGGGGCACAACACTGATCATCTGCTCGGCAGTCAAGTTGTTAAAGTCGGGAGAAGTAAGAGCCCCCAGCGAGTTACACACCGGGCCCGAGAAGGTGAAGAAGGTAGTCCCACCCGCACTTGGAGTAAGAGAAACATGGGGAATATTCTCCAATAATTCATTCTCGGGAGCATCATTCTCCCCACCAGCAGATTCCTCTACCCGAAGATTCTTTCCATCGCCCTTTACACTAGAAGACCCGTCCACTTGCTTTGGCTCCTCTCCCCTCCCGAGAGATCGACATCCTCCTCAGTGCCAAAAATTTATTCATCATCATCGCCAACAGACATAACAAAAACAATATCCTCGGCTATGACAACACCTTTACCAATGAGAGGCCTCGATAGGTTGTTGGGGCATATTCTTTCTCGGGGCAGAATCCTCGCCCCTTGGCTCTTTACCCTTTCCATCAGGCTTACCACCTACAATGGTAGATGAAATATCAGAAGGTTTCTGAGGCGACTTCCTCAGGAAATGAGATAAGGGAAGCCGATCATCGGGATCCTCACCATATTTTGCCGACACGCCTCCAACATCTCCCTTCTCGGCCCTCAACTTCTGCACACGAGTCATCGTCAGATCCATTCAAGGCAAAAAATAGGGGCAAGTACATGTACTAAGAATAGAGCAGTATATTTGTTACCTTCCATGTCTCCTCCTCGACTACTGTGCTAGGACCTCTATCCCTCTTCCGAGTGGTTGAAGCCTTAGGCTGATTACTCTGGGACTTGGGCTGCAAAATACAAACAAGTTAAAATACTATCTTACTGGTTACCCGGGCCGACCAACTAAACAAATAAAAAAACTTACTCGATCAACATTAACCACCCAGAATGGATAAGGCTCGGGAGGTGGAAACTTGCCACTTAAAAGAGGACCACAAATAGCAAGAGGGACCCGATCCCAATATACATCACTGGTGTGACGGGCATGCTTATTAGTAGTTCCTCCCTCGAGGGTCCTCATCCAACAACAACTTCTTAAAACCCTGAGGGAGAGTCTTATTGCGACGAGGACTAGCAGCAAAACCAACAAGATCACCATTAGTAGCAGTCCCACTTCGATAGTTGGAAAACAAGCTGGCAGGGGTGTAGTCGCCCGCCTGAGAAGGATCATAGGTCGACCAAGCAGTAGCAGTGCACTCGCCTCGCCCTCGCCTCTCCCATTCAGCCATAATGCGAAAAGTGTTACCATTCCATTGAGCTAAGGCACGGGACGGGCGAATTTTGGAAAAAACTTCATACATGAAGAGACGGCTAGGATCATATAAAGGAAAGCGCAGCCCGAGCTCCAATTGACCTTTGGTGATAACGGTCGCCTCGGCCGAGTGAGGAAATCTCAGAACTTCCTCCTTCTTCAGAACACATTTTTGGCCCGACAAGAGTCTGACGTCAAAACCGTGAAGATCATAATCATCTTTCAGTTGTTTGATGAACTGTTCATCTGTTTGATCCTTGACGACTTTCTTGTCATTCCTACATGAAAATGGAGGAGAACCGTCAGAAAAGATAGAGTTAAGAGCGCGGTGATCATACTTGGAAGGACTTTCAACAATAAACATGGAGTCGAGGGGAACGCCATCCTCATCAGAAAAAGTATAACTCACACACCTTTTTTCAGTCATGGAAGGAGTCGAAGAAGCCTTGAGAGAACTGAGAAGATAACGGGAAGCAAAAGAAGAGTCGAAAGAGAATGATGGGAATCAAAAACCGCAGCAATAGCAACAACAACAGAGAACGGTAACAAGGATAAGTAAAAATTAGGGATTCAGAAAGAAAAGCCCGGCAAAAGAGTTAACTAAAAAAGCAGCAGTGAAGAGGAAATGGTGAAGGCGAAGAGGGAGAAGATGTTGGCTATTGAAAAAAGAGTGAAGGAAGAACCAAGGGTCTAACTGTTGAATTTATACCACGAGCAATCGCGACCGGAGGAGGCGGTAACAGTCATAAAGGCAAATTAGTGGGGAACCGCATGGCGGGAAACGCGGCATGGCTGGTATCGTGGGAGCTGAAGCGGTTTCTTCCCCTCGTGTCGAATACACGAGTGAAAGAAGGGGCATAAATGTAGGTGCGAATAATCCACAGATCCAGGTGGAGCAATCCTAGGCAATGTTGCATCAATAACAGGTGAAGTGCGAAGCATCAAATCGTTCTACCCAAGCTCGGCGCGAGAAAAGAGACACCACGGGAGCCCGTGAGGCCAATACGTGTAAAGGTACAACTTGGATGTGATGGAAGAGACGCCTGTCGAGTACTAGGGTAATAAATGCTCTGACAAGGAAGTTGAGAAGATACGAAGGATCTGGTCAAAGTAAGACTCGGGACTGAGGGTATCAAAGACGACATCGAACACAACTCACTAAACAACCAACATCGGGTAGAAGGACGTCGGGAGAAGATACCACTAGGCTCATCTCAATATCTCGGGAAGGATATCGCTCGACACCCGAGAAGAGAATCAAGAAAGATGTACCGCGACTCACACTGTAACTTGGATGTATCGTCATGTATAGCTATAAATAGAGAGCATTGTAAAGAGCTAAGGACCGGGCAATTCAGTGAGGGAGGAGAGAACACCAAGAGCTTTGTAGAGTGAGTGAAGAGTTCGTTAGTGAGAGACATCAATTGTAACCTTGAGTCAAGTAATAAGATCATCCCTTTACCCCCGTGGACGTAGGTAATCATGCCGAACCACGTATATCTTGTGTTCTTGTTCATCTCTTGCTTGTTGACTTCAATATGTATGATTGTAGTTCTTTGGATGTAGAGGTAGGATTCTCCACATCTACACTATAACTGCGAGAATTTTGTTTCTCGGCACCTGTAGGGCCTTGCTGCCTTGGATTTATTATTGAGTTAATTAGTGTTTGGGTCATAGATTTTGGTACCCTTTAGTGTTTGGGTCCTAAGTTTATCCGTTATAGTGTTTGGGTCGTAGACGGGTTAGTCAAACAGTCAAACTGTCAACAGCCGTTAACTTCCGTTAGATAAATATGATTTCTGTTTGAAATTTTGAATTCCCCAATTAGGGAGGATCAGAGTGATGCGAAATAGTGAATGTGGAAAATGGAGGAAGGATCAGATTTTTGTAGGAAGAGGAAAGATGGGTTTGATTTTGGCTCATGGGACAAAAATAGAGTAGTCGAGTTGTGTTGAGTTTCGACGAGTTTGGCTTAGTGAAGTCGGAGTTTACGCCATTGAAATTCTAAATGAACCAAGAGACTAAACGAGTATTTCGAGTTTCACAAGAAGTAGGGGATGGGTTTGTGTTGGATTCGAATTTTTACAACAAGAAATCAGCAGAGAAGAGGGGAGTTTTGCTGCCATTATAAACAAGCTAGCTTCCATTAAAGTAGATTTGTTATTGATGGTTTAGGGGAATGTACGGTGGGGGATTGATCTCTCTTTAAGACTTACAAATGATTGGAAATGTCTGTTGTTTTTTTTTTATATGAATTTGCAGGGATTTTCCATTGGCATTTGCAGAAGATGATTAGGTTAGACCATTATTAAGTCCTGACCAGCAACTGTTCGACAAAAGTCCCCATCCAGTCTGAATTAGTTTTGTACAACCATGAGTCATGGTTCAAAGGGGTGTTGTCAACGGGTTAGAAGAGAATCAATAGGTTAAAATATACATTGTAAATTTGGTGTGTTTTTTTGCCAAGAAAACAAGAAGAACCTTACTTGCTTCCATGTATTTCAATGTTGAACGAAAGAGATTGAGCAGCCTGTAAATTGGCTAACTAAGAAAAGTTAACATATATCAACAGTTTGACCACTTGACCGTTTTGACTAACGGGTCTACGACCCAAACACTATAACGGACAAACTTAGGACCCAAACACTAAAGGGTACCAAAATCTATGACCCAAATACTAATTAACTCTTTATTATTCAGCAAGCTAATGCCTAAACCTAAAAAGAGAAATGAAGGCTGTCTACTGAGCCAAGAAGTATCTTGCAGTTATGATTAGGTGATTTACAAATAAAACTTCCAATGAGTTGTTTCTTTGTCTAGTGAGCCAAGAACATAGTTTAAATACTGGCTGCAACTTAAACATCGCGTTTCATTAAAATCTGAACCTAGAAGTAAAATGGATCAGCCATTTCAATCGTACTTGACTAAAGACAGCAACGGTTTGTTTGAGAAAAAAGCTTCCAAATTAGATAATACCAGTTCATGAAGATCTGTATACGATTCCAGAGTTTTCACAGCATTGTGATGAGTCAAGACAACATTGTCCATTTCAATGAGTTCTTTTGGAACGTGAGGCTCATTTTCGAATACGTCCAACCCAGCACCACCAAGTTCCCCTTGCACTAAACACCGTACCTTTTCCTTTTCGTCAGCCAGAGCTCCTCTTCCCACATTTATGATGATTCCTTTCTTTCCCAATGCCGACATTACATCCTTATCAATGATATGAAAGGTTTGTTTATTCAGTTCACACGTTAAGATGAGAACATCGTTGTGGGATGCAAGTGTTAACATATATCCTTATTTAAGGATAAATATTGTTTCCTAGTATATAGGATCTTTGCTTTATCACAATATATTTTTAGCTCTATATATTCATGAGGTGTGTAAACTTAAATTGATATGATTATCATAATAAAGAATTATCTTCTTCTCAATCTCATATTTGTGAAGATGGTATCTATGAGCTAGGGTTCTTGAATCATGGGTAGTGATTCAGAATTATACCAAAATAAATCTAAACAAAAAGGGCAGATGGAAAACAAATCTGCTCCTATTATCGTTCAATCTGAGGTGCATCATTCAAGCCTGGGATTGTTCTTGATGAAACAAACTATGACTTGTGGTCACAAATCATGGAGATGCATATTGCTGAAAAGAAAAAAAACTTCTTTTATTATGGGAAGAACAAGAAAACCTACTGAGGAAGATCCAAAATATGAAAAGTGGCACACAGATAATCAAAAGGTCAAGAGATGGTTGTTGATGTCTATGTCACCTGAAATCATGAAGAGATATATTCGGTTACCTACCGCTAGAGAGATGCAGGATGCATTATCTAAAGCTTTTTATGATGGAGATGATGAGATGCGGTGTGTTTACTCTAAACCGACGAGCGTTTTCGGCAAATCAAAATGGCAGAGCTCTCTCAACTTATTATGGAGAACTAAACCAAATCTTTGGAGAGTTGGATCATCGTGACAAGGTGGTTATGGAGAATCTAATGATGTTGAAGCCTATCGAAAATCAATACAGCGCCTAAGGGTGCATATATTCCTTCTTTGGATTAGATGAAAGTTTTGAGCAGATCCGTGGTGAAATCTTGAGAAAGGATCCTATTCTGGAATTGGAATCATGTTATTCACTTGTTCGTCGTGAATGCATTCGACGTACAACGATGACAAAAGAATCGGAAGAAGTTGAACCTCACTGCTATGGCAAATCGAAACCGGTACAATCAAAAGGGGTCTTTTCATAGATACTCAAAAGGCGAAAGGACAAGTCATCACTTAAGTGTACACATTGTAATCAATGCTGGACATACAACCCGACATGTGTTTCGAGTTGGTTGGATATCCCAGTTAGTGGGATCAACATATGGAGAGGAAGAAGGAGACAAAGAAGAATTCTGGTGCTCCAATGGCTTCAACAAAGAAAGGAAAGGATTCCATGGTAATATCTGCTTGATGGCAAGGACGAGGTAATGATGGTAAGTTTTTAAATGTTTCTTCACTTGTTTGAATAATTCATGGATAGTTGATTACGGTGCTACAGACCATATGACATGCGATTCTAAACAAGTCTCTTCCCTTAAACCATCCTTACAAAAACAGTCTCTACTGCAAATGGCTCACAGGCTCAAATTACTGGTAAAGGGTCAATATCTCTCACTGAAAGTTTAGACTTAGATTCTGTCCTAGTAGTTCCTACATTAGACTTAATCTCTGTCGCCTTCCCAAATAACTAATACTTTACATTGTCTGGTAATATTTTGGCCTGACTTGTGTTTTTAAGGACATCACAACGAAGCAAAACGATTGGTTATGGTGTTAAGCGTGGGAAGCTATATTATCTGGATTTGGTGTCAAGTAGTTCGGATAAACTGCGTCAAGCTCTTCTTGCTGATGGTTCTGAGGGGAGAGACAAAAATCTCAAATTTTGTTATGGCATCGACGATTGGGACATGCGTCGTTTGGTTATTTAAAAAATTATTTCCTAGTTTGTTTACAAAACTTGATATTTCTAGTTTTCATTGTGAAGTATGTGAACTTGCAAAAGCCATCGTGCTTCTTTTCCATTATCATTCAATAAGAGTCCAGTTCCTTTTATGATCATACACTCGATGTTTGGGGGCCATCTAAAACTACTACTCTCGGTGGTTCAAAATGGTTTGTTACTTTTATTGATGATTGCACTAGAATGACGTGGGTGTGTCTCATGAAAAGCAAAAGTGAAGTTACCAACTTGTTTCAAAAGTTCCATAAGATGATTAGCACTCAGTACAACAAACAGATTCAAGTTCTTCGTAGTGATAACGGTGGTGAATATATGGATTCTGACCTTCAACATTATTTAGAGGGACACGGAGTTATTCATCAAACTACTTGCTCTAATACGCCTCGGCGAGAATGGAGTAGCGAGAGAGAAAGAATCGTCACTTATTGGAAGTGGTCCGTGCTTCATTAATAGAAGCACATATGCCATTGATGTATTGGGAGAGAGGCACTTACTTCTGCAGCATATCTTATAAATCGAGTGCCATCCAAGTACCATTGTGTTTCAAACACCCCATCAAGCTCTTGGTGAAGCGGTTGTGTCTCCAACTGTTCCTAATCTTCCGCCTCATGTGTTTGGTTGTGTAGCTTATGTTCATCTCGCACAAGAATCAACGTGATAAGTTGGCTCCTAGAGCTCAAGTGTGTATTTGTGGGATATGCAACAACTAAAAAGGGATATCGTTGCTATCATCCTCCAACCAAAAGAATGTTTGTTACTATGGATGTTGTATTTCATGAAGATACTATGTATTTTTCATGTGAGTCCGAACTTCGTGGGAGTACCATAAGGAAATTGGACTCTTAACTATGATGAAGATATATCGGAAATCGATGTCTCTGTTATTGTCAATTCGATGATATACCTCAAGAAAATTTTGATGAAGGTTCTTCAAGAGAAGAAACAGAAATACTGATTGGATCGTGCCGTCGAGATTCAAGATGAGGTTATGATAGAAGAGATTCCGTGAGTCTACGTTACCTCAAGAAGATGAAACACCAAACCAATCGTCTGCTACGGATGTTCTTGAAGAATCAAGGAAACAACTTCCACAACTGATAGACACATTTTTGTGTCTGAATTGTCCTCATTGTCTCTATTGTTGGTCTCGATTTTTGTGCTAATTTTGGTATTTTTATGTGTGTGTAGGTGTTCTTGGAGAAATACACTTGTGTGGAAAAAGTTGCTCAAAAAGTGTTATTTGGACCCCCGGGAGAAAAGTGATAAAGGCACCCTCAATTTGGATAAGGGCACCCCAGCACCCCAGCTGATAAAGGCACCCCTGTTTTGGATCGGGGCACTTCATCCTCTTCATTTCAAAAATCGAGTTTTGGCGGGAAAATATTTGCTCTTCACATGCGATTTTCGATTGCATTTGGACGTGATTTTGTGCGATTCAATCAAAACTTTGTTGGAAAGATGTAATATATCATAAAAGAGTTGGTATGGGTGATTGTTTCGACTGAATTTGGCTGGATAATCACGTGGAAGAAATCATCGTGGCAACACGGGTTTGAAAATGATATTCACGGATTTTGATTGAAGTTTGATGTGTGTTCTTCTTTCGTGTTTAGATGACACTTAGTCAAAGATGCGTGTAGAAGCTAAATAAGGAGTATCGTGGAAGCTTTTACGCGTGGAGAATGATTTTGGGGAAGAAAATATTCGTAAAATATTTTCTTTTAACACCGAGTAATGGAGGATCATGGAGAGTTAATGAGCGTGATTTCTTGTCGCTTTTGGGTATAAATAGGTTCCCTGGGTGTCCTAGAAGGGACGGAGAGATTAGGGAAGGTTTGGAGCACCACAGAGTCGAGAGAATCAAGTTCCAGGGAAACACCATTGCTGCTGCTGCTACACCTGAAGAACACGAAGAACAGACGGCCAGAAACCGTCGTTCTTCAACAGTGTAAACGACTTCGCGTTTGTGGGTCGTAGTTGGAGGCAGACTTAAACGAATAGTAACAATGACGAAAGGTGTTATCGCTCTCTGTAACAATTAGGTTTGTAACACTTATATCTGTTACAAACCCGGTTTTTATTTGATATCTCTCCTTTTCATCATTTGTAAGCACCTTTGAGCAATAAAATTATATTTTGAGCGTGTTTCCAACATGATGAGCTAAACCCCATTACTGGGACGACGGAGGAAGACGAATTTCATACATGGGTAAAATTATTTAATTCTTTTTTTTAGACTTTTGCATTAATTTTAATTGAAATATGATTTGAATTAATTGGTTGTCATTTAATTTGATGATGTATGCTTAGCTTAAATGTTTTGATACATCATGCTTAGGATTTACAACCAATCTTTTTGAGAATCTATCTTGGCAAAAATAAGAGTCAATGTTTTTATTGGTTGCGCGATAATTGTTAAAAGAATTAATATTTGAACCTTTTTGTTATGAGTTTGGTGAATCCACGAGTCCCAAAGACATCTCTTCATCCTGTGACAATATTTGTATATATTTTTCTTTAGTATTTTCTTCTAGTAATTCTTAAAATCAAACCCATCAAGTCCGAGTGAACGACAACCCTTTTATTACTACAACATCATTGAGAAAAACCATCAATTTTTGGCGCCGTTGCCGGGGACTTGTGTATAGATTTGTTTTTAGGTTTTATTATTTTATTTTTTTTATTATTATTTGTTCCTTTTTACGCGTTTTTTTTTTCTATTTGCTTTCAGACTTGGTGCGGAGCTTATATAAAAGAGAAAGTGTTGAAAAGTAAAGTGAAGTGGTAGGCCCGAAAAAGGGTTTATTTTACGGCCTACGGAAATACCGCAAGTGCACGGTGTCTGATTTGCAGCACAGGGCAGGTGCGAGTCGATCCACAGAGACGAGGGGTGCTTAAGTGATCTATGGCTATGCTAAACTGAGTTTCAGGTGAAGTAACAGCGTAACACAATGTTTGTGCCGATACGGCAGAGTTGCAGTGACTCTAAGCTAAGGCAGAAAAGTAAATTGTAACAAAAAGGGAGCTTTAGGGTGTCGAATCCACCACCTGACCTCAGCTAAGACCATTCAATTTTTGATACTGTTTTCGTCCCTTGTAATGGCAAGTCTGCTATTTCCAGGGTCTCAATGAAAGGGTTATTATCAACCAAAGCAGTTAACTAATCCCTAGTATTAGATGTCTTGTCATAGTACAACTAATCACAGATCATGTTTACTACTTAGATGATTCAACCTAACTTAAAATGGGTACTCTAATCACAATTAAAGCATCTCTCCCAAGCACTAGTTGTCTTCTCAGGGCACAACTAGTCTGAGGATTAATAGTATTTCAATGAAGCATGAATTGCACACATAATACACAGAAAGAACCTGACTACAAAGCATACATGGCATGCTTTGTGAAAGTAAAGTGCAAATGTGTTAAGATTATATATACCCCAAACAATAAAGCACAACAAAAACATGTCGAACATGAGCAATTCTTAGCAAAAGGTTATGGGTTTCATCTGAACCCTAGAATTAAACTAAAACATGATGAAATAACAAATACAAAATTAAACCTAAAGTGACTGCACTGGCTAATCCAGGCGTAACCCACAACACAGTTCATCCTCCTCTATTTATACATGCACACAAACCCTAACCCTCAAACCCTAATTCTCTAAAATCGAAATCAACATTAAAATAAAACTCTCACCCACGTCGCTCTGAATCGTCCTCTCCACTATCAATTCATCTCTGATCGATGTTCCCTTCCTCTGCTCGAGAAAGCCTAACCCTAACCCTCTTCTCTTTCTATTTCTCACTTAGCCTCTAGGGAAGAGACTATGAGAGAAATAGAGGGAGGCGGAGAGGTGGTCTGTTTCTTATTCTTTGTGGTTGTCGCCGACAAGTGATGGAGGTGGTGATGATGTACGAGGCTTGGTCGGTCGGGAAAGAAGGGTGGAGTTGCAGAGGAGCGAGCTGCTCTGGTGTTGTCGGGTGAGGGAGAAGAGAAATGAATTAGGTTTTGGGTTAATGGGAGTTTATATAGGTGTTGTGGTGTGAAGCGGGTGCATCAAGATTTGATGTGAGTGGTGCGGAGCGTAGGATTTAGGCGGAAGATCTGAACGGACGAGAATGGTAGCGGTCTCGGTGTGATCTGGTGTTGTACGGGATCATCGAGAGATAGATGTAATGGATGGAGCGGCCGTTGGATGTAGCTTGAGCGAGATCTTGGCGGCTCGAGTGGCGGGCTCGGATCGGGTCATGGGTCGGGACTAGCTCAAGCCCATGTCTTGTAGATGAGTTGCTACTTGTTGGGTTGCAAGCATTTGCCTTGTGAGCTTTGGCTATCTGCTCCATAGATGATCGACTCAATTCTTCGCTCTTTAGCTCCTCGGATTCTCCGAGCTTTATTTATTACCTAAAAACACAAAATTAATTAATACAAATATTTATTCTTGAAAACAAAGAAAACACAGAATGCAGGATAATATCGATTTCTAGCGCAAAAGATGAGTAAAATGCCAATAAAAGGTGTATAAATATGCACTATTTGGCACTCATCAAATACCCCCAAACACGAATTTTACTTGTCCTCAAGTGAAACGAGAAAATAAGAAATCCTAACTATACCACCGCGTAGGTCTCTCGAATGCATTTAGCGTATGCACTAAGCCTTTAAACCCCTAGGTGTCCCTAGTGGACGAGTTGTAGTCTCGTGAGGGTTTACGAGAGGTGTACCCACAAAACCTTCTCCAACCCGAGTGTAAAAGAGTCTCAAGCCTCCAAGAAGCTATGAGGACATAGAGTTTACGCATGCTAGTAATGAAGTTAGAACTATCGAAGAACGCATTCTCATCCTTAAGTGCTTGAATAGAAGTAACCATACCATATGAAAGAATTCGGATTCGATTGTGATCATAAGTCTCAACTTCTGCCTCACCATTAGGGTTTTATGTTAATTGCACTCAAAAAGATCGCTTTTTTAGTCTCTCATGTGTGCAGGCAGGAGTAAAGAGAGAAATCCTGCACACGTTGTAGGTAAGAAGGATAACCTTCCGAAATAAAATCTGGAGACTCCACAAAAGTGTGGACAAAAATAATCTTTTTCTAATGATCTCTAAGAAGGGAAAATCAACCATTAGTAAGGGTGGGAGTACTCACTCACTTCTCACCCGATCGGCAATTAACATCAATCTCTCATAAGAACCATAGAAACGTCTTCAATCTTCGGTCTTGGTCTTCAACTATTGATGACGAACTTAACGAACTTCACAAAAACTTAATAATAATAATTTTTTTTTTTTTTTTTTTTTTATTTTTTTATTTTTATCTTATGTACATGAAACGAAAATAATAACACAACAATTTTTTTTTTTTTTTTTTTTTTTTTTATATCTAAGTTACAATAAAACGATAAAACTCAATTTTCACAAACTTCATTAATTCTCATCCTATTTTCTTTTCTTTTCTTTGTTGCACGTAAACCTTGGACTATATCAATTTTTCTTTCAATATTAGATTCTCGCTCCGGTTCTTGACGATGATGTGTTTCTATGGGTCTTCTTTGATTGAGAGAGAGAGATGCTAACGCAAATCGATATTTAGAAGGAGTTTTCATCTTTAGACGTCACCCTCATGATTGACGGAATTAGCACTCAAGAGATCAAAAGTAGTGCTGAAAGTGGTGCGAAGTTGGGTAGCTCACCATTCCTACCCTGAATTGACGTGCGGTGACACACACTCTAAAAGCTTTTCTAGAAAGTCACAAAGAGTGAAGGTCGGTACCTCGCTTGATGTAAAATGGGTAGTCTCCACTATGGGTGATCACAATTCTACTACCGAATATCTAAACAAACACCTAATTAGGCCCTCCGGTATGGTTAAATCCAACTTTAACGCTCTAATCAACTAAGGAACCCGATTGCGTTCTCCGGCACTTCCAATTCTGTTATTTCGGTCAGATTCTCTATGTAAACATAGCTAGAAGCATGCTAGTGACTCTAAAATCTCTAAAAGTTGGAGGTTTTTATTTGCAAAAAGTTTTTGATTGATTTTTTTTTTTTTTTTTTTTTTTAAGATAAAAGGTGAAATAAAAGACTAAAAACTCTAAATGCAAATGCACCCCCAAACCTAAATCAAACATTGTCCTCAATGTGTCTACATATAGAAAAAATTTAAACAGTCACATACCAAGAGAACTATGCTGATAAGAGAAAAGGGAAGAGATTACCGGTATGTCGGCGGGAGCAAGGTTGAGCTTCGTTAATCAAGGCAAAATCCAACATTCTCAGTGGTGATCATATCGGATTAGCACAAAAAATGCACAAGAAGACTCAACCGATTCAAGAAAAGAAAAATTTAACAAGTCCTCTTTGGATTATATACAAAAATTCACCATAAACTAACAATCTAAAGAGTTGAGGATCAACCCAATAGACGATATGTACACACATTAACAGCCTTACACAAATATAATATGAGAGTGCACGTAAGACTGCAAATGGGAATGAGTTTCCCCAAACCTAAACTTGTGAACGGGTGTGTTTGTGAGAACAAAATCTTGCAATTTTAAAGGTACATCATGCAAAAAGTCTAACTCAAAATGAGTTTTGCTAATTACAGCGGAGATACACATTCCAAGCTGTGGCTCCTTAAGAGTGTTATACTTTGATGCAAAATAGTCCAAGAGGACTTGGGAAGCACAAAGCTCTAGGCCTAAGTTAGGCATTTTTAGAAAAGTTGGTTTTGCAATTTTGTGACAAACTACACCTAGGTTGGGTGAAGGAGTTTCAATTTGTGACTCAGGAGAGAGGTTAGGTACATCTAGGTTGTTTTCATTTTTAAAATCATTTGTACCATCACACACTTTCCTAAAGTCGAGTGGGTAAATCATGGTCATTTTCACAGGATAATTGCACAAAGTTCCACATCAATGTCACATGCATGAATATCGGAAGAAGCATTATTCATAGGGTTCACGGGAGAGACACTTAATGTCTCGAACCTAAAGATTCTATTACATTTTCAAAATACACATGCTCTTCATATTCATCATCATCATCATCATCATAGCAAAAATCCATCTCTCCATTCAAAATTGTAGTATTTTTAGTGTACTCATCTACCTCTAGATTAGGTTCATATTCAATGTTAGTTGCATGAGTAAAACTAGAAACACTATTTTCAATCCTATCATTTTGTAACTCAATCAGGTTCCTTTGAAGAATCATCTTGAGTTGTTCCATTGAAGGAGAGTCTTCACTAGTGGGTATGCATTCCTCATATGGATATTCAATGTATGGTTGTGCATGAGGTTCACTAGAGAAGGGAAGTTCAAACATGTTGCTATGTGGATGGTCATGCATTGCATTCATTTCAAGCCTAGCATTTTGCTCCATGAGTGTTTCCATTATTGATTGCAAACTAGGAGTTGGGGGAGTATAAAATTGTTCATCTCCCCCACTGTGGTGAATGATGCATGTGTGCGGAGTTGATTATGGTCCCAATAGTCACTTCTAGACACTTCGTACATTGGATTATCATGGTTTTTCCCTAGACCTGTCTAAAATCATGCAAGATATAACAAGATACTCGACGAGGGTGGTCTAAGCCACCACATAAGGTGCAAGCATGCGTTTCATATTGCCTAGAAAAACTAGATTCGACAGATTGCCTTTCTAAAAAGCCCAGTTGCCTATCTAAAGCGAGATAGTCGAGCCTCTAATTGATCTAAAAGTGATGACTGGGTATGAGGAAATTGTTCATTTTCAACCTGTGGTGGATGATGTATATGATCATAATGATTAGGGTATGTGAGGTCGGGGGCCACGAGAAGGCCCATAAAGTTCCCTAAAGTCACTATGGTATGTGGGGTGTTCATCCCATGCAAGGTGCCCGTAAGCAAGCTCTCTAAGGGATTTATTTGTTCCATCCCCAGATGCGGACCAAAATCCTGACATGGTCTAGCTCTCAAATTGAACTCAAAGCCCAGTGAAGTGGACTAAGTTTGGTTTATTGGGTTTGTGGTTTGTTGGGAAAGTTTGGTTTATGTGGGCTTGTTTGGTTTAAATGGGTTCATTTTTGTTTTTGTAAACTTTGGTTTATGTGGGAAAGCTTTGTTTGTTGCAAAGTGTGTAGCCCAGAAGTGGATTGAGTTGGGCTGAGTGTTGGTGTAAGCCCAAGTTAGGTCAACATGTGCAGCCCAGTGAAAGGGGTACAGCCCAGCAGACTCTGGGCTCAGTTTGGTTGCAGCCCAGGTTGTGTTGATCAGCCCCGGCGAAGTGTGGTTCTAGCCTAGATGGTCCAGCCCGTTGGCCACGACCAGTTAGGCTGAAAAATGTATAGCCCAGTTGTTGGGCTTGATTATTAAGCTTAGTTTGTTTGCAGCCCGTGGTTTTGGTTCTCGGCCAAGTTGAAAAGCACAAAGGCCTATGTTTTGGGTGTGGGCTCTAGGTTATGTTCGGCCAGTTAAGGGCTTGATTGAGCACACACCTCACAGAATTTTCACAAAAATGACACAGGCTGGTGGTTGTGCAGGCTGGTCTCAACTCAACTCATATCTTTTGGTTAGGCATTGGTGGTCAGAGTCTCTATGTAGGATTTAAGCAAAATTTGAGTTGCACGAGCCGGGGAAAACACAAGGAAATTCAACTTGGGTAAGCACGCATTTGCACAAAGAAGGAGATCACAACCTTAACAAGGGAAGCAAATTGCACCGAGGTTGGCAACTCAATCGGTTGCAACACAGATTAGCACGGCACAAGGGGTTCAAGCATGCATAAGGTCACAAGCGAGATGGAGCATAAGGATTTGAGCCGGCGGGCTTGTTATTGGCAATTCACAAAGCGAGTAGCTCCACAATTGCAGGCTCCGGGGGCTTGCAAGTTGTGTGGGGTTAAATTTTCTGCTACGGGGGCTTGCAAGGTGACGGGGGTATGCACGGGGTCTGCCAAGGATATGCAACTTTGCTGACTTTAGCGAGATTGGCTATGAGCTACTCGGGCAAGATACACGGCATTCTTGACATGAAGCGGATGTACAATTGGTGTCAATGAGGTCGAGTTGACCTTAATTATCACAAGTGTTATGCACTGATAGCTCAACAAGGTCACGGGGAACTAAGGGTTATGGTTCAAGGCTAACACACAAGCATACATGCTACCGGGCATTCATTCAAGTAAGCAAAATTAGGATACAATACCTCCAGTATATACACCGGTGTAGGCAATCCACCGATTACATTTGGCTGATCCTTTTGTTCTCCTCCTTGGGTTATATCTCGGCTTCTCAAGGTACTGTTAACTCAACACTCAACTTCGAGTTCTCAATCTTACACAATAAAGCAATATATGGACCGTGCACAATTTGGTGGAAACTAGCTATGGTGATTCACGGAAGCACGAGTCATAAAGATGTTTATGGTATGATTAGGTGAGTCACAACTCAATGAGACAATTGGTAATGCAAAGATGCAACTACACAGGGAGTTTATACGAGGAGTCACAACTCAATGAGACAATTGGTAAGCTAAGTTATACTAACAAAGAACTAAAAACGACAAAAACAGGCCAAAGAAAAACAAAATGAGTATATACAGGGGTGAAAATCAGTAAAGCAAGCCAATGAACTACAGGGCACGCGCCAAGTCCCCGGCAGCGGCGCCAAAAACTTGGTAGGCCCGAAAAAGGGTTTATTTTACGGCCTACGGAAATACCGCAAGTGCACGGTGTCTGATTTGCAGCACAGGGCAGGTGCGAGTCGATCCACAGAGACGAGGGGTGCTTAAGTGATCTATGGCTATGCTAAACTGAGTTTCAGGTGAAGTAACAGCGTAACACAATGTTTGTGCCGATACGGCAGAGTTGCAGTGACTCTAAGCTAAGGCAGAAAAGTAAATTGTAACAAAAAGGGAGCTTTAGGGTGTCGAATCCACCACCTGACCTCAGCTAAGACCATTCAATTTTTGATACTGTTTTCGTCCCTTGTAATGGCAAGTCTGCTATTTCCAGGGTCTCAATGAAAGGGTTATTATCAACCAAAGCAGTTAACTAATCCCTAGTATTAGATGTCTTGTCATAGTACAACTAATCACAGATCATGTTTACTACTTAGATGATTCAACCTAACTTAAAATGGGTACTCTAATCACAATTAAAGCATCTCTCCCAAGCACTAGTTGTCTTCTCGGGGCACAACTAGTCCGAGGATTAATAGTATTTCAATGAAGCATGAATTGCACACATAATACAGAAAGAACTTGACTACAAAGCATACATGGCATGCTTTGTGAAAGTAAAGTGCAAATGTGTTAAGATTATATATACCCCAAACAATAAAGCACAACAAAAACAGAAATCAGAACATGAGCAATTCTTAGCAAAAGGTTATGGGTTTCATCTGAACCCTAGAATTAAACTAAAACATGATGAAATAACAAATACAAAATTAAACCTAAAGTGACCGCTCTGGCTAATCCAAAGCGTAACCCACAACACAAGTTCATCCTCCTCTATTTATACATGCACACAAACCCTAACCCTCAAACCCTAATTCTCTAAAATCGAAATCAACATTAAAATAAAACTCTCACCCACGTCGCTCACGAATCGTCCTCTCCACTATCAATTCATCTCGATCGATGTTCCCTTCCTCCGCTCGAGAAAGCCTAACCCTAACCCTCTTCTCTTTCTATTTCTCACTTAGCCTCTAGGAAGAGACTATGAGAGAAATAGAGGGAGGCGGAGAGGTGGTCCTGCATTCTTATTCTTGTGGTTGTCGACAAGTGATGGAGGTGGTGATGATGTACGAGGCTTGGTCGGTCGGGGAAGAAGGGGTGGAGTTGCGAGAGGAGAGCAGAGCTCACTCTGCGGTGTTGTCGGGTGAGGGAGAAGAGAAATGAATTAGGTTTTGGGTTAATGGGAGTTTATATAGGTGTTGTGGTGTGAAGCGGGTGCATCAAGATTTGATGTGAGTGGTGCGGCGAGCGTAGGATTTAGGCTGGGAAGATCCGAGACGGACGAGAATGGTAGCGGTCTCGGTGTGATCTGGTGTTGTACGGGATCATCGAGAGATAGATGTAAGCGATGGAGCGACCGTTGGATGTAGCCAGGCGAGATCTTGACGGCTCAGAGTGAGCGGGCTCGGATCCGGGTCATGGGTCGGGACTAGCTCAAGCCCATGTCTTGTAGATGAGTTGCTACTTGTTGGGTTGCAACTGTTGCGCGCGCGGGCTTTGGCTATCTGCTCCATAGATGATCGACTCCAATTCTTCGCTCTTTAGCTCCTCAGATTCTCCGAGCTTTATTTATTACCTAAAAACACAAAATTAATTAATACAAATATTTATTCTTGAAAACAAAGAAAACACAGAATCTGGGATAATATCTGATTTCTAAGCGCAAAAGATGAGTAAAATGCCAATAAAAAGGTGTATAAATATGCACTATTTGGCACTCATCATGAAGCCAAAGAAAGAAAGAAGAGAGAAAATCCAAAGGAGTGAAGAGGAAAATTTTTTATATAGTGTAATTAATTTTTTTTATTTATTTTTAGAAACTGTAATTAGGTAATTATCTTTGTAATTTTTATTTTTAATTTTGGACTTTATTTTTGGACTGTTGGACATTTTTTTTAAAACCCTAAGGAAGGGTTATTTAAATATAAACTGCATAGGGAAGGACAACGATTACGATATCGTCTCGGCCCCTCGGGTTCGTACATGACATAGGAGTCGTGGACCGAGTCGACTTCAACGGTTCATCCCCCGTCTGGAACGGGAGGTAAGAACACCCGCGAATCCCCGTCGGCGGGTTTCTTGGATGATTTTGTATGCATATATGTTGAGGTATTGAAAACGGCCGCTTTAAATTCCTAGTAAAGGGCAAGGACTGGCCATACAAGATAAGGGTTCGGATTTCATCACCGTTCTCTTCTTGCCCGCCTTAGGAAAACGAAACCAAACACGAACCTAAGCTTAAAATCTATCGACTAGAACGAGACCGATAGGGTAACGAGCTTAATAGGAAAGTCATTCGAAAAATATTGGTTACTCTTAAAGCATACTTGAAGTTCATGATGGTTTCGTGAGTTGAATACGTGACTGCGCCGCCTTGTAATGCGGTGAGGCCTTGGGTATCAAAGCTCCACGCGGCTTCCTCGCCTCTATTCAACTTACTTAAACTCGGATTGATTCCGGGGGTTTGCTCGGATTGTAACGAATTCCCTTTCGAAGGATTAGAAGCTGGTCTAGAAACAATCTAAGTGGAGCCATCATGCTTTTTGTTTGCTAGAAATCGGTAGGTTTGTTTTGGTCGAGTCACCTTGTTTGTGTTTGTATAGAATTCCCTTGCGATTAGGATGTCAAACGGTATTATAACGACCAATACAATGATTATCCAAGCTGAACATTATGGACATTACTCTTTTTATGACCATAGTGTGAATAGTGGTTGGGAACGCCAACCTTTTGAAGGTTGTGGGTCATACCATGGTGAGCCCAATTACTATCCACATGTGCATCGGTCATTCGAGCAAGGAGATTATAGTAATAGTTCTTCGTCTCTAGAGGATACAATCAAACTTTTGAAAAGTAGTCCTTATTATGATCCTTCTGTTCCTCTTCCTTCTCTAGAAGAGTCCCTCGGGCGTTTAGCTGAGTCGACACAAAAGTTAGGTGAATCTACATGTAAGTTAGGTGAGGTAAATAACGTAGTTATGGACGAAAGGACTGCAACAACGACTGAATCTTTAGAAGATATCCTCAATAGATTAACTCAAAACTTAGATCCAACACTAAGGGAACTTTCTTTGGAAGAGAGCCTTGAGAGGATGGCTGAGTCGACACGTAGACTTGAGTTAGAGACGAATGAAAGTATTGCTCGAAATAACTTGAATTTCCAATATAGTGTATCCAATAATACCTTTGAGAATGAAGATAGTTATTCACATAATCAAGATGATGAGGTTAGAATTGGTAACACTACTTGTTTAGATGAGGTTCAACCATTTTCATGTTTTTATAATAATGATTATGATGAGGATAGTGTTGATGAAGAATTCGAAATAAATAGGCATAGTGATCAGGAATTTGTTACTCCGATTGAACTTTATAATGATAGTACTATTTCTGGTTCAAATCCCAATAATTTTAATAATTATTCACCTATTCGAAAGGACGAGGATTTGACTAGAGATGCCACCATTTTAGACGATGTAGTTCATGATCCTTTAGCTTTGCAATATGTTGGATAATCCATTATTTGATGTGCCTATAAGTGAATCGAGGAAGTAATTATGATTAACACCTTAGTTAATGGGCCTTTACTAGAAACTTTCGCTGATAATCCTTTATATGATTGTGATGATGGTTTAGAGGAAAGAGTTTACCCTGAGAATACTGTTTTAGAGTCTAGTGACTTAGAAACAATAGTCTTAGACGAAGAAGATGAACTCGTAGAGCTTTTAAATATGAGTGAGGATGCATCACCTGACTATAATCTACATGAAGCAATTGACCATTTTCAGGATTTTGACGATCTAGAAATTAGGGAAATTGTAGCTAGTCTATCTAGAGACACCCAAAATTCTGAGTTTGGGGGTGATTATCATTCTCCTTGTGCCTTACCTTTAGCTCTTACAGAGATCCCTCACTCGGGACTTGATATACGTGCCTCAACCATTGTGCCAGATTACCTTCATGCTAGCTCTCCCGAACCTAATAATGTCCAGGAAGAAGTTCAGTTGTTAGAAACCCATCCTCTGGTTGATGTGGTTAACCCAGGCTATGATACCACGATTGACTTTGTTTTCCCACCAAAACCTTCCTTCCAATTGTGGGAACATATAAGTTTCAGATGTGTCAATTATTAAGTTTTAAGACTAAACCTAATTACTTTAGGATATTAGGGTTGACACATTTTCTTAAGGAAGACCACCAATCTCATTGTGGTCAGCTATGTAAGTCAAAACTGATTGACTTGGAGGATCCTCAATTATTCAGGTTACTATTATGTGCTTCTAAGTTTTTATTTGAATTTTTCCAGACTCTAGAACCTGAACATTTGGATCTTAGCTACGAGGAAATACAACCCATGAGAATATTTTATTTGGACCCTTTTATAGAGCACAGAACCCGAACCACAACTAGATTTAGTTGTCTTAAACAAAATAATAGATAAGGGTGTGTTTGGATATCTTTCCCGGTCATTTGTAGTCTCCTCTTCTTGTGGTTAGCACTTTTTGATCCAGATGACCCGTTGATTATTCCTTGGCTTTATTATGATTCTTCGAGGTGACTAATCTCTTCTAATGTCAAGTGAAGACTTTAAACTTAGCACTTCTTGGGAGGTAACCCATGCTCATGCAACACGGTAATATCTTTCCTTAACTCTTTTGCTTCAAATGGTAACAGTTTCTCCTTGTTCATGTTTTTAATTTCATCTTTAGAACATTGAGGACAATGTTAGATTTAAGTTTAGGGTATATGGGAGAAACTTTTTAGTTGCAGTAAATAAACTCAAGAGCCTAGAAATTTATGCTTATTAAGGATGGCACTAACCAATCTAAGTGGATGGAAGCATTTTGGTTGTAGGAGTTGAGGAACCAATCTGATTAGATGGAAACATCTAAAGAGTCTATTCATAAAAGCACAGAGCTCAGGTGTTAGAAATAACATGATAGTTTCACCATATCTCGTTGAGTCCTTTTCACTTCTGTTTTTATTTTTAAACTATGTTTCTCTAATTGATTAGGTGGGGCCCACGAATCAAGTTGTTACCAATGCTAGAGTGAAATAGAGTGATTGAGATACAAAAAAAAAAAAAAAAAAAAAAAAAAAAAAAAAAAAAAGTGAGACCAGACCATCTGACCAACCGGAATAAATTCAATAAAGTCGACCACTGGAACCCTTGTATATGCCAGTTGTGTTGACCTAGAGTTAGGATTATCGATCACTGGTCCCCTTGTATATGCCAGTGTGTTGATATTAGTCCAGGACCAGTGATCTCAGTCCATTAGGATAGGTTCACCTTAGTCAAACATCATCCACGTTTTTCTCTACATCCATCTTCTTAATCTTTTCATGTGATTGGTTGACTCCGGTTTATGATGTCCAGAAACTATCTCGAGTAGAGCTCTGTCACTTTATATGAATTTTAGTATGCTTGAGTGCAAACTCGTGTACAAGAATTGGAATTTCGCATCGGGGTACTTCCTCCTGTAGTCAATAAGTATGCCAACCAAGGAGATTCTTTAGTGCCTTCCAAGGTTACGTGTAGATAGCTAGGGTGCAGGTAAAGGTTTTGTGGGTACACCTCTGGTAAACCCTCTGGAGACAACACTCCACCACTAGGGCCACCTAAGGGTTCAAATGATTTTTATTTTCTAGAATAAATTTGCTCGAGGACTAGCAAATAATAAGTTTGGGGTATTTGATAGACACATTTTTGTGTCTGAATTGTCCTCATTGTCTCTATTGTTGGTCTCGATTTTTGTGCTAATTTTGGTATTTTTATGTGTGTGTAGGTGTTCTTGGAGAAATACACTTGTGTGGAAAAAGTTGCTCAAAAAGTGTTATTTGGACCCCCGGGAGAAAAGTGATAAAGGCACCCTCAATTTGGATAAGGGCACCCCCGGGCACCCCAGCTGATAAAGGCGCCCCTGTTTTGGATCGGGGCACTTCATCCTCTTCATTTCAAAAATCAGTTTTGGCGGGAAAATATTTGCTCTTCACTGGCAGATTTTCTCGATTGCATTTGGACGTGATTTTGTGCGATTCAATCGCTGAAACTTTTGGAAAGATGTAATATATCATAAAAGAGCTGGTATGGGTGATTGTTTAGTTGAATTTGGGTGGATAATCACGTGGAAGAAATCGGGGCAACACGGGTTTGAAAATGATATTCACGGATTTTCGGCAAGTTTGATGTGTCTTGATCGTGTTTAGATGACACTTAGTCATTGAAGATGCGTGTAGAAGCTAAATAAGGGAGTATCGAAGGCTGTTTACGCGTGGAGAATGATTTCGGGAAGAAAATATTCGTAAAATATTTTCTTTTAACAGAAGTAATGGAGGATCATGGAGAGTTAATGAGCGTGATTTCTTGTCGCTTTTGGGTATAAATAGGTTCCACTGGTGTCCTAGAAGGGGAGATTAGGGAAGGTTTGGAGCACCACAGTCGAGAGAATCAAGTTCAGGGAAACACCATTGCTGCTTTGCTACACTGAAGAACACGAAGAAATGACGGCGTAAACCGTCGTTCTTCAACGATGTAAACGACTCGCGTTTGTGGGTCGTAGTTGGAGGCAGACTTAAACGAATAGTAACGACGAAAGGTGTTATCGCTCTACGTAACAATTAGGTTTGTAACACTTATATACATATACAAACCCGGTTTTTATTTGATATCTCTCCTTTTCATCATTTGTAAGCACCTTTGAGCAATAAAATTATATTTTGAGTGTGTTTCCAACATGATGAGCTAAACCCCATTACTGGGACGACGGAGGAAGACGAATTTCATACATGGGTAAAATTATTTAATTCTTTTTTTAGACTTTTGCATTAATTTTAATTGAAATATGATTTGAATTAATTGGTTGTCATTTAATTTGATGATATATGCTTAGCTTAAATGTTTTGATACATCATGCTTAGGATTTACAACCAATCTTTTGAGAATCTATCTTGGCAAAAATAAGAGTCAATGTTTTTATTGGTTGCGATAATTGTTAAAAGAATTAATATTTGAACCTTTTTGTTATGAGTTTGGCTGAATCCTGAGTCCCAGCACATCTCTTCATCCTGTGACAATATTTGTATATATTTTTCTTTAGTATTTTCTTCTAGTAATTCTTAAAATCAAACCCATCAAGTCCGAGTGAACGACAACCCTTTTATTACTACAACATCATTGAGAAAAACCATCAACAACGTATAAATAGAGGTATTCCTAAACCTATATATGAACCTGAAATCTCTAGTAAGGTTAAGTACCTTATGAGTCATTATGTCTCTCACCATCGTTTGTCTAAAGCTAATAAGGCATTCGTGAATCAACTATCTACTGTTTTTATTCCTAACAATGTGCAGAAGCATTAGCTGATCCAAAATGGAGAGCGGCCATAGAAGAAGAATTGAGGTCCTTTGTTTCAGAATGATACTTGGGATTATGTTGATTGTCTAAAAGGAAGAAAAAATTGTGGGGTGTCGTTGGATTTTCACCATTAAATACAAGGCAAATGGTGAGATTGAACGTTATAAAGCAAGATTAGTTGCTAAAGGTTACGACCAAACTTACGGTATCGACTATACGGAAACTTTTGCTCCAAAAGGCGAATATCAACACTGTCAGTCTTGTTATCGCTTGTTGCAAACTTGATTGGCCTTTGCAGCAGTTTGATGTAAAGAATGCCTTCTTGCATGGTGAATTAAAAGAAGTTTACATGGAGCTCCCACACAGTATTTCGGTTCCGAGGATCTCATGGTAGAAGGTATGTAAGCTAAACAAGTCATTATATGGACTAAAACAATCTCCCGAGGGCCTGGTTTGGAAGATTCACCAAATCTATGAGAAACTTTGGATATCGTCGATAATTCGATCATACTTTGTTCATAAAGAAAAGGAAGGATAAAATTATTGCTCTTATCATATATGTAGATGATATGGTGGTAACAGGAAATGATCCGAGAGGAAAGGAAATCTTTGCAAAGATACTTATCAAAGGAATTTCAAATGAAAGATCTTGGTTCATTGAAATACTTCCTTGGGATTGAAGTTTCTCGATCCAGTGAAGGAATTTTCTTGTCACAAAGGAAATATGTTCTTGATCTTGCTAAAAGAAGTGGGCATGTCGGCATGTCAACCCGTCCATACACCTTTAGAAGAAAAGGTAAATCTGTGTATTGAACTTTGATCAAGTTCCTACCGATAAAAGAAGATATCAAAGACTTGTGGGGAGATTGATGTATCTATCTCACACAAGGCGGATCTTGCTTATGCACTCGGTGTTGTTAGCCAATTCATGCACAATCCAGGTGAACAACACATGAATGCGGTTTACGTATTTTGAGGTATTTGAAGTCACTCTGGAAAAGGAATTTTATTCTCTAAAAATGAAGATCATAGAAAGGTTGTGGCATATCTGATTCGATTATGCGGGGAGAATCGATGGCGACGTTCTCTTTGCAGCTACTTTACCTTTGTGGGAGGTAACTTAGTTACTTGGAGAAGTAAGAAACAAAATATTGTTACACGATCAAGTGCAGAGGTGAATTCGAAGGTATGGCGAGATGGCATTTGTGAAACCTTGTGGTTAAGGCTTCTCCTTAAGGATTTGGGGGCTCCTCTCAAGGATCCTATTATTCTTTATTGTGATAACAAAGCTGCGGCGTGATATTGCTTATAATCTGTTCGGACGATCGTACTAAACATGTTGAGGTTGTGAGGTTCTTCATCAAAGAGAAGGCGGACAACAACATTATTGAGTGCCTTAGGTTCGATCGAAGAACAACTTGCGAGATATTCTCACACATGGAGTGTCAAGCAAAAAATACTTGGTTTTACGGACAAGTTGGGCATGTGTGATATCTATGCACCAACTTGAGGGGGAGTGTTAACATATATCCTTATTTAAGGATAAATATTGTTTCCTAGTATATAGGATCTTTGCTTTATCACAATATATTTTTAGCTATATATATTCATGAGCTGTGTAACCAGAATTGATATGATTATCATAATAAAGAATTATCTTCTTCTCAATCTCATATTTGTGAAGAGCAAGATCAACAACACTGGAATAGTAAGAGAATGGCAGTGATGGCTTCTTATTCCTTGAGGTGTACGAGATAATGCAGTTGAATGCCACCAGTCTCTTGGCTACCTCGGACCCAATACTTCCCAACCCAACAATTCCTACTCGCTTGCCGCTTAGCTGCAATCAAAATGTTGTTATTGATACATGGTTCATGAGTACACCTCTATTGAATCTATCATAAAGAGTGAAATTCACATAAAGGCAACATCAATGCACAACAAAACATTTTCAATCTACTGGATATTCCATCAAAAAATGAAAAGACAAACTATTATATCTAAACATACAGATTGAAAAGGCGGAATCAGTTCTCGCAATTCCGGTAAGTGTACCGAGTACATGCAATTTGGCGTGGGTTTTTCATAATTCTTCACTACAAGCTCAGTTTTGACTAGATGAATGCAAATTGAAACATAAACAGAATACTAATGACCACATACATTTAGCTAAAAATACAGAAAATCTGCAGAGAGAATGAGAAAAAAACCTTAGAACCCAGAGGAAACTCTTTGTTGATGGTTCATAACCCAGAACGAACAAGCCGATGACCAGAAGAAATTCTTCTAAGAACGTCAATTTAAAGACCAATAGCATAATCAGCAACATCTTCTGAATAACAAGTAACAGCATTTCCAATGAGAATACCTCTTTTTTTACACTCATCCAAATCACTGTTATCAAGACCAACACAAGTAAGAAGTATACAACCCAAAGAAGGTAAACAATCTAGAAATTCTTTAGTGACTGCAATTTCAATTCCACTGATGACTGCTTTTACAGATTGACACTGTTTTTTGAGAAATTCATGTAAGGGTATTGAAGGGTCAGTTGGTTTTAGAGTTTGGAATTGGTTTGAGAATTTTTCTTCAAATGAAGCGATGAATGGGAAAGGTGTTAGAATACCAACTAATGGAAGTTGTTCTGGTTTTGTAGCCATTGATGATTTGGATTGAATATTGGAATGGCTCAGTGGAGTATACTTAGCAACATCAGTAATGAGATCTACCTAGTTGTTGGGTCCTATGATTGGACTAATTGAGATGCGAAGTTGACACATTTCTTACAAGGGTGTGATTTTTTCTACTTACTTCACATGTGGGTAGACAGAACCTCTGTCAAATTCCAACTTCATCCCAAGGTGTTGAGGTCAGCTCTATTCAGCCTGTAGGCCTGCACACTGTACAGTTTGTACACGAGTTTGTACATAAGATTGGGCAAAATTTTACTGCAAAAAATTGCACTGTTAAAATAACTCGGGAAAAGTTTGTAAATTTTTGCACTTTTTTGCACTTGCAGTGCTACGAAATTCACTACTCAGGGCAATCAAAACGAGTAGCTGTTACATTCATAAGGTTGACATTCTCAAGGCACTGGCCTTTGAACAATTTTGCAAGATCTTGCTGCCCCACCAAATTCCCAGCTATTTGGTAGATCCATATATAAGTGCGAAAATTTGTGTTGTTATTTGCATGTCCATGAAAAAATAGGCAAACTCGCGTCATGTTTTTTTTTCCTTCAAAAACTAACTGAAATCACCTGAGTCATCAGGATTTGACTTAATGTGTTTATTTTTTGAGTCGGGTGTGTGTGATTCAAAAAAATACGAGTTAGTGGCTTGATCCAATGAGTCGGGACATTTTTGTCTCCTAATTCAAAGGTGTTCAAGTCAGAGAATAGGTTTGAGTCGGGTAGCAAGTCAGATCTGATAAATACTAAAAACCAAGTGGTCTAACATCTGATTCTCGCGTAGAAAGGGGTCGACTCAGGTCCAAACAAACAAGCTGTTAATTTGAAGTGAATTCTCGGATAAAATCCCTACCAACTTTTATAATACTCTGCAGTCTGCATTTACTACTACGAGTCTTCACAGTAAATTTTGCATAAATGTACAAAAGTAAACTTTATAATGTGCACTGTGAACCATATGCACGGATGGTATAAGAAGAGGTGAGAGACACAAACTTAAAGTATACTCCATCTGTCCATCTCCATGCATTGGGGATAACGATATCAAACATATTATGTTTCTTTGTGTATGTAGGCGTCTCCTTTTCAGACTAAGCAGTTGAACAGAAGTAGGTAGAATGTAGTTGGACATATAGTTGGTCCTCCTTCAAATTTTTGGGTTGTAAGCTACAAGACTCCTCTCCATCAACCTACATACACAACATGATGCATAAGTCGTCACCACATTGCTTTGTGTCTGGCCAACCTATTCTCACCTTCCATTATCACCTTTTTTTGTCTCAAACTAATTCAGACATAAATTCCAAAGCTTTGCACTAGTAGTAAGTTCGCCTATTCTTTTTGTTTTCAAAACCTGCAAAAAAGTTTCACTTCTCATCGGAATCATGGAACCTACTCAAGATACAACCCCACCACAACCATTTCAACCTACACAACATGATCAGGAACAGCAATATCAATACCCTAATAATAATTTCTTTTTCGATGCCGCACCACCACCATTATCATCGTTACTTGGTCACCCAAATTCATCATCACTGCTTATAAACCACCTCCAACAACAACAGCAGCAGCAGCAACAACAACAACAGCAGCAACAGATTAATTCTTTAATGGACATAGATTGGGTTAGTCTTCTGTCTGGTAATAACAACAACCTCAACTCATCTATCGGATTAACGGGAAGTCATATGTTAGCCACGGGAACTACAGCCTCCACATCATCTGTTGTAACGAGAGTAGGCCATGACCAAAATGATCGAGAAGAAGCAGAAGAACCCGAAGAAAAAGGCTGTGGAAGTATGGGTAAAGATAGTAGCAATAGTAAGATAGCGGTGAAAGTTAATAGAATTAAGAAAAAGGTGCATAGACCTACTAGGTTTGCCTTTCAGACAAAGAGTGTTGAAGATATCTTGGACGACGGGTATCGATGGAGGAAATATGGACAGAAAGCTGTCAAGAACAGCATCTATCCCAGGTAATATATATGTATATGTAGCTAAGTACTGTTCTCCTTCAATTAATATTAGTCATGCTCTTTTTATTTTGTTTGGCCAAACAAAAATGCATTGATACGAAAAAAACTGATACACGGAAAGGATGCTCAGCTACAAGAGCCACTAAGACGTCCGAAAGAAACAAAAATTCCATAATTAAACCTTTCGCTCCATGTTGTTTGCCATCAAATCACAAAAACACCACTACTACTAACAGAAAGTCTGTGCATTAAACCTTTAACCAGCAATGTATTAGATTTTGGCTTTGTTCTATCACGAACAATGCGTATATCGATTTTGTTTATTTTACTAATTATGTTTCTTTGTTGTTTTTTTACATGAGAAAAGAAGTTACTACCGTTGTACGCATCATACATGCAACGTCAAGAAACAGATTCAACGTCTTTCAAAGGACACAAGCATCGTGGTGACAACATATGAAGGTGTTCATAATCATCCATGCGAGAAACTAATGGAGACTTTAAGTCCTCTGCTGAGGCAAATGCAGTTCCTTGCTAGGTTCTAATCCTTACACAACACATGCATGTATACTCGTGTTTAACTAACTGATCTATATTCAAGGACCAGACACGCGAACTTGTTAATATGTCTTTGAATTTACTTAGATATAATATCTATATATATGTATGCAATCTTGTATACTCCAAACTTGAAGTTATTATATGGATCAGATTGATCCATAAATGAATTCTTAAATGCGTTTTTTATTTTTGGTGTACCATCTGTGTTTTCTTTTCTTAATATTTCCATCAATGTTTTCTTCGCCATAACAATGGCAGCGGTAGAGTAATATCAAGCAAGGGGTATTGATCACGTATATTCTATGGCGAATACTGTAAATGTAATATGTGCGGTGAATGTAATATCATGGCTAGTAGGGTTAATTAAACAGCAAAACCATTGTTCTCCATGGAAACAGGAATGCTGTGAAGTGGACAACAAAGTGTCTTATTGAAGACTATTGCTTTATTGTAGTTTTGGTAGTTGGATTTGCACTTTGGAACCGAAGGAGTGCTAATAATGTGGCTCATAAGTTAGCCAAACATGCAGTTAGTTTAAAAATCACATATGTGCCCCCATCTCCAGACTGTTTAAGGTTAATCAAGTTGGGTGCACTTTTATATTGGATCAAAGCTTCAAATTCATTGCCGGTTGGGATCAGTAAAAAAACTATAACCATGTCAACGGATTATGTCAATATAACCATGTCAACGGATCCTACCCCTTATTTTATACTGGAGCTTAAAATATTTCTGTAAGGACAAATTTGTTCCTCCAGCAACGACTAAATGTAAAATGATGAATGTATATATATACTCGGTACACACAGTTACTACAGTGACACCTGCGACTACCATATATTAAGACTATGTTCACTCCTGGCTCATCACTAATGACAACAAGGGTTTACCCGAAAAGAAAGCGTCTAAGTTAGCTATTAACAGTTCATGTAGAGCTGAAAATGATTCCGGAGTTAGCACAGCTTTATGTGGAGATAATACAACATTATCTAATTTTAAAAGCTCTGCAGGCACATAAGGTTCATTTTCAAATACATCTAAACCAGCACCTCCTATATCTCCTTGAACCGAACACTGCACAAATTCTTTCTCGTCGATTAAGGCTCCTCTTCCCACATTTATGATGATTCCTTTCTTTCCCGGTGCCAACATTACAGTTTTGTTAATAATGTGGAATGTTTCTTCGTTTAGTTCACAACAAAGGACAAGGATATCGCTGTTGGATGCGAGATCAGTTACCCTGGAATAGTAAGGGAATGGGACAGTTGATTTCTTATTCCTCGAGTTGTACGAGATGATGCAGCCAAATGCTTCAAGTCTTTTTGCCACCTCGGAGCCAATACTTCCTAGCCCAATGATCCCCACTCTCTTTCCACCCAACTGCGAGGATTCAAAACATCAATCACATTGGATAATCATCTTTTGTAATGTTTCATATCAATATAACAAGAAAAGTAAGAGAAAAAGATACATTGTAATGAGGAATTGTCTGAGCTCTAAATAAGACACCACAATCCTAAATAAAAATTTCAGTACTTCATACAACTGATGTTACTCTGTCTATCCATACTAAAACCAATATTGTCCATTCTTACTCAAATAAAATCTGGAAGGCTTGTATTTTTCTCTAGTTGCCATCCTTGCCTTTAGGGATGTAGCGCCAACTCAATTCGAACTTACACACTTAGACCAACGTAACTGTGCTGATGGGTCTCATGAAACAATAAGGTTCGCTGTCCAACTGATAGGGCACGTGGTACACCGTTACAGAATTTCACTATATCTAAGGTCTTTGATTCAAGGAGTTTTTGTTTGGAAAATTTTAGCACGTGACCAATAAAGATAAAGGGTAAAAACTCAAAACTATTCAATGATTGCAACAAAATTTGAACAGCATGGCTTAGTCCATACTAAAGAACCTAGGTAAGACTAGTGCACTTAAATAGTTCAATTGGAAAGAAAGAATATTTTGCAATTTGGAACTGACTTGAGCTCTAAATAAGTAGGCAAAATCATACATAGAAATTTCAGTACTTCACTGATTTAAATCTATCCATAAAACTAACATCCTCTTCAACTTGAATAGAAAATCCAGGAGGCTGAAATTTTCCCTGGTTGCCGCCCTTGCCTTTAAGACACTTTGGGACGGCAACTCAATTCCACCTACACAGTTACACCAACACAATTGTGCTGCTGACTCAGACGGAACAAGAAAGTGTTGGCTATCCAACTAACAAGTGCGTAATGCACCATTCTAGATCCAACTTTGATTCAAGGGGTTTTGATTCAAAATTATAACATCTAACCAAACCAAATTTCACATGTATATATACCTGATTTTTGCATACATAATAATTCAAAACCATTGCAACAGAATTTGGATAGCCTTGCTGTTTCATGCTAAAAATCTAGCCAAGAGGCCCAAGACTATTCCATTTAGAAATTTACCAAAAAATATTCACACATGCAGTTCAACTGAAAAAGAAAAGAGAGAAGAGAACCTTTGAACCAAGAGGAAACTCGCCCTTGACAGGCCAAAGCCCAGCGCGAACAAATCGACCAGCGGCCGAAATTCTTCTAAGAACATGAATCAAAAGGCCGACAGCAAGATCAGCAACATCTTCAGAGTAAGCAGTACCAGCGTTACAAACATCAATACCTCTTCTTTTGCACTCAACCAAATCGATATGATCAAGACCAGCACTTGTTGTTAATACACAACCTAGAGAAGGTAAACAATTGAGGGTTTCGATTGGAACTGGAGCACCAGCACCGCATATTAGAGCTTTTACTGATTGACAATGTGTGGTTAAGAATATAAGTTTTAATTTTATAGATACTTAATTAGGATCGTTGAACTTCATGATAATCACATAACCAAATACACAAAGATAAGTTTATATGTAATACCTGATAGTGTTAATCCATCGCACACCGATCATCTTTGGAGAAGTGGTAATACCTTGTGGAGTTCTTGGTTTCTCCTTCTTGACCTTATACGTTATGAATAGTAAAATTCTCGAACCCAATACTGATGGATATTGTGTTCCTTTTATAGGTAGAAGGAGGACCAAGTTCCTAGGGTTTATTTATAGCATTAGATCTCGACCGTCCATCAAGGAAGAGTTAATAGGAATTAATCCCCTAGAATGGTAACCGAAATATTTAGCAATATATTCTTAATTAACCAAAGTTATCACATGGGCCCACAGGATATTTCTATATGTATAGAAATATTCTTACATTCTCCCACTGGTCCATGTGATAACTTATTTAACGGTTAATTATAGAAAAACATAAGCGCGCATAATTGCTAAACAAATTTAATGGTTAAACGTAATACCTTAACCAAGCAAATCACGTATGCGAGTCATGGCGGTTGCACATTGTCCTGTTATCAACATGTTCCCTTCCATGTACCACAACACAAGCAACTTACTTAATCAGGCCTTAAATGGGGATATCATAATGGTCCAGTTATGTCTTCACAAGAAAGACAATTTCTGTTAACATTCATCCATTTACATAAGTGTATACTAAATATGGATACAGAAATAAATTCAGAAGTACATTATTAAGAGCTCAATTAGTTTTCAAAAAATAAGCACATAAATTAGCTGAATTCAATAATCAATTACTCCCTCTGAGACCTAAGATTTTAATCTTTTCTTAAGAGGTCTTAAAAGGTAATTTTTCATTAAGTGCATCTCCAAATGCAATTGTGCTTAAGCGGTAAATGAACAACTATTGTTTCTGAATTTCCTAATTCACGCATATATACTCAAGGTTCATGTGTTTTGTTCCTTTCGTTTCATATCGTGCTTTAATCTTTGCGAAGCTAAGACAGTAAATTTCAGACAATGTAGAGACAAACCATAAGTCTCTAAGTATCGTGATCATAAATATTCAAACTCAATTGTGGGACTAGTATTAATGGATTCTTCCTTTATAGAATCCATACATCCACAAAAATTGAAGTCTGAAAACCCAATCAACTCTTGTTGGGTTTGCTAACTAATTATAAGACATAAGTTAAAATAGTATCTCAAAATTCTTGATAGCTTTCCTGTAATTTGTTCTTCGATTCTTTAGGAAATTAGTTAACATATTAACAACTTGTTATAAGTTTCAGAATTAAGACGTAATGAAGATTAAATTTATATCTTCTATCCAACATGAAATAAAATCTGTTAAATATGTTATTATCTCAAAATTCCTTGAATATTCGATATATGCCTAATATGAGAGCTTTAGTAATCCATATGATATTACTATCACATGGTAAGCTTCATTGATATCCTTTATTTCAAAAAATATAGAGATATGCATAAAGTCAAGATCACTACTCGTAAGTAGTATGTCTTAACATACAAGACCAAGAGTATGAATTTCTCCCACTGATCTTGAGGTATATACATCAATCTATAATAATTTCATCCAAAACCAAATAACGTTAAGGTCTTGTTGAATTTTAGATATGCAATATTCGGGAAGATTGCTTAATTTCATACTTTGATTTCTTAAGCTTTGTAGGCTAAAATTTATCATTAATAAAGGCTATTTCACATTTAATTAATGCAACTCTTAGGTCATACTGAGTTACTAATAATACTATGATAATTGTGAATAAGTCTTTCTTTGACACGAGAGAAAAACTTATTTATAATCAATGCATCGTTTCAGAGTAAAATCTTTGGCAATAAGTCTTGCTTTATACCGTTTAAAATTGCTATTACATACGTATTAGGTTAGAAAGACCCACTTTCATACAACTGATTTGTGTCTTTCGAGCAATTAAACAATATCCGAGACTTGACTTTCAAACAATGATTTTTGCTCACATAGCATCAATCCATTAATCAAAATTATTACACATAATATTTGTGAACCGAAAAACGAGTCTTTGCCATTCCAATCAAAATGTAATAAATTCTTGTAAGAAAATCACTGAAACAACATGAATAACTTTCTTTCAATCTCTGTTGAGACCCTATTAATGCTGGTTCATGTTGTTATCAAAAAATTTCTTTATTGGCAGTAGTTATATTATGGAGTATTGGATCAGTAATTTGTGGTCTTTCATTATCTAACATTCTGATAATGAGAAGATTCACAATATCTGTAAAAATCTTAAATGAAAGGATCATTATCATGATTTCTTGAACAAATATATCCACGTACTCCCACTAATTATGCCATCATTAACGAATTTATATTTTCGGTTTCAATAAGTCTCATACTACGGTTAGAACATTAATGAATACCATTTGGATTATTTAGGAAAACCAACGAACCAGTAATAGTTTTCAAATCCAATTTTCATTCTTGGGAATGTAAGCTCTCACCTCCAACTGAACAACCATAACTTAAATGTGATTTAAACTAGGTTTCCAGCCTTTCTAATCCAAAGTGTGTCTTTGAAACTGCTTTACTGGAAATCTATTTAAATTACACAGTTGCAGAAAGAACAAACATCCACAAATGTATAGCCATTATGCATGAATCATCATGCTTCTAACCATTTTCATAAAAGTTGATTTAGCCTTTTGATATACACTATTATGCCAAGGATAAGTTGGCCTTGTGTATTGAGCAACAATTCCAAACTTTTGAAGATATTATGCAAAAGATTTAGGATATTATCCTGTTTTGTCATACCTTCCACAATATTCACCACTTTGTCAGACTTTATGATTTTCACTTTATCTATAATTGCCTCTCAATTTCAACAATGAATGTCCGATAAAACATCCATGGATTGAGATTCATAATGCAATCGATAGATTTACACAGTAATGCGAAAAATCATCAGGTGATAAATAATTTTATCTTCCAAAAATTGGACAATTAAAAGTCTACAGAATAATCATAATATACAATTAATAAGAACAAAAGCTGAAATTTATAATAGAGATAAATGACAATTAAGCTTACAATAGTTACATACCTCAATAAGATTCTCCTGTGGGTAAAACCTTATCAAGGAACAATGTGATACATGAAAAATATCTGTGGATATTTTACATTCTCATAATTCAACATTATGTTTGTCAAATACTACAACTAGAATCACCTGTGGGCAACTCACGTCCTAAAATGTATTAACAAACTCCAATAATTCTAAATATGTTCAACCTAATATAATGTGAATTGTAGTCACCTGCGGTGGCTATTATTTCACATGTATATGAAACATTTAGATAACCTTAATACTTGTTTAACGTGTGAATAAAAACTACTTGTGAGAAGAATTGTTCTAATCGTTAAATCAAACTAAGAGGACTCAATATATACAACACTTACCAGATAAGAGCATAGCATCACTGTGGTGATAACTAAACTATCCAACAAACATGTACAATTGCAAATATCACACTAACTTTTCTTGTGATATTGCACAGTCCCACTCAATGATATGGACATACTTGATCTGATCATAAATTTAGTCGCTTATAAACAATAATGAGTAACCCTAAAACATCAATCACAGACATTTATTCAAAAGCATGCCATACATAAATTGTGAAAAAATATCAACACCCTATAATCGAAAAATATCCAAAGTTTACATAATGAACTTTTTCTTAAACCAAAATCGAGCATGAAGCAAGTCTATAAATATAATTCAATAATGAAATTTCGTTGAAGAAAAATTATTTGATGCATCGCTCATTTAAATATGATACAAACTTAAAGATCATGATAAATAACGGATATATGATGAATTAATATGAAAGGTGTTAAATAGTTAATGAATATCATTTTTCAGAAATATGGAGAAATTTATCAAAAATAAAACCTCAATTTCATAGAGGACGCAATAATTTTTGGATAACATACTAAAAATATTCATGAAAATATGAAAAATTCGTAATAGGTTACTCAACTCGATAATGAGTTAATTTATGTAAATTTTCGTTTATGCACTTTTAAGAAATAACGTAAAATCATGTGCCAATTATTTAATTATCATAATGTATGATCAAATATTGTACACTTCAATGTTATCTTAAACATGTGAACTCAAATTACCTGTGGGTAATTGTTGTTTTAATACATTTAAGAAAAACATTATTATAAGCACTTGACATGATAACGATTATGACTGGAAAAATTATTTGACATCACTGTGGTGATAGCCAAACAACTCAAATAATTCCATAATAACTACTAAACCTTTCCTTTACGGCTTGGCGTATTCTTGTTTACAATAAAATTATTATTATTGCTAAGATAAAAAAAACTCTAGTATCACTGTGGTGATAACTAAAGAATTATGACCTAAGAATCTTAAGCATAATAATTTTATACGTACAATTGAAATTATCATCAACATTGGGAGAAAAGTGAAACATAATGACACAAGACACCCTCAAGATTCAAGTCAGTTCATATCCATAATGTATGATAAACAATCATATCAGTCAATGTTTTCTTAAATAAATGAACTCCAATTTCCTGTGGGTAAATTCTGTTCTAATATATTTGAGAAAAACAAGATTACAAGCATTTGAAAAAATTGTGATCATGTCCAAAAGTGATTTGACATCGCTATGGTGATAGCCAATCAACTAAAATAATGACATTATCACATGATGTCGATAACTGCAAAACCTACACTTTACAGCTTGCAAATTCATGCTTGAAATAACATTATTATTATATTGAGATATAACACTCTAGCATCACTGTGGTGATAACTAAAGAGTCCGATAATAATTTCAAATATAATCTCATAAAATCCAAAAAAGAAAAACAATATCCTTAGAGAAACTATACCCCAACACACAAGCACACAAACCATATCATAATGCACACACAAATTTAACGGTGTCAAAAAATGGTTTTGATCATAAAATTTATAATGAAACTTGATAAAAATCGTTTTAGTGTTTCGATAAAGCGGAAGCGTAAGTTAATTTACAATAAAAAATGGTTTCATTAATTTTAAAATTAATACTGTCTCATTATCTTAATATTAACTAACACGTATACATGCCCACAAGAAAATATTAATGTTTCCAATTTTTAATGTCTTAATAACCATTCACGTGATGAAAATATTTTGTTTATCTTCATTTGCTTTGGAGCACTTATTCATTCATGCCATAAAGATATGATTCCTAATAAATATTTTTCTCATTAAATATCATTTCTCCAATTTACCTCCCTTTCACATACAAGGCAAGTAGAATATATGGACTTTAGTGGAACAATTATGCATGTTTATGACTACATGATGTCGACATTCTTCTATTTCATTTATCATCGTTATTACGTTCATTATTACCTCATATGCTCATTATATACCATTAAAAAAAATATTCCTACAATATTTTTTTCAATCATGTGCATGCCAAAAATAAACTCATTAGGCCAAATTCATTAGGAAATAAATGTTAATTTATTTACATGAAATAAATATAGGACATTAGTATTAAATTAAAATATATTTTCCTTCAAAATTAAGTAGGTAATTAATGTTGCAATATATTTTCTTCTAAAATTAAGTAGGTCATTAATGTTGAAATATATTTTCTTCCCAAATTAAGAGAGAGTAATATAAAAATATAAAAGAAAATAATAAGCAATAATGGCCACGGGATCTTAAATTGTAAAGTATACCATAATTTTCAAGCGATTTGATTTTGATGAGATAATGGAAAATCACACATGATTTTGATGAAATAGTAGAAAATCACACATGAACACGAAGTGTGAGCATGAAACGGGTCATCATAGTTAGATGCAAAAAATAATACAATTCCATTAGAACAATTATTTTCCACGAAAGGAAATAAAATAATAATATTAAACCCAATTTTATTTTATTATTGCATAAGATTAGCGGATAATCATGAGTTCTAAACACAAGCTCTGATACCAACTATAAGCTTTAATTTTATAGATACTTAATTAGGATCGTTGAACTTCATGATAATCACATAACCAAATACACAAAGATAAGTTTATATGTAATACCTGATAGTGTTAATCCATCGCACACCGATCATCTTTGGAGAAGTGGTAATACCTTGTGGAGTTCTTGGTTTCTCCTTCTTGACCTTATACGTTATTAATAGTAAAATTCTCGAACCCAATACTGATGGATATTGTGTTCCTTTTATAGGTAGAAGGAGGACCAAGTTCCTAGGGTTTATTTATAGCATTAGATCTCGACCGTCCATCAAGGAAGAGTTAATAGGAATTAATCCCCTAGAATGGTAACCGAAATATTTAGCAATATATTCTTAATTAACCAAAGTTATCACATGGGCCCACAGGATATTTCTATATGTATAGAAATATTCTTACAAAGAATTCATTTAAAGGTATTGAAAGATCGGTTATTTTTAGAGTTTTGAATTTTTTGTTGAATTGTTCTTCAAATGAAGGAATGAATGGGAATGGATGTAGGGTTAGAACAATTGGTAACTCATCCCTCTTTGTTTCCATCGAAATTGAATTCTTGATTAAGAACTGGAAATTTTTGTTAAAGACGATAACAGTTGTTGTTGATATGCGTTGGATTTACGATTGAATTAATAAGGAAATTTGAAGTAATTTGATTGAATGGAGGTGAGGGCTCTTGGCTACTCTCTACCTCTTCTACTCAATTTCATTTCATTGGAATTACATTCTCTTTCTTCATCTCTTCTTTATATACTAGGTCTACATAAACCTAATACAAAAGCATGTGGAACACTCATGTGTACTCACTAAATTACTACTAATCTTAATTAGCTAAGTAACTTCACATTAACTAACAATCTCCTCCTTAATGTGATGTTCTACTACTCCTAGTAATTCTCTAAAATTTTGAAACTTGCCTTTGGGAAGTGCCTTGGTGAATATGTCCGCCAATTGGTCTTCCGTCTTGCAATACTTGAGTTCTATCTCACCATCTTCAACCGCTTCTCGAATGAAATGGTACTTGAGTTTGATGTGCCTTGCTCTACAATGCTCAACCGAATTTTTGGACATAGTAATTGCCGATTTATTGTCACAAAAGATTATGGTGCTTTCTTCTTGCTTCTCTTGAATGTCTTCCATGATTCTTCTTAGCCATACAACATGAGATGTAGCTATTGATGCCGAAATGTACTCGCTTCATTGTGGATTGAGCTACGGTTTCTTGCTTCTTCGATGCCCATGTGAATATACCCGAACCAAGAGAAAAAGCATAACCCGATGTACTCTTCATGTCATCAATACACCCTCCCAAGTCGCTATCACAATAGCCAACTAATTTGACATCCAAATTTCTTGAATACATGATTCCAAAATTCATTGTTCCTTGTATGTACCTTAACAACCTCTTTGCCGCGCCAAGATGTAGATGACTAGGTGAACTCTTGAACCTAGAAAGCATACTTGAAGCAAACATGATGTCGGGTCTTGTATGTGTAAAGTACAACAAGTTTCCAATAAGACCTCTATAGTAAGTCTCATCAACCTTTCTTCCTCCATCATCCTTCTTGAGTTTCTCATTCACTACAAGTGGTGTAGATGTGGGGTTACAACCAAGCATACCAAATTTCTTCAACACCTTTTCGGCATACTTGCTTTGAGAAATGAACACTCCATCTTCACTTTGATGAACTTCTATACCAAGGAAGTACTTGAGCAAACCCATGTCACTCATCTCATATTTCATCATCATTTCTCTCTTGAATTGCTCAATCATATGAGCATCATTACCCGTAAAGATAAGATCATCAACATACAAGGCAACGATGAGAATAGACGTACCTTTTGTCTTCACATATAATGTAGGCTCACTCTTGCTTTTGTTGAAGTTTTGCCTCTTGAAGTATCCATCTATATCACTATACCAAGCTCTTGGTGCTTGCTTGAGACCATACAAAGCTTTCTTCAACTTGTATACGTTTTCTTCTTCTCCTTCCACCACAAAACCTTGTGGTTGTTCTACATAGACCTCTTCATGGAGTTCTCCATTCAAAAATGCTGATTTGACATCAAGTTGATAAAGTAACCAACCTTTTTGGGAAGCCATAGCAATCACGGCTCTAATGGTGTCAAGACGAGCAACCGGTGCAAACGTTTCATTGTAGTCGATACCGGGTTGTTGTGAGTAGCCCTTTGCCACCAACCTTGCTTTGTATCTTTGAATCGTTCCATCCGCATTGTACTTCACCTTGTAGATCCACTTCACACCAATAACTTCTTTGTCACTTGGCCTTGCTACGTTCTCCCATGTATCGTTCTCGTCAATGACAAAAAATTCTTCTTCCATGGCTTTTATCCAAACCGGTTCTTTTGATGCTTCTTCAAAATTTTCCGGTTCAACCACACAATAGTTGCATCTTTCATACACTTTACTCAACCTTCGCAACTTCTTTGGTGCCGACGGTGGCGATGTTGATGCACTAGTACTTGGAGACATACTTGGAGATGATCCTTGTCTTGTATTTGGTGGTGTTTGAGGTAGTTCTTCCTCATCTTCTTCACCTTCTTCAACTTCATTTGTTGCTGAATTTTCTTGCTCTTCATCAACAATAATGGTTCTGTTTTCAATTTTACCTTCTTCCCAATTCCATGAAGCCCCTTCATCAAACAAGACATCACGACTTGTAATCATTGTGTTGTTCTTCAAGCTAAACAACCTATAACCTTTTGATTGGAGGCTATAGCCAATGAATATACACTTCTCACTTGCTTCATCAAGCTTTGTTCTCTTCACCTTTGGAATTTGAGAATAACACACACTACCAAAAACTTTGAGATGTCTTATCGATGGCTTTCTCCCACTCCATGCTTCAAAAGGAGTTTTATCCCATACGGCTTTTGTTGGACACCTATTCATCAAGTAGACGGAGGTGTTGACGGCTTCGGACCAAAACACTTTACCCTTGTCATGAAGCATGGACTTCGCCATCTCGATCACGGTTTGGTTCTTTCTCTCGGAAACACCATTTTGTTGAGGAGTATAACCCACGGTTAGTTGTCTTTCCAAGCCTTCATCTTCACAAAATTTATCAAACTCTTTGTTGTTGTACTCTTTGCCTCTATCACTTCTCAAAACTTTGATGTAGTGACCACTTTGCTTTTCAACAAAGCTCTTGAACTTCTTGAAGATGCTAAAAACTTCGGACTTTTGTCTCATGAAGTACACCCAAGTCATACGACTTAAATCATCAATAAACAAGATAAAGTATCTATTACCTCCATGAGTTGGTGTCTTCATTGGTCCACACATATCGGTATGTACCAAACCAAGAAGTTCTTTTGCTCTCCATGCTACACCTTTTGGGAATGGTTGGCGATGATGTTTCCCAAGTGCACAACCTTCACATACTCCATCCTTGTGGTTGATATGTTGTGGAAGTCCTTGCACCATGTTCTTGTTGGAAAGTAACTTGAGACTATTGAAATTCAAATGCCCAAGTCTTTTATGCCATAACCATGTTTCATCAATGGTTTCCATCCTCAATGCAACATTCTTCTCCTTTTCAAAGATAATTGGAAAGCTTCTATTTTTCTCCATCTTGATACTCTTCATGACTTGTCTCTTGTTGTTGTGCTTCTTGTCATAAATGGTGCAATATCCATCTTCAAAATGAACCGCATACCCAAGCTCCACAAGTTGCCCAACACTAAGCAAATTTTGTGCCAAATCCGGAACATATAACACATCTCTAATGTATTTTGCTCCATTGATAGTTTGCACGCAAATTGTACCTCTTCCGTTAGCTTGAACCATGTTTCCATCTCCCATCTTCACTAGAGAGTTTATGGATGTATCCATGTCAACTAACAAGCTCTTCACACCGGACATATGAGTTGTACAACCACTATCTACAAACCAAACTTCACTCTTGGAAGTCACCATGGCACTTTGACAAGCATAAAACAAATTTTGTTTTTCTTCTTTTTCTTCCGCTCTACCGGCTTGTTCTTCATCTTCTTTGTATCTACAATCTTTCTCCAAATGTCCATACTTCTTGCAATTGCGACATTGGGGCTTTCCTTTGTTCCAACAATTCTTCTCCAAATGACCATTCTTCTTGCAAAAATTGCACCTTGGTACTTGAAAAGTATCACTTTTTGTGTAGTTGTTGGAATTAGCTCCTCCTTTCTTCCATTTTCCCTTTCCATTGGAGCTAGATGAAGAATCGCCCTTGTACCCATTTTGCTTCATTGCTGAATTTTTGAGTTCAAGTTCAATTTTGATTGAAATGCACTTTCAATTGATTTTTCCGAGTGCCTCGACACCCTTTGTTCATACACCTTCAAAGAAGCCCATAATTCTTGTGACTTTAATGTAGAGAAATCTTTAGTCTCTTCTAAAACCGCCACAATGGGTTCAAATTTCTCCGGCAAACAAATCAATATCTTCTCACAAATTCTTCTTTCTTCCATCTTCTCACCACACATCAACATATTATTAACAACTTCAACAACTCTTGAAGAAAATTCATTCAAACATTCATTCTCATTCATTTTTAGATTCTCAAAATCTCTTCTATATGAATGTAATTTCAATTCTCTTACCTTCTTATTACCTCTATACTCTTGTTGAAGGATATTCCAAGCTTCCTTAGCTATAGGAAAATGGATTACTCTTGGTAGAATAGTGTCTCCAACTCCTTGTTGAATGTACATGGATGCTTTTGCATTCTTCTTTCTACTCTCCTTAAGTAAATCCTTTTGGGGTTGTTCTAGAGTTGATGTATCTTCAACTTCATCATACCCATTTTGTACAATCTCCCACACATCTTGTGACATGAACAAGGTCTTCATTTTGATGGCCCAAAAATCATAATTTTCTCCATGAAAAAGTGGTATTGAAGGTTGTTGAATGTAGAAACTTGAGTTACTGCTACTTGCCATTGATTTGGTTGATGATTGATTGAAGAAATTGGGTTTTTCTTTTCTAGATCTAGATTTTGAAAACTTTAAATGGTGCTGATTTTTTTGATTTAATGGGTAGAAATTGATTTTTTTCACTCACCAAGATCAAATCTAATAGATTTAAGCTCTAGATACCAATTGTTGGATGTTTGGGTGATAAAGATAGATGTTTATGGATGATTTTGATAATGGAGTAGTGGGAACCTCTTTGGTTCTTCTCACTCTCTCTATTTTCATTAAGTTGAAGAGATAATACTCACTCTTCTACTTGGTCTACAAAAGACCTTACAACTTGTGGATGTCCTACACCCACATATTTAGTCAACACACACAACTAAATATAAAGTTGACTTGACACTCCTATTACACTAGTTCACTAACATTACATTACTCAACAATCTCCTCCTTGCCACATGTTGGAGAAACTATAAGATAGTCCCACATTGCTAACTCCTTAGCCTAGATCTTAATATATAAGGTGGTGAGCCACTCCACTCATTGCCAATTGGTTTTGAGTTGGAAGCCCACACACTTCTAACATGGTATCAGAGCTAGGCCCGTATGAGAGTGGAATGAGTAGTAGACCCAAAGGGCGCCCGTCCACCCGTACAGAGGTCCACGTTGTAGTGGCTTAATCTCTCCCCCTACACGTGGAGGGGGAGCATGTTGGAGAAACTATAAGATAGTCCCACATTGCTAACTCCTTAGCCTAGATCTTAATATATAAGGTGGTGAGCCACTCCACTCATTGCCAATTGGTTTTGAGTTGGAAGCCCACACAATTCTAACAATATGGTCGGTCGGATATCTGGATTACTCCACTAGTTAGCTAGTTAGTTAGGTTCTCCTACCGACAAGTGTGGGTATGTAAAAATTGTTGGTTATTTGAGCTATGGATTAACATTGTGTTTGGAACTTTGGATACACCTTCGTTAGCTATTTTTCGACTTTTTACGACTGAGATTCTAGAAATTAGTACCTCGACACAATTTCAAAAAGTCTATTCAAATAAAAAAGAGTTAACTTTTCGTGAAGAAAAATTTTATACTAAAAGTGTTACTTTCACTTTTTTATTTTAGGCCAAATTGAAAAAGTGAAAGTAACTTTTTTCCAGAAACCGAGGTAGTAGTATTATCAAGAATATTTTTATTTCGGATATGTAAACGTGTGGTGAGACTTGTTTTAGTGTGCAATAGTCGGAAGTTGTTGGCTCTTTCTCATGTGCCCTATTTCTTTTGGATCGAACTCATTTTCAGTTGCATTACACACTTCTACTTATATCAGAACCACACTTGACCCATTATACAAGAGACATATTGGCTACATTTAACTTACTATGAGAATTCATTAATAAAATAATTAAAAAAAAAAAAAAAAAAAAACGGGAGTCGTACATGAAGCCAAAACCACAAAAAAAAATACAAAGAACCACTAAAGCAAAAGCATACATCTACCGGCTCATCCAAAACAGGGGCGGAGCCGGGAATTATGGGACTGGTGCAAAAATTTATTACAGGGTGCAAAAAAATCTTTTTAGGGGTGCAAAAAAAATTAAAATAGGCTTATATATATTTAAAAAAAAAATTAATTGGGCCTAAAATAGGCTTTTGAGCCAGCTGGGCAGGGGTGCAAGTGCACACCCTTGCAATGGGCTGGCTCCTCCCCTAATGCAAAGTGCTTCATCCGAAAAAAATTAAGGAGTGTTTCATCCGAGGATGGATAACTTGAAGTAACCCTATACGAAGTATCATGTGTAAGAACCTAAATTTTTTATTATGCTTATAAATTTAGTGAAGTTATTAGGTCTAGGGAAAAAAAAATTTGTAAGGTTACCAATTTATCCCAAATTAATTTATCAAAATTTTACCGTATATATTAGTACTTATTAGAACCTACACTTCTATTATACTATTATAGGTACCTAAAATTGTGAATGAGTAGAAGTGAGATTTTATGGATTTATGAGTTGCAGAAGGTTGAACGTGAATAGTCTCTACCTAAACCAATCTTATGGTCTTTCAAATATTGGTTTCAGTCACAGGGGTAACTGAATCAGGGTTGGTCTCAATAAGGGAAGCATGAAGAAAGATAGAGAGCATAGTAATATTTGGTTGGAGAAGAATATCTGAGAGATGTATTTAGCAAGATCGATTGATAACATATTTATAGCTCAACTCTCTGATCTCAAGTCGGTGGGATAAGGATGAGGGGAGGGAGAAGCCTCTCATCAGTGATTCAGGAATAAACAAGGATAAGTCGAGTACATTTCGTGATTTCATAATATTCTCGACCGACTATTCTATTCTGCGGCGAAAAACGTCTGACTATTTTTTACGCGTGTCGTAGATCACCATACCAAAATGTTTGTGTGACTGAATCGGCTATTATGTGTGATGTGTTTGAAAGATTAAGAAAAGGAGAAAGTAACTAGTGTTCCACAAACTTTTTTGTTCGTAAACCTATATGGACAATCCTTGTACAATCTATACATTCGGTTACAAAACTGTATACAAGATTGTTTTAACAAGGTAAAGCTTGTATATACCTGAACTGTACACGAGCCTAACCCCAACAAGAACGATTCTTTTATGTTCTTTACAGTTGAGTTAAAGATATAACAATATAATGCGGAAAAGAAATAACACAGACACCCGAAAATTTTGTTAACGAGGAAACTATAATCTTGTAGAAAAACCCTGGGACCTAGTCCATATTGAACACACACTGATTTAAGTTGTTATACAAATTACCTATTACCAGATTCCGGATTAGATGTAATACATGATTCAGCTGTGTTCGAGCACCTAAAAAACTCCTAACAGAACACTTATTTTGTTTGAATTTCTCTTGTAAATCTTGTAGCAGAACGCTAATTCTCTTTATAAGATGCTTGGCTAAATTTTCTAGCAAAACTTCAATCTATCAAAACTCTCTTCCCAAGTAAAATCTTCAAAATCACACTCTTGTTCGCGTATGTGAAAAATCAAACATACGATATATTATGCCGTAAGGGGTACTGGGTAATTGTAGTTGCGTGAAATCCTACTAAAACTCGGGAATTTGCTTAATCAATCCATTAGAAGATGAATAATAATATTTTTTATTAATTGTTTTCTTGAAAGGTTTACAAAGAAATGTAGAACTATCGCCATCTATTACAATTTACCTCCATGCGAAAGGATATCTAACATGTGTTTTTTCCTTGAATATTGCTTGGAGAGCTATTTTTAAGGAAAAATTTGCCATCCTTTGTTGATGAAGGAACAAGCGAAAGAATACTGACTTGAAAGTCTTCAAAAGCTTGCTAAGTGAGCAAGAAGTACTATCTTGAAGTATGCGAATCATGTGAAAATAATATAAGAAATCTCTTCAATTTCCCACAAAATCTTCTTAATTTGATTCCTTAAATGTAGGGATAAAATCATGTCTAAAATTACTCTTTTTACCTCTGTGACATTTATGTTATCCGGTCACCATCTTCATCATCTTTATTATCTTTCACATACTTTTCATGGCATCCGTGTTCGTTAATTTCATTGATTTTGACTATTCTCTTGATCGATCTTCCTTATTGAAATTACTTCATCTTGATTCTATTCTTTTGATGTTTCTTTTTTCGCATTTTGTTTCTAAGAAGAATAAATCAGCTCTAACAGAACCCTAACATCCCATCAAGAACTCTTCTTCGTATCAAAAACAGAAGGGACTCCTTTAATAGCAGCCTCTGCTTTCTCAATTGATTTATTATTCTGATAAGAATGATGATAGATCTCCCAAAAGGTTTCTACCATAATAAACCCGATGTCACGCTTCCTTCTGGATTCACGTGTTTCGTAGTTGATAAACCCATTTCTTCTTTCTCAAGATAATGCGAGGATAAATCAAGAATTTTCTTCTGTGAATGAAATTCTTCAGACGCCTCTCCAATTGGCGAACCATGGGGTGACTCAACTTTTCCTTCTTCCTCTACTATTTCTTCTTCCTTAAAATCTATCTCTCTTAGCAAAGAAAAAATTTTGAAGGGATGATATAGCAGAATTTTAATGGAATCGCAAAACTTCAATTCTCTTTAGAAAATACTCAAATATGAAAGTAAAAACATCCTTATCGCGAATCAACGATTAGGGTTTTCATGTTTCAATCTCTTCTTAATTCATAATTTGTAACCTAATTGATTTTATCTCACAAAATCAACCACGGATATTTCTTAAAATTGATATATCCATTAAATGATTCCTTGCAAGATCCTTTTCTAAGATATTTTGATCTATCAAATTTTCCGGGTTTTATTACAAATAATCACCTATATATTAACATATCATCTACGTAGTTTTGTGTATCCATCTCGTAACTATCAAATAAAAGGATATCTAACATGTGTTTTATGATCCCCAAGTAAAATCTTCAAAATGACACTCTTGTTCGCGTGAAGAAAAAATATGTGAAAAATCAAACATACGTTATCAAAAAAGGATTATATATTATGCCGTCCTAAAAGATTTTAGGGCTCCAACATTCACTTTGTTTGTTTGTTCTACTGCATAACTAGACTATAGGGAGTTGGTCCTCTCATTTCCTTCGCGAACTACTCAAACATGCATCATGTAAATTCTAAATTCGTGTATATGGAGACTAAAACATCAAACATGCATCTATAATCTATCAAGAAGGGCGCATATGTAGTTGGCCAAATCCTACACTACACCCCCACTTATGCCAAAAGGGTCACGATCACGTGTTTCTTAACAATTCGAAAGGTTGAGGCAAGGAAAGCGTGAATATTCTTAATCATCTATTACGTGATCCCTTGGGTGATGTTCCATTAAACCGGATCGTACTCGATCCCATGGGTGATCTTAAACCTGTGGATCTTGGGTTATTTCGGGGATTTTGGGAATTTTATCCGGGGGTAGAACACCTATAATATAGTAATGACCCCACCCTTCATCAATATTGTCCTCACCGCATTTATCCAGTTGTAGATGGTGAAACTTTGACGATTGGTAAAATGGCAATTTCGGGAAAAAAATGGACCAAGGGAAAATTATAATTTTATAACTACGGTGGGTTACTATTTTTCACGACATCTCGAGCCTAGGAAAAAATAGTCATTCTTTAAGTTAGGCAAAACCAAAATCAAAGACGCTTAAGGCCTGATACCTAACAAGGTTTTTTTTAAGATGATATCATCCCTCGTTGTCGATACAGAAGCTCAACCCTAGTTTCAGCCCTCGTTGCCTAAAGACAAGCTCATCCTTAGGTTCAACCCTTGTTTGTGGAAACACAATCTCAATCCTATCTTCATACCTCATCGCTTAAAAGACAACCTCATCCCCAGCTTCACCCTCGTCCCAAATACGAATTCAACGATCAAACTCAACTCTCACGAAAGAGACTCGTTCCTTTTCCCACAAGGAACTTTATAGTCATGATTTATAGCATACGTTCTCGCGAGACACGTTGGCCGTGAATGGTTTATAGCTTCATAGAACTTCCACGACTGACTTATGAGCATCAGTTGAGACATCGTGTCCCCCGTAACTACGACTCGTACCTATTTGAATTTAGAAACTTAGTCCAAGTACATCCCCGTAAGATCGATATAACTGGTCATGTCTACCCTAGGCTCCAACTCAACTTACTGATACCTCTTGAATAATTCTTAGAACATACCCGCGAGATACATTAGTTATTTCTGCCTCGGGACCTCCGACAGATTTATAAAATATCCTTACGAGATACACTGGTCATGTCATCCCCATAATACGGACACGGTCATACCTGACTCCTAACACATCCCTTCGAGATACGTTTTTCAAAAAAAAAATTGATTCATGGTCTCATAGAGACACTAGTAGGCATGTAAGGTTCACTCACCATCTTGAACAAGTCCCAGTTAACTCTGAAGAGACTTAATATTGTGGCTAAGCCTCAGCTGGCGTCATGATAATCTGAGTTGAACCAGCTCATATGAAAAATCTCGTACAAGCACAATACTTAGGAACAAGTGTCACCTAAGGCACAAGCCTCTTTTCCATCTTCTCAAAAACGCTCACAACTAGTACATTGCGTCTGATTCACTTGCCCAAAAACATGGATAATCATCCCTACTGTATGTTCATCAAAGGAACCCAATAGCTAAACTTCGGCATCCACATGACATATGTGACCGGTTACACAAGGCATGAAGCTCAACCTCAGATTTTCTCTGCTCTACACACGATTTCTAAGGCATTTCTTACCTCTTGAGTGACTAATCCTAGTCATGCTCATAAATCTGTGAATATTCCTCGGCCAATGATATCTATAGAGAATATCCTACCCTTCCCAACAGATCATTGCAAAGGATGACTCATTCACACAAAAACTGGGGATATCAATTAAGGTTTTGTTCTGACGATCTACGCACTTGTGATAAATACCCGGATTATTTCTCACTGCAAAGTGGAGAAAAGGGGGTGGAAAGGAATAAACTCAGCCTAGTTAATTATTAGTTTTTCCTTAAAAGACGGGAAGAGTGCTTCGCACGACAAGTAATCCATATATTCACCGACCTTAGATTAGAGAATTCAGTTATAAATAAATCATTTATTCACCAAGCTAAATGCAACATTCTCAACAATACTCAAACTGCAAACCTATAATTCTCTGAGATCTCTTTTCGTCTCTGCTTCCATCCCTTAGACCAAACCTCATCCCTCTTTTAATTGAACCATCCCTTGTACAGACCATTTATCTTAGTTTAGGCGAGGTTGTTCGTATTCAACCTTTAGAAACACATTTTTAATAAACAGCAGAAAGCTTTTTTACCCTTTCTCCGATTTTAGGATACCAACGGTGTGGGGGTTTCAAAGAGCACCGCTGCGGTCATTCAGCAACATAATCCCGAGAGATCACTTATCCCTGGATTATTTATGTCGAATCAGTCTTAACTACGGAGCTATTTTCCAACTATGGAGCTAGTTGTGATGAAAAATCCTTAGTGTTATGAAAGGACAAACCATTACTTATATTTTATTCGGTGAACCCTACCTTCCCATCACCTTAAATTGGAGCCTATGGAATATATATAAGTCCAGATCTCTGACGTTCCCCAAAAATCATGAGACCAGTACCAGACTCAACCCGTCCAGCGTACTCTCTCACCCTCAACAGGTGACCCATCGTCGGCTCTGATACTATCTGTAGTGACTGAACCTCCAAGGAAATTGTTCCCACTTAGACACTGCGGTTATCCAGCAGTGTAAGGTTTTTGATGGGCATCGCTGCGGTCATCCAGCAACATCTTCCCCCGAGGTCACCCATCCCTGAATTATTCCCCCGAGCATGATTAACTACAAAGATATTTTCAACTCTGGAACCAGTCGTGCTGAAAATGCCTCGATGTTATAAAAAGACAAACCATTAGGGATATTCCATTCGGCGAACCGTATCTGCCGAATTGGGATATTACATAGAGATTCCAACCAACACACGGAGAAAACAATTTATTTATTGACCATAGATGGAACACGATTGAGTTTTTTAGAGGGAGGAGAATAAGGAGAGTCCAATTTCCCAACCATATATGAGTGGAAACATCATACTTTATTTTAACAGATATGATTTGATTTCAGGATGTATTGATACACATTTCTTAATGTTGGTCCAGATCCAGAAAAGGTTGGAGTTATTTTGAGGCCTGAAAGGTTGGTATTAGAGCAAATACTTGATTCCTGAGGAGTTGGGCCCACATCAACCAGAACCGAATTCGCACTGGAAAAAAATCTTTGAATTTATTATTAGAGGAGTTATAATTATGTTGCGCTTTGTAAGAGATGCACGTTGCAAGATATATTTCGTTATGATTGCAAAATTGATGTGTATGAACTATTACACATCTTACGAAGGTTTTGGTCACAATTGTGGTCGTCAATCATCAATATTATATATTTAAAATGGAATTGTGTAGGTTGACGTAGAGGCACCTCAATCCTATTTATCAACAAAGGTGGAGCAGGGATTTCAAAAGGGGAGGAAAATATAAAAAGATCGGGTTTAGATTTTTGTGGGGGCTAACACGGTTAATTTCCAAATCAAACTTGCAAAAAGATGGAAACTTACTAAAGAGTTTGTACATCTAAGAGTGCACAATTAACTACCCATGCCTAAGGTTGCTTATGGCCCTGGTCACCAGTTTTGAAATCTAGAGTTCCACAATGAGTCCCAAAGTAGTCGAAATCACTCCTTGGTCCTACTTGGTTGGTTAGCTTGGGACGAGGAGCAATGAGTTTAGACTTGAAAATCGCCAAAACTCAGCCTAATATTCATAACCTACTTATTAGAGATTTATATATATTACTCATGATTTTTACCTAGTTAAAAATACAATTTTAATATTAAAGTTTAACAATGTCACATTGTCAATGAAAGAATGCTACTGATAGTTTGAAACCTTACATTACCGTAACTACCGGAGTAGACTAGCATCTTCAAAAGGAACAGAAGAACAAAACAGAGAATATTATTTAAATACCCCTCAAAATCCACCCTTTGAAATATACCCTTATTCAACTTAATAAATACCCCTCACTGGAAGCAACTAGCATAAATTGTTTCCAAAAGTGAAAGCAACTAGCATAAATTGCTTCAAAAGTGAAGGCATTCTCAAGTTGGCTCCAAAATCTGGAAGCAACTTTCTCAAATTGACTCCAAAAAAATTATTTTTTACCCTTTGGGGGTATTTGTGTAAGGTCGACCAAAATGGAGGATATTTATTACATTCCCACAACAAAAAAAAAGTTTACCTTAGAAGTTTAATATTACCATTAAAACCCATACAACTTAACCTTATCAACATAACATTCGTTGATTCATTCAACATCAAAGGATTCATTCCACAATCCAAACAAATTAAACAATAAACTTTTTAACATAAACTATTACAACTTTGAGCATAAAAGACTAGAAAGTATAATGTCTTGATTATTATAAAAAAACACTACAACTTTAAATTATTCAAGATCAAACTGAATTCTATTATCATGGCCTTCAATTGGTTCAAACCATGCACCACTGTGTCCATTAAGACCATCATCATAATCCAAATCATTGTCGTCTTCATCCATAACTGACTCGTTTGGATATTGAATAGAATGCACGACAAAGGTTGTTGCACTTCTCCTAGTAATTGGTCCAGAGTCAAGCCCCATTACGTTGCTAATTAATTATTCCAAAGTTAGCACATCAACACCTAGCGTATACAAATCATCCACATTATCTGGGTTTATCCATTCATCATTTTCATCACGTTCATCCAAGAAAATAGGTTGCATAACATTACCAACTTTATATTTATGGTAAATGTCATATCTTCGATGTAATTTTCATTTTATACTGAATATACATAGAATCATTCAATTTTTTTTTTGTAAGAAACGGTTCAGTTTCTTTGAATGATCTGAATGAAGAAACATACAAATTTCAATTTATAGTTTATTAAATAGAAATTTAAAGAATAATCTTCCGTCCATTCTTTTTAATGATTTCATTTTTTTGAGAAAATTAAGGAAATTATGAGAACTAATGTCATTGAAAGTGGTCACTCAATTTATAAAAGTTGAAGTGAGATGGTAATAGAAATAATTAAATGGTCAATAATAAAAAGAAGTTAAAAAGAAAAGTGGTTAAAAAAATTAAAGTAACATTTGACTTTCCCGATTGGGAAATTGATTTTTTGTAACATTTATTTATAGAAACTGGCCTATTAAAAAGTAACGGAGGGAGTAATACTAAAAGCAACACTCTAAATTGAGTCCTTCTATGTGTACCTCCACTAAACCATGGGTGCACATTCCTCCCACTGTTACTCGCTCATATTTAACTCTAGTTATCTACTCTATATTTAATTTTATATTCTAAAAATAGGACATGGGGAATTGGAGAAACAAATATTTAAAACTTACTGTAATTATGCCTAGATATCGTTTACTGTAATCGGCCCCTTCTAAAATTCTTTATGACTACACTATACAGACAGAGAATCTGAGATTGAAGCAGTTACGGCATCTTAATTTTCAGATTCATATCATATCTGATGATCCAAACATAAATCTTCTTTAGGTCATACAAGTCTAAATAGATCAAGATAAAAAAAGTCTACAAATTTCAAGAAAAACAATTATTTTTGATAATCATCAATTACACAAAAAAAAAAAAATCGCTATTGATTGATCCTTGATTATAGATTAGTGGTTTATTTTGATGTGGAATGATAAAATCTCGATCGATTGCGGTTGGTTGTTAGTGGTGGTGAAGAAAAGATACTGAGATTTTTTTCTTCTTTCCATTAATTTGGGGACTTGGAAGATGAGGATTGCGGTTGGTTGGTAGTGGAGGATTTTTTTCCCAGCTGATTGATCAAAAAAAATGAGGATTAGGAACGGGAAAGGAAACGATACTGGAGATGACGATGGGTTATTAACAAATTCAATAAGAATTATATCATCTTGTTTAACAACCGTAATATTATACTTTTGTTTTTGGTGAATAAGGATTGTATCATATACGGCTATGTAAATCAATAAGTCCTATTCTACGGGAAGTTGTTAGACTAGTTGGAACTCATCAATGTAAACTAATCAACCCGTTGTATCAGTATGTATCTGTACTGAAAACTCAACTCATAATGAAAAGATCAAGGGATTAAAATTTCTTCAGCATCTGCTGTAAGAAATATGTATAGAATTTAAAGTTTTTTTTTTTTGGAAACTTAAGTAGAGACCCCGAGACAGGATATACTCCAACTACAACGGAGCAGCAGATTGAATTTCTGGAGAATAGAAGATCTTAATTTGATGAAAGAGATATTGACAATATTAATTTGATTATACTCAGTTTTCTTTCTCCAATTCCCCATGCACGTATTTTCAGATATAAAATTTTAATTAAATAAGATAGTAACTAGAGTTAAATTTGAGCCACTAACAGTGGGAGGAATGTGCACCCATGGTTTAGTGGGGGTGCACATAGATGGACTCCTCTAAATTAGGCTCTTTAAGAAAATTAGTTGGCACACGAGAAACAAGTTGTGTACCAATCCCTCTCTTAAGGGCCACCCCTATCCTATGGAAAAGAAAATTTCCAACTCTAATATTAGCATCATGACTAGCCGAATAATTACGTAGTCTCTTAAGAAAGTCGATAGTCTCATCACCAAGACCACCAAGAGTGGTAAAAGCCAAGGTGCCAAAACCAAAACCCCGAGCATTACACTTTTCTAGATATTTCTTACGTTTGAGAGAAACAGCTTTTTCAATGGCTTGACCGGGTATAAAGGAGCGAACATCATTCCCAGTGAAAAGGGAAACAACCATAACATCTAGACAAACATCACGGCCTCTATCCCAGTTAAAAACCAAGATGTCTGCAGGCTTTAGTCCGGTGCCATTTGTAGTTGCAGGAAATCCTACACTACACCCCTCACTAGAATATACACAATTAAGTCATTTTAAGATGAATGATTATGATTCCTATTCATTGAATACTTGAATCTTTACAATATGAAATAGAAATGAGTTATAGAATTACAATCACTCTAAAACTTTCTCTCTCCTAATGACTTGCTTAACAATTCAAAAAGAACTCTCCCCACAACAGACTTGTTCAACTCTTTATATAGGGTAATACATAGTGGATGACAAAAAATTGTCCTTTATTTCGGGAATTACTGCGAAATATCGCAAGTGTACATGTATTAATTCTCGCGACACTCTGAATTTCGCTAAGTCTTCACACCTTTCTCATGTTTTGGCTGTCGTCATTCATTGCGTCATTAATGTTATTCTTCTGCGACGCCCTCGCAATGTCATTATTTATTGATCTCGCGAAGTATTGATGTCGCGATATTCCGATCCTACATCTTGCCTCTTCTCATGTCTTCTCTGCGAAGGAGAGAATGTCATGAGAACCAATATTTTGAAATGCCGCAACCATTCATCTTTATCCTGTTTCAATCCCGTACTTTTACACCTTTTATTACGAGATGTTTCTTCTTCCACTCTTTCTTGACACGTCTCTTTCAACCGTTTATTCTTGACCATTCATGTCCCATCTCGCATTAAATGCATTTGTTTTCTCGAGAATTCTTCTCTCTATATATAGTTTTCTCACCCTTCTCTTCTTCTCTTTTATTTTCCCTCTGCAATTTTTCTTCAACTTTCTTCCTCCACAATCTGCGCTTCTGCTACTGTAAATCTTCCTTTTCTTCTTTCTCTTGATCTTCAATTCTCTAATCATTCCCATACTCAAAGAATGGCTCCCTCTTGCCGTAAATATGAAAATATTTTTGATGAAACTCAAAAGAAATTACAAGATAAGGGTTTCACCTTATCTACTATTCCCAATCAAGAATCTTCATCCATTCTTTCTGCAAAATTGTTTACTGATCATCAGAGTAATGATCAGAAAATCATAATCTCGCTAGGTCAAATCCTCGCAGGTCTTCCTATTCCTCTGTACGATCCCGAATTACCCTTGTTCTATGAAATTCTTGCTCATGAGAAATTCTCGCGAGCTATTTACCAATTAAGTGGTGATTGCATCCGTCTAATGCTTGAATTTGCTAATCGCGGTGCTGGTAAGGGATCTTTATATCCTGATAACGTTAAAGATCCGAATTTCGCAAGTTTAGAGATAGTCGCCGCGAAATACACTGTAGAAAACTTCTTTGAAAATTATGAAGTAATAAACATGAAAAATGATAAATCTCGCTGGGGTGCCCGATTGAAAAGAAAAGAGAACGTTTCCGATGATAAGATACTCATGCTAGATATCGACTCGGCATTCTCGCAAGAACAATGTTCCTCGATACTCTAAAGATGAGAGGTGGTCTGTCTTTCCACTATTTTTGAGCGGACCTTACATTTCTGGTTCCAATGTACTCCCTGAAAATCTCGCAAATTATCAGCCTTGGGTATTTAATTGGCCGCAAAGGCAAAAGAGGTATACTTCTTAATTTTTACTTATTTTACAATCTTCACTCCCTTTTATATCTAATCTTGCGATTTTTTCTAGATCATCAGATTGAGAAAGAGCTACAGAAAAAATCCAAAAGCAAGTACTCTGGCGATACTTCGTTCAATCACGGATGAAGTAAGAAATATTTTCCCTTATTATTTTTAACAATATTGTTGCCTCTGTTTCTTATCTTCATTCGTGTGTGAAGGTTGGCGTTGGAGAAATTGATATTCCTGAAGCTGCGAAGGTTAAAGGCAAGAATAAAATCACTCTTCGCAAGGATAAATCTTCTGCTCCATCTTCTAAAAAACGGAAAATCCATCCCTCTTCTCATTCTAATTCCCAAACCAGCGAGAATTCTGACGAAGATGAAAATGAGGTTGATACTTCTTTTGCTAAGGAAAATCATTCGGTCGAGTCTGCTATGGCGCAATTGTATAGTGTCTTCTCTGATTCTATGCAAGGATTGGGAGACGATCATTTATCTGCTACTTGCGAAGCTCTCGCAAATATTTGCGATGCCCCCCTGCTGGTGGATAATGATTCTTTTTGTGGAGTTTCTCGAACAATGACTCACAGTTTCTTAAATGCACTCAGTGCCTTGGTATGTTCATATTTCTTTATTTCTTTGTGATTTTGATTATAAACCTTATCTTAACAATTTCTTTACTTTCCTTTACAGTCTGGGAGAGCTTCCTTTGTCGTTGCCTCAGACCTCGAGAAAAGACGCAACAATCTTGAAAAGAAAAATCTTCAACTTAAAGAGAAGAACAAAGAACTAGAAATTGAAGTTGCGACATCTCGCAAGAAGGATGAAAAGATTCAACAGTTGGAAGTTGAATCTTCTTCCCAGAAGGACAAAATATCTATACTTCAAAGTGCTAATCAGCAACTTTATGGTATAACACCCTCCTCTTTTCTCCATTTCTACTTTGCCATTTATTTTTCTTTGCCTGACTTATCATTTTCGCAGACATTTATAATCTTTCTGACGAAGCCATCCTTCCCCATTCATTCCCTGAACCTATGGATGATGGTGCTCTTCTCGCTCATCTCAATGAATCTTTAAGTAGTTCTTCAAACAAGATTAATTCTCTCTCATTAAATGAACTTCGAACCAAATTTCATCTTTTAGAAATTGAACATAGATCTAGTTTAGGTTTAGCCAACCGATTTAAACGTTTTTATCTTAGCTCTCAGGAAAATAATAATATTCTAAGGAAGAAAATTAGCAGCCTTATAGATGATAAGGATCGCATTGCTAATCAAGGGTCTCAAGCATTAGCGAAATTCCAAAAAACTCTTCTTGAAGTCCAAATTGAGCGAGATGAATCCCTTCGCCAAAATGCCATACTTAATGAGCGAGAAAATCAAATTCGTTCACTTCTTGTCATAAATAATGATGATGAATTCGCTTGGGCTGCGAAGGTTCTAGATAACGCGAAATAACTTAGGTGTTAGCGTCGGTCTTCATGCTTGAGCATCTTGCCTTGGTTAAAGATATGATTTACGACGAGAAAGGTTGTTTGATGTTCTTCATTATTTCTCCGCTTCTTTTTTATGAAATCATTATTAATTTGCTAACTCATTGTCATTTGTTCGCGAGAATGCGAGAAGAGGTTTCAAACTAGAATCAAGGAACTTGAATCGAGAAAGCACAACTTGCAAAAGACTTCTCTCTTCGTAATGACAAATATTCTAAGTCAAGAAGCAACTACAAACTACTGTGGCGAATTTCAATAATGATGTTGTTCGTTTTTAAATCAAACTATTGAAACAGTTTTGCAATGACCACAACATTCCTCTTTCTTCATATCCTTGTCTTCTTGATGAAATTCCTGAAAATATGCCTTGCTCAGATGTCTCTGATGGTGATGTAAGCGAAGAAGAGGAATCTGATGAAGAAGAATAGGTTGCTAGATTGTTCCATTTTCCTTTCTCTTCTTGTGATACTTGTACATTTATCCTTTTAACCTTCCATTTTGTAATCTCTTCAGAAATCTATCATATGAAAATAAATAACAAGTTTTTATTCTAATCATTCCCATACTTGCCTCTCGTTATTTATTTTCACATGAGAGAAATTAAGTCGATAATCTTTAAGTAATGATACTTCTTAATTTCGCATGGCTATTTGTTCTCTGATTCTCCACAAATAAATGAAGAAGTATAGTCGTATTCGCAAGCTTGTTTGCTTACTCAATTTCTTGTGTTATCTTATCATCATTTATGTTGAAATTCATCATTGCGACAAAATCGCAGGACGTCGTTACACTTTCATGTAATGACCCATTGATCTTGTCTTATCATTGTTTTTGTGTGGTCTTATTTTTCCTTCCTAGTTAAAGGTCTTATTTTGCCACCCCTCATTTTGCATCAATATGACAGGTCTAAATATTCTTTCGAACATAAAGTCCCATGACATTGACGTCTTGCGACAAAATCGCAGGACGTCGTTACACTTTCATGTAACGACCCATTGATCTTGTCTTATCGGTTTCTTAGTATTTTTGTCTCGCAGGATGTTTATGTTGCGACAATATGACAGCCTAAAAATTCTTGCGAACTTAAAGCCCCATGACATTGCCGTCTTTTGACACTTTTCGACTCCCTAATGCAGGGTGCCGCCCTTATCATCTCCCTGGTTGCCCCTTCAAGGAGGCGTACATCGGCCATACAAGACTAGCTCCTCCCATCCGGTCTTAACAACAACCGGTTGTTTTCGCAGCCTCTTATCCCTTATACCTATATGGCTTATGGTTACGAGACGCACCCTTAGTGGAGTTTTCTTCGGGCCGAGTGCGGCATGTGCCAAGACTTGCCAAGAATGGCCGAGACACTTCAAATGTCCCGGGCACTCTTGGCTCAATCGTGTACCTCGGCGCCTTGAGCATACATCGACTCCTTGGAAGAGACCCTCGGGCGTCCAACCGGGGTATAACCTTATATATATAGTTGGAAATCCAAGGTATCTCTCCCGGATAGGCTTTCATGGGCCCCAAATTTTCATGACTCGGGTTCCGGGAGCGGTGTAACCTTTTCCCGAGCCATGTCAAGAGATACCCCTTATATGACGCACTTTAGGTCTTACATTCGCCTCTTGCGAAATATCATTCACGAACTAGGGTGTACGCCATAAAGGTTCGTCCCATTCACTCACTCTTTCATTTTTGTTAATTCATTCAATCATTCATTTTTGGTTTTCTCTTGTTATTTTGTTTGAAGCTATCGCACAATCTTGCTTTGTTTGTTGTAATCTCATTTCAATTCTTCAATCGATTTTCATACATTCTTGATGGCGAGATTCTCGCGCATTTCTTCTTCAATTATTATTTCTTCCTCCTACTCTTGATATGCCTTTGTCATTAATTTTGATAATAATGATTATTCATTTCTTACACCTTTTGCTCCTGTCCTCTCTCGCCTCGCACCATTCAAACCTCTTAATGGTTCCTTTCCATCATAATTTTCAACTGTTTTCATGCATTTGCTTCGCAATGTATCTTCACTTCTTGTATCTATGGTATCCACCATCAACCTTTCTCTTCTTTGTTCATCTTTTATATTTTGCTTCCCCTTTCCCTTTCTTTTGCAGTTCTTTCCTCACAACTCTCCACATCAATATCATAGCATTTTTGTCCTTCCATCCAGTCTCCCTTTATAACTCCAACACCGCTAGGATGAGGAAACTTTATACACTGATGATAAGTCGACGCTACACCCAGAATTTCATGCAACCATGGCCTTCCGATCAATGCATTACAAGGGAATTCCACATCGACTACACATAACAAAATTTCAGTTGATAATCCTTGCAAGGGTATTCTCATATGAACTTCTCCTTTAGGCTTATTCGTTGTGACATTGAAACCGTATATTTTATACGTCGAAGGTATCAACTCTTCATCCTTCCCCCCCATAGTCTTGTAAGTATGGTAAAAAGGATGTTTCTTGAGCTCCCAGTATCAATTAAGATTCTATTGATCGCCTGAATTTTCTACTTCATCATCTTCGCCATCTACGGGTTTTGGATTAATTTCCAATTTTACGACCAATGGGCTATCATGCGTCTCTCTCCTTGAGGAATCTCTTCTGCGGTGAAAGAAATAATCGCATTTACCATTCTTTTAATCATGTGATGTCTTCGCGATGTTCATCACTTCTCTATTATCGACATCCCTCACAAAAACCCTCACGAGAACATTATCATGAAAATCTTCAATTGTTCGGTATGAATGTACAATGGAGTTGCAAAACAAATTTTTAGCTTTCGCTCAACTTCTATTACGAATGTTTCTTTCCCCTTTCTTTGAGTTTGTCTTGTGCATTTTAAAGCGGTGGTGGTAATGGTTGAACTTTCTCTTCACTTTTAGAAAAATGATTCAGCTTTCCTTGGTCAATCATTCTCGAGGATGATTCTTTTTATATTCTGCGAGTCATTTGTTAGGTGTCCATGAAAGCGGTGGTAAGAACAGAATTCGTGACTTCTATCACCTGGTGGCGGTTCATTCCCCATGTTCCATGGTGCAGGTATGTTTTCCATCAATAGTATAGCTTCCCATATTTTTCCACACTAGTATTTAGTGGTGGCATTTTGATTTCCTCCCATACTATTCTGTGACTTCGCTGCCCTCCATGATAATTCCGCCTTCGTCCTCCATAAGTTTCTTGCGGATGATCAAGTCTTTGAATTTTGTTATTGCCGCCACGGTTGTAGTAGTTCCTTTCCCTTTCAAATTCTTCCCCGATCACGGCTTCCCATAGCTACTATCTTTGGCATCCCATCATCTATTATCCTTTCTTGTTTCCCTTGCGAAGTACTCAAGCTCTTGTGTTTATCAATTTGGGTAATAAGCTTGCATTCGCAAAGATTTGAATTTGTATTCGCAATCTTGGTATGATTCCATCTCATTTTGCCTTTCCTCTAGAGCAATATATTCCTCCTAGAGTTCTCGCAACTCGGTCATTGTAATTGTATTCTTGACTCTAAAAATTTGAATATATAACAAATTGGTCGCGAACATAGCGTTTATGAATGATAGAATAAGATATCTTTCATCCACTCGTCCAACCATTTCGCTACACATTATCTTCCATCTCACGCGCTAAGTGTCTCAAACTTTCGCCAACTCTTTGTTTCAGCCCAAATACGTCTTCAATTCCTGGTCGCGAAGAGTTGTTACTTATATATGCCCTAAGAATATAGCTTGTAAATGGTTGAATGACGTGATTGTGTTTCTTGGCAAACCCTCAAACCATTTCAGTGCTTCTCCTGTTAAACTTGATGCAAAATATTTGCACAATATGGCATCATGATTTTCCCATTGTAACATACATCTCACATACGCTTTGATGTGTTGTATTGCACAAGTTGTTCCATCAAAAATGCTTTGGTTAATGCGGGTAAATTGCACTTTGGGGGTATTCCTCCTAACTGCACCTCTAGTGTAAAGGGGGTTTTCGCAGCCTCTTCGATGGCCTCATCCAATTGTCTTCTTCCTCCTCCCCTTCTATTGTTCATCATTCCTCTCATCTCTGCCAACTCTCTCAAGATTTGTTCATTTACATCAGGATTTGAATTTATTGGTCTTTTTTAGTTACGCTTCTCTCCTTCTCGTTCATGTCTACTTTGATTTTCTTGTTCATCATTTTCTTCTCTTCTTTCTCTCGCGACTTTCTCCTTCATCTCGTTCACGAATTCGCACACCATTATATCTATCATTTTCTCTTCTTGGTTGTCTATCGCTTCTCCTTTGTATTCTTTCATATTCTTCATTGATATTTCCATTGTTGCGATTTTGCTCACGCCTTCTTTATCGATTGTCATGATTGTTCTGCCGAATTGCTTCCTCCAATTCCGTTCTTCCATTTGTACTCTTAATCTTTCCCTTTCGCAAGCTAAACGCGCTTGTTCAATATAATGTTTTTCGATGTCATCTTCAATCTCCTTTTGTTTCCTCCGTGTTTCTCTCCCATGCAGTATTCTTCTTCCTTCTTCCGATTTTCTTCACCAATTGGATTATTACGCCCTTGACGCTCGCCTATTTTCTTGATTTCCATCATTTTGGCCATTCTCAGAATTTCAGGACGTGGAATATAACGATCTTCTACCACTTCTCTTCTCTCGCAACACCCTTCACCGAGATTTGGCTCTCTTTCTAGATTTTCTTCATTAACATTTTCTACAGGTAATGTTCTCCTCATATCTTCTCTAATCGATCCAGATCTTGACACTGGTATTACTTCTCGACCTTCTATTCTCGCAACCTCATATTTTCCATTCTTAACTCATGGTTTTGCCTTGTTAAATTTGCATGTTCTTCCGCGCTTCTAACCGCCTTTCTTCATGTATTGTTTGTCTCAATGCTTATAATGCTGCGATTTTTTCATTTCCATGAATTGTTTCTCCCATCTTTTCTTGATTTCTCTCCTCTTGTCCATTATTTATCAATTGTTGCACTTCTTCTCTTTCTTCCATAGAATCTAATCTCCATGTATGCACACTCACCCTATCATAATCTATTACTCTATTCGGTCTTTGGTTGAATTGGTGGTTGAATTTGACCTTCTTCTCTATCTCTTGCGTTTATTCTTGATGGTTCACCTACTTCATTTCTCCTTTCTCCAGCTAATCTCCTGCTTCTTCTAACAGTTGTTGGTTGTTCTGATGCATTCCTTCTTCTAGCCATTTCTCAATTTCAGTAAGTTGTTGAAAATTATACGAAATTTCTTTCTTGTTACTCCTGATTCTTTCAATTCACAAGGTTGATCTCTACTCACTCCCTGTTTCTAGCGCCAATATGTAGTTGCAGGAAATCCTACACTACACCCCTCACTAGAATATACACAATTAAGTCATTTTAAGATGAATGATTATGATTCCTATTCATTGAATACTTGAATCTTTACAATATGAAATAGAAATGAGTTATAGAATTACAATCACTCTAAAACTTTCTCTCTCCTAATGACTTGCTTAACAATTCAAAAAGAACTCTCCTCACAACAGACTTGTTCAACTCTTTATATAGGGTAATACATAGTGGATGACAGCTAAGTTGTCCTTTATTTTCGGGAATTACCTGCGAAATATCGCAAGTGTACATGTATTAATTCTCGCGACACTCCTGAATTTTGCTAAGTCTTCACACCTTTCTCATGTTTTGGCTGTCGTCATTCATTGCGTCATTAATGTTATTCTTCTGCGACGCCCTCGCAATGTCATTATTTATTGATCTCGCGAAGTATTGATATCGCGATATTCCAATCCTACACCATTATCAGCTAGAAAACCAAGGTCCACTTCTTTCCTAGCCGGAACCCCCACTCGATAACATATATCCGCAAAAGTATCACGGATGAGGTCGTGTCTGAACTTCAAACCAAAGTCATTTTTGCAATGCACCGCATGATCCCCAAATTTGTCCATCTCGGCTGAACAACTAGGACAAATCCCATCTTCCTCAAAGAGAGGAATCCCCAACTTGTACTTGAGAATTGCGCTGAAATGTCTCGGACCAATTTTCTGACCCAGACCTTCAATGGGGATTGCCATCAGGTAATCTTGAGCATGTTGGACCCGATTACACTGCCATAATACTTTATCGCGCTCTGAAATAACGAAGCTGGTAGGCAAGGAATTAACCACAGTATCAAAGTAAATAGTTGCGAGGGAACTCATAGAGTGGACTGGTGCAACATCTTCTAAACCGGGTAATGGCAAAGCAGCACTACAAGCTGAGTTAAAGTCATGTAAGACAGAAGTAAAGCAAGAACCAACGGGATCAATACCTGAGTGTCTCAAAATGGATCTCTATGAGGCGATGGTCTGAAGACAGGAGGCAAGGTAGCAATATGTGTGTGTGTCATACATAGAATAGGTACCCAGACCACCATACTTAAAAGGGAGGGTAACAATTCTATGTTGAAGCGGCCCATAAGGCCATCACCAGTGATTAAGCGGCGCAAAAACTGGAAGAGATGAGTATCAAAGGCTTCAGAAGCCAAGTTCATAAAACCTGGCCTAGTAGTTCTCGAAGTGAAGTACAATCTTGAGAGTCATGTGCAGTTTCTGAGTAACAACAATTCACATTGAGGGTCCTCTAATTTGCTTACTGCCTCCATAAAACCGACTGTTTTATGAACTCTTTGGTGAACCAAGCTCATGCAAAAATCTACATTAGTGCTCACTGGACCTCCCAGTAGTTTAACACCATTAGATGGTCTACTAATGTGTGAAGGAAACAACTCCAAGCTCCTACTGTCAGGAGAAGGCCAAAATAGCTCAGTTTTGTCGATGTTCATGTGAAGTCCAAGTCCCACTCCTTCCTGTCGAATGATCTTGAAAGCTTTAGCTACCTGCAATGTATCACCAATGATGGTTCCATCATCCAAGTACCAAGCTTGCAGCTCCAAAGAACAATTCTCAGCAATCTTCTTAACCATGGGATGTAAAGTAAGCGCAAATAAGAGGGGACCCAATGGATCTCCCTGCTGAACCCCTGAAAGAGATAAAAGGACGTTGTCCGGATAATACAATCGATCCTGTTACGCGTAACTCAACTCAACCCAACGAGAGATTGAGGGCATTGAGACCTAACCTCTTTTTATCATGGCTGTACGGTTCACAAGATTAAAAGCATTTAAAAAATCAACCAACAACATGGACAAGGAATCACGATCACCCTTAGCTTCAACCAGGCGGTTGACAGAATGTATAATGGCCTCACTGCCTCCAGAAACACCCACCCCAAATTGGTAATCAGAAAGATAAGAGTTCATAACCTTACCAATGTGTGTGGCAGCAACTTTGGAAACTAATCTTCTCCAAATCGTGCCAACCGCAATGGGTCTTAAACCTCCCCCTGGATTCATAAGAGGTGTAAGCGGAGCATTAGCCACGTAAATCACTAAAGTAGGAGGGCATTTACCAGCTAACCACAGGTTCACAACATCTGTGAGTGCAGCAATCAACTCATCAGAAACTGCAGCGGCAGCTCCACTCAACGAATCCAGTAAGTGTTGCGCCCTCAGTCCATCGCGGCCACAAGAAGTGCCCTTTGGAAAGCTCTTCAATCTTCCAAGAACCAACTCTTTGGAAGCAATAAATGCCTCCTGCCTAATGGGTTCAGATGGAATAAGGGGAGGAGCAGCATGAGGATGTTTGCTTTTGAGTTCCTTAAGAGTGCCATCGTTCTGTGGAGCCACCCCATTGGAAACGAGAGTACGAATTGTAGCCGTATATAACCCATTCCTCAGTTTGTTGCGACACAATCTCAGGTTCGTAGCTTCCTGATTATCTAGAATTTCCTTCTTCTTCTTCTTCTTAAGCATAAGCTTTCGGAAAGCATCGTTCTCTTCAAGGACCCTGCTGATAAGCATTACACATCCATTTGGTTCACACCACTGTGATAATGCAGAATTAATAGCCTCAACTTGGCACTTCTTCCTAGCATTAGCTTTCACCTTAGCACCGTCCTTGGGCAGATAAGTATTGAGAATGCAAATTGGAAAAAGGAGTAGGCGAATCCATGAAGAGATGTCATCAGGGTTCGTAGTGACTTTCTGCAGCACAGTTTTGAATGTTCTAGAAAAGTGCATCTTGCACTTGGCAGGAATGCTGGATACAGTGCGAATTTGGCGCTGAAAAACTAAATCCAGAAGTTCTAAGCTAAGCGTGGGAAGTGAGCATTCTGAAGAACTCGTGCCAGTACTATCAGAAGCTCTGGACTCTGAAACACAGAGGCCGTGAATAAGGAAGTCTGCACCAACCCCATTATATGGTGCTTTCGTAATACTCCCTTGATGCAATCTACATGATCTACTCCAGGCATGTAGATGCATACACTTAGCACACAACCACATTCGAAGTTGAGAAAGAACGTCCTCTCAATTGCTCAGAACTTCAGCACTTGAGCTGATTCTTTCACGACATAGGTCCTTGCCCACTTTGTCAAAGTGCTTGTTTCCTAGATGAATAATCAAACCAGATTTGCTATATCCTTTCTTCTTGTTACAGCCGTCGAAGCCATGGAAGGGGCATAAGATATCACTTTGTGCAGCACTCTGTGAATCATAACCTGCAATGGAGAAGACCTGACTAAAAGAAGCGGTTATAGGTCTAGGCATGACAAAAACCCTAGGTCGTGGAAGGCAGTCAAAAGATGCTGCAGGTAGAAGAATAGGGTATCAATCTAAAGCTAGAGATTGGGAAACCGGGAAGGAAAGTGAAGCAAGAAGTAAAGATTAAGGAGAATAGGATCGATCAAGATAAATCCATAATCCCCCAGAATCACTTTCAAATCGCCTCCATTCCCCCTCCGAAAAAAGTGGTCCCCCGAAGGAAAGATAGTTAAGCTTTTAAAGAAACAAAAAGATGTTATGAATCTTTAAAGTTTCCAAGTTAGCTAATAGAAGAGACGTTATGAACCTGAGCATGAAGATAATATTCTATTTTGATATCATGTAGTTTTATTTGTATTAAGAGGATATGGAATAAGGAAATAGACACTACAGATCTAATGTTCTAAAGATATAAGGGAACAAGTTAATTGTACTTGCATGGCTGAATGAAATCCAATTGTGCTCGTATGGTTAAGCGCTACAAGTTTGACACAATACCCTAATTATAAATTTTTTGAAGGTTTGAAACATCGATTCCCCCATTTATAATCGACCAATTATCCATTATGTGCATCAAAAGTAGAAAAGTTTGCACTTAATAAACTAAGAAGAATTAACTAGTTTTATTGTAGTTTAAAAGAAGAAGAACTTACAAGGTTGCAAATTATCTCTTCCTATAATATTAGTTGAGGCTCCTAGTTCCTAACTAAAGCATTATAGCTACGCAGTTGAAGCTTGGCCTGATAACTCCCTTCTTCAGTAGCTATAAGTACGTACATCACCTTGTAAACATTTCTTAATTGTCGCATACTTCATATCATTGTCCATTTGTTCTGTGTGTATCTCATAAAAAAATATCTAGGATTAACGTAATACGATGCTTCATAGAGTGAGTGATTAAGTTGTTGTTTCCATCTTCTATCAACTACCTCTTTAATAACTTCCCAATTTGAAGCATCCTCAATCAAGTTGTTTTCTAAGCGTTTTTGATATTTTCTCATTTTATTATAGATATATTTCATAGTAGGTTTACGCTCGGTATTCACCAATTTCACAATCTCTACTAAATGGCTCAACACATTAACAACAAATATAATGTCATACAAAAAATGCCTGCTAAATAACTATTATAACAGTATTTTTCCTCGTATAACATCCCTAATAACCTCATTTACAAGTTCAGCAGTATATGATGCATCATTGGTTGTCTTGGAAGCATTCCCAAGTTAAAAGTTTTTGCACCTTTAGCCATGTATCCAATGTCTTGGGTTTGTACGATAACAGGCATCCTAGGAAGATGATTGCTAACGGTTACCGTCGATATTTCTCTACCTTCTCCTTGCCCATGGGACCTGGAAGGCACCCTGAAGTTCCTGTGTTGGTACCTATAAACCTTCTCCAATTAACAAAATTCTAATGACAAAGATATCCCAACTCTCAAGATTGTTTCGGAAACACAATTCATGGAAGTTTATAGAAGAACTATTCGCATGCATTGCTAATTCTTTATTTCGAGTTGTTGTGAACTTTTTATTCATTTATTCACCATGTTGGATTTTATGCATCAAGAGAGGAGCGAGAGAAAGATTTTCACAAAACTCACGTAAATAATTACATTGCTAAAACCATACTATCTTTCATTAACATTATTGATGCCTTATATAGGCTTACAAAAGAGATAACTCCGCTAACCCATTACAAAAAAAAAAACTCCTAAATTTTAGTCACTAATTACCCAACTTACTTAATTAACTATATCCATTCTAAAATCACGTCAATTACTTCCTAAATATTTGATTTCATATCCCACACGTTAAAGACCAAATCGATAACAAATCTAAAAAACTATATTTTCATATGATTGACAAATTCTTACTGCATATTTTGAATTGTTACTTCCAACGTCTTCCCTTAATTCAAAATATATATCTTCTTATTGATCAAATCATCACCATTATAATATTGGAAAACATGATTATCATCATCTTCAAAATCAGCAACATCTTTAATTGTTTGTCGCCATCATCATCATAAAATCATCGTCGTCACGATGATTAACGTCCTCATCATTATTAGCATATCAGCATGCCGCATCATTTCAACTAACCTAAGATATTATGTAAATCATATTTGTATCTTCATAATTTTTCTTTTCAAGCAGAACTTTTATCAATGTAGTTTTGATTTTTATATTTATTTTAATCTCTCTCACTCCTCTCCGTGCCATGATAGATTTCCAACATGGTATCGGAGCTGGAGTTGAGGATTGAGTTTAGGGAGAGGGTTATAAAGAAAAAGAAGTTTTAAAAGAGTTCAAAAACAAATGTTCAAAGTTTTATGAAAATGTTTGAGAGTTTCAAAAATATTAAGGTGTTTGAGAAATTATTTTTTCAAAAGAAAAAGAAAAAATGGTTTATTTGGTGAAAAAAGGCTTGATGTATGAAGGAGAATCAATATGATGAAATAAAAAATGATTTTGAGAAAGGAAAATTGTTATGAAGAAAATTGATGATTTTTGAACAACAAAAAATTATCCTCATCAATTTTCTTCATAGCATCCTTTCTCAAAATCATTTTGTATTTCATCATACTGATTTTCCTTCTCACATCAAGCCTTTTTTTAGCCAAATAAACCATTTTTTTTTTCTTCTTTTGGAAACATATTTCTCAAACTCCTACATTTTTGAAACTCTCAAACATTTTAATAAAATTATGAACATTTGTTTTGAACTCTTCTAAAACTTCTTTTTCTGTATTACTCTCTCATTTAACTCAACTCTCAACCCATCTCTGATACCATGTTGGAAATCCATCATGGCACAGAGAGGAGTGAGAGAGATTAAAATAAATGTAAAACTCAAAACTACAATGATAAAATTTCTTCTTGAAAAAATAAAATGAAGATGCAAATATGATTTTCATAATATGTTAGGTTAGTTGAAATGATGCGGCATGCTGATCTGCAAATAATGATGAGGACGTTGATCATCGTGACGACGATGATTTTATGATGATGATGATGGAGACAAACAATTAAAGATGTTTCTCATTTTGAAGATAATGATGATCATGTTTTCAGATTTATGATGGTGATGATTTGATGATTAAGAAGATATATATTTTGAATTAAGGGAAGACGTTGGAAGTAATAATTCAAGGTGTCAAACAGGACGGCCTGGCCTGGCCCGGCCTGCCTTTTGTCGGCCTAGCCTTGCCTGGGGTCGGCCTGTCAACTTAGCTGGCCTGGCCGGCCTGGCCTGTGAAGCATATCTGTGAGCCCATCCTGGGCCTGAGCCAGACCTGCGTTAAACCGGGCATGGCCATGCCTAGCTAGCCTGCTATTTTTATTTATTAAAAAATAGTTTGCAGTTAGAGACTAGAACATGCTTCCTCTATCTTACTTGTTCAGGAACTAACCATTCGTCCATTTAGAATTTACATACAAAACGTCAATGCAGTAAAATATATTAATACAGATAGCTTATAAATAAAGAAAGTTTTACTTTAATGTTAAATTCTATTTAAGGTAGTGAAATAAAATCTGAACTTAATTGGAATGATTCTATATAAGGTAATGAAATAAAATCCAAACTTAATAGAAATGTTATATTAATATAAATTAGGCAACACTTGCTATAATTTAATTGATACTGATTCACAATGTTTACAATTATAAAAAAGAATCAAAATTAAATAAATTATTGACATAAACTTAAATTTAGAATTTATTGAGTCAACTTAAAAACTAACTAAGTTTATACCGAAACGTTATGAAAAAATCAACTATGGGCCCTAATTGATTTGGTTATGGAAAGATCTTATATGTTTCCTTTTTTATTCGAATCTACCATAAAATTCCCTAAATCCATTAAATATTGAATATGAACAACTTGTACGTAATGTCGTCTTGGATCAATGGTAGCATACCTCTACTAAATGAGAGGAAACATGTTGGAACGTGGGTTCGACCCCCATCCTTATAAGTTTTTATGTAAATGTTTTATTTTGGTACTATGACAGGCCTAGCCTGGCAGGCTTAGACAGGCCCGGGCTAAAGCAGGCATGGCCATAGCAGGCTGACAGGCCGAAAATCTGAGCCCAGCCTGGGCCTGCTTTGATCCTGGGCCAGGGCCTGGTCTACTTAATTACAGGTCAGGCCAGGCTTTGGCCTGTTTATACAGGCCCGGGCTGGCCTGGCATTTTTGACACCTCTAAATATGCAGTAAGAATTTGTCAATCCGGTGAAAATATAGTTTGTTATATTTGTTACTAATTTGGTATTTTACATGTGGGATATTTTTTTTTTTTGAAACAGGAAAAGTTGTATTGATAGAAAACTTAGTTCAATACAAGAGAAGTGTCCGAGCAAGTTGTGCTCTAATTTCTAATGGAGTAAAACTAGACCAAGCTATGGAAAGAGCATTCTCTCTAGCGAGTTTAGAGAGTATGTACGCCACTTTATTACCTTCCTTGGGAATGTATGAACATTTCAGGATCTAAATCTAATGAAAAAAACTTGAATATCTTTCACAATATTAAGCAATTGCCAATCAATGGAGGCATTGTTATTGATCGCTTCCACCATCATTTTTGCGTCAAGTTCAAAATGCACTTTCTCCAATTTCAGACTTTGCGCCAGGTTAACTGCCTCCCATAATGCCATGCATTCTGCATGCGCCGCATTCTTCACGTTCGCTAAGTAGATGCATTCAGCTCCTTGCTGTTCGCCTGCAAAATTTCGAATTATTAGACCAATTCCACCTGTGTTATTAGAATACAAATATGAGCCATCAATGTTAATTGTAACAACATCCACAGGAGGTGGTGACCAATGAATATTTCTACGAGAAACTCTAGTAGAAATATTGTGATGCAAGTTATGTTGAGCATCATGTTCACAAATAAAGCTCCGGGCCTTATGGATAGTTCTTTCTGGAATAGGATTAACTCCCTGAAAAGCTTTATCGCATCTGTCAGACCATAAACACCATGCTGTGATTGCTCTTTTGCAAAGTTCGCCTGTTGAAATCTTCTTATTATGAAGATCATCAAACCAGCTACATAACCAATCTGAGAAAGAGGAGGGAGAATTCTGAGTCCATCCAGAAATGGAGAACCACACTACTCTGGCTAGATTACATTCCATCATAACATGAGAGGGAGTTTCTAGGGCACGTTCACAGAAAGGGCAGACCGGAGAAACACCAGGAATCTTAGAACTGAGAATATCTCTTGTTGGCAATAGAGAAGAAACAGCTTTCCATAGGAATTGTCGAATTCTTGGAAGAAGAGGTAGTTTCCATAGTGATTTATAAATATGCGTCATTCTTGACCCTACCGACTCTGATAACTCCTGGGCTTCATACATAGATCTGTAAGCTGATTTTACAGAGAATCTTCCATTTTTATCTAGCAACCAGACTAACCTGTCTTCACAATTATTGTGGATATGTAAACTCAGAATGGAGTTTACTATTTCAGGCTCGAAAAGCTCTTGCAGCTTCTGAATATTCCACGAGCAGTTGTCTTGGTTAAAATGCTGATGAACGTATCTGTATTGTTGATGAGACGATGAACCTTGTTTCGGAGATAGGGGGACTGATAAATCCTTAATCCATCTATGATGCCAGATTAAAATCTTCCTGTCGTTTCCTAGACACCAGGCACTATTGTTTTGTACAAACCCTAACTCAGAACTTATACTTCTCCAGGACCAAGTTGTATTGCTCTTCTTTTTCAGATTGAATAAGTCTAGTGCTGCAGCACTTCCAGATCATCTTTTGACTTTCGTCAAGAATAAAAGATGAACTTTCTTAAAGCGAAAGTTTACCAACACATATTTCGAGAAATATATAAGCGAGTGAAACTCAGCTCGAAATATCAAATGTGTATAATTTAAAGTCTATATCGATATACGACTTTGTCTCAATGAGAGATAGAATAGAAATAGACTTCTGAGTGATAGATGAGTTCAAGTCTCCACATATCTTTTGTTGATGAAGTTCCACAAGCTCCCTTAGTAGTTCTTCATCTTCAATCAATGAACGTTGTGAAGTCTAAAGCTCAACTACACATTTTATCCTAATCCGAGACATAGCTATAAGTAGACTAGAAATCTTAGGAAAAATCAACCATAGCTATAAGTAGACTAGGATAGAAACGTAGTTGAGAAACAATGGATCTCGGCAGTCATCATTGCGTTCTACGTTTAAAGGAGAAGATCAACCGAAGCTTTTGGAGAACTTCATCAACAAAAGGTAAGTGGATACTGAACCATCTATTTCTCAAGTTATATTCACTTTTCTATCATTGAGACGATGTCGCATAACTAATTAGACTATCATGCATATACAATAATTTCGAGTCAAGTTTATCTTGGTAATTAGTTCTCGAAATATAATGACTAAGCTTAATGAAAATTTGTTCATACTTGATGAATTTCGGTTAAGAACAATATATTGTTCGGAATAAAAATCATGATTCAAGTTTTTATCATTCGAAAATAGCCTGGAACAGTGATATGTGTCATTGATGTTATTCGGGAATGTTTCGAATCGATTTAGAGAAAAATATAGAACTACTATAGATTCGGAAACAAGACAGTGTTATCAGTCTTACAAACTGGGAAAACTGTTATCAGTCTGAACCCGTAATACATGTACTTGTACACGTAGCGGGGTAGCTATATGTTGACTTACATATTTATGGTACGTATATCCTTATGCATATCATGTGAAAATATGTTTAACTCGTGAACAGGATCGGTACGCATACCCGTATGCAAACCGTAAGGGAACTGTGGTCACAGAACCGGTTTAGTATACATACGGGTACACATACCAAAATAGTTATGTATTCCTAACTCACCTGTGTATCCAAACCGTATGCAAAACAAAATAGTTATGTGGACTCCTAACCGGTCATAGTCTTAAGGTATCCATACCGAAGACGCATATCGGAACTTTGTTTGGTTAAATTGTTTACAAACCTAATACACGGACTATGGTGACGACTCACGAACGACAATGGTATTTGTACTCATATATATACTAATCATGTCGATTATACTCAAGTGCGATAAAATTATTTATACGAGATAATTTGCATTTGATCAATTTTCTAAAAACACTAGACTTAATTGATCACGTAATTGTGACTCAGGGTTAATGAAGTAAAATCGGCTTTGATTCACTCGAATCAATTCGCGAACATTATAGCCACGATTTTCAAAGATTGCATTCCTTATTATATAAATATATTTTTTTCATGAGTATGTAAACATACTTAACTGATTTTAGAACTTAACCCACCGTACTTGGTCTTGTTCGCCAGTATGCAAACGTGTACGCATACTATAGTTCCTGGACTTCAACTGTTGAATCAGTACGCATACGGATATGCATACTAAATTCCCGGACTTGGAATACACTTGCAACAGTTAGCATACAAGTAAGCATACTGTGCTATATCCAATCAGTGGTTAATTGTTCTAAACTCCCACTTTAATCATTGAAACATTATTAGAAGATGAGAATAGTTGTCTCACACAAATTATTAGCTTCAAAACAATTTTCAAGTGATCAAATGATCAATACGAAACATTCCGAGTCTACATCAAATGACTGTCTCACACAAATCATATAAGATGTTACCATGCGATTTTCACATGATCATCTTTTGACTTTCGTCAAGAATAAAAGATGAACTTTCTTAAAGCGAAAGTTTACCAACACATATTTCGAGAAATATATAAGCGAATGAAACTCAGCTCGAAATATCAAATGTGTATAATTTAAAGTCTATATCGATATACGACTTTGTCTCAATGAGAGATAGAATAGAAATAGACTTCTGAGTGATAAATGAGTTCAAGTCTCCACATATCTTTTGTTGATGAAGTTCCACAAGCTCCCTTAGTAGTTCTTCATCTTCAATCAATGAACGTTGTGAAGTCTAAAGCTCAACTACACATTTTATCCTAATCCGAGACATAGCTATAAGTAGACTCCAAAAACTTAGGAAGTAATTGACTTGATTTTAGAATGGATAGTTAATTAAATAAGTTGGGTAATTAGTGACTAAAATTTAAGAGTTTTATTTGTAATGGGTTAGTGGAGTTATCTCTTTTGTAAGCTCGTATAAGGCATCAAGTGTGTTTATGAAAGATAGTAGAGTTCCAGCAATGTAATTGTTTATGTGAGTTTTGTGCAAATCTCTCTCTCTCACTCCTCTCTTGATCCATAAAATCCAATATGGTGAATGAAGAAAAAGCTCACAACAACTCGAAATAAAGAAATAAAAATGCATGCGAATAGTTCTTCTATAAACTTCCATGAATTGCATTTGTGAAACAATCTTGAGAGTTCGGATATCTTTGTCAGAAGAAACTTCAAGGTGCCCTTTAGGACCCATGGGCAATGAGATGGTAGAGAAATTTCGACAGTTGCCATCAGCAATCATCGTCCTAAGATGCTTGTTATTGTACAAACCTAAGACATTGGATACATGGCTAAAGGTGCAAAAACTTATCACTTGGGAATTAAATTGTTGACTTGTATAGTTCCCACTTATGTTATAACAACTTAGCTCTGAGTTATTATGGTTTTCCATTCTACTTGAAGCCATGCTTCCTATACGTTGGTCTGATTCTGGAAGATACAGAAGTTAAAACATCCACTTTATGTATACCGGCTTTGGATAGCTGAAGGCTTCATTCAATCTAGAGGAGGATTAAGTATGGAAGACGTTGCAAAGGAATATTTGGAGAGGGGGATCCCTGGACAGGCTCCAATTTGACAAGGTTTAACAGCCTTGTATCAACCATCAGATGATTGTATAAAGACAGTGGAGATGTTTTATCAGTATCCTGGTTACCCGAAATCCACATAGACTTTCCTTTCTCTTTTTCTTCTCGCCCACAATTTTTCTTTTCTTTTTCCTACAGAACGGTGAAGATTTTCCATCTAGGGTGACTATTCTACCGATCATCAATTTCCGATTTATTTAAATATTAGCGAGATAGATTATATATATATATATATATATATATTAGGAGTTCTATGAGTAATCCATCATTTATTCAAGTTCTTGAAAAATTATGATCATATAAGGATTAAAAGTTCTCATAAGTTATTGAGTGATTAATCAGTCGTCCAAGATCTTGAAAAATTTTCTACATTGAATGAGGCTTTTTGCTCGACTATGTTCTTCTTTTTCTATGATTGGCACGACTTTTTTTTTTATGTCAATCACTAAAGTTTGATCTTAGATCTTACATTATTCTCACTTGAAGAGATTGATGAGACAAGAATTTTTAAAATAGATATATCTAAGTTATTGTAGTAAAAACAATTCGATTAATCAAAGGTCAGGTAGATCCATGATGGCAGCATTTATCTTGTGTTCTTATTAAATTTGCTTAAGTCAGGTTTGAGATTTTGAAACTAGGATTGATTTTTGAGAAAAATGTGAGAAAGGTGATAAAAGAAATCTTAATAATACGTTCTAAATTCTAGTATCCATTCATGAGATTTTTTTTTAACCCTCTCCCTCAACTCAACTCTCAACCCCAACTCTGATACCTTGTTGTAAAACCCATCATGGAAATAAGAGCAGTGATAGAGAGATTAAAATAAATATCAAACTCAAAGCTACATTGATAAAAAATTTCCTTGAAAAGTAAAATTATGAAGATGAAAATATGATTTGCATAATATGTTAGGTTAGTTGAAATGATGTGGCATGTTGATCTGCTAATAATGAAGAGGGTGTTGATCATCGTGACTACGATGATTTTATTATGATGATGATGATGATGAAGATGGTGACAAACAATTAAAGATGTTGTTGATTTTGAAGATAATGATGATTATGTTTTCCGATTTATGATTGTAATGATTCGATTATTGAGAAGATATATTTTGAATTAATGGAGGATATATGTTGGAAGTAATAATTCAAAATATGTCGTAATAATTTGTCAATCAAGTGAAAATATAGTTTGTTAGATTTGTTATTGATTTGGTCTTTAACGTGTGGGATGTAGGACCTATATTTAGGAAGTAATTAATTGACGTAATTTTAGAATGGGTAGTTAATTACCCTCAATTTATCGTTTTAATTTACTTTATTTTTTGTACCAAGTATCAATAAAATTTCTTATTTCGAGGTGAAATGAAATGGATAATTAGTGCTTAAAATTTAGGAGTTTTATGGGTTAGTGGAGTTATCTCTTTTGTAATCCTATATAAGGCATCAGTAATGTTAATGAAAGATAGCATAATTTTAACAATGTAAATGTTTATGAACGCGCAGTTGGGGGATACTAAAACTAATTGGGGGATATAAATTACTTCCCCCAACCAATAGTGTTTATTAAGGGGTGTTTTTTTGGGGTGAAAATACGTAACTACCTTTTAAAACAATAAAAGCTAAAACAAACATAAAAATACCATACTCCCTTTTAAATTCGAAACATTTCTCACTCCCTTTCAAATTCCCTTCTCCTTCTCTGCCAGCTCCTCACTTTGATTTTTTTTTTTTTTTTTTACATTCGGTAGGGATGAAGACCATGCCGGTAGTGGTGAAGACCATGCCGGTAGTGAGTGCCGGCATTGTTATTTAGGATGAAGACCATGCCGATACTAAGTTCCGGCATGGTTATTTAGGATGAAGACCATGCCGATACTGGGTTCCATCATGGTTATTCAGGATGAATACCATGCCGATACTGAGTGCCGGCATGGTTATTTAGCATGGTTATTCGGGATGAATACCATGCCGATACTTGCTATTTCAGACAAATTTTTTCTGTATGTTTTTGTCCCCAAACCGGCATGGTTCATTTGAGAATCGACCATGCCGGAACAGAGTTTTTCAGGCGTAACAATGGCGGATTCGATGAAAAAAAAAATCAAATTTCAGTACATTAATACCTATATATGACTAATTGGAGCACTTGTATATCAGCTTGTTTACTTTCATGGTTAGTTCTTCCCATAAACTTTCATGATCATAAATATCTTGATTTAATGTTGTTGCATCAACAAATTCAATGATAATGATTTATTCTAATGATTATCAAACTAAACTATTAACTTACCTAATTATATTTAACCACTAAACATGATTAGTAAGGGGCAGATTAGGTATTACGTAAAAAACTTAGATAAGGGGTGATCCTGAATTGATATTTGGATCCAGGTTTTGTCCATTTCATCTATCCCCCAATTAGTTTTGATATCCACCAATTGTGGGTTCTTGTTTATGTGAGTTTTATGCAAATTTATCTCTCGTTCCTCTTTTGACCCATGAAATCCAACATGGTATCAAAGCTGGGTAGAGAATTGAGTTGAGGGAGAGTTACAAGAAAATTTGTTTTAAAAAAAATGATTTGATTTATCTAGTCAAAATAGACTGATTTTCAGAAGGAAAATTGTTATGAAAATAAAGGGTTCATATTTTTGTTTATTGTGTGTGCAAAAATTGATTTTGAGAGAAAAAGAAAAAAAAGATTATTTGTAATTGTTAGAGCATTGCTCGGTCGAATTCACAAGTGTTCCTATCTAAATCTTGTTGTCAAATTTAGTTGTCAAAACTATATCTTGATTTCTAGTCTACAATTAGTTAAGTCTCAGACTAGGATAGAAACGTAGTTGAGAAACAATGGATCTCGGCAGTCATCATTGCGTTCTACGTTTAAAGGAGAAGATCAACCGAAGCTTTTGGAGAACTTCATCAACAAAAGGTAAGTGGATACTGAACCATCTATTTCTCAAGTTATATTCACTTTTCTATCATTGAGACGATGTCGCATAACTAATTAGACTATCATGCATATACAATAATTTCGAGTCAAGTTTATCTTGGTAATTAGTTCTCGAAATATAATGACTAAGCTTAATGAAAATTTGTTCATACTTGATGAATTTCGGTTAAGAACAATATATTGTTCGGAATAAAAATCATGATTCAAGTTTTTATCATTCGAAAATAGCCTGGAACAGTGATATGTGTCATTGATGTTATTCGGGAATGTTTCGAATCGATTTAGAAAAATATAGAACTACTATAGATTCGGAAACAAGACACAGTGTTATCAGTCTTACAAACTGGGAAAACTGTTATCAGTCTGAACCCGTAATACATGTACTTGTACACGTAGCGGGGTAGCTATATGTTGACTTACATATTTATGGTACGTATATCCTTATGCATATCATGTGAAAATATGTTTAACTCGTGAACAGGATCGGTACGCATACCCGTATGCAAACCGTAAGGGAACTGTGGTCACAGAACCGGTTTAGTATACATACGGGTACACATACCAAAATAGTTATGTATTCCGGAACTCAGCTGTGTATCCAAACCGGTACGCAAACCAAAATAGTTATGTGGACTCCGGAACCGGTCATAGTCTTAAGGTATCCATACCAGTACGCATATCGGAACTTGGTTTGGTTAAATTGTTTACAAACCGGTACACGGACTATGACTGACCTGACTCACGAACGACAATGGTATTTGTACTCATATATATACTAATCATGTCGATTATACTCAAGTGCGATAAAATTATTTATACGAGATAATTTGCATTTGATCAATTTTCTAAAAACACTAGACTTAATTGATCACGTAATTGTGACTCATGGTTAATGAAGTAAAATCGGCTTTGATTCACTCGAATCAATTCGCGAACATTATAGCCACGATTTTCAAAGATTGCATTCCTTATTATATAAATATATTTTTTTCATGAGTATGTAAACATACTTAACTGATTTTAGAACTTAACCCACCGTACTTGGTCTTGTTCGCCAGTATGCAAACGTGTACGCATACTATAGTTCCTGGACTTCAACTGTTGAATCAGTACGCATACGGGTATGCATACTAAATTCCCGGACTTGGAATACACTTGCAACAGTTAGCATACAAGTAAGCATACTGTGCTATATCCAATCAGTGGTTAATTGTTCTAAACTCCCACTTTAATCATTGAAACATTATTAGAAGATGAGAATAGTTGTCTCACACAAATTATTAGCTTCAAAACAATTTTCAAATGATCAAATGATCAATACGAAACATTCCAAGTCTACATCAAATGACTGTCTCACACAAATCATATAAGATGTTACCCTGCGATTTTCACATGATCATCTTTTGACTTTCGTCAAGAATAAAAGATGAACTTTCTTAAAGCGAAAGTTTACCAACACATATTTCGAGAAATATATAAGCGAGTGAAACTCATCTCGAAATATCAAATGTGTATAATTTAAAGTCTATATCGATATACGACTTTGTCTCAATGAGAGATAGAATAGAAATAGACTTCTGAGTGATAGATGAGTTCAAGTCTCCACATATCTTTTGTTGATGAAGTTCCACAAGCTCCCTTAGTAGTTCTTCATCTTCAATCAATGAACGTTGTGAAGTCTAAAGCTCAACTACACATTTTATCCTAATCCGAGACATAGCTATAAGTAGACTAGAAATCAAGACTTGTAGTTTTGACAACTAAACTTGACAAACAAGCTTGAGATAGCAACGCTTGCGAGTTCGACCAAACGGTGCTCTAACAGTTATGCTATGATGATGATGAAGATGCAGATTATTAATTTGCATAATATGTTGGGTTGGTTGAAATGATGATGAGGTTTATTTACTAACAATGTGATACTGATGAAGGTGACAAACGATCAAAGATGTTGCTTGATGTTTTCTAATTCATGATGACGATAGATGATAGAATTTTAAGAAGAATATTTGAGATTTGAATAATTGTTTGTTAAGTGTCATAGTCTTTAGGAAAATGCTAAAAAGTTTAAATGTGTGACTTAAATCCTACAAATTAGGATTTTGTTAAGAGTGGGATTGTAAAGACCCTCAAGCGCGTCAACGCTATTAGACCAGTCAAGAGACGTTTTAGCGATAATAACTCGATTAGTTTAAAATGAACGTTAATTATTAGAAATTAATCTAACAACGATCTAAATACAAAACTAGTACCATCGGTTAAATCTCGAAAAGTTTTGCGAAATGGACATCTCGAACGTGTCATTCAAATACCGGACGAAGAAGAAATCATCGGAATAGCGAGAAGGGCAAAATAGTTTTTGCAGGCACGTTGTTGCTGCCCTTATCAAAGAAAGTGGGTGTCCTAGTAATTCCTTTGGCCTTATCATCTACGCCAGATGGAGGAAATCCTCTATTTCATTTCATTTCTTTTCTTCTTTTTTTTCTTTCTTTCTTCTTCTTCTTCTTTTTCTTTCTTCTTCCTTCTCTTTCGGTTTTTCTTTTCTGCTATTCTTCTCCCGACGTGTGAGAGATCAGTTTGAGATTCGATTTGAGAGAATAAATTGATGTGGGTGTGCAGATGTTGAGGGTGATGGTGCTGTTGTGAAATAGGAAGAAAATAATTAGGTATCAGAGGTATAAATCAAGGGAAATACAGTTAGGGTTTGTAAAAATCGTTTAATTGAATTCGTATGGAACTGATAAGGTAATTAGGTTGCTGTTAGAGGAAGATCAGAGGGGTTGTGGTTTAATTGAAGTTTCAAGATGATTCAGTGTTGAATTGAATAACTAGGGTTCGTAAGAAGAATTTATAGAATATTGGGAAGATATAATTGAGAGTTTAGAAGTGTAATTGGAGGTGGGTTAGATGTGAATTAAGAGTTAAGGTTGATGAATAGGTTGAGTTCGATAGTTAGAGCTTTGTGTTTGAAGCTCAGATGAATGATTGAAGTTATTAATGGAATTAGGTTTGAATTGTTTATAAGAAGATGAAGTTATTATGAGTATTGAACTGGTTGGTGCTTGAGGAGAAATGTTTTGAGGTAATGATTCTTATCAGTATTCTTAGTAAAGTTATTTGGTTCTTATATTGAAGTTCTGTGGTTTTTAATGGATTCATAGTTGAGTTAAGTAAATGGGGTAAGTGAACTATAGTGGAGTTGAGATGTTATTGATGATATTGTTGCTGTTGATGGTGGTGGTGGTTTATGAGTAACATGGCTTTAGAAATGGAACTGTTAGTGTTGTATTCACTGGTGCATGGTTAGTTGGAGTTGCAGTTATTGGAGCCTTGGGTGCAGGTGTTAGTGAGATGGAAAATGGAAATGAAAATAGTGGTGGAGATGAAAGTGCAGGATGTGTATGAATGAATGAATGCATCACTTGAGTTGAGTTTATTGAATGTATGTTATGGTGATGGTGTTGATGTATTTTGGTTGATTGTGCAATCCATGGAAGAGCTCATAGTGGTTCTAGGATTGATTGTGTTGAGCTAAGATTTAAAAGAATGGTAATGGTGGTAAGTTAGTGTAGTACTGTTGGACTGGATTGTGTATGTTTGAACTGGTATTGGTGTTGAGAGATGTTGGTAAATTGCAGGAAGAATTTTTGAGATGAACTCAGTTGAAGTAGTCTGTGAAATGTGTAACTCTTGGAGTTGGTTTGTGCTCTTAAGATGAATAGGCCTAGTTGGTTGTAATGTTGTCATAACAAAGGGTTTAGCAAAAGCTTGCAATTTCCGATTAAGGTAAATAGATTTTGTAACTATAATTGTGTTACCTAGTTATTTGAGATATTTGAGTTGATTTGGATGTGAACTTATTTGGTAGTTGATGGTGGAGATGTACAGTGAAGCTATATTGGTGGTTATGAATCTTTTGTTTGTATAAAAGACTAGGTTAGTATGAATGTTGTGTATGGAACGAGAATTGCAGGCAAGGAAGGGTGGATGATAGGAGTTGTAGGAATGTAGTTAGTGCCTGCAGTGAAAGCTTGCAACTTCTGGTGTTGCAGGTAGGCTGTGTTATTTTTGTAAATCAATTTTTAAGTTATAATTTGAATGAATGAATTATTGCAATGAATAGATTGAAGTTGAACTTGAATAGAGTTGTAGAGTTAGAGAGTTAGAGTTGCAGATGTGTTAGAAGGACCCTTAGCCTGTCTGACTGAGCTTATTCAGTTTGATTCAATTTTGTTTAGCTGGCTCAGTTAATCTGACTGAGTCGAGTTGGTCCTGTTAAACTGAGTTGAATCGGTTTGACTCAGTTGACCATTTGACCAGGACTTTGACTTGACTATTGACGTTGACTGTTAGTTGACCGTGTTAGACCGGGCGTTGACCGTTAGTTGACTTAGATGGACCAGGCCTTAGGTTAATGAGTTGGCTTAGTGGACTTGGGCTTAGATAGACTTGTATGGTTCTTGTGTGAGCCTTTTGGCTAGATTCTTAGACTTCTTGTGTGATTAACAGTTAGTCTATTAACAACGATCGATTCAAAGACGAACCAATGGATCGTGGATCTCGAGGTAGGCGTGGCTTGTCATCAAAAGAGGTGGGAATTTATATTTAAATCTTCTGTAATTATTGTTGTTTTCTTTTACCAAAGTTTATGTTTATAAACTCATGCATTGTCTGGTTGTGTATTCCATGCATTGTTTAATTTTGAGTTACGAAAGTTCTGTTATTTCTTTTATCTTTCCATGGTTTGGAAAGGAATCGTAATGCTTTGTTCGTCTTATGAATTGTTTGGGAAATAAGAATTTCCATTGATTGTTTGGAAATGAGAATTTCCATCTGTGGTATATAGGATCCTGCTCCTTCATTTATACCTACTTGCTTTTATACATTAACTATGTGGAGGCTGAATCACCATATTAGCTATCTAGGTGGAGGCTGAATCACCATATTAGTACATTGTTTGGAAGGAGTTAGTTCCATATGCATGATTGTTTACTTCTGTGAATTGGTTGTGTTTTAGTGTTAGGGAAAACATGAATTGTTTTCAAATCATTTCAATGATTACTTAAAAGTTAAATGTTATTCCTACTGGGCACCCCTTTTAGGGATGATGTGCTCACCCATTCCCACTTTCAGTTTCAGAGACAAAACAGAGTTGAGCAGCGAAAACTTCGAGGAGTCGAGTCCATAGTTGGTTAACTTCTGCTATGTTTATTTTGTTGTATATTCTATTTGTAATCTAAATGACTGTTGTATATGTATCATTTGAGAGAAGTTCTTGTATATATATATTTCAGAGCGGGGCTAGTTTTTGGGTTAAGTTTTGTAGAAAATTTCTTAATTGAATGTTTAAGTAAAAGTTTAGATTTTTAGTGCCTCTTTATTTAGTTAATCTCTTGGATTAGTCAGCTGCTAGCTTAGGGGGCGCTACAGGGATAATGCGAGTATTTTAGGGTTTTGAGTTCAGTCTACATAAAGGTTAGTTTTTTATTGTACAATAAGCATAATTTTTATCAATGTAGTTTTGAGTTTTAATTCCAACAGCCTCGACAACCCACTCTTCAGTCCATCTTATGCTTTGCAAAAACCATCTTCACAGAACCAGTTTCGTTGGGTTTGAATAAAAGAAGAAACTCTCTGAACCAGTCGTGATAATAATAGGAAGAATATGAAGTTCCCTTGTAGAAATGCTTGGTGCTAATAAAGCTTGTGGGTGCCCTGAACAATAATATAGGTGCGTTTAACATCATAATTCAACTGTCAGGCTTAAAAAACTGACAGTGAAGTTCATGTTCCATGTCTGCCTTGAGTAATTCAGGCATGCGCCCTTGTAAATTCCGTGCTTCAACACCTCTCGCAATTTTGACACGCTTCAATCACTTATAACTTTCTCATACGATGTTGGAATGACTCAATTTTTTCGCCGTTGGCTTCGTTTTTTTCGTCCTCTTCGAGATGATAGCAAGAACTCTTGGATTTGAACAAGTTCCACTTGGTATTTGGTCCTTCTCCACTTATAGCTAACTTCTTTTATTGCACAAATAAGTGTCGATTCACTTCTTTTGGATGATTCACCTAATGAAAGACAAATAAAAGAAACAAAAACGTAACACACAATTATTTGAAATAAAATAAGCAAATATTAGCATGGAATCGACACCAAACATATACAAAATATGCACTTATCACCTAGTGTGGTTGTTCCATAAACACACATTCATTCAAGTGTCCATGTAGAAAAGCACTGGACACATCTAGTTGTTGGATATGCCAAACTTTGGAAATTGCAATTGTTAACGTTGTTTTAATAGTGGAAGCTTTAACAACCGAACTATCAACACTATCCAGTTGATCAATACCCTTTGAAAAATAATATGTGTTTATATCCCTGCATAGTACATCTGCATTTATATTAAACACCCACTTAAGCTCTAAGACATTCATATGCTCCTCATAAGTAACTATCTACCAACTTCTATTTTTTTTTATTAAAGCATCATATTCTATATCCATAGACTTAAGCCAAAAAGGACTTTTACTAGCACTTTTTATGTGTTTAGTTCAGAATCATGAAGTAAATAAATGAGACAATATCAACAGGATGTCTGGCAGTGAAATCAGTTATAAAGTTAAGAACTAATTTAAGTTTACTCATACTAACTTTAGATCTTGTTACAATGGTGTGCTTGAAGGAACAAAAGAAGAAAAATATGTTAGAATACAAGGTGAAGGCACAATAGAGATAGAATTTGATGAATAATAACCTTCATAAATGAGTTCATGGGGTTTAGGTTGAGTAGCAATGGAAGAAAAATCCAACTAACATTAATTGAGCTTTCAAGAATATTGTTGAGAGATATCCATTAATGGACTTTAGAATCCATATATGCTTTAAGATAAAGTAAAAGTGAAGTAGGTGGGTAAAGTTATAACGTTTCCTTGATAATAACTTGCAAGTAAGGGAGTTGAACATCATATTGCTCTTCTACAAGTCGATCTTTATCAATTTAATGATCTTTGAAAGCTTTTGTTAAGCCTTTCTCACCTTAGATGGGTTAAAAAATAGTTTGCCATTAATCATTCTACAGTGGATGAGATAATTAATACATGTACCTAAAATAAATGAGTCTGAATTCATAAGCCAGTTTGAGTTATATCAATTTGAAACATTCCCGAATAACATCAATGACATATATCACTGTTCCATGCTATTTTTCAAATGATAAAACTTGAATCATGATTTTGATTGCGAACAGTAAATTGTCCTTAACCTAAATTCATCAAGTATAAATAAATGTTCATTAAGCTTAGTCAGTATATTTCGAGGACTAATTGTCAAGATAAACTTGACTCGAAATTCTTGAATATGCATGATAGTCTAATTAGTTATGCGACATCGTGTCATAGATAGAAAGATGAATATAACTTGAGAAATAGGTGGTTCAGTCTTTACTTACCTTTTGTTAATGAAGTTCTCCAAAAAAAACAAGTCTTTAAGGTTGATCTTTAATTAATATTTCCACTCAATTAAAAATAATATAATGCCTTCAAAAAATTGTCGGTAGAAAGTAAACAAAGAAATGATGAGAGACAAGATCAAGGAATCATTCTTCGTTTGCAATGATCCAATGTTTCTCAACTACATTTTTATCCTAGTCCGAGACTTAACTAATTGTAGAACAGAAATTAAGATATAATTTTGACAACTAAATTTGACAACAAGCTTGAGATAGCAACACTTGTGAGTTCGACCGAGCAAATCTCTAATAATTATGAAAAACAAGTCTTTAAGCATCTGCTAAAATATTACTGGAATCGTTGGTGAAACGGTTCGTGAACCATAAGGCATAGTTCATCATCTGCTACTTCAAATTCTAATTCCATCAAGCGAGTCGTGGTGCTTCTCTCGATGGTTTAGGGTTATAAATCGGGTTGGAATCGGTTTTTGGGTTTCTCATAACCTTACTCGGCTCGTATAAGTCGGATGGTCATAGTTTGTGAGTACCTAATAACTCAAAAACACACGGTTCAACTACTAGATAGTAAAATTAGGTGTATTCTACACCTATCATTAAGCAGCCTTTTCTCACCAATAAAAATTCAGATCACCACAGTTCATGAACCGGGTTCATAAAGTGTCCCGTTCTGAACCTAATGTTTGTGAACTAGTTCGCCAAACTACACCAAATTCTGGGATTAGAAACAGAACCAAGCCGTTACTAAAACGGGTTGTAACGGCTCTTGCCTGTTGCAAAAGTGGGTGTTACATTTTTTTTGTAACGGATTTGTGGCCGTTACGAATTTCGGTTGTAACAGCTCTCGTAACAGCTGTGAGCCGTTGCGAATTTGCCACGTGGTAACGGCCCGGAGCCGTTACGATTTTTTTTTGTAACAACGTTGTCGTAACGTCGTCGAGCCGTTACGAACTTTTTTGTAACAGCAAAAAAATTACTGCCAGTCAACATTGACCAGGTCAAGGCTGACCGACAGTTCATTTTCTGCCGGAAATAAACCAGAATTCTAAATTCAATTAGCTGCACAAGTCTATCATTCAATCCATACAAATTCTATTACACATTTTATAATAATAATAACTTGTTCTTTCAACTTAAAAGAATTCCTAAGTTTTGAGGGAATGCAACATCTGCTTAGAAACTTAAGAGAATGCCTAAGTTATGTGCGGCCTAAAGCTCATACAACATTTGTTTACGAGCATATAAGATAAACCTAACAAATACAGAGCTCACATAACAGTCTCTGCCTTCTCTTGCGTAATGTTTTTGTCGCAAATTTGCAGCACTTCGCCTCACCTGCTCCAACAATACGACTCAGCACCTAGAGGAAATGAGTTGGTACCTAAGCCAATTCAAAAAAGAGAACAAAGTTAGTCCAACTAGTGCCAAGGATTTCAAATTGTATCAGTTGGAAAAATTCAATGAAATACAGAGAGCCTAAATGGTTGACCTTTGTACATAGAGCAAAAAATAATGACATGCACCACTGGGCTTGAGACAGTGATACGTTAGAAACAGTCTGTATAGAGCTGGGCTGAGATCTTTCACAAGCTCACTACCAGGAACAACTCCAGGATCTGAATTTTGAGAACCACTAATAGATGTTTCCTGAACTCCAACCTGTAGAAAGAAAGCATAAGAATGTCGAATGTTTTAAATAATATAAAAGAAGTTGACCAAGACCTTGAAAACAGGTTGAGCTTACATTTTCATCGGGGTTCGATTCAGTGACACCAACTTGTGAGGACTCTGTATCCGGAATCCGTTGATCAATAACTGACAACAACATATTTTTTGCAAGCTCTTCAACTTTTTCTGATGCGCAGCTAAGCTGATAGAGTTTGTTTGCAACCTAACCAACAATAAACAAAAACGTTAAAGCAATGCCTCATTCATACGAATATCTTTCCACTTGGATGGATCCGAAGAAAATTAGAAGGAAAAAAAACTAATACTACCCAGCAACTTATTAGTAGGATTTAATAATAGATAAACAAAAGTCAGCTTGCTTACCAGACGGATAGCCTTTGCACGTACATCTTCTTGCGGATGAACAAAGCACTACAATTGAAATAGAGAACCATAAGCGAGCCATACAAACAGTAACTGTTTTTAAAGCTATAGTCAAGCAAGCCTCCCTGTTAAGTGCACATTTTAAGAATCCTACCCACAACTTTGGCATCTTCCAAATCTAAAGCCAAAAATAACAATCAATACCTCACCAAACATCATTCACAACCTGAACATATGCAGAGACAAACATTGGCAAAAGAACAAGACAATGGTTTGAACCTCAGTACCTGTTTATTCACAAGTTTGGTGAGTATCTCCATCACAAAATCAACCTAAGAGGCAAAGAAAACCACATTAGTTAATAAATCATCCCATCTAACCATGTTGTACTCAAAGATAAAAGATGTGCGCCCTTTAGAAAGTGTAAACGGGTCACAGTGGTCGAAATACATGAATACTCAAAGAGATGGATTCATTGGTGTTACTTATTGGCTGTAAAACAGCCAATCTTCGTCATGGCTACATAATTCATACATTCATTGTCTTTGAATGGCGAGATTATCCTACATGGTGCATGTGGTTGCACAATCACACATAATAGGTACAGGATCTCACTCCATCTTATGCTACGGCAACTTCAGTGGCAATGGCAATGATTTTCCAAATTTGCCCACTAATTTAGAAAAATGGATGTTCAACAGCAAACAACGGATAGTTTAATTACCAGCATTGGAAAAGCATCAATAGCTTGAATAACTGTTCTCATGAATAGCAAAGGAAGAGGTGTCTGGGTCAACTTTGAAAAGGAATTTTACGACAAGATCGGTGGCTAGAGTGCAAAAAGGAAAGATATAAAAATAAAAATAAAAATCTAAAATTGAATGCACAAGTAGAGAATCAACACACACCAGCTGGTTTAAGGCCTTGGCTAAGACCTGCTGTATAAAGACCGTTCGCTACTCAAAACAAGTTGTGCAAGCATCTGTTATATGTAACCACGGAAAATTACATAAAATTAGTGATATGAGTGCCTATTTAAAACTATAATGTGTTGATTGAGTTTCATTTTTCACTTCTTTCTTCAAATTTTGTTCATTTTGACACTACATCGTACACCAAAGAGAGAGAAAAGAGAAAACGATGCATGCCTTCTTAAGTGCAACTCCATCTCTTTTCGGGCGAATCCCATGGATGGCAACCAACACTTCTGCTGGCGTTAAAGCTGGACCAGTATGAGCTGACCCCTGTAAATGAACACAACTAGAACACTGAGAGATCATTCATACAAACTCTTCAAATTTTAATAACAATTTACACCGAGCATGTACCTGAAGAATACGAGCCAGTGCTGCCTGGAACTTTTCTAAGGGAAGGCCAACAAGCTGGGGGAAGATAGGCAACACTTGAAGGCACGCAACAGTTTCAAATCCAATACTCAGTTAACCATTCATGAAATCCAATTAAAGTTTAGCTTCCTTAATTTCTATGTAGTGGTCTACAGTTAACAATCAGCATTAAGGATGAGAGACTGTAGTAGAATTGTCATTTTAATTTATAAATAGTATATATTGGTTTACTATAATCGCAGATATACTACAAAAAAAAAAAAAAGGTAAAAATCCAGTATAAGTGAGTTGAACAGCTTAATGCAGGGCTCATATAGAGATATAAGGATAGATTGAATCCACGAGCCCCATTATTCAAAAGCAACACTTACACACACGGTGGAAGTGAACTGAACACACACATATTACAAAAATTGTTCTCAAGTTTGACCCGTCTCAAGGATCCCATAACCTAAGTAGGATTAAAATTAAACAGAACAATATCTTTCTACTCCATTCATCTGAAGCCGGCAAAGTATCTCGCAGAGATTTGGCCTACATAAAGACACTGTAAGGACTTGAAAGTAACATAACAACAACAAAATAGATCGAATTCTAGAATAACTTACCACTGCAAGAAGAAACTTCTCGTAAACACTCTCAGCAAATGATGAGGATTCATCTTGGCAAGAGATCACCACACTGCGCGGGTGATACAGTACATGCATTGCAAGCTCATGTCCCTTCTGGTGTTCAACCAACTACAGAACCACCTCCCCCTTAAGTTACTGCAACTCCACCAGAGAACACCAAGTCTCAAATACCAACACCACCACCAGCAACACTAAAACATATAAAAACAAAAATACGTAAATTAAGAACCTAAATTTTAAAAAAAAAATTAAACCCAAAACAACACTAATACATATCTAAACCCCAAATCAGCAGGGAAAAAAAAACTAAATTAAATTAAGAAATTAAAATTAGAGTAAACAATAATGCTTGAATACCTGAAAAATTGAACAAACCGAAGTCATTCTTATCACAAACCTGAAAAATTGAACAAACCGAAATCAGAAGAATTAAATTTAGTGAGAAAGGAATCAAGCAAAAACACTGAAGATTTTATTTTTAGGGTTCACAGAAATTGAGTGAATTCATAAATAATATTAATACCTATTTACCGAATCAATCCGATTAAAGATTTGGTTTACTAGGTTCTAGGGTTTGTCTTTTCTCTTTCAGATGAAAATATTTCGAAACCTTAATACAGATCTAAAAAATGATGAACAATCTGAAACGACTCACTCCTAACACAAGAGATTTCTTCAGAATAATCGTGAGAATCGTGATTTCAGTTCACTCCTAATACAAATCTAAGCTTATGTGATGGTTTCTCGGCTAATGGTTTAACTAGGGTTTCTGTGATTTCATTTTAGGGTTTGACGAGAAGAGAGGCAGGAGCAAAAAAGAGGGAGAGAAAGAAAATGAAAAATGAAAAATCGATTCATCGATTCACTAAAGGTATGGGAGGAAAACCAATAGCACCCATGTGAATGGCACATGGAAGGGAGGAAACATCCTCTAGTATCATACATCTTGGGTGAAAAACGAAAAGCACGCATGTTAACGGCACACGCACAAACTGCATATGTTACGACCCCAAGTGTGACGAAGCGTGTGAACGGCACGCCTAAAAAAAAATCGTAACGGCTGCTCGCTGTTACAATTTTTTGAAAAATTAGTAACGGCTTCAGCCTGTTACGACTCTTTTGTAACGGGAAATTCGTAACGGATCATAAACCGTTACGAATTCCAGTTACGAATCCGGGAATTTGGTGTAGTGATATTCCAAAACTCAGATAGCTACTGTTTGCAAACTAATTCACCAACCTTCCTGAGTCGAAATTTCAAAAGTCTTGAATTTCTCTCATTGATATTTGAAACATTCCCTAATGAAAAAAATCATTAGCTTCGGAAATTTTCAAATTGATCCACAAATTAATTCTTGAATAATAAATTATTTTGAACTAATTTTGTTACGGACCTTTGAACATTCAATGCTTGAATCATATTTCGAGATGTTTAACAAGGCAAGCTTGACTCGAAATTTCTTCTTTGCAATAAACCTACTAGAAGTCATATGAAATAGTCTCATAAGATAGAATGGTAAGATAGTGATCAAACTAAAATGGTTCAATCTTCTTCGATCTTCAGTTTTCGAGGGTGATATGTCTGATACTCAACTACCAACTTTTTACCTAGTCCGAGACTTGGCTTAGTAGACTAGAAATCAAGATATGATTTTGTTCATCCAACATTGACTACAAGCTTGAGATAGCAAAACTTGTGGATTAAACCGAGCATCGGTCTAACAATAAAGTTAAAACAATATAATGCAGAAAAGAAATAACACAAACACAAACACAAACACAAACACAAAAAAAATTGTCAACGAGGAAACTACAATATTATAGAAAAATCTCGGGACCTAGTCCAAGGTGAACACACATTGATTTAAGCAGTTATATGAATTACCTACTGCTAGATTTTGGAATAGATGTAATACCTGCTTTAGTTGTATTTGTACACCTTTAAAACTCTCATTTTCTTTAGGAAATTCTCTTGTAAATCTTGTAGTAGGACGCAAGTTCTCTTTAGAAGATGCTCGTCTAAATCTTCTAGAAAACTTCAACTCTCTTTAGAAGATTCTCCTCAGCAATTAGGGTTTACATGTTCCATAACCTAATTGATTTTACCTCACAAAATCAAATAAAAATATTATGGAGATATCTTGATCAATCAAATCCAGAGTTTATAATAAATAATCACATTGATTCATGTTTCGTAACTATCAAAGAAAATGATAGCTAACACTGCTTCACGATCCCTGATTAAAGTCTTCAAAATCCCACCCTTGTTCGTGAAGAAAGGAGATGTGGAAAACAACCTTATGCAACACGTGCGCACACACACACACACACACACACAATTTTCCAGGGGATAGTTTGTGTAGTTAAATGAAACCTCTTTTTATAGTGAATAAGGATTCAAACCACCTTGTATAGGAAATAAAACATCAAAAACATGACTAAAATAGCATAAAGTCGCGTTTTTACGGTTTAGTTCGCGAATTGTCACTAAAAGTTCGTGTAGCCACAGTTTTCAGCTTTAGTAATCACTCATAACTTCTTCGTTAAGACTCGGAAATGAGTGATTCTTGGCTCTTTGATTTCGTGTATTCATTTACTATAACATGGAGAGTTTTACAAGGTAACTGTTTATTCTCACAAAGTCTTAGGCTCAAAATCCCTCGGTTGTGTATAAAAAAATATATTTACCGTCATAGAAGTTGTTTCAAAGAGTGAACACTTTGTTTTGGTAGCTAGATATAGAGGTAGAATAAACAAGAGAATCGAGTATTTTTACTAACCCTTTACTGAAGTTCTCGATAGATGTCTTCGTGTAATCACTACACCAAATTCCCGGATTCGTAACAGCAATTCGTAACGGCTTATGGGCCGTTACAAATTTCCCGTTACAAATGGCCGTTACAAAAAATTAGTAATGTGCACTAGCTACTAATTTATTAAAAATTTGTAACAAGCCTAAGCCACATTACAATTTTTTTAGGCGTGCCACCACACGCTTCGTCGCACCTGGTCGTAACACCTGGAGTATGTACGTGTGCCATTCACTTGCGCTTTCTATCCTTTCATCTACACCGTGTATGCCTAAACTAATATCTGCGTCTTTCATTTTATTCTCGAGATTGCATCTTAATCATAAAACCCTAGATTTTATTCCCACACGATATTTCATCTAATCTCTTTCTCTCGCCTCATTATCCCTCTTCCCTGTGTATCTCTTTCATCGTTCCTCTCCCTATCTCTCGATCTCTCAGAAGAAACAGTATCGAAGATAAACTCATTTCTCTTCTTCTTCTTCTCCTTCTTCTTCGTTGTTCTTCTTTCTTCTGAACTTCTTCTTTTTCGATGTTCTTGATTTTTTCTTCTCAATAGATCGAACCGAGAAATCGTTCATATTAATTAAGAAGAAATGCGGAGAAGTAAATAAATCGGGAAGGTGTTACTTGAGGTTGTGAATTTGGTTTTGGTTAGGGTTATTATTGATTGAAGAACGACGAATCGGTAAAAATAGAGTTAGGGTTTACGCGGTTAGTATTGAGTTTGTGTAAAATCGAAGGAGAAATTGGTTAATTGAATAACATAAGGAGGAGACTGTAGATTTGTATTAACTCGGGTTACGAGAGGATAGGGTAAATCGGGAAGAGGAGGTTAGGCTTTGGAAATTGATTTAAGGTTCAATTAGTGATAGATGGGAAGAAATCAAATCTTTGGGTTTAGTGATTTGACAAGTGAATCGATGTTTTGAAACGATGGTTCGAGTATAGTTGATGGTGATTGAAGATGAAAACGATGGTCAAGGTTTGGAATTTGATTTAAGGTAAACTTTCTTTACCTAATAGAAGTCTGTTATGTTCTCGTGAATTGTGATTGTGTTTATTATTTGTGTATTTAAGTATTATTGTGAAGACTTTTATGTTACGTGAATTTTGCTATAATTTTTTGAATTGTTGTTGTAGGTTAGGGTAAAATTGAGGAAAAGTTAAAGTAAAGGAGGCTTTGGTCAAGTATATGTTGGTAGAAGGGTTTCAGGTGGAAGTAGGACTTCTTGTCCAACTGCTGTAGAGGTATAGAATCGATAGACATGGTTTGTTTTGATGATTGTTAGTGTTATGTTGATTTATTATTTTTTTGGATTCTTGCAGGTCTCATGCGATGGAAAGTCTAATGATAAAACTGCTCATAGGAAATCCTATTTTGATTGTTTACGTGTTGCGGTTTATGAAGCCTTGCCTATTTTCTATCTATACGAAATAGCAGTGATAATCTGCGATAAGCTTGCTACTGCATAACCAGGATGTTTCTCTCTCAAAGCTGCTATTGAATCCATATACGATCCTCTCAAATTTCAGCTGCTATCAATTATCATAGACCAGGCCGTGTTCTGCACACGAATACAGGTACTAAAGTCTAAGCATAATATCTCAGTTTAAAAATTCTGGTTAGTGTCCTGCTTGTTGAAGCTTTGAAGGTGTCTGAGTTGCATGTGAAGTAATCCACATCGTATCATGTGAATTAATCAGGATATTACGTTATAGTTACAAAGAAGACTTGATTCTGTATCCCGTAATGTAGCATCAGAAGTCAGGTGATTCAAATGAATGCAAACTAATGGCAAAGTCTTCGCCTGAATCAGCTGGTAGTGAAGTTTCACCCTTAAAACTGTAAGAAACAAATTTCCTGCCAGTTGATCTCATCAATCAAAATACTTAGAAACTGGCCTTAGGTGATCAGTTCTGGTAGGGCTACGTGAACCAATAGCCTTCTAGACATGGCATCACAGTGTTTCCTAGGGAAAACGGTACCTTATAGCTCCAAGTAAAAGAAGTGGCATCACAATTTATAACAATGCTTCATTTGAATGGTTTCGTATCACTTATCGAGGTCTAGATCCTATGATTTTAGGTTGGTGAAACAACAATTGAGATCTTATAATATATGTTTAACATCTTTGTCCCTAGAATTTTTAACACTTCCTGTGATGGACGAAGTACTGACAAATAATTTTTTCTTTGTTGTTCTTTTTATATTTTGCAGCCAACAATTCACTTCTTTCAAAATGGGAAAAAGGATGACGAAACGGTTGCGTGGAAAGGTTTACAGTACCAAGAACTACTAATCAGTCGTATATCCCCCAAGTTTAAGCTACTAAGGGGTGATAGAGATGAGGTTTTGAGCAATGTTTAGCAAGTAATGCTGCCATTACATTGGGTGTCCTGAGGTTTTGTCATATAAATCTTATTTATTTTCTTCTTTTAGGTATCACTATAATGTCGCTGATGTGAGGCTTTCTTTATCGAAGGGATCTGTATATTCATGTTGGCTGGCCTCTATATCGAAGATATGGGCATGCATTTGAGGTAATGTGCTGCGAAGACACTCTCATGTTGGGTCTTTAGTCTTTACTCTCTATTTACTGCTCTAGTTTAATCTGAAATTTTATTGTTTACCAGGCATTCAAGTTGATTGTGGCTGATCCTGATACCAATCCAAGCTTGCACTGAAGCAATAGATAGCCACAAGGATAAACTGGTAGTAAAGGAGGCACCAAGAGCAGTGAGTATTAACTTTCTTGAAATCAATCTTAAAACCTAGTGCAACATATACCGTAAGATCTATGTAACATGTGGTTGTGTAAACACTTTTATTCATTTTAGTAAACAACTATGGATTATGAATTATGAAACTGAAATTGAATGCTTGTCAGAATTTGATACTTAACAGATTTTTTTTTTGGTACTTAGAAGAATTTGTATTCTTTCTTAATAGAACTGAATGAATGTTGATGTAAATTGATTGAAGCAATTATTGTTGAATGTGGATGGATTGAAAGGATTGTACAGGGTAGTATTTGGAATTAGGTTTCCCGGCGAGAAAATGTTCTTAGGTCAATATTGCCCTGGTCAAAATTGATTTTGACCAATTTTGACCAGTCAAGGTTGACCTAGCGAGAATTTTTTTTCCGTTACAAAAAAGTTCATAACGGCTCGAGTCATTACAACAACCTCAATTGCAAAAAAATTCGTAACGGCCCGAGTTGTTACCACGTGGCAAATTAAATAGCAATTTGAAGCACATTACGAGGGCCGTCAAAAAAATTCAGAACGACCACAAAGCCGTTACAAAAAAATGTAACACCCACTTTTGCAACAGGCGAGGGCCGTTACAACCCGTTTTTGTAACGGCCTGGTTCTGTTTCTAATCCCAGAATTTGGTGTAGTGAATCTGAAATCTCCAATCTTCAAGGATAGCTTTGATTCCATACTATACTACTAAAACCTAATCTAGCCCCAAAGGGACTTTAGTTGACTAAACCAATAACAAGTTTTGGCATATAAATTTGATAAATGAATTGACATACCAACGCCAGTGGGTTCAACTGAGTAGTGCTCCAACAACATATTGACAAAACCGCTTTACATATGGACTTTTAAAAACAGTATTATGCTCTAATTCCACTATACTTCTTGATTTCTTGAAACTTTAACGTCTTCGATTATGTACCTGTTGAAGATCCATATAATAACAACTAATGAGAATACTCAACTTAGACTAATTAATATAAATAATCAATCAACTCAAGTTGTTACGCCAATACGTAGTATTTTTACTGTCAGTAGATACCCGAATGTTTTCACTAGACGATGTCGACGAGGAAGCCATTGCATACAACACCCTGTGAAGTAGAGTGATTGTATAATTTGCATTAGGTTCAAATTAAGAACTAAAAATTAAGGATTAGAGTGATTGTGAAGTAGAGTGACCGTATAATTTGCAAAATCTACTTGACAAAAGTTCATACATCATATCATACCCTTTTTAAAGAAACTCAACAAAATCTACTTGAAAAAAATTCTAAAATTAAGAAACGATTAGCAAAGTGATAATCCAACCATACCTTAGTCGTTATCTTATTATTCTTTAAATCGTAAGAATTAAGGACTCACATCGCCATAGAAACTATGGAGTAGATGACCGCATATAAAAAGAAGTGAATCAAAAAGCCTAAGACTGAAATAGATTTCGGGCCAAATAAGTTACCAATATACCTGTAATTTAAACGTCGACCCATTTTTCTAATTTTTTTATAAATCGGTAAAATGGGCAGATTAAATTGGTACAGGTCGGAAATTGCTTAGGACCTAAAGTCGCATCTCCCATATAGCAGTTGATGAGTACTCGCCGACTAATCGGCCGAGGAAACCGACTTCGACTACTTTGACAGCGACGATAAAATTTAAAGAGGACCTTATATGGAGTCCATTTGTAAAGTAACCGAAATTACGAATGAAACCAAAATTTCAAAAGGGACCGCGGCAAAAAATAAAAATGAAAAACACTCGGGCTTGAGCTTTTTATATCTATTCCTCCACTCCAGCTCATGAATGCTAAATATGAATCTTCGTGTGGACGATAAGATAAAAAGAAGACCTTATAATGGGTCTGTTATAATTGAGTTTGTGATCTATAAACAAACATAAAAATTTGACGGATCTTATTAACTCGTATACCATATACATGTTAAGATTCACCAAAAAAAACTATTTATTGCATCGGAAACATGACTTATCGGACGCATATTCGGATGGATTCAATTCAAAAGTTCTTAACTTCTTATAACGGTACTACAAGATAACAGTAAAAAATCTTATAACGGTACCACAAGATAACTGTTGAGTCAGATTCCAATTCCCCGCAATTCAGAAAGAAAAAGGAAAAAATAAAGACACTGACAAAACTTGGAAAGTTGGAAAACGTGTTGGAAAAAGGGAAGAAAATTGGAAACCAGTTTCCGTTGAAGCAAAGACCAGAGACTACAATTGCTTTGACTGCGTTTAGTTTCCGCATTAGACCGTAGCTTCCATCACCGTCAAGAGCAACTCATTTAAAATTACGCGTTCTTCAACGCTAACCACTCTCTCTATAAATCCCAATTTCTTTCTTCTTACTCAATGCCAAACCCATTCTCTGTACTCAATTACTCCTCAGCGAAGATATATCTTCTGTAAGTTTTCCATCTTGATCCAAAAGCCAGAAAAGAGATAGAATTAAAAATTCAATCAATCAATCATGAATTCAATTTTCAGTTCTTTTGATGCAGCTTGTTTTGAGTTCTTAAACCAAAAGATCAAGTTTTCACCATCATCTATGGAGACGAAGAAGAATACTACATCAGTGGACAACAAAGTAAGCTCTGAGAAGAAGCAGGTTGAGAAAAAACAAGAAGAGAAAAAGAAAACAACAACAAGTACAAGAAGATTTGCTCTGGAGTTTGATGGATTGAACTGCTTTGAAACCATTGTTTCTAATTAAAATGAAAGATTATTTCTTCTAGACTTTTTATTTCATGGGTTGTTATCAAATTCTTTCAATTTTGATGTAAAAATTAAAATTCTTTGAATATACTTTTGTGATTTCATTCTCTATAGCTTCATTTCTTCATATCATATTTTTTGAAAGCGGCTCTTTAGTCTTTTCATAAGTTTTTGCAATCCAAAAACTTTACACTGGACAACATGAATTGTGCTCAATTTCTTTTGTTGGAACCCTTCACCAATATCTGTGTTAGTAGGGAAAAGGATAAGGATTCATGAGTCGGATTTTCTCAGACTATCTGATTCAGCATCTGATTCAAAGAAACAGACTGATTCTTTGATTCATGAGTCGGCTCTTTTCCCTCGAGACTGTTTATTTTCAGCAAAAGAAACAAAGAAACTAACCCAAACTACTAATAATGCACGTATATAAAAGAGAGCAACTGAAAAGTTTTACAAAACCCCGACTCTCTCTGAAGCAATACACTTGAATAGGGAAGAAGACTGACGTGACACCCATCATTACTAATATATTTACTGTGGAAGGAAACAGAACCAAACCAAAACGAAATGGCAGAACTACTCTCAAACTACTAAATAAGGGGCTTTACAATGCCGACTAAAAGGATAATTACAGCTTTAGCAATGCCAACAATATCAAGGATCATCAGATTCAGGAACATAAGGCTCAAAGAGGGTTACACAAGGATCTGGATCATACTGCATAACATCAGCTGCTCGATCAAATTCTTCTCGAAGAGTTTTTATGGTGAACTTGTCGACAATTCGACCCAGGTCATGGGATGTCTCAAAGGGATCCTCAATGCATATCAGATGACGATCATTTCCTATTCGCCTTGTCCAGTCCTTGGCACGTTTGCTGTATTTAAGAAAACCATAATGAATATTAGCAAAAAGTAGAATTGCAGACCAAATTAAAGTAGAACAGTTTGAATACCAACCAACATATATATTATAATGAAAGATAATTGGGGTTTTATAATCAAAAAATTTTGTTCGAAGTCTCCATTCTGAAATACATTTAACACTTTTCTACCAGGGTCTAAAGAGGTTATGAGGACGCTAATTCTTTGTCATGGTCAGGTTGAGATGGTATTAGTGTGGACAAGAAGAGCTTTTTATTAGGCTTATGTAGTCGACATAAAACCTAGGATTGTTTCCATTCATGTTGAAAAAACATATTATTTGGATAAAGCAAACAGTGCGGGGATAATAGATAAAGACAGCAGACTTGTAATGGGCAACGGAACTTCACATCTGAAACAATCTGAGGTCCAAGACGAGTGGTCTACTATTTTCTTGCATAAGCATGTGTAACACACCAGAAAGTAAATCACTCACCTAATGATGCTCCCAGTGCGAACAGATATGACTGAATTTGCATAATCATGACGATGTGCCCAATAATCAAAGAATGCCCACAACAGATACGCTATACTTTCATTATTACCAGCTCCAAAATCACGAAGGTTCTCAACTTTATCAAAGAAAGCACATTGAATATCATCAACGTTAACGATATAAGTAGGCTCCATTTCCTGGGCACGATAATGGGAAAGGGTTTACAAGGGAAGCAGAAATGATAGCTAGAGTGTACATACAACATAAGTTAAAAATTAATCAGATGGCTAACAAATAAAGCGACTGAAGCCACAAGCATTGCAACAAAATATACCTGCAAGCATGGGAGTATAGCAGGCCTCCGACGCTGTAAAAAGTGGATACACATAAGAACATAACTGCAAAAAAAAAAAGATAAAATTGGAACAGTTAACACTAGTTTTAACATTTTAACATAGGAAACTACAAATACAAAAGTATTTTCTTAGTTAACAATTCGCAGAACAGGGTATCATAAATAAAAAATGTCAGTTGTGACTCACGCATAGCTGGATAGGGTTCCTCGGTATGTTTCATTGACTCCTCGTGACTTAGCCCAGTGCTTCACAAGAAAAGCCAGTTGTCGCAGTCTACCATCAATCTGTGCATAATCTCGTAGGAGCTTTGTATTGACAACAGCGAGTACATTATTTACGCATATGTCACATGAGATACCACTCTCAGGATCCATAAGCTTCACAATGGGGACTCTAGCACGTGTCAGAGCCTGTTGCCAATAAGATGTAAACTGAATAAAGATCTAAAATAGAAAGTAGAGTCTATGACAGGGATTAAACATTTAGAATAAGCTTATTTTCGATAAGGATGATCAACATGGTTAGGAGAGCATCCTAACCCAAATAGCAACTCTTTAATAATATCCATATAGCCCACATAAAGCAATGTGCGGTTAAACCATTTAATAGAATTCTGCCTCGTCAATTAATGTTCAATGAATAATGCATTTCATAACCAACAAAAAAAGTCGTCCAGCTCACCTTCACATTCTCAAGATTATTCGCCTCAAACATCTCTGCCAATTTCTCTATAAGCTCTTTCTTGTTAACATCAGGTTCCTCAATTGCAAGGCACACATCAATGTCACTTTTGGAAACTCCAAATGAATTCGCACATGATCCATAAAGATACAACTGAGCTCCAGGCCATTCCCTATTTACTAGTTTCTCTAGTGATGCTATTAGATGCCTCTGCTTTGCTTTTTCTTCCTCAGGTGGTACTAGAGATTCGTATATTTCAAGTAAAGGTGCGTTTAGTTTATCAATATCACTTCGACATTCCCTATAATTTCTCATCCGCTGTTGAGCCCAAAGTCCTCTGGAGTTCTGATGATCAACAAGTGAAATTTAAATAATAAGAAAAACACATACACTAAGCAAAGCAACATAAGACTTGATGGTATGTGTAAAACTTAAAAGACCTACAACCACTACACTGTCCCAGCACTGAAAAATACTCGTACTAATCTAAAATACTGCGTGAAAAAGAAAAACATAAAAATCAAGTGTCTCACTAGCAGTCTATTATAGTTGTTTGGCACACACTGGCATCTACCAGTCTCATCTTATGATGCTTATATATAGCTTCAGATTTTTGACTCGCACTTGAGTTAAGGTATTTGCAAATCCATGGGATCAAGAAACCACTAAAACCACAGAGAAAACTTATATCATTATCCATTAAATGATTGAGTGACAATAACTATACAACCCATGGTGGGTCAAGTTCAATGATGCTTGTGCATTATGACAACAAAATTCTATTTTAGCTCCAGACTTGCTGCCCTTCAGATAACAAACATCCTATAAGAAATTAGGATATCTTACCCAGTAACAGATTATGATAGAAAAGGTGGATGTTGGTCCCTAAACAATCTACTACATAATAGCAAACCTGAACATTTCATGAAAGTTGCTTCCATACAGTCTGTTGGAATCTTTCTTCACAAATTTTAAACATCTACACTGACCATAAGCGACCTTCCCAGATGTAAATTCTATAACATGTTCTGCGTTGTATAACTAATTACCTAAATGGAATTTGGCAAGAACTAAACAAATCAACCTACAGTACACTGAGTGATTCACATTTTACCACAAAAACGCTATCAAACCTAACAAGAAAAGATATATGCTGCCAAAGGGACTTCATTTCAGTGGTAATAAATAATAACAATGAAAACTTTACCTTATCATGTTGATTGTTGTGCTGCCTAATGCCATTCCCAAGAGCCACCGAACCTTTAAACTGTTCAGCCAAATCATTTACCCCTCGGCGAATATCTCTTTGATCTCTAGTCCTATTTTCCTTTTTTGCAATCCCTGGATTACCATTTCCTTCACCAATTTGATGCAACTTCGCTTGAGATTCTTCAATAGCTGATGCTGGAACAGAATGCAAGTTACTTCCTGGTGGAGGACCTGGATGATCAAATTGTCCACTAAGCCTCCCTTGAAATCCACCGTGTCCATTTGATTGCTTCTTCCTTGTAATCTCATCCGGAAAAGCACCATGATTGAACTCAACATGACTATTATCTTCCTTGTGTCCGAAACCAGGCGGACCTCTCCTTGCTTCTCCCAATGTGGATCTCTGAAATTGTTGCTGTTGCTGCTGCTGCTGCTGCTGTAGTTGCCTCCCACCCATTCCATCACCACCACCACTACCACCACCACCTCTTCTCTGATCATGAAACGAATGTTGGTTCCCTAGATGAGCTTGATTAGAATTCCTAGGATCTAATTCCCAATTCGTTCCAAAATTAGACCGAATTTCAGTAAAATTTGAGCTTCCATTCAAACCAGTAACTCCATTATCCTTCTGAATATCACAAGCTAGAGAACCAAACAGTATACTCTCTTGCTTCGGTTGCTGCTGATGTTGCTGAAAACTAGGGTTTGGGGTAACATTAGTATGGCTACTCATAAGCCCTAATCTGAAAAGTTCATCAGGAAAAACTGGACCAGGGAAATGTGTAGAAGAAGAAGATGAAGAAGCCGGAGGTTGTAAACCTTGTAAAGACCATGGATTTGGAGGAGAAAACCAGGAGGAGGAAGAAATTGAGATGATGGATCGATTGCACCATTGGATTGAAGATTCCATGGTGGTGGGTATGGAATACTACGTCCAAGTGCTGCAACAGCAGGATCAAGATGCTGCTGCTGTTGATTCTGATGTTGCTGTTGCTGCTGCTGCTGTTGTGGATGGTGATAATGATGATGATGTGTATGATTAGATGAAGTAAAACTAGGGTTTTGCTGTGGTTGTTGTTGAGATTGATTGGGTTTTTGAAGTAAATTTAAAAGGAATTGACCACCTGAATTTGTTGTTGAAGATGGTGGCTGTGGCTGTGGCTGTGGTGGTGGTGGTAGTTGAGAATGAGATTTTTCTGGTGTAGCTTCTCTTCTTCTTCCTCCTCTGAATCCTTCTCCTGCTAATCTTCCTCTGTTCATGGCGGTGATGGATTTCAGGAGAGATTTCAGAGAAAGAGGGAGAGGGACCTGGTTAGAAACCACTTACCCAAAATCTCAGAGACTCACTTTAGAGACTTTGAGAAAGTGGTGAGTTAAAAAGCTGGATGTCCAACTCCCCGATTCCTTAAAAACGATTCGACTTTCTATGCACTCACTGTTTAAATCAGTTGGAGAAATTAGTTCTCGCACGTTGGATTTGAGGCTTACCTTTTTTTGTTGGTTCGGGGATTTGTAGGTTACATCTGGACAGTTCAGGTCTACCGGAGAACATAATGATTTAGACAGCTTAATTAGATATGATTAATCATTTGGAGTGAATGCTTAATGCAGGGGCATTAAGGGTGCAACTTTGGTGGCCAATAAAGTGTGCCGGATAAAGACTGATTTTGGACTACACATTTTCATTTAATTGATTAAGTAGTTGGCGACTGATCTATTATTATGTGTATTGAGAATCTTGTCGCTCGTTACATAACTACTAAAATTAAATCAAATGATGATATTGAAATGCCAAGTGAATACTTCTCAGACAGTTTGTGGAAATTAGGACTCTTTTTTTTTGTGAATAAAATATTTCATTAAAAACTTAAGACTCTAAAGGAGTCCGGATTAAAACATTAGTAAAGCCATCTAATATGGAGGTTTGGTCCTGATATTAGATTTATCTACCGATACATGGTGTTGAATACATGTTGGAGGAATAACCTCCCAATATAATACTGAATTTAAAGTTCGTGCAAATTTAGCTAGAGTGTCTGCAACCATATTTCCTAATCTATGAACAAAATAAAATCCCAAAAAATTGGTGCATTATCTTGCTATCCTATCTGCTTCATCTAATAAAGCTTTATTACGCCAAGAAAAAGTCTGAGATCTTTCCATTAAGATAATTGAAAAGACTTTCGCAATCTCCTTCAATGCTAAAATCCTTAAGCTCTTTTTCCTTAGCCCAAGTTGCTGCATGAAGGACTCATTTAGCTTATGCTTCTTGAGGGTCTGGACAAGTTGATGGTCCTGATCTTTCTCCTTCGAAAGTCCATGTATCATTTCTTAAAATTAAAGCAAAACTTGATGGTAAAAGTTCTGAGATCCATATGTATCCACATTTATTTTAAATGAAAGTCTTTGATGTGCCAACCAAGTAGGGTTAGATTTCTTCGTAGTAGTCTTTTTATTCTCACTGATTTTGAATTTCATCTTAGACCAAAAAGAAATATGCCTCTGGATTTCTAACGCCATACCAGAAGGAGACTTAGATTTATCTTCAAAAACTCGATTACACCTTTCCTTCCAAATGAACCACATCTTAGTAAGAATTAGTTCTATAGAAATTTCATGTCTAGGGTTGTTGAACCAATCCTTACATAGGTCGAGAATCTTACAGGCAGGAACTAGATTCAATGATATAAGGCTAGGTTCTGAATTACATACTTCTTTAGCATAAGGGCGATGAAACAAGAGATATTCTGTAGTTTCTATTTTTTTTCTCCACACTTAGTACAAGATGGGTTTATGTCCTTTAATTTTCCAAATAGCTTAGAGTTTGTAGAAAGCACATTGTGTAAACATTCCCATAAAAATAATTTAATTCTTTGAGAGACATCTAATTTCCATAATAATTTCCAGAAAGACTTGGGTAAGGATAAGCTTACATTATCAGATTATGTTTCATTTAATTTATCATACAAAGATTTAACTGTGAAGTAACCTGATTTTGTTAGGGTCGGTCCATCTAAGTTAGTCTTGTTTTTGTGTTTGAGTATTATTCAGGAAAAGGTAAATGTTACTAGTTTTGGTTGCAATATCCTCAGGGAAAACATAGTTGATAAGGGGTAGGTTCCATTTTTTAGAAACAGGGTCAATTAAGTCTGATACCAGAATTAGGTGATTGTTTGTTGAATTACAATAGGTACGTAGCTAAGTTTTTATTAAGACCAGGTATCCAGTTATCATTCCAGATTTTAATACTCAGGCCATTACCTATTTCCCAGATACTAAATTTATGAATTAGTTCTAAACCTTGACTGATACATTTCCAAATCCATGAGCATTTAGCTAGGGGTTTTGCTCTAAGAGGTGATTTAGACTTGAAACATTTAGATCCCATTGTTTTAGCCCATAAAGCATTTGGTTCCTTGATTAGTCTCCAAGCTACTTTCGCTAGCACTCCAAGATTAAATTTATGTGCGTCTCTAAAACCTGAACCCCGTTTTTGAATTGGTTTACATAGATTTGGCCATGCTTTTGGATAAATTCCTTTTCCCCACCAAAAATCTCTTTGTATTGCATTAATCTTACTTTTTATTTTCCTTGGAATGACAAAATACCCCATTTGAAAAGTTGGTATACTAGCAAGAACAACTCTATTCAGTACAGATCTACTTGGTTGTGAAAGAACAATCCCTTTCCAACCTTTAGATTTATCTTCCATTCTTTTAAGAATGGGTTTAAATGTTTTTATCTTGGGTCTATCCATAAAAAAAGGAGCTCCTAAATATGGGTCTCTAAGATTGATATGTTTAATTTTTAGAATTTTAAACATCACTCTCTAATATTTGGGTTCCACTTTCTTACTAAAGAAAAATCCAAACTCATGGAAGTTTATAAGTTGTCTTGAAGCCTTACTAAAGATGTCTATTGTTTTTAGTAAATTCCTACATTCAACTAAATCAGCTTTCACAAAAAGCAGGCAGTCATCTGCGAAGAAAATGTGGGAGATTGAATCACTTTTTGGGGTCATTTTAACACCATGAAGAAGTTTTTTGTTCTCTTGAGAGAGGAGAATCATTGAGAAGAATTCAATACATATTATGATTAAGAATGGGGAAAGAGGGTCGCCTTGGCGTAAACCTTTAGATAGTTTAAAAGCTTTCCCCGGCGTTCCAATTAAAATGACTGAAATTGAAGTTATAGATATACATTGTTTTAGGAGAAGGAAAACATCCTCATTAAACCCAAAAGTTTTCAGAGTGGTGAGAAGAAATTTCCAGTTGACTCAATCAAAAGCTTTCAACATGTCTATTTTTTATCCCTAGGCCTCCAGTTCTTGCTTTTTTCTTTTTAAAGGAGTGAATGATTTCATGAGCCAATATAATATTATATGAAATATGTCTAGAGGAGAGAAATGCATACTGATATGGATAAATTATTTTTTCCAGAAGAGGTTTAATTCTATTTGCTAATATTTTAGCAATTACCTTATAAACAGTGTTACATAGCTCTATTAGTCAGAATTAACTTGGGTTTTTTGGTTGTTTAATTTTGGAATCAGAAAGAGATGTGTCTTGTTTGATTCAGGGTTCATTAGCTTTGAAGAAAAGAAGTTTTGGACAGTTAGAGTGACTTGAGTGCCAACTGTTTCCCAATTGTGTGAAAAGATTCTAACTGGGAAACCATCTGGACCTAGAAACTTGTTAGGTTTCATGTTTTTAAGTACCACGAAGACTTTCTCTTTAATCAGAGTTACCAAGATACTAGAGCTGTCTAGAGAAGAGATAACAGGGGGAAAATCATCAAAGATGAAGTCAGTGGGGGAAGCTTCTTCTGGGTTTTCAGTAAAGAGAGATTGGAAATAATTAGTTAGAATATTGTTGATTTCGTTCTGTTTCTAGTTGCTATGTTCTGTTAATTTAGAATACTTTCTATTTTATTCCATTTACGTCTTCTTAATGAAATCGTATGGAAGTATTTTGTATTTCTCTCTCCTAACTCAATTATGTTATTGTAGGATCATAATATCGCAATGCATAGGGCTCGCGGGATCAATAAACGACGGTACCGCGAGGGAGTCGCAGGAAACTAAAATAAACGACGCAATGGGAAATAACGACACACAAAATAGCTGAAAGGCGTGGAACTGTGAGGATAAGAAGTGTCGCGAGATTGAATAGTTGTACACCCAGCGACACTTCGCGAGACATTCCCGAAAATAAAGGATAGCTTAGCTGTCATCCACTATGTATTACCCTATATAAAGGGTCGAGTGAGTCTGTAAAAAAGGGGGATCTTTTTAGAATTGTTGGGCAAGTCATTAGGAGAGAGAAAGTTTAAGAGTGCTTAAACTTCTAAGTGTAATTCTATTTTCCTGTGTAAACACTTTATGAATTCAATCAATAAATGTTCTTGATCTTACATCTTCTAATGGATTAATTAAGTAAAATCGAGTAGGGGTGTAGTGTGGGAAATCCTGCTACTACATATGCGCTAGAAACAGGGACTGTGCAGAGATTGACGTAGAAATTGGAAGGAATTTGGATTAACGGAAAAAGGATTTGGAGAAGATACTCAAGAGTTCATTGGAAAAGAAAAATGGCTAGAAGAAGAAATGTACAAGGGCAACCAACGATTGTAAGAAGAAGTGGGAGACTTCTTTGGAGAAAGGAGGAATGAAACAGGAGAATCGTCAAGGATAAATAGGAGAAATGACGGAGAAGATCAAAATCAACCACCGATCTCCCCAGTAGCAAACGCAGCTGTGGATTATGATAGAGTAAGTGTACATACTTGGAGATCTGATTCTGAAGACGAGAGAGAAGAAGAACAGCAGTTGATGAATAATGGACAAGGGGAGCAAGGGATGAATGGAGAAATGAATCCAGGAAACGAAGAAATGGAAGCGTTAGAAAGATCGAGACAAACAATACACGAGGAAAGACGGCTAGAGGCAGAGGAGCGAGCAAACTTGACAAGACAAAATCATGAATTGAGGATGGAAAATATGAGATTGCAAAGTAGGAGATCTAGAAGTAGCGTGAGATCAAGTTCTAGATCGAACAGAGAAGAAAGAAGAAGAGTTTTACCAACGAGAGAATACCGAGGAAGAGACACAAGATCCGGACGCGAGCATGGCGAGAGAAGAGGAGAAATAGAAGATCGTTATATTCCTCGGCCAGAAAATCTTCAAAATGAGCGAAATGGGGAAAATCAAGAAAACATGCAACTCCAGGGCCGAATGACCCAATTTCTTTGAAGGAAGAATAATCTGCAAGGAGAGAAGAATTGAGAAGAAACCGAGAGATCGAGGATGACATTGAGAGACACTACATTGAACAAGCGCGACTAGCTCGCGAGAGAGAAAGGCTAAGAGAAGAAATGGAAAATCAAGAGATGGAGGAGGCAATCCGGCAAAATAACCATGATAACCGCGAAAGAAGAAGGGAACAGAATCGTACTAATAGAAATATTAATGAAGAATATGAGAGGGTGCAGATGATGAGAGCTGAGAGGCAACCAAGAAGAGAGAACAACCGATATAATGGCGTGCGGGTGACGAAAGAAACGAAGAAGAGCGTCGCGAGGAAAGAAGAGGAGAAAATAATGAGCGGGAAGGTCAAAATAGGCACGAGCGAAGAAGGAGAGAAGCGAGCTAAAAAGACCAGTAGAATCAAATTACGAGGCAAATGAACAAATCTTAAGAGAGCTAGCCGAAATGAGAGGATTACTTGAACAATAGAAGGGAAGGAGGAAGGAGACAAGCGGACGAAGCCATCGCGAAGCCGCGAAGAACCCTTTCACGCTTGAAGTACGGATGGGAGGAATACCTCCCTAAGTGCAATCTACCCGCATTAACCAACATCTTTGATGGAACAACTTTGCGATACAACATATTAAGGCTTATATGAGATGTATGTTACAATGGGAGAACCATGATGCCATATTGTGCAAATACTTCGCGTCAAGCTTAATAGGAGAAGCACTAAAGTGGTTTGAAAGTCTACCAAGGAATACAATTACATCATTTCACCATTTACAAGCCACATTCACGGGAGCATACATAAGTAACAACTCTTCACGACCGGTATTGAAGATGTATTCGGGTTGAAACAAAGGGTTGGCGAGAGCTTAAGGCGAGTTGACAATAAGATGGAGAACCATGTGTAGCGAAATGGCGGGACGGGTTGAGGAGAGATATCTCATCCTCTCATTTGTGAATGCTCTCTTTGCGACTAACTTGTTATACATTCAAATTTTTAGAGTCAAAAATACAATCACGATGGCGAAGCTGAGAATTACGGGAAGAATATATCGCCTTAGAAGAAAGACGAGAATGAAATGAATTCTTATCCAAATCGCGAACACAAACTCGAATGCTTGTGAACGCAAGCTTGTTACCTCGCTTCATCAATACTGATGGCGAGCACTTCGCAAGGACAGCAAGCGGGGAAGGGCATGAGGGACGGCGGAAGATAGTAGCTATGGGAAGCCATGACCAGGAGGAATTTGAACAAGAAAGGAACTACTATAACCGTAATGCAGACAATAATAAGATTCGAGAGGCTAGACAATGTGCAAGAAACTTATGGTGGACGAAGCGTATAACCATGGAGGGCGAGAGAAGCCGCGAGAATAGTATGGGAACCAATTAGGATGCCTCCACCGAATGCTAGTGTGGAAAAGATCTGGGAGGCTATACTCGTGATGGAGGAAGTACCAAAGACCTTGGAACGCGGGATGGAACCACCACCGGGCGACGAAGTCATGAGTTTTGTTCTTACCATCGCTTCCATGGACATCAAACAAACGACCGTGCGAAACGTAAAGAGAATTATTCTCGGGATGATTGATCAAGGAAGTCAATCACTTTTTAAAAGGAGGAGAAAAAAGCCAAACATTACCACCACCACCGAAATGCACGAGCAATGTGTCGGCGAAAGGAAAGGAAACATTTGTGATAGAAATCGGAATCTAAAGCTAAAAATTTGAATTGCAACTCTATCGTCCACTCTTATCGTACAATCGAAGATTTTCATGACAACGTGCTCAGTAGAGTCTTTGCGAGAGATGCTGGCGATAAAGAAATAATGAGTCTGGCGAGAACGACGCAGTTAGAAAAGTGGCAGTTGAAGACTATTTCTTTCTCTGCAAATGAAGTACCAAAAGGAAGAGAAACACATGATAGCCCATTGGTTGTGAAACTAGAGATTAACCCGAAACCAGTTGATGGGGAAGATGATGAGGCAGAATCTTGTTGGGCGATCAACCGAATTCTAATCGACACCTAAGTTCGGTGAATATTCTCTTCTACCATACTTACAAGACGATGGGCGGAAAAGATGAGGATTTGATCCCCTCGACATACAAGATATATGGCTTTAATGGCACCGCAAACAAGCCAAAGGGAGAGGTTCACATGAGAATACCTCTACAAGGGTTATCAACTGATATTTTATTCTGTGTGGTTGATGTGGAATCCCCGTATAATGCACTAATTGGGAGGCCATGGCTTCATGAAATCTTGGGGGTCGCCTCAACATACCATCAATGCATAAAATTTCCACACCCAAGTGGCATTGGTATCATACAGGGAGATTGGAAGGAGTCGCAACAGTGCCATGAGGTCGATATAGAAAGCTGCGAAGAAAGAAATGCCAAAAGAAAGGGATGGAAGCAACATGTGAGAAATGAACAGAGAAAAGAAAAACTGATGGTAGATGCTATAGAAGTGAGGGCTGAACATACCCCGCGAGGTGAATGCTTGGAGACAGATCAATATTATAACAATGAAGAAGCAAAAGACATGAGGAACAAAAGGCATAAGAAGTGAATAATCAATAAAAGCAGAATGCAAAGTAACAGCTGAAGTAATGATGTACGAGAATCTCGCAACCAAGAGTAAAATGAGAATTCGACTAAGAAAGAAAAGTGAAATGCAACAAGTAAAACAGAACTTTGCGAATACTTCGCAAACAAGCATCAGCAAATAATGAAACATGAATGATTGAATGATTTAACAAATATAAATGCGCAAATGAATGGGACGAACCTTTATGGCGTACACCCTAGTTCGCGAATAACATTTCGTAAGAGGCAAATGTAAGACCTAAAGTGCGTCATATAAGGGGGTATCTCTCGCCGTGGTTCAGGGGAAAGGTTACACCGCTCCTGAAGCCTGAACCATGAAAATTTGGGGCCCATTAAAGCCTATCCGGAAGAGGTACCTTGGATTCCCAACTATATATGTAGGTTATACCCTGGTTGGGCGACCGAGGTCTCTACCTAGGAGTCAGTGTATGCTCAAGGCGCCGAGGTACACGGTTGAGCCGAGTGCCGGGATGGATGAACCTACCCCGGCCATTCTTGGCAAGTCTTGGCATGCGTTGCACTCGCCCGAAGAAAACTCCACTTAGGGTGCAGTCTCGTAACCATAAACCCTATAGGTATAAGGGATAAGAGACTGCGAAACAACCGGTTGTTGTCAAGACCGGGATGGGAGGAGCTAGTCTTGTATGGCCGATGTTTCGCCTCCTTGAAGGGGCAACCGGGAGATGATAAGGCGGTGCTCTCCATTAGGGGAGTGCCAAAACAGACGCAAATGTCATGAGGCTTTGTTTTTCGCAAGGAGACTTAGGCTTGTCATATTTGTGCAATGATCTGCAGAGGCAATAATACTAACGCGAGGGTAAGGCGAGATCAATGGGTCTTTGCACGAAAGTGTACGGGACGTCTGCGATTTCGTCGCAAGACGGCAATGTCACGGGACTTTATATTCGCAAGGATATCTAGGCTGTCATATTGTTGCAACCAAAACATCCTGAGAGGCAAAAATACTTGAGAAAATGATAAGGCAAGATCAATGGGTCTTTACATACAAGTGTAAAGACGTCCTGCATTTTGTCGCAATGAAAGGTGGCGAGGGGAGGACCTCTAACTAGGGAGGTCTGACTTGGAAGACCACACAAAATGATAAGGCAAGGTCAATGGGCCTTTGCATGAAAGTGTAGAGGCGGCCTGCGACCTTGTCGCAGCAAAAAGAGATAGCATTCTCAATTCATAAAGATATCTGCGACCTCGTCGCAGCCATACATTTCAACAACATTAAAATTATTATCCAACAAAATACATGAGGATAACTAACTTCTTCCATCAGAAGATAAATATCAGAGGCAAGTATGGGAATGGAAAAGATGGAATATTGTTATTCATCTTCTGACGAAAGAGTTATACATTAATAATGTTAGCCAATTATATTACAAGGAAGAACTACCAAAAAAGGGGAGTGAAGATTGAATTCATGAAAAAAAGAGTTCACTATAATAACAAAGATACAGCAATGTACAGATATTACACGCAGCAAAAGAAAACAAAAAGAATTATATCTTTGGTGATTCTTCTTCTTCATCGATTCTTCAGTTTCATTATTCTCATCGCGAAATTTTCTTCTTCGCCGGCTTCACTATCGAAACATCGGAGACAGGTAGATTCTCGGGAACCTTTTCAAGAAGCCGGGGATATGTATGCAAAGGGATGTTCGGTGTTTACAAACATACTCCATGGCTCCATTACAAAACGAATCGGCATCATTATTAAAGTTCTCCACTTGTCGTTTCAAATTGTTTCTTCAACTTGGAATACTTATTATTACGGAGGAGAGACTCTTTGCGAGCTGTTGTTTTTGATTCAAGTTCTTCAATTCTCGTTGGAAAATTCCGTGAGTTGTTCTTTCTCGGATTCAAGATCCCTAATTCTAACCTTGAAGTCTCTTCTCGGATTCTCGCAAATAAGTAACAACAAGTTAATAATTTACAAGCAATACTACAAAAGTAAGAAGTAGTAAGGTGTAATAAATAACCTTCTCTATCGGATATCATATCTTTAATCAAGGAAGTATGCTCGGCGTGAAGACTAACATCAACACCTAAGTTATTCTGGCATTATCTAAAACTTTCGCAGCCCAGGCGAATTCATCGTCACTATTTATAACAAGGAGGGAACGAATTTGATCTTCTCGCTCACTAAGCAAGGAGTTACGGCGAAGCAATTCATCCGTTCAATTTGTAGTTCAAGGAGAGATTTTTGAAATGTTGCTAATGCACATGCACCATTGTTAGCAATGCGATCTTTATCATCTATAAGGTCGCTAATTTTCTTCCTCAAAATTTTGATTTCTTTATTGGACTCGAGAAACATTCGTTTAAATTGGTTGGCACTTAAACCAGATCTATGTTCAATTTCTAAAAGACGATATTTGATCCGAAGTTCATTTAAGGAAAGGGAGTTAATTTTGTTTGACGAACTACTTAAAGAGTCGTTGAGGTGAGCGAGAAGAAGGTTATTATCCATAGGATCGGGAAATGTATGGAGAAGGATAGCCTCATCGGAGAGATTATATACATCTGCATGAAAGTAATAAGTTAGGTAGCAATATGCGTACCGATAAAATAAGAATAATGAAAGGAGGAAAGATTTTATACCATAAAGTTGCTGATTGGCGTTTTGAAGAGTGGACACCTTATCCTTTTGGGAGTTAAGTTCGGTGTTTAACTTTTGAATTCTCTCATCTTTATCGCGAGATGACGCAGCTTCGGTCTCTAATTCTTGAATCTTCTTGCTCAATTGCAAATTCTTCTTTTCAAGATTGTTGCGTCTTCTCTCAAGGTCCGAGGCAACTACAAAGGAAGATCTTCCAACCTATAAAGAAGATAGAAAAAATCATTTAAGCATATATATATACTAAACAATTTAAAGTTAGCAGGGAAGTATGCCTGTACACATACCGAGAGACCCAAGTGCATTCAAAAGGTCGGGAGACACAACTCTAGAGACTCCATTGAATGAATTATTGCCTTCCAAAGAAAGCTTTGACATTACACACGTTTGCGAGAGCCCCACAAAGAGAAGCTAGGGGAGCATCTCCCATTCCTTGGAAACTTGATCTGAAAAAGATCTTTGGATAATTGATCCATGGAAGAAGCGGTCGATGGAATCTTCTTGGCGAGAGAAGGATTCGATTCATGGTTATCCTCGTCGAAGCTTGAGCTTGAGCTAAGGCGAGAAGAAGATTGGACCTTTCGCTTCTTAGTTAAGGGGGCGGAGGATTTACCCTTGCGGCGGCAGTTTTACCCTTACTTTTAGTCTTCGCAGCAATAGTTTCTTCAACTCCAACCTTCGCATACGCGTAAAGATAAGAAACAGAGGCAACAGTATTGTTTTAAATAAGAAGAAAGGAAGTGATTCTTACTTCACCCGTAAGCGATCGAAGCAATGTCAGAGTGTCCTCCGACGGATCCTTTTTGTAGCTTCTTTTCAACCTTGGCTATCTTAAATATTTCACAAACTCAGCAATTATAGAAAGAAAATTACTAAAACCAAATTTGAAGTCGGAAACATACCTCTTTCTTCTTCTCGGGCCATTTGAATTCCCAAGGATGATATCTGCGAGATTCGCGGGGAAGAATATGCGAGCCGCGATGTAAGGACCATTTAAGATCAAGGGTACGACCCACCATTTCTCATCTTTGGAATGACAAGGAGAGGAATTATTACACAGGTGCCAATCAATGTCTTGCATGAGTAATTTATCTTCGAGACATTATCATTTTTCTTCGAGACGAACGCCCCGGTGAGATCTCGCATTCACCATAGTTATCATCGAGTAATTTTCAAAAAGTTTTCCACAAAGTGTATTTCTCGCTGACTATTTCCAAATCTGCGAATTTGGGATTTACAGCAGAATTAGGGTATAAAGATCCTTTGCCTGCACCGCGGTTCGCGAACTCAAGCATCAAAGAATACAATCGCCACTTAATTGATAAACGGCCAGAGAGAATTTTTCATGGGCCAAAATTTCATAAAATAAAGGCAACTCGAGGATTGTACAAGGGAATAGGAAGTCCCGCGAGAAGGCGACCGAGCGAGACTATAATCTTTTGATCATCACATTGATGATCGGAGAAAAGATTCTGAAAGAATGGATGAGGGTTCTTGATCGGGAATGGTTGACAGAGTAAAACCCTTCTCGTGCAACTTCGTTGAACTTCTTCAAAAGAAGTTTTGTATCCACGACTGATGGAAGTCATTTATCAGTATGGGAATGGATGAAAGATTGGAGATTAAAAACAGCGCTAGAAAGGATGAAGGAAAGCTTTGCAGTAGCAGGAGCGCAAATTGCGGAAGGAGAGAATCAAAGAAAAGTTGCAGAGACAAACTAAAAGATGAAAAGAAGGGGAAAAGAAAATTATATATAGGGGAAAAGAGCCTCGAGAAAAACAAGGTCATTTAATGCGAAGAGACATGAACGGTCAAGAAAAAGTGGTTGAAAGAGACGTGTCAAGAGAAGATATTAATAATCAAAATCCGTGTAAAAGTACAAAACTGAAGATAAGAAGTCGCGGCAACAATATTGTAAAAATCTCATGGTACTCTTCCCCTCGCAGGAGAGATAAGAGACGATACTTCATATATATCTCAAAGAAGCTTCGGAACTTCGCAAAAGAATAGAGGCAAGTACGTACTTTTTCAAGTACAGTATTCTTCTGCTCGTTCCTTCATCAACAAAGATCAAAGATTACTACAACAACGGATTTTTCCTTCAAGATCGCTCTTCAAGCAATATTCAAGGAAAAAGAGGCAAGATGTAGGATCATAATATCGCAATGCATAGGGCTCGCGGGATCAATAAACGACGGTACCGCGAGGGAGTCGCAGGAAACTAAAATAAACGACGCAATGGGAAATAACGACACACAAAATAGGCGAAAGGCGTGGAACCCGGCGAGGATAAGAAGTGTCGCGAGATTGAATAGTTGTACATCGCGACACTTCGCGAGACATTCCCGAAAATAAAGGATAGCTTAGCCTGTCATCCACTATGTATTACCCTATATAAAGGGTCGAGTGAGTCCAGAAAAGGGGGATCTTTTTAGAATTGTTGGGCAAGTCATTAGGAGAGAAAGTTTAAGAGTGCTTAAACTTCTAAGTGTAATTCTATTTTCCCCGTAAACACTTTATGAATTCAATCAATAAATGTTCTTGATCTTACATCTTCTAATGGATTAATTAAGTAAAATCGAGTAAGGGGTGTAGTGTGGGAAATCCTGCTACTACAGTTATCTCTAAACTGTTGTTTAGCTATAGATTCTTAGTTGTCGTAAAGAGCTTCTAGTTCCATTAGTTTTTAATTTAGCTTTTTTTGTTGGTATTCAAATGAGGTGTTCACTATTATATTAATCATATTTATATTCCATTGAACTATTTCAAGATGGAATCCATTTATCCATACAACAACCAAACCTCCTGCCTGACCTATAGGATCAACAATATGATAATTAGGAAATGATGATGTTAGAGATTTGACTAGGTGTCTCTGAGATTTTGTCTCAGATAGGAAAAAGATTTCAGGTTTTTCCTTACTAGGTAGCTGTTTTAGATGGTTCTGTGCATAGGGGTTTCCACATCCCTGAACATTCCATGTTATTAGTTTCATTATGACTAGGGAGAAAGCAAGGATTATGTAAGTTAAAGCTAGATAAAAGACTTAATAACATCAATCGTACAACATAATATCTCAAGAGATTAAGGGTAATTAGGATTACAGTGTAAGATGACCTAGGTTTCCAACAAAAAAAATAATAATTTACGCAAATGACTTAAGAACTAGTGCGAATTTAAAATTAAGACAAAATTAGGGTTTGAGATAAGAAGGAAAAACCTGTAGTGCATCATGTCGCTCTGATAAGGGAGATAGTGAGAAGGATAAATGGAGATAGAATCCAGTTACTTGATGGTGTTCTTTCATGTTAGAGCCATATTGGTCTATGTTGAGATACCTTTGTCAGATGGGATTGAAATGGAGTTGCCAGACTCTGGCGAATTCAAGAAATCATAAACTGAAATATGAAAAGTTGGTGCAGATGCAATAATCGGAGAAATGGAAAGATTTAAGTTTTTGCTTGGGATAAGGGGAGTTATAGGGGATTCCAAGTGAATGGTATTAGCATATAAGGAGGAGACAGAAATTGGGGAATCAAGACAATCCCTAGCATTCTCATAAGGAGAAAAAGATAATCTTCTTTCAGCTAAAGGAGAGACTAAACGAGTTCTAGCTAGTTCCGGATTAGGGATATCTTGTAAATGACCGGTGAATGGGAACGAGTCTAGCTCATTAATCCTTACCAACTCATTGACTCGGCTTGACTCAATTGGATGAATGATAACAGCTTCATTGGAAGAAGATGGAAATGAATTGCGCAGTTCTTTTGCCCAAATCTGAGTCTATGATCAAAGGAATTTCAACACCATAAATAGGAAAAGGTTCCAAAATAGGACGTATCTTAGTCGATTCAGAGATTTTAGAGGACTCAAAGTGAGAATTGACTTCAAAGAAAGTTTGGAAGGTCTCTTGAACTCCAGGGATGGAAAGAAAGGATTCTCTGCAATCCACATTATCCTTTGGATTCTAGATTTGTACTTAAGAATAATTTAGAAAGCATAGATCATCCCATGGAGAAGGAGAACTTATAGAGATATCATAAATATCCTCTAAAGAACGTTTCTGGATGATTGCGCAACTATCTTCTTTGTGACCAAAACGAAGACAAAGGTTAACAAAACTTAGACGGGAGATTCATGTAGTTAAAAAATATTTCAGTAACATGGTACCTTCCTACTTTAACTAAGAGCTTGTCAATGAGAGGTTTTTCAATGTTTACCAAAACTAGAATCCTTGGGAAGTAATCAGGAGTAGAAACATTCCATCTAGATAAGACTCTTATAACTTTTCCAAGTTTACTGGCTATAACCCCTATCATTTCCTGATACCTATGCTCATGTTTTGCATTCAAGACATTAGCCCATAAGGGAATTTTATTAACATAGTCTGTTGAAATATTCATGTCGTGATAGGCTTTTGTTGTTACAAATACATTTCCAAAGGGGTACCGGGGACCATTAGAGGTAACCCAAAAGAAATATTCTAAGGTTTGGAAAGAAACGATGAAGATATTAAGTCTCTACTTCTTTGATTTGAAATGAGATATTTGCTCCCCCAAAATAAGTTTATACTCTTCTTAATTCCCAAGTTTTGAAGAGTTCAGTTGAAAATAATCTGGATAGTATATTATTTCCTTTTATACCAAAATCCCTAATGAATTCTGGAGGAGTTGGTGAGAGACCAGCAAATCTTTGCGCAAGTGAAAGACCACTAAGATGCTGATAGAGATCGTCATCTCTATCCATGATGCTCCTCAAAAAGAAAACTATAAGGAAATCAGAGAAAAAATAGATGAGGAAAAAGGTAAGGAGAAAACCAAGCAGGGATAAAAGATATGAAAAATATACCAAGGTTGTATAAAAAAACTAAAGTATTGCAGCACACAGACCAACACATGATAATTCAAATTTTAAAAATACTGAGTAAATTTTAACTAAGACCCGTGACTGATATATCACCATAGATAGAACATACACCAATAAGGTCTCAAAAGATGATGCATGGATAGGAGAATCAAGCAGAAAAGAAGGGTACAAGGTTATGAGTATTGTTAGAAATCTGACATAAAGCGGCAGTACTAGGTATTAGGATATGTAAGAAGCATATAATAGAACAAGAGAATAGAATATATGTTTGACCTTAGAAGACTGGGTCAACAATGAAAAGAAATTCTTTATCCTTTTGTTAAAAAGGAAGAAAAAAAATGACAAATGTGAAGACTTTTTACAGTTCTAACTCAAAGGGGATTAGAGAAACAGATGTAAAGTTTGATTAGAAGGGTGCTACCAATTCTCAAAGAGGATCCACGTTACTGTCCTTTCATTCACGCTCTGATTTGGGTGTTAGAGCATCCACGTGAAAACTCAATAATATTAGAGAGATGCTTATTTCTCCATAATTCATACCGAAAACTCAATAATATTTCGACTGTTTTTTTTTTTATTGAAAGAAATTCTAGAAGAATGGTGGAAAGACTTTTGTTTTATTGAAAGAAAGTCTGAAAAAAGTTGTGGAGACAAAGACATTATAAATTCAACCACCCATTAATAAACTTAGTGCAGTAAAGACGCATATTACAATAAAGTATTCATGCTCAAGAAATATATTTTAAAAAAAAAAAAAAAAAAAAGATCTCACTATTGTTTTTTTAATTTCTTGAGTTAATTTCTTTTTCTTGTCATCAATCTTATGGATTATAGGTATGCAGGTGAGTTATTCTTTTTTTTTTTACCATCTTTCTCTCCACATCTTCTTTCATATTTTCATTCAATAATAAAAAAAAACCGTACGGCTTCTTTCAGACTTTCTTTCAATAATCAAAAAACAGTCGACATACTATCGAGTTTTCAATATAAGTTGTGGAGAAATCAGTATCGCTACTTTATATGTTCCTCTTATTTTCTTGCTTTTCTCCTATATACCATATTACCATTTCCGTTGTGGCACCTACATGGTATATATACTATATCAGTCTCATGACTGTTGATGCTCTAAAAAGTTTTTTTTGGTGAAATTCATGCAGATGATACAAGGATAAAATGAATGAGGTCGAGATGAATTCATGCATCATGCATGTTCCTAATCAGTGAATCTTTCCATGCATGCAAGATTGCTTCTTTTCGTTTTATTACTTTCTGTTGATTCTTGCATCCGATAATAGTCTTCTAGCCTTTGAAAAAGGGGAAAAAAGCGGAACATTTTTTGTATGCCCGGTCCTAGATATAAGATTTGTATGGCTGTAGGCAATTCACCCATAACGTAGTTTTTGTATCCACATTTTGGATTCACATAACAAACTTAATCTAGCCACTTTCAGGTTTGTAAGGATCTGCTTTCCGAGAGGACGAAAAATTGGACTCCATAAACTCGTATATTTATGCGAGTTAAGCTTTTGAAGCAAGCAATACATATACCATTGTAACGATCTACGTTACAAATTAGCTCAGGAACAACTCAGGGAAAGAGAAATCGAAGAACAGAGAAGAAGGAAACTAGATATTTTTCATTTAATGAACTCAGGAGAAACAATGATTGGTTCTTAAAGGACCTATCCACAAGAAGAGATCGGACGGTTCCTAGTTCATCAATAACAAAACGGGTTTCTAAGAAAATACCCTAATTAACTAAAGAAAGCCCAACAGTAAAACTAAATAGATATAGGCCTAAGCCCAATAGTACTCACATCATGAATCTTTCATGACAAATCCCCCCCCCCCCCCACATTCACCTGATCCTTGTCCTCAAGGATTAGTTTGAGAAACTGAGTTTGCATAGCTTGCTTATCTTCCCAAGTAGATGCTTCTGCTGATAAGCCTTCCCACTGAATAAGGACTTGTGTGACATCTTGATTATTCTTTTTAACCCTTCTGGCATCTAACACCTGCAATGGTTTAATCTTCATCTCTACTTCTTTAGTGACTGCTGGTAGCTCAGTTTGTGGAAGTAGACCCGCCCCTAATTTGGGTTTCAGTTGGGATACATGAAAAGTGGGGTGAATTTTTGACCCAGCTAGAAGTTGCAGCTTGTAGGCAACCTTGCCAATCTTTTCTATAACTTGATAAGGACCAAAGAACTTAGCAGATAACTTAAGATTTCTTCTCAACTGCATAGTGGTCTGCCTGTAAGGTTGTAATCTCAGATAAACCCAATCTCCTACTTTAAGGACCTCTCAAGCCTCTTCTTGTCAACTTGCTACTTAATCATGTGATGTGCTGCCTCTAAAGCTCCCTTGAGGAGTTTCCCCATGTGTTGTCTCTGTTGCATATAGTTATCTACATCTGCACTTATACCTTGAGCTACTGAAGTAATCCCAAATTGGGGAGGTGGATAACCATAGAGTGCTTCAAAAGGAGTAAGTCTGAGACTTGTGTGGTAGCTAGTATTGTACCACCATTCAGCCAAGGTTAACCATGTAGCCCATTTACTTGGTTTAAAACTTGTCATGTATCTAAGATAAGCTTCTACACAAGCATTCACCCTCTCAGTTTGGCCATCAGTCTGAGGGTGGTAAGCTGTGCTTAGGTGTAGAGATGTACCCAATCTGGCAAATAGAGCTTGCCAAAAATTGCTTATGAAGACACTATCTCTGTCTGATACAATGCTTTTAGGTATACCATGGAGTTTAAAGATAGAATCAAGGAATACCTTTTATATTGAGGCTGTTGTGTATGGGTGACTCAAGGCCATGAAATGACTGTATTTAGAGAATATGTCTACAACCACCAGAATGATCTCTCTCCCTTCAGATTTTGGCAGTCCTGTGATGAAGTCCATGCTGATGTGCTCCCAAGACTGCTCAGGTACATGAAGAGGTTGTAGCATTCCTCTAGGAAGAGAAGTAAATCCTTTGTGTTGTTGACATATATCACACTCTTGTACATGTTTCATAATCTGTTTATGCATTCCTGTCCAGAAGAAGTAAAGCCTAGCTTTTTAGTAGCTGGCTTGAGTCCCAGAATGACCTTCAATCACAGAAGAATGGACTGAAGCAATGATTTTATGTCTCAAATCTCCACCCTGACCCACATATATCCTTCCTTTGAACTTCAATATTCCTCCAGTATATGAGTAGTCTCCATCTGAAGTGTCTTGAGCTAACATTTTTGGGATCAATTCTTGAGCTAGAGAGTCACCTTCATAACTGTCTTGAACATCCTTGAGCCAGTTGGGTTATATCACACTCAAGCTACTGCAAGATGGTTGATCTCGTATATGTACTCTGGATAAGGCATATACTGAGAGCACCAACTTTGTTTTCAGCTCCCTTTTTGTATTTGAGCTCATAGTGAAAAAGCGGGGGTCTAACAACCTCACCCAATATTTCGCTTAGTAATCTGTATGGACTAATTAACTCCAATATAATTCTGAGAGCACCAACTAATAAAGCGAGATCAATTAAGAAATATATCCAAGAGTTATATCTTTGTTTCTTAATGTAATCAGCAAATCAAACAGATATAAATCCGTGAGCCTGATTAATATAAGAAACAACTTGGACGGTATCAAAAACCAATATCCAAGTGTCAATCAATTTAATCAACAACCAAAGTTTGGATTCACAATTGATTGAACTTATGCACAACCTATGATATTTCAATTATATAAAAAAATATAATGCGGAAAAGAAATAACACAGATACCAGAAATTTTGTTAACGAGGAAACCGCAAATGCAGAAAAACCTCGGGACCTAGTCCAGATTTGAACACCACACTGTATTAAGCCGCTACAGACACTAGCCTACTACCAAGCTAACTTTGGTCTGGAATGTGTTAGAGCATAGCTCGGTTGAACCCACCAAGCGTTGGTATGTCAAGTTTGGTTGTCATATTTTAGTGAATCAAAACTCATTTTAAGAGTCGCTTGATTATGTACTAGAGTCAACTTCGTATAGGTTAGCTTGAAAGTATTAGGATATGAGACATTACAAGTATTGCGAAGATTTGAAGAAGTGAAGAAGTAAGAAGCTACAACGACAACATCATCCTTCCACTTGAGGTTAGTGATATTTGACTTGAACTATTTCATTCCCTAACGTATCTTTCAAGTCGTGCATATTGAAAACAAAACTGCGAAGCATGAACACTCTAGATAGACATAGTATTAAGGAATACAATACGAGGTTTATTGCTTAACCATTAAACTTTATAGATAAGACATCGACATAATCGTTTGAATGCTATTGTAATTATGTATGGGTATGAGGTGAGGATTTTATCCTAGGAAACAATGTTTATAAATGTGTTTTAAGGAAGTAAGTTCATAAACTTGTTTATGAATCGAAAAGGAAATCGTCAGGCGTTATTGGTATTGTTATTCATTGCATATCTTGTGAACAACCAATATGTGTGATTTAGTATAACCGCTCATGACTTGTTTGTGTTCTTGGTAAAACTATTCACAAAGGCCTGACTTATGTATTGGTACGACTTTTATTAGTGAAACCGATCTTAAGTAATCACTTGAGATGGTATGATCGAGTTTTTGATTTGTGTATGACCAACTCTGGGTAAAGGAGAACCGATCCTATGAAGAGGTGCAACACATCACAAAGGGGAATCGATCCTTGTATGAGGTGCTACAAGTTTTTAGCAGAAAGGGGAACCGATCCTATGGACATGTGCAACACATATAAGTTAGATACCATATATATGTGGGGAACCGATCCTAGTACCTAGTCAACCGAATTTTGGGAAGCTAGTGTGACTATGCACAATACTCACATGGAGGTAGAACCGAAACTTGTTTTGGTAGAACCGTGAAACCCATGATTTGTGATTGAGTGTTTCTTGATTAATCACATAGTTCTTAAAAGTCAGATGAACCAATTCTAGACTTGTTTGGAAGTGTGGCAAATCGGTTTCAAGGTTGTAAGTATAAAAGAGGACTTACAAAGTAAGGATGTCGGCATACTTTGAACACGTGCAGTAATGTTTATCTTTTATTGTTCAAAGTTATTCCTTAATAGATACAGGAAGGAAATCCCAGGATCGAAATATAAATAAGTTAAAAATCTTTTATTTAAGGTTTTTAATTTTATTTTAGGAAAACGAGAATTAGTAATGTGCATTTACTAGTTGAAATTTTCCAAAGAGATTTTCGGTCAATATTTTGGACAGAGCATTTCCAGGAATTATGGAAACCGAATTTGGAATATATTGAATATCTTTGAGAATATTTTCGGTTTTGGAAATTCCTTGGTGTCCAAACTTCCTTGTCTATAAATACTTGAAGTTTGCATTTCTAGCAAACTAATTATTCGTAACAGCAAACTTCCTCGGTTATGTTGTTACTGGTGTAGCCTCCTATTCAGAGAGGACAGTTACCTAATTAGGCGAAATCCCTTACGGCCGGTCAGTTTAAAATATTCTTTGGGATTGAGAAGCTCTATTAGTACCGTTGGTGGGAAACTAGATAATTACGGTTTATCTTGTGTTTTCGATTGATTTGATTGACTAACGGTGGTTGAACTTTGGTTGCACCTAGTTTGTTTATGCTTGAGAATCTTCTCTTCTGATATAAGATTCACTCAAACTAGATCGAAGTTTCGACAGGGATATTTAGACTGTTGTTAGTTCTAAAGACGATCTTGTGATAATCCATTGTTAATAGACTCCATTCTGTGCGCGACTGATCACAAGAGATTCAAGTTGTTGTGTGCAGGTGTTTATTGAAGATCTAAGAAGATTTGAAGACAAAGAAGATATTGAAGATTTCTGATTTGGGGTTCATAATCTTTGGTGTGCACAATACTTATTTCGGTATAAGAGGATCCAACTATAATCGGTTTATCCTTGTGATAGATTGGATTGATTAGTTGTGTAGATCGACATCAATAAAATTCTTTGCGATTAAAAGTATTGAAATCTTAACAATTACCTTTGGTAGTTGAACATAAGATAGATCTAAGAACCCGACGAATGAGTTTATTGAGATAAACAAAAGAGCCTTTGTCGAACTCACATCACTTGGTTGAAGAGAGTTGATACCAAACAGATTTGTTGTTCCTTTACTGTTTGGAATACGAACCAAAGGAATTGTTCCAAGTACGTGACTTATTCATAAGATGGAGGCGTGGGAATGCAGACGGAACTAGGTGAACTATAGGTTTAGTTGCTTGGTCTCAACTATACGCAGTTGATTTAATTTTGTGTAGCGGCTTAATCATGAGAGTATTCAATTCTGGACAAGGTCCCGGGGTTTTTCTGCATTTGCGGTTTCCTCGTTAACAAAATCTTGTTGTGTCATTTACTTTATATTTCCGCATTATAATTGTTTTATTATAATTAAAGTAAATTACACAAATGTTAATTCCTATTTACTTGATAAGTGAATCCTATTGTGTTTGTTTAAGTTCGAACCTTTTTATCAAGTAACATACTTCGTTGTTGTATTGTCTTGATCTCGTATCCATAGATGATCACACGAAGTGTGAACCGATTAGTTGCATTGTCTCGACTCAGTCCATAGACAATCACTTTCGGAGAAAGGACTTATAGGTAGGAAAAGTTTTAGCTTGAGGTATATTTGGGTACCCTCGCCTTTTCAATTGGTATCAGAGCTGGCAAACAGGAAAAGATCTAACAATCTGTGTCTGGTGCGATCCGACCTATAAGAAATTGAATCCATGTCTGATTTAGTTAACGTTATGCAAGAGTTTGACTACTCAAAAGTTGAAGATGTTACTACTTCGTTGACTCATGATCCAGGAGTTGCGAAAACATCTGTGTCCGTCTCTGATGGAAAAGAAGATGCTGATAAAGAGTTGGTAAAACTTCTAAAGCCTATAAAATCTCTGTCTACTAAAGTAGTGTTATTAAAGACAGAGACAAATCTTCTTAAATAGGAGATCAGAGATAAATACATTCAAATGAATTGTCTGGCTAAAGAGAATATGGATCTCACTGTCAAACTAGAAGTTCTTGGTAAATCTCTTACTTGTGTTAAAGAGACACGTCCTATGACTCTGACTAATTATGTTGTTGTGATTTCTTCTGATGATGAGGAAACTAAAAGTCCTTGCTCGAATTTTACACACTGTGATAAAACTGGTTTAGTCACATCTAAAAAAGATCAAGATGATGGTAGTTTGCCTAACTACATCAAGTCAGAAGAGGATGAAAAACCAGCTTCTAGATCTACTGATGATCAAACGAAATCTTGTGCAAAGGAAACTTTGAACCGATTCCGTGAGCGTGATCTTAAAGAATACAACTTTCAGTCACTTGGCAGGAAACTTATACTTCTTCAACATATGGTGGTAAAAATATTGAAGGAAGTTTCTTGTCTTAAAAAACTGAAAGACCATTCCTCATAAGAGAGACAAATTATACCACTACCCGATAAGATCAACTCAAAAGAATCAGAGGAAAGAGTTGATAATTGCTTCTGGAAAAAGGTACCTCCTCACCCATATCGAAACAATTCTCGTTTTGATGAAGTACGACTCTATAAGGAAGGGAAAGAGAGAATCTCTGCCAAAAGAAACAATCAGGAGTTTCCGATAATTGTTTCAGATAATCACGCTGATGTGAATCATAAGGAAGTTCTTAGAATGAGAAAATCTTATGAAAATCTCATTGAAAGAATTAAGAGAGATTTATCTATCTCCGAAAATTCTCACGTCAGTACAGTTTCTCCACATGATCATATCTCTAGAGTTAGAAAAGATCATCGTCTTGGGAGAAAATTTTTTGGTCAGAAATTCCCTAAGAGGAACATGAACTATGTTTCTTATATTCACTGTAAGCTAGAAAAATCTTACTCCGATGCAACCTAGTTGTATCAAAATTATGCACTCTCATCCTATTTCGTGCTCTTATGGATGAGAAAGGCACAATAAACCTGTAGCACATTTGTTTGTGTAGTTGTTTATCAGAAAAGTTGTGAAATTGTATGGGTAGCTGCGAATCCATGGTTGTCTAAAAATGTTCATGTTTATCATGATCATCCAAAAATAGGTTATATTTTGGAATTTTCGAATTTTAATGAACCTTCCAACTTGAGAAGTTCTGACAAAGGAAACGAAATATATTGTTTAATATTTTCGGTTTCCCCTGATATCTTTCGGTCCGGAAGTTGTCTCTTTTTAAAGGGAAACTATCTCTTGTCTGTATTCTGATACCCTGATCAATCCTTTTATATATATATATATAAGCAAGCATGCATGCCTCCAATAACTCGCAGTATCTCTAAGGCTAATAAGGAGGAAGCTCAAAAGGTTAAAGATTGTCAAGGAATCAATACAGAGAGGAAGAAGAAAACCATATCAAATATAATATCTGATTATGATTCTGATAGTTCGGTTGGATCAAAAGATGAGTCATGTATGTTGGCTTACAACCTACAAGATCCAACCAAAACCAAATGGATTCGTTCTGACAGTATGATTGACTATATCCAAGGTTTTGAGGAACTAAGAACCAATCTCATAATAACGGTTCGAAATCAAGATTGGCTCAAAGATAAGATTGAGGAAACAAAAGCTGATATTGCTGATGTGAAGACTCAAGTTGAAAAGCTTGATAAACAAGAAGTGGTTGCTGACAAGTCTCTTGAGACATGCTTCAAATGTTTGAACATTGAAGAAACCTCAGTGAACAACAAGAGCACCACTAGAGATTAAGTTATATGCTGTGATACTTAATCCAAGAAAATAAACATTAATTTTTGATTTATTTCAATGATTGTATTAAGTATATTATGAATAAAACTATTATGAATAAAATTATTTGATTTATAATTTTTCTTGTGATGGTTTTTGATTTACATATCCTGAGCTTGAGTGCTTTATTATTGCTATGGATGTTTATGGGATGTTTGATTTCGGTTTTATTACCTTGATATTCGATCTCATAATGTTGTGAATCCTTATGGTTTGGGTGACTGTTTGATTTAGCAGGATTAAGTTCTAGCCCATGTTGGTAGGCTTTATCAAAGGATCATGAGGGGTTCTGATAGAAACAATATGTGAAAAAGTCACAATATGTTGAATCGGTTTTGGTTTAGCATAAAAGCATATGTGTTTCGAGGGTTTTCAACTTTTGATTGCAATAGTTAAAAACCGGTTTTCAACCTTTCTCTGGTAAAGGTTGGTTGTTGTTATTCTTTTGTTTTGCATAAGGATGACAACATAATTATATTTCGATATCAATTCTCTCTGGAAGAAGATGCAAACATATTGGAGAAGAGGATGCGAAATTTGAGGTAACAATCTTGTTAGTTAATTGTTTTCCTGTTTAAGAAAAGACCGATTTTATTTCATATATTTATTGCTTTTGCCTAACAAAATTTCGGTACAATTGGTGTTTTATTCCATGATTTGTGTATGGATGTGTGTGTGATTCAATTGTTTCCGGTTAAGAAAAACTATTATTATCTTGCTTTATTGTGTGGTATCAATTGTTTAGTCTTACGAAATTTCGGTGCAATTGCGGTGCTATAATGTCTATGTTGTTTCAATTGCTTCCGGTTGAGGTGAATAATTATGCAAGTTGATTTATTTGGTTTGTATGAATTGTTTATGGCTTAACGAAAGAAAAGGCTTACGGGATGAGCTGTTTAGTCCAATTCGATTCCGGATAAGAGAAACTAAGGTTATCTTAGTTAGACTTATCAAAGTGGGGGTTTCGGTTATTCAAGTCTAATCGAATGCCTTAACAAGAAATACTAGTTAACTAACCTAGTACTTGTCTTGTTTAAAAGTGAAAGGTCTAAGTTATATGGATAATTAGAATCTGATGAGAAAAATAGAGTTATCTTTATTTTGGTCTTATCGAACGAAGCGGTTGTATTTGTACAATCGGTTTAGCAAAGGAACTAAGGTGCTTAGTTGATTTTTGGTTTGCTAAACTAAATTGGGAAAATTGCTTCGGGCAATTATTTCCTTGATAACATATCAAAACAAATTACTTTGTAGTTTCGGTTTTGATATTGGTTATCAAAAATGGTGTGTGGAACCCTCGTGCTTAACTTTATAGGTTTGCAAGTCTATTTTGAGATTTGTAAGATTCTTTTCGGTTTGTCCTTTATTTTTTCGTTTCTTTGTCATTTTGTGACAAAAAGGGGGAGAAATATATGGATTAAACAAGTGATACTGGCATTGATTTTATATTGATTGGTATCACTAAGGAAAAGGACAATTGTGCTTAAACGCTTATCTAACGAAAGAGGAAAAGCATAGACTAAGGGGGAGTAGCATATCATATTAATTGGTATAACAAAGATATGCGGATTGATGAAATCTACCTATCTCACCTTTAGGGGGAGTATTAGCTTTGTTATTATAATGTCAACAACGGCATTTAAGGATTGAATGTATACATGTTATTGTGCTGTTGAATTCGGGAATCAAGCATATGTGTAATGAATTATTGTAATTTGTTTATCCATATGATTGTAAGAGTTTTGTCACTAAAATTGACAAAGGGGGAGATTGTTAGAGCATAGCTAGGTTGAACCCACCAAGCGTTGGTATGTCAAGTTTGGTTGTCATATTTTAGTGAATCAAAATTCATTTTAAGAGTCGCTTGATTATGTACTAGAGTCAACTTCGTATAGGTTAGCTTGAAAGTATTAGGATATGAGACATTACAAGTATTGCGAAGACTTGAAGAAGTGAAGAAGTAAGAACCTACAATGACAACATCATCCTTCCACTTGAGGTTAGTGATATTTGACTTGAACTGTTTCATTCCCTAACGTATCTTTTAAGTCGTGCATATTGAAAACAAAACTGCGAATCATGAACACTCTAGATAGACATAGTGTTAAGGAATACTGAAAAGGCGAGGGTACCCAAATATACCTCAAGCTAAAACTTTTCCTACCTATAAGTCCTTTCTCCGAAATTGATTGTCTATGGACTGAGTCGAGACAATACAACTAATCGGTTCACACTTCGTGTGATCGTCTATGGATACGAGATCGAGACAATACAACAACGAAGTATGTTACTTGATAAAAAGGTTCGGACTTAACCAAACACAATAAGATTCACTTATCAAGTAAATAGGAATTAACGTTTGAGTAATTTACTTTAATTATAATAAAACAATTATAATGCGGAAATATAAAGTAAATGACACAACAAGATTTTGTTAACGAGGAAACCGCAAATGCAGAAAAACCCTGGGACCTTGTCTAGAATTGAATACTCTCAGGATTAAGCCGCTACACAAAATTACACCTAAATTCGTATAGTTGAGACCAAGCAACTAAACCTATAGTTCACCTAGTTCCGTCTGTATTCCGCATAGAACGGAGTCTGTTAACAATGGATTATCACAAGATTGTCTTTAGAACTAACAACAGTGTAAAGATCCCTGTCAAAACTCTGAACTAGTTTGAGTGAATCTTATATCCCAAAGAGAAGATTCTCAAGCATAAACAAACTAGGTGCAATCAGATTTCAACCACCGTTAGTCAATCAAATCAATCGAAAACAAAAGATAAACCGCAATTATCTAGTTTCCCACCAACGGTACACGCTAGAGCTTCTCAATCCCAAAGAAGACTTTAAACTAGAATCAGCGGCCATCGTTAGAGATTTCGCCTAATTAGGTTACTCTCCTCTCCGAATAGGCGTCTACACTAGTAACAACAACAAAAGAGGAAGTCTGTTGTTACGAAGGATTAGTTTGCTAGAAAGGCAAACTTCAAGTATTTATAGACAAGGAAGTTTGGACACCAAGGAATTTCCAAAACCGAAAATATTCCCAAGATATTCATTAAAGCACAAATTCGGTTTCTATAATTCCTGGAAATGCTCTGTCCAAAAATAATGATCGAAATCTCTCGGAAAATCTAATTAGTAAATGTACATTACTAATTCTTATATTTCCCTACAAAATGAAATTAATAACCTTAATTAAAAGATTCTTAACTTACTTATGTTTCGATCTTGGGATTCTCTTCCCTTAGCTATTAAGGAATAACTTTGAACAATTAAAGAAATAAACATTCACAACACGTGTTCAAAGTATGTCGACATCCTTACTTTGTAAGTTCTCTTTCACACTTACAACCTTGAAACCGATTTGCCACACTTCCAAACAAGTTTAGAATTGGTTCATATGACTTTCAAGAACTATGTGATTGATCAAACAAACACTCAATTACAATCATGGGTTTAACGGTTCTACCAAAACAAGTTTCGGTTCTACCTTCCATGTGAGTATTGTGCATAGTCACACTAGCTTTCCGAAATTCGGTTGACTAGGTACTAGGATCGGTTCCCCACATATATATGGTATCTAACTTATATGTGTTGCACATGTCCATAGGATCGGTTCCCCTTTGCCTAAAAACGTGTTGCACATGTCCATAGGATCGGTTCTCCTTTCTGCTATAAACCTTGTTGCACCCCATACAAGGATCGGTTCCCCTTTGTGATGTACTTCACCTCTTACTAGGATCGGTTCGCCTTTCCCATATTTGGTCAGACATAAAATCACAAACCCGATCATACCATCTCAGGTGATTACTTAAGATCGGGTTCACTAATAAAAGTCATACCAATACATAAGTCAGGCCTTTGTGAATAGTTCTACCAAGAACACAAACAAGTTGTGAGCGGTTATACTCAATCACACATATTGGTTGTTCATAAGATATGCAATGAATAACAAAACCAATAACACCTGGCAATTTCCTTTTCGGTTCACAAATAAGTTTATGAACTTACTTCCTTAGAACACATGTAAAACATTGTTCCCTAGGATGAAATCCTCACCTCATACCCATACATAATCACAATAGCATTCAAATGATTATGGCGATGTCTTATCTACAAAGTTTAATGGTAAGCAATAAACCTCATATTGTATTCCTTAATACTATGTCTATCTAGAGTTTAAATATGCTCCGCAGTTTTGTTTTCAATATGCACGACTTGAAAGATACGTTAGGGAATGAAACAGTTCAAGTCAAATATCACTAACCTCAAGTGGAAGGATGAATGTTGTCGTTGTAGCTCCTTGCTTCTTCACATCTTCAAGTCTTCGCAATACTTGTAAAGTCTCATATCCTAATACTTTCAAGCTAACCTATACGAAGTTGACTCTAGTACATAATAAGGCGACTCTTAACATGGGATTTGATTTACTAAAATATGACAACCAAACTTGACATACCAACGCTTGGTGGGATCAACCGAGCCATGCTCTAACAAATACAATACGAGGTGTCCAAACTTTGAGAATATTTTCGGAAACCGAATGGTGGGTTCAAGCGACTCTTATGGAAACCGAATTTGGAATATATTGAATATCTTTGAGAATATTTTTGGTTTTGGAAATTCCTTGGTGTCCAAACTTCCTTGTCTATAAATACTTGAAGTTTGCATTTCTAGCAAACTAATCCTTCGTAACAACAAACTTCCTTGGTTGTGTTGTTACTGGTGTAGCCGCCTATTCGGAGAGGAGAGTAACCTAATTAGGCGAAATCTCTTACGGCCGCTCAGTTTAAAGTCTTCTTTGGGATTGATAAGCTCTATTAGTACCGTTGGTGGGAAACTAGATAATTACGGTTTATCTTGTGTTTTCGATTGATTTGATTGACTAACGGTGGTTGAACTTTGATTGCACCTAGTTTTTTTATGCTTGAGAATCTTTTCTTCTGATATAAGATTCACTCAAACTAGATCGAAGTTTCGACAGGGATCTTTAGACTGTTGTTAGTTCTAAAGACGATCTTGTGATAATCCATTGTTAACAGACTCTGTTCTGTGCGTGATTGATCACAAGAGATTCAAGTTGTTGTGTGTAGGTGTTTATTGAAGATCTAAGAAGATTTGAAGACAAAGAAGATATTGAAGATTTCTGATTTGGGGTTCATAATCTTTGATGTGCACAATACTTATTTCGGTATAAGAGGATCCAACTATAATCGGTTTATCCTTGTGATAGATTGGATTGATTAGTTGTGTAGATCGGCATCAATACAATTCTTTGTGATTAAAAGTATTGATTTCAAAATCTTAACAATTACCTTTGGTAGTTGAACATAAGATAGATTTAAGAACCTGACGAAGGAGTTTATTGAGATAAACAGAAGAGCCTTTGTCGAACTCACATCACTTGGTTGAAGAGAGTTGATACCAAACAGATTTGTTGTTCCTTTACTGTTTGGAATACGAATTAAGTAATTGTTCCAAGTACGTGACTTATTCATAAGTTGGAGGCGTGGGAATACAGACGAAACTAGGTGAACTATAGGTTTAGTTGCTTGGTATTAACTATACGAAGTTGATTTAATTTTGTGTAGCGGCTTAATCCTAAGAGTATTCAATTCTGGACAAGGTCCCGGGGTTTTTCTGCATTTACGGTTTCCTCGTTAACAAAATCTTGTTGTGTCATTTACTTTTATTTTCCGCATTATAATTGTTTTATTATAATTAAAGTAAATTACACAAATGTTAATTCCTATTTACTTGATAAGCAATCCTATTGTGTTTGGTTAAGTCCGAACCTTTTTATCAAGTAAACATACTTCGTTGTTGTATTGTCTCGATCTCGTATCCATAGTTGATCACACGAAGTGTGAACCGATTAGTTGCATTATCTCGACTCAGTCCATAGATAATTACTTTCGGAGAAATGACTTATAGGTAGGAAAAGTTTTAGCTTTAGGTATATTTGGGTACCCTTGCCTTTTCAATTGGTATCAGATCAGGCAAACACGAAAACATCTAACAATCTGTGTTTGGTGCGATCCAACCTATAAGAAATTGAATCCATGTCTGATTAAGTTAACGTTATGCAAGAGTTTGACTACTCAAAAGTTTAAGATGTTACTACTTCGTTGACTCATGATCCAGAAGTTGCGAAAACATCTGTGCCCATCTCTGATGGAAAAGAAGATGCTGATAAAGAGTTGGTAAAACTCCTAAAGCCTATAAAATCTCTGTCTACTAAAGTAGTGTTATTAAAGACAGAGACAAATCTTCTTAAACAGGAGATCAGAGATGAAGACATTCAACTGAATTGTCTGGCTAAAGAGAATATGGATCTCACTGTCAAACTAGAAGTTCTTGGTAAATCTCTTACTTGTGTTAAAGAGACACGTCCTATGACTATGACTAATGATGTTGTTGTGATTTCTTCTGATGCTGAGGAAACCAAAAGTCCTTGCTCGACTTTTACAGACTGTGATAAAACCGGTTTAGTCACATCTAAAACAGATCAAGATGATGGTAGTTTGCCTAACTACATCAAGTCAGAAGAGGATGAAAAACCAGCTTCTAGATCTACTGATGATCAAACGAAATCTTGTGCAAAGGAAACTTTGAACCGATTCCGTGAGCGTGATCTTAATGAATACAACTGTTGATGGTGGATTTTCGTTTAAGGTTAAATTTGTAAAAAACCAAAAAAATCATGCGCTGACATCTTGTAAAAGATAAAGCCATTTATAAGTGTTGGATACTCCCTCACTTAATTCACCAAGAATGGAGCATGTAGCAACAATCCCGTTCTGTGAATACATGAAATTCCTCCAGGTTGGAGCATGTAGCAACAATCCCTTCCTGTGAATTTCATATCAGCCTTTGTATTTCCAGTACTCATTATCGAGTGTGGCATGACGATCGAGTGTTACTCTTAGAATAACACGAACCTCCAAGCACTATAATGAAACCATGTACGAAATACCCGTACAGCCGATTCTCGGTGTGTTATACTAGCCCGAGCCCTCTCGGTGTGTTATACTAGCCCGATTGAGCCTGTGTTATACTAGCCCGATTGAGCATCCGGACTGACCGTATCATCCGGGATATGATCTCGATCGCAGCCATCCAACTCCATAAGCATGATTGGATGACCCCAGCATCAATTCCATCATCCCTGCAGGTATGGAATACCCACGGCCGACCCCGCATGGTCGGCCATTGGCCTTTGCTTGCCAAAAGACGTTCATACCAAGCATTATGGACGGAAAACCCTAAATAAGGGTTTGCGGCATATTACATGTGTCGCAAAACAATCTCAACCATCCATCTTCGCAGTATAGATGGAGGGTGTAGATGTAGATTCAAAGGGCCCCGAGCATGTCAACACGATCACCGTGGGCCGCCTACACACTTGACCAATCGGTCAAGACCAACAATGTTTGGCCGTGACAAAATCATCACCCAAACAAGGAGTGGCGCACGGCTTTTGAAACCCAAAATTAGGGTTTCAAATCATCACGTGCGTCCATCTTCTCCGGCACGAATGGAGGGTCACAAATTAGATTAAGCAAGGGCCGGTCATACCAGCATGACCACCGTGGGCTCATCTACCTCCTCATGCAATCGGCCAAGGCATCCCATGACCGGCTAATCCAAAACGCCCGCCCAAACATGCGTGGTTACACTTCCCAAATTGCAAACTGATCTCGACCACTCAACTTCACCGGATGATTTGAATGGCTTAGATCACGTTTTCATGGGATAGTCAGGTATAGATGTGAACACCAGCCCACCACCTACGCGCTGGTATGATCGACCAAGACCGACCAAGATGGGTCGTCTTGAAACGCGTGCAGGAATGTCATGCGATCTCCAACTCCTTTGCGGCAAGGATTTCTGCCGCAAACCGATCTCAACCACTCCTCTTTGCCGGTAAAATTGAGTGGCCTAGATCACACCTTCATGGGACGGTGAGACATGGACGTGTACACCAGCATGCCATCTACATACACGTCCGGTCGGTCCTCTCCAAAATTCTTCCCATACTTGGTTTCGACCAAGTCAAGAGTCATGCTTGCGCTCCTCTTCAAAAAACCTAATATTCATTAACGATCGCGGATGAGTGTCTCAAAGATCATCTCATCCGTCCAACTTCACCAGCTTGGTTATACAACCCTGGTCAAGAGTTATTTGGTTAGTGAGGCATCATTACCCATCACTTTACCACACCATAATGCAATACCTGCATAAAATACACACGATACTTCACAAGTATCGACTTCCTGAATAACACATTTATTCAATTCAGTTTATTCAATTCAGTATTACATGCTATCTTTCGTGGATCCACGATCCACACATTCCAGACATCAATCATGTCACAAACTGGGGGATACATACTGGGGTATTGGTCTGGCGGTTTACAGCGTGCAGCGTGCAACGCGCCATCATAAGAACGTGTCAGGAAGTCATGGACGGTTAGAGATGAACAGGAGAAGTGGGCAAGACTGGTCGACGCACAACTCCACTACTCCATCACTCCACTTCCTCCACTTCCCACGAGAGACGTGAATTAGACTCAATGACTTGTATAAATAGGTTCTCCGCCCTATTTCAAACAACAACACAAGTTCGACAGACAGAAAACCAAGTGTTAATACAAAAACGTATTCAAACACCCGTAGCTTGCTTGCATCAATCACAAGCCTGCTCACCTTTACTCGTTACAAGTCATAAGCAAGCCAACACCTTCACAATCTCAACACCTTCTTCGCTTCCCTCCCTAAGATCAACCCCATCTCCTTCACTTTGTGACCGAAACAAGTCCGGAACGGCCATTTCTTGGTTTAGGCCAGACTTGCACACCATTGATCTCTCGAATCTACAAGCACTCACCGCGCAGTGCATTTGTTTAAGGTTTAAATTCATTCCTCATCCACACCCCAAATTACCAAATTCTGCAGGAGTAGTTTTCACCCATAAACAACAACTTTCAGTCATTTGACATGAAACTTATACTTCTTCAACATACGGTGGTAAAAATATTGAAGGAAGTTTCTTGTCTTAAAAAACTGAAAGACCATTCCTCAGTAGAGAGACAAATTATACCACTACCCGATAAGATCAACTCAAAAGAATCAGAGGAAAGAGTTGATAATCGCTTCTGGATAAAGGTACCTCCTCACCCATATCGAAACAATTCTCGTTTTGATGAAGTACGACTCTAGAAGGAAGGTAAAGAGAGAATCTCTGCAAAAAGAAACAATCAAGAGTTTCCGATAATTGTTTCAGATAATCACACTGATGTGAATCATAAGGAAGTCCTTAGAATGAGAAAATCTTATGAAAATCTCATTGAAAGAATTAAGAGAGATTATTTATCTCCGAAAATTCAGTATAGTTTCTCCATATGATCATATCTCTAGAGTTAGAAAAGATCATCGTCTTGGGAGAAAATTTTTTGGGCAGAAATTCCCTAAGAGGAACATGAACTATGTTTCTGATATTCACTGTAAGCTAGAAAAATCTTACTCCAATGCAACCTAGTTGTATCAAAATTGTGCAATCTCATCCTCTTTCGTGCTCTCATGGATGAGAAAGGCACAATAAACCTGGAGCACATTTGTTTGTGTAGTTATTTATCAGAAAATTTGTGAAATTGTATGGGTAGCTGCGAATCCATGGTTGTCTAAAAATGTTCATGTTTATCATGATCTTCCAAAAATAGGTTATATTTAGAATTTTCGAATTTTAATGAACCTTCTTGTAGGATCATAATATCGCAACAGACAAGGTTTGCGGGATTAATAAACGACGGTGTCGCGAGGAAGTCGCAGGGAGCTAAAATCAACAACGCAACGAATAACTACGAGCAAAACAATTGGAAGACATGAGATCTGGCGAAGGCTAAGAAGTGTCGCGAGAATGAACATTTCTGCATTTGCGACACTTCGCGAGACATTCCCGAAAATAAAGGGTAGTTTAGCTGTCATCCACTATGTATTACCCTATATAAAGGGCTAAATGAGTCTGTTGAAGGGAGAGATCTCTTTGGAATGGTTAAGCAAGTCAATAGGAGAGAGAAAGTTTAAGAGTGTTTTAATTTCTAAGTGTAATTCTATTTTCCTGTGTAAACATTTCATGGATTCAATCAATAAATATTCTTGATCTTGCATCTTTCAATGGATTAATTAAGCAAAATTGAGTAAGGGGTGTAGTGTGGGATTTCCCGCTACTACATATGCGCTAGAAACAGGGACCGAGCAGTGATTGACGTAGAAATTGGAAAGAATTTGGATTAACAGAGAAAAGGTTTGGAGAAGATACTCAAGAATTCATTGGAAAAGAAAAATGGCTAGAAGAAGAAATGTACAAGGGCAACCAACGATTGTAAGAAGAAGTGAGAGACTTGTGGAGAAAGGAGGAATGAAACAGAGAATCGTCAAGGATGAATATGAGAAACGATGGAGAAGATCAAAACCAGCCACCGATCTCCCCGCAGCAAACGCGGCTGTGGATTATGATAGAGTAAGTGTACATACTTGGAGGTCCGATTCTCAAGACGAGAGGGAAGAGGAGCAAGCAATGGTGAACAATGGACAAGGAGAGCAAGGAACGAATGGAGAAATGAATCCAGAAACGAAGAAATCGCAAAGATTAGAAAGATTGAGACAAACAATACACGAAGAGAGACGGCTAGAGGCGAGGAACGAGCAAACTTGACAAGACAGAATCATGAATTGAGGATGGAAAATATGAGGTTGCAAAATAGGAGATCAAGAAGTAGCGTGAGATCAAGTTCAAGATCGAATAGGGAAGAAAGAAGGAGAGTTTTACCAACAGAAAAGTACCGAGGAAGAAACACAAAATCCAAGTACAGAGCATGGCGAGAGAAGAGGGGAAATGGAAGATCGTTATATTCCTCAACCCAAAATCTTCAAAATGAGCGGAATAGGAAAATCAAGGAAACAAGCAACTCCAAGGGCCGAATGACCCACCAAGGGAGAATAATCTTGCACGGAGAGAAGAATTGAGAAGAAACCGAGAGATCGAGGATGACATTGAGAGACACTACATTGAACAAGCGCGCTAGCTCGCGAGAGAGAAAAGGATAAGAGCGAAATGGAAAATCAAGAGATGTAAGAGGCAATCCGGCAGAATAACCATGACAACCGCGAAAGAAGAAGGGAACAAAATCGTACCAATAGAAATATTAATGAAGAATATGAGAGGGTGCGAGATGAGAGCCGAGAGACAGCCAAGAAGAGAGAACAACCGATATAATGGCGTGCGAATTGACGAAAGAAACGAAGAAGAGCGTCGCAGGGAAAGAAGAGGAGAAAATAACGAGCGGGAAGGTCAAAATAGGCACGAGCGAAGAAGGAGAGAGGCGAGCTAAAAAGACCAAGAGAATCAAATTCGAGGCAAATGAACAAATCTTAAGAGAACTGGCCGAAATGAGAGGATTAATTGAATAGAAGGGAGGGAGGAAGGAAACAATCGGACGGCCATCGCAGGAAGCGAAGAATCCCTTCACGCTAGAAGTACAGATGGGAGGAATACCTCCTAAGTGCAATCTACCCGCATTAACCAACATCTTTGATGGAACAACCCAAGTGCGGTACAACATATTAAGGCTTATATGAGATGTATGTTACAATGGGAGAATCATGATGCAATATCAAAATATTTCGCATCAAGCTTAATAAGAGAAGCACTAAAATGGTTTGAAGGTCCGCCAAGGAACACAATCACATCATTTAACCATTTACAAGCCACATTCCCGGGAGCATACATAAGTAACAACTCTTCGCGACCCCGTGTATTGAAGATGTATTCGGGTTGAAACAAAGGGTTGGCGAGAGCTTAAGGCAGTTGACAATAAGATGGAGGACCATGTGTAGCGAAATGGCAGGACGGTTTGAGGAAAGATATCTCATACTCTCATTTGTGAATGCTCTCTTCGCGACCAACTTGTTATACATTCAAATTTTTAGAATCAAAAATACAATCACGATGGCGAATCTGCGAGAATTACAGGAAGAATATATTGCCTTAGAAGAAAGACAGAATGAAATGAATTCTTATCCAATCGCGAACACAAGCTCTAATGTTTGCGAACGCAAGCTTGTTGCCTCAATTCATAAATACAAGTGGCGAGCACTTCGCAAGGACAAAGAAGCAAGGAAAGCCGATGAGGGACAAGCAGATAGTAGCCATGGGAAGCCACGATCAAGAAGAGTTTGAGCGAGAAAGGAACTACTACAACCGTAACAGCAATAATAAGATTCAGAGGTTAGATCATGTGCAAGAAACTTATGGTGGACGAAGGCAAAACAACCGTGGAGGGCAGAGAAGTCGCGAATAGTATGGGAAGAGATTAAGATGCCACCACCGAACGCTAGTGTGGAAAAGATCCGGGAAGCTATACTTGTGATGGAAAATGTACCAAAGACCTTGGAACGTGGGAATGAAACCACCGCCGGCGATAGAAGTCATGAGTTTTGTTCTTACCATCGCTTCCATGGGCATCAAACAAACGATTGTAGAAACATAAAGAGAATTATTCTCGGATGATTGATCGTGGGAAGTCAATCACTTTCTAAAGGGAGAAGAAGCAGCCGACATTACCACCACCACCGAGATGCACGTAATGTGTGTCGGCGAAAGGAAAGGAAACATTCGTGATAGAAATCGGGACAAAAGCTAAAATTTGAATTGCAACTCTATCGTCCACTCCTATCGCACCATCGAAGATTTTCATGACAACGTGCTCGTGAGAGTCTTTGCGAGAGATGCTAATGATAAAGAAATAATGAGTCCGGCGAGAACGACGCAGCTTAGAAAAGTGGCAAACAAGACTATTTCTTTCTCTCTCAGATGAAGTGCCAAAAGGAAGAGAAACACATGATAGCCCGTTGGTTGTGAAATTAGAGATTAACCCAAAACCAGTTGATGGAGAAGATGATGAAGCGTAAGCTTGTCAAGCGATCAACCGAATCCTAATCGATACCTAAAGTTCTATGAATATTCTTTTTACCATACTTATAAGACGATGGGAGGAAAAGATGAGGATTTGATCCCCTCAACATACAAGATATATGGCTTTAATGGCACTGCAAACAAGCCAAAGGGAGAGGTTCACATGAGAATACCTCTACAAGGATTATCAACTGATGTTTTATTCTGTGTGGTTGATGTGGAATCCCCGTATAATGCACTGATTGGGAGGCCATGGCTTCATGAAATCTTGGGAGTCGCGTCAACATACCATCAATGTATAAAATTTCCACATCCAAACGGCATTGGTATTATACAGGGGATCGGGAAGGAGTCGCAAAAGTGTCATGAGGTCGATGTAGAAAGTCAAAGAAAGAAATGCCAAAAGAAAGGGTTGGAAGCAACATGTGAGAAATGAACAGAAAAGGAAAACTAATGGTAGATGCTATAGAAGTGAGGACTGAACATATCTCGCGAGGTGAATGCCCGGAGACAAAGCCAATATTATGATAATAAAGAAGCAAAAGATATGAGGAACAAAAGGCATAAGAAGTGAATAATCAATAAAAAGCAGGATGCAAAGTAGCAGCTGAAGTAATGATGTGCGAGAATCTCGCAGCCAAGAGTAAATGAGAATTCGATTAAGAAAGAAAAGTGAAATACAACAAATGAAACAGAACTATGCGAATACTTCGTAAACAAATATCAGCAAATAATGAAACATGAATGATTGAATGATTTAACAAATATGAATGAGTAAAAGAATGGGACGAACCTTTATGGCGTACACCCTAGTTCGCGAATAACATTTCGTAAGAGGCAAATGTAAGACCTAAAGTGCGTCATATAAGGGGGTATCTCTCGACATGGCTCGGGGGGAAGGTTACACCGCTCCCGAAGCCCGAGTCATGAAAATTTGGGGCCCATGAAAGCCTATCCTAGGAGAGGTACCTTGGATTCCCAACTATATATATAAGGTTATACTCTGGTTGGGCGACCGAGGGTCTCTTCCAAGGAGTCGCATGCTCAAGGCGCCGAGGTACACGGTTGAGCCGAGTGCCCGGGATGGATGAACCTACCCTGGCCATTCTTGGCAAGTCTTGGCATATGTTGCACTCGCCCGAAGAAAACACCACTTAGGGTGCAGTCTCGTAACCATAAACCATATAGGTATAAGGGATAAGAGGCGGCGAAAAAAACAGGTTGTTGTTAAGACCGGATGGGAGGAGCTAGTCTTGTATGGCCGATGTTTCGCCTCCTTGAAGGGGAAACCGGGAGATGATAAGGGCGACGCTCTCCATTAGGGGGAGTGTCAAAACGACGCAAATGTCATAAGGCTATGTTTTCGCAAGAAAATTTAGGCTTGTCATATTTGTGCAATGATCCTGCAGAGGCAATAATACTAACGCGAGGGTAAGGCGAGATCAATGGGTCTTTACACGAAAGTGTACGGACGTCCTGCGATTTCGTCGCACGACGGCAATGTCATGGGGCTTTATGTTCGCAAGGATATCTAGGCCTGTCATATTGTCGCAACTAAAACATCTAACGAGAGGCAAAAATACTCGGAAAATGATAAGGCAAGATCAATGGGTCTTTACATGCAAGTGTAAAGACGTCCTGCGATTTTGTCGCAATGAAAGGTGGCAGGGGAAGACCTCTAATTAGGGAGGTCTAACTCGGAAGACCACACAAAAATGATAAGGCAGGGTCAATGGGCCCTTGCTTGAAAATGTAAGGGCGGCTTGCGACCTTGTCGCAATGAGAATAGATAAAATACATTTATGAAGATAAGGCAAGGCAAGTAGAATTCTTGATCTATGAAGATACTTGCGACCTCGTCGCAACAATACATTTCCATAACAATAAAATTATTATCCAACCAAATACATGAAGACAACTAAAATCTTCCATCTGAAGATAAATAACAGAGGCAAGTATGGGAATGGAAAAGATGGAATATTGTTATTCATCTTCTGACGAAAGAGTTATACATCAATAATGTTAGCCAATTATATTACAAGGAAGAACTACCAAAAAAGGGGAGTGAAGGTTGAATTCAGGGGGGAAAAATCCAAGAAGTACACCATAACAAAGATACAGAAATGTACAGATATTACAGGCAGCGAAAGAAAAAAAAAAGAGTTATCTCTTTGGTGATTCTTCTCCTTCATCTCGATTCTTCAGTCCTATTATTCTCATCGCCAGAATTTTCTTCTTCGCTAGCCTCACTATCAGAAACGTCTGAGACAGGCAGATTCTCAGGAACCTTTTCAAGAAGCCAAGGATATGAATGCAGAGGGATATTGTGGTCCTTACAAACATACTCCATGGCTCTATTGCGAAAACGAACAGCATCATTATTAAAGTTCTCCACTGTCGTTAGAAATTGTTTCTTCAACTTGGAATATTTATTGTCGCAAAGGGAGAGACTCTTTGCGAGCTGTTCTTTTTCAGTTTCGAGTTCTTCAATTCTCGCATTGGAAAATTCCCAAGCGAGTTGTTCTTTTTCGATTCAAGCTCTCTAATTCTAACCTCGAAGCCTCTTCTCGCATTCTCGCAAATAAGTAACAACAAGTTAATAATTTACAAGCAATACTACGAGAAGTAAGAAGCAAGAAGGTATAATAAGTAACCTTCTCTATCGTATATCATATCTTTAATCAAGGAAGTATGCTCGGCATGAAGACTAACATCAACACCTAGGTTATTCCCGGCATTATCTAAAACTTTCGCAGCCCAAAGCGAATTCATCATCACTATTAATAACAAGAAGAGAACGAACTTGCTCTTCTCGCCGCTTAAGCATGGTATTCGATGAAGGAGTTCATCTCGTTCAACTTGCACACCAAGAAGAGATTTGTGGAATTCTCGCTAACGCCCGTGCACCTCTCGTTAGTAATGCGATCGTTCTCATCTATGAGATCACTAATTTTCTTCCTTAAAGTCTTGATTTTCTTCTCGGAATCAAGGTACATTCGTTTAAAGCGATTAGTTAAATTTAAACTAGATCTGTGTTCGATCTATAAAAGATGATATTTGGATTGAAGATCCTTTAATGAAAGGAGGTTAGTTTTATTTGGGGAACTACTTAGAGATTGATTGAGGTGAGCGAGAAGAAGGTCATTATCCATAGGTTCAGGAAATGTATGGAGAAGAATAGCCTCATCGGAGAGATTATATACATCTGCGAAGGTAATAAGTTAGGTAGCAATATGCGACCGATAAAATAGAAATAATAAAAGGAAGTAAAATCTTATACCATAAAGTTGCTGATTAGCGTTCTGAAGAGTGGACACCCTATCCCTTTGGGAGTCAAGTTCAGTATTTAACTTTTGAATTCTCTCGCCTTTATCGCGAGATGACGCAGCCTTCAATTTCTAATTCTCGAATCTTCTTGTTCAATTATAATTCTTCTTTTCAAGATTGTTGCGTCTTCTCTCGAGATCTGAGGCAACTACGAAAGAAGTTCTTCCAACCTATAAAAGAAGATAGAAAAATCATTAATATATATATATATATTTAAAAACTTAAAATTAACAGGGAAATATGACTGCATGCATACCAAAGACCCAAGTGCGTTCAAGAAGTCAGGAGACACGATTCTAGAGGCTCCATTGAAAGAATCATTGCCCTCTAGTAAAGTAGCATTACACACATTTGCGAGAGTCCCGCAAAGGGAAGCTAGGGAGCATCTCCCATTCCTTGGAAAGAGTCTGAGAAGATGCTAGATAACCGATCCATAGGAGAACCTCTAGCAAATGGAGTCTCTTTAGCGAGAGAGAAATTCGAATCATGGTCATCTTCATCATAAGATTCGGAGTTTGAGTTAAGGCGAGAAGAAGATTGAATCTTTCGCTTCTTAGTTAATGGAGCGAAGATTTATTTTTGCAAACGACGGTTTTGCCCTTACTTTTAATCTTCGCGCTACAAACTTCTTCAACTCCAACCTTCGCATACGGTTAAAGATAAGAAACAGAGGCAACAATATTGTTTCAAATGACAAAGGAAATGTTTCTTACTTCACCCGTAGTTTATCGAAGTATCGTCAGTACTCTCCAACGGATTATCCTTGTAGCTTCTTCTCAATTTGGCGATCTGAAAAATTTCACAAACTTAGCAAATACAAAAAAAGAAAGTCGCAAAGGCAAGATTTGAAGTGGGAAACATACCTCTTTTGCCTTATCGGCCATTTGAATTCCCAAGGATGATATCCTGCGAGACTCGCAGAAGAATATGCGAGCCCGCGATATAAGGGCCATTTAAAATCAAGGGTACAACCCACCACTTCTCATCTTTGGAGTGGCGAGGAGTAGTATTATTGCCCGGTGCCAGTCAATATCTTGCATGAGCAATTTATCCTCAAGGACATTATCCTTCTTTTTCAGCGAATGCCCCAAATGAGATTTCGCATTCCTCATCTTTATCACTCAATAATTTTCAAAAAGTTCTCTACAAAGTGTACTTCTCAAGCTATTTCCAAGTCTCAAAATCGGGGTGTCTAACGGTAGTAGGGTATAAAGATCCTTTGCCAGCACCACGATTCGCGAACTCAAGCATTAGGCGAATGCAATCGCCACTCAATTGATAAACAGCCCGAGAGAATTTTTCATGGGCTAAGGGAATGGGAAGTCCCGCGAGAAGCTGACCTAGCGAGACTATAATCTTTCGATCATCACAGTGATGATCAGAAAATAACTTTGCAGAAAGAATAGATGAAGATTCTTGATCGGGAATGGTTGATAGAGTGAAACCCTTCTCGAGCAACTTCTGTTGAACTTCATCAAAAGAAGATTTGTATGCACGACTAATGAAAGCCATTATCAGTATGGGAATGGATGGGAATTTGGAGATTAGGATCAACGTTAGAAAGGACGAAGAAAAGATTTGCAGTAGCAGAAGCGTAAATTGCGGAAGGAGAGAATCAAAGAAAAGTTGCAGAGAGAAACTAAAGAATGAAAAGGAGAGGAGAAGAAAACTATATATAGGGAAAAAGATCCTCGAGAAAAACGAGGTCATTTAATGCGACAAGAGACATGAACGGTCAAGAATAAACGGTTGGAAGAGACGTGTCGAAAAAAGGCTTTAATGGTCAAAATCTGTGTACGGAGCTGCAAATCAAAATATTGATTCTCATGACATTCTCTCCCTCGCAGAGGAGATGTAAGGAGACAGGAGACGGAACTTCATATATATACTACAAAGGAGATTCGGAACTTCGCTAAAAGAATAGAGGCAAGTACGTACTTTTCAAGAAAAGTATTCTTTCGCTGTTCCTTCACCAATTGAAACCAAGGATTATTACAGCAATGAATTTTTCCTTTAAATCGCTCTTCAAGCAATATTCAAGGAAAAAGAGGCAAGATGTAGGATCATAATATCGCAACAGACAAGGTTTGCGGGATTAATAAATGACGGTGTCGCGAGGAAGTCGCAGGGAGCTAAAATCAACAACGCAACGAATAACTACGAGAAAAACAATTGGAAGACATGAGATCTGGCGAAGGCTAAGAAGTGTCGCGAGAATGAACATTTCTGCATTTGCGACACTTCGCGAGACATTCCCGAAAATAAAGGGTAGTTTAGCTGTCATCCACTATGTATTACCCTATATAAAGGGCTAAATGAGTCTGTTGAAGGGAGAGATCTCTTTGGAATGGTTAAGCAAGTCAATAGGAGAGAGAAAGTTTAAGAGTGTTTTAATTTCTAAGTGTAATTCTATTTTCCTGTGTAAACATTTCATGGATTCAATCAATAAATATTCTTGATCTTGCATCTTTCAATGGATTAATTAAGCAAAATTGAGTAAGGGGTGTAGTGTGGGATTTCCCGCTACTACACTTCTAACTTGAGAAGTTCGGAAAAAGGAAACGAAATATATTGTTTAATATTTTCGGTTTCCCCTGATATCTTTCGGTCCGGAAGTTGTGTCTTTTTAAAGGGAAACTATCTCTTGTCTGTATTCTGATACCCTGATCAATCCTTTATATATATATATATATATAAGCAAGCATGCCTCCAATAAATCGCAGTATCTATAAGGCTAATAAGGAGGAAGCTCAAAAGGTTAAAGATTGTCAAGGAATCAATACAAAGAGGAAGAAGAAAATCATATCAAATATCATGTCTGATTATGATTCTGATAGTTCAGTTGGATCACAAGATGAGTCATGTCTGTTGGCTTACAACCTACAAGAACCAACCAAAACCAAATGGATTCGTTCCGACAGTATGATTGACTATATCCAAGGTTTTGAGGAACTAAGAACCAACCTCATGATAACGGTTCGAAATCAAGATTGGCTCAAAGATAAGATTGAGGAAACAAAAGCTGATATTGCTGATGTGAAGATTCAAGTTGAAAAGCTTGAGAAACAAAAAGTGGTTGCTGACAAGTCTCTTGAGACATGCTTCAAAAGTTTGAACACTGAAGAAACCTCAGTGAACAACAAGAGCACCACTAGAGATTAAGTTATATGTTGTGATACTAAATCCAAGAAAATAGACATCAATTTTTGATTTCATTCAATGATTGTATTAAGTCTATTATGAATAAAATTATTTGATTTATAATTTTTCTTATGATGGTTTTTGATTTACATAGCATGTGCTTGAATGCTTTATTATTGCTATGGATGTTTATGGGATGTTTGATTTCGGTTTTATTACCTTGATATTCGATCTCATAATGTTGTGAACCCTTATGGTTTGGGTGACTTTTTGATTTGGCAGGATTAAGTTAAAGTGAAAGCTTACCAACACATATTTCGAGAAATAGATACACGAGATAAACTCGGCTCGAAATAGCAAATGTGTAAAATTGAAGTCTATATATTAATACGACTTTTTTTCTCAAATAGGAGATAGAGTAGATAGACTTTTGAGTGATAGATGAGTTCAAGTCTCCACATACCTTTTGTTGATGAAGTTTCGCAAGTTCCCTTGATTAGTTCTTCGTCTTCAATCGATGAACGACGTGGGGTCTAAAGCTCAACTACACTTACTATCCTAATCCGAGACTTAGCTATAAGTAGACTAGAAATCAAGACTTCTAGTTTTGGCAACTAAACTTGACAAACAAGCTTGAAATAACAACACTTGCGAGTTCGACCGAGCAATGCTCTAACACATATTCATATCCTGGTAATTAGGCCAACCATTTTTGTTGAAGCATTGAATGTATCCTCTGCTCCATGAAGTATTTTATGCTTTGGTGATCAGTATAAATGGTAAATTTGTTTCCCATTAAATATGATCTCCACTTAGTAACTTCCATTACAACTGCCATTAACTCTTTTTCATAATTGACTATTCTTTTGCAAGTATGCGTACTTGGTACACGAAATTTCACAACTACAAGTACGCATACGGGTATGCATACTCTATTTCCGGTCATGGATCACATACATGCAAGAATGCATACTATGTTCATAATCCAATAGTTCTAAACTCTATTTCAATCATTGAAACTTTCTTAGAGGATGACAATAGCCGTTTTCACACACTATTAGCATCAAAGCAATTTTCAAGTTATTGAAATAATCATAACGAAACATTACAAGTCTACACCAAATGATTGTATCACACAAACCATGTAAGATGTTACTCGGCGATTTTCATATGATCATATTTTGACTTTCGTCAAGAATATAAGATGAACTTGGTTGAAGTGAAAGCTTACCAACACATATTTCTAGAAATATGTAAGCGAGTTAATCTCAGCTCGAAATCTCAAATGTGCATAATCGACAACTATATAGTAATACGACTTTTGTCTCAATATAGGAGATAGAGTAGAAATAGACTTTCCAAGTGATAGATGAGTTTTAGTCTCCACATACCTTTTGTTGATGAAGTTCCACAAGCTCTCCTTAGTAGTTCTTCGTCTTCAATTGATGAACGCCGTGAAGTCTAATGCTCAACTACACAATCTATCCTAGTCCGAGACATCACTATAAGTAGACTAGAAATTAAGACTTATAGTTTTGATCACTAACATTGACAAACAAGCTTGAGATAGCAACGCTTGCGAGTTCGACCGAGCAGTGCTCTAAAATCTCCCCCTTTGTCAATTTTAGTGACAAAACTATCAATACATATAGATTACAAAATAAATAAACTTTGTAACTTCTCATCCAAATGCTTGATCTCCTTGGTTCTTCAACACTACTCGAAATCTTCGTCACTTCCAAGTACTCCAATTATTCCAAATGTGTTCAACTCAGCATCATCGTTGTTAAAGATCCGTAGCTATAACAATGAGAAAATAATAACTCTCAATCATTGTTATACAGTATCATAGTATTATTACACAACATCAAAGTTCAATTGTATCACAACTTTGACAACAATAATATGGTGATATGTATCACTCCCCCTTAGTCAATACTTCATCTCACATGAAAACCACTTCCCCTTACATAATGATCCGTAAACCATATGTATTTGTAGTGTGAACTACACATTAATTCTTCCCCTTTTTGTCAATAAAATTGGCAAAGGTACGAAAACTAGTGGGATCCTAATGAAATTTCCATAGAGATACTTAATGACCAAAAGAGAACAACATATCAACTTGTTTAGATGCAATCATATAGCCGAAACTAAATGCATTCATCAAGGAGTTTATAAAGATACAAGATAACCCCTAAATATTCCACAGCCGCATTCCCCACAAAGATTTGGCAATTAATCACAAGTTCAATTAAGAACTCTCCCCCATAAAATGTCATTCCCGGAAGAACAACAAGAGTGACCTTACTTTTACAATAAAAAAGGATTTTGTTGGACCTTAACAAATCACATGAAACATGAATTTGTATCCAAAAATCTCAATTGAATTAACCACAAGGAAAATGATCAATTCAATTGGCTATGCTCAACATAAGAGAACTTACGGAGCCGCACAGTACATACACAAAGATGTGGATCAGGGAAAGATCAATACTGTGGAATAATCAAAGATTCATTCTATTTTTCATCACTATTTGCATAATGACATATAATAGACTTAATCATTCTAAACAAAAGTTCATCCTATCTTCCATCAATATTTGCATAATGACATAATAGGCTTAACTTTTGTAGTCAAAAGTTCATTCTATCTTCTATCAATATTTTCATACCGACATATAATAGAGTTAACTTTTGAGCATATATGGGACAGTCAAGGTTCTCGGACGTAAACAACATATCCCATAACAATTTGCAATATATAAAACCATAAATATTAATACTGCAAAAATCATCTCCCAAATAAACTTTAGAATTTAAATAAATAAATCTAAAAACATTACAAGATGAAAACCGTTGGAAATAGCTATGTGTACTCACAATAATTGTTAATCCAAACCCTATTTATCCTTCTCAAAACATAAGAATAAATTCTCATAAGAAGTTTCCTAGACATCAAGAAAAACTCGTAATGCACATACAAGATGATTTGTCCTTAGAGGGTAGAATCAATCTTTTTCGCACGGATTTACACCAAGAATCGCTGCCAAAGGCGTATAAAAAGATTTTCTTAACAAAGAAGAACATACAAAGTCATTAACGACCATGCACCATAGTTCACATAAGATGATTGTGAACATTCAAGAATCCCATAGCAATGCGTACTACTGCCCATTCTTGAATTTTCTTCTTTTTGATTCACCAAAAATGTTCTTGTAAAAGCTACAAATGAGCTTAGAAGAGAAGTACTCCAAGAATCCAAGTGCCCAAGTCCAAGAGAGTGAAACAAGTGCGACGAAACGGAGCACAATACTCAAAAACATGAGACGGGACAAAGACCAATATTAACTCATCCAAATTCAATAATTCTCATCTCCATTTTGAAGAGAATTCAAAAAGTAAGAGAATTCAAAAAGAATGAGGTCATTCCGAGTTCGGACCAAAACAAGTTTACCGAATATCGACGTCTATAGGCCAGTATGCATACCGGTTTGCAAACGAATTTTCGTGACCTGGAGCAGTATGCGTACTAAAATCCCTGGATTTTGATTTTAAATGATGGTATGCATACATGTATGTGTACCATGAAGTCCAAACATCCCGAACTACTATTTTCAAACCTAAACATTTAAGAACCTTAAACACAGATCAAGTTAGGTAGAAATGAACGATAAGAAGGTACGTGGATCATTATAAGTACTCTAAGCAAATAAATAAAAGCAAAAATTTTGCTCAAGTTTATAGACATATCTTTTTAGATGAATCTAATCGAATTCTACAGCCTTACCAAACATAATCTGTGCGCCCCCAATTCTCGTGCTTCCCTCACCGTATACATAACATGGCATTCCTTGGTGAGGATGCACTTACAACACAATCAAGTTGTGTTGAGGTGAAAAATGTCTTGCTCACCACAAGTGACTGAAACAGACTTTTCCGTAACTATGGAATTTTCACTATCTATATTTTTTTGACTTATTCTGTTTAATTTTTCGATTACCATGAAAGAGATCGCTTTTAGAACCTTTCACATCCAAACCCATCTTTCCAAAGAACTTTGTAAGTTCCAACATTATGGATACTGCCTTCTCCACGGTCATGGAATTTTATGGGAGATCATTCCTTTTCACACTTAAAATATCATAGGCTTTCTTTGGTACCCACTTCTGAGTGCGTTTAGGAACGATATGAACCTTCTTCTTATTACTCTCTTATAGATTTCTCGAAAGAGAATTGTAGTAGCAGGAAATCCCACACTACACCCCTTACTCAATTTTACTTAATTAATCCATTGAAAGATGTAAGATTAAGAATATTTATAGATTGAGTCCATGAAATGTTTACACAGGAAAATAAAGTTACACTTAGAAATTAAAGCACTCTTAAACTTTCTCTCTCCTATTGACTTGCTTAACAATTCTAAAAGATCTCTCTCTACAACAGATTCAATTAGCCCTTTATATAGGGTAATACATAGTGGATGACAGCTAGCTATCCTTTATTTTCGGGAATGTCCCGCGAAGTGTCGCAAATGCACAAACATTCGTTCTCGCGACACTCCTCAACCCTCGCCAGGTTTCATGTCTTTTTTATGTTTTGCTTGTCGTTATTCATTGCGTCGTTTATTTTAGCTATCTGCGACTGCCTCGCGACGTCGTCATTTATTAATCCCGCGAGCCCTGTACGTTGCGATATTATGATCCTACATCTTGCCTCTTTTTTCCTTGAATATTGCTTGAAGAGCGATCTTTAAGGAAAAATCTGTTGTTGTAGTAATCTTTGGTCTTTGTTGATGAAGGAACGAGCAGAAGAATACTGTACTTGAAAAGTACGTACTTGCCTCTATTCTTTTGCGAAGTTCAAGTTTCTTTTGAGATGTATATGTAGTATCGTCTCCGTCTCTCCTCATATTTCTCCTGCGAAGGGAAAAGTATCATGAGAGTGATTCTTTTGATTTGCCGCGACGGCTTATCTTTATCTGTTTCAGTTTTGTACTTTTACACGGATTTTGACACATCTCTTTCAACCGCTTATTCTTGACCGTTCATGTCTCTTCTCGCATTAAATGACCTCGTTTTTCTCGAGGATCTTTTTCCCTATATATAGTTTCTTTTCTTCTCCTTTTCATTCTTTAGTTTCTCTCTGCAACTTCTCTTTGATTCTCTTCTTCCGCAATTTGCGCTTCGCTACTCGCAAATCTTTTCTTCGTCTTTCTAACACCGATCTTAATCTCCAACCTCCCATTCATTCCCATACCGATAATGGCCTCTATGAGTCGTGCATACAAGTCTTCTTTTGAAGAAGTTAAACGAGAAATTGGTAGAGACGGGTTTTACTCTATCAACCATTCCCAATCAAGAACCTTCATCTATTCTTTCGCAAAATTATTTTATGATCATCATTGTGATGATCAAAAAATTATTGTCTCGCTGGTCAGCTTCTCGGCAGACTTCCCATCCCCTTATACAATCCTCGAGATGCCTTTATTTTATGAAATCTTGGCCCATGAAAAGTTCTCTCTCAGGCCGTTTATCAATTAAGTGGCGATTGCATTCGCTGATGCTTGAGTTCGCGAACCGCGGTCTTGGCAAAGGATCTTTATACCCTAATTCTGTCGAAACCCCAAATTCGCAGACTTGGAAATAGCTGCGAGAAGTACACTTGTAGAAAACTTTTTTGAAAATTATGCAAAGGATAACTATGGTGAATGTGAAATCTCATTGGGGCATTCGCTCAAGAAAAAGGATAATGTCCCTCAAGATAAATTACTCATGCAAGATATTGATTGGCACCTGTGCATTAATACTTCTCCTCGTCATTCCAAAGATGAGAAATGGTGGGTTGTACCCTTGATCTTAAATGGCCCTTACATCGCGGGCTCGCATATTCTTCCTGCAAATCTCGCAGGATATCATCCTTGGGAATTCAAATGGCCTGAGAAGGCGAATGAGGTATGTTTCCTACTTCAAATTTTGCTTTCGCAACTTTCTTTCTATCATTGCTGAGTTTGTGAAATCTTTCAGATAACCAGATTAAGAAGGAGCTACAAGAAGGATCCGTCGGAGGATACTCTGACATTGCTTCGATCGCTTACAAGTGAAGTAAGAAACATTTCCTTTCTTTTTATTTAAAACAATATTGTTGCCTCTGTTTCTTATCTTTACGCGTACGCGAAGGTTGGAGTTGAAGAAGCTTTAGCTGCGAAGAATAGAAATAAGGGTAAAACAGTCGTTCGCAAAGATAAATCTTCCGCTCCATTATCTAAGAAGCGAAAGGCTCAGTCTTCTTCTCGCCTTAGTTCAAGCTCTGAATCTTCTGATGAGGATGATCATGATTCGAATCCTTCTCTCACTAAGGAGATTCCGTCGACCGGCTCTCCTATGGATCAGTTATCTAGCATTTTCTCAGACTCTTTCCAAGGAATGGGAGATGCTCCCCTAGCTTCCCTTTGTGGAGCTCTCGCAAACGTGTGTAATGCTACTTTACTAGAGGGCAATAATTCTTTCAATGGAGCCTCTAGAATTGTGTCTCCTGACTTCTTGAATGCACTTGGATCTTTGGTACGCATATAATCGTATTTCCTCGTTAATTTTAAATTTTTAAGTATATATATATACTAATAATGTTTCTATCTTCCTTCATAGGTTGGAAGAACTTCTTTTGTAGTTGCCTCGGATCTCGAGAGAAGACGCAACAATCTTGAAAAGAAGAACTCGCAACTCAACAAGAGGATTCGAGAATTAGAAATTGAAGTCGCGTCATCTCGCGATAAAGACGAGAGAATTCAAAAATTAAACACCGAACTTGACTCCCAAAGGGGTAGGGTGTCCACTCTTGAGCACGCTAACCAAAGAACTTTATGGTATGAAATTTTACTTCCTTTTATTACTTGTATTTTATCGGTCGCATATTGTTACCTAACTTATTACTTTCGCAGATGTATATAATCTCTCCGATGAGGCTATTCTTCTCCATACATTCCCCGAACCTATGGATAATAACCTTCTTCTCGCTCATCTCAACAACTCTTTAAGTAGTTCATCGAACAAAATTAACTCCTTTCATTAAATGAACTCCGGACCAAGTATCGCCTTTTAGAAATTGAACATAGATCTGGTTTAAGTGCTGCCAACCAATTTAAACAAATGTTTCTCGAATCTCATAAAGAAATCAAGATTTTGAGGAAGAAAATTAGTGACCATATAGATGACAAAGATCGCATTGCTAACAATGGTGCACAAGCATTAGTAACATTTCAAAAATCTCTTCTTGAACTACAAATTCAGCGAGATGAATTGCTTCGCCAGAATTCCTTGCTTAGTGAGCGAGAAGGCCAAATTCGTTCACTCCTTGTTATAAATAGTGACGATGAATTCGCCTGGGCTGCGAGAGTTTTAGATAATGCCAGAAATAACTTAGGTGTTGATGTTAGTCTTCACGCCGAGCATACTTCCTTGGTTAAGGATATGATATCTGACAGAGAAGGTTGCTTATTATACCTTGCTGCTTCTTACTTCTGTAGTATTGCTTGTAAATTATTAACTTGTTGCCATTTATTTGCAGAATCTGAGAAGAGGCTTCAGGTTAGAATTAGAGAGCTTGAGTCCGAAAAAGAACAACTCGCCAAGAGTCTCTCCTTCGCGAGAATAAATATTCCAAGTTGAAGAAACAATTTCTAACGACAAAAGTGGAGAATTTTAATAATGACGCCGTTCGTTTTCGCAATGGAGCTATGGAGTATGTTTGTAAGGACCACAATATCCTCTCGCATTCATATCCCCGGCTCCTTGAAAAGGTTCCCGAGAATCGCCTATCTCGGATGTTTCTGATAGTGAAGCTTGCGAAGAAGAAAATTCTGGCGATAAAGGAGAAGAATCAGATGAAGGAGAAGAATCAAATGAAGGAGAAGAATCACCAAAGAGATAATTCTTTTTGTTTTCTTTTGCTGCCTGTAATATCTGTACATTTCTGTATCTCTTTATTATGATGTATAATTCTTGCATCAGAAGATAAATAACAACATTCCATCTTTTCCATTCCCATACTTGCCTCTGTTATTTATCTTCAGATGGAATATTTTAGTTGTCATTATGTATGTGGTTGGATAATAATTTTATTGTTATGGAAATGTGTTGGTGCGACGAGGTCGCAGGTATCTTCATAAATGTATTTTATCTCCTCGAAATATATAAGAAGTATGAAGTATCCTTTGAGAAGTACTTAATCCCCTAAATACAAGAAGTATTGTGAATCCATCATGCGAAACTCCCGCTCCATGTTCTTTGCCTCATGCTATGCTGTATTCTTTCGCGAAGTTCTGAAACTTTGCGAAATGGATAAGAAATATTAATCCTTGAAGTATAAGAAATATTGCCTCTGTTCATGCGAAGTCATTATTCCATTTTTGGTGGGGATTCTTATTGTTCACTGGTTAATATCTTCTTTGGAAATGATTCTTGCCGAGAACATAATCTCTTCATTGCTTGACGTTGAATTTTATCATTGCGACGAGGTCGCAGGTATCTCATTGTGATGAGGTCGCAGGTATCTCCATGGAAGGAGAAACCTACTTATCTCGCCTTATCATTTCGATAATCTTTATTTTATCTCTTCTTGTTGCGACAAGGTCGCAGCCGCCTTTACACTTTCATGCAATGGCCCATTGACCTTGCCTTATCATTTTTGTGTGGTCTTCCAAGTTAGACCTCCCTAATTAGAGGTCTTCCCCGCCACCTTTTATTGCGACAAAATCGCAGGACGTCTTTTACACTTGCATGTAAAGACCCATTGATCTTGTCTTATCATTTTCCAAGTATTTTTGCCTCTCAGGATATTTTAGTTGCGACAATATGACAGGCCTGGATATCCTTGCGAACATAAAGCCCCATGACATTGCCGTCGTGCGACGAAATCGCAGGACGTCCGTACACTTTCGTGTAAAGACCCATTGATCTCGCCTTACCCTCGCGTTAGTATTATTGCCTCTCGCAGATCATTGCACAAATATGACGAGCCTAAATTCTCTTGCGAAAACATAGCCTTATGACATTTGCGTCTCTGTTTTGACACTTCCCCTAGTGGAAAGCATCGCCTTATCATCTCCCGGTTGCCCCTTCAAGGAGGCGAAACATCGGCCATACAAGACTAGCTCCTCCCATCCGGTCTTAACAACAACCAAGAGTTTTCGCAGCCTCTTATCCCTTATACCTATAGGGTTTATGGTTACGAGGCTGCACCCTAAGTGGAGTTTTCTTCGGGCGAGTGCAACGCATGCCAAGACTTGCCAAGAATGGCCAGTGGTAGGTTCATCCATCCCGGCACTCGGCTCAACCGTGTACCTCGGCGCCTTGAGCATACACTCGACTCCTTGGAAGAGACCCTCGGTCGCCCAACCAGTATAACCTACATATATAGTTGGGAATCCAAGGTACCTCTCCTGGATAGGCTTTCATGGGCCCCAAATTTTCATGGTTCAGGCTTCAGAGCGGTGTAACCTTTCCCCTGAACCATGGCGAGAGATACCCCCTTATATGACGCACTTTAGGTCTTACATTTGCCTCTTACGAAATGTTATTCGCGAACTAGGGTGCACGCCATAAAGGTTCGTCCCATTCTTTTTCGCATTCATCTTTGTTAAATCATTCAATCATTCATATTTCATTGTTGATATTTGTTTGGAAAGCATTCGCATAATTCCATTTCATTTGTTGTATCTTCATTTTTCTTTCTTAACCGAATTCTCATATACTCTTGACTGCGAGATTCTCGCACATCCTTACTTCAACCGCTACCTTTTCTCCGTTTGTGTTGATTACTCATTTCTTATGCCTTTTATTCCTCATACTCTTCGCCTCTTTGTTATCATAATATTCGCCTGTCTCTAGGCATTCACCTCGCGAGGCATGTTCAGTCCTCACTTCTATAGCATCTACCATCAGTTTTTCCTTTCTCTGCTCATCTCTCACATGTTGCTTCCAACCCTTTCTTTTGGCATTTCTTTCTTCGCAGCCTTTCTATATCGACCTCATGACATTGTCACGACTCCTTCCAATCTCCCCGTATAATACCAATGCCGTTTGGATGTGGAAATTTTATACATTGATGATATGTTGATGCGACTCCCAAGATTTCATGAAGCCATGGTCTCCCAATCAACGCATTATACGGAGACTCCACGTCAACCACACGAATAAAACATCGCTTGATAATCCTTGTAGAGGTATTCTCATGTGAGCCTCTCCCTTTGGCTTGTTTGCAAAGCCATTAAAGCCATATATTTTGTATGTTGAGGGAATCAAATCCTCATCCTTTCCTCCCATCGTCTTATAAGTATGGTAAAAAGAATATTCACCGAACTTCCAAAGTATCAATTAGGATTCGGTTGATTGCCCAAAGAAGCTTCGCTTCATCATCTTCTCCATCAACTTGGTTTTGGGTTAATCTCTAGTTTCACAACCAACGGGCTATCATGTGTTTCTCTTCCTTTTGGCACTTCATCTGCAGAGAAAGAAATAGTCTTCACCGCCACTTCTCTAATCGCGTCGTTCTCGCCGGACTCATTATTTCTTTATCATTAGCATCTCTCGCAAAGACTCTACTGAGCACGTTGTCATGAAAATCTTCGATGGTGCGATAGGAGTGGACGATAGAGTTGCAATTCAAATTTTTAGCTTTTGTCCCGATTTCTATCACAAATGTTTCCTTTCCTTTCGCTGACACTGTTCTATGCATCTCTGGTGGTGGTGGTAATGCCTGGCCTGCTTCTTCTCCCTTTAGAAAGTGATTCAGCTTCCCCTGATCAATCATCCTGAGAATAATTCTCTTTATGTTTCTACAATCGTTTGTTTGATGCCCATGGAATCGATGGTAAGAGCAAAACTCATGACTTCTATCGCCTGGCGGTGGTTCCATTCCCACGTTCCAAGGTGCTGGTACATTTTCCATCACAAGTATAGCTTCCCAGATCTTTTCCACACTAGCATTCAGGTGGAGGCATCTTAATCTCTTCCCATACTATTCTGCGGCTTCTCTCGCCCTCCACGGTTATTTTGCCTTCGTCCACCATAAGTTTCTTGCACATGATCTAACCTCTGAATCTTATTATTGTCACATGGTTGTAGTAATTCCTTTCTCGCTCAAACTCTTCTTGATCGTGGCTTCCCATGGCTATTATCTTTTGTCGTCCCTCATCGCCTTTCCTTGCTTGCTGTCCTTGCGAAGTGCTCGCCATCGTATTTATGAATTGAGGCAACAAGCTTGCGTTCGCGGCGTTAGAGCTTGTGTTCGCGATCGGATAAGAATTCATTTCATTCGTCTTTCTTCTAAGGCAATATATTCTTCCCGTAATTCTCAGCTTCTGCCATCGTGATTGTATTTTTGATTCTAAAAATTTGAATGTATAACAAGTTGGTCGCGAAGAGAGCATTCACAAATGAGAGTATGAGATATCTTTCCTCAACCCGTCCTGCCATTTCGCTACACATGGTCCTCCATCTTATTGTCAACTGCCTTAAGCTCTCGCCAACCCTTTGTTTCAACCCGAATACATCTTCAATACCTGGTCGCGAGGAGTTGTTACTTATGTACGCTCCCAGGAATGTGGCTTGTAAATGATTAAATGATGTGATTGTGTTCCTTGGCAGGCCTTCAAACCATTTTAGTGCTTCTCCTATTAAGCTTGATGCGAAATATTTGCACAGTATTGCATCATGGTTCTCCCATTGTAGCATACATCTCATATAAGCCTTAATATGTTGTACCGCACAGGTTGTTCCATCAAAGATGTTGGTTAATGCAGGTAGATTGCACTTAGGAGGTATTCCTCCCATCTGTACTTCTAGCGTGAAGGGATTCTTCGCAGCTTCTGCGATGGCTTCGTCCCGTTGTTTCCTTCCTCCTTCCCTTCTATTATTCAAGAATCCTCTCATCTCGGCCAGTTCTCTTAAGATTTGTTCATTTGCCTCGAGAATTTGTTTCTACCGGTCTTTTTAGCTCGCCTCTCTCCTTCTTCTCTCATGCCTATTTTGACCTTACCGCTCATTATTTTCTCCTCTTCTTTCCCCGCGACGCTCTTCTTCGTTTCTTTCATCAATTCGCATACCATTACATCGGTTGTTCTCTCTTCTTGGTCAGTCTCTCGCCTCTCATCCGCACCCTCTCATATTCTTCATTAATATTTCTATTGGTACGATTTTGTTCCCTTCTTCTTTCGCGGTTGTCATGGTTATTCTCGCCGGATTGCCTCTTCCATCTCTTGATTTTCCAATTCTGCTCTTATCCTTTCTCTCTCGCGAGCTAGTCGCGCTTGTTCAATGTAGTGTCTCTCAATGTCATCCTCGATCTCTCGGTTTCTTCTCAACTCTTCTCTCCCATGCAAGATTATTCTCCCTTCAAAGAAATGGGTCATTCGGCCCTTGGAGTTGCATGTTTCCTTGATTTTCCCTATTCCGCTCATTTTGAAGATTTTCGGGCCGAGGAATATAACGATCTTCCATTTCCCCTCTTCTTTCGCCATGCTCGTACTTGGATTTTGTGTTTCTTCCTCGGTACTTTCTATTTGGTAAAACTCTCCTTCTTTCTTCCCTATTCGACCTTGAACTTGATCTAACGCTACTTGATCTCCTATTTTGCAACCTCATATTTTCCATCCTCAATTCATGATTCTCGTCTTGTCAAGTTTGCTCGTTCCTCCGCCTCTAGCCGTCTCTCTTCGTGTATTGTTTGTCTCAATCTTTCTAATGCCGCGATTTCTTCGTTTCCCGGATTCATTTCTCCATTCATTCCTTGCTCTCCTTGTCCATTGTTCACCACCCGCTTTGCTCCTCTTCCCTCTCGTCTTCGAATCGATCTCCAAGTATGTACACTTACTCTATCATAATCCACGGCGCGTTTGCTACTGGGGAGATCGGTGGCTGGTTTTGATCTTCTCCATCGTTTCCCCTATTCATCCTTGACGATTCTCCTGTTTCATTCCTCCTTTCTCCAGCAAGTCTCCCACTTCTTCTTACAATCGTTGGTTGCCCTTGAACGTTTCTCCTTCTAGCCATTTTTCTTTTTCACTGAATTCTTGAGTATTGCTCCAAATCTTTTCTCTATTAATCCAAATTCTTTCCGATTTCTCGCGTAATCTCCGCCGATCCTCGTTTCTAGCGCATATGTAGTAGCAGGAAATCCCACACTACACCCCTTACTCAATTTTACTTAATTAATCCATTGAAAGATGTAAGATTAAGAATATTTATAGATTGAGTCCATGAAATGTTTACACAGGAAAATAAAGTTACACTTAGAAATTAAAGCACTCTTAAACTTTCTCTCTCTCCTATTGACTTGCTTAACAATTCTAAAAGATCTCTCTCTACAACAGATTCACTTAGCCCTTTATATAGGGTAATACATAGTGGATGACAAACTAGCTATCCTTTATTTTCTAGAATGTCCCGCGAAGTGTCGCAAATGCACAAACATTCGTTCTCGCGACACTCCTCAACCTCGCCAGGTTTTCATGTCTTTTTATGATTTGCTTGTCGTTATTCATTGCGTCGTTTATTTTAGCTATCTGCGACTGCCTCGCGACGTCGTCGTTTATTAATCCCGCGAGCCCTGTACGTTGCGATATTATGATCCTACAAGAATTGGATTGACTATTCTTTTGCAAGTTAGTCTTTCTCAAATTAGGAGCATCGGATCTTACGAAGTTATCCTTTTGATAACCATTACGATTGTGAAAAGGAATCGTATGACGTTTATAGCCAAATCTAGGTTTATCACAATACTGATTCCTTTGCCTAAAGGTTGGATAGTTACAACCTGTAATGTTAAGGGGATTAGTCTTAACATATGATCTTGGTTTCACAACTTCTTGTGATGCCCAAACAAGAACATCATGAAGTTTCTCATTCCTTATACGGAAACAACATCTCCTTTCCAGGTGACCTTTATTTCCGCAATAGTGGCAAACATAAGGAATGTTCTTACCTCGATCCGTATGTCCTGATTTTTGAGGTTGATATACTTTGCTCTTTCAAACCTTAACTGCCGGTGAAGGTATTTCACTTTTGCCATCAGTGGAAACCTTTTGTTGAGAAGAATCACTAGCCTTGAAAATTTTTACCTCTTTGCTAATACTTGGAGCATCTCTTCCCTTATAGCCCAATCCTCGTGTATCACGATGATTTTTACTTGCTCCTAGCATAGTAGTTAATTTGTTTGAACTAGTATTGAACTTTTTCAAGTCCTCTTCCAACATCTTGATTTTGTCAGGAGCAGCAGTTAAATCAGCCTCATTTTTTTTTTCTCGAGTGAGATAAACACTTTCTCTGTCATTAAAACAACTTTGTTGAGAACCACACTTGGATTTGGATTCAACAAGTTCTTCTTTCAACATAAAGAGATTTCTACGAAGATTTTCGCATTCAGAATTCTTTGAACGCACATCTTATTCACGATCTTTAAGAATTGACTGAAGAATAGTATACCCACAATCATAACTCTTAAAGAGTTTTTTCATCTTCTTGTTTTCTTGACAGAGAGGAGTCAGAAACTCAGCCAAGCAGGATGTTGACCTTTTTTTCTTTATGAGATGGTCAAAAAGCTTGATATATTGTGAGACTTCCTCATCAACATCTTGTCCCTCATCTGAATCACTTTCATCTGAAAGATCATCCAACTGTTCATCTAGGTGTTTTTCCCAGTTATACACAGTTTCAGACAATTGAGAGGATGTGAGAGATTTCTCAGGAAAAACAAGGCTTTGAACCAAATCAAAATGTTTCTGAACTGGTGATGTGTTATCTGAGGTATTATCATCCATAGTCAGATCACTACAAACACAAACTTATGAGGTCTTAGCGTGTTTGCCAGCTCTGATACCAATTGAAAAAGCGGGGGTCTAACAACCTCACCCAATATTTCGCTTAGAAATCTGTATGGACTAACTGCAATATAATTCTGAGAGAACCAACTAATAAAGCGAGCTCAATCAAGAAATATATCCAAGATTTATATCTCTGTTTCTTAATGTAATCAGCAAATCAAACAGATAGGAATCTGTGAGCCTGATTAATATAAGAAACAACTTGGACGGTATCAAAAACCAATATCCAAGTGTCAATCAATTTAATCAACAACCAAAGGTTGGATTCACAATTGATTGAAGTTACACACAACCTGTGATATTTTAATTATATAAACAAATATAATGCGGTAAAGAAATAACACAGATACCAGAAATTTTGTTAACGAGGAAACCGCAAATACAGAAAAACCCCGGGACCTAGTCCAGATTTGAACACCACACCGTATTAAGCCGCTACAGACACTAGCCTACTACCAAGCTAACTTCGGTCTGGAATGTAGTTGAGCCCTAATCAATCTAACACTGATCAAGGTACAGTCGCATTCCTTACGCCTCTTGAACCATGCCAGATTCTGCGCACTTGATTCCCTTAGCTGATTTCACCCATAACTAAGAGTTCTACGACCCAAAGTCGAAGAATTGAGAAACAAATCTTTATCACACAGAAAAGTCTATTAAATAGATAAATCTGTCTCCCACAGATATACCTATGAGTTTTGTTCCGTCTTTTGATAAATCAAGGTGAACAGGAATCAATTGATATACCTAACTTATATTCCCGAAGAACAGCCTAGAAATATCAATCACCTCACAATAATATTAATCGATTAACGAAACAAGATATTGTGGAATCACAAACAATGAGACGAAGATATTTGTGACTACTTTTCAATCTTGCCTATCGGAGAATAAATCTCGAGCAAATCTTAAAGAAGATAGTACTCAATCACGATAGAAAACAACAAGATCAGAACACGCAACTACAGAGAAATAGTTGGGTCTTACTTCACAATCCCAATGAAGTCTTTAAGTCGTTAACCTACTGGGTTTTAGAAAAACCTAAGGTTAAAGGAGAATCGACTCTAGTTGCAACTAATATCACACAAGAGGTGTAGGGATTATGTTTCCCAGTTGCTAGAGTTTTCCTTTATATAGTCTCCAAATCAGGGTTTGAAATCAATGTTACCTTGGTAACAAAGTATTCAATATTCACCATTAGATGAAAACCTGATTAGATTCAAGCTAATATCTTTCAACCGTTAGATCGAACTTAGCTTGTTATACACAAATGAAATGAACCATCATTTAGATAAAGGTAACCGTACCTAAACGTGTTCACCTAGTTGGTTCAACAATAGTTAACCAATGGTTAGCCATATGAGCACTTTCATATCAACCTTATTCATCTTTATCATAACTAGTTCAAATGACTCAAATGAAACTAGTTAGAGAGTTGTTCAATTGTTTATGTTCTCATAGAAGTATACAAGATACAATTGAAACAAAATCGATTTTGATTCACTCGAATTATTTCATGAACATTATAGCCACGGTTTGCAAAAGATTGCATTCCTTAATATATATATGTATTAGTTCATGAACAACCGATTTTAGAATATAACCTACTTAAGTATGCAAACGTGTACGCATACTTAAGTAGCCAGATAGAGTTCGTTTTGCATTTCCAAACTCCAGAAGATTTTCACGGAACATGAACTTCCGCTAGTACGTGTACAAGTGCCCATACTTATTTCCGGACTTCCAACAACTAGCCAGTGCGTGTACGGGTACACATACTTTGGTTCTTGGTTTTGGAATTTACACAGACGTGAATACACACTATGTTTATATCCAAACATGGTTATATGTTATAAACCCTCATTTCAATCATTGAAACATTTCTTCGAAGATGACAATAGCTGTCTCACACAAACTATTAGCTTCAAAGCAATTTTCAAGTGATCGAATGATCAATACGAAACATTCTGAGTCTACATCAAATGACTGTCTCACACAAATCATGTAAGATATTACAAGGCGATTTTCACATGATCATCTTTTGACTTTCGTCAAGAATAAAAGATGAACTTGGTTAAAGCGAAAGCTTACCAACACATATTTCGAGAAATAGATACACGAGATAAACTCGGCTCGAAATAGCAAATGTGTATAATTGAAGTCTTTATAGCAATACGAATTTTTGTCTCAAATAGGAGATAGAGTAGATAGACTTTTGAGTGATAGATGAGTTCAAGTCTCCACATACCTTTTGTTGATGAAGTTCCGCAAGTTCCCTTGATTAGTTCTTCGTCTTCGATCAATGAATATCGTGGAGTCTAAAGCTCAACTACACTTACTATCCTAATCCGAGACTTAGCTATAAGTAGACTAGAAATCAAGACTTCTAGTTTTGGCAACTAAACTTGACAAACAAGCTTGAGATAGAAACGCTTGCGAGTTCGACCGGGCAGTGCTCTAACACATAATCATATCCTAGTAATTTGGCCAACCATTTTTGTTGAAGCATTGAATGTATCCTCTGCTCCATGAAGTATTTTATTCTTTGGTGATCAGTATAAATGGTAAATTTGTTTCCCATTAAATATGATCTTCACTTAGTAACTGCCATTAACTCTTTTTCATAAATTGATATAGCCAGATATCTGTCTCCCATTACTTTACTGTAATATGCTATTGGCTTATCATCTTGCATCAATACTGCTCCAAATCCAGTATCACAGGCATCAATAGATAACTCAAATGGTTTGCTGAAGTCTGGAAGCACTAGCACTAGGGTGGTGGTGACAGCTTTCTTGAGTTTCTCAAAAGCAACTTGAGCATCTCCACTCCACTGAAATTTGTTCTTCTTGAGCAAATCTGTGAGTGGTTTAGCTATCAACCTATAATCTCTGACAAACTTCCTGTAATAACCAGTTAGTCCTAAGAACCCTCTCAAATCTTTAAGTGTCACTGGTGTAGGCCATTTGTCCATACATTCAATTTTTGCTGGGTCTGCAGAGACTCCCTGTTCATTAATAATATGACCCAAATATTCAATCTTTGGCTGACAAAAGGAGCACTTACTGAGTCTAATGAATAAGGAATGCTTCTTGAGAATGGATAGCGCTAACTCCAAATGCTTCTTGTGAGTCTCCATATCAGGGCTGTAGATTAGGATATCATCAAAGAACACTAGGATGAATTTCCTTAGGTGTGGCTTGAAGATGTCATTCATCAGTGCTTGAAAACTGGCAGGAGCATTTGTCAATCCAAAGGGCATAATAAGAAACTCATAGTGACCTTGGTGTGTCTTGAAAGAAGTTTTTAAGATGTAAGATGGGTACACTCTGATATGGTGATATCCTGCCCTCAAATCTATTTTAGTGAATACCTTTGCTCATTTGAGTTCATCCAGTAACTCCTCTATTACTGGAATGGGGTATTTATCTTTAAAAGTGATCTCATTAATCATCCTGTAATCCACACAGAACCTCCATCCTCCATCCTTCTTTTTGACCAACAAAACTGGTGATGAGAATGGGTTGTGGCTTGGCCTAATAATTCCTGTGTTTAGCATCTCTTGAACCAATTATTTTATTACACCTTTCTACACATAAAGAATTTTGTAAGGTCTTTGATTTGGAGGTGTGGATAATGGTTTGAGAGGAATGTGATGGTCATGGGTCCTGATGTGTGGTAGTGTTTTTGGTTCTTGAAACAAGGGGGTATAGGACTGTATAATAGGTTCCAAGCACTCAGGAATTTTACTTGTTGAGTCCTCAGCAGTGATGGCATATAGATGGCACATTATCCCATGCCTGTCTTTACTAAAATACCTCTTGAAAGCACTTCCTGACATCATAGAAATTCTGGCAGCTTCGATGTCACCTAATAGGGTTATTTCCTCTCCATTTTTAGTGAAGGATATAGTCATTGGCTTGATATCAAACTTCACAGGGCTAATATCTTTCATCCAATCAACACCTAACACCATATCACATCATCCTAAAGCCAACAACCTCATATCAAAATTAAACTTGTGGTTCTGCATGCTCCAACTGAAGTTAGGACATTTTGCATCACTTAGTAGCTTATTACCATCTGCCAAAGCAACTTGAAAATCTAAAGTTGGTTCAATGAATGCACCACTACTCTTGGGAAGTTCAGGGTCCATGAAGCTATGTGTACTGCCACTATCCACCATTATAGTGATAGACTTTCCATTCTTAGTTCTTCCTTTAACTTTAATAGTGTTGTGAGAGATGTTACCTGACAAAGCATGCAAAAAAATTTCTACTTCTTCCTCCTGCTCTTGTATCAAGGGTGAGCTTCCTGGTGACTCCTCTTCAGATGTACACTGCTCTTGTTCATCTCCCACTAGCATGAACAGTTGCTGCTTAGTGCACTTATGTCCTTCAGTATACACTTCATCACAATTATAGCATAAGCCTCTTTCATGCCTTGATCTCATTTCAGCATATGTGAGCTTCCTGATTGGGGGTAGCTTTGGACTGCTCCTTCTCTTTGGATAAGGGGAATTTGTCTTTGGTGAAGTGACATATCCTCTACTACTACTACTACTACTACTACTAATACTACTGGGAATAGACAATGGAGGTAATTTGGGAATATATTTTACTCTTTTAGATGTCTTATCCAGTATAGCTTCTTGCATTCTAGCCAAGTATATAGCCTTCTTAAGGCTTGTGAGTGAAAACATTTGCACTGCCAGTCTTAGATCTTCTTTTAACCCACTGACAAAGCTGGAGGTGAAATATTCTTCTGTCAAGTGTTTGTTCTTAGCAAGCATAAGGGCTTTCAATTCTTCAAAAATCTCTTGATACTCTATCATTGTACCCTCTTGACTTAACTTGTTGAATTCTCCAACTATGTCATCATGACCTAATTCTTAAAATCTAAAGTTTATATCAACAACAAATTCTTCCCATACAATGACATCCTTCCCTTCCTGATAGTCTTGAAACCAAATATCAGTCTTACCTTCTAAGTATAAGGAAGCTAGCATGACCTTCTGTTCCTCATCCATCATATGCAACTGGAAGAACTTTCTACACTTCCTGATCCAAGATCTAGGTTTGATACCATCGAATTTAGGAAATTCTACCATGGGTTTATGTGGATTAGAAAACTGAGGTGAGATTTGACGATTAACTCCGTTATTACTTCCATTTGCGGATCTTCCTTGAGATAGATGTCCTGTTGGTGTGTCCAGTAGACCCTCGCCTGACTTGAGCTTGTTAATGATTATTTCTTCCATAGCTTCAACCTCAGTATATATGGATTTGCTGATACTACCTTGCGTTTCGTCATACTTCTTAAGAATCTCCTCATGACTCTTCATCGGTGTGTTAAACTTACGATGTAGGTCATGAAAATCCTTTTGATTAACCATTTTTACTCACGGGCACTCAGATCAAGTGCTCTGATACCAATTGTAATGATCTACATTACAAAGTAACTCAACAACTCAGGGAAGGAGAAATCAAAGAACAAAGAAGAAGGAAACTAGATATTTTTCATTTAATGAACTCAGGAGAAACAATGATTGGTTCTTAAAGGACCTATCCACAAGAAGAGATCGGACGGTTCCTAGTTCATCAATAACAAAACGGGTTTCTTAGAAAATACCCTAATTAACTAAAGAAAGCCCAACAGTAAAAACTAAAAAGATATAGGCCTAAGCCCATTAGTACTCGCATCATGAATCTTTCATGATAACCATAAACAAGGTTCAAGATATCAAAAGTCTTGGGAAAAATATATAAAATGTAATGAAATTTTTCGATCAATGGGATGAGAGAAACCAGGGCTGTCTCTAACATTTAGATGACCCTGGAAGAAGAACGTTTAGAATGCTTTTTTGACAAAAAAAATCTCAACGCATGTAAACTACATGTTTTCCTGATAATATTTACTTATTATACTAACATAAAAAGACATTATACAAATCACCATCACATCAATTCAAAACCATACTCTCTTCTCAAACTCCATCTTTCCCACCCCCTCTTTTGAATTCAAATTGCAGAAAGAAACTAGAACCATGTCTTTTTTTTTTCCTCCCATCACATTCAACATTAGAAACCCCTTGTTGTTGAACATCCCATCGCTAAATCAAAATCATATTGAGTGTCCCTGATATTTAAGAAGAACTTCTTTGCAAATCAGTGAAAAGAAGAAAGACACTAACAAACCTATCAAAAAACACCACCTTTTGATGTTATAAATACCATAGTAGCTAGGTATATTGTTTACAAGTCCGGTGGAAAAATGAAGTGGAAAGAGGCTTATAAGCATGCCGGGAATTACATTCCACAATCCGATTTCATAAAAAACAAAGAAAAAAGGAAAGATGGCTGGATAAGAGGAGCCAGCGAAAAAACTTTAGGAAGGCATACCTTTCACTTGATCAGAGGTGCTGCAGTACTTTTCTTCCCTCCTAAAACAAAAGAAGAAGAAGGAAGGGAAGTCAAAAATATCAATAAACCTGTAATTTTGTTACGGCATGTTTGGTTCAAGGAATTGGATTATTGGTAATCCAATTCCGGGGGAATGTGACCAATTCCTTTAACCAAACAACTCAGATCAATTCTATGTAATTGAGAATTTTGATTCCTAGGAATCCAGTTCCCTACAAAATAATAGATTTCCATTGCATTGGTCTAATAGTGCAATGGAATTGTATTCCAGGGTAAAAATAAAAGTAACTGGATTACCTCAACCAAACGCTATTTTTTTGGATTTGAATTATATTCCTCAATTCCAAGAATTGAATTCCTATGAATCCTATTCTTCCAACCAAACGAGGTGTTAATATAATGTTTGTTCAGATTTTAGAAAATCCAAATTTCTCTTCAAAATTTTTCATTGCTTGTAGGATCAGAATATCGCGACATCAATATCTTGCGAGATCAATAAACGACAGTATTGCGAAGGTGTCGCAGGGAAGTAATTTAAATGACGCATTAGATGACGACATCCAGAACATGAGAAAAGTGTGAAGACTTGGCGAGATTTAGGAGTGTCGCGAAGACAAACACTTATGAACTCGCGATACCTCGCGAAGGATTCCCAAAAATAAAGGACAACTTAGCTGTCATCCATTATGTAATACCCTATATAAAGGGTCGAGTAAGTCTGTTGTAGGGGAGGTCTTTTTTGAATTGTTAAGCAAGTCATTAGGAGAGAGAAAATTTAGAGTGATTGTAATTCCTTTAGCTCTGATCTATCTTTCCTTGTAAACATTTCAAGAGAATAATCAATAAAATCTATAACAATTCATATTCAAATGGATTAGTTGAGTAAAATCTAGTGAGGGGTGTAGTGTGGGATTTCCTGCAACTACATATGCGCTAAAACAGGACTGAGTAGAAGATTAATCTTGTGAATTGAAAGAATCGGGAGTAACGAAAGAAATTTTGAATAATTTTCAAACAATTTACTAAAATTGAGAAATGGCTAGAAGAAGGAATGCATCGAACAACCGACAATTGTGAGGAGAAGTGGGAGATTAGGCGGAGAAAGGAGAAATGAAGTAGGTGAACCATCAAGAATAAACGCAAGAGATAGAGAAGAAGGTCAAATTCAACCACCAATTCAACCAAACCGAATAGAGTAATAGATTATGATAGGGTGAGCGTGCATACATGGAGATCAAATTCTGTGGAAGAAAGAGAAGAAGTGCAACAATTGATAAATAATGAACAAGAGGAGAGAAATCGGGAAGAAATGGGAGAAGCTTGACTCATAGAAATGAAGAAATCGTAGCATTAGAAACGTTGAGACAAACAATACATGAAGAAAGACGATTAGAAGCGGAAGAACGCGCAAATTTAACAAGGCAAAACCATGAGTTAAGAATGGAAAATATGAGGTTACGAGAATAGGAGGTCGAGAAGTAATACCGGGTCAAGACCGGGATCGGTTAGAGATTATAGAAGGAGAATGTTACACATAGAAAATGCTAATGAAGAAAATTTAGAAAGAGATCTAAATCTCGATGAAGGATACTTGCGAAAGAAGGAAATGGTGTGTATTCCGCGTCCCGAGAGATTTTACGGGATAACCAAAATAATGGAAATCAAGGAAATGGGCGGCGAATAATCCGGTTGATGAAGAAAATCCGGAAGAATGAAGAAGAATCTTTGCATGGAAGAGAAACACGGAAACAAAAAGAGATTGAAGATGACATCGAAAGGAATTATATTGAACAAACGCGTCTAGCTCGCGAAAGGGAAAGATTAAGAGTAGAAATGGAAGAACGAGAATTGGAGGAAGCAATCCGGCAGAATAATCATGACAATCGAGAAAAAGGCGCGAGCAAAATCGCAACAATGGAAATATCAATGAAGAGTATGAAAGAATACAAAGGAGAACTGATAGACAACCAAGAAGATAAAATGATAGATACAATGGTGTGCGAATCCATGAACAAGATGGAGGAGAAAGTCGCGAGAGAAAGAAGAGAAGAAAATCTTTGAACAAGAAAATCAAGATAGACATGAACCGAGAAGGAGAGAGGCGGAGCTAAAAGACCAATAAATTCAAATCCTGATGTAAATGAACAAATCTTAAAAGAATTGGCAGAAATGAGAGGAATGTTGAAAAATAGAAGAGGAGGAAGAAGACAATTGGATGAGGCAATCGAAGAAGCTGCGAAAAACCCCTTTACACTAGAGGTGCAGTTAGGAGGAATACCCCCAAAGTGCAATCTACCTGCTTTAACCAGCATTTTTGATGGAACAACTTGCAATACAACACATCAAAGCGTATGTAAGATGTATGCTACGGTGGGAAAATCATGACGCCATATTGTGCAAATATTTCGCATCAAGTTTAACGGAGAAGCATTGAAGTGGTTTGAAGGTTTACCAAGAAACACCATCACGTCATTCAATCATCTACAAGCTATATTCTTAGGGGCATACATAAGTAACAACTCCTCGCGACCAGGAATTGAAGATGTATTTGGGCTGAAACAAAGAGTTGGCGAAAGTTTAAGACACCTAACTGTGAGATGGAAGACGATGTGTAGCGAGATGGCTGGAAGAGTGGATGAAAGATATCTCATTTTATCATTTATAAACGCTATGTTCGCAACCAATTTGCTATATATTCAAATTTTTAGAGTCAAGAATACAATCACGATGACGGAGTGCGAGAAACTGCTAGAGGAATATATTGCTTTGGAAGAAAGGCAAAATGAGGTGGAGTCGTACCGGTTGCGAATACAAGTTCAAATGCTGCGAATGCAAGTTTGTTACCCAAATTAATACACACAGTGGCGAGTACCTCGCAAGGGCAACAAGAAAGGGTGATAGATGGTGGACAGCCAAAGTTAGTAGCCATGGGAAGTCGAGATCAAGAAGAGTTTGAAAGAGAAAGAAACTACTACAACTGTGGCGGCAATAACAAAATTCAGAGAATTGATCACTCGGAAGAAACCTATGGAAGTCAAAAACAGAATTATCATGGAGGGCAGCGACGTCATAGAGTAGTATGGGAAGAAATCAAGATGCCACCACTGAATACTAGTGTGGAAAAGATATGGGAAGCTATACTCTTGATGGAAAACATACCTGCACCATGGAACATGAGGAATGAACCACCACCAGGTGATAGAAGTCACGAATTCTGCTCTTACCACCAATTTCATGGACATCTGACAAATGACTGCAGAAATATAAAAAGAATCATCCTCAGAATGATTGACCAAGGAAAACTAAGTCATTTTCTAAAAAGTGAAGAGAAGGTTCAACCATTACCACCACCGCCAGAAATGCACAGAACAAAGTCAACAAAGGGAAAAGAAACGTTCGTAATAGAAGTTGGATCAAAAGCTAAAAATTTATTTTGCAACTCCATTGTTCACTCATATCGTACAATTGAAGATTATCATGATAATATACTCAGTAGAGTTTTTGCGAGGGATGTTGATGATAAAGAAGTGTTGAACATTGCGAGGACATCGCAATTAAAAGAATGGCAACTGCAAATTATTTCTTTCTCTGCAGAAGAAATACCTAAAGGTAGAGAAATACATGATAGCCCATTGGTTGTAAAACTGGAAATTAATCCAAAACCGATTGATGGCGAAGATGATGAAGCAGAAAATTGCTGGGCAATCAATAGAATATTAATTGATACCTGGAAGCTCATTAAACATCCTCTTTACCATACTTACAAGACTATGGGGAAAGGATGAAGAAGCTGATACCTTCAACATACAAAATATATGGTTTCAATGGCACAACAAACAAGCCTAAAGGAGAAGTTCATATGAGAATACCCTTGCAAGGATTATCTACGATATTTTGTTACGTGTGGTCGATGTGGAATCCCCTTATAATGTATTGATCGGAAGGCCATGGTTGCATGAAATTACGGTGTAGCGTCAACATATCATCGGTGTATAAAGTTTCCTCATCCTAGTGGTGTTGGAATTATAAAGGGAGACTGGATGGAAGGTCAAAAATGTTATGAGATCGACGTGGAGAGTTGCGAAGAGAGAGTTGCGAAAGGAAAGAGTTGGAAGCAACATGCAAAAAATGAACAAAGAAGAGAAAGATTGATGGTAGATGCCATTGATGTAAGAGGAGAAGATACATTGCCAAGCAGATGCATGGAAACAGTTGAAAATTATGATGGAAAGGAATCATTAAGAGATTTGAATGATGCGAGGCGAGAGTAGCGGGAACAAAAAGTGTAAGAAGTGAGTAATCATCAAAAGGCAATAACAAAAGCTTGTTAAGGGTAAGAGGAAGAAAAAAATAATTGAAGAAGAAATATGCGAGGATCTCGCCATCAAGAATGTATGATAATTTGATTGAAAAATTGAAAAACAAAAATGAATAAACAATGTAAGATTGCGCGATGGATTCGCAAACAAAATGAATGATTGAATGAATTAACAAAAATGAAAGAGTGAGTGAATGGGACGAACCTTTATGGCGTACACCTTAGTTCGCGAATGATATTTCGCAAGAGGCAAATGTAAGACCTAAAGTGCGTCATATAAGGGGGTATCTCTTGACATGGCTCGGGGAAAGGTTACACCGCTCCTGGAACTTTAGTCATGGAGATTTGGGGCCCATGAAAGCTATCAGGGAGAGATACCTTGGATTTCCAACTATATATATAAGGTTATACCCTGGTTGGACCCAGGATCTCTTCATAGGAGTCGAGTGTATGCTCAAGGCGCTGGGGTACACGGTTGAGCCAAGAGTGCAGGGACATTTGAAGTGTCTCGGCCATTCTTGGCAAGTCTTGGTATATCTTTGCACTCGGCCCCGAAGGAAACTCCACTTAGGGTGCGATCTCGTAACCATAAACCATATAGGTATAAGGGATAAGAGGTGCGAAAACAACTGGTTGTTGTTAAGACCGGATGGGAGGAGCTAGTCTTGTATGGCCGATGTACGCCTCCTTGAAGGGGCAACCCGGGGAGAAGATAAGGGTGGCACCCTCCATTAGGGAGGCGATAAGTGTCAAAAGACGCAAATGTCATGAGACTTTATTTTCGCAAGAAAATTTCGGCTTGTCATATTTGTGCGATTATCTGTAGAGGCAATAATACTAACGCAAGGATAAGGCGAGATCAATGGGTTTTTACATGAAAATGTAAAGACGTCCTGCGATTTCTGTCGCGAAGACGGCAATGTCATGGGATTTTACATTCGCAAGAGTGTTTAAACCTATCATATTGTCGCAAATAAAATATCCCCGCAGAGGCAAAAATACCTAAGAATTGATAAGACAAGGTCAATGGGTCATTACATGAAAATGTAAAGACGTCCTGCGATTTTGTCGCAACGAGGGGTGGCGAAATAAGACCTTTAATTAGGAAGGAAAAATAAGACCGCACAAGAAATGTTAAGGCAAGATCAATAGATTTCTTCATTTATGATGATATCCTGCGATCTTGTCGCGATGATGAACTTCAAAATAAATCTCTCATTTGCAAATAAATAACAGAGGCAAGTATGGGAATGCATGTGATGAAATTTTGTAATTCATTTTCATATGATAGATTTATGCATAAAGGAAACAAGAAAATAAATGATAATGTACTACAAAGAAGAATTGCTTGATTAGTATGCGCAAGTAAAGAAAACAAAGGTTGAATTCATATTTAGTAATCCAAGAAATTTACAATGAAAGTTTATAGAAATAGAAGATTAAAAAGATATATATACGAGATATTACAAGAAATGAAAGAAGAAAAGGAAGTTATTTCTTGGAAGATTCTTCTTCTTTATCGATTCTTCGATTTCATCCTTCTTCTCGCCTTTCTCTTCTTCTTCACTAGCTTCGCTATCAGAAACGTCAGAGAAAGGCATATCTTCAGGAATATTATCAAGAAGACAAGGGTATGAACTAAGAGGAATCTTGTGGTCATTGCAAACTGTCTCAATAGTTTGATTGCGAAAGCGAACAACATAGTTGTTGAAGTTCGCTACTGTAGCTTGCAGTTGTTTTTTCAACTTAGAATACTTATTGTTGCGAAGAGAAAAGTCTTGTTTCAGACTCAAGTTCTTCAATCCTTGTTTGAAATCTCTTCTCGGATTCTGCAAAACATATGACAATGGGTTAACAATTCAATAACAATACTACAGAAGTAAGAAGCAGTAAAATATAATAAACAACCTTCTCTGTTAGATATCATATCTTTAACCAAGGCAGTATGCTCGGCATGAAGACTAACATCAACACCTAAGTTATTCCTGGCATTATCTAGAACCTTCGCAGCCCAAGCGAACTCATCGTCATTATTTATAACAAGAAGTGAACGAACTTGCTTTTCTCGCTCAGTAAGTATGGCATTCTTACGAAGGGATTCATCTCGTTCAATTTGTACTTCGAGAAGAGATTTTTGAAATTTTGCTAATGCATGTGCACCTTTATTAGCAATGCGGTCTTTGTCATCTATGAGACCACTAATTTTCTTCCTTAAGATTTTGGTCTTCTTATGGGAATCACGATACATTTGTTTAAATCGGTTGGCTAAACCTAAACTAGATCTATGTTCAATCTCTAAAAGACGATATTTGGTTTGAAGTTCATTTAATGGAAGGGAATCAACTTTGTTCGATGAACTACTTAAAGATTCGTTGAGGTGAGTAAGAAGAACATCATTATCCATAGGCTCGGGAAATGAATGGAGAAGAATGGCTTCTTCAGAGAGATTATATATGTCTGCGAAAATAATAAATCGAAAAAAGAAAAGCGAGATGATAAAATAAAGACGATTTGAAGAGTAAAAATTTTGTACCATAAAGTTGTTGATTCGCACTTTGAAGAGTAGATATTTTATTCTTAGAAGTAGACTCGATTTCAACTGTTGAATTCTTTCATCCTTCCTGCGAGATAACGCAACTTCGATTTCTAGTTCTTGGATCTTCTCTTTCGATTCGCATTCTTCTTTTCAAAATTGTTGCGTCTTTTCTAGAGGTCCGAGGCAACAATAAAAGAAGCTCTCCTGAACTATAAAAGAAAATAAATAAATAATTAAGATAAAGCTTATAATCAAAGTTACAAAGAAACAAAGGAATATGAACTTACCAAAGCATTAAGAGCATTTAAAAAGCTAGGAGTCACCTTGTTCGGAAACTCATGAAAAGATTCATTATCCTCTAACAGCGGGGCATCGCAAATTTTAGCGAGAGTTTCGCAAGTAGCAGTTAGATGATTATCTCCTAATACATGCATAGAATCGGAGAAGATACCAGACAATTGCGCCATAGCAGAAATAGTCGAGTGATCCTCTTTCACGGAGGAAGTATCAATCTCATTTTAATCCTCATCAGAGCTCTTACCAGTTTGAGAACTACAATGAGAAGAAGGATGAGTTTTCCGTTTTTTAGAAGATGGACCAGAAGATTTGTCCTTGCCAGAAATGATTTTATCTTTGCCTTTAACCTTCGCAGCTTCAGTTTCTTCCACGTCAACCTTATACGCATGAAGATAAGAAACAGAGGCAACAATATTGTTTAAAATAACAAAAGAAAATGTTTCTTACTTCATCCGTAAGCGATCGGAGTATCGCCAGGGTACTCGCCTTTGGATCTTCTTTATACTTCTTTCTCAGTTTGGCAATCTAATTTTTTTTGAAAAGTTTAATAAGCAAAGGAGGAAGAAAATGTCGCAAAGTGAAATTGAAAAAGGAAATATACCTCTTTTGCCTTCTCAAGCCACTTAAACTCCCGGGGGATGATAATTCGCGAGGGTTGCAGGGAGAACATGTGAACCTGCGATGTAAGGTCCATTCAAAAATAAAGGAACAACCTACCATTTCTCATCTTTGGAATGACGAGTAGTACTATTGTTGCCCGAATGCCAGTCAATATCTTGCATGAGCAGCTTATCAGCATCAACATTATCTTTTTTCTTCAGTCGAGCACCCCAGCTAGATTTATCATTTCTCATATTTATTACTGCATAATTCGCAAAGAAGTTTTCTACAGTATACTTCTCGGCGGCTATCTCTAAATCTGCGAATTTAGGATCCTTGACATTATCAGGATATAAAGACCCTTTACCAGCGCCACGGTTGGCGAATTCAAGCATTAAACAGATGCAGTCGCCGCTCAATTGATAAACAACTCGCGAGAATTTTTCATGAGCAAGGATTTCATAGAATAATGGTATCTCGGGATCGTATAGAGGAATTGGGAGTCCTGCGAGGAGTTGACCTAGCGAGACTATAATTTTATGGTCATCACATTGATGATCAGAAAACAATTTTGCAGAAAGTATAGATGAAGATTCTTGATCAGGAATGGTTGATAAGGTGAAACCCTTTTCCTGTAACTTCTTTTGAACTTCATTGAAAAGGGGTGTGTATGTACGACCAAGTGAAGCCATTATTAGAGTATGGGAATGAAGGGAGAAGCGAAAATCAAGAGAAGGGAAAAAGGATTTACAGTAGCAGAAACGCAAATTGCGGAGGAAGGAAACTGAAGGAAAGTTGCAGAGAGAAAATAAAAGAGAAGAAGAGAAGGGTGAGAAAACTATATATAGAGAAGAGAATCCTCGAGAAAACAAATGCATTTAATGCGAGATGGGACGTGAATGGTCAAGAATAAGCAGTTGAAAGAGACGTGTCAAGAAAAGAGTGGAAGAAGAAACACACAATAAATTCCGTACATGAATAAAACGGATAAAAGTGAACATTCGCGAGATAAAGATGAGCAATTGCGGCATTTTAAAATATAAATTCTCATGACATTTTCTCCTTCGCGAGAAAAGACATGAGAAGAGGCAAGATGTAGGATCGAATATCGCGACATCAATATCTTGCGAGATCAATAAACGACGAGTATTGCGAAGGTGTCGCGGGGAAGTAATTTAAATGACGCATTAGATGACGACGGCGGAGAACATGAGAAAAGTGTGAAGACTTGGCGAGATTTAGGAGTGTCGCGAAGACAAACACTTATGAACTCGCGATACCTCGCGAAGGATTCCCAAAATAAAGGACAGCTTAGGTTGTCATCCATTATGTAATACCCTATATAAAGGGTCGAGTAAGTCTGTTGTAGGGAGGTCTTTTTGAATTGTTAAGCAAGTCATTAGGAGAGAGAAAATTTAGAGTGATTGTAATTCCTTTAGCTCGATCTATCTTTCCTTGTAAACATTTCAAGAGAATAATCAATAAAATCTATAACAATTCATATTCAAATGGATTAGTTGAGTAAAATCTAGTGAGGGGTGTAGTGTGGGATTTCCTGCAACTACATTGTTGTTAGGTTTTTTGGGGTTTGCAAAGTAATACTAAAGGGGGGAATCTTTATCATCTGACAAGGATACCCTCTTCTGATTTGCCACTTTTTTTTTCCTTATGCTTCTCACTTTTTTCTCAAGTTATGTTGATCATTAATATGTGCCCCTAGATTACCGTTCCGCATGAGGACGCATATGAGAATGAAGACTTTGTAGAGGTACCATTATCGTTCTTTCTGTATTTCCTTCCGATTTCTAACTTTTTTCCTTATGATTTCTTATTTTTGTACCATTATCATTATCTTATAAATTATAAAGATACTTGCATCCCTGCATAAAAATTGAAGTTATCAACTTGCTAAAACTCGACTTTCATAATTAAAAAGAACTTTCAAAAGTGATTGTCGGAAGCACTAACATCGTTATTTTAAATTGCGGTTTCTTAAATTCTTGTTAGCGAACTTACCAATCAATTTTCAAAAATCATTTGTGTCTAATTTTTTTTATAGTGACAAAAAGCAATTGGAATAAAAAAAAATCATTAAAAAAATTATGTTATAAGTTTATTTACTAAGATGTCCTTGTGTCTAAGATTAAGGTTTCCATATACTTGGGTACCAAGTATTTTGTTCCTACAAATAGGGGCTTAAAACTGTGTAATTACTATTACACACACATCAATAGAATTTTCTATTCTTGTTTCCCACTAATTTGCATAAGGAGTTGATGCCTAGCTCCTTCGGTAATATCCCCCGTTGTGTTTCCTAGTTAACTCCTTATAGGAATTTCTTATTATTTGAAGGAGGAAAAACTAGTATTTTGAAGTAGTTTACTAATATTTTTCTTACATAACTACTTCTTATCATATATCAAATATTGAAGTTTATTGAGTTAAATTTTATTTTGATGATGGTATTTGCAATACTTGATCTTTATTGATTATTTTATGTGTATTACGTATATTGCATGAGATGGTTCTTTGTTTTATCATAGATGTATGATTAGAATGTATTCTCATGAATATTTCTCTTATTAGTATTGAAGTCACTTAGAAGAATATACACAGCGGTTCAGTTACGAAACCATGTATAATGACTATTCTAACAAATATGCCTTATGAACTATAACCAATTTTAATTTAAACCCTTAAGAATTTAATCATGATACACATACAAAAGTATTTTAGTGATCAATGATGTCTTATAGATGTTTATCAGATTCATGGAAATGTTAAACATATTTGAAAAATATGTCTTTGAGCATCTGCTAAACTTTTCCTTGGACCGTTGGTGAAACAAAGCGTGCCGAGTTGAACTTTTTCATTATTTATTATAATGCAAAGCGTGCCGAGTTACTTCACATAAAAAATGCACTGTTTTTGTACCCATGTCATGGGTAGTAGGCATTAATCAGCTGCAAGAGTGTTCTTAATTATCAATATAGGTAACCAGGTATACGACATCTCTTGTTGGCGTTCTTTGAAGTATTTTGCGCAAGGATTTTAGAAGTTCTTGTCGTCATAACCCATCACACAAGGTCTCTTGTTTGAGGTTTGTTTCCAAGTTCTGTTACATTTGGACACTTCTAAAAATCACTAGCTAGGGTGTAAACTTGGTTTTATTAATTGCCTATTAAGGGTCCATGACTACTGACACATTTGTATGGTTTTGGTAGGTGAAAGAGATATAGTTAGCTTTGGTGTTGAAAAAGGTACAGGTACGGGGTACCAGGTGATTCTGAAGTTTGGTAATATCATTTTACTTAGGATGGGTCTAATGCTTATCCAAGATTCAAGATTATAACCGAATCCACGTCACCAAAACACAACGCCCGGGCGCAATGGGAATCCAAGATTCCTAGTCGATACGCATTTCAAACCTGCGTTCCACGCTGTTTCTAACTGCGTATCATAGGGAAACTCAAATGCGCCGTTCCTAACAGCGTATTGACCGTGTTGACCGGTCAACACGCTGTTTCAGAATGCGTTTCATAGAGAACCCTAAATGTTACAGAAGACACACTTCCTTCTTCTCTTTTCTTTCTTCCTCTCTTGTTCTTCAACCTAACCTCACTTCCTATGGGTTGATTCAAACAAATATATTATTTAAGGAGCGAAAAATTTACAAGGATTCGTTCTAGAAGCCGAGGGTAAACGATTGGTGGTATTTTTGTGAGATTTCATCATAAAAATCCACACTAGGTACGTAATTTTAGTTTTTATTGATTTAGTTGTTTTATGATTTTTGATTTTAGTTATAATGGAGTGATTTCGATGCTATTGGATGCATCATCTTGATTATGTTGAAATTGCAGTAGCATAATTTTGGTATTGATTTCAAAAAATTAAAATGTGAACTTAGGGTTTTTGCTATTTGGGGTTAATTTAGGTGAAACATAAATCTATGATTGATTCATAATTTTTTTTTTTTTTTTTTTGTTTTGACACAATCCGCAGGGTTTAAGGAAACACCCCAAACCTTACAAAGCTAAACTAAAAAAAACAAACAAAACCAAAAAAAGAAAACAAACAAGCTAATTCCTAATGTAGACCTTGCGGCCTCTGTCCTCCTCCAAAATAACTCTCATCTCAGAATCAAAACTATCTGGGTGAACTATAACAAACTCTGCACCAGGATATATACTTGCTAACCAATCCGCCGCTCTGTTCGTCTCTTTATAAACATGAGAGAATCTAATGATTGAAACTCTTTAAGCAAATTAACAATTCTCCTCCAAATGTGAAGGACACTCCAAGCAATAGTTCCTTTCCCTGTTAAGAGAAGATAAGCTCTCATTGAATCGAGTGCATAAATGAAGTCTCGACACTGATTTAACTTTGCAAGTTTCAACCCCACCTCAATCCCCTGAAACTCATGAGCCAAGACAGTGGCAGGGGCAGAACCACCACAAGCAGCAGCAATAGTAGTTCCCAAGTGATCTCTAATGATTGCTCCACTTCCCCCTGCTCCATCCTTCTTAGACCCATCTGTGTTGACCATTACTTCATCAGGGTTAGGAAACAGCCAAGAACAAGCCACCACTTTATCAATTTTATAAGTGCATTCAATACCCCATCTAGCCATAAAACTTCTAATGCTTGGCTTGTCTTTATCAGAAAGCTTTGCAGCCACACATCTTAACCTGATATCCAAGGATATTAAATGACTAACTCTGCGAGTCCAAATCTACCGAGAAGAGAAAATCCTTCTATTTCTTTCCTTCCATATATGATAAATAAAACTATTCAAGCATAATTTCGAACTGTACCTCTGCACCCTTTCCAATGAAAGTATTCTCGGCACCGAGCAATTCTTCTTCCCAAGAGCTCGAGAGATTCCTAACCTCCCCCATTTTCAGAAGAAGACCAGACCAAATGATACTAGAAAACGGACATTTAAGGAACAAATGATCCTCATCTTCAATACCTGTAGGATCATAATATCGCAACATACAGGGCTCGCGGGGTTAATAAACAGCGACGTCGCGAGGCGATCGCAGGAAGCTAAAATAAATGACGCGACGAACAACGACACACAAAACAGCGGAAAAAGACACGGAACCGGGGCGAGGGTTAAGAAGTGTCGCGAGAATAAATGTTTGTACATCTGCGACACTTCGCGGAACATTTCCGAAATAAAAGGATAGATTAGCTGTCATCCACTATGTATCGCCCTATATAAAGGGTTGAGTGAGTCTGTTGTAGAAGAGATCTTTTTGGAATTGTTGGGCAAGTCATTAGGAGAGAGAAAGTTTAAGAGTGTTTTACTTGCTAAGTGTAATTCTACTTTTCCTGTGTAGACAACTCATGAAATTAATCAATAAACATTCTCAATTATACAACTTTCAATGGACTAATTAACCAAAATATAGTGAGGGGTGTAGTGTGGGAAAACCCTGCTACTACATATGCGCTAGAAACAGGGACCTAATCTTGTTGGTTCAAGAAAGAAAATCGCAATTAAAGTTGTTTGGATCAAGAAAATGAGAAAGGAAAATCTTAGATCGGATGAAGCGGGGGAAAAAGATATGGTATGTGACACGGATACGGGAGTAATGATTAGTGAATTTCATGAAAATATCGGAGGAAGAATACACAAACGGGATTTTGAAGGAAAGAAGGTTACGAGACGAGAGAAATGATATCACCTTTGAAAGATTGGGAAAAACAAGAGATAACATTCACAGCGGGAGAGATATCCAAAGAAAATTTGGATCACCCATCTCCATTAGTGATCGCAATTAACGCGTATAAGGAGAGAGAAGAATCGGAGAACACGAGCGAAAACATGGGTGGTAAATGGAGTTTTAATTGATACGGGAGTCTGGTGAACATAATGTTCTATCACACTTACAAAAGATGGGATATGAAGACGAAGATATGACTTTCGCGGCATACAATATCCAAGGTTTTGGTAAATCCATAACCAAAGTTAGAGGGGAGATAAAAATACGTATTCCATTAGGAAGAATCGAAACTCGGGTGACATTGAGTATAGTAGATATGGAATCACCGTATAACTTGTTACTAGGAAGACCATGGGTACATGCAATAAAAGGCTGTGGCGTCGGCGCTTCATCAATGTATCAAGTTTCCAACACCAAGCTGGAATAGGCGAGATCAAAGGGGATCTTTGCTAAAGGAAGAATATATTATCAAAATGAAGTAAAATGTTGCGAGGAACAAGTAAACAAACAAAAGAATATATCTAAGCACCGCAAAAGATGGCGAGGGCGGCTAAGAAAGAAGAAGAGTTCGAGTTTACATGATCAAAGCGAAGGAAGGAAAAGGAATACCTAGCGAGATCTCGGGAGAAGAAAATGATCCCGCGATGGGCAAAAAGGACCAACCCCTATGGGAGAACCGAAGGCCGATTACGTCGCGGCGAGTAAACTAAAGAAGTGAATATTGGAACTAAGGAAGAACCCAAGATGCTAAAGATTGGAACTAACATGGGAGCGGATGAAGAAGAAAGAAGCTGTTGGTGCATTGCGAGATTATAAAGATATATTCGCGTGGGATATGGATGAAATGCAGTATAGATCCATCGGTAGCTTGTCACAAGTTGGAAATTGATAAAAATGTGAAGCCATTCAAACAAAGAATTAGAAAGATAGCAACGACATATCACCCTCGAGATAGAAGAAGAGTTGCGAGAAGATGTTGGACGCGGGAATCATTAGACAAGCAAAATATCCCGAATGGATAGCGAATATGGTTATAGTTCCAAAGAAGAACAAAGGAATAAGGATTTGCATTGATTTCAACGATTTAAATAAAGCACTGCCCGAAAGACAGTTTTCCATTGCCAGATATTCCCCGACTAGTCGAATCGGCGGCGGGGAATGAAAGGGTATCCTCGCTTGGATGGATACAAAGGTTACAACCGAGATCCCACTCGCCGAAGAGGATCAAGAGCATCTTGCTTTCTTCGCTCCAAGAGGATTATCTTGCTATACTAAAATGCCATTCGGTTTGCGAAATCTTTGGAGCGACGTATCAAAGGATGGTAGAAGAGGTATTCGCGAGAATGGATACATAAAACAACGGAAGTTTATGTAGATGATATGCTAGTAAAAAGTAAGAAGGCGAGAAGATCACGTGCGAGACTTGAAAGAAATTTTTGAGCAAATGAGACGTTTCAACATCAAAGTCAACCCCGAGAAAAATGTACCTTCGGAGTTGCGTCGGGAAGTTCTTGGGTTACATTGTATCAAAGGAAGGAATACACGTTGACCGGAGAAAGTAAAAGCGATTCGCGACATGCCGACGCCCGCACAGTAAAAGATGTTCAAAAGCTAAATGGATTGTTAGCATCACTAGGAAGGTTCATCTCGCGGTCGTCTGATAAATGTAAACATTTTTTCAGTGTTCTAAAAAAGGGATCGAAATTCGAATGGACGGACGAATGTGAAAAGGCTTTACAAGGAATTAAGGAGCATTTAATGGATGTATCCATTATGCAAAAGCGAGAACACAGGGAGGAATTATTAATATATCTCGCGACAACCTCGCACGCCTTAAGTGCGGTTTTATTGCGACGGACGCGGAGTGGAAAAACCAATCTATTATATCGGTAAAACTTTTAATGCCGCAGAAAGAAATTATTCAAAGATTGAAAAACTAATCCTAGCGTTAGTCATGCGTCATTTAAACTTCGCATATATTTTCAGGCACATCTTTGTTAGGGTGGTAACAAAGGTACCAGTTGAGTCAGTAATGAAAAATTCAAAAAGATCGGGAAGAGTCGAAAGATGGAATGCTCAAATAAGTCATTACAAACTCAAATATGAAATATTATCTTCAACCAAGTCACGAATCGTCGAGACTTTACGCGAGAATTTCCTTTGGAGGAAGATGAAGCGGTGGATGAAATGATGGATGTAGAGGAAGAACATGGAGATCCAAAAGATTTGTTAAGCGAGCCAAACCGGTGGGAAATATTAGTGGATGGATCATCAAATGGAGAAGGTAAAGGAGTGGGAATTGTTATGATTTCGCGAGAAGGCAATAAGTTAGCTTTGCTTTGATTAGAATTTGAGTCTACTAATAATGAAACGGAATACGAAGCCATAATACATGCTTTACGATTTGCAATAGAAATGGCGGAGAGTGTGAGAATTACCGGCGACTCGCAATTGGCAATTCGTCGGATAACGAAAAAGTATGCTACAAATGATCCATCCCTACGAGAAATACGGGGAAGCTTGTAGAAGTGTTATCGGCCTGAGATCTAGAAAATAAAGTGGAGGCACATATCAAGGAGAGATAACGAGACTTCATGACGCTTTTGCCTTTATATCAAGTATGATGACAGACCCAACTGCGAGGAATATCAAAATACGAGACATACTTTGGCGCCATCAATTAATAAAGAAGAAGGACAAGAAGCGAGATATAATGATGGTGGTAGATGAGATGCAACGTCGCGAGGAAGATTGGAGGATAGAACTTCACACATATTTAATGAAAGGCGAGTACCAAGAAATAGATTGGAAGCACACAAGTTAAAGAGCCGAGCAACAAATTATGAATTGCGAGATGGCGTGCTTTATCGGCGTTCTTTTGATGGACCTTCGCTACGATGTCGACAAGGAAAGAAGGAGAAACCATATTGAAGATCTTTGCATAGTGGGGATGCGAGGAAATCATAGCGGCGGAAGATCTTTGGCATACAAGGCAAAGACGCAAGGATATTATTGGCCATATATGCATGAGGACGCGAGAGCAATAGCGAGGCAGCTGCGAAGATTGTCAAAGACACGGGAAAAAGATACATGCACCGGGAGCACCATTAAATTCTTCAAGAAGCGTGTGGCCTTTTGGAAAATGGGGTTTAGATATTGTGGGACCATTTTTACCGGGAACAGGACAAAGAAGGTACCTAATTGTCGCAACGGATTATTTCACAAAATGGGCAGAGGTGAAAGCGGTCCAGCACATTCGCGATAAAGATGTTTTTACTTTCATATTTGAAAATATTATATGCAGATTTGGGATCCCACTTTACTTGGTATCGATAATGGGAAGCGGTTTGAAGGACAAAATATAGAGTTCTTTGCTAAATGCATTCGAGATAAGATGTGGAAAATCAACTCCATTATATCCACGAGGCTAATGGCCAAGCGGAGGCAACAAACAAAACAATTCTTTGATATATTGAAGAAAAAGTTGGAAGGACACAATAGAGGATGGTGCGAACAAGTACCCAATGCGGTGTGGGCCTATAATACAACTAGAAGAGAAGCCACGGGAATGTCTCCTTTTTGCTTAACTTACGGAGTTGAAGCGGTGCTCCCAACCCAGGTCGTGATTCCGACAACCAAAAAAGTGCAGGATAAAAATCTTAGCGCGAGGCAACATTTTAATCAAGTTGGATGAATTGGAAGAAAAAACGAGAAAAGGCCTTGCGACACATGGAGAATTATCGGCGAAGACTGGCTAGAGAATATAACAAGCGTGTAAAAATACGTGAGTTCCAACCGGGAGACTTGGTGTTGCGAGAAACCCCAATATATCAACGTGAAAGCGGAGGCAAGGCTGGCGAGAAAATGGGATGGACCGTATATCGTCAAAGAGGTAGTTGAGTACGGGGGCATATAGATTGATGGACCCGAAGGAAGAGATGTGGGACAAAAATTGGATAGACCTTGGAATAGGTTATATCTAAAGAAGTATTACCCGTAATAACGAAAGATGACAAAAGAAGTCAAGATGAAGTACTTCTTCGCGAGATATTTGCGACATTCAATAAAAAGGCGAGAGAGAATCTGCGAAGAGATCGCGATAAGAATAACAAAAAGTCATGAATGGCTTAACAAAACAACAAGAGATAAGGAATGATCAAATGAATGAATCGGCGAATATCTCATGAGACAAAATAGCAAATGATGAAGCATGGTGAATAAAAGAATGAATGAATGGGACGAACCTTTATGGCGTACACCTAGTTCGCGAATTATATTTCGTAAGAGGCAAATGTAAGACCTAAAGTGCGTCATATAAGGGGTATCTCTTAACATGGCTCGGGTGGAAGGTTACACCGCTCCACGAAACTGGGTCATGCGGATTTGGGGGCCCATGAAAGCCTATCCTGGGGAGATACCTTGGATTCCCAACTATATATGTAGGTTATACCCTGGTTGGGCGACCGAGGGTCTCTTCCAAGGAGTCGAGTGTATGCACAAGGCGCCGAGGTACACGGTTGAGCGAGTGCCGGGATGGATGAACCTACCCTGGCCATTCTTGGCAAGTCTTGGCATGCGTTGCACTCGCCCGAAGAAAACTCCACTTAGGGTGCGGTCTCGTAACCATAAACCATATAGGTATAAGGGATAAGAGGCTGCGAAAACAACTGGTTGTTGTTAAGACCGGATGGGAGGAGCTAGTCTTGTATGGCCGATGTTTCGCCTCCTTGAAGGGGCAACCGGGAGATGATAAGGGCGACGCTCTCCATTAGGGGGTGTCAAAGCAGACGCAAATGTCATGAGGCTTTGTTTTCGCAAGGAGACTTAGGCTTGTCATATTTGTGCAATGATCTGCAGAGGCAATAATACTAACGCGAGGGTAAGGCGAGATCAATGGGTCTTTACACGAAAGTGTACGGACGTCTGCGATTTAAATGCACGGCGACAATGTCATGGGGCTTTATGTTCGCAAGGATATCTAGGCCTGTCATATTGTCGCAACTAAAACATCTGCGAGAGCAAAAATACTTGGAAAATGATAAGGCAAGATCAATGGGTCTTTACACGCAAGTGTAAAGGCGTCCTATGATTTTGTCGCCATAAAAGGTGGCGAGGAGGACCTCTAATTAGGGAGGTCTAACTCGGAAGACCACACAAAAATGATAAGGCGAGGGTCAATGAGCCATCACATGAAAATGTAAAGGCGGTCTGCGACCTTGTCGCCACAAAAAGAGATAGACTACTCAATTCATGAAGATACCCGCGACTCCGTCGCGATGATACATTTCAATAACGGTAAAATTATTACCAAATACATGAAGAATTAAAATCAGATCCCTAATTGGGATGGGTTTACTTCATAAAAAATTCCATGAGCGAACCTGCTCGCAAGATTGTTTCAAATAAGAAAGGAAGAAAGAAATATGGGAATTACTCAATCAAAGAGTTCAATCATTCACACAACAAGGAATCACGGAAAATTACAAAGAGAATTTATTTCTCTACATCAACATTATCAAATACGGAGGATGGTTGAGACTTTTACTGCGCCTTTATCGGCTTCACCTATGTCAGTTGGTGGATTTTCATCAGAAATGTGTTCATCACCTTCGTTCTCGCTAGTTACTGGATTTTCATCAGAAGTCCTTCTATTTCGATCTTCATTAACGACTTCCTTATCAGGGAGATCTTCGCAGCTTTCATATTCATAATCACTATCAGGAGCATTAGGAACTTCATCATCACTTATTTCTAAAGGATCGACGTGAATGGGATCAAGAGACTTTGACAGCAAAATATTATTCACAAGAACTTCTGCTTTAAGAGGGAATTGGCGAAGCAATGCCTTTTGATGATTCTTACTATCAATGTCCTTACAATGAGACATATAATCCAATCTTCGCTCTGCACGGTCGCGAGAACGAGCAAGGTGCGCGGAGAGTAGTCCATTTTCCTTGCGAATTTTAGAATAATCAGACCTAAGGGTGGAGATAGTGGAGCGAAGCTTTCTCTCAGAGTCTGCATAACAAATACACAGGATCAGAGAAAATTTTTATCGAACATTTTTGGCATTTTCGGGGTAATAAAATATTCATGGAATAAATACATAAATTAAGATAGTCAAATAATTTGACTACCTTCCTTTTGAGAAGTAAGATGTTGAATTAAAGGCTGCAAGTTATTCCCCAAACGGTCCATGACATCATCAAATGAATCTCCAACTAAGCCTTTCAATCGAGATCGCAAATTCTTTTCATTGGAAACAAGTATGGAATTTTCGGTCGCCAAAGTAGAGTTGGATTTTTCTAATTTAACACACTTTGTTCTGGAATTGCTTCGCTTTTACACTCAAAGTTATTACTCGCCTTGAATAAGTTTATCTCTCTCGTGATAATTTCTTCTAGTTGGTTTTTCAAAGTATGTTTAGCTTGTTCGTGTTCTTCACATAACTTTTGATGGGCGTTATCTTTTCTTGCCAGTAGCTCGCCACCTTATTCAACGAGAACGTTTCTCTTGAGAAAGAGTTCGATTCTCATCCGATAAAGTTTCCAACTCCAAATTAGTTTTATTCAAAGCATAAGAGAGCGAGATAAGTCATTACTTAATGAGTCTTGCTTTTGCGATAAATCAAAATTCTCTTTCGACAAGTTATTTATTTGATCGGTTGCATAGGTATGAAGATTATCTAAGAGATTATCTTGCTCCATCCAAGAATCTCTTTCAACTCGAACTTCTTCAACGATAGACTCCGTCTGATATATCTCCATTATTCGTTTCTGGTTTAATACTTTGAAGGCGAGCAAGGTGGCGAGAGCATACCTTTTAATTCTTCATTCTTCTTGCGAAGGTTATCACGATCTAGCGAGATGTTGTGAAATTTTTGATTTTCAAGGTGAAGATTATTGCACTTCGCGGTCATAACACGGGAGATCATCCTTGACTTACTAATTTCTTGAACCAAAGATGCTTGCGAGACCTTATCGGGACCAAGGTGCTTACTTAAAATCTCGCGAGGCGTTGGATTTGATAGGATCGGCGAGAAGTCCTCTTAGCATCATTCACGAGATGCGAAAGAACCTTAAAGGCCACATCTATACCCTCCAAATTTTCCGCCGTTAGAGGAATTTGCTCTACCAAAAAAGATGAGTCATCCTTTGTCAAAGGAACCTCATGAGAAGAGGAAGTCTCGGGGAGAGAAGTGATTGGAGAAATAGTAGGGACATTGATAGTAGAGGGTGGTATAACATCGTTTGTAGGTGGACAGTGTAAGGAACTTGGTCTATGAGGAGTTGAGGTATAGGAATATTATCTTGCGACGACTTCGCAGCGGAGATGAAAGTGTGAATGAAGGAAATGAAACACTTGGGAGTAACAGGCTTGGGTTGGCGAAGCCTCTTAGGAGTTACATCGGTATTTCCATCATCTGCGAGTAACAAGTTAAATAAGAAACAGAGGCAACAATATATTGTTCATAAAAAAGAAATGTTTCTTAAATACCTTGTCACTCGCAGGCTTCCTTTTGTTAATCGTAGATTTTGCTCGCGAAGTAGGCTTTGGCTGCGTAATAGATTCTTGTTGCGAAGAAGGTTTCGATGGCGAGCCCAAAGAAAGGAGAGGGTCCTTCACGGTAAATTTGGTTTTGGGATGGTTCTTGCTAAACAACAATGGCGAGAAAAACTATAAAGTTAAGCATACCAGTATGATTTTAACAAGAAAAACTAATTTCAAAGCAATCAACCACAAGATCAAATTAGATATGGCAAGATTAACAAACCTGGATGCCATGAGAACAACAACTAGGAAGTAGCAGAAGAAGAGAAGAGGATGAAGAAGGAAAATAGCGGGTAAACACTTGCAGAATGATTACAGAACGATGAAGAAGAAGAACACTTGCAGACGATGAAGAAGATGAAAGGGAAAAAGAAACTTCTTCACAAGGAACACCCCTATAAATAGATGAGAAAAAGATATTACGACCGGATAACATTAAATGCATCGGTAAAGAGGACACGTGTAAACGGTCACCATTAAATCCAGGGAATTTTAGTAGAATTCGAACATCGCACAACATATTTCCTAACAGGCGAGAAGAGCTTGCGAAATTGATAACTCATGAGGCAAGAGATGCCACTTCATATATACTGAGAAGCTTCGAACTTCGCAAAAGAATAGAGGCAAGTACGTACTTTTCAAGTCCGGTATTCTTTAGCTCGTTCCTTCATCGGCGAAGACCAAAGATTATTACAACAACGATTTTTCCTTAAAAATCGCTCTTAAAGCAATATTCAAGGAAAAAGAGGCAAGATGTAGGATCATAATATCGCAACATACGGGGCTCGCGGGGTTAATAAACGGCGACGTCGCGAGGCGATCATGACAGCACTAAAATAAATGACGCGACGAACAACGACACACAAAACAGCGAAAGACACGGAACAGGGCGAGGTTAAGAAGTGTCGCGAGAATAAATGTTTGTACATCTGCGACACTTCGCGGAACATTTCGAAATAAAAGGATAGATTAGGCTGTCATCCACTATGTATCGCCCTATATAAAGGGTTGAGTGAGTCATGTAGAAGAGATCTTTTTGGAATTGTTGGGCAAGTCATTAGGAGAGAAAAGTTTAAGAGTGTTTTACTTGCTAAGTGTAATTCTACTTTTCCTGTGTAGACAACTCATGAAATTAATCAATAAACATTCTCAATTATACAACTTTCAATGGACTAATTAACCAAAATATAGTGAGGGGTGTAGTGTGGGAAAACCTGCTACTACAATACCATCCTCACAGAGTACACACTTTGCATTCTCAATAAGACCCCATCTCTGTAACTTTGCCCTTGTTTTCAACCTTCTATGACAAGCAAGCCAACATATAAAAGAGTGTCGAGGAATATTATTTTTAAACCATACTAGCTTGGTCCATCCAACATCAGTTTCAGCACTAGTAAGAGCTTTATAAGTCTCTTTCATAGAGAATTCACCTGAAGTACTCACCTTCCACAGAATTCTATCATTTTCATTTACATCAACTTCCACCTGCTGCAACAAGGAAGAGATATTACAGTCACTGCTGTGAGTACAGTTTGGGATATCCAGCCCATCTTCTTTAATAAAATCTGCCACAGAACTCTCTCTATTAGGGCATATGAACTTCAAACATTCCTCCGGAACCCAATCACAAAGCCTTCCTTTAGGATGCCAGAAACCATTACAAAAGTTAGTATTCTCACCATTCCCTATACAAGTACATAAGAAGTCCTTTGCGGTCTCTCTGAACTCCAAGATTCTCCTCCAGCTCCAAGAACAATCTTGAGGGGTTGAAGTAGTCCAAAAATCCTTATTTTTCAAAAGATTTAGATGGACCCAATTAGTCCAGATGGTCTCCTTTCCAGAGCAAATGTCCTAAATGTGTCTCAAATTTTCCGCAACATTAGTACTTTCTAAGTCTTTCACACCAAGTCCACCAGCCTTGTAAATAGCACAAACTTGTTTCCAGCTAATAGGGTTATGCTTTTTTCCCAGATCAGACCCTGACCATAAAAACCTCTTGAAAATAGTATTTAGCTCCTTTATGACTCTCTTAGGGAGAATAAAGCAAGAGAACCAGAAATACACCATGCCACTAAGGACAGCTTTAATCAGCAACATTCTTCCTGCAAATGACAAATTTCTAGTCTTCCAAGATAACACCCTCTTCTTAACTTTACTTATTAAAGGCTGACAGTCCAAATATGAGAGTCTTGTAGAAACTAACGGCACACCCAAATATCTCACAGGAAGCTGACCTTTAGCACAATTCAAGGTATTAAATATATCTTCAAGCACCTTATCATTCACAGCAGAAGAAAACAGGGCAGTCTTACTGCTATTCACCACCAACCCAGAAAATCTACTAAAAACATGCGAACCTTGGATAAAACAATAGCAGATTTAACATTACCTTTAAAGAAAAGCTGACACATCATCAAAGAAAAACACGGATGTGTTAGCTTAGTGATCTTGCATTTAGGGTGAAAACCATAACTCCCCTTCTCACACTTTGTTTACGGAGAAGCATACTGAGGACTTCCATAACCATTACAAACAAATAAGGAGACATTGGGCATCCCTGCCTCAATCCTCTCTTAGCACCAAAGAACCCATAAGGAGATCCATTAATTAAGATGGAGAACCTAGGCTGAGGAAATACAAGCCATAATCCATCCAATAAACATACTAGGAAACCCATCTTCTTCATAATGCATGACTATAGCACTCCAACTCACGAATCATAGGCCTTACGCAAATCAATTTTTAAAGCACATCTAGCGAGAACCTACGGTCTTATGATAATTCTGACTAACTCATGTGCAAGCAAAATATTATCTTGGATTGACTGCCGAGATATGAAAGGCTGATTGGTTTGAACTGACAATAACCTTCAACACAAACTTCATCCTAGCTGCAATAATCTTAGTCACACACTTATATAACACATTACAGCAAGATATAGGTCGAAAATCAGCCACTGAAGAAGCATTATCACATTTAGCCACCAGAGTTAAGAAAGTACTATTAACTTCCTTGAGAAGCTTACAGTTGAAGAAATTACTTATTCTTTGCCACAAAATCATCTCCTACTATAGCCCAAGCACTCTTGAAGAAATAACTATTAAAACCATCGGGCCCGGGAGCCTTTGAAGAATGAATGGAAGCTAGCGCTTCAATAATTTCATCTCTTGTAACTTGGTTTCATCAATTCGTTAGAGTCCTCCATAGACACCATTCTATCAAAGTGCGGATCGTTTATCACGACTTACTGTTTCAAGAAGGTCACTATCTTGGCCAAATAAAGATTGAAAAAAATTTACACATTCAGCTCCTATTTCCTTATCATCCTCTAACTTCTCATTTTGACTGGATAACAACATGAGGATATTATTTCTAGACCTTCTTTCTCTTAAAGAATTATGGAAAAAACTGGTATTCAGGTCTCCTGATTCCATCCATTTAACTTTAGCTTTTTCTTTTAACATTGATTCCTCATATCTAGCTAACTTCCCATAGTGCCTCACTGCTTCTTTCTCTATACTAGCAAGCTCCCTGTTAAGAGGTTGAGATTGAATCTGCTTTTGCACTGCTACCATGTTCTCCTTAGCCTGCAAAACTTGAGCAGAAAATCTCTTGAATCTTCCATTTTTCCAGTCAATTAAAACCTTCTTCAATCTCTTCAACTTATTAACAATGACCATCATAGGATTACCCTTCATAGGTTGCAACCATGAAGCCCTTACTATATCCATAAAATCTGGTTCCTCAACCCAGAAACTACAAAATCTAAAAGGTGGGGGTCCATGATATCTTCCTTCATAAATACTAACTATCCCAGGGCTATGATCGGAGATCCCAGGGGGGAAGAAACTCAGCAACTGAGTCATTAAATTCATTTACCCATTCTAGATTAACCATAATTCTATCAATCTTGGACAAAGTTCTATTATCCCCATCCTGTTTATTTGACCAAGTAAAAAAGCAACCACTGAACCTTAAATCAAACAATTGAGCTTCTTGGGTGCAATCCCAAAACTCTTGATAATGAGAAGGTATAACTGCAGCTCCTCCAACTCTATCCCCAACCTTTAAAAGAGAATTAAAATCCCCCAAAACCACCCATGGCCTTTTATTATAAGAAGCAAAGGCTAACAATTCATTCCACAAAGATCTTCTGAGAATGATATCATTATAACCATAAACAAAAGTAACTATAAACGATTTATTTTGATAAGAACAAACATCTAAAACCATTAATTGAGAAGAAATATGAAGCACACGAACCTTAGCTACTTGATTCCACCCCACCCAAATCCTTCCAGAATTATCCAAAAGATAGTTATCGGCAAATTGCCAAGAAGGGCAAATCCTATTCCTTATTCTACTTTTATTACCTTCTTGCACATGAGTCTCCAAAATACCCACCATCGCCAACTTATTAGTTCTAATCAAACTAGCAACTTCCACCTGCTTTAAGGGATCATTCAAACCCCTTATATTCCAGCTACCAATCTTAATCATTAATGAATAGAAAGGTTAGGTTTCTTCCCCCTAGTCCCCTTCTTCTCAACATTCTTAACTATTAAATTATCTTTACCTTGGATAGAAGACTTAGGTAAAAAATGGGCTCTAGCTCCACTATTCTCACCCTCCATCTGAATCTCATCCAACATCCCCACTTGCTGTGAAACATAACCAGCACTTCCTATGCTAGGACCTGAATTGAGCTGACCACTAGCTTGAACTGCCTCATCATTCATAATCACCTCCTTTATCACATCCCCATTATTACCAGAAGTTAAATTTCTAGGATTCACTCCAGAGTTAGCCTCCCCCATAATTACTTCCATCTGGTCAGCCGTACTAGACTCCTGCAGAAGATTGAATTTGTTATTCACATCAATAGGAGTTTCCTTAGTTTTATCAACTCCACTGCTAGAAGCCTCCAAACCATTTGCCTCCCCATTACCAACATTCTTGTTTTTAGGTCTTCCTCTTTTCAAGTTTTTCACTATCCATCCTCCCTGTTCCTGACCCACCTTAACTTTCTCAGCTTGAGCATCACTAACAATTTTAGCAGCAGTAGCTATTCTTTGCATCGAAGCATCCTTTGCGGCTTTTGCAGTGCGACAAAGCACACTTCTCTTCTGTATGTCCAAATACTTCACAATGGAGACATCTAGGAGGTTTCCATCCATACTCTACAGGAACCTTGATTCTCACCTTTCCTACCAAAGCATCTATATGACTAGGGAAGTCAGATTTAACATCAATTTCCACACACACACGAGCATAAGTCATTCTTGACCTTGTAGCTGTCTGTTTATCCAGCATAATTGGCACCCCAACAAAACTTGCAAGCTTAGCTAGACCCTTAGGATTCCATAAGTGGAGAGGTACATCCCTCAGCTTCAACCATATAGGAAGAGTCTTAAGTTCAGCTAATTCCTGTTCAATTAGCAATGACCAAGGTCTAACCACAAACAATTGACCTGCTATGAAGAAACAACCATATTCCAAAGCCAAAATACGATCCTCCTCCCTATAAAATTCAAATACATAAACTGACTCACCATGTACTGTCATCTTCATCTCCCCCTTCAATTTCCAAGTCCTCTGGACAGCATTTTTCACCATCATAAAAGGCAGCTTGCCTCCAACAAAACACCCTACAACCAAATCTTCACATCTGTGGACATCCTCCTCCACTTCCTCATCAGAAAATACCATTAACTTCTCTCCTTCCACCATTGAAGGAGCTGCATACATCAACGGATCATGAGAGGGTTCTTCCTTTCTCATCAAAACATCAGACCATTTGAGATTACTTTTTTGAAACCCCTTGTTCAATTCAACTGAAACCCTAGGATTATTACCCAAATTTGGGCAAGTTTCCAATTGAGAAGCCATAACAAATAAAGAAGAGAAGGGTAGAGATTAGAAACAACTAACCCCCACCAATCATCGAAGCTAAACAGAGCAAATTCGATGAAGAAATCAAATCAGATCTTGGAAAAAAAACAGGTTTCCTTTTGATTGATTCATAAATTGATTGATTGCTTTAATTGTGTTTATGCTTGGTAGAATGTATTTGAAATTTGTAATTTGTTAAGCATGTTAACAATTTTGTTTTGAGCCTTGGCCATAGAGTTTGAGGATTAACTTATGTAGTGTTTTTAGTTGATGTTGAGATGATTATATGGGTGAAATTGATGTTGTTAATATGATTTTGTTGGAGGTTTTCATTAGAGCATTTTGCAATGAGTTTAAGGATTAAGTCATGTATTCTTTTGAGTTGATGTTTAGAAGATTAAAGGGGTGGAATTGATGTTGTTAGTATCATTTTGACGGAGATTTTCATATGAGCATTCACTACACCAAATTCTGGGATTAGAAACAGAACCAGGCCGTTACAAAAACGGGTTGTAACGGCCCCTACTTTGTTGCAAAAGTGGGTGTTACATTTTTTTAAACGGCTTTGTGGCCGTTCACAATTTTTTTTTTAACGGCCCTCGTAACGAGTTTGAGCCGTTCTGGTGCCCACGTGGTAACGGCTTTCGGGGCCGTTCACGAATTTTTTTGCAACGGTATGTTGTAACACTCGAGCCGTTCACGAACTTTTTTGTAACGACAAAAAAAATTGCAGGTCAACCTTGACCTGGTCAAAATTGGTCGTCTTGACCAATTTTGACTGGTCAAGGCGACCTGGCGATTCATTTTCTAGGAAATAAGCCGAATTCCAAAAAAACTACTGCATACACCTTTCATTTCATCATCCACAATCAACAATATTTTCTTCAATCAAATTCATCTCAAATTCAGTCAATTCTTATCACATTCAAATAGCTTAATACAAAAAAGAACTTAAATTCTTCTAAGTATCAAATTTTTTGTTAAGTATGAAATACTAGTGGGATACTAAGTATCAGTTCATAGAAATTCTTATGTTCACAAACTCATCTAACTTAGAAACACATAGAAACACTTACAAAACTTGCTTCTCGCTCTCCAACCTAATGACTTCCTTGCTTGGACCGAGGATAAATGCATTTACTTGGCGGGATGTATCGTCGTGATGCTTCGCATGATAGCTATTGACGAGAGATTGTTGGGAAGGCCCAGTTCACTTTCGCCAAGTGTGAACAAAAAATATGCCAACTACAACAGAACTAGAAAGAACTTACCTCATAGGTGGCTTGTTGAATATCTCCATACAAAGAACGCGCTCCATACTAAATTCTCAGTAAATATTCACTACCTTGTAAATCAGTTCTCTCACTTCGGAGTGAAACCAATTAACCTCCATATAGCCACCTCTCTTTCCGCACTCGCCTTGATAACTGGCATGAAAACAAGAGTTTTCGGTTACGGAACTTAAATTATTTCATTTTCTTTTCCGATTTATAACATGAGAGACCACATACCTTTAGAAACCCATTTGGAAAGATACTAATGAGATGTCGTTCTCGCCATAACCCATTGATCTAGCAACCTTCTTGAATGAGTGGAAACTCTTGTCCCCATCTACCATCTATTGGAGATGCTCTCAAAATCTTGTTATGATGAAGCATTTCACGAGAGATGTTAAGCGGCAAATCATCCGAATCAACGTCACCCTTCACAAACCCAAGGTACTCAGGGATCAACTCTTTTCACAATTATCCATAATGAACACCCACCTGACATACAACTTACTATTGTTCATCTTCTTCCTTGTATCTAAAAGATCAAAAAGATCCCTCTTTTGGCACAAACAAAATCGCCTTGAATTCAAGCTGCCCTTCCACATAACGCATCATTTTACACGATTCACCAGCTGGATATTTCATGGATTGGGTTCAAAGTTCAACCTGCCGTTATGTCCAAACCGAAAGACTACTTCTTATTACTGTTCTTTTACATGCATAATTTGGCACTTAACTACAGATCCAGCTAATTTAAAAAATAAAATTAAACAAATGCATCTCTCATGGGCAGGCACGTACCCCGTGTAAAAAGCCAATTGCTTGCTCTTGGACCCTGCTGTTGGATACATAATTGCTCCTGTACAAACTATAGTAACTTTCAGCAATCATGAAAAGAAACAGTTGTAACAAGGTGTTATTCCCCCTCAAAATGATAAATCCTAATCCACGAGAGGTGTAAGATTAGCCTATCTTTTTGAATTAATTAATATAAATATTAGTATAACCCTGCTCTAGTGTTGACATGCTTTGAGTTTATAAAACTTATAAATTGACTTGTCTAGTCGATCTACACACTTTGTTAAACATAATATTTTGAATTCGAGTGGTCAGTATAATTCATCATCCCTTTGCATACGTAATTAGCAAATCTTAACATCTATAAATGCAATTTTACCTCTTAGAGCGCAATGCATTTGAGATTTTATGTTGTGCGCCTTCGTTCATATTCTCTTCATGTATCTGTCTACAGATGATGCATTCTCTCGAACTCATGCATCCTCTTTAACGAATACTTGACCAAGCTATTTCAAGAAACTTCCACAGTCATAAATCATAATGCTTCGATTATTAAAATAAGAAAATAATGGGAATGATTAACTTACACCGATACATGAGATTTTTGCCATGGCTAAACCACGCCTTCTCTTGTCTGTTCATCTATAAGCGATCCGCATTACATTAGGCAACTCGAATCGGGATCCCAATTCCTAAGCTTTGGATATATAGCATTAGTCTTGGAACTGGACAACTGAATGACATACAGAAAGCTGTCATGCCATTATCAATCTAGTATTCTAATGTCAACCTAAGATTCTCCTGCAAATGAGACACATCAAAGAATGCCACCAAATCTTTGAGCTTTGTGCATGATACTAGGGAGCAACTGACCAAAGCCCTCGTCTTAACCCGAGAGGTGAAAAATACCATATAAAAAAGATGCAAAAAAAGATTAAAAATGCAATATGTACATGTCAAGTTTTGACAAATAAATCGGTGCACCAGTGCACGAGTGAAATGCCTACGATTATGCAATCAATGACTCATGAGATAACAATTATAGCTTCAAATTGAAATACTTAAATAAACAAAATGTAAGCGGATAAGCCTATTTGTGTACCTTATCCGGCTTGTCTTGTCCCATGACGCCATATCAAAGGAATCACCGTTACATTAAACCTATATATTTAAATACTTTGCAGGCTTGGAATCCTACTCAAAAAACTTGAACAAATCTCAAACATTAGTTCCATAAATGAATTTAACCGAAAGGGGATGCAAATACTCCAAAGGAAACCATATATGCATCCATATCATTATTTAGGTCTTATCATTGAATGGTTTACATCGCCAGATACTCTTGCGCCATTTCTCCGTAATGCGGCACCAAAAAATTATAGCTTCATCACCGACATGAGTAACACGGTACCATTTCGACTTCAATTTCTTGTCCTTCGTCTCTGCATTTCGGCTCATTACGGTACCACATGTAACTTGAGCTACATCCACTCTAGCTTCCACAATCACCGCCATTTCAATCGGGAATCAAACATTCTAACACCAACAACTCCATTGTCCGCTATTGCATAGCATCCCGAGCATTTGTACACCACACTAGGACTGCCATTACCAACTCTAATTCATGCCTGCATTTTCTAAAACTCGTCAATTCCACTGAACATCACAGACCATCATTAACAGCTACCCAGCACCATCTTCTCAATTTCATTTGTTGTGTCTTTATATGCATCATTGCCTCATCTCCTAATTTAACATTCTGAGTTCACTCATCATCGAATCTCGGTTCTCAATTGCAAGCAATACCCACAAACTCACTTCCTTTCTCTCTGTATTCATCAGAATTGCCTCAAATCTTTATTTCTTTACTCCCAGGGTGTAATTTTTAAAGACCATTAAGTTTATAAACATGCCTCAAATCTCAGTTATAAACTTAAAGAACATCTGTTTGTTGAGTGGTTAGGATCAGCAGCAAACAGGATCATCAGAGAAGCCGAAGAAGCAACACTCATGGAAAATGGCCATAAACAACATAGCTTTGGACCACCTCTTCAAAGTTCAAATCCCGGGGAGCAACAACACACCCTGAAATCATAAAATAGACACCCATGTTAGAAAAACAAACCTAAAATCAGTTCATACTTACAAACCCTAAAATAGAAATTAACATAAACTAAAAACAGTTCATACTTTCAAACCCTAAAATAGAAATTAAAACAATATATCAATATAGAAATTAACATATTCAGCGATTATATTATCAAATTTAGCAAATGAAACCCAAAATCGATTAACATATTCACAGATTAAGATGAAAAAACCCAAAATCGAATTTAAGATAAAACCTCAAATCGAGACAATGAAAAAAAAACCTTAAAATCGACGATAAAACACATACCCATTGTTAATCGATTCAGTGAGAAGTTTTGTGATGATTGAGGTTTTTATGATAATCTTAAAGAAGAGAGGGTGAGAGCGGAAGCGAAGAGAAGAGAAGAGAGGTGAGAGCGAAGAGAAAAAATGAAAAATGAAAAGCGAAAATTCGATCTGCTTTCATTAGGGTATACCCATATCACGCATGTGAATCGCACACGTTGGTAGGAAATATCCTCTAGTGTTTTTAAATTTGGGTGGAAACATAACGGTACGCGTGTGAATGGCACACTCACAAACTCCAGGTGTTACGATCCTGGTGTGACCAAGCATGTGACTGGCACACCTAAAAAAAAATTCATAACGGCTTAACCCTGTTACTAATTTTAAAAAAATTAGTAACGGCTTGAGCCTGTTACGAATTTTTTGTAACGGGCATTTGTAACGGGAAATTCGTAACGGCCCATAAGCCGTTACGAATTGCTGTTACGATTCAAGGAATTTGGTGTAGTGATTGTGCATACCTCAATGTGAGGTGAATTTGATTGTGGGAATTCATAAATTGATTGTGCATAGATTAATATGTGTGGATGATTGTTTGTTATTCACGTGTTGATTGTGCTTCCCTTTACTCTTTGCTTTTTTAGATAATGGAGCATGTCGATTGGTCTAGGTATGAGAAGTTATCCCAACTATCTCGAGGTGTCGGACCACCACAACATAAATGTGAGAAGTTAGGTGACCAGAGAGACGTAAATTTTTGGAGTAGTTGGAAAGACGTAAATAAATTTTACCAAATAGTGGTTCAGAACAACGCCCGTGCAATTGTACTTCTTCAAGTGTGTGGTTTTGGGTCCGTATTTGAATTTAATTTTAAGTATGCGGATAAGAGATAAACTGAAGCTATATGTGAGAGGTGGTGGAAGAAGACTAGAACTTTTCACTTCCCTGAGTTTGGGATAGGTTTGACCCCTCTAGATTTCTTCCGGTTGACTGGTATTCCAATCGGAGGAGGTAAGCCAATCCCAGAATTACCAAAGGAAACAATGACGCCGCAAGATCTAGAAGCTATGGATGCTAGGTATTTCCGGGGTGTGTTAGATGTTATGGTCCAAAGAAAAAATGAGGGTCTGAAACCTAGAGATTATGATTCCAAGGCATGCACTATGCGAATTTCTCACTTGGCTAATTACATAATAAGTAGGGAAAATCTTGACAACATAGACATTGGCGATGAATTGACTAGAATCTTCTTGCTTTGGTGTATTGGTTCTTTTTGGTTTGCAGACTTGAGTCTTAGAGTAGATAAACGATGGCGTGTAGTGTTGGATAATTTGGATGTTGTTGGGTCTTATGATTGGGGTACTCCAGCTTTGGGTGTTTTGTATAAACATCTGGATGACTGGAGTTCGTCCAAACAAAAGGATTTGGGTGGCGTGTCGATGATCTTAGAATTCTGGTATTATTTTTATTTCCGTAATTGTCAACCGGTTTTGAAGGAAAGCCTAAGAGATGATGAACTTGATCCACACCCTGCTATTATTCTATTTGTTGGGTCGAACCTTAGGAATAGGGGACAAGTAGATCTTCACAAACACTCTGTGTCCGATGCACGCGCTCAGATAGATATGAGGATGGGAGATGCGGTTATTTGGGACCCCTGGTTCAGAGATAGTGCCCACCAACACACTGATGCATTCCAAGCAGCACTGGAGATGTCTAGTAGGAGATTTGTTTTCAAGTGTGTTAAGGATGGCACAAGAGCTTCTGCTTATCTGGCCGAGAGGTGTATGAGGCAGGTGTTAGGTGCGATAGTTATCCCATGCAACCCCCTAGGTTGGAGGACGTATCTGATAGTACAATGCTTGATCCAGGAGTCCACTACCTTCCTGTCCTGGCAGAAGTGTATTCCCATTTTTGGAAAAATCATAACATGGGAGATCTTAGGAAAAAAACAACTCATATACACACACGTGATGATATCGGAGTTGGACAGGCAGGTATACCCCGTAGTTTGATGCCCCAATACCCACCTCCTACCATGGCATCCCAAACATACACATATGACCAAGCAGGACCGTCCATGAAGCAACTCCCGAACCTACAATGGGATGTGCCTTTCTATAAAGATTCGTTAGAAGAGCTAGTTTCAGTCCCCAGGGAAGCAGAGAACCCATACAATTTTTCTGATATCAATGCCTCGGAGGTTAGTCCTTTTATATCTCATTTTTATTTTCATTTGGAGATTATTTATTGTTAAATAAAAATGTTTAAATTTTTTTTTATTTTTTTTAGGAAGAGTTACGCCAGTTTGCGGGGGAGGCTTACTGGCTGATTCAATCTAGCAGACAGGTGGTATACGATGAGAATCGTCGTCGAGCGCTGTATAACACCCCCATAACCCTTCGTAGTTCCGGAACATCTGACAACCTATACAACTCAAGTAAGGAAGAACATACATTTCCCATCACTTATAGCGCATGAGTATTGATGTAGTTTTGAAGTTGTTGTAAAGTGGTAATAAAGATGTTGTTCACTCGGGCTTGATGAGATTGATTTTAGACTTAATAGTAGAAAATATATACAAAATACTGTCACGATATCGAGAGGTACTGAGACTCAAGAATCCACCAATTCTCACATTCATGTGGTTCAACTAATAATTCTAGACATTTATAGCTTGAATTTATTGACTATAATTCATTGCCGAAAGTAGATTTTGAAAGTAATGACTGTACATCTAAGCATGAGACATCAAAACACTTAAGAAAGCATGACCCATCAATTGAATTCAAAATCATTCATTAAAAATCATAAGATACGATTAAAAATCAATGCAACAAGTCATAAAAGAATTAATAGAATTACCACATGCATGAAATAATGCTTCCTCCATCGCCTCAATGTTGGGGTTTAGCTCCTCATATTATTCATGTGCTCAAAATAGTTGTTCATAGCTCAAATAGGTGAAAAACAAGAGAAAACTAATAAAGCAGACAGTTTGCAACGCTGCAGTGGCGTTACAAACAGCTGTTACAACGGGTGTTGAACTGTTACAAAGAAAAGATGACAAGCTTGGGATATATGTGATCTGTTGAACAACGATACTTCTGTTATGCTGTTTAAATAAGACTGCCTCTGCGACTGTCCTCGTCTTTCCAATGTTCTTCAGCTTCTCTTCTTCACCAGCAGCAGGTGAATATTCCTGCAACTTCACCTACGCTTCTCTGCTCCGATTCTATCGTCCCCAAAGTCTTGACTCCCCTTCTGGGACTCCCACAGCTTCTTTTTATACACCTCAGGCCTTTGTAACTCGATTAAATCACTCTCTTTTCCTTCCCATCAAGTCTCAGACTTTTCTTTCCAAGCACGGATTTATCTTTCCTTTTTCTTACGCGTTATGAGTTTGTCCAACCGTCCAGAATCTCTCCAAATTCGTTAGCAAAAGATCTTCAGAGAACATATTCTCTTAAATCCCACGTAACTTCCCATTATAACCACACAGAAAATCCCGTAACTTGCAATTACCCTGTTTAACCGAGAGAGGAAGAAATCTTCCTCTTTTTCGAATATCCACCACTTACCGGCCTGTTTTTGGGTATATCCATCCAATGCCCAGTAAAACCCATGAGAATCTCCAAAGAACATGATTGAAAATGTATTCCATAAAGCCCGTGAATATCTTCCCCTGTTTTATCGTACGTGACCATCTCTCACTTCTTTTTCGAACCGAAACCCCATACCAATCCTGTTTCATCAAACCAGGCCCATATCTATCCAAATCCACGAAGAAATCCGACATAAACTTGCCCTAGTCTCTTTGAAATTCCCGTGAAAAATTCCATGGCCCTATTTTGCGTCATCTCGATGATCCAGCCAACTTTGATCAATAAAATCACTCTTACCATCCCTGTTATGCTCTAACAGGTCCAATCCATGAGAATCGGCGATTGAATCTCGCTAAATCATGTCCAACTTCCGATCCCTAAATCTGCAGCGTGAAAGAAATTTTCCCTCCTTTTTATGAATTTCAAATGGGAGAAGATGACCTCCCCCTAACCAACTCCGGTCTGCCAAAAGTAGTTACCCTGAATGAGGTATCCCTTATCCTCTGATGGGGTGTAAATAGAAATTGGGATACCCCTTAGCAAATGAGGTGCCCCTTATCCAAATCTTGGGTCCATTTAGCACTTTTCTCCGACGAGCGCAAATACCGCTTTTCGAGCCAATTTTGTCGCATAAGCTTATTTCTTCCAAAAACACCTATAAAGACATAAAAAGCCAAATAAGTACAAAATCAAGCACTAACAATAAATACAATTGAGATCAAAATAGACACATAAATGCGTCTATGAAATACCCCCAAACTTATTATTTGCTAGTCCTCGAGCAAATCTAAAATAGAAAATAAAATCCTAACTCACTGTCGCAGGCATCGTCGATTGCATTTAGCGTATGCAACAAGCCTTTAAACCCCTAGCTGGCCCTAGCGGCCGAGTTATAGTCTCGGGAGGGCTTACAAGAGATATACCCATAATACCTTTACTCCAGACCCTAGCTATCTACGCAGAACCTTGGAAGGCACTAAAGAATTTCCTTGGTTGGCATACTTATCGACTACAAGAGGAAGTACCCTGATGCGAAGTTCCAATTGTTGTACACGAGTTTGCACTCAAGCATACTAAAATTCATATATAAGTGACAGAGCTCTACTCAGATAGTTTCTGGACATCATAACCGGAGTCAACCAATCACATGGATAGATTAAGAGATGGATATAGAAAAAACATAGATGGTTTTGATGTTGACTAAGGTGAACGGTGTTTCTCATATCTGTCTGAAGGCCACTGCCAAAATGAACCTATCCTAATGGACTGAGATACTGGTCTGACTAATATCAACACAACTGGCATATACAAGGGAACCAGTGGTCGATAATCCTAACTCTAGGTTAACACAACCGGCATATACAAGGGTTCCAGTGGTCAACTTTATTGAATTTATTCCGATTGGTCAGATGGTCTAGTCTCATTTTTTTTTTTTTTTTTTTTATTTTTTTTTGTTTGGTATCTCAATCACTCTATTTCACCCTAGCAGTGGTAACAACTTGAATTGTGAGCCCCACCTAATCACTTAGAGAAACATATTTTAAAGAAAACAAAATAAAAATAGAAGTGAAAAGGATTCAACGAGATATGGCGAAACTACCATGTTTTTTCTTTAATTCTAACACCTGAGCTCTGTGATTTTATGAATAGACTCTTTAGATGTTTCCATCTAATCAGATTGGTTCCTCAACTCCTACAACCAAAATGCTTCCATCCACTTAGATTGGTTAGTGCCATCCTTAATAAATATAAATTTCTAGGCTCTGGAGTTTAATTATTGCAACTAAAAAGTTTCTCCCATACCCCCAAACTTAAATCTAACATTGTCCTCAATGTTTTAAAGATAAAATTAAAAGCATGAACAAAGAGAAACTGTTACCATTTGAAGCAAAAAGAGTTAAGGAAAGATATTACCGTGTTGCATGAGCATTGGGTTACCTCCCAAGAAGTGCTAAGTTTAACGTCTTCAGCCAGACTAAGAAAGGATTAGTCACCTCATAGAATCATAAAGTAATAGCCGAAATATCTGTGGGTCATCAAAACCAAATAAAGCTACCACAAATAAAAGGTATCTACAACCTGCCAAGAAAATAAACGAATAAAGAACACCCTTGTCTAGTTTCCTGTTTAAAACAACTACATCTAGCTGTGGTTCAGGTTCAGGCTCTATGAAAGGGTCTAAATAAATTTCTTTGGGCTGCACTTCCTCATAGCTAAGATCCGATTCCGGTATTAGAGTCTTGAAAAACTCAAGTAAAAACTTAGAAGCACATAATAATAACCTAAATAACTGCGGATCCTTAAAGTCAATCAGGTTTGACTCACACAATTGACCATGATGAAAGTGGTGGTCAATTTTAGGCAAATGTGTCGATTCTAATCTCCTAAAGTACTTAGGTTTAGTCTCAAAACTAAATAATTGACACATCTGAAACTTATACGTTCCCACAATTGGTTGAAAAATATTTGGTGGGAAAACAAAATCAATCTGGGTATCATAGCCTGGGTAAACCACATCAACCAGAGGATGGGTTTCTAACAACTGAACTTCCTTATGGACATCACTAGGTTCAGGAAAACGTGTATGAAGACATTCTTGTAAAATAGTTGAGGCACATATGTCAAGTCCCAAGTGAGGGACCTTTCTAAGAGTTAAAGCACATTGAGAATGATAATCACCCCCAAACTTAGAGTTTTCAGTGTCTCTATAAAGACTAGTCACAACTTCCCTAATTTCAAGGTCATCAGATTCCTGAAAATGGTCAATTGATTCTTCTAAGTTAGGTTCATCCTCATTCATCTCTACGAGTTCATCTTCTTTGTCTAAGACTAATGTTTCTAAATCGCTAGACTCGAAAATAATATTTTCAGGATAAAACCGTTCCTCTAAACCATTATTGGCTTCGTAATCAGAAGGAAATACTACATCGTCTAAAATGGTGGTATCTCTAGTCAAATCCTCGTCCTTTTGAATAAGTGAGTAATTATTAAAATTATTTGGATTTGAACTAGAAATAATATTATCATTATAAAGTTCAATTGGGGTAACAAATTCCTGATCACTATGCCTATTTATTTCAAATTCTTCATCAACATTATCCTCATCATAATCATTATAATAACATGAAAATTGTTGAACCTCATCTAAAAAAGTAGTGTTACGAATTCTAATCTCGTCATCTTGATTATTCAAATAACTATCCTCATTTTCAAGGGTACTATTGGAAACACTATATTGGAAATTAGGATTATTTCGAGCGGTTTTTTCCTGGGCCTCTAACAAAAGATTTTGAGTCGACTCACATGACTTCCTGATTGAATCTAGGAAAGAAGGTTCACACGTTACATTGCTTTCGTCCATAACTAAGTTATTCATCTCAGTTGAACTACGTGTCGACTCAAGTAACTTTTGTGTCGATTCAACTAACTTACGTGCGGACTCTAGTAGAGAGGAATTTCGCTCGTACGACTGGTGGGAATATGGATAGTAATTGGGCTCACCATGGTATGGACCATAACCTTCAAAAGGATGATGTTCCCAACCACTATTCACACTATGGTCAAAGTAGTAACGTCCATTTTGAAACTCAGTCGGATATTCGTTGTATTGGCTATTGTAATACCAGTTCGACATTCTATTGCAGGGGTGTGAGTTGTCACACAAAATAAAACCCACTGATAGGGGATTCGTGTGTGGATATAGTCTTACCTCCGTACCCGGACGGGCGATGAACCGTTGAAGTCGACTCGGGCCACTGACTCCTATGTCAGTGTACGAACCCGAGGGGCTGAGACAGTATCGTAACTGTCGTCCTTCCCTGCAAACAGTTTATATTTAATCTTAACCCTTCCTAAGGGTCTTAAAAATGGTAATGTCCAATGTCCCAAAAATAAAGTTCAAAAAGTCTAAAAATAAAAAGATTACAAAAAATAAAATAAAACCCTATTTACAGTTTCTAAAAGTAAAATAATATACTATATACAAAAACTTGTTCTTCACTCCTTTTGGATTCCTCTTTTCTTTCCTTATTTAGCGATGCTTTCCTTTGATAGCACTTTTTCTTTCCTTGCAGCTTCGCTCCAAATATGAAAAGAATCAAAAAAATACCAAAGGCGTAAAAAAGAACAAAAAATAAAAAACAAAAATAATTCTAAAACCTAAAACCTAAATACAAGTCCCCGGCAGCGGCGCCAAAAATTGATGTAGTTTTGAAGTTGTTGTAAAGTGGTAAGAAAGATGTCGTTCACTCAGACTTGATGAGATTGATTTTAGACTTAATAGTAGAAAATATATACAAAATCATCACACGATATCGAGAGATTCTTGAGACTCAAGATTCCACCAATTCTCACATTCATGTGGTCCAACTAATAATTCTAGACATTTATAGCTCAAATTTATTGACTCTAATTCATTGCCGAAAGTAGATTTTGAAAGTAATGACTATATATATAAAGCACGAGACATCAAAACACTTAAGAAAGCATGACCCATCAATTGAAATCACAATCATTCAATAATAATCGTAAGATACGATTAAAAATCAATGCAACAAGTCATAAAAGAATTAATAGAATTACCACATGCATGAAATATGGCTTCCTCCGTCGCCTCAGTGTTGGGGTTTATCTCCTCATATTATTCACGTGCTCAAAATAGTTGTTCATAGCTCAAATAGGTGAAAAACAAGAGAAAACTAATAAAGCGAAAAAGAATGGTTTGCAACGCTGCGGTGGCGTTACAAAAAGTTTGTTACAACGGGTGTTGAATCATTACAAAGAAAAGATGACAAGCTTGGGATATATGTGATCCGTTGAACATCGATACTTCATTATCTTTGTTTAAATAAGACGCCTCTGCAATGTCCTCGTCATCCAATGTTCTTCGACTTCTCTTCTTCACCAAAGCGCGGTGAATATTCCTGCAACTTCACCTGCGCTTCTCTGCTCCGATTCTATCGTCCCCAAAGTCTCGACTCCCCTTCTGGGACTCCCACCGCTTCTTTTTATACACCTCAGGCCTTTGTAACTCGATTAAATCACTCTCTTTTCCTTCCCATCAAGTCTCAGACTTTTCTTTCCAGCACGGGATTTATCTTTCCTTTTTCTTACGCGTTATGAGCTGTCCAACCGTCCAGAATCTCTCCAAATTCGTTAGCAAAAGATCTTCAGAGAACATATTCTCTTAAATCCCACGTAACTTCCCATTATAACCACACAGAAAATCCCGTAACTTGCCATTACCCTGTTTAACCGAGAGAGGAAGAAATCTTCCTCTTTTTTCGAATATCCACCACTTACCAGGCCTGTTTTGGGTATATCCATCCAATGCCCAGTAAAACCCATGAGAATCTCCAAAGAACATGATTGAAAATGTATTCCATAAAGCCCGTGAATATCTTCCCCTGTTTTATCGTACGTGACCATCTCTCACTTCTTTTTCGAACTGAAACCCCATACCAATCCTGTTTCATCAAACCAGGCCCATATCTATCCAAATCCACGAAGAAATCCGACATAAACTTGCCCTAGTCTCGCCTGAAATTCCCGTGAAAATTCCATGGCCCTATTTTGCGTCATCTCGATGATCCAGCCAACTTTGATCAATAAAATCACTCTTACCATCCCTGTTATGCTCTAACAGGTCCAATCCATGAGAATCGGCGATTGAATCTCGTTAAATCATGTCCAACTTCCGATCCCTAAATCTGCAGCGTGAAAGAAATTTTCCCTCCTTTTTATGAATTTCAAATGGGAGAAGATGACCTCCCCCTAACCAGCTCCGGTCTGCCAAAAGTAGTTACCCTGAATGAGGTATCCCTTATCCTCTGATGGGGTGTAAATAGCAGTTGGGATACCCCTTAGCAAATGAGGTGCCCCTTATCCAAATCTTGGGTCCATTTAGCACTTTTCTCCGACGAGCGCAAATACCACTTTTCGAGCCAATTTTGTCGCATAAGCTTATTTCTTCCAAAAACACCTATAAAGACATAAAAAGCCAAATAAGTACAAAATCAAGCACTAACAATAAATACAATTGAGATCAAAATAGACACATAAATGCGTCTATGAAATACCCCCAAACTTATTATTTGGTAGTCCTCGAGCAAATCTAAAATAGAAAATAAAATCCTAACTCACTGTCGCAGGCATCGTCGATTGCATTTAGCGTATGCAACAAGCCTTTAAACCCCTAGCTGGCCCTAGCGGCCGAGTTATAGTCTCGGGAGGGCTTACAAGAGATATACCCATAATACCTTTACTCCAGACCCTAGCTATCTACGCCAGAAACTTGGAAGGCACTAAAGAATTTCCTTGGTTGGCATACTTATCGACTACAAGAGGAAGTACCCTGATGCGAAGTTCCAATTGTTGTACACGAGTTTGCACTCAAGCATACTAAAATTCATATATAAGTGACAGAGCTCTACTCGAGATAGTTTACGGACATCATAACTGAGTCAACCAATCACATGGATAGATTAAGAGATGGATATAGAAAAAACATAGATGGTTTTGATGTTGACTAAGGTGAACGGTGTTTCTCATATCTGTCTGAAGGCCACTGCCAAAATGAACCTATCCTAATGGACTGAGATACTAGTCTGACTAATATCAACACAACTGGCATATACAAGGGAACCAGTGGTCGATAATCCTAACTCTAGGTTAACACAACCGGCATATACAAGGGTTCCAGTGGTCAACTTTATTGAATTTATTCCGATTGGTCAGATGGTCTAGTCTCATTTTTTTTTTTTTATTATTATTTTTTTTTGTTTGGTATCTCAATCACTCTATTTCACCCTAGCAGTGGTAACAACTTGAATTGTGAGCCCCACCTAATCACTTAGAGAAACATATTTTAAAGAAAACAAAATAAAAATAGAAGTGAAAAGGATTCAACGAGATATGGCGAAACTACCATGTTTTTCTTTAATTCTAACACACGAGCTCTGTGATTTTATGAATAGACTCTTTAGATGTTTCCATCTAATCGAGTTGGTTCCTCAACTCCTACAACCAAAATGCTTCCATCCACTTAGATTGGTTAGTGCCATCCTTAATAAATATAAATTTCTAGGCTCTGGAGTTTAATTATTGCAACTAAAAAGTTTCTCCCATACCCCCAAACTTAAATCTAACATTGTCCTCAATGTTCTAAAGATAAAATTAAAAGCATGAACAAAGAGAAACTGTTACCATTTGAAGCAAAAAGAGTTAAGGAAAGATATTACTGTGTTGCATGAGCATTGGGTTACCTCCCAAGAAGTGCTAAGTTTAACGTCTTCGACCCCAGGACTAAGAAAGGATTAGTCACCTCATAGAATCATAAAGTAATAGCCGAAATATCTGTGGGTCATCAAAACCAAATAAAGCTACCACAAATAAAAGGTATCTACAACCTGCCAAGAAAATAAACGAATAAAGAACACCCTTGTCTAGTTTCCTGTTTAAAACAACTACATCTAGCTGTGGTTCAGGTTCAGGCTCTATGAAAGGGTCTAAATAAATTTCTTTGGGCTGCACTTCCTCATAGCTAAGATCCGATTCAGGTATTAGAGTCTGGAAAAACTCAAGTAAAAACTTAGAAGCACATAATAATAACCTAAATAACTGCGGATCCTTAAAGTCAATCAGGTTTGACTCACACAATTGACCATGATGAAAGTGGTGGTCAATTTTAGGCAAATGTGTCGATTCTAATCTCCTAAAGTACTTAGGTTTAGTCTCAAAACTAAATAATTGACACATCTGAAACTTATACGTTCCCACAATTGGTTGAAAAATATTTGGTGGGAAATCAAAATCAATCTGGGTATCATAGCCTGGGTAAACCACATCAACCAGAGGATGGGTTTCTAACAACTGAACTTCCTTATGGACATCACTAGGTTCAGGAAAACGTGTATGAAGACATTCTTGTAAAATAGTTGAGGCACATATGTCAAGTCCCAAGTGAGGGACCTTTCTAAGAGTTAAAGCACATTGAGAATGATAATCACCCCCAAACTTAGAGTTTTCAGTGTCTCTATAAAGACTAGTCACAACTTCCTAATTTCAAGGTCATCAGATTCCTGAAAATGGTCAATTGATTCTTCTAAGTTAGGTTCATCCTCACTCATCTCTACGAGTTCATCTTCTTTGTCTAAGACTAATGTTTCTAAATCGCTAGACTCGAAAATAATATTTTCAGGATAAATCCGTTCCTCTAAACCATTATTGGCTTCGTAATCAGAAGGAAATACTACATCGTCTAAAATGGTGGTATCTCTAGTCAAATCCTCGTCCTTTTGAATAGGTGAATAATTATTAAAATTATTTGGATTTGAACTAGAAATAATATTATCATTATAAAGTTCAATTGGGGTAACAAATTCCTGATCACTATGCCTATTTATTTCAAATTCTTCATCAACATTATCCTCATCATAATCATTATAATAACATGAAAATTGTTGAACCTCATCTAAAAAAGTAGTGTTACGAATTCTAATCTCGTCATCTTGGTTATTCAAATAACTATCCTCATTTTCAAGGGTACTATTGGAAACACTATATTGGAAATTAGGATTATTTCGAGCGGTTTTTTCCTGGGCCTCTAACAAAAGATTTTGAGTCGACTCACATGACTTCCTGATTGAATCTAGGAAAGAAGGTTCACACGTTACATTGCTTTCGTCCATAACTAAGTTATTCATCTCAGTTGAACTACGTGTCGACTCAAGTAACTTTTGTGTCGATTCAACTAACTTACGTGCGGACTCTAGTAGAGAGGAATTTCGCTCGTACGACTGGTGGGAATATGGATAGTAATTGGGCTCACCATGGTATGGACCATAACCTTCAAAAGGATGATGTTCCCAACCACTATTCACACTATGGTCAAAGTGTTAAGTGCATATTTTGCATATATTTAGTGTCAAATCCATGCTAGTAATTGCTTAGTTTCTTGCAAATTATTGTACATTACGCTTGTTTTCTTTTATTTGTGTTTTATTAGATGAATCATCCAAAAGAAGTGGAAATGGCTACAAAAGTGAAGCCGCAAGCGGAGAAGGGCCAAAGACCAAGGGAGATCGATCATATCTAGGAGTGCTTGTTATCATCTTGAAGCGGACGAAAAAGACGAAGCGATCGGCGAAAGAATGAGGTCAATCCGTTGTCGTATGGAGAAGTTATGAGCGAAATGATTAGTTAAGCTTGTCGGTTCTGCGGCCGACATTAAACGGGAAATGCTAAAGGCACCAGCACCTTCAGCTAAGGGCACCACTACCATTATCTTCTTTATTTTCCGGTCACGACCAGTCCGAGGGAGTTTTGAGTTCGATTTGTGATTGATGATCGATAGTATGGTGTTTGATGGCTTGGCAAATCTTTGTTCTTTGCCAATGGGATATGAAGGAAATGAGAAGAATAATGGACCGATTACGATGATGTTGGTGATGGATTGATCGGGATGGATTGGCTCTTTGTTATTGGTAGCAATGAAGAAGATTAATGGAAATGAGCTTTACGAGTATGGCAGAAAGCAGTCGTTGCCATTCATGGCGATGATCTTTGGTGAAGTCCGAGCATAAGAGAGAAACATTCGGCGAGCGAGGAATGTATCGGGGGTAGTCGAGTTTGATCATTGGCAGTGGTGTTGCTTCTGGAGCTCAGGTGATGGAAGAGAACGATAATGGAAGAAATATCATCCAAGCTCGAGAGATGATGGAGTTCGAGTAGAGTTGAGTGCCGGCAGTTGAGAAGGAAACAGAGAATAGGGTACTGCCATTGGCGGGTGGTGGAGCTATGAATAGATTTTTAATTGCTGCCATTGTTGATCACAGCAACGTGATTATGATCAGCTGAGAAGAGCTTGAAGGTGATCAAGAACAGAGATGTCGGAGAAAGACAGGAAAGAAGAATGGAGATGATGCTACCATTGGAGCTTGAGGTTGCTGTGGTCGATGGCAATGAGCTTGAGTTCGAAATGGAAAACTCGAGTGGAGTTTATTAGGTTTGTCTTTGTTCGAGTTGGTCATTAATGGTTGGCGTCGATGGAGTTGATAATGAATAGAAGCATCGGAAGTAGACGATGAGATGTGTTACTGTGGCCGGATTGTGAGGTCTGTGATCGAGTGGGCAAAGTTGGACAAGCAAGGGAACGCGAGTACCGACCGGAGAAACTAAAAGTCCAGCAGAAATTATCGCTCACGAAGGGAGAAGTGTCCGTGATGTTATCGGTGGAAGAAAAGCAAACTGTGACAAGCAATTGATACTAATGGGCTGGGCTTTATGATGGTTTGCACGCGGTCAGTGGCTGTGTGTACATATTTTACACGAGAGTGGCTTTTGGAAATTCGGCCAAGTTTGGCAACTGCTCTGACACGGGAATCCGTGCATGGGCACTTCTATTACTTGGACAGCTATAAAAGAGGCTTCTTAACCTAAATCATAGAAATATCTCTACATCTCATAATATATTTTTTCTTCTTCATTAAAAACCTAGGGTTTACCCCTTTAGGGGGAAACCGAGAAACGGTGTAAACATGAGAGGTTAAACTTTATTGATTGAGGATGAATTCAATGTTCTAGCGTGAGGCTTTATTATTATACAAGTTTGTTGTGAGTTTTAATCATCTTATCGTTTGTTTTCACTATTTGATCTTTATGAGTGATTCTTAGATTGATTTGGGATGCATACTAGATTAGTCTATTAATTGTTCTATTGCTAGTATTGGGTTAGGAGATAAGTAATCGTCGAATAATTCATACACAAGTAGAAATCGCAAGACCTTGCGGAGGGATTACTGTGGAGCAATTGCGGGTGAATACAACACCAGCAAGTGGACCTTGAGCTAAGAGTTTAACTACTGGGATCAACCTAATTCACAAAGCCTAAGCATTCGATCGGATTACACCTTGAGTGAGCTACTACTTGGTGGTTCGGTTGGATAGAATCTGATATTGGAGAGCTTCCGTATCCGTGGTAAAAGGAGTTTTGAGGATAGCACTGAGCTAGATGCTTTCCTACGGTTGGTGATGAATGGTTCTAACGAAGATAGATAAGTATAATAATCCAGTTATCGCTTGGTAACGGCGAAGGATTCCTTGATCATATCTTTCTTTTATTTGTTATTATTTTTATTTCACTTTAAAACAATCCCTCTTTGTGTTTTTTTTTTATTATTTTGTTGAACTAAATAACATATCAATTACACAGCTCTCTGTGGGAACGATCCTTACTACTGCTATATTACTAGTTAATTAGTGGGAAATATATTGATTAATTTGTTGTGGTTACGACACGCATCAAATTTTGGCGCCGCTGCCGGGGAGCGGTTGTTAATTGATTTGTTATTTGTTTAGCTTGTTTTTGTTTTTTTTAGATTTTTTTTTTCTTGTGTTCTTGTGAGTCGTCATGTTTCCTTACGGACATAACATGTACGGAGCACAAGACCAATCATCATATTATAGTGGTAATCAATTTGGATTTCAATCTCATTCATATAATAACTACCAACCATACCCTACGGAGCCTTATGGATACTCTCATACATATCAACAACCTTATGACGGGTATGTAAGTGAGCAATCAAAGGGATGGGAGGATAGTTATGCTTACGATCGATTGTTTTCTAGTAATGTGCAGATGACGGAGAGTGTGGAAAGACCTACTCCTCTTTATCATGTTCTTTCGTCATTTATGTCAAAAGAAGAGATACGGTCTGAACTTTCCATCGTGAATAACGGCGGAAAACGTATTAATATCCGAAAACTTTCTAAGCAATATGATCAATTAGAAGAAGGCGGAGCATCGAAAAGACTCTAGAAGAAATCAACAAGGTAATACGAACGGAACTTCAACGTCGTTGGGATATTGAAGATTATGAGGTTGACGAAGACTCGATGAAGATGAGCAACCTTTGGAAAATCCTTGCAATAATGGTAATGTTATTTCAACTCCGGATCATAATAACGATCACTCGCCTATTCAAAAGGAGGAGAATGAATATGACATAACCGTTGTTATAAATGGTGTAACGTACTCAAACAATGATTTTAAGATTTGCACCAATGAACTAGAATTTCTAGGAGATGATTCTGATTCTGATGACGAGTTTGTTGAAGAGATAGTGATTGAGAATGAAACCAATTTTATTGAAGTTGTGGAAGACCCAATTGAACTTGCCAAGGATTATATTGATCTTGAGATTTTGATTGAAGCGAAACCGAAGAATGGCTAAATAGTTTGATAGAGGACCACGATACAAACGAGGTAAATAATTCATTGCAATTCTTTAAGAATGATGAGGATCTGTAATACAAGAGATTGTGGAAGGTTTGTCTAATCCTTTGCATATTTCTAAATCTTTTGATCCACATTACTTAAGATTGAAGTTGTGTGCTTCCAAAGTTTTAACGGATTATTTTGCTTCTAAGTATATACCACTTGATGTGTTTGATTCTAGCATTGTGCGGGTTTATTGAGAGGAACCGATAGAAGTTCCCTTATTTTATGTTCTCTATCCACTTTCGAGTGTAGAAAGGACTAAGTGTGGGGGAAGCTTTCAAGCTATAACAATTTCATTATTCATATGTTATGCTGATAATTGTGTGAAGTTGTTATTAGAATTGCAGATTGTTTTACTGGCGGACTACAGTTTTCGCATTGTTGGTATATGGACGATAACAAGAGAGTCGGGCTGACGACTTTAAACCAAGCGCTTAATGGGAGGCAACCCATAGGTTTTGTATCTTAAACCCTTCTATTTTTGTTTTTTATAGTTTTCAAATCATATTTGCATCCCCATGTTTAATTTCATTGAGTCCGGAATCTATTTTAGAAGAAATTATAGACGAATACCTTTTCGTCAGAAAACTTCAGACTGCGCGTAGTTCAGTCCAGAGACCATAACTGTCAGACCGTTTATCGAAACACTGTGCCCTTTTGACACTGTGTAGAAAACACGTAGATGAACAACTTTTGTGAAATGGAGTTTTTCCAAATTCCTTACCAATTTGTACAGTTTTTGCGTTTTATCTGCTGTTACGTCAGAATTCAGAATTTTCAGTTTTACACATTGAGGACAATGTGAAGTTTAAGTGTGGGGGAGCATTTATATGTTTGTATAGTTTGTTTTAGTTTGTTTTATGCTTTTTTTTTTTTTTAAAAAAAAAAAAATCAGAAAAATAGAAAAAACCAAGAAAAATTGTGCTTTTTGAACTCCGAAATCTAGAAACTTGTGCCTTTAGGATGACACCATTAGTGGATTGAACCATTTTGAATGCAGGAGTTGAGGAACCAATTAACTAAAAGGGACGAACACATAGCTCAGAAATCACAAATAACATGATAGTTGTTACCATATCTCGGAATATCACCATATCACATTCTATTTTTATTTTTCCATATTTATCTATTGTTCTCTAAGTGCTTTGGTGGGTCACTAAACATCGACGTGTTATTACTGCTAAGATGAAATAGAGTGATTGAGTTGCTAAAAAAAAAAAAAAGAAAAAAGAAAAAGAAAAAAAAGAAAAAAAAAGAGAGACCGACCAATTAGACCAAACGGAATTAGAAAGACACTTGGGAATAGCAGTATGTGTGAAACGTAGTCCCTGTCTCCGTCGCCTAAACAAGCGTGGAATGCAGGATCCAAGGCAACTATCATATACGTGTTGACAAGGAAGCATGCGCTTGGATCCAAAAGATCTAATCATGCCGTCTAAAAAAAAAAAAAAAAAAAAAGAGAAATTGGATCCAGTTTGATCCAATCATATAAAAAAAAAAAAAGAGAAGAAATTATTATTGTGTTGAATAAAGTCACTCTTGGTTCCCTTGTATATGCCAATTGATTTGATGTAGCATTCAGCACCAAGTAGCTCAATCCAATAGGATTAGGTTCATCTTAGCAGTGACCTTCAGACAGATATGGGAAACATCGATCACTTGTGAATATTCGCCAACATCTACATCTATATCCATCTTCTTGATCTTTTCATTGTGATTGTGGTTTGTTAGTTTTAGAGTATTGTGGCTTGTTCGACTATCTAATTAGAGCTTTATTTATTTGAATATGAACTGAATTTGCGCAAGGTACCTCCTCCTGTAGTCATTTTGGATTCGTTCATGAATTTGTCACAAATAGACGGAGTTGGAAATATAGGTTTTGTAGGTAGACCTCTTGTAAACCTTCACGAGACTATAACTCGTCCACTAGGGACACCTAGGGGTTTAAAGGCCTGTTATTCATGCTAAGAGTAACCGTATCCTCGACGACATGGAGTTGTTGTATTTTAGATAGTTTGCTCGAGGACGAGCAAAAGACAAGTGTGGGGGAATTTGTTAAGTGCATATTTTGCATATATTTAGTGTCAAATCCATGCTAGTAATTGCTTAGTTTCTTGCAAATTATTGTACATTACGCTTGTTTTCTTTTATTTGTGTTTTATTAGATGAATCATCCAAAAGAAGTGGAAATGGCTACAAAAGTGAAGCCGCAAGCGGAGAAGGGCCAAAGACCAAGGGGAGATCGATCATATCTAGGAGTGCTTGTTATCATCTTGAAGCGGACGAAAAGACGAAGCGATCGGCGAAAGAATGAGGTCAATCCGTTGTCGTATGGAGAAGTTATGAGCGAAATGATTAGTTAAGCTTGTCGGTTCTGCGAAAACGACAGTTAAACGAGGAAATGCTAAAGGCACCAGCACCTTGACTAAGGGCACCACTACCATTATCTTCTTTATTTTCCGGTCCACGACCAGTCCAGGGGAGTTTTGAGTTCGATTGTGATTGATGATCGATAGTATGGTGTTTGATGGCTTGGCGTCTTTATTCTTTGCCAATGGGATATGAAGGAAATGAGAAGAATAATGGACCGATTACGGTGATTGTTGGTGATGGATTGATCGGGATGGATTGGCTGCTTTTATTGGTAGCAATGAAGAAGATTAATGGAAATGAGCTTTACATATGGCGAAATGCAGAGGTCGCCCATTCATGGCGATGATCTTTGGTGAAGTCCGAGCATAAGAGAGAAACATTCGAGCCGAGCGAGAATGTATCGGGGTAGTCGAGTTTGATCATTGGCGGTGGTGTTGCTTAAGAGCTCGGGTGATGGAAGAGAACGATAATGGAAGAAATATCATCCAAGCTCGAGAGATGATGGAGTTCGAGTAGAGTTGAGTGCTTGCGCGAGTTGAGAAGGAAACAGAGAGAATAGAGTCTTGCCATTGGCGGGTGGTGGAGCTATGAAGAGAGTTTTAATTGCTGCCATTGTTGATCACAAAGAACGTGATTATGATCACCGAGAAGAGCTTGAAGGTGATCAAGAACAGAGATGTCGGAGAAAGACGGGGAAAGAAGAATGGAGATGATGCTACCATTGGAGCTTGAGGTTGCTGTGGTCGATGGCAATGAGCTTGAGTTCGAAATGGAAAACTCGAGTGGAGTTTATTAGGTTTGTGCTGTTCGAGTTGGCTGTTAATGGTTGGCGTCGATGGAGTTGATAATGAATAGAAGCATCGGAAGTAGACGATGAGATGTGTTCTTGTGGCGGATTGTGAGGTCTCGTGATCGAGTGGGCAAAGTTGGACAAGCAAGGGAACGCGAGTACCGACCGGGAGAAACTAAAAGTCCAATGGAAATTATCGCTCACGAAGGAGAAGTGTCCGTGATGTTATCGGTGGAAGAAAAAGCAAATCTGTGACAAGCAATTGATACTAATGGGCTGGGCTTTATGATGGTTTGCACGCTGGTCGGTGGTTGTGTGTACATATTTTACACGAGTGGCTTTTGGAAATTCGGCCAAGTTTGGCAAGCTGCTCGACGACACGGGAATCCGTGCATGGGCACTTCTATTACTTGGACAGCTATAAAGAGGCTTCTTAACCTAAATCATAGAAATATCTCTACATCTCATAATATATTTTTTCTTCTTCATTAAAAACCTAGGGTTTACCCCTTTAGGGGGAAACCGAGAAACGGTGTAAACATGAGAGGTTAAACTTTATTGATTGAGGATGAATTCAATGTTCTAGCGTGAGGCTTTATTATTATACAAGTTTGTTGTGAGTTTTAATCATCTTATCGTTTGTTTTCACTATTTGATCTTTATGAGTGATTCTTAGATTGATTTGGGATGCATACTAGATTAGTCTATTAATTGTTCTATTGCTAGTATTGGGTTAGGAGATAAGTAATCGTCGAATAATTCATACACAAGTAGAAATCGCAAGACCTTGCAGAGGGATTCTGTGGAGCAATTGCGGGTGAATACAACACCAGCAAGTGGACCTTGAGCTAAGAGTTTAACTACTGGGATCAACCTAATTCACAAAGCCTAAGCATTCGATCGGATTACACCTTGAGTGAGCTACTACTTGGTGGTTCGGTTGGATAGAATCTGATATTGGAGAGCTTCCGTATCCGTGGTAAAAGGAGTTTTGAGGATAGCACTGAGCTAGATGCTTTCCTACGGTTGGTGATGAATGGTTCTAACGAAGATAGATAAGTATAATAATCCAGTTATCGCTTGGTAACGGCGAAGGATTCCTTGATCATATCTTTCATATCTTTCTTTTATTTGTTATTATTTTTATTTCACTTTAAAACAATCCCTCTTTGTGTTTTTTTTTTATTATTTTGCTGAACTAAATAACATATCAATTACACAGCTCTCCGTGGGAACGATCCTTACTACCGCTATATTACTAGTTAATTAGTGGGAAATATATTGATTAATTTGTTGTGGTTACGACACGCATCACAAAGTAGTAACGTCCATTTTGAAACTCAGTCGGATATTCGTTGTATTGGCTATTGTAATACCAGTTCGACATTCTATTGCCGGGGTGTGAGTTGTCACACAAAATAAAACCCACTAATAGGGGATTCGTGTGTGGATATAGTCTTACCTCCCGTACCAGACGGGCGATGAACCGTTGAAGTCGACTCAGGCCACTGACTCCTATGTCAGTGTACGAACCCGAGGGGCTGAGACAATATCGTAACTGTCGTCCTTCCCTGCACAGTTTATATTTAATCTTAACTCTTCCTAAGGGTCTTAAAAATGGTAATGTCCAATGTCCCAAAAATAAAGTTCAAAAAGTCTAAAAATAAAAAGATTACAAAAAATAAAATAAAACCCTATTTACAGTTTCTAAAAGTAAAATAATATACTATATACAAAAACTTCTTCTTCACTCCTTTTGGATTCCTCTTTTCTTTCCTTATTTAGCGATGCTTTCCTTTTATAGCACTTTTTCTTTCCTTGTAGCTTCGCTCCAAATATGAAAAGAATCAAAAAAAATACCAAAGGCGTAAAAAAGAACAAAAAATAAAAAACAAAAATAAATCTAAAACCTAAAACCTAAATACAAGTCCCCGGCAGCGGCGCCAAAAATTGATGTAGTTTTGAAGTTGTTGTAAAGTGGTAAGAAAGATGTCGTTCACTCAGACTTGATGAGATTGATTTTAGACTTAATAGTAGAAAATATATACAAAATACTGTCACGATATCGAGAGGTACTGAGACTCAAGATTCCACCAATTCTCACATTCATGTGGTCCAACTAATAATTCTAGACATTTATAGCTCAAATTTATTGACTCTAATTCATTGCCGAAAGTAGATTTTGAAAGTAATGACTGTATATCTAAAGCATGAGACATCAAAACACTTAAGAAAGCATGACCCATCAATTGAAATCACAATCATTCAATAATAATCGTAAGATACGATTAAAAATCAATGCAACAAGTCATAAAAGAATTAATAGAATTACCACATGCATGAAATATGGCTTCCTCCGTCGCCTCAGTGTTGGGGTTTATCTCCTCATATTATTCATGTGCTCAAAATAGTTGTTCATAGCTCAAATAGGTGAAAAACAAGAGAAAACTAATAAAGCAGACAGTTTGCAACGCTGCAGTGGCGTTACAAACAGCTGTTACAACGGGTGTTGAACTGTTACAAAGAAAAGATGACAAGCTTGGGATATATGTGATCCGTTGAACATCGATACTTCATTATCTTTGTTTAAATAAGACTGCCTCTGCGACTGTCCTCGTCTCTCCAATGTTCTTCAGCTTCTCTTCTTCACCAGCAGCAGGTGAATATTCCTGCAACTTCACCTGCGCTTCTCTGCTCCGATTCTATCGTCCCCAAAGTCTCGACTCCCCTTCTGGGACTCCCACAACTTCTTTTTATACACCTCAGGCCTTTGTAACTCGATTAAATCGCTCTCTTTTCCTGCCCCTCAAGTCTCGGACTTTTCTTTCCAGCACGGGATTTATCTTTCCTTTTTCTTACGCGTTATGAGCTGTCCAACCGTCCAGAATCTCTCCAAATTCGTTAGAAAAAGATCTTCAGAGAATATATTCTCTTAAATCCCACGTAACTTCCCATTATAAAAACACAGAAAATCCCGTAACTTGCCATTACCCTGTTTAACCGAGAGAGGAAGAAATCTTCCTCTTTTTCGAATATCCACCACTTACCAGACCTGTTTTGGGTATATCCATCCAATGCCCAGTAAAACCCATGAGAATATCCAAAGAACACGATTGAAAATGTATTCCATATAGCCCGTGAATATCTTCCCCTGTTTTATCGTACGTGACCATCTCTCACTTCTTTTTCGAACTGAAACCCCATACCAATCCTGTTTCATCAAACCAGGCCCATATATATCCAAATCCACGAAGAAATCCGACATAAACTTGCCCTAGTCTCGCCTGAAATTCCCGTGAAAAGTCCATGGCCCTGTTTTGCGTCATCTCGATGATCCAGCCAACTTCGATTAATAAAATCACTCTTACCATCCTTGTTATGCTCTAACAGGTCCAATCCATGAGAATCAGCAATTAAATCTCGTTAAATCACGTCCAACTTTCGATCCCTAAATCTGCAGCGTGAAATAAATTTTCCCACCTTTTTCTGAATTTCAAATGGGAGAAGATGACCTCCCCCTAACCAGCTCCGGTCTGCCAAAAGTAGTTACCCTGAATGAGGTGCCCCTTATCCTCTGATGGGGTGTAAATAGCAGTTGGGATACCCCTTAGCAAATGAGGTGCCCCTTATCCAAATCTTGGGTCCATTTAGCACTTTTCTCCGACGAACGCAAATACCACTTTTCAAGCCAATTTTGTCGCATAAACTTATTTCTTCCAAAAACACCTATAAAGACATAAAAGCCAAATAAGTACAAAATCAAGCACTAACAATAAATACAATTGAGATCAAAATAGACAACGACGTCTATTTTGATACCCAACGACGTCGCAAGCGTCCAGCTGCAGACCCATCCGCATCGAATGCTTACTATGTACCTTATGGTGTTGAGAGTAACCTTCCCGTAGAGCCCAACCCGTCAATGGGGCATGTCTCTCCAATGCTTAGTGATTTACCAAACTCTAGTAAGTTTTTAGGGCTGAGCTTGGGTGGTAGTTGGCAGGGTAGTGTTCATGGTAGTGGTCAGAGAGGTGATGATGGTGCTGATACGGAAGTTGTGCTAGAAAGTCAGCTTTTCCCCTCAGACTAGTAAAACTGGTTAAAATTGTGTTGATTAGCGAGGCCTTAGTAGACTTTGCTATTTTGTTCTTGTATGATATTTTTAGTTTCTCCTTAGATATGCTGGACATCGTATTATCCATATTATATGTTCTTCATATTTCATGTTTAGGTGTGTTTTTTATTTTTTTCTAGTGACATTTACGAAACAATAGACCGTTTTAAACAAAGGTCTGAAACCTGCTGATATTCTTGTGCTCAATTGGGAAAATAGACAGGATGTTTGTATGGATGTCACAGGTGTCTCACCCTTCACTGGTGAAGGCATTCGCTCTTTTGTCCCTGGGAAAGCAATATCTAGCGCCGTTTCACGAAAACATGCTAAATACTTGGACAAATGCATTTCACACGGGCATGGTTTGGGTGTCCTAGCTTTCTCTACTTTAGGGGAACTTGGTGATGACACTTTATGTTTTTTCAAGCGTCTGAAGAATTGTATAGTTAGCAAAGACGCTAGTAGGGGTTTTGGTAGTTTTATTTTTCATAGATTAGGCATTGCTATCCAAAAAGGTGTTGGAGCCCATCTTGTTGCTAGGTTACTAGCCAAAAGCTTTGTTTGAGAAGTTTTAGATTTTAATTTTTCATTATTATATTATTTTTTTTGTTTTAAATCCATTGTGATACTGATAAAATTTTATTTTAGCTGAAAAATGGAGTCCGCTATCGTTAGATATATGCGACGACGGAGAGAGACGACATACCCTAAACGGTACCACGATGATAGCCATGGAGATTACGCAATCATGTATCAACACATTTTGCAGGAGGCGCATGATTTGCACCAACCCGAACCTGTCCAGGTTTTGAGAAGAAGAACCATTAACAGATGTCGAGTGGATGCAGATGCCAAGATGATACATGACTACTTCAACCCCGGTTGCAGATACGGACCAGAGCATTTTAAGGGACGTCACGGATTGCCCCGAGAACTTTTTCTTAAAATATTGCCTCAAATTTGAGCCCAAGATCAGGATTTTTTACAGCGAAGAGATGCTTGTAACATCCCGGGTCACTCTCCTCATATGAAAATGCTTGCCGTCGTGAAACACCTGGCAAAGGGGGTAGCTGCAGATAGCCTCGATGATTACACCCAGATGGCTGCGGCAACCATATACATGTACGTTAAAAAGTTTATGGATGCACTTCTTTGGATTTTTAACGACCGTTACATGAGGCAACCAACAACCGAAGATACTAGGAGGCTATTGGCTCAGAACGAAGCTCGTGGTTTTCTAAGAATGCTTGGGATCCTCGATTGCTCCCATTGGGAGTGGAGGTCATGTCCTACCGAAGAAGCAGGCCGACACGTGGGACACATTAAGAAACCAAATCTTGTTTTACAGGCAGTTGCATCATACGATAGATGGTTCTGGCACTGTTATTTTGGCGAGGCCGGGGCTAACAACGATTTGAATGTGTTGGCGCAATCGGGATTATTTGATAGAGACAATGACGCCTTAGCCCATACTTGCAATTTTTGCATCAACGGTCACGAGTACGAGCATGGATACTATTTGTTGGACGACATCTACAATGAAATTCCGTGGGTGGTCCATAGCTATAAGAGACGCGATACTATGCCGGTGATCCATAAGAAATTTAATGAATACCACCACGCAAAGAGGAAGGACGTGGAGCGTGATTTTGGTGGTCTTAAGTCCAAATGGGATATAATTAGGAATCCTTGTCGTTATTGGTCTCATCGTGACGTTCATACAATTATGAGAGCGTGTTTAATAATGCATAACATGTGTGTGGAACATGAGTATCATGATACAGTATGGGCTAGCTACGATGGAAGAGAAGAAACACCTCCAGTACAAGGTAACGTGAGAGAAGCGCGGAATTATTACAAAAGCCATGCCCGCTGGAGATTTTCTACAAGAAGATATAACCGAGCACATTTGGCAGCATCATTGTCTAGGATTGCGAGACGGTGAAGTCGGCCCCGCTGAGGTGCAGGATGGCCTCCCCACTTCCGATGAGGGTACTACCGATGTGGTTGAGAACGCAGATGTTTACCCAACTAATGATGATAACTTTTATGAGAACGGCGAGTAGGATGCAGTTATCTTACTTTCGTAAGACTTTTTCCGCACTTGTTTCCTTTGGTATGACTTTTTCTGCACTTGTTTCTTAAAACTTGTTGTGTTTTTTTAATTTTAATTATTTACTATGACATTTTAAGATTTTAGAATGAAATTTCACTTTCAATTTTCACCTAGTAAAATTCATTTTGGATTACATTTGTGTTTTTATTATAATTGTTGGTCAGACGTTCATATGTCTGACCAATTCACTACAAACATCCCTTTATCATTCACCGTATCCAATTGCGATGATAAAGCCTATGTATAACTACTAATCAACATACACGTTAACAGTGAATGACCAAAATTTTTTGGAAAGAGTATTTTCACAATTTACAAATGACCCGTTTTTAAACGTCATTTGCTGTTCATACACGTCCCTTTTGCATCTGACTAACACTATAAAAACGTTGGTAAGGTTGCCTTTCAATATCACTCCCACAAAGTATCTTACATCTTTTAAATAAAAATATAGTTTGAAACATAATCTTCTGCAATTTGTTATAATCGCAAGTGAAAACAATTTTTTTCCAAAGTTTAAGATCTTGAGGATAAACCAGTCCACTAATCTAACGTATCAGACAAACTATTAAATAATTTAAAAAACTTATGCAATGCACTTTAGTGGTGAAGAATATTTAGGAGTTGTGGGAGCATGGATTGCGGTAACAAATCAAGGTCCACCGGGGGGTGAGGGGTTGCAGATGATCAAAAACTTTTCTGGAACCGTGTTTTTCAAAACTTTGAAGATCTTACCGGAAACGACAACGACAGAACTAATCCGCGTTAAAAAAAAGATTTGGTCTGATAACTACTGATGTTGATGCTTTTGTTGCATGTCTGCTTCATGTAAACATAAGCCAACCTACTCTATCATACGAGGCTCGGGTTAGTAAACATATCCTTCCATATATACCGAGTTTTAAGACTGTTATTATAAATACGAATGCCGAATAATTTTATTTATATTTTATTAACTTTTACAGAAAACAAGAGTCAGGATCGATTTTTCGTGTGGATTCAAAAAGGCCTTTCATGTATGACTATCTGTATGAGCTCCTAAAGGATGTTGTGCCCGCATACAATGTGGAAGTTTATATGCTTGTAATGGAATTCTAATAAAAAATATCGTATTATTTCAAATGCAACTAGGTTTAAAGTGGTTTCATTCAAATTGGAAGTTTAAAGAACATTAAGGGGTACAACATACTAAGTAACTGCTACATTGGAAATTAATTCAAGAGGGGAAATTAAATACTACAACGAGGTAAAATAAAACCAAATTACATAATGCGACACGATTAACTAAATACTTAAATTCATAACAATAGTTGATGTTCGACATTAGGTATAACGACGACTTGACCCCTGTCGACGCATAATCTCATTTTTCAGATTCACGAAATACTCCCTTTGCATGTCGTCAGTTATTTGTCCCAGATCAATTTTCATTATCTCCATGTCAGTCACACGCTGGGTGTTCGCTGCTATCAACTCGTTGCTCGCCGCTAAATTTCTAATAGATGGACCACCGTCGTCTGTTCGAAGAAAATTCATCATTTCCTGAGATTCTTGTTGGTCCCATGATAACCTTTGTCCATCCCTTTGTTGGAAATATTCTAATGTCTGGTTCACTCACTCAGCGACTCTTCTCTCTTCTAGTCTAGTTCGTTTTGCCTTGTCCCTACTCGGGCCACGTCTGGGACTTCATTCCGGAAAAAATGCATTTCTTCTACCCTGGTCTAAGGATTCACATGCGGTGGTTTGTGAATCGTCAAATGTTTCATCATTATTCTCCATCTCGCTCATAGGTTGGCTTTGTTGGGAGGCTTGGGTTGAAGTTTGAGGAACTAAGATCGACGGATCATATTCCCTGGGAAACTGAAGCTTCAAAATTGCAAAAACCTTCTCATGTCTCCAACGTTTGGGATCAATCGGATCTTCCTCATACAGTACCTCTCCATCCCGGTACTACAATAAATTTCACAAAAGGGTATTAGTGGTGGGTCGGGCCAAAATATTATATATCGCATAATTAATGTTATCAAACTCATCATCTTTTCCGGGTTGCTTCCACTTGGGTTAGCCCTGAAAAGTTGTCTAACATGACCAACATACCTTTTGACCTGTTTTTTCAAAGTGCCTACCCTTGTTTGGAGGGACTTCAGACTTCTGGTGTTGTCGCCCTCCCATCGTGTGTTGTATTCAACTACAATACGAGACCAAAATTCTCCAGACTCTTGTTCCCTACTTGTAACCGGGTCACTTGTTATCGCACACCAAGCTCCTATTATAGCTACATCTCCATTTCTAGTAAATTTTTCCATGTCTGATAAAGGAGCAGGAGTATTGGAGCGAGAGATAGAAATGTGGAAGTATTGATGGGAACTTAAAATGTTTTCGGTGTGTCTGGTTTGGCTGAAACCAAGATGTATTTATAGGGTGTGTAAAATAAGAACGTTGTGATTGTTTAACGGTCTGTTGATAGCAACCATTAGATCGATTGTTCCGTTGGCGATCCAAAGGCTGTGAATACGCACGAGGTTAGAAACAGCGCGTCACGCTATTTCTAACAGCGCGTGACACGGGGTTTCAAACATCTTTTGTCTTTGAACTGTTATATGACCAACGGTTGGCAGGATCGGATGGTGTGTATCATTGGATACTTTATAATTTTTGAAGTGTGCCTACAACGGTTGGGTTTCCTTTTTTTTTAGACTGCATATAAACCCAACTTTTGAAATCGAAATGCATACAAGACAGAGAAACCGGTGGAAAAAGATGGAGACATGATGCCGTTTTTCATATTCTCAAGGCGCATCAGACAGAATACGATCCAGGGAGTATTAATTAAGTGACCATGATTTGAGAGTAATTTAAAGTTTTTTTATGAAGTTTAGTGTGGTTGTATGTTTTTTTTTTCAAACGAAGTAATGTTTCGAGTGATTGTATGTTTTAGTTGAGTAATGTCGCATTAATATCAATTTGCAGTACAACTAAGTAACAATGATGCATAAATAAGTTCAATTTATTCAAATACTTAAACAACGCAGTACAATTATAACGTTTTTAACAACAGTGTTTGAAATTAAAACGGATTTGGTCGGTAACCTATTCAGTCTCATACTTGTCGACGACCCATCACAACCATAGTAGAAACCGAAGGGATGACCTGTTGAGCATAAATGCAGTTAAGAATTTTATTTTATAAAGGTTTATGAAATCACGTCTGATTATTTATTTTTTTAACATACCTTTTCGATATTGGGGAGTGTAATGTTTATGTAAAAGTTTTTCTTCGTTGGAGAAAATATCACCACTTTTTTCAAAACTAATACCGCTCCCACCCTTATATGCTTTCCATAATCAGGATGTTCAACCACTTTGCGATGGACATTTGCTGGCATTTTTCCACTCGGATGGAATTTTTTAGAAAATACCAATAATGAGTAATGGGTTTCAATAATTGATCACAAAATTTATTATCATTTACTAAGTGGACAAATCACCTTTACTTTCAAAGTATAGTCATCGAGATATTTCCTTTGCTCCTCAACCAGTACAACCAACCTTTCGATTCTTTGGTTTATTGGTTTAATAGATCCCAAAGCGGTTCCCACCTCTGCGTAATATTGTTGTGAAAAGAACCAATGTTTGGTCTGGAAATGAAGATCGTTAACACCTTCACTTTCATCCGCAACTAATCGTTGGAGGACTTTTGTAGATACATCTTCCTCTCCCGTGACTATCCTTCGATGCCTGAGATCTTGTAACTTTTGAAGCTCTCCGTCCGGTCCCGGAATCATTTTTCGGCTACTAGAGGCACCACGTGAGTTAGGGATTAAACGCTTTGATTGTTTTACTACTGGACATGGGGTGAGGTCAACGACAACCGATTTATTGCGGTTATCATATGGGTTTGATATGTTAGGCATATCAAACCTTGTGTTTGTTGAAAACTCCATTGAACTTTGTTGGGTGACCTGCGAGTAACTATCTAACACCGCCGCAAGCTCGTCTTCATCAAAACCTTCCCATGGGCCGGCGTCGGCCATTTGTAGATGATTAATAATTTTGTAAAGAAAAAACCAATTTTGTTTAGCTATTGCTTATCTGAACCAATTGTGAATCTCATTGTCGACTAGTTTTTTGTTTTATAAGAAAATTAAAGTGAGGTACACAACCATCCACTTGTGTTAGACAAGACATCTGAGACATTATTTAAAGCTTCCCAAAGCACATCATTTGCCGCACCCTACACGACCACTTAGGCGTCCCCTACGCTTCTGACATGTTCCCCGTTACTTTTATTATTAGTGGGAATCCCCTTTATCCTATTTTCAAAAGATCATTATGCTTTTAGAGCCGTGAAGTAAGGCGACATTTACAGAACTTTTTAATTTTGCGGGACAAATCAAATGACAAAAATAGATTGTGTACGTTAAAGAAAAAACTTTATTATATTTAGAATTTTCTTAGACATCTTTAGTGTGGTGTTGGCTAGACGTATTTGGACATTTTTATTTATTTATAATTTGGTTGTGATACACCTTGTGGTAGGGGTGTAAGTGATTATTTTGTGTGGTAAGGGACACTCATTTCTTCCCAACTTGCGTTCACTCTGATTCCTTTAATAGTGTTTGCAGGGTATCCAACACAATATTGTAACCAATAATGCAGACATGCTTTATTGATTTTTCAAAACAACAAACTTATAGTGTTGTCGTTTTCCCAAATAAAGTATTGGCTCTCCGCTTTTTCCGGGTTCCAACGTCTCGATCAACTTTTATAGCTGTGTAGTATTCCAAAAATAATGTAGTAAGAGGTTTATAATAAAACTAGTCATTTTTATAGTTCTTTGTTACATCGAAGAAATTTAAATTCAACACATTACAACAGAAGCATACAAGCACACTAAACACACTACCACACTTAACAAGATAAACCGCTCTTCGCCAAACTTAATCACACGATAAAAAAAAAACCACAAGTTACATCACCAACCTCACTCGGCCTCATCCGTACCATAACAAAACCTATTCGGTCCATTCCACCGACTTACATTCTGGACATTTCCAAAAATGTTTCCCAAAGGTGTTATCATCTTTTGAGCGGTGGAGTTTCATAAAGAACCTACAGTCAGGGGTCGAGCAATAAGCAATCTTTTGGTTTTAGTAAATTTTTCCCTTTTTCTTCAACTTTTTGCAAAGTTCATCGATCATTTCGTCTTCCTTGGCCCTCATTGCATCTGCCAAGAGTTGGGGTTCTTCACAACAGTTTTCGTACATACACCTAAAATACCGTATCCTCTCGCTAGGCGACTCCATTACCATCTTAATGCCAGTACAATTTTTCTGCGGAAACTTTGAGTACATCCACGGGCACTGAAGTAAGCTATGGTTATCATTGAAACAAAATGGACATATTTCTCTGGCTTCAACACAACTATTTGTTTTCCTTTACGACTAGAACTCATTTTTGAATTATTTTTTCTGACTCGGGTATTTTTTTTGAAGAAATCTTATCTAATATGTGGATATTTTCTTGTAACCTTACTGACGTTTTTATCATGTGGATTAGCACCGACATGGACGTTTATGAACAGGGATGGCCTTTGATTAAAAGTTTTTTGACGTATTTGGCCTAGTAGGGGGCACATGTAAACAACGATATTACTCTCTCAAAAAAGTTATAGTCATTTAATGTTACCGTTTTTGTTCTGTAACACCATTATCTTTTTTTGGGCATTCAATGGACACAAATAGCCGGCGCGTCTTTCAAAGGTCATTTACTATTACCTGACGACCCTATCTCTCTTTACCCAAAGAATCACGCTACAGAAGATGACATGATTACTCAAAATAATGCACGACAAATGACGACAACTCACGGTGGAAAAATCTCAATATTATAAATTTATTCCTTCTGATTAAAAATTACAATTAAACCAATCGAAGAATTTTAAATTTCGGAAAAACACCCCACAATCCAATATCTTTTGAAGTTTCATATTTTATTTCCACCACATTAATCACTCACGATGCCACGCTTTTCAGTGGATGAAGATAACGCTCTGGTCATTAGTTATTGTAAGTTTGCATATATGGATCATAATACAGAAAATCCTCCAACGAGCAGGGCGTTTTGGTTTCGAGTTAGGGAAGACTTTTTGATTCAAATGGGGAATGGTAGCATTTGGTTTTCTGCCCAGCGTATCCAACATCGCGTTAGCATGCTGAAAAGGATTTGTGGTCGTTTTAGGCAGTATCGAGTGCTTGCAAATGGTAATCGTGCTCGGGCGATGGCCATGTATGAAGCGGAACTAGGGCATCCTTTCAAACATTTCGCGGCCAATTATTTTTTTGGTACTCGCATATAAAATCGAATCTTGTTTTCGTGAGATGTTTATAATGTTATGTGTGGTTAACTATGTTAGTTCCAAATTGGGAGCAGAGGTAATGATTATGATGTAATGTGTTTTCTTACTTATTGCAATGATGTAACTGACTACTTTTTGAAGGACAACTTTTATTTTAAACATCGTAGTTCATTACAGAAACATAATTAGAAAAACATGATTAAAAACATAATTAAACAACAAACTCGTGAAGGTTGATAACAGATTTACCCACAAAATCCACACTAACATAAATCATAGTTTCAGTCTTCACCGGACGTCTCAAGTTGAATGGTCTGGCGATTCATACTCTGGGATTTTGGATACCATGAAATTATAGCAGTCATCGTATGTGAATGCTTAACCTTTCTCCTCTAAATAACCCGCTTTAATGAGGGCATGCTACAATAACACAATGCCATAAGCTTATTGTTTTTATTTAAGAAAAGGAAATTTAGCATTGGACAAATTAAATTATAAAATACTTACAAATTGTTCAGAGGATATGGTAATACGAGTGGCCTTGACGAGGCATTGTTGAATCTCAATAAAATCACAAATGGCCTTTTGGATTATTTGGTACCTATCATGAATTTTTTGAAGAGTTCTTCTCTTTGGATTCCCATATTCTCGTCTATATTGGTTATATATCTTCGCCCAAAAGGTTTTGGGCTCTGGTATTACAGGAGAGAGATCTGCTACTCGAGATTCATTGTACCATGTTTTGGTGATTTGCAAATCTTTAATAGAATCAAATGATCCCATTGTTGTGTTAGTAAAAAGAGTTATGAGAGGTTTTGAAATCCGTGACAAGTTTTGAAAGGTGTATCAAAATAGGTGTTTGTTGTTTGGAGATAGATAAACCTCGATATTTATAGGATTCAAAATAATAATCGGCGTGAATAGTGTTAAAACACATCCAATTCACTTGTAAGATAAATACTCTTTACACACCCTAGTCACTTTTCACCGACATCCCTTCCTAATGACAAATAACTTATCATTTTCATAAACGCCCTTTACTGTTTTAAACACCTCTTGGATGACAAGGAAAGACCAATCTCGTGCAAGAATATATATTTGAACGCCCCTTGGTTGTATTAATTCAATATGTATATATGTTGTCGAAACAAGTCTTGGAAACACAAGAAAACTCTGCAGATGATTGGATCACTCTAAATAATGCATCACAAATCATGACAATTCAGGATGGAAATAGATCTAGGGATAATAATACATACACTAAAGTTTGCCACCCAAGAATATTAACAAACCACCCTGTTTATGGGTGAAACTATTTCTGCCGGTTTTGGTAATTTGGGGTGTGTGGATGAGAAATGAATCTAAACCCTAAACAAATGCACTGCACGGGAGTGCTTGTGATTCGAGAAATCAATCTGTATAACTCTGGCCTAAACCAAGAAATGGCCGTTTGATAGATGTTGTAAAACACCTAATTTTATATCTAGTATTTATGCTTTCTTTGCTATTATCCTTGTGAATTGCATCTCTTATGTGTGAGTTTGAGTTTATTAGGTGCAATGGAGTCATTATGAGCAAAATAAGGAGAAAACGTCTATTTGGAGCGTAAAAGGCAAAAAGACTGATTCACAGGCGGTTGATCCTTGGAGCCAGCGAAGGTTATGTAGCGAAGGAGGTGAAGAATGAACTGTCAGTTCCCCGTAACTGACAGTTGAGCTGAATAGAGAATTAAGTTGATTGTGGCATCCCTTATCAGAGTTATAGTTGTCAATAGCAGTTCTCGTCATTACCTGAACCTACAGTCGAGAAAATAATCTTTTCCCAATCATTTGTCGGCTACGTTCAGTTCTGAAATTGAGAGAGGTGAAGAAATGGAGGCGCTGTGGATTGAGTTGCAGAGACGGTGGTTCTAATGTCTAGGTGATGAATTCAAGATCGAGAGTATTGTAGGATCAGAATATCGCGACATCAATACTTCGCGAGATCAATAAACGACAGCAGTGCGAAAGTGTCGCAAACGAATAATATGAATGACGCAATGAATGACGACAGCTAAAACACGAGAATGATGTGAAGACTTAGAGAGATTTAGAAGAGTTGCGAGATTATATATTTGTATACTTGCGATATTTCGCAAGTCATTCCCGAAAAAAAAGGACAGCTTAGCTGTCATCCATTGTGTACTACCCTATATAAAGAGTCGAGCAAGTCTGTTGTGAGGGATCTTTTTTCGAGTGTTAGGCAAGTCATTAGGAGAGAGAAAGTTTGTGGTGATTGTAATTTCTTTAGCTCTTTTTCATTATATCTTGTAAGCATTCAAAGAATTAATCAATAAAAATCATAATTGTTCATCTTCAAATGTCTTAGTTGTGTGAATTCTAGTGAGGGGTGTAGTGTAGGATTTCCTGCAACTACATATTGGCGCTAGAAACAGGGACAGAGTAAGGATTGACATCGTGATTTGAAAGAATTTGGAGTAGTAGGGAAGGAATTTCATATAATTTTCAACAGTTTACCAAAATTAAGAAATGGCAAGAAGGAGAAATGCATCCGAGCAACCAACAACTGTTAAAAGGAGTAGGAGACTTGCCGGAGAAGGGAGAAATGAAATGGGAGAATCCTCAAGAAGGAACATAAGGAATAATGAAGAAAATCAAATTCAATCACCAATTCAACCAGTATCGGATAGCACTGTGGATTATGATAGAGTAAGCATGCATACTTGGAGATCAGACTCTGTGGACGAAGGGGAAGAAGAATAACAATTGGTAAACAATGGACAAGAGGGGAGAGACCGAGAAGGGAATGGAGAAATAATTCATGGAAATGAAGAGATCGCAACATTAGAGGCGTTGAGACAAACAATACATGAAGAGAGACGATTAGAGGCAGAGGAACGTGCAAACTTGACAAGACAGAATCATGAGCTGAGGATGGAAAACATCAGATTACAAAATAGAAGGTCGAGAAGCACTACAATATCAAGTTCAAGATCAGTTAGAGAGGAAAGGAGGAGAATGTTACCTACGAAAATGCGATGAAGAAAACCAAGAAGAAGCACAAAATCCGTGGCACAGAACATTGCGAGAGAAGAGAAATGATGGAAGATCGTTATATCCCACGTCCCGAGACTCTTCAAAATGAGCAGAATGGTGGAAATCAAGGAAATAGGCAGCGTTAGGGGCGGAATAATCCAGTTGATGAAGAAAATCAAGAAGAAGGAAGAAGAATATTGCATGGAAGAGAAGCACGGAGGAAGCAAAAAGAGATTGAAGATGAAATTGAAAGACACTATGCTGAACAAGCACGTCTAGCCCGCGAGAGAGAAAGATTGAGAGCAGAAATGGAAGAACAGGAGTTAGAGGAGGCAATTCACCAGAATAATCATGATAATCGAGAAAGAAGGCGAGAAAAAAATCGCAACAATGATAATATTAATGAAGAATATGAAAGAGCACAAAGGAGAACTGATAGGCAACAAAGAAGAGAAATTGATAGATATAACGGTGTGCGAATTCGTGAAAGAAGTGAAGGAGAAGATCGCAGAGAAAGACGAGAAGAGAATGATGAAAGTCAAAGCAGACATGAACGCAGGAGAAGAGAAGCGGAACTAAAAAGACCAATAGATTCAAATTCTGATGTAAATGAACAAATTTTGAGAGAATTGGCAGAAATGAGAGGAATGATGAACAGTAAAAGGGAGGAGGAAAGAGACAGTTGGATGAAGCCATAGAAGAATCTGCGAAAACTCCGTTCACACAAGAGATACAATTAGGAGGAATACCACCGAAGTGCAACTTACAGACATTAACCAAAGATTTTCGATGGAACAACTTGCGCGATACAAACATATCAAAGCTTATATGAGATGTATGCTACAATGGGAGAATCATGATGCTATATTGTGCAAATATTTTGCATCAAGTCCGACAGAGAAGCTTTGAAATGGTTTGAAGGGCTACCAAGAATACAATAACATCTTTCAATCACTTGCAGCTATATTTTTAGGGGCATATATAAGTAATAATTCCTCGCGACCGTATTGAAGATGTATTTGGGTTGAAACAAAGGGTTCTTGAAAGTTTGAAGCATCTAACGTGAGATGGAAGACAATGTGTAGCGAAATGGTCAAGCCGTGTGGAGGAGAGATATCTCATCTTATCATTCATTAATTCTATGTTCGCGACAAATCATATATATTCAAATTTTTAGAGTCAAGAATACAATCACAATGACCGAGTTGCGAGAGCTTCGGGAGGAGTATATTGCTCTAGAGGAAAAGCAAAATGAGATGGAATCATACCACATGTCGCGAATACAAGTTCAGGAGCTGCGAATGCAAGTTTGTTACCCAAATTGATAAACACTGTGGCGAGTACCTCGCAAGGTCAACAAGGAATGAGGATACCGGATGATGGTCAACAAAAGTTGGTAGCCATGGGAAGTCGCGATCAGGAAGAATTTGAAAGAGAAAGAAATTTCTATAACCGTGGCGGAAATAATAAAATTCAAAGGCTTGATCAGCCGCAAGAAACCTATGGAGGTCAGAGGCATAATCCGCAAGAAATCTATGAAGGTCAGAGGCATAACTATCATAGTGGGCAGCGAGGTCACAGGGTAGTTTGGGAAGAAATCAAGATGCCTCCATTAAACGCTAGCGTGGAGAAAATATGGGAAGCTATAATCTTGATGGAAAACATACCTGCACCATGGAACATGGGGAATGAACCGCCTCCAAGTGATAGAAGTCATGAATTTTGTTCCTATCACCATTTTCATGGACACCTAACGAATGATTGTAGGAATATAAAAAGAATCATCCTCAGAATGATAGACCAAGGGAAGCTAAACCAATTCTTAAAATGTGAAGAGAAGACTCAACCATTACCAACACCTCCAGAAATTCACAGAGTAAATACAACAAAAGGGAAAGAAACATTTGTAGTAGAAGTTGGAGCGAAGGCCAAAAACTTGTTCTGCAATTCTATCGTACATTCGTACAGGACAATCGAAGATTTTCATGATAGTGCTCTCAGTAGGGTTTTCACAAGAGATGCTGACAATAGGGAAGTAATGAACATCGCGAAGACATCGCCACTAAAAGAATGACAAACGCAGATTATTTCTTTTACCGCAGAAGAGGTACCTGAGGGTGGCGAGATGCATGACAGTCTATTAGTGGTAAGATTGGAAATTAACCCAAAACCTGTTGATGATGAAGATGATGGGGCAGAAAATTCATGGGCTATAAATAGAATCTTAATTGATACTGGAAGCTCTATAAACATCCTTTTTTACCACACTTACAAGACTATGGGAGGGAAATACGAAGACTTGATACCTTCAACCTATAAGATTTATGGTTTTAATGGTACTGCAAATAAACCTAAAGGAGAAATTCGTATGCGAATAACACTAAAAGGATTACCAACTGAAATCTTGTTTTGCATAGTCGATGTGGAATCCCCCTATAATGCATTAATTGGGCGACCTTGGTTACATGAGATCTTGGGTGTAGCATCAACTTACCACCAAGCAGCATCAAATTTCCTCATCCCAAATGTGGTGTTGGAGTTATAAAAGGAGATTGGGTGAGGGACAAAAATGCTATGAAGTTGATGTGGAGTCTTGCGAGGAAGGGCTGCTCAAAAGAAGAATTGGAAGCGGAATATCAAAGAAGAACAAAGAAGAGAAAGACTGATGGTGGACACAATAGAAGTGAGAGATGAAGATATATTATGAAACCAATGCGATGGTCTCGCAAAAGGGAAAGAAATATCGGGAATTTGAATGAAGAAACAGAGAGCAAACGGGAATAAGAAGTGTAAGAAATAAATAGTTGATTTTAGAGTTGTGTAAAAAAAAAAGTGTTTGGAGTGACAAAGACATGTCAAAAGTACAAAGAATATGATGATCAAGGAAGGAGTACAAAGTCTCGCGATTCATGAATATAACGAAAGTTTGGTTAAATAATTACAGCGAGATCACAACAAATGAAGCAAGATTATGTGATAATTTCACAAAGGTAATGAGAAGAAATAATCAAAAATCAATGAATGATTGCAAGAATTGATAGAAATAAAAGAATGAGTGAACGGGACAAACCTTTATGGCGTACACCCTAATTCGCGAATGATATTTCGTAAGAGGCAAATGTAAGACCTAAAGTGCGTCATATAAGGGGGTATCTCTTGACATGGCTCAGGGAAAAGGTTACACCGCCCCTGGAACCTGAGTCATGAAAATTTGGGGTAAAAAAAAAAGCCCATCCGGGGGAGATACCTTGGATTTCCAACTATATATATAAGGTTATACCCTGGTTGGACGACCGAGGGTCTCTTCCAAGGAGTCAGTGTATGACCAAGGCGCCGAGGTACACGGTTGAGCCAAGAGTGCCTGGGGCATTTGAAGTGTCTCGGCCATTCTTGGCAAGTCTTGGCACATGCTGCACTCGGCCCGAAGAAAACTCCACTTAGGGTGCAGTCTCGTAACCATAAGACCTATAGGTATAAGGGATAAGAGGCTGCGAAAACAACTGGTTGTTGTTAAGACCGGATGGGAGGAGCTAGTCTTGTATGGCCGATGTACGCCTCCTTGAAGGGGAAACCAGTGAGATGATAAGGGCGACACCCTCCATTAGGGAGCTGATAAGTGTCTTAAGACGCAAATATCATGAGGCTCTATTTTCGCAAGAAAATTTAGGCTTTTCATATTTGTGCGATGATCCTGAAGAGGCAATAATACTAACGCGATGGTAAGACGAGATCAATGGGTCTTTACATGAAAGTGTGAAGACGTCCTGCGATTTCGTCGCAAAGACGGCAATGTCATGGGGCTTTATGTTCGCAAGAATATTTAGGCCTGTCATATTGTCGCAAGAAAAATATCCTGCTGAGGCAAAAATACTAAAGAAATGATAAGACAAGATCAATGGGTCGTTACATGAAAGTGTAAAGACGTCCTGCGATTTTATCGCAAGACGGCAATGTCATGGGACTTTATGTTCGTAAGAATATTTAGGCCTATCACATTGACGCAAAAATGAGGGGTGGCAAAATAAGACCTTTAACAAAGAAGGCAAAATAAGACCACACATGAGCAATGATAAGGCAAGATCAATGGGTCATTACATGAAAATGTAAAGACGTCCTGCGATCTTGTCGCAATGATGAATTTCAACATAATCAAGATAAGATCACACAAGAAATTGAGTAACCAAATAAACTTATGAAAATGGCTATATTTCTTCATTTATTTGTGAAGAATTAGCAACAGCGGTTGCGAAACTAAGAAGTATTATTACTTAAAGGTTATCGATTTAATCTCTCATGTGAAAATAAATAACGGAGGCAAGTATGGGAATGATTAGAGTAAAAACTTGTTATTTATTTTCATATGATAGATTTACTGATGAAGATTACAAAAATGGAAGGCTAGAAGGATAAATGTACAAGTATCACAAGAAGAGAAAAAGGAAAATGGAGCTATCTCTCGGTTCATTCTTCTTTTTCATCGATTCTTTATCAGACTCCTCTTCTTCGCTTGCATCATCGATGAGTGCCAAATATTGCATATTTCTACATCTATTTATTGGCATTTAACTCATCTTTTGTGCTCGAAATCGAGATATTATCCCAGTTCTGTATTTTCTTTGTTTTCAAGAATAAATATTTGTACTAATTAATTTTGTGTTTTTAGGTAGTAAATAAAGCTCGGAGAAATTGAGGAGCCAAAAGAGCGAAAATTGGAGGCAAGCGTCTATGGAGCAGAAAGCCAAAGCCACGCGCAAGCAATGCGGTTGCAACCCAACAAGGAGCAACCCATCTACAAGACATGGGCCCAAGCTATCCAAGAACCGTCCCACGACCCACGGATCCGAGCCCGCACCATTTGAACCGTTAGATTTTCATCCTACGGTCGCATCAAGTCACGCATCGGATTCATCAAGATCCAAAGCTCGCTCCTTCATCCTCATCAAACATCGATGCCCCCGCCTCACACTGAAGACCCCTATATCTTCACCCATCGACCCAAAAACCTAATCTCATTCTCTTGTTTCCCCTTCACCTGACACTCTCAGAACAGACCTCTCACTTTCTCTCCCGACCATGGCAGTGCAGAGCCATCACCTTCCTCGACCACCCGGCGACAACAACAAATGCAATAAATGCCCGTCTCCGCCTCCTATTGCTCTCTAGCTCTTTCTTAGCTTCTTCCCTAAGAGCTAAGTGAGAGATAGAAAGAATTAGGTTAGGTTTAGGTTAGCACAGTGAGGGAAAAATCAGAGTAATGAAGCCAGAGCCGAATTCACAGAAGAGACCACTGATTCAGAGAGTATGGGTGAGAGGGTATTTCTTAATTTCTGTTTTTGAAGTAAATTAGGGTTTTTAGTTCTTTGCATGTATAAATAGGTTTGATGTGTGTGTGAAAAACCTTATGCCTGGGCTAGCCAGAGCACCAATTTAGTGTAATTTGCATTTTGTTGTTTTAATTATGTTCTAATTTAATTAACTAGGGTGTTGTTGAAACCCCTAATCTCATGTCAAGTAGTTAGTCTTTGGTTGTATTTATGCTGTGCGATAATATGATCAGGATTAGGAGTTAATTATGAGCTTTTGAACTTGTGATAGAGTGTACTGTAAGAAGACACTCTATACTAGGAGGGAAATAGTGAATTAGTTAATGAATATCCACCTGAGCCCTTCAAGTGAAGGCTCAAGAGCATAACCAGAGGTAAATTGCCTTAGCATAAGATTAGAGGGTGAATTCAATCACCCTAGTGCTCTTCAATCTTGTTACAACCTGTTGCTATCTTAGTTCACAGTCACAAACAATTCTTAGTCGTTTCGACAACAAACCACAAATTGTGTCACTCTCCCTTAGAAATTAGTTAGAGTAAGCCTTAGATCAACATAACACTCCACAAGTCTCTGTGGGATCGACCTATGCTTGCCACGCCTCTAATAGGCCTGTGCACTTGCAGTAGACATAGTCGTAGGCATCTTTCCAAGCCTACCAATCACTATCAGAGACGTCTAAGGAAAGCATATTTTCAGGAACATCATCAAGAAGACAAGGATATGAAGAAAGAGGAATACTATGGTCATCGCAAACTTTGTAATAGTTTGATTGCAGCGTAAAACGGACAGCATCATTATTGAAATTCGCTACAGTAGTTTGTAGTTGCTTCTTCAGCTTAGAATATTTGTCATTGCGAAGAGAGAAGTCTTTTGCAAGTTGTGCCTTCTCAGATTCAAGTTCCTTGATTCTAGTTTGAAACCTCTTCTCAGATTCTGCGAACAAATGACAATGAGTCGGCAACTTAATAGCGAGTTTCACAAAAAGAGGTGGTAAAGTAATGAAGAACAAGAAACAACCTTCTCTCGTCGAAATCATATCTTTAACCAAGGCGGTATGCTCAAAGCATGAAGGCCGACGTTAACACCTAAGTTATTTCTGGCATTATCTAGAACTTTCGCGGCCCAAGCGAATTCATCATCACTATTTATGACAAGAAGTGAACGAATTTGATTTTCTCGCTCATTAAGTACGGCATTTTGGCGAAGAGATTCATCTCGTTCAATTTGGACTTCAAGAAGAGTTTTTTGGAATTTCGCTAATGCCTGTGCACCTTGATTAGCAATGCGATCCTTGTCATCTATAAGGCTACTAATTTTCTTCCTTAGAATATTATTTTTCTCGTGGGAACTAAGATATAGACGTTTAAATCGGTTGGCTAAACCTAAACTAGATCTATGCTCAATTTCTAAGAGATGAAATTTGGTTCGAAGTTCATTTAATGAGAGAGAGTTAATTTTGTTTGACGAACTACTTAAAGATTCGTTGAGATGAGCGAGAAGGGCATCATCATCCATAGGCTCAGGAAATGAATGGAGAAGGATGGCTTCGTCAAAAAAATTATAAATGTCTGCGAAAATGATAAGTCAGGCAAAGAAAAATAAATGACAAAGTAGAAACGAAGAAAAGAAAAGAGTTTTATACCATAAAGTTGCTGATTAGCACTTTGAAGGGTAGATATTTTATTCTTCTGGGTAGAAGACTCACTTCAAGCTGTTGAATTCTATCGCGAAGAGCGGCGGTCTCATTTTCATTCTTCTTGCGAGATGTCGCAACTTCAACCTCTAATTCTTTGTTCTTCTCCTTAAGTTGAAGGTTTTTCTTTTCAAGATTGTTGCGCCTTTTCTCGAGATCTGAGGCAACAACAAAGGAAGCTCTCCCAGACTATAAAGGAAAGTAAAAAAAAACTGTTAATATAAGGTTTATAATCGAAATCACAAAGAAATAAAGAAATATGAACATACCAAGGCACTAAGTGCATTTAAGAAAGCGGGAGTCATTGTCTGGAAAATCCACGAAAAGAATCATTATCCGCTAGCAGGGGGCATCGCAGATATTTGCGAGAGCTTCGCAAGTAGCAGAAAAACGATTATCTCCCATTCCTTGCATAGAATCAGAGAAAACACTAGACAGGTTGCGCCATAGCGGCATTCAATCGAATGATTCTCCTTCGCAAAAGAAGTGCCAACCTCATCATTATCTTCATCAGAGTTCTCGCTGGTTTGGGAATTAGAGTGAGAAGAGGAATGGATTTTCCGTTTTTAGAAGATGGAGCAGAAGATTTATCCTTGCGAAGAGTGATTTTATTCTTGCCTTTAGTCTTCGCAGCTTCAGAAATATCATTCTCTTCAACGCCAACCTTCACACACGAATGAATATAAGAAACAGAGGCAACAATATTGTTAAAAGTAATAAGGAAAAATATTTCTTACTTCATCCGTGATTGAACGAAGTATCGCCAGAGTACTCGCCTTTGGATTTCTTTTGTAGCTCCTTCTCAATTTGGTGATCTGAAAAATTCGCGAGATAGACATAAGAGGAAATGAAGATTGTAAAATAAGTAAAAGTTAGGAAGTAAACCTCTTTTGCTTTCTCGGGCCAATTAAATACCCAAGGATGATAATTTGCGAGATTCGTAGGGAGTATACTGGAACCTGAAATGTAAGGTCCGTTCAAAAATAGCGGAAAGACACACCATTTCTCATCTTTAGAATAGCGAGGAACATTGTTCTTGCCAGAGTGCCAATCAATATCTAACATGAGTATCTTATCGTCGGAACGTTCTCTTTTCTTTTCAATCGAGCACCCAAATGAGATTTATCATTCTTCATATTTATCACTTCATAATTTTCAAAAAAGTTTTCTCTGAGTACTTTTCAGCGCTATCTCTAAGTTTGCGAATTTAGGATCTCTGACGTTATCGGGATATAGAGATCCCTTACCGCGCCACGATTGGCGAATTCAAGCATTAGACGGATGCAATCACCACTTAATTGATAAATAGCTCGCGAGAATTTCTCATGAGCAAGAATTTCATAGAACAAGGGCAGTTCGGGATTGTAGAGAGGAATGGGAAGACCTGCGAGGAGTTGACCTAGCGAGATTATGATTTTCTGATCATCACAATGATGATCAGTAACAACTTTGCAGAAAGAAAAGATGAAGATTCTTGATTGGGAATAGTAGACAAGGTGAAATCTTTCTCTTGTAAATTCTTTTGAGTCTCACCAAAAAGGGTTTCGTATCTACGACCAGGTGGAGCCATTCTCAGAATATGGGAATGATTAGATAATTGAAGATCAAGAGGAAGAAGAAAAAGAAGATTTACAGTAGCATAAACGTAAATTGCGGAGGAAGAGAACTGACGAAAAAATTGCAGAGAGAAAGTAAAAAAGAAGAAGAGGAGGGTGAGAAAACTATACATAGAGAAGAATTCTCGAGAAGATAAATGCATTTAATGCGAGAGGGGACGTGAATGGTCAAGAAAAAACGGTTGAAAGAGACGTGTCAAGAAAAGAGTGGAAGAAGAAACATGTGTAATAAATTCTGTGTAAAAGTACGGGATCGTAATAGATAAATATGAACAGTTGCGGCATTTTAAAATACTAATTCTCATGACATTCTCTTCTTCGCAGAGAAGACATGAGAAGAGGCAAGATGTAGGATCAGAATATCGCGACATCAATACTTTGCGAGATCAATAAACGACAGCATTGCGAAAGTGTCGCAAACGAATAATATGAATGACGCAATGAATGACGACAGCTAAAACACGAGAATGATGTGAAGACTTAGCGAGATTTAGAAGAGTTGCGAGATTATATATTTGTATACTTGCGATATTTCGCAAGTCATTCCCGAAAATAAAGGACAGCTTAGCTGTCATCCATTGTGTACTACCTTATATAAAGAGTCGAGCAAGTCTGTTGTGAGGGATCTTTTTTCGAGTGTTAGGCAAGTCATTAGGAGAGAGAAAGTTTGTGGTGATTGTAATTTCTTTAGCTCTTTTTCATTATATCTTGTAAGCATTCAAAGAATTAATCAATAAAAATCATAATTGTTCATCTACAAATGTCTTAGTTGTGTGAATTCTAGTGAGGGGTGTAGTGTAGGATTTCCTGCAACTACAAGTATAAGAACTGAAATTTCAGTGAAAAAGAGGAATCAGAAGAACACTGGACTGTTGCAGACAAGGAAATAGAGATCTGAGAGTTCTGGTTCAATTGAGGTTAGGGTTTGTAGAGAAGACCTCTCTGGAGATGGTGATGAGCAGGAATTCATGGGGTTATGATGATCTGAGCAAGGAAGAGGATGGGTTTGCTTCTGAGAAGAGGGGTTGATGTAGATTTGAGAAGAAGCTAGCTTAGGAGAAAATGGAATTGGTGGCGGTTACAGCCTTGATTTGGTGGTGAATATAATGGGTTTCATCTCGGGTTCAATTTGGCAGTGGATCAGATTTATGAAATGGGTTCTTTTAATTTGTGGTTGGTAATTGAGAATTGAATTTGCAGGGTTCGTGTTGGGTATGGAGACTTTAAAGTGATGTTGCTGCTGAGGTTTTGAGCTGAGCAAGGATTGCAGTCAAGAGCTAATAAATTGGTATTGCATGAAATGTCTGAGTTCCAAGCAAATGAGATGAATTGAGCCGGTTTTGAATGTTGCGGGGGTAATGATTGAGCCGAGACTTACAAGGGAAGCTGAGGGTCTTGCTGTGTTGGTCGGATGCAATTCAGTGACTTGAGCAAATGGTAGTCTGAAGATGTATGGGTTCAATTTGAGCTCAAATAGAACTGGCAGAGCTGTGATTGTATGAAATACAGCTGCTGGTGTTGACAAAATGGTTCACTGGCTGGGTTATGTGCAGGTGGTGTTTGAGTTATGTGGTGTTGGTATTGAGCTGGAGGTTTGCGGAGGTGATTCTCAATGGTGCTGTGGTGCTGTTGAACTCGAGGACAGAGTCAAGGAAGAGATGGAAGAGAATATGGAATTTGAGCTAAGTTTGGTTTCAATGGAGCGATGGCACGACGGCAGTGTTGCTTCTGCCAATGGGAAATGATCGTGGTGGTGGTTATGAGCAGCTAATGGGATGATGCAGCTGATACTAGAGAAGCTGGTTGTGAAGATTACAGATTTGTTGCTGCTACAGATTTTGAGAGGAAGAACTGATGGCAGGACAGGTGCAATGTTGGTTTTGAATTGATGCCATTCTCGCGGTAGAGTTCGAGGACGTGGTTTGGTGTAAGTGCAATGGCATGATGATTCTGGTGGCCTTTGTATGGCGATGCAGTGTCATGGATTGCAGGTGGCAATATAGTTGCGGTTGAGGTATTGCAGCTGATGTGGTTGATTGGGTCTGTGGTTTTGAATACCAGCTCGTAGTTAGAAGGTAATGGATGCACTGGCTGTGAGAATCAAAAGAAGGGGGAATTGGTTGGAGTCTGTGTGAAGACTGGTTTGAGGTTGTGTGCTGTTATAGCTATGGTACTGGTAATTACCGCCAAGGGGGAGTTGTAATGGTGTAGGTGTAGCTACTGGAGATGTTGTGGCACAAACCAAAGACTAGAGCTGCTGTTATAGGTTTGTATCTGAGTTCAGCTGGTATTGCAGGTTGGTTTCAATGCATTGCAAGTGCTGAGATGGAATCAAAGCAGTGTGCAACTGGATTGAACTCATGGAGGAGATGCAGATTAGCACCAGTTGGTTGTTGTTGTTGCCGTGAAATGAATTTTGCAGGAAAGATGAGTGGTGGTTGCTGCTGCTGGGAAGCCAGAACGGTTGAACTGGAATGAACTTGATGGTGGTGACTGAACTATGAAGTATTGGTGATGCTGTTTGTGAGAGGCTGGCTAGGCAAGTTATTGCAGCTGCATTTCAGGTTGTGTTGTGAATACAAGAACAAGAAGGAATTGGAAATGTGTTGTTGCTGCAGGAATTGACTGTGGTGTTATGGACTAGAGAAGGCATTGAAGCTGGTGATGTCAAGAAGATATGGGATTGAGTTGTGTATGCATAGCAGAGAATATAGCAATGGCTTGAGATGGTTGCAATGGCAAGTGCCAGGGTGCTGTTACAGGTGGAGGTTAGCAGTGAACTGAGATTGGAAGGATGCAGATATTAAGGAGTTGCAAGAGAGCCATCATGACTGGCAGTGAAGCAGTGAAGCGCACAGATAGTGCAGCTCAACTTAAGGCATGTGCAAGATGGCATTGGCCTAACTGAGTTAGCCTCTGACTCAGGCATTATTTATCTGACTCGGCTCTGACTCACCGTTTCGCCTTGACTCGGTTGACCTGACCGAGTCGACTCGTTTGACTGGTGACCGGGTTGACTTTGCCGGTCACCTGAGATACCTTTCCGGTCAAATTCCGTCCATATACCCAGTTTTCCGGCGACGGTTTTTTGGACATAATTTTCACACGGGTATTTTCCACACATGGGCTTAGTGGACCAATTGGAGATGAGTTTTGAGAAGACCTAAATTTGGAAAGACTATCCCTTTGGAATGGGATAATCATATAAATAGAAAACTCTTTCTCTAAACCTAATATCTCCATTAAGGGAGGCTTCTACTTGTTTTCTAGGGTTTCACATGATAGATTCTTCTAAACTCTTTGTGATGATTTCCACAAACCCAAGTAGTTGATTTATTTTTATTGGTTAAAGATGTAGTTAGATTTTGAAAAAAAGTTATGATTTTTATGAATTAGTTTTCTCTCAATATTATCGTTTGATTTCTACGGGTTATAATAATTGCATGATTGATGTATTGCAATGTGATTGAATGTTTGTTTAGTTAAGTCTAGAATTGATTGAACTCACATCCATATCTATAGCTATTTTAGGGTTCATCATCGAGCGATAACCTTGAATACGAGTAGCATGATATGATTACGGTTTGTAGTGATACACTCTTGTAGTCATATGTAGAAATTGACCTTTGTTCGAATTGTGTGCGCAATGTATTACAATTGCATTGATTAGCCTATTTTTGAAACTTAATGCTCCTAGGAATTGAACTTAATTAGCGCAAGGCGTTAGGTTATTCTTTAGGTAGAATTCACATACGCAGCTCTAATGTGTGTGTTGATGACTTAGGAAATTTATGGAGTATTCTTGCAATAAGATATTCTAGGGCTTTTCATGACAAACTTGTTTAGATTAAATACGAATTCTATTCATACATTCAAAACTTGTTTACAATTGAAGATGAAACCTTTATCCAATATTTCACATCCTTGATTTGCGTGTTTATTTTATTATTTGCTTTTATTTATTTTAGTATATAAAAATCAGAAAATCCCCCGTATTACTTATAAGATACCGAAACATATTGACAACCTAAGTCCTCTTTGTGGGAACGATCCTTTCTTGCCCTTGCTTCATTATATATTTTGAGTAGTAAGAAAGTGTAATTTATTTTTGACGCCTACGACAACGATCAAATTTTGGCGCCGCTGCCGGGGAGGCAGCGGTTGTCACTTGTTTTTGGTTTCTTATTTTTGTTTTTAGTTTTGTTTTACTTTTTCTTATTCTTTGGTTCTTAACCGAGCTTTGAGAATCTCGTTTTAGGTACCAATTTCTATGGACGGAGCATATTGGAGCAATCAATACGGATTTCAACCTCAACAATATGACAACTATCACCCTTACGGGGAGTACAATCAAAACCAATCCTTTGGTTATGGTCAATACTCTACGTACCCTTTTAGTTGTTCTCATACATTCCAACCTTCTTACGGTGGGTATGTAAGTGAGCAACCACAAAGAGGGATGATACTTGTGATCCTATTAATATTTCCTCTAGTTTGGTAGATGAAATGCAACAATTTATGGACAGCATGGAGTCAATTCATGGACAACCAAGCGTGGAACCAGTTTCATCGACCGAATGTGGTCATAGTATGTTTGGCCCAATTTCTGATCGTAGTTATGATCATTCAACCATTCAAAGGGAAGATAATTGGCCTAACAATACTGAAGTAAGTAATTCTACTTTTGCCTTGTCGAATGAGCTTTACAAAAAAATGGAACACTATATCCAGACTTTGGATGGATCACTCCAAGAGCTTCAAAGAGGTGTTTCCGACGTAAGAAAGGGCATTGATGAATACATAGAGGAAATGAATAATTATGTTGAAAAAGGCGAACCTTTGGGGACTTTCGTTGATATTTGTGTAGTTAACTCAACTCTTGATCGTAATAATGATCATTCACCTATTCAAAAGGATGAGTTCGAGATTAGCAACACTAAATTCAGCGAGGACCAATCTTATGTTGACTATGATACAGTAAAAACTCCATATATTAATACACTTGGGACCTAACAAAATTATTAATATATAGAGGTTATTAATATACGGAGGTTATTCTCTATATGATTTTACAAGTTGGGACCCAATGTTTTATTAACATATAGAGTTTATTAATATATGGAGTATCAATATATGGAGTTTTTACTGTAGTGATGATTATTATGAAAATACATTGCTTGAACCAACTCATGGTGACATCTCCGAAGGGTGTACAATGGAGTCTTTTTGGGACCAAGATGAAGACGAAGAGGAATATGTCGACACTTGTGTAAATTACTCAAGCATTGATCTTAATAATGATCAAGAGCCTATTCAAAGGGTGGAGCTTGAGGATGATGCATTTTCGAGTGTTCTAAAAAAGTTCCTTATAGTGAAATTTGGATCCGCAAAAGAGTGTGTTCCTTACAACAAAGAGGAATATGTTGAGAATGAGACCGGTTTGACCAATATTGTGGAAGACTCAATTTAGCTTGCATATGATTGTAATGATGATGTTTATGTCGAGACTTTGGTTAAGGCAGAAACGGACGAAGAATGGTTGCAAGGTTTGATAGAGGACCATGATATACAAGAGGTGAATAATTCACTTGAGTTTTTCAAGGATGAAGAGGATTCCGTGATACAAGAGATTGTGCAATGTTTGTCTAACCCGTTGCCTATTGTTTCTTCTCCTTTACCTCTTATTGGTTTGAATGTATGTGCTTCGAAAATATTGTTGAATGACTTTGTTTCGCGATATCCTCCATTAGAGATACTTGATTCTCATACTATGCAGGTTTTGGAACAAGAAACCGTGGAAGTACCCGACTTCTATATTCTTTATACACTTCCAAGTGTGGACAAGAATAAGTGTTGGGGAAGCTTTTATCGGTTGATAGCTTCATTTCTGTTTTATATTACTAATATTTGTGTGAAGCTAGTGTTTTCAAAACAGGTTCTATGGAGGATCCCCAACTTTTCAGGTTATTAGTGTATGGGGAATGAATCTTGCAAGGATATAGTCGGGCTGACGACTTTAAACCAAGCGCTAAATGGGAGGCAACCCATAGGTTTTGTATCTCTTATCTTTTATTTTCTTTTCTTGTCATGTTTGTACTTTTCTGATTTTTTTTGTCACTTTTCATGTAGGATTTTCCACCTTGACTTTCTTTGGACGATTCAATTTACATTGAGGATAATGTAAAGTTTAAGTGTGGGGGAGTGGTTAAGCAATTGCATTGTAAAAATTTCAATTTTTTCAACTTTTGTGTAAATAGTGAATAAAACAACTCCAACTTGTGGTTAGTTTAGAGTCACATAGTATACATGTCGCTAAGATTACATCGAGAATCTCATAAGAGTGACTGAACTTAGAGATGACAGAGAACATGATCGGGTTTCTTACTTGTATGAGAGTTAAAGTTGGATTTAACCATGCCAGTGGCAAATAAGGTGTAGACTGAATTCGGTATTAGAGTAGTGATCCCCTATACTGGAGACTACCTACGTTACATCATGCGAGGCACCGGCCTTCAATTCTTTGTACTTGTCTAAATATGTGCTTTTAGAGTGTGTGTCACCGTACGTAAATTCCGGGCAGAATGGTGAGCTGCCCAACCTCCCACCAATAGAAGAACTATTTTGATCTCTTGAGTGCTATTTTTATCAATCATGATGGTGACATCGAATTGCTAACTTACATACCACTTGTAATCTTGTTCGCAGTTAGCACCATCCACTTTTTCTCTCTCTACACCAACAGGTCCATAGAAACACCATCATCATCAACAAGAGGAGCATCACAAATTTGAAGGAAAGTTGAAGACGTTCAAGGTTTACAAGCAACAATACAAGGAGCAGAATTTTTACAAGTTGAAGACTTATATACAAGAGCGAAGATTATCAAGATGAGAGTTCGAGAAGTTTATGATATCGAGACATACAAGTTGTGAAGAATCATGCGGTAAAATACTTACACCATGGCCATTTGTACTTATTTTATATTTATTTTCAGTTTGTGTTTATTTCTCTTGTCTCAAAAAAAAAAAAAAAAAAAAAGACAAGAGAAAATTTTGTTAGGTGCATTATTAGTTTTATTATTTTGTTTTGTTTTGTTTTCATTTTGTATTTGTTTTATTTTTCTTGTCTCATAAAAAAACATAGAAAAAAATAGCAAAAAAAAAAAAAAAAAAAAAAAGAAAAAAAAAAAAAAAAAAAAAAAAAAAAAAAAGACAAGAAAAATGTGTTGTATCATATTTTGGTTTGTTTTTAGTTTTGTTCTTTCAACAAAACCAATGGAACAAGGAATATCCATAATGAAGTTTCAAGCAACAAGGAATTAGAGGAAAGAGTTACATTGTCAAGATTCTACGAAGTTTAAGAGTTATCATCAAGAGTTGAAGACCGATTGAAGACCGAAGACGTTTCTATGGATGCTGTGAGAGTGGTGCTAGCTGCACGTCAAACGGATAACGAGGTAAGTAAGCATATTCCCACCTTCGTTAAGTGGTTGGTTTCCTTTCGTAGAGATCGTCAGAAAAAAAGGGTTTTCAAAATGAATTAAAAGATGTGGGTTTTTAAAATGATTCGGAGGGTTATGCCTTCCTACCATTCAAAGTGTCTCAGGATTCTCTCTTCATTCCTACCTGGACACATGTGTGACTCATAAAAAGCTGTTTATTATTGAGAGCAACTTCATAAAACCTTTTCTTGTGAGGCAAAGTCAAGACTTTTGATCACTCCGAACCCGAATTTCTTTCGAGAAGGGATGGTTATTTCTCTCTCAACTCTTAAGGATGAGATTGTGTTCATTTATGTGTCTAACTTCTTATGACTAGTGTGCAGAATCTCTATGTCTTCTTAGCGCGTTGGATGCTATCATTACGGAGAACTAGTAAGTTGGAAAAATAGGTTTTGTGGGTATATCTCTAGTAAGCCCTCACGAGACTATAAATCTTCCACTAGGGACACCTAGGGGTTCAAAGGCTTGTTATTTATGCTAAAAGTGACCCTAGCCTCGACGAAACGGAGTTGTATGTATGTTTTAGAATTGTTTTATTTGATTTGCTCGAGGACTAGCAAAGTCTAAGTGTGGGGGAATTTGATAGGTGTTGTAAAACACCTAATTTTATATCTAGTATTTATGCTTTCTTTGCTATTATCCTTGTGAATTGCATCTCTTATGTGGGAGTTTGAGTTTATTAGGTGCAATGGAGTCATTATGAGCAAAATAAGGAGAAAACGTCTATTTGGAGCGTAAAAGGCAAAAAGACTGATTCACAGGCAGTTGATCCTTGGAGCCAGCGAAGGTTATGTAGCGAAGGAGGTGAAGAATGAACTGTCAGTTCCCCGTAACTGACAGTTGAGCTGAATAGAGAATTAAGTTGATTGTGGCAGCCCTTATCAAAGTTATAGTTGTCAATAGCAGTTCTCGTCATTACCTGAACTTACAGTTGAGAAAATAGTCTTTTCCCAATCATTTGTCGGCTACGTTCAGTTCTGAAATTGAGAGAGGTGAAGAAATGGAGGCGCTGTGGATTGAGTTGCAGAGACGGTGGTTCTAATGTCTAGGTGATGAATTCAAGATCGAGAGTATAAGAACTGAAATTTCAGTGAAAAAGAGGAATCGGAAGAACACTGGACTGTTGCAGACAGGGAAATAGAGATCTGAGAGTTCTGGTTCAATTGAGGTTAGGGTTTGTATAGAAGACCTCTCTGGAGATGGTGATGAACAGGAATTCATGGGGTTATGATGATCTGAGCAAGGAAGAGGATGGGTTTGCTTCTGAGAAGAGAGGTTGATGTCGATTTGAGAAGAAGCTAGCTTAGGAGAAAATGGAATTGGTGGCGGTTACAGCCTTGATTTGGTGGTGAATATAATGGGTTTCTTCTCGGGTTTAATTTGGCAGTGGATGAGATTTATGAAATGGGTTCTTTTAATTTGTGGTTGGTAATTGAGAATTGAATTTGCAGGGTTCGTGTTGGGTATGGAGACTTTAAAGTGGTGTTGCTACTGAGGTTTTGAGCTGAGCAAGGATTGCAGTCAAGAGCTAATAAATTGGTATTGCATGAAATGTCTGAGTTCCAAGCAAATGAGATGAATTGGAGCTGGTTTTGAATGTTGCAGGGTAATGATTGAGCCGAGACTTACAAGGGAAGCTGAGGGTCTTGCTGTGTTGGTCGGATGCAATTCAGTGACTTGAGAAAATGGTAGTCTGAAGATGTATGGGTTCAATTTGAGCTCAAATGGAACTGGCAGAGCTGTGATTGTATGAAATACAGCTGCAGGTGTTGACAAAATGGTTCACTAGCTGGGTTATGTGCAGGTGGTGTTTGAGTTATGTGGTGTTGGTATTGAGCTAGAGGTTTGCGGAGGTGATTCTCAATGGTGTTGTGGTGCTGTTGAACTCGAGGACAGAGTCAAGGAAGAGATGGCAGAGAATATGGAATTTGAGCTAAGTTTGGTTTCAATGGAGCGATGGCACGACGGCAGTGTTGCTGCTGCCAATGGGAAATGATCGTGGTGTTGGTTATGAGCAGCTAATGGGATGATGCAGCTGATACTAGAGAAGCTGGTTGTGAAGATTACATATTTGTTGCTGCTACAGATTTTGAGAGGAAGAACTGATGGCAGGACAGGTGCAATGTTGGTTTTGAATTGATGCCATTCTCGGCAGTAGAGTTCAGAGGACGTGGTTTGGTGTAAGTGCAATGGCATGATGATTCTGGTGGCCTTTGTATGGCGATGCAGTGTCATGGATTGCAGGTGGCAATATAGTTGCGGTTGAGGTATTGCAGCTGATGTGGTTGATTTGGTCTGTGGTTTTAAATACCAGCTCGTAGTTAGAAGATAATGGATGCACTGGCTGTGAGAATCAAAAGAAGGGGGCATTGGTTGGAGTCTATGTGAAGACTGGTTTGAGGTTGTGTGCTGTTATAGCTATGGTACTGTGATTACCGCCAAGGGGGAGCTGTAATGGTGTAGGTGTAGCTACTGGCGATGTTATGGCGCAAAACAAAGACTAGAGCTGCTGTTGTAGGTTTGCATCTGAGTTCAGCTGGTATTGCAGGTTGGTTTCAATGCATTGCAAGTGCTGAGATGGAATCAAAGCAGTGTGCAACTGGATTGAACTCATGGAGGAGATGCAGATTAGCACCAGTTGGTTGTTGATGTTGCCGTGAAATGAATGTTGCAGGAAAGATGAGTGGTGGTTGCTGCTGCTGGGAAGCCAGAACGGTTGAACTGAGAATGAACTTGATGGTGGTGACTGAACTATGAAGTACTAGTGATACTGTTTGTGAGAGGCTGGCTAGGCAAGTTATTGCAGCTGCATTTCAGGTTGTGCTGTGAATACAAGAACAAGAAGGAATTGGAAATGTGTTGTTGCTGCAGGAATTGACTGTGGTGTTATGGACTAGAGAAGGCATTGAAGCTGGTGTTGTCAAGAAGATATGGGATTGAGTTGTGTATGCATAGCAGAGAATATAGCAATGGCTTGAGATGGTTGCAATGGCAAGTGCCCGAGTGGTGTCATTACAGTGGAGGTTAGCGGTGAACTGAGATTGGAAGGATGCAGATATTAAGGAGTTGCAAGAGAGCCATCATGACTGGCAGTGAAGCAGTGAAGCGCAAAGATGGTGCAGCTCAACTTAAGGCCTGTGCAAGATGGCATTGGCCTAACTGAGTTAGCCTCTGACTCAGGCATTATTTATCTGACTCGGTTGACCTGACCGAGTCGACTCGTTTGACTGGTGACCGGGTTGACTTTGCCGGTCACCTGAGATACTTTTCCGGTCAAATTCCGTCCATATACCCAGTTTTCCGGCGACAGTTTTTGGACATAATTTTCACACGGGTATTTTCCACACATGGGCTTAGTGGACCAATTGGAGATGGGTTTTGAGAAGACCTAAATTTGGAAAGAGTATCCTTTTGGAATGGGAGAAGCGTATAAATAGAAAACTCTTTCTCTAAGCCTAATATCTCCATTAAGGGAGGCGTCTACTTGTTTTCTAGGGTTTCACATGATAGATTCTTCTAAACTCTTTGTGATGATTTCCAAAAACCCAAGTAGTTGATTTATTTTTATTGGTTAAAGATGTAGTTGGATTTTGAAAACAAGTTATGATTTTTATGAATTAGTTTTCTCTCAATATTATCGTTTGATTTCTACGGGTTATAATAATTGCATGATTGATGTATTGCAATGTGATTGAATGTTTGTTTAGTTAAGTCTAGAATTGATTGAACTCACATCCATATCTATAGCTATTTTAGGGTTCATCATCGAGCGATAACCTTGAATACGAGTAGCATGATATGATTACGGTTTGTAGTGATACAATCTTGTAGTCATATGTAGAAATTGACCTTTGTTCGAATTGTGTGCGCAATGTATTACAATTGCATTGATTAGCCTATTTCTGAAACTTAATGCTTCTAGGAATTGAACTTAATTAGCACAAGGCGTTAGGTTATTCATTAGGTAGAATTCACATACGCATCTCTAATGTGTGTGTTGATGACTTAGGAAATTTATGGAGTATTCTTGCAATAAGATATTCTAGGTTATTCTTGCAATAAGATATTCTAGGGCTTTTGATGATAGCGAGATTAAATACGAATTCTAATCATACATTCAAAACTTGTTTACAATTGACGATGAAACCTTTATCCAATATTTCACATCCTTGATTTGCGTGTTTAATTTATTATTTGCTTTTATTTTATTTTAGTATATAAAAATCAGAAAATCCCCCGTGTTACTTATAAGATACCGAAACATATTGACAACCTAAGTCCTCTCTGTGGGAACGATCCTTTCTTGCCCTTGCTTCATTATATATTTTAAGTAGTAAGAAAGTGTAATTTATTTTTGACGCCTACGACAGCGATCACCGTTCCATACTTGCTTCGGTCACAAAGTGAAGGAGATGGGGTTGATCTTAGGGAGGGAAGCGAAGAAGGTGTTGAGATTGTGAAGGTGTTGGCTGTGTATGACTTGTATTAGAAAGCTGAACTGGCTTGAAGAATGTAAGCTATCAGTTCTGGTGTTTGGATACGATTGTATCAACACTTGGTTTTCTGTCTTGTCCTGCCTTGTTTCTCTTTTGGAAAATAGGGAGGAGAACCTATTTATACAAGTCTTTAAGCCTAACCCTCGTATCTCGTGGAAAGTGGAGAAAGTGGAGTGATGGAGTAGTGGAGTCGTGTGTTGGTGTCACACGACCAGTCTTGCCCACTTCTCCAATCATCACTAACCGTCCATGACTTCCTGACACGTTCTTGTGATGGCGCGTTGTGCGCTACATGTCAGAACCGCCGCATCAATACCCCAAGTATGTATCCCCCAGTTTGTGACATGATTGATGTCTCGAGTGTGTGGATCGTGGGACCCACAGAAAGTAGCATGTAATGCTAGATTAAATACCTAAGTTATTTAGGAAGTCGATACTTGTGAAGTATCGTGCGTATTCTATGCAGGTACTGCATCGAGTATATTCAGCGTGCATGAAGCATCGCTGTTTGAGCGTCTCAAAATAGCCTCATGTCCAGCCTACTTCATGTGATGGTTTGGAGGTTGCGTAAGCAAGTCCTCCCTTGGCCGACTACATGGTGTGGTAGAGTGACGAGTGGTGATCTTCATGACGCCTCACTAACCAGTTAACTCCTTACCGGGGCTGTATAACCAAGCCGGTGAAGTTGGACGGACGAGATGATCTTTGAGATACTCATCTGCGACCGTTAGTGGAATTAGGTTTTTAGAAGAGGTGCGCAAGCACCACTTTTTAGCTTGGTCGAATCCAAGCTTGGGACACGATTTTGGCATGGCCGATCGGGCATGCGTGTAGACGGCATGCCGATATACATGCCCATACCTCATTGTCCCGTAAAAGTGTGATCTGGACCGCTCAATTTGTCCGGAAAAGAAGAGCGGTCAGGATTGATTTACAACAGTAGTTTGGTGCCGCAAATGCCGCGCGTCATGCCTTCTTCAGGCGCGCGTTTCGGGACGACCAAGCTTGGTCGGTCCCGGCTGATTGGTTCGGCGTGTAGGTGGCAGGCTGGTGTTCATGCCTATACCTTACTTTCCCATAGGAACGTGATCTAAGCCACTCAATTCTTCCGGCGAAGCTAAGTGGTCGAGATCAGTTTGCGATTGGGAAGTGTGACCACGCTAGTTTGGGCGTGCGAATTGGAACGACCAGGCATGGTATGCCTTGGACGATCGGGTATGGAGATAGATGGGTCCACGGTGATCATGTTGATGCTCACCAGACCTGCTCAGTCGACTCCTAAACCCTCCATTTGATCAGGACAAAATGGACGTTTGCGATCAATGCAAACCCTAATTAGGGTTTTGTCAGCCGTGTGGCATGCCCACTTTGGGCGCACGATCTGGAACGACCAGCCATGGTTGGTCCTGACCGATCGGTCATGTGTGTAGGCGGGCTTACAGTAAGCGTGTTGACATGCTATGTGCCCTTTGGATCTACATCTACACCCTCCATCTATGCCTGCGAAGATGGATGGTTGAGACTGTTTTGCAACACATGTAATGTGCCGCAAACCCTAATTTTGGGTTTTTCGTCCATACTGCTTTGGCTTGGACGGTTTTGCAAGTTATGCCACCCTTTGGGGAGGCCGACCAAGCGGGGCCCGCGTTGGGTCGGTAGTGAATATTCCAATACCTGCTTGGGGTCATGGATTCGATCTAATCCATCCAATCATGCTGGTGAAGTTAGATGGTCGTGATCGTTTCTGATACTGATATGGACAGTCCAGATTCAAATATGCTCAATCGGGCTAGTAGAACACACCGAGCGTTGCAGCCTGTACGGGTATTTCGTACATGCTTCATTATTTATGCATGGAGGTTCGTGTTGCTCTGCTGAGAACAACACTCAGTCGTCATGCCGCACCGATAATGAGTACAGGAAATACAAGGCTGGTCATGCATTAATTAATAATGCTGTAAATTCACATGGTATAAGGGATTGTTGCCACATGCTCCAACCTGGATGAATTTCGTGTATTTAATTCACAGAATACTGGGATTGTTGCCACATGCTCCTTTCTAGGTGAATTAGTAAAGTGAAGAAGTATTCATCACTTATTAATGGCTTTATCTTTTGCAAGATGTTAGCGCATAATTTTGGCTTTTACAATTTTATCCTTAAATGAAAATCCACCATCAACATTAAATCCCCTGCCTAGCGCATAATGGTTACGCTATTGTGGGGTAGGCATAAGATGGTGACAAGTTTGTATACAGAAATGACCAAGCTAAAGTGAATATGCATTTACCGCATAGGTCGACATCGTCAGGTGTTGTCCCAGAACTGGTCGGTCCTGATTAGGATGGCGAAGGAAGCAGGACATGATCTGGCGAGTCGCTTTGGTTTCCTCCGTACGTATCAGACAGAGCTTGGCCCATTTCTTGGACTAGGTGCACTCCCCTTCGTTACACGTCAGCTATCCTTAGATATATCCGATAAGCATCGTTGATCGCTATCTCGAATCGGTAGCCTTTTTAGGTGGCAAGTAAAATCTTCTTTTCTCCTAGGATTCTGTTGACTTGCTAGATTATAAAGAAAAATTCTAAGGATTCTTCTCATCACATAGTCGTTCCTTCTATATCTCAGGTATTGCTCCGTACTTATCTGATCTTCTGATTGACTGATGATGATACATATATTTTTGTGTGCTTATAACTTCTTCTTCTTTGCAGCTTATCATGGAAGCAGTGGGTGATGATCATTCTGTAACTTCTCCAGAAAAAAGTTTTGAAGTTGACAAACCCGAAACTAATGCGCACGAAGAGGTAATGGCTAAAATTGACCTCCCACTTCGCGAAGTCGGTCGTGCTATACAGGGGATGTCCATTCTGCACCTGCGTATTGCCAGGGGACGCATATGTGCCCTTTCAGCTGCGATCGACATGGAAGAGCGGTGGAGGCATGAGGAAGCGTTGCGAGCACCAGTAAGCGCAAGGGCAGAGAGATTTGCAGCGCGGTTAAAGAGGCGGAGGGTGGAGCATAAACGGCCTCCGGATGAAGATAGGTGTGATTATCCAATCCAGGACGGTGTGATAATCCTTGACTCTGACACAGACGGACCTGAGTGTTCGAAAGCAGTCAGCGCAACCCCTAATGTTGCTGTGGCCTTTGAGGAAGACTTGGAAGCTGCTCCTGCCGATGATGTTAGGACGGAGAGTGTTGCTGCGGAAACATCTGAAACGGAAGCTGAGGCTCCGAAGGGAGAAGCGGTAGCAGGTGATGGCGTTGAAGCAGGACCTAGCAGTGGTGCAGGCGCGGTCGCTTTTCTTGACGGCTAAACCTCTTTGCTTCTTTTTCTCTTTTCAAGTGTATTCCCGTAATTCTTGAACATCTTTCTTGTACTCAGTGGCGGCTGAGTTTAAGATCTTTTCTTCTGTTTGCTTACTTTGAATAATGGTTTATGTCATAACCCCTCGTTAAGATTGCATCTGTATGTGCTCCCGACGTGAGATCTCCTTGGTCTTGCTGGGGTAAATGGCTCAAATCATCTTCCTTTTGTGCACACATTCTATTTCCTTCTTCACGTGAGATGTTTGCTTAGGGTTTCCTTCCTTGCTCTAGTGGGTTGATTTAGGCTGACTCAGGACTTTGTGTTTTTAGGGGTAAAGAGGTTCTCAAATGGAAATAATGCTTCAATTAAATTGAAAATTGAAAATCGAAACCCTAACTATGAATGCAAGTATTGCAATCATTTTCCGTAGGAATTACAAATATGACGTGAAGCAAAAGGAAACACGCTGGAGGAAGTACCACAGGGTTTTAAAGTGTGGAGGACGCTGGAAAGTGGTAGCACAACGTCTTAAGTACGGTAGGGCTGGAGCCATCGCGAGTGAATTGTTACGCCTTCTAGCTTGTCAGCGTTGATGAGCTTGTAGTAGCCGCCTAGGATGACATCTGCTACCAGGTATGGTTCATCCTCTTTTTCGGTGGGTGAGTAAGGTGGGGTATCCACTTTCACCGTAATGCTTCCAACCTTGAATGCGGTTGTCTTCGTTACTAGATCTCCAATTCCAAACTGGTTTGGACGTGTAGATGTCTGGACCTTGGACTTGTCGGACTCGTCGTCTTTCATCGAGACAACTTCTAGGCTCCTGATAAACTGTTTGAAGGGCTAGCCTCCCATTCACATCTCTTAGCCAGGGTTGGTTTGTTGGTTGGAGCCAGTCCCCAGGACTTATCAGAGTGAGGAGCAGTTGATTGTAAAAAAGGTTGCGCGATGAGACTTACTTGAGCCCGGAACCTTTTAATGTATGCTGACAAGCTCTCTCCAGGAAGTTGTGTCACGTTGGAAAGTTGCAGGTGGCGCGGCAATAGGAAGTCATTAGGTCTAGACGGCATGTTGGAGATCCTTTCGGGTATCGGAGCCGGTAGAGGACAGACTCCTAGTGTTGCCTTGTCGTCGTGTATCCAAGAGCGCCCTAGGATCATGTCGTAGTTCGGATGTTCTCTGACTATGTAGAACTTTGCTTGTGTCGAGGCATCACCCAATTTTACTTCAAGATCGATGTATCCATATGCATCTCTGAGTTATCCTTCTAGAGTCTTAATCACAGTTGGGTTGCGAGTAGCATCCTGTTTTGAAATCTTTGCTGCTTTTAAGGTCTGGAGGGTGATGATGTTGAATTCAGAGGCCGTATCGATCAATGTGTTATCGAACTCGACATCCCTCAAACGAGCAACGGTTAAGAGTCCCCAATTTCCCTTGCTTGCATCTTCCATCTAGGACTGAGGTTTCAAGACCGCTTCCTCTTCCAGATACAAGCGCTCGCCTGAGACAACGCGGTTGAGGGCTGCAAATATGTCCTGACGTTGTGATTTGGAGAAGTACAAGATCTCGCATAAATGTTCCATCATAGATTGTACAGTCTTGCGAACGGAATCCCCAGAAATCATGCAGATCCCTAACAGGAAGAGGATCTCTACGAACACCTTCGTTTCCAAGCTGGAGTTCTCCCGTCTCTATCTTTTCTCTGAAGATTTGTTTCAGCCTGTTGCAGTGTTTGGTTGGATGGTGAACGAACCTATGGTAGAGACAGTACTTGGGATCCGCCATATCTTTCTCAGTTGGTGGACGTATGATAGGAGGCAGCTTGATGGCATCGTCTTGAATCCATGCCTCCAAGAGTTCCACTACTTCACTCATGGGGAATGGGAAGCCTGTATCTTCGGTGTCTTGTGCAGGAGTCTTGCCCGCTCCCTTTTAAGAAGAAGTCGTGTGTGCTGGAGCCGCACGCTTGGGTTGTTGTTCCGTTGCTGAAGCTTTCCTTTTTCCTCCTTCGCCTACCACGCTCACAGAAGGACCAGTGTTGTATTGCTTGTTTGTGAGACGTCTGCTTCCTCGACTCTCACGTGGATATTTGTTTCGAACAACCCTGGTTTTCTCTAACAACGCTGGGGCAGTTGTGGCTGAACGTTTGGCAGCTTCATGGAGTTCGGAGAACGTCTGAAAGCCCAGATTCTCTAGTAAAGCGCGGTATATGGGTATCATCCCGTTGATGCACAGCTCCACCAACTGACGTTCAGTGACGTTCGGATCATGACAATCTAGTGCTTGAGTTCTGAACCTCTTAACGAAGTCATTCGGATGCTCGTTGTTCCGCTGAGAGACTCTCCCTAGATCTGAAAAGGTGATCTGCTCAGATACGAAGAAATACTTCCTGTAGAAAGCACCGACCATCTCTCCCCAATTGGATATGCTGTTAGGTGCGATTTTGTTGTACCAGGTGTACGCCCTTCCCGTAAGTGACTTCGATAACTCTTTCAGGCGGAGAACATGATTGTACTCATGCTCCCCCAAGGATTCCAAAAATCGAGAGATGTGTTCACGACCGTTACCAGTACCATCGTAGAGGGAGAACTGAGGAGAGGTGTATCCTCTTGGAAGAGGGATTCGTTGCACATCTTGAGGGTACGACGGCTGATGTTGGTGTGCATCCATCAGATTTCCTTTGCCTCGGTTTTGGAGAAGTCGTTCCAGGTCCTCACGTGTGATGAAGTTGGATGGCTGGTCCCTTTCCCTTGGGCGTTCAGGAGCAACACGAGCTTCTTCACTCATGTGGGTCCGAGTGGAAACGCCTGCTCCGGGTGTATTGAAGGCATCCCTTGTTGGCTCCAAGGTTTGCCGTGAATCTTGTGGCAATCGTTCTGTTAAAGTTTTAAGGAAAGTGAGTACCTCTTTCTGAGTTGCGGCCATATCCGTTTGAGTCTTACCAAGAACTTCCTGCTTCTCCATCAAGTCTGCAATGGTAATGGACGGTGGTCCTCCTCTCGTCCATCCGGCTCCTCGTCCTGATGAAGGAGTGAAAGTTTTTTCTCTGGTGACCGCTGGAGGCGTTACACTTGAGGAGATGCCGGGATTCGCGGCTGCTCTGGCTCTGGTGATGGGAGGCGTTACACCTACTGGAATGTCTCCTGCTCCGCTAGCGTTGGTGATAGAAGTGACGACTCCACGAGATGTATTGACCACGGTAGCTCCACTGACGGGTACATCGGCACCGGGAGTGTTATCCACACTAGCTACATCAGAATTGATTGCTGATCCAGAACCGAGTTCCACCATCTTGAAATGAATTGTTGATTGAATTGGTTCTAAGATCTACCCTTTTTTGAAATTGATAAAATTGAATCGGATTTCGAAGAAATTGACTTTACAACTGAGAGTTTAACCTCCCACCGTGGTCGCCAATTGTTTATGGGTGAAAACTATTTCTGCCGGTTTTGGTAATTTGGGGTGTGTGGATGAGAAATGAATCTAAACCTAAACAAATGCACTGCACGGGAGTGCTTGTGATTCGAGAAATCAATCTGTACAACTCTATCCTAAACCAAGAAATGGCCGTTCCAGACTTACTTCGGTCACAAAGTGAAGGAGATGGGGTTGATCTTAGGGAGGGAAGCGAAGAAGGTGTTGAGATTATGAAGGTGTTGGATGTGTATGACTTGTATTAGAAAGTTGAACTGGCGTGAAGAATGTAAGCTATCAGTTCTGGTATTTGGATACGATTGTATCAACACTTGGTTTTCTGTCTTGTCCTGCCTTGTTCCTCTTTTGGAAAATAGGGAGGAGAACCTATTTATACAAGTCTTTAAGCCTAACCCTCGTATCTCGTGGGAAGTGGAGAAAGTGGAGTGATGGAGTAGTGGATTCGTGTGTTGGTGTCACACGACCAGTCTTACCCACTTCGCCCATCATCACTAACCGTCCATGACTTCCTGACACGTTCTTGTGATGGCGCGTTGTGCGCTGCACGCTGTCAACCTCCAGACCAATACCCCAGTATGTATCCCCCAGTTTGTGACATGATTGATGTCTCGAGTGTGTGGATCGTGGGACCCAAAGAAAGTAGCATGTAATGCTAGATTAAATAACTAAGTTATTTAGGAAGTCGATACTTGTGAAGTATCGTGTGTATTCTATGCAGGTACTGCATCGAGTATATTCAGCGTGCATGAAGCATCGCTGTTTGAGCGTCTCAAAATAGCCTCATGTCCATCCTACTTCAATGATGGTTTGGAGGTTGCGTAAGCAAGTCCTCCCTTGGCCGACCACATGGTGTGGTAGAGTGACGAGTGGTGATCTTCATGACGCCTCAATGACCAATTAACTCCTTACCGGGGCTGTATAACCAAGCCGGTGAAGTTGGACGGACGAGATGATCTTTGAGACACTCATCTGCGACCGTTAGTGGAATTAGGTTTTTAGAAGAGGTGCGCAAGCACCAATTTTCAGCTTGGTCGAATCCAAGCTTGGGACACGATTTTGGCATGGACGATCGGGCATGCGTGTAGACGGCATGCCGATATACATGCCCATACCTCATTGTCCCGTGAAAGTGTGATCTGGACCGCTCAATTTGTCCGGCAAAAAAGAGCGGTCAGGATTGATTTACAACAAAAGTTTGGTGCCGCAAATGTTGCGCGTCATGCCTTCTTCAGGCGCGCGTTTCGGGATGACCAAGCTTGGTCGGTCCCGGCCGATTGGTTAGGCGTGTAGGCGGCAGGCTGGTGTTCATGCCTATACCTTACTTTCCCATAGGAACGTGATCTAAGCCACTCAATTCGTCCGGCGAAGTTAAGTGGTCGAGATCAGTTTGCGATTGGGAAGTGGGACCACACTAGTTTGGGCGTGCGAATTGGAACGACCAGGGTATGGATATAGATGGGTCCACGGTGATCATGTTGATGCTCACCGGACCTGCGCAGTCGACTCCTAAACCCTCCATTCGATCAGGAGAAAACGGACGTTTGCGATCAATGCAAACCCTAATTAGGGTTTTATCAGCCGTACGGCATGCCCACTTTGGGCGCACGATCTGGAACGACCAGCCATGGTTGGTCCTGACCGATCGGTCGTGTGTGTAGGCGGGCCTACAGTGACCGTGTTGACATGCTATGGGCCCTTTGGATCTACATCTACACCCTCCATCTATGCCTGCGAAGATGGATGGTTGAGACTGTTTTGCGACTGTTGATGGTGGATTTTTATTTAAGGTTAAAATTGTAAAAGCCAGAAATTATGCGCTAACATCTTGTAAAAGATAAAGCCATTAATAAGTGTTGAATACTTCTTCACTTTACTAATTCACCTAGAATGGAGCATGTGACAACAATCCCATTCTGTGAATTAAATACACGAAATTCATCCAGGTTGGAGCATGTAGCAACAATCCCATATACCCTGTGAATTTATAGCATTATTAATTAATGCGTAAGCAGCCTTGTATTTCCCGTACTCATTATCAGTGCGGCATGACGACCGAGTGTTGCTCTCGGCAGAGCAACACGACCCTCCAAGCATTATAATGAAAGCATGTACGAAATACCGGTTCAGGTTGCAACTCTCGGTGTGTTATACTAGCCCGATTGAGCAACTCTCGGTGTGTTATACTAGCCCGATTGAGCATCCTCTGTCCGTATCAGTCTGGAAATGATCTCGATCATCCAACTTCACCAAAGATGATTGGATGGTCCAGATCAATTCCATAACCCCCAAGCGGTATGGAATATTCGTTGTTGAACCAACGCGACCCCGCATGGTCGGCCTCCCCAAAGGTTGGCATAGCTTGCCAAAACGTCCAAACCAGAGCGGTACGTATGGGCGGAAAACCCTAAATTAGGGTTTGCGGCACATTACATGTGTCACAAAACAGTCTCAACTATCCATCTTCGCAGGTATAGATGGAGGGTGTAGATGTAGATTCAAAAGGCCCAGAGCATGTCAACACAATCACCGTGGGCCCGCCTACATACCTGACCAATCGGTCAGGACCAACCATGGTTGGTCATCCCAATTCGTATGCCCGAATGGAGCATGGCGCACGGCCGTGAAACCCAAAATTATGGTTTTATGAGCATCACGAGCGTCCATCTTCTCCTAACGAATGGAGGGTCCAAGATTAGATTAAGCAGTCCGGTCATACCAACATGACCACCGTGGACCCATCTATCCCCTCACCTGGTCGGCCAAGGCATACCATGCCTGGTTATCCCAAATCGTCCGCCCAAACTAGCGTGGTTACACTTCCCAATTGCAAACTAATCTCGACCGCTCAACTTCGCCGGACGATTTGAGTGGCTTAGATCACATTTTGGGACAGTCAGGTATAGGCGTGAACACCAGCCTATCACCTAAACGCCAGACCGATCGGCCAAGACCGACCAAGATTGGTCGTCTTGGAACGCCCGCCCGAAGTTGGCACGATGCGAGGCTTTTGTTTGCACTCGTTTTCTGTCGCAAACTGATCTCGACCACTCGACTTTGCTTGGACGAATTGAGTGGTCCGGATCACACTTTCGTGAGATAATGGGGTATGGGCGCCTACACCGTCATGCCGTCTACACGCATGTACGATCGGCCTGGCCAAAATCGTATCCCAAGCTTGGATTCGACTAGCCGAGGCTGAAGAGGGATGCTTGCGCACATCTTCTAAAACCCTAATTCCATCAACGGTCGCGGATGAGTGTCTCAAAGATCATCTCGTCAGTCCAACTTCACCGGCTTGGTTATACAACCTGCTGGTCGAGTTAATTGGTCGAAGGCGTCTTGGTGATCACCACCCGTCACTTTACCACACCATGATGCGTACTGCATAAAATACACACGATACTTCACAAGTATCGACCTCCCGAATAACGCAGATTATTCAATTTAGCATTACATGCTACCTTTTGTGGGTCCCACGACCCACACATTCCGACATCAATCATGTCACAAACGGGGATACATACGGGGTATTGGTCTGGCGGTTTACGGCGTGCGGCGCACAACGCGCCATCACAAGAGCGTGTCGGGAAGTCATGGACGGTTAAGTGATGATGGGAGAAGTGGGCAAGCCAGTCGTGCGACACTAACACATTACTCCACTACTCCATCACTCCACTTTCTCCACTTCCCACGAGATACGAAGGTTAGGCTAAAAGACTTGTATAAATAGGTTCTCCATCCTATTTTTTACATAAGAGCAAGTCCAGGACAACGAGAGGCAAGTGTTGATACAATCGTATTCAAACACCTAATCGATAGCTTACACCACCGCAAGCCGGTTCGACTTTTCCGATACAAGTCATTCATAGCCAACACCTTCACATTCTCAACACCTTCTTCGCTTCCCTCCCTAAGATCAACCCCATCTCCTTCACTTTGTGACCGAAATAAGTATGGAACGGCCATTTCTTGGTTTAGGCCGTACTTGCATAGATTGATCTCTCGAATCTAAAAGCACTCACCGCGCAGTGCATTTGTTTAAGGTTTAGACTCATTTCTCATCCACACATCCCAAGTTACCAAAACCGGCAGAAATAGTTTTCACCCATAAACAATTGGCGACCACAGCGGGAGGTTAATCTCTCGGTTGTAAAGTCAATTTCTTCAAAATCCGATTCAATTTTATCAATTTCGAAAAGGGTAGATCTTAGGACCAATTCAATCATCGATTCATTTCAAGATGGTAGAACTCGGGTCTGGATCAGCAATCAATCCTGATGGAGCTAGTACGGATAACACTCCCGATGTCGATGTACCTATCAGTGGAGCTACCGTGGTCAATACATCTCGTGGAGCCTTCAATTCCATACCCAACTCTAGCGGAGCAGGAGACATTCCAGTAGGTGTAACGCCTCCCATCACCAGAGCCAGAGCAGCCGCGAATCCCGGCATCTCCTCAAGTGTAACGCCTCCAGTGGTCACCAGAGCAACAAATTTTATTCCTTCATTAGGACGAGAGGAGGACCACCGCCCATTACCATTGCAGACTTGATGGAGAAGCAGGAGATTCTTGCTAAGACTCAAACGGATATGGCCGCAACTCAGAAAGAGGTACTCACTTTTCTTAAGACATTAACTGATCGATTGCCACAAGAGCCGCGACAGCCCCTGGAGAAAAAAAAAAGGAACGCATTCAACGCACCGGAGAAGGTACTTCAGCGGCGCGGACCTCCATGGACCCGATCAAAGAAGCGACATCAGATATGAGCGGTCTTGTCATGGAGACTCGTACACTGGGGACTGATCCTCACAACGATCCTCCTCAAGTTAATAGTTTCACTATGAACCAGAGGCTAGTGGATCGGGAAGCGGTTTATCTAGTGGAAATTCTATGCGAACTTTCACACCTCTCTAAGAATCAACGCGCGGAGACGTTTTGCTGCAATCAACCAGAGGAAGGTCACGACCGTGCCCTACATGTCACCGCACGCATCAAGGATCCAGAGTTCAAGACGGCCCTTATCTACACGGGAGCGTCTTCGAATGTGATTACTCTCAAGACTCTCAGGACATCCAAGGTTCTCCAAGGCAAGGTTGTAGTAGCAGGTTTTCCCACACTACACCCCTTACTCGATCTTGCTTAATTAGTCCATTGAAAGATGTAAGATCAAGAATAGTTATTGATTGAATCCATGAATTGTTTACACAAGAAAATAGAATTACACTTAGAAATTAAAACACTCTTAAACTTTCTCTCTCCTAATGACTTGCCCAACAATTCCAAAAAGATCTCTCCTTCTCACAGATTCACTCAGCCCTTTATATAGGGTAATACATAGTGGATGACAGCTAAGCTACCCTTTATTTTCGGGAATGTCTCGCGAAGTGTCGCAGATGTACAAACATTCACTCTCGCGACACTTCTTAACCCTCGCCAAGTCTCACGTCTTCTTTATGTTTTGCCTGTCGTTATTCATTGCGTCGTTTATTTTAGCTCCTCGCGACTCCCTCGCGACACCGTCTGCTCATTAATCCCGCGAGCCTTGTATGTTGCGATATTATGATCCTACATCTTGCCTCTTTTTCCTTGAATATTGCTTGAAGAGCGATCTTTAAGGAAAAATCTGTTGTCAGTAGTAATCTTTGGTCTTTGTTGATGAAGGAACGAGCAGAAGAATACTGTACTTGAAAAGTACGTACTTGCCTCTATTCTTTTGCGAAGTTCCGAAGCTTCTTTGAGATGTATATGTAGTATCGTCTCCTGTCTCTCCTCATATTTCTCCTGCGAAGGGAAAAGTATCATGAGAGTGATTCTTTTGATTTGCTGCGACGGCTTATCTTTATCTCGTGTCGTTTTGTACTTTTACACGGATTTTGACACGTCTCTTTCAACCGCTTATTCTTGACCGTTCATGTCTCTTCTCGCATTAAATGACCTCGTTTTTCTCGAGGATCTTTTTCCTATATATAGTTTCTTTTCCTCTCCTTTTCATTCTTTAGTTTCTCTCTGCAACTTCTCTTTGATTCTCTTCTTCCGCAATTTGTGCTTCTGCTACTGCAAATCTTTTCTTCATCTTTTCTAACGCTGATTCTAATCTCCAATCTTCCATCCATTCCCATACTGATAAATGGCTTTCATCAGTCGTGCATACAAAGCTTCTTTTGAAGAAGTTCAACAGAAGTTACTCGAGAAGGTTTTTACTCACAACCATTCCCGATCAAGAACCTTCATCTATTCTTTCGCAAAGCTATTTTCGATCATCAATGTGATGATCAAAAGATTATAGTCTCGCTAGGTCGCCTTCTCATGGGACTTCCCATTCCCTTGTACAATCCCGAGATGCCTTTATTTTATGAAATCTTGGCCCATGAAAAATTCTCTCTAGGCTGTTTATCAATTGAGTGGCGATTGCATTCGCCTAATGCTTGAATTCGCGAATCGTGGTCTTTGAAAAGGATCTTTATACCCTCATTCTTCGTTAGACACCCGATTTCAAAGACTTGGAAATAGTCACGAGAAGTACACCGTAGAGAACTTTTTGAAAACTATTCAAAGTGATAAAGATGGTTAATGCGAAATCTCATTTGGGCATTCGCCCGAAAAAGAAGGATAATGTCCCTGAGGATAAATTGCTCATGCAGGATATTGATTGGCATCCGGGTAATAATACTACTCCTCGCCACTCCAAAGATGAGAAATGGTGGGTTGTACCCCTGATTTTAAATGGTCCTTATATCGCGGGCCCGCACGTTCTTCCCCGCGAATCTCGCAGGTATCATCCTTGGGAATTCAAATGGCCCGATAAAGCAAAAAGAGGTATGTTTTCTACTTCAAATCTTGCTTTCGCAATTTTCTTTTTATATTTGTTGAGTTTGTGAAATTTCTCGATCGCCGTATTGAGAAGAAAGTACAAGGATAATCCGTTGGAGAGTACGCTGACAATACTTCGATCGCTTACGGGTGAAGTAAGAAACATTTCCTTTTTCATTTGAAACAATATTATTGCCTCTGTTTCTTATTTTTAATCATATGCGAAGGTTGGAGTTGAAGAAGCTGTAGCCGCGAAGAATAAAAGTAAGGGCAAAACTGTCGCTCACCAAAATAAATCTTCTGCTCCATTAACTAAAAAGCGAAAGATTCAATCTTCTTCTCGCCTTAACTCAAACTCCGAATCTCTTGATGAGGATGACCATGATTCGAATCGCTCTCTTGCTAAAGAAACTCCACCGGCCTAGTTCTCCTATGGATCGGTTATTTAGCATCTTCTCAGACTCTTTCCAAGGAATGGGAGATGCTCCCCTGGCTTCTCTTTGCGGGACTCTCGCAAATGTGTGTAATGCCGCTTTACTAGAAGGCAATGATTCTTTCAATGGAGCTTCTAGAGTCGTGTCTCCTGACTTGTTAAATGCACTGGGATCTTTGGTACGTGTGCAGTCACATTTCCCTTTTTAAATTTTTAAATATATGTATATTAATAATTTTTCTATCTTCTTTTATAGGTTGGAAGAACTTCCTTTGTAGTTGCCTCAGATCTCGAGAGAAGACGCAGCAATCTTGAGAAGAAGAATTCGCAATTGAGCAAGAAGATTCGAGAATTAGAGACTGAAGCTGCGTCATCTCGCGATAAAGATGAAAGAATTCAAAAGTTAAATACCGAAATTGACTCCCAAAGGGATAAGGTGTCCTCTCTTCAGAACGCTAATCAACAACTTTATGGTATAAGATTTCACTTCCTTTTATTATTTCTATCTTATCGGTCGCATACTACTACCTAACTTATTACCTTCGGGCAGATGTATATAATCTCTCCGATGAGGCTATTCTTCTCCATACATTTCCCGAACCCATGGATAATGACCTTCTTCTCGCACACCTCAATCAATCTCTAAGTAGTTCCTCGATAAAACTAACCTCCTTTCATTAAAGGATCTTCAAATCCAAACATCGCCTTTAAAGATTGAACATAGATCTAATTTAAATTTAACTAATCGCTTTAAACGAATGTACCTTGATTCCGAGAAGAAAATCAAGACTTTAAGAAAGAAAATTAGTGATCTCATAGATGAGAACGATCGCATTACTAACAGAGGTGCACATGCGTTAGCAGAATTCCACGAATCTCTTCTTAGTGTGCAAGTTGAACGAGATGAACTCCTTCATCGTAATACTATGCTTAAGCAATGAAGAGCAAGTTCGTTCTCTTCTTGTTATTAATAGTGATGATGAATTCGCCTAGGCTGCGAAAGTTTTAGATAATGCCAGGAATAACCTAGGTGTTGATGTTAGTCTTCATGCCGAGCATACTTCCTTGATTAAAGATATGATATCTGATAGAGAAGGTTACTTATTATACCTTATCGCTTCTTACTTGTGGTATTGCTTGCAAATTATTAACTTGTTGTTTCTTATTTGCGAGAATCCGAGAAGAGGCTTCAAGTTAGAATTAGAGAACTTGAATCTGAAAAGAACAACTCGCAAGGAATTTCCCAATGAGAATTGAAGAACTTGAATCAAAAACAACATTTCCCAAGAGTCTCTCCTTCGCGAGAATAAATATTCCAAGATGAAGAAACAATTTCTAACGACAAAAATGAGAACTTTAATAATGATGCCGTTCGTTTTGAAATGGAGGCATGGAGTATGTTTGTAAGGACCACAATATCCCTCTACATTCATATCCCCTCGGCTCCTTGAAAAGGTTCCCGAGAATCTACCCGTCTCGGGACGTTTCGATAGCGAGGTCATGCGAAGAAGAAAATTCTCGCGATGAGAATAATAGGATCGAAGGATCGATGAAGAAGAAGAATCACCAAAGAGATAACTCTTTTTGTTTTCTTTCTCTGCTTGTAATATCTGTGAATTTCTGTATCCTTATTATAGTGTATTTCTTGGATTTTTTCCCCCCTGTATTCAATCTTTACTCCCCCTTTTTTGGCAATTCTTCCTTGTAATATAATTGACTAACATCATTGATATATAACTCTTGCATCAGAAGATGAATAACAATATTTCATCCTCTCCATTCCCATACTTGCCTCTCGTTATTTATCTTCGATGGAAGATTTCAGTTGTCATCATGTATTTTGTTGGATAATAATTTTATTGTTGGCGAAATGTATCGTCGCGACGAGGTTGCGAGTGTCTTCATAAGTTAAGAATCCCACTTGCTATTTCGGTAATCTTTATTCTCTCTCTTTTTGTTGCGACAAGATCGCAGGACGTCTTTACATTTTCGTGCAATGACCCATTGACCTTGCCTTATCATTTTTGTGTGGACTTCCAAGTTAGACCTCCCTAATTAGAGGTCCTCCCCTGCCACCTTTCATCGCGACAAAATCAGCAGGACGTCTTTACACTTGCATGTAAAGACCCATTGATCTTGCCTTATCATTTTTCAAGTATTTTTGCCTCTCGCAGATGTTTTGTTTGCGACAATATGACATGCCTAAATATCCTTGCGAACATGGAGCCCCATGACATTGCCGCGCCTTGCGACGAAATCGCAGACGTCCGTACACTTTCGTAAAGACCCATTGATCTCGCCTTACCCTCGCTAGTATTATTGCCTCTTCAGATCATTGCACAAATATGACAAGCCTAAGTCTCCTTGCGAAAACAAAGCCTCATGACATTTGCGTCTGCTTTGACACTTCCCCTAATGGAAAGCGTCGCCTTATCATCTCCCTATTGCCCCTTCAAGGAGGCGAAACATCGCCATACAAGACTAGCTCCTCCCATCCGGTCTTAACAACAACCGGTTGTTTTCGCAGCCTCTTATCCCTTATACCTATATGGTTTATGGTTACGAGACCGCACCCTAAGTGGAGTTTTCTTCGGGCGAGTGCAACGCATGCCAAGACTTGCCAAGAATGTCCAGGGTAGGTTCATCCATCCCGGCACTCGGCTCAACCGTGTACCTCGGCGCCTTGAGCATACACCGACTCCTTGGAAGAGGCCCTCGGTCGCCCAACCAGGTATAACCTACATATATAGTTGGGAATCCAAGGTACCTCTCCCTGGATAGGCTTTCATGGGCCCCAAATTTTCATGGTTCAAGCTTCAGGAGCGGTGTAACCTTCCCCCGAACCATGGCGAGAGATACCCCTTATATGACGCACTTTAGGTCTTACATTTGCCTCTTACGAAATGTTATTCGCGAACTAGGGTGTACGCCATAAAGGTTCGTCCCATTCTTTTGCGCATTCATATTTGTTAAATCATTCAATCATTCATATTTCATTCTTTGCTGATATTTGTTTGCGAAGTATTCGCATAGTTCTGTTTCGTTTGTTCTTAGTCGAATTCTCATTTTACTCTTGGCTGCGAGATTCTCGCACATCATTACTTCAGCTGCTACTTTGCATCTTGCTTTTATTGATTATTCACTTCTTATGCTTTTTGTTCCTCATATCTTTTGCTTCTTTATTGTCATAATATTGGTCTGTCTCCAGTATTTCACCTCGCGAGATATGTTCAGCCCTCACTTCTATAGCATCTACCATCAGTTTCTCCTTTCTCTGTTCATTTCTCACATGTTGCTTCCAACCCTTTCTTTTGGCATTTCTTTCTTCGCAGCTTTCTATATCGACCTCATGACACTGTTGCGACTCCTTCCAGTCTCCCTGTATGATACCAATGCCGTTTGATGTGGAAATTTTATACATTGATGATATGTTGACGCGACCCCAATATTTCGTGAAGCCGGGTCTCCCAATCAGCTGCATTATACGGGGATTCCACGTCAACCACACAGAATAAGACATCAGTTGATAACCCTTGTAGAGGTATTCTCATGTGAACCTCTCCCTTTGGTTTGTTTGCAGTGCTATTAAAGCCATATATCTTGTATGTTGAGGGGATCAAATCCTCATCCTTTCCTCCCATCGTCTTATAAGTATGTTAAAAAAGAATATTCACCGAACTTCCAGTATCGATTAGGATTCGGTTGATCGCCCAGCAAGCTTCTGCTTCGTCATCTTCTCCATCAACTGGTTTTGGGTTAATCTCTAGTTTCACAACCAACGGGTTATCATGTGTTTCTCTTCCTTTTGGCACTTCATCTGCAGAGAAAGAGATAGTCTTCAGCTGCCACTTCTCTAACTGCGTCGTTCTCGCCAGGCTCATTATTTCTTTATCATTAGCATCTCTCGCAAAGACTCTACTGAGCACGTTGTCATGAAAATCTTCGATTGTGCGATAGGAGTGGACGATAGAGTTGCGTTCAAATTTCTAGCTTTTGTTCCAATTTCTATAACAAATGTTTCTTTTCCTTTCGCTGACACCGTTCGTGCATCTCTCGGTGGTGGTGGTAATGTTTGGCCTGTTTCTTCTCCCTTTAGAAAGTGATTTAGCTTCCCCTGATCAATCATCCTGAGAATAATTCTCTTTATGTTTCTACAATCGTTTGTCTGATGTCCATGGAAGCGATGGTAAGAACAAAACTCATGACTTCTATCGCCTGGCGGTGGCTCCATTCCCACGTTCCAAGGTGCTGGTACATTCTCCATCACAAGTATAGCTTCCCAGATCTTTTCCACACTAGCGTTCAGTGGAGGCATCTTAATCTCTTCCCATACTATTCTGCGACTTCTCTGCCCTCCACGGTTGTTTTGCCTTCGTCCACCATAAGTTTCTTGCACATGATCTAACCTCTGAATCTTATTATTGTTGTTACGGTTGTAATAGTTCCTTTCTCGTTCAAATTCCTCTTGATCGTGGCTTCCCATCGCTACTATCTTCTGCTGTCCCTCATCAGCTTTCCTTGCTTGCTGTCCCTGCGAAGTGCTCGCCACTGTATTTATGAATTGAGGTAACAAGCTTACGTTCGCAGCATTCGAGTTTGTGTTCGCGACTGGATAAGAATTCATTTCATTCTGTCTTTCTTCTAAGGCAATATATTCTTCCCGTAATTCTCGCAGCTTCCGCCATCGTGATTGTATTTTTGATTCTAAAATTTGAATGTATAACAAGTTAGTCGCGAAGAGAGCATTCACAAATGAGAGTATGAGATATCTTTCCTCAACCCGTCCCCGCCATTTCGCTACACATGGTCCTCCATCTTATTGTTAACCGCCTTAAGCTCTCGCCAACCCTTTGTTTCAACCCGAATACATCTTCAATACCGGTCGCGAAGAGTTGTTACTTATGTATGCTCCCAGAATGTGGCTTGTAAATGGTTAAATGATGTGATTGTATTCCTTGGTAGACCTTCAAACCACTTTAGTGCTTCTCCTATTAAGCTTGACGCGAAATATTTGCACAATATGGCATCATGATTCTCCCATTGTAACATACATCTCATATAAGCCTTAATATGTTGTATCGCACAAAGTTGTTCCATCAAAGATGTTGGTTAATGCAGTAGATTGCACTTAGGTGGTATTCCTCCCATCTCGTACTTCTAGTGTGAAGGGATTCTTCGCAGCTTTCTCGCGATGGCTTCGTCTAACCTGTCTCCTTCCTCCTTCCCTTCTACTATTCAAGAATCCTCTCATTTCAGCCAGCTTCTCTTAAGATTTGTTCATTTGCCTCGAATTTGATTCTACTGGTCTTTTTAGCTCGCTTCTCCTTCTTCGCTCGTGCCTATTTTGACCTTCCCGCTCGTTATTTTCTCCTCTTCTTTCCCCGCGACGCTCTTCTTCGTTTCTTTCACAATTCGCACGCCATTGTATCGGTTGTTCTCTCTTCTTGGTTGCCTCTCGCCTCTCATCATCTCGCACCCTCTCATATTCTTCGTTAATATTTCTATTGGTACGATTTTGTTCCCTCCTTCTCTCGCGGTTGTCATGGTTATTCTGCCGGATTGCTTCTTCCATCTCTTGATTTTCCATTTCTACTCTTATTCTTTCTCTCTCGCGAGCTAGTCGCGCTTGTTCAATGTAGTGTCTCTCAATGTCATCCTCGATCTCTCGGTTTCTTCTTAATTCTTCTCTCCCATGCAAGATTATTCTCCCTTCAGCAGCTGGGTCATTCGGCCCTTGTAGTTGCATGTTTCCTTGATTTTCCATATTCCGCTCATTTTGAAGATTTTCGGGCTGAGGAATATAACGATCTTCTATTTCCCTTCTTCTCTCGCCATGCTCTGTACTCAGATTTTGTGTTTCTTCCTCGTACTTTCGTTGGTAAAGCTCTCTTTCTTTCTTCCCTATTCGATCTTGAATTTGATCTCTCACTACTTCTAGATCTCCTATTTTGCAACCTCATATTTTCCATCCTCAATTCATGATTCTGTCTTGTCAAGTTTGCTCGTTCCTCTCGCCTCTAGCCGTCTCTCTTCGTGCATTGTTTGTCTCAATCTTTCTAATGTCGCGATTTCTTCGTTTCGGATTCATTTCTCCATTCGTTCCTTGCTCTCCTTGTCCATTGTTCACCAGCTGTTCCTCTTCCTCTCATCTTCGAATCGATCTTCAAGTATGTACACTTAATCTATCATAATCCACAGCCGCGTTTGCTACCGGGGAGATCGGTGGCTGGTTTTGATCTTCTCCATCGTTTCCCTATTCATCCTTGACGATTCTTCTCTGCTTTCATTCCTCCTTTCTCCAAAGAAGTCTCCCACTTCTTCTTACAATCGTTGGTTGCTCTTGTACATTTCTTCTTCTAGCCATCTTTCTTTTTTAATGAATTCTTGAGTATCTTTTCCAAATCTCTTCTCTCGTTAACCCAAATTCTTTCCAATTTCTACGTCAATCATTTGCTCGTCCTCAAGTTTCTAGCGCATATGTAGTAGCAGGTTTTCCCACACTACACCCCTTACTCGATCTTGCTTAATTAGTCCATTGAAAGATGTAAGATCAAGAATAGTTATTGATTGAATCCATGAATTGTTTACACAAGAAAATAGAATTACACTTAGAAATTAAAACACTCTTAAACTTTCTCTCTCCTAATGACTTGCCCAACAATTCCAAAAAGATCTCTCCTTCTCACAGATTCACTCTTACCCTTTATATAGGGTAATACATAGTGGATGATAGCTAAGCTACCCTTTATTTTCGGGAATGTCTCGCGAAGTGTCGCATGCACAAACATTCACTCTCGACACTTCTTAACCCTCGCCAGATCTCACGTCTTCTTTATGTTTTGCCTGTCGTTATTCATTGCGTCGTTTATTTTAGCTCCCTGCGACTCCCTCGCGACACCGTCGTTCATTAATCCCGCGAGCCTTGTATGTTGCGATATTATGATCCTACAAAGGTCGTACGGAAGCCTACCACAATGAAGGACTTCGAGGGAAACCAAACCAGCACATACGGGAGAAGCTCCGCGGAAAGAATCAGACAAGTTAGTTGCGTCCCACTCCCCACGTGGGCGTCAATTCAGGAAGAAGACCGGCTTGCATCATTGAGGGCTAAAACCCACGATGCATCTTTGCTGACGAAGCATTCTTCTCCATCCTGTGAAGCCACGACCCACGTTCACACGAAGAGGGAACGAACTTTTGTGGTGAGTCATGACCAGAAAGGGAAAATGGTATACCAACACTGCCATTATCAATTAGCAGGGGAGACTGTTACCCAGTCTCTCCACCCAATGGAATGCCACAACAGCAACGAACTACAAGAACAAGTGCTAGATGCTCCACAACAGCTGCAAGATGGCACCAACTCCGCAACTTATGAGATTGAAATCGTTGAGGAATCTCCTAGGCCTATCTCCATCAGCTGAACCGTGTGTACGGATAAACGTACGAAGCTCGTGGAACTTCTCAAAGAGTACCAGGACATATTCGCTTGGAGATATGAAGAAATGCCGGATTTAGATGAAAATTGGTCACCCATCATCTACATGTCATACATGGATCCAAGTCAGTTAAACAGTTGTAGTTCAGACATGAGGAAAATGGATAGATCAGGTGCTGCATAGACTTCAGATACTTGAACAGGTGCTGCTACAAAAACGATCCCCTCTACCTAACATCGACATGTTATTAGATGAAACAAGTGGACACGGCATGTTCTCCTCCATGGATGGATGTAGCGGCTACAACCAGATAAGGATGTACGATCCTGATGCAAGTAAGATAGCTTTTCGAACTCCTCTCGGAAATTTTTATCATACCATACTTCCATTTGGTTTAAAGAATGCAGGTGCAACGTATCAACGCTCTATGACGGCAATCTTCCACTGGAGCGGATACCTCAAGGGAGCAGCCTCAAGAAGATAACGATGTCCACGCGTCATATCGAGCAAGATCCGTGCGAGTCACTCTATCAGACAGTGGTCGAACAAGATACGTGTGAGTCAATTTATCAGACAGTGGTACATGTCTATCATGATATGTTGGAGAATCCGCGCTTTTGGTCATCCTATGGAGCTGTTGAACGCTCATCTACAACAACATATACCCTTATAGAAAGAAACAGGCCTGCCGGTAATGAAGAGCCTCATAATGTTTGTAGGAGCATATATCTCACCAACAGGCGATACAACCTTCAGCCTTGTGTAAGCAGTTCCTTGAAGCAGGAAGAGGAAAACCACCGAGATACAACATCCTGCGCGTCCGTCAACTCCAACTCCAGTACCACATGCACGACTCCCACAATGATGAAACAATGTCCAAGATATTCCATATCTGGCTCGAAAACAACCATTACGAACAAACCATGTAAACCACGCTTGGGGACTGAGGCTCAGCATGAAGTTCCTTCACCAAGGAATTCTTCAACATGAGAGAGATGGTCAGTCAAGAAGCATGGAATTCGCAAGGGTAAATCGAACTGAAGAGGGAAACACTTCAACGCTCCCTCTAGCAGAAGCTGATTCAATGGTCTATTCAAGATCCGCCTCAACGCTCTCTCCGGGACCCACGTTCGCTTCAGAATCCTTCTTCAACACTCTCTCCAGGATCCACCTCAACTTTCGCACCAGAAACCACTTTAACATCCTCTCGAGCCGTTTCAACACTCAAGCTGCATCAATAATCTGCGCTCTGGTCAAGTTATCTTTGATGTACTCATTGCTCAATATACGTCTCATCCATCCTTCATGAGGGCCCAGCGGAGCATGAAAAACCTTGAAGTCAATAGGAGAAGGGTTATCTTGTGGAACTGATATTTTCATATAGTTGAAAGGGCGCGGTGAACAACTCATCATCAATGTTAGACATATGTTTGAAGCTGTCAACACCTCCTGACTTGGCACCAGCATTATCCCCAGAAGACATCTCAATAGGAGTTCTTTTCTTTATTCTACAATAAAATACATGAGTCAGTACTTGTATAAAAACGCGTGAGATGTGTAGTCACACACGACAGAACACACATTCACGTTGGAGTACATAAGGCTGGTATTGGGTCCAAGTCCGGTATTGATCAAGTCACAAGTCCGGTATTGCTCAAGTCTCAAGTATGGTATTGCTCAAGTCACAAGTTTGGTATTGCTCAAGTTTCAAGCCCGGTGTTGATCAAGTCACAAGTCCGGTATTGATCAAGTCACAAGTCCGGTATTGCTCAACTTTCAAGTCCTGTTGATAAAGTCACAAGTCCTAAGTCCGGTATTGATTTCAAGTCACAAGTCCAAGTCCTATTGCTCAAGTTTCAAGTCCGGTATTGATCGAAGTCACAAGGCTGGTATTCGAATAAAACAGCGCACGCAGCAGGCTGGTTTTCAGTCGAAACACGGGGTCGAGGTTCGATCGAGGCACGCGGCGGGTCCCACTTGATCCCAGCCCAGTTGGTCGAAGCATACACAACCGTCCCCAATCAAAGCTCTCTCTCCCGGAAGAAGGCGTTTCAGCTCGAACACTTCAACGCTCTCCCGGGCCTGCTCTAGAAGATGCTTCAACGCTTTCTACAGGACCCACATTTACACTTGAGCACATAAGGTGCAGTAGCCCCACGAATGAAACAGGCGTAACAGTCCATCGAAGCAAGCAAGACCGACATCATGCTAGGGGAACACTCGCCTGGACGCCTCTTGAACGTGACATGCTCCAAGGACAAGATGACCCGTCTCTCCTGGTAACATCTAACTTTGTCTCATAAGCTTTGTCTTTAACTATCACCATCTCATGCCTACCCCACAATGGTGTAACCATTACGTGCTAGGAAGGGGACTTAATGTTGATGGTGGATTTTCATTTAAGGTTAAAATTGTAAAAGCCAGAAAATTATGCGCTAACATCTTGTAAAAGATAAAGCCATTAATAAGTGTTGAATACTTCTTCACTTTACTAATTCACCTAGAATGGAGCATGTGACAACAATCCCATTCTGTGAATTAAATACACGAAATTCATCCAGGTTGGAGCATGTAGCAACAATCCCATATACCCTGTGAATTTATAGCATTATTAATTAATGCGTAAGCAGCCTTGTATTTCCTGTACTCATTATCAGTGCGGCATGACGACTTCGTGTTGCTCTGCTGAGAGCAACACGAACCTCCAAGCATTATAATGAAAGCATGTAAGAAAAACCGAGACAGTTTGCAACTCTCGGTGTGTTATATTAGCCCGATTGAGCAACTCTCGGTGTGTTATACTAGCCCGATTGAGCATCCGGACTGTCCGTATCAGTCTGGAAATGATCTCGATCATCCAACTTCACCAGCATGATTGGATGGCCCAGATCAATTCCATACCCCCAAGCAGGTATGGAATATTCGCTGCTGAACCAACGCGGACCCCGCATGGTCGGCCTCCCCAAAAGATTGGCATAGCTTGCCAAAACGTCCAAACCAGAGCGGTACGTATGGGCGGAAAACCCTATTAGGGTTTGCGGCACATTACATGTGTCACAAAACAGTGTCAACCATCCATCTTCGCAGGTATAGATGGAGGGTGTAGATGTAGATTCAAAAGGCCCATAACATGTCAACACAATCACCGTGGGCCCGCCTACATACCTCGACCAATCGGTCGGGACCAACCATGGTTGGTCATCTCACCCGTACGCCCGAATGGAGCATGACGCAAGGCCGTGAAACCCAAAATTATGGTTTTATGAGCATCACGAGCGTCCATCTTCTCCTAACGAATGAAGGGTCCAAGATTAGATTAAGCAGTCCTGGTCATACCAACATGACCACCGTGGACCCATCTATCCCCTCACCTGGTCGGCCAAGGCATACCATGCCTCGGTTATCCCAATCGTCCGCCCAAACTAGCGTGGTTACACTTCCCAATTGCAAACTAATCTCGACCGCTCAACTTTGCCAAACGATTTGAGTGGCTTAGATCACGTTTTCATGGGACAGTCAGGTATAGGCGTGAACACCAGCCTATTACCTACATGCCAGACCGATCGTCCAAGACCGACCAAGATTGTTCGTCTTGGAACGCGCGCCCGAAGTTGGCACGATGCGCGGCTTTTGTTTGCACTCGTTTTCTGTCGCAAACTGATCTCGACCACTCGACTTTGCCGGACGAATTGAGTGGTCCAGATCACACTTTCGTGAGATAATGGGGTATGGGCTCCTACACCGTCATGCCGTCTACACGCAGGTACAATCTGCTCTGGCCAAAATCGTATCCCAAGCTTGGATTCGACCAGTCTGAAGAGGATGCTTGCGCACCTCTTCTAAAACCCTAATTCCATCAACGGTCGCAGATGAGTGTCTCAAAGATCATCTCGTCCGTCCAACTTCACCGGCTTGGTTATACAACCCTGGTCAGGAGTTAATTGGTCAATAAGGCGTCTTGGTGATCACCACCCGTCACTTTACCACACCATGATGCAGTACCTGCATAGAATACACACGATACTTCACAAGTATCGACCTCCCGAATAACGCAGTTATTCAATTTAGCATTACATGCTACCTTTTGTGGGTCCCACGACCCACACATTCCAGACATCAATCATGTCACAAACTGGGGGATACATACTGGGGTATTGGTCTGGCGGTTTATAGCGTGCAGCGCACAACGCGCCATCACAGGAGCGTGTCAGGAAGTCATGGACGGTTAAGTGATGATGGGAGAAGTGGGCAAGCCTGGTCGTGTGACACTAACACATTAATCCACTACTTCATCACTCCACTTTCTCCACTTCCCACGAGATACGAAGGTTAGGCTAAAAGACTTGTATAAATAGGTTCTCCATCCTATTTTTTAAACAAGAGCAAGTCCAGACAACAGAGGCAAGTGTTGATACAATCGTATTCAAACACCGGAACTGATAGCTTACACCCTGCAAGCCAGTTCAGCTTTCTGATACAAGTCATTCATAGCCAACACCTTCACATTCTCAACACCTTATTCGCTTCCCCCCTAAGATCAACCCCATCTCCTTCACTTTGTGACCGAAACAAGTCTGGAACGACCATTTCTTGGTTTAGGCCGGACTTGCACAGATTGATCTCTCGAATCTACAAGCACTCACCGTGCAGTGCATTTGTTTAAGGTTTAGACTCATTTATCATCCACACATCGCAAATTACCAAAACCGGCAGAAATAGTTTTCACCCATAAACAGCGACACATGTAATGTGTAGCAAACCCTAATTTAGGGTTTTTCGTCCATACTGCTTTGGCTTGGACGGTTTGGCAAGTTATGCCACCCTTTTGGGGAGGCCGACCATGCGGGGCCCGCGTTGGGTCGGTAGTGAATATTTCAATACCTGCTAGGGGTCATGGATTCGATCTAAGCCATCCAATCATGCTGGTGAAGTTGGATGGTCGTGATCGTTTCTGAGACTGATATGGACAGTCCAGATTCAAATATGCTCAATCGGGCTAGTATAACACACCGAGAGTTGCAACCTGTACGGGTATTTCGTACATGCTTCATTATTTATGCTTGGAGGTTCGTGTTGCTCTGCTGAGAACAACACTCAGTCGTCATGCCGCACCGATAATGAGTACATGAAATACAAGGCTGGTCATGCATTAATTAATAATGCTGTAAATTCACAGGGTATATGGGATTGTTGCCACATGCTCCAACCTGGATGATTTTCGTGTATTTAATTCACAGAATACTGGGATTGTTGCCACATGCTCCTTTCTAGGTAAATTAGTAAAGTGAAGAAGTATTCATCACTTATTAATGGCTTTATCTTTTGCAAGATGTTAGCGCATAATTTTGTCTTTTACAATTTTAGCCTTAAATGAAAATCCACCATCAACACACCCTTATTCAAATCAAACAATATTTTTTCAAAATTTAGTAATTGTTGACTAGTGACCTTTACTATTTAGCTAGCGACCCTTACTATTTATCGAAAACTCCAACATTGCATTGATACAAAATCGCCTCTTCCCTGAATATCAAAAGTCTGACAAAAATGCTAGTTGCGTGGTAAAACCAAACACATGGGGTTACATGATAACATTTATTACAAAAGATATTGGTAGGAGTAATAACTTATTTGATGTAATCAGCTTATACCCTAAATAATAGTCACTTAGCGATTTGGAAATTCCACAACCAATCAAAAACACCATCGACTACGAACAAACCACCCTTATTTAGGATTAACCCAATCTTTTTCCAAAAGCCATTTGATGTTCAATAGGTACCCTTACTATTTAGCTAGCGACCCTTACTATTTATCGAAAACCGTACGTCTCGAGAATAGTCAGTTTTTAGTGTGGGATTTGTATTCGGCAGTAGAATACCACTTAATACATTTGAGATGGATGTGTCCAATTCAGCTTATAAATACCCTCCATTGGAACCAGTATAAAAAATTGCCAATACAGATTACAAATTTTCTTTGGGATATAACATTTATACTTTCATTATTATATTTTGTAGGTTAACCCTACTTGTATCTACCAAGCAATGTCAACCCAGTACACGTCACAGGAAGATGAAGCTCTAACACGAGCTTACTGCAACGTATCTAATGATCCAGACGTATTAACAGAGGAGAAATCTATGGAGTTTTGGATGTCTGTTGCGCAGGAGTTTACCGATATAATTGGCAATCACAACCTTCGTACCTGGAAATATTTACAATCACGTCTCTTCACCATAAAGAATGAGGTGAATTTCTTTGTTGCAATCCAGATACCAATATATCGCAATTTTCCCGAAGGGTGGTCCGAACAAATGATTATAGGTTTCCCGATGTTAATGCATACATGAGTTTGAATTACTTGGTTTCCTTCAAACAATAATCCTAAATATATGTTTGTGTACTATAGGATACAAATGCGCGACAGTTGTACCTCCAAAGGAAGGGAAAGAGATTTATGTATCACAATTCCTACCTCAGCATGAGGCATAACTTTTCCTATATGGACCCCCAATTGTTAGCCCGTCGTGCACCTTGATGATATCATACAATCTGGTTTTGTGGGTATACCTATATGTAAGCCCTCACGAGACTAAACTCGTCCAGTAGGGTCACCTAATGGTTCAAAGGCTTGTTACACGGGCTAAGTGTAATCGCGGGTCAGGCGACAATGACATCCGTTTAGATTTTATCATGTACCTTCCTTTTTTATTTTTTATTTGTGTCAATGTGTTTGAGAATCCGAAAAATAATTATAATAAATTGGGGGTGTGTCAAACCGTACTTGTTGGTTATTTTGTTAGGTGGTAGATATTTTTTTTTTATCTCCTCCTACGTTTATGAACTACCATGGAGTGAAAATAATTGAATATAGGCGACCCCTATGTGACCTCATAGACGTCCCCTACGTGACCATACTTTTTCCCAAAGGCCAATTAGTAGGAGCTATATGAATAGAGTTTCAGCGCAGTACAAATAAAACGCACCAACAAACCTTCTTTTTTATCTCCTACTAAATTATAATATTTGTCTTATCGATTGGGTAACAGTTTCCTAAAGAATGTCTAGATTTACTAGCAATGAGGATGTTGCACTTATTGGTGTATGGTGTTCTGTTAGATTAGATCCAATAGTTGGCAACGACCAAGAAAGCGTTGTCTTCTGGGATCGGGTGCGAGTAGAATACAGAACCAGATGGCAAGGTGAGACGGTAAGGAGCAACCATTCATTGCAGCAGAGGGTTAGGATGTTGGTTAGAGAAGTTAGAAGATATGTACGTTTCGTTAGGCGTTATTTTATGAACTTACCCAATGGATGGGACAATGAACGCATGGTAAGTTAAATTTAAAATCATTATAAATTTGTTTCTGTTAGTGAAAACATGGTATTAACACCTGTTATAAATTTAAATCCAGTACGAGGAAGGTAGAAGGGATTATGAAGAAGATGGACCATTTCACCAAAGATGAAGACATGATGCGGTCTATGATGTGATGAAATTACACTTTCCATTGGTGTATGATCTAGAGCTCTTTGTACAACCAGCTAATATCCCTCCTCCTCAAGTCGGAGGCGAGATATAAAAACATCAACACATCCATCTATAGGTTTTGTGGGTATACCTCTCTGTAAACCGTCACGAGACTAAACTCGTCCAGTAGGGTCTCCTAGTGGTTGAAAGGCTTATTACACGGGCTAAGTGTAATCGCCGGTCAGACGACAATGACATGGATTTATAATATTTAAGTTTTTTCCCTTTTTTTTCCGGGCTTTGTTTTTAATTTGTGAATGTGTGTGGTAACAGTGAGAAAGTACTATTGTTGGTTAATCAATGTTGATGTGTCATGTGAAAAGGACATATTTTCCTTGTATTTTTCCATGCATTATTAACAATGATTTTTTTTGTTTTTTTCTTTTTGGTCCAAAGATAGTTATTGGAGTATTGTACCCACATATCTTTTTACGAATCTTCATACTTTTGGAGATTTCCTTTTTCTTTATTTGATATACCTAACCACGTGATTCAATCAACCACCTTATTTGAGTATTGAACCCACAGATGTTTGTCTGGAAAATAGTAACCATCCTTTGAGAAACGTTTTGGGTGTTTTTGAGTAGTGATTGTCTTTTGGATTAAGCAGGGGGTTCTTTACCACCTATGCTTGATAAAAATTATTGTCACCAAACGCATAATAGACCTTCTATAAGTAGTCTGGAAATTAAGCCTAACTGAAACACCCAAAACTACTCTTAGTTTCGTTATCTCCCTTTTTATTCTAGCATACCCATTTATTCTGCTTTTACATACCACAATATGGCTGCATTTTCATACGAAGAGGATGTCGCGTTAATTCGTGCATTTTGTGTTGTTGCTACTGAGCCTTTGATCGGCAGAGAGATGGAGGGGAGAGTTTTTTGGGACCGAATACTAGGGGAATATAGAGCAGCATTTGGCAATGACACTGCAAGAAGCACCAAGTCAATACAGTGCCGGATTTCAAACTTTAAAAAATATGTTGAGAGATACGTCAGTCATGTGAGAGTTCGTTGCCGGGGTATGGCTGATGGGGGTTATAACGTTGCTGAGGGTGTAAGTTTTTTTTTAAATTATTATTTACGTTCTTTTAGACACTATCAGTAAACTAACACCAAATATGAATTTCACCCAGTATTGTCTAGGGCAAGTTGCATATGAAGAGGAAGGAAAAACATGGACACATGGAGCGGTTTTCGAAATTCTTAAGACGCAATTTGGTAGGGAATATGATCCTGAGTTCTTTCCTCCTCCGTTTCAGGGCAATCCAGAAGATGGAGCCGAAGCTTAAGACATCAGCACCATCTCTACAGGTTTTGTGGGTATACCTCTCTGTAAACCCTCACGAGACCAAACTCGTCCAGTAGGGTCGCCTAGTGGTTAAAAGGCTTTATGCACGGGCTAAGTGTAATCGCGTGTGAGACGACAATGACGTCGTCTTTTTAAAATATTTCTGTATTTCGGGTTTTTGTTGGTCCTCTAGCATGCATGTATTCGAAACAGTGGTCAATTGGATTAATGATAGTGATAAAGTGTGGTCCACCTATTATAAATAATAATTTAATATGATATGGACTAAGAGTTCCTATTGCGAATGACAGGTCGATGTCCCTAACGTTGAATGAGGTTGCACGCCCGTGATGAGTGACTCATAGTGCAAAACATCTTTCTTTTTTTCCTATAAATAGACTGCCGTGAACCAAAATGGAATACACATTCTTGAACATCTTATTTAATAGTTTCTGAATTTATTTTACAAAAAAATTTCCAAATGAATGTTGAATTCACCATTGAGGAGGATGTTGCAATTGTCGCTGCATGGGTTGTTGTATTGAAAGCTCCGATCCCAGAAGGTGTGGATAGACCCGCCCGAAACATATGGCATCAGGTCCATAGCAAGTTTGAAGAAAGATTTTCGAATCCAAATCGTAGATCGAAGCAAGCCATTAGAATCATGGTTGGGAGTATAATAAGAGACGTAAAATTGTATGTGAGCCTCCAAGGGAGACTAATTATATACGTTCCACTAGGACTCATTACAGGGGATATGGATATTGTAAGTGCTTAGAGTTATAAAATAATGGTTTTTAACAAGTTCTCTATATCGTTTGATTATTTGTTATCTTCATGCAGGAAACAATGACCAAAGCATATTTCCTTGAAAAAAATAGCCGCCCCTTCATATTTTACGAATGCTACCTCCTTATGAAGGACGCCTTCGATGAGTACAATCCGAGTAGGTTGTATAGGCGCGCACCATAATAGATATCGATATGCTACACATCAATGAAGATGAAATGGGATGACCCATTGGGTTTTTATGTTTTATTGTCCATTTTAGTTTGGTTAAAAGATATTTATGATGTTAAATGTGGTCTTACGTATTGTGTTTTTCTTGTTCTTGTAATGATGTAACAAACAAGTATTATAATGACGAGTTTTATTATAAACATCTTAGTACATCTTAGCTAATAATTCAAAAACCTAACTCACTTTTGTTTATGGGTGAAAACTATTTCTGCCGGTTTTGGTAATTTGAGGTGTGTGGATGAGAAATGAGTCTAAACCTTAAAAAAATGCACTACACGGGAGTGCTTGTAGATTCGAGAAATCAATCTGTGCAAATCCGACCTAAACCAATAAATGACCGTTCCAGACTTGTTTCGGTCACAAAGTGAAGGAGATGGGGTTGATCTTAGGGAGGGAAGCGAAGAAGGTGTTGAGATTGTGAAGTTGTTGGCTATGTATGACTTGTATCAAAAAGCTGAAATGGCTTGCAGGATGTAAGCTATAAGTTCTGGTGTTTGAATACGATGGTATCAACACTTGCCTCTGTTGTCTGGACTTGTTATGTTGTTTTGGAAATAGGGAGGAAAACCTATTTATACAAGTCATTTGAGCCTTATTCACGTCTCTCGTGGGAAGTGTAGGAAGTGGAGTGATGGAGTAGTGGAGTTGTGTGTTGGTGTTACACGACCAGTCTTGCCCACTTCTCATGTCATCTCTAACCGTCCATGACTTCCTGACACGTTCTTGTGATGGGCCATTGCACGCCGCACGCTGTAAACCGCCAGACCAATACACCAATATGTATCCCCCAGTTTGTGACCGAGTGTGTGGATCGTGGGACCCACAGAAAGTAGCATGTAATGCTCAATTAAATAACTAAGTTATTTAGGAAGTCGATACCCGTGAAGTACCGTGTGTATTCTATGCAGGTACTGCATCATGATGTGGTAAAGTGACGGGTGGTGATCACCATGACGCCTCACTGACCAATTAACTCCTGACCAGGGTTGTATAACCAATTCGGTGAAGTTGGACGGACGAGATGATCTTTGAGACACTCATCTGCGACCGTTGACGGAATTAGGGTTTTTGAAGAGGTGCGTAAGCATCACTCTTCAGCTTGGTCGAATCCAAGCTTGGGATACAATTTTGACAGGGTCGATCGTGCATGTGTGTAGACGACATGACGGTGTAGGCGCCCGTATCTCATTGTCCCGTGAAAGTGTGATCTGGGCCACTCAATTTGTTCGACGAATTTGAGTGGTCGAGATCAATTTGCAACAGAAATCTGGTACCGCAAAAGCCGCGCATCATGCCAATTTTGGGCGCGTGTTCCAAGACGACCAAGCTTGGTCGGTCTTGGCCGATCAGGCCGTCGTGCATACGGTGGGATGGTGTATATACCTGTACTTCATCATCTCATAAAAACGTGATCTAAGCCACTCAATTTTTCCGGTAAACTTGAGCGGTCGAGATGAGTTTGTGGTTGGGAAGTGTGACCACGCCTAGCTTGGGCGCGCGAATCAAGGTGTACAACCAAGTTTGGTCTTGGACGATCGGGTGTGGATATAGGTGGGCCCGCAGTGATCATGTTGATACTTACCGGACCTGCTTAGTCTATTCCTGGACCCTTCATCCGAGCAGGAGAAAAGGGACGCTCGTGATCGCGACACAAACCCTAATTAGGTTTTACCGGCCGTGTGTCATACCCAGTTTGGGGCGCACGAATCAAGACGACCAACTATAGTTGGTCCTGACCGATCAGTCAGGTATGTAGGCGGGCCCACGGTGTTTGTGTTGACATGCTCTGGGCCCTTTGAATCTACATCTACACCCTCCATCTATGCCTGCGAAGATGGATGGTTGAGACTTGTTTTGCGATACATGTAATGTGCCGCAAACCCTAATTTAGGGTTTTCCGTCCATACTGCTTTGGTTTGGACGGTTTGGCAAACTATGCCACCCCTTTTTGGGGAGGCCGACCATGCGGGGCCCGCGTTGGGTCGGTGGTGAATTTTCTAGTACCTGCTTGGGGTCATGGATTTAATCTAAGCCATCCAATCGTGCTGGTGAAGTTGGATGGTCGTGATCTTTTCTGAGACTGATATGGTCGGGTTCGAGGTTCAAATATGCTCAATCGGGCTAGTATAACACACCGAGAGTTGTAGCTTTGTATGGGTATTTCGTACATGCTTCATTATTAATGCTTGAGATTCATGTTGCTCTCGTTGAGAACAACACTTTCGGTCGTCATGCCGCACAGTAATGAGTACAGGAAATACGAGGCTGGTCATGCATTAATTAATAATGTTGTAAATTCACAGGGTATATGGGATTGTTGCTACATGCTCCAACCTGGATGAATTTTGTGCATTTAATTCACAGAATACTGGGATTGTTGCCACATGCTCTATTCTAGGTGAATTAGTAAAGTGGAGAAGTATTCATCACTTATCAGTGGCTTTATCCTTTGCAGGATGTCAGCGCATAATTTTGTCCTTTACAATTTTAACCTTAAATGAAAATCCACCATCAACATTAAGTCCCCTGCCTAGCGCATAATGGTTACGCTATTATGGGGTAGGCATGAGATGGTGACATATACAAACATAAGAAGAAAAGATAAAGGAAGTCTACCTGGAGGGACTTTGACCAATCGTGGGCAATCCTCCATACGTGCGTGACCACAGGCCTTGATGGACGGCTTCCTCCCTTAGGTGTTTGAGTTAGGAATAAGATTCTTCTTTTACTGGGATTCCCGGGCGTGGGTGCTTACACACTGCTGGTTGAATCGCTCGTATTCAGATGCTCTTCTGATTCTTGATTAGGGTTCAAAAGAAGAAAGCCTGACTTGGTCGGTGTTGAATCCCCATATATCGGGCAGGCTTCGCCGTAATCGTTTTAGTCTTCCTTTAGGGTTTCCTCAGCATATATGCATGTGTAGAGATTTTGAACCACTTTTACGATTTTACAATAGGGCTTTCTCGTAGAAACTCCGTTTCCTTATCATGTCGAACAACAGTGGATCGTCTTCTTCATACCATCCAGGATCTTCCGTTAAACGTGCACGACCTGAGTCTGAGCTTCATGATGAATCCCCTGCTCTTGTTCTCCGAGTCAAGAAGATCATACCGGTTCGTCTCCTTTTTCCTTTTCTGAACAATTGCTTGTTCTTCAGAATGATCAGGTGAATAATCCTCTCCTTCTTGCAGAGATACCCTACCGGAACATGTGTGACAGTCATTGATGATGACGACTTAAACAGTCCTCTTCCTTCAAACTCAAACACGCCTACCCCCGTGGACCTCGAAGATTCTTGATCTGGGTATCTCATCTTATGAATACCCCAATGCAGGTCTTTCATTCGATGTTCGCATGAAATGTTTATCCTCCAACTACCGAGATGTCGGTGGATTCTTAGTGCGGAAGGAGTTTGTGCCTTTGTACACAAAGTTATGGAGAAAGTACGGCCATATCGCAACCAGGAATGTGGTCCGGCACAGTTCATCTGCTTTGGTCACCACGGTAAACTGCCTTCTTCCCATGATTGCTGAGATGGAGAATATTTCTATCCGCAACGTTGCCGAATCAAGCCTCGAAAAGTGTGAGAATATGGTATCTACCTGCGAGTCCATGGAGTTCAACGTGGGCTGGTTGCGGCAGCGTCTTGATATCATCAAGGTTGATCGAGCTGGTATCCTCGTAAACATTGTTCCTGCTGCGAAAGCTATCTTGGAAGAGGAGAAGGCTCTTGTTGTTGCAGGAAATCCCACACTACACCCCTCACAAGAATCCACACAATCAAATCATTTTAAGATGACAATTATAAGTTTTATTGATCAAACTCCAGAAATGTTACAAGATGAAAAGGAGATAAACCAAAGAATTACAACCACTCTAAACTTTCTCTCTCTTAATGACTTGCTCAACACTCGAAAAAGATCTCTCCCCTCTAAAGTCTACTCGGCCCTTTATATAGGACATTACATAGTGGATGACAGCTAAGCTGTCCTTTATTTTCGGATCTGGCTTGCGATATCCTCGCAAGTGTATATATGTTAAATCTCACGATACTCCTCAATTTCGCTACATATTCATATCTTTCTTATATTTAGGTTGTCGTCATCCGTTACGTAGTTTTTATTCCAAGTCCGCGATGTCTTCGTAGTGTGTCGTTTATTGATTTCGCGAGAGTCTTGGTGTTGCGATATTCTGATCCTACATCTCTGGCTGCGGAATCGAAGAAGGTAGAGCAGGCAGTACAGGACTTGAAGAAAAGGACAGAGAGATATCAAGCTAGACTGGAGATGATGCTCTCAAGGAAGTATAATCTACTAGATGGCCTCTTCTAAGTCGTATTCAGCTGTATTCCCTCATTGTTAATGACGTTTATGCCAAAAGTTTTTGAACATCTTTGCGGAATAAATTGCATTGGTTTTTGATTGGTGAAACGGGTTTTTTCATTGATGCATCTCTTCTGAATATAATTGATGATTCAAACATGTAATGAAAATAAATGCCTGTATTGTCGACAGAGCAGATAATTGTAGTTGCAGGATTTCCCACACTACACCCCTCATTAGATTTAACGTGAATAACTATTTGAAAGATGATTAACTTTGAACTTGATTGATTATTTTATTGAAATGTTTACAAATACAATTAGAACAAAACCAAAGCAATTACAATTACTCTCTGTTTTCTCTCTTAATGACTTGCTTAACAATTCAAAAAGATCTCCCTTACAACAGACTTACTCGACCCTTTATATAGGGTATTACATAGTGGATGACAGCTAAGCTGTCCTTTATTTTCGGAATCCTTCGCGAAGCGTCGCAAGTATATAAGTATTAGACTTCGCAACACTCCTAAATCTCGCCAAGCTTTCACACTTTTCTCATGCTCTGGCTGTCGTCATCTGATGCGTCATTTAAATTATTTCCTTGCGACACCTTCGCAATGTTATCATTTATTACTCTCGCAAAGTATTGCTGTCGCGATATTCTGGTCCTACATCTTGCCTCTTCTCATGTATTCTCTGCGAAGAAGAGAATGTCATGAGAACAATATTTTAGAATGCCGCAACCACTCATCTTTACCTCGCCATTGTTCATTTTTGCTCGTTTTATTCATGTACGGGATTTATTACAGGTGTTTCTTCTTCCACTCTTTTCTTGACACGTCTCTTTCAACTACTTATTCTTAACCATTCACGTCCCATCTCGCATTAAATGCGTTTATTTTCCCGAAGATTCTTTCTCTCTATAAATAGTTTCCCCACTCCTTTTTTCTTCTTTTTTACTTTCCTTCTGCAAATTTTCTTTAACTCTCTCTCTCCTTCCGCAATTTGCGCTTCTGCTACCATAATTCTTCTACTTCTTTCTCATTCTTTTGATCTGCAATTATCCATTCCCATACTTCTAGCAATGGCTTCACTTGGTCGTTCATACACTCCTCCTTTTATTGATGTTCAAAAGAAATTACAGGAAAAGGGTTTCACTTTATCAACTATTCCCGATCAAGGATCTTCATCTATTCTTTCTGCAAAATTGTTTTCTGATCATCAATGTGATGATCATAAAATCATAATCTCATTGGGTCAACTCCTCGCAGACTCCCCATTCCTTTGTACAATCCCGAGTTGCCATTATTCTATGAAATTCTTGCTCATGAGAAATTCTCGCGAGCTGTCTATCAACTGAGTGGCGACTGCATCCGTTTAATGCTTCAATTCACCCATCGTGGCGCTGGTAAAGGATCTTTATATCCTGATAATGTTAGGGATCCTAGGTTTGTAGATTTACAAATAGCTACTGAGAAGTATACCGTGGACAATTTCTTTGCGAATTACTCTGTTATAAATATGAGAAATGATAAGTCTCGCTGGGGTGCTCGCCTGAAAAATAATGATAACGTTGATGCTGACAAATTGCTTATGCAAGATATTGATTGGCATTCGGGCAACAATACTACTCCCCGTCATTCCAAAGATGAGAAATGGTGGGTTGTTCCTTTACTTTTGAGTGGACCTTACATCGCAGGTTCATATATTCTCCCCGCACACCTCGCGAACTATCATCCTTGGGAGTTTAAGTGGCCTGAGGAGTCAAATGAGGTATATTTCCTTTTTTCAATTTTGCTTTGCGACATCTTTTTCCTCTTTTATCTATTAACTTTCAAAAAAATTTAGATCGCCAGAATGAGGAAGAAATATAAAGAAAATCCAAAGCCGAGTACCCTGGCAATACTTCGATCGCTCACGGATGAAGTAAGAAACATTTTCTTTTGTTATTTTAAACAATATTGTTGCCTCTGTTTCTTATCTTCATGCGTATGCGAAGGTTGAAGTTGAAGAGGCTCAAGTCGCGAAGGCTAAAGGCAAAGATAAAGCTACTTTGCACAAGGACAAGTCTTTCGCTCCGTTTTCTAAAAACGGAAAACCCATCTCTCTTCTCATTGTAGTTCTCAAACAAAGAGAACTCTGAAGAGAATGAAAATGAGGTTGGTACTTCTTCTGCGAGGGAGAATCACTCAACCACCTCTGATATGGCGCAATTGTCTAGCATCTTCTCCGATTCCATGCAAGGATTGGGAGACGAGCATTTAATCGCTACTTGCGAAGCTCTCGCTAAGATTTGCGATGCCCCACCGCTGGAGGATAATGAGTCATTTCGCGGAGTTTCCCCGAATGTGACTTCTAGCTTCTTAAACGCTCTTAATGCTTTGGTATGTTTGCATCCTTTTATTTCTTTGTGACTTCAATTATAAACTCTATCTTAATCATTCCCATATTTTTCTTTGTAGTCCGGGGAGAGCTTCTTTTGTTGTCGCCTCGACTTCACAAGAATCTTGAAAAGAGAAATTTGCAACTTAAAGATAAGATCCGAGAACTAGAGAGTATCTACTCTTGAAAGTGCAAAAACAACCGAAGCTGAGCTTTTATGAGTATACTCTTGAAAGTGCAATCTTTATGGTATAGCTCCTCCTCAAATCCTTTTTATTTTATCATTTGCTTTTCTTTGCCTGACTTACTATTTTCGCAGACATATATAATCTCTCTGAAGAATCCATTCTTCTCCATTCATTTCCCGAGCCCATGGATGATGATGTCCTTCTTACTCATCTCAATGAATCTCTAAGTAGTTCTTCAAATAAGACTAACCTTCTTTCATTAAAGGATCTTCAATCCAAATATCATCTCTTAGAGATCGAGCATATGGCTAGTTTAAGTTTAGCTAATCAATTTAAACGAATGTACCTTGATTCCAAGAAGAAAGCCAAAACCTTAAGGAAGAAAGTTAGTGATCTCATAGATGAGAAAGATCGCATTACTAATAGAGGTGCACAAGCATTAGCAAAATTTCAAAAATCTCTCCTTGATGTGCAAGTTGAGCGAGATGAACTCCTTCGTCAGAATACCATACTTAGCGAGCGAGAAGACCAAATTCGTTCACTTTTTGTCATAAATAATGATGATGAGTTTGCCTGGGCTGCGAAGGTTCTAGATAATGCTAGAAATAACTTAGGTGTCGATGTTAGTCTTCGCGCGAGCAAACTACCTTGATCAAGGATATGATCTTTGAAAGAGAAGGTTGTTTGTTATACTTCTTTACTTTTCTGCTCTTTTTCTTTTTGTACTATTATCATTAATTCATTTTCTCATGTTTTCAGAATCTGAAAAGAGATTTCAGACAAGGATTGGAGAGCTTGAAACCGAAAAAGAACGACTCGCAATGGATCTCTCTCTTCGCGAGAATAGATATTCTAAATTGAAGCAGCAATTCCAAACTACAGTGGTGAATTTTAATAATGATGCTGTTCGTTTTCGCAATCAAGCTATGGAAATAGTTTGTAACGATCACAACATTCCTCTTCATTCATATCCTTTTCTTGCTGAAGAAGTTCCCGAGAACTTGCCTGTCTCAGATGTTTCTGATAGTGAAGCTAATGAAGAAGAAGAATCTAGCGACGAGAGTGATGGAACCAAAGAATCGGATAAAGAAGAAGAACCAACAAAGAAATAATTTCTTTTTCTTCTTTCATTTCTTGTAGTATCTCGTATACATATATCTTTGTTAATCTTCCATTTCGTAACTCCTTATTATAAATTTCTTTGATTATTGAATGTGAATTCAACTTTTGCTTCTTTTGTTCGGATATATCAATCAAACAACCCTTCTTTGTAATTATAACTTCACACTTTCCTCTGTCCATAAGATATAATCAACTTTGCGAGTTACATAAGATATAATCAACTTTGCGAGTTACATAAGATATAATCAACTTTGCGAGTTAATCATTCTTACGAGATATCCTTTTTTTTTTTTTTTTTTTTGAAACTTTGCATTTTATCATTGCGACAAGATTGCAAGATATCTTCATGGATTAAGAAATCTATTGATCTTGCCTTATCATTATTTGTGTGGTCTTATTTTGCCTTCCTAAGTAAAGATCTTATTTTGCCACCCCTCATTGCGACAAGATCGCAGGACGTCTTTACATTTTCCATGTAATGACCCATTGACCTTGTCTTATCATTTCTTAAGTATTTTTGCCTCTCAGGACATTATATTTGCGATAATATGACAGGTTTAAATGTTCTTGCGACCATAAAATCTCGTGACATTGTCGTCTTTGCGATTTAAATCGCAGGACGTTCTTACACTTTCATGTAAAAACCCATTGATCTCGTCTTACCCTCGCGTTAGTATTATTGCCTCTGCAGATCATTGCACAAATATGACAAGCCTAAATTCTTTTGCGAAAAATAAAGCCTCATGACATTTGCGTCTTTTGACACTTATCACTCCCTAATGGAGGGTGCCGCCTTATCTTCCCCCTGTTGCCCCTTCAAGGAGGCGTACATCGGCCATACAAGACTAGCTCCTCCCATCCTCGGTCTTAACAAAGCAAGCGCTTGTTTTCGCAGCCTCTTATCCCTTATACCTATAGGGCTTATGGTTACGAGACTGCACCCTAAGTGGAGTTTTCTTCTGGCCGAGTGCAGCATGTGCCAAGACTTGTCAAGAGTGGTAAGGAAGTTCCATGCTCCCCGCACTCTTGACTCAACCGTGTACCTCGGCGCCTTGGTCATACACTGACTCCTTGGAAGAGACCCTCGGTCGCCCAACCAGGGTATAACCTTATATATATAGTTGGGAATCCAAGGTATCTCTCCTGGATAGGCTTTCATGGGCCCCAAATTTCCATGACTCAGGTTCCAGGAGCGGTGTAACCTTTTCCCCGAGCCATGTCAAGAGATACCCCCTTATATGACGTACTTTAGGTCTTACATTTGCCTCTTACGAAATATCATTCGCGAACTAGGGTGTACGCCATAAAGGTTCGTCCCATTCACTCACTCATTCATTTTATCAATTTATTCAATCATTCATTTTTGACTTTTGTTAATTTGTCTGCGAAGCTATCGCACAATCTCATTTCAACTATTCAATAGATTTTTATACATTCTTCACGGCGATATTTTCGCACAACTTTTCTGAACCATCATCTCTCGCTTCTTATCCTTATCATGTTTTCATCACTAAATTGGTATCTTTTCTCGCAACTATTCATTTTTTACACCTTTTACTCCTACTTCCTTCGCTCCCTCCGCGTCACCAAACTTTTCAATGTCTCCTTTTCATCATGATATTCAATTGTTTTCATGCATTCACTTCGCAACATCTCTTCTTCCTTTGTTTCTATGGTATCCACCATTAGCCTTTCTTTTCTTTGCTCATCCTTTACATTCTTCCTCCAACCTTTCCTTTTTGCCGTTCTCTCTTCGCAGCTCTCTACATCGACCTCATAACATTTTTGCCCCTCCATCCAATCTCCTTTTATAATTCCGACACCGCTAGGATGTGGAAACTTTATACACTGATGGTATGTCGATGCTACCCCTAGAATTTCATGCAACCATGGTCTTCCAATCAAGGCATTGTAGGAGATTCCACATCAACCACACAGAACAAAATATCAGACAACCCCCGCAAGGGTATCCTCATGTGCACTTCTCCTTTGGGCTTGTTTGCGTACCATTGAAACCATATATTTTGTATGTTGAAGGGATCAAATCTTCATCTTTTCCTCCCATAGTTTTGTAAGTATGGTAGAAAAGAATGTTGATCGAATCGCCAAAGATCAATCAATATTCTATTGATTGCCCAACAATTTTCCGCTTCATCATCTTCGTCATCAATAGGTTTTGATTAATTTCCAGCTTTACAACCAATGGGCTATCATGTATTTCTCTTCCTTTGGGTACTTCTTCAGCTAGAAAGAAATAATCTGCAGCTTGCCACTCTTTTTTAATCATGATGTCTTCGCAACATTCATCACTTCTTTATCATCAAGATCCTCGCAAAAACTCTACTAAGTACATCACATGAAAATCTTCGATTGTGCGGTATGAATGTACAATGGAATTGCAAAACAAATTTTTAGCCTTTGCTCCAACTTCTATAACAAATGTTTCTTTTCCTTTGCCGGTGGTGGTGGTAAATGTTGAACTTTCTCTTCTTCTTTTAAAAAGTGATTCAACTTTCCTTGATCAATCATTCTTAGGATAATTCTCTTGATGTTTCTGCAGTCATTTGTTAGGTGCCCATGAAAGCGGTGGTAAGAACAGAACTCGTGACTTCTATCTCCAGTGGTGGTTCACTTCCCATGTTCCATGGTGCAGTATGTTTTCCATCAAGAGTATTGCTTCCCATATTTTTTCCACACCGGCATTCAATGGCGACATTTTAATTTCTCCCACACTACTCGTGACTTCGCTGCCCTCCATGATAGTTATAATTCGCCTTCGACCTCCGTAAGTTTCCCGCGAATGATCGAGCCTTTGGATCTTATTATTCCCACCACGATTGTAGTAGTTCCTTTCTTTCTCAAATTCCTCCTGATCTCGACTTCCCATGGCTACTAACTTTGGTTCTATATCAACTGCCTTTCTTTCTTGTTGACCTTGTGATGTGCTCGCCACTGTGTGTATAAGTTGAGGTAATAAACTTCCATTCGCGACACTAGAATTTGTGTTCGCCACTGGGTAAGATTCCATCTCGTTCTGTCTTTCTTCTAAAGCAATATATTCCTCCTGGAGTTCTCGTAATTCAGTCATTGTAATCGTATTCTTGACTCTAAAAACTGAACATACAATAGATTGGTTGCATAACATAACATTTATGAATGACAAGATGAGGTATCTTTCATCTACCCTTCCGGCCATCTCGCCGCACATTGTCTTCCATCCGATTGGATGTCTCAAACTTTCTCCAACTCTTTGTTTCAACCCGAATACATCTTCAATACCTGGTCGCGAGGAGTTGTTACTTATATACGCCCTAAAAATATAGCTTGCAAATGGTTAAATGACGTGATAGTGTTTCTTGGTAAACCCTCAAACCATTTCAACGCTTCTCCAAATCAAACTTGATGCAAAGTATTTACACAATATGGCATCGTGATTCTCCCATTGTAACATACATCTTACATATGCCTTGATATGTTGTATTGCACAAGTTGTCCCATCACAAATGCTTTGGTTAATGCTTTGGTAAGTTACATTTTGGGGTATTCCTCCTAACCGCACCTCTAATGTAAAGGGATTTTTCGCAGCCTTCTGCGATGGCTTCATCTAACCGTCTTCTTCCTCCTTCTCTTCTCGTCATTCAATATTCCTCTCATCTCTGCCAATTCTCTCAAGATTTGTTCATTTGCCTCAGAATTTGAATCTATTGGTCTTTTTAATTCCGCCTCTCTTCTTCTGCGCTCATGTCAACTTATATGTTCTGGCTCATCACTTTCTTCTCTCCTTTCTCTCGCGGCTTTCTCCCTCATCTCTTTCGCGAATTTGTACACCATTATATCTATCAATTTCTCTTCCCGGTTGTCTATCAACTCTCCTTTGCACTCTTTCATATTCTTCATTGATATTTCCATTGTTGCGATTTTGCTCGCGCTTCTTTCTTTCGGTTGTCATGATTATTCTGCCGAATTGCCTCTTCAAATTCACGTTCTTCTATTTCTGCCCTCAATCTTTCCCTTTCGCAAGCTAAACGTGCTTGCTCAACATAGTGTTTTTCAATGTCATCTTCGATCTCCTTTTGTTTCCTTCGTGCCTCTCTCCCATGCAATATTCTTCTTCATTCTATTCGATTTTCTTCGCCAGTTGGATTATTCTGCTCTTGAGGTTGCCTATCTCCTTGATTTCCATTATTTTGGCCATTTTGTACAGTCTCAGGTCGTGGAACATGACGATCTCCTTCTATTTCTCTTCTCTCGCGATATCCCTCACCAACATTTGGTTCTCTTTCCAAATTTTCTTTATTAATAGTTTCTACAGGTAATGTTCTCCTCCTATCTTCTCTGACCGATCCTGATCTTGACCTGTTACTACTTCTCGATCTTCTATTTTGCAGCCTCAGATTTTCCATTCTCAACTCATGATTTTGCCTTGTTAAATTTGCACGTTCCTCTGCTTCTAACCGCCTTTCTTCATACATTGTTTGTCTCAATGTTTCTAATGCTGCAATTTCTTCATTTCCAAGAATTGTTTCTCCCATCTCTTCTCGATTTCTTTCTCCTCGTCCATTGTTTATCTCGTTGTTGCTCTTCCTCTCTTTCCTCCATAGAATCTCGATCTCCATGTGTGTACACTTACTCTATCATAATCAGAGTTGTATTTGCAATCGGTTGAATTGGCGATTGAATTTGATTTTCTTCATCATTTTTTATGTTCATCCTTGATGATTCTCCCCTTTCATTTCTCCTTTCACCGGCAAGTCTCCCGCTTCTTCTCACGATTGTTGGTCCTTCTCGTACATTTCTCCTTCTAGCCATTTCTTTCTTTTGGTAAACTAAAAAAATTGTATCAAATTTCTCTTTTCTTACCCCAAATTCTCCCTGTTTCTAGCGCATATGTAGTTGCAGGATTTCCCACACTACACCCCTCATTAGATTTAACGTGAATAACTATTTGAAAGATAATTAACTTTGAACTTGATTGATTATTTTCTTGAAATGTTTACAAATACAATTAGAACAAAACCAAAGCAATTACAATTACTCTCTGTTTTCTCTCTCTTAATGACTTGCTTAACAATTCGAAAAAGATCTCCCTTACAACAGACTTACTCGAACCTTTATATAGGGTATTACATAGTGGATGACAGCTAAGCTGTCCTTTATTTTCGGGAATCCTTCGCGAAGCGTCGCAAGTATATAAGTATTAGACTTCGCAACACTCCTAAATCTCGCCAAGCTTTCACACTTTTCTCATACTCTGGCTGTCGTCATCTGATGCGTCATTTAAATTATTTCCTTGCGACACCTTCGCAAGGTTATCATTTATTACTCTCGCAAAGTATTGCTGTCGCGATATTCTGGTCCTACAATAATGGTCAGGCATGATATGCCTTGAGCCATTTTCCATTGATGACTGCTTCCAGCCTGCCTCCGTCCACCTTAATGATCTTGTAGAAACCAGTAATGTAAGCCTTGGTGACTGTGTAAGGACCTTCCCATTTCGGTGAGAATTTTGGTGCAGACATGTCTTTTTGGATGTGCTTGGCCGTTTTCAAGACCAAATCTTCTATTCCTTTACACCTTCTATTCCTTTACACCTGAGTGCGTTCTTCTGCTTTGTTTCTCCTGAGATCCAGAGTGTCTAACTCCGTTACTCTAGAGTTAGAGGCTTCAGCTTCGTTCCAGTGGATCCCGGTTGCGGCTGCAATCCTGGCTAATGGGATTTTGATCTCTGCTGGGAGAATTGCGTCCGCTCCGTAAACAAGTGAGTATGGGGAAACTACAGTGGAGCTTCTGGGTGATGTCCGGTATGCCCATAGTGCCATTGGTAACTGGTCGTGCCATTCCCTAGGATTTTTGTGTACTGTTCTACTGATGATCAAGATCAATGTCTTGTTGGTACTTTCAGCTTGTCCATTCCCTTGAGGATAGTAGATGGTGGAGAAGACCTGTTTAATGCCATACTCTTCAAGTAACTCTCGTACCTGTTTATTGGCGAAGGGAGTCCCATTATCAGTGATGATATGCTTAGGCACACCAAAACGAAAAATGATATGTTCTTTAATGAAAGCCGCAATTTTTGCTCCTGTACCCATTTGGTGAAGTATTTTGTCGTAGTTATGATGTACTCGTGCTGCTTTGATGATGGAGGGTTGATTTTCCCGATAATGTCCAGTCCCCAGCTGTAAAATGGCCATGGACTACTTATCGAGTGCAAAGGGGTGGAAGGCGCGTGAACAAGGTTCCCATGAATTTGGCATTTGTGACAGCTTGAAACAAAAGCGGCTGCGTCATCTTCCATGGTCGGCCAATAGTATTTCTCGTGTATCTGGAGAAACAGTTTCCTCTTCCCTTGATGTTCCCCTTCATGTGTTTCCTTTAGCATGACTGGGATTTCTACCCCAGCCAGGTATCGTAATAGATCACCTCCGAAGCTCTTGCGATACAGGATCCCTTCGTGGAATAAGAATCGCTTGGCCTTTTGCTTTATCTTGATGGAATCCTTTTGATTGGCAGGAGTTGCTCCGTCACGGAGATAGATAATGTATGTCTCTCTCCAGTCCCCAGTGTGGTTCACATTAAAAACTTCCAATTGATGTGGCGGTGCTTGGAAATTTGAGCAGGACTTCAAGTAGTCTGATTGAGTCTCCATCTCTCGCCAAGAATAGCCCAGCGTTGAAGTCGTCGGTAAAGCGTTACCACCGGTGATTGTCCACAAATTTCATTGTGAACACGACTTAGTCAGTAGTTGTGCTTCGTCATCCCCAAGACATCTTGACAGGGAACCATCCGGGTTTCGATAATACAGCATACCATGAAGCATGAAGAAATTCTGCAGGGGTTTGAGACTGACCTTTCCTTGGGAGAGTGAGATGTTGAGCTCTTGAATGATCGGAGTTCGCCAATCGTCAATCTTGGTGTCTTTGTATTGTGATAGCCATGTTGATTCTATGGTTCTCCTCTTTACTGTCAGGGTTTCTTTCAAACCTTCAAACTTCAATTTGGAAGCCAGTGTTGCTAGACAATCGGCGTGTTTATTGTTGCTGCAACCGACATGGGTTATGGTTGCATCAGCAAAATAGTTTAGTAACCTTTGTGCTTCTGATCGGTATGGAGCTAGCGTTACTTCCTTCAGTGCGTATACCCCATTCATCTGATTCACCAGTAACTTGGAGTCACCTCTTATCTCCAGACACGTGACTCCTGCTTGCTTAGCTATTGACAACCCTATGAGGAAGGCTTCATACTCTGCTGAGTTGTTGGTGCATTCGAAGTCCAGATTGAAGGAGTGTAAGAATACTTCCCCAGTTGGAGATACTAATACCACGCCCGCTCCTCCAGTATTACTGCTAGGGGTAGCAGAGCCATCAAAATACAAGAGCCACACTTCTTCTTCCAAAACAGAGATGTCTGGAAATTCTCCAAGAAGATCCTCGTGGAGCCCTGTAGTGCCTTCTCCAGGGAATGCTGCTAGTAAGTCCGCGACCGCTTGACCTTTGATAGCTCTAGGTGACGTACATGTTATGTCCAACTCTGACATTTGGAGAAGCCACTTGCCTGTCCTTCCCGTCAAGACCGGTTTTGAAAGTAAAAACTTTGCAGGATCAGATTTAGACATGAGTATCACCTTGTTGGATAGTAGGTAATGTCTAAATTTCTGAATGAAATGGATCAAAGCTAAACATGCTTTCTCCGCTTTGGGATATCTGAGTTCAACATCTCTTAATATTCGGCTGAAATAGTATATGGGACGTTCGATTCCCTCATCGTCTTCCTGAGCGAGTAGAGCCCCTACGGCGGTGTCACTGAAGGCAGTGTAGAGACACAGCGGCTTCCCTTGTATAGGAGACTTCATGATGGCTGGAGATGATAGTATTCGTTGAATCTTTCGAAAAACTTCCTGCTGGGTTGCAGTCCAATCGAAGCTGGCTCCTTTCTTCAGCAAGGGGGTGAATGAGGCAGTAAGTTGGGCTAGACCAGGTATAAAACGTCGAATGTAGTTCACCTTGCCCATGAAACTCTGGAGATCCTTCACAGTTCGTGGAGGCGGCATTGAGGATAGCCTGAGTCTTGGACGGGTCTACCTTTATTCCTTCTGCAGTCACTTGGAATCCCAGAAATTTACCTGAAGAGACACCGAAAGCGCATTTCAAAGGATTCATCTTCAACTTGTATTCTCGACACCTCTCAAACACTTGCCGTAAGACGTTGGTGTGATCTGCTCGAGCCTTTGACTTGACCACGATATCATCTACTTGTTTATGCATCATGTCGTGGAAGATTGCCATCATAGCACGTTGATACGTTGCGCCGGCGTTCTTTAAACCGAATGGCATAACAGTATAGTAAAAATTGCCAAGAGGGGTTCGGAAGGATGTCTTACTTGCATCGTGCTCATACATCCTTATCTGATTATATCCGCTGTAACCATCCATGAAGGAGAACATGCCGTGTCCGATGGTGGCGTCTACTAACATGTCGATGTTAGGAAGAGGAAAGTCGTCCTTGGGGCAACACTTGTTCAAGTCTCTGAAATCCACGCAGCACTGAATCTGTCCGTTTTTCTTCTTTACTGGGACCACATTAGCTAACCAGGTCGGATGATGAATAGGTCTAATTAAGCCAGCAGCTAGCAACTTTTGAATTTCTTTCTTGATTTGTTCTTCCACTTCGTGTCTGAATTGCCTCGGAGATTGCTTGATTGGCTTGGATCCAGGTATGACATGTAAGTGGTGAGTGATCAATTTTTCGTCTAGACCAGGCATTTCCTCGTATGTCCAGGCAAACACATCTTGGTACTCCTTGAGTAGTTGGACAAGATTCGCACGTTCATCTACGGACAGAGTCGAACTGATAGAGACAGGCCTGGGAAATTCTTCATTCCCGATGTTAACAGTCTCGAGCTCGTCAGTTGTGGAGCTGGTGCCATCTTGTAGCTGTCGCGGAGCGTCCAATACCTCCTCTTGTGTTTCTCGTTCTTGCAAAGATTCAATTGGGCGGAGAGACTGGGTGCCAGTCTCTCCTGTTAATTGCTAACAGCGGCGCCAGTATATTGTCTTCCCCTTCTGATCATGGTTTTCCTCGAAAGTGCATTCCCTTTTGGTGTGAGCATGGGTTGAAGCTTCACCGGATAAAGATGGACGCCTCGTCGGAAAAGGTGTGTCGTGGTGCTTAGCCCCTAGTGATGCAAGTCGGTCTTCTTCCTGGATTGAATCCCACGTGGGTAGTGGGGTGCACAGGACTTTGTCTGACCTTCCCTGCGGATTTTCTTTTGGTTCGAACAGTTCCACTCCGCATATTGGTGCGTAAGGAGACAATGATGCAGGAATACGGATGACTTCCTCATTTAGCATGGTCTTCAGGCACTGGTGATATGTTGAAGGGATGACCTTATTGTCATGAAGCCACGGTCTCCCTAGTATCATATGGTAGTCCGGATCTTTCTATGACTTCAAATTTCACTTTTGACCGAACGGGTCCCTCCGATAAATTGATTGACATACCCGTATGTGCTAGTCTGGTTTCCTTCGAAGTCCGTCATTGTGGTGGGCTGACGTACAATCTTGCATGGGCTAACCTTGGCCGTCCTGAGAGTCTTGAGAGTAATCACATTCGAAGATGCTCCTGTGTCGATGAGGGCCCTCCTGAACTCTGAATCCTTGATGCGTGCGGTAACATGTAGCGCCCGGTTGTGACATTCCTCTGCCATCATGTCGTCTTCCGTAAATGTAACATTATTTACAGATGTTTCCGATGCAGTTAGGACTTCTAGACGAGAATGAGTCAGGTGTACGTCTAGAGCTATTTTATTAATTGCAGCAAACGTCTCTGCCCGTTGATTCTTCGAGAGGTGCAAGAGTTCACACAAGCTTTCCACTAGAGATGACGCTTTCTGATCCACTGGTCTCTGGTTCGTAGTAAAACTGTTGTTCTGAGGGGAATTAGTCCCCGGTGTAAAGGTCTCCGGAACGCTCATCTCTGATGTCATCTTGATGAGGAGATCAAGTATGCCGTTTACCGCTTCTTTAATTAGCTCCATGTTCTTCGTGTGAATCTCCTGTACCCGTGCTAGTTCGCTTAATGTTGGAAATCTCCTGATCATGCCGTCGATATACACCGTTAGGAGGAGGGGTATCTCCGTTGGAGGAAACATCAGGATTTGAGACTGTCGAGGCGGTCCTAAGACCAACCATCTCGATATTGATTGAATGGTATTGAAGAAATTGACTTTACAACCGAGAGATTAATCTCCCGCTGTGGTCGCCAATTGTTTATGGGTGAAAACTATTTCTCACGGTTTTGGTAATTTGAGGTGTGTGGATGAGAAATGAGTCTAAACCTTAAACAAATGCACTACAAGGAGTGCTTGTAGATTCGAGAAATCAATCAGTGCAAATCCAAATTAAAACCAAGAAACGGCTGCTCCGGACTTATTTCGGTCACAAAGTGAAGGAGATGGGGTTGATCTTAGGGAGGGAAGCGAAGAAGGTGTTGAGATTGTGAAGGTGTTGGCTATGTATGACTTGTATCAGAAAGTTGAACTGGCTTGCAGGATGTAAGCTATCAGTTCCAGTGTTTGAATACGATGGTATCAACACTTGCCTCTGTTGTCCGGACTTGTTCCCGTTGTTTTGGAAATAGGGAGGAGAACCTATTTATACAAGTCATTTGAGCCTTATTCACGTCTCTCGTGGGAAGTGGAGTGATGGAGTAGTGGAGTTGTGTGTTGGTGTTACACGACCAGTCTTGCCCACTTCTCCTGTCATCTCTAACCGTCCATGACTTCCCGACACGTTCTTGTGATGGTGCATTGCACGCCGCACACCTAAACCGCCGCACCAATACCCCAATATGTATCCCCCAGTTTGTGACATGATTGATGTCTCGAGTGTGTGGATCGTGGGACCCACTGAAATTATCATGTAATGCTCGATTAAATAACTAAGTTATTTAGGAAGTCGATACCTGTGAAGTACCGTGGGTATTCCATGCAGGTACTGCATCATGATGTGGTAAAGTGACGGGTGGTGATCACCATGACGCCTCATTGACCAATTAACTCCTGACCAGGGTTGTATAATGATCGCTGTCGTAGGCGTCAAAAATAAATTACACTTTCTTACTACTCAAAATATAAATATAGAAAGGGCAAGAAAGGATCGTTCCCACAGAGAGGACTAAGGTTGTCAAATTGTTTCGGTTCCCTATAAATAACATGATGAGAAAGTATTGGTTAAGGATTTTGTTTTCATTCACAAACATATTCTTATCTTAATAACTAGAATTGATATTTTAATCTTTATTTTATCAAAGGCCCTAGAATACCTTGATCGCAAGTATATCCCTCAAATCTCCTCTTGTCATCAACAAACACATTAAAAGATGCGAATATGAATTCTATCTAAAAGAACAACCTAACATGTAAAAGCACTAATCAAGTTTAATTCCCTAGATTCATTAGGTTATATGAAATCAGGCCAATCAAAGCAATCGAACGTGTAAAAGCACTAATCCGATTTAACAAAGGTTATGGTTCACATAAGATCATAAGAATATATCACTACAAACTATAATCATATTTATGCTACTTGCAATCAGGAATTATCACTTTTGCGTATAATAACCCTAATCTAGCAATAAAGATGAAAGCAAACTCAATCGATTCGCGACTCGACTAAACAAGCATTCAAATCATGTAACAATATTGATGGTGAATCATAAACGATAATACTGAGACAAAACTAATATATCAAACAAGGATTCATGTTATGTGAAATCAACTTTATCCATAACCAATAGAAAACTCTAGCTCATGTTCATGGAGTTCATAACAAGAAGAAAAATCAGGGTTTCCATCTTTTCTAAACCCTAGAAAAAAAGTAGAGGCAAAAGATCTCCCAAATTCTATCTAAGCTTCCCTATATATAGAGTTTTGTAACCTCTTCTTGAAGAAAACTAGGAAACCTAGTTAAAATAAGAAAGTGCACCTCCTTAATTGTGTCTCGTGCATTACACCGTGTGCCAAAGTAGGTTGCAAACTCCTGCCAAAATTCCAAATATCGTTCACGTCCAAGTCTTGGCCATGCAAATTAAGAAGTCGCCTACGTACTGCCTATTGAGCTCGTGCAGCAGCTGTGGAAGCCCAGCCCATTATCGTTCTTGGGTTGTCAGTTATGTGGAACTGACAGCCTATTCTTAATTCCATCTTTCCCTCTCGTCTCTGCTAGCCGGTCCCTCACGTGAGCATCTGGGCACTACATGGTCGACTCATAATCCCATGTAGCCGGTCCCTCCTTTTCTGTGGTTAATTCTCAATAAACCATCAATAAATCATCAATTGATCAAATTAGGGTTTTGAGTCCAAGGTTAATGATTCCAGATTCCAACGCTAATAATTTTACGTTGATCCCGTGATCAACATTTTATTTATCATACTCGGTTCAATTGCCGTATTCTCGATTTAATATTTTATTTGGTCATGCTACCATAATTCATCAAACGAGCAATATTTGCTCAGATGAGCAATACTTGCTCAAATCAAAGAATATTGGTTCAACTATCAATATTCAACAATTCATCGAATGAGCAATATTTGCTCACGTTAACTTATTCACACATCATATCTCTGTCTCAACATACATGTTCAATTCATGAGTCTCAGAACATTTCCAAACCACGTTCGACTCAACAATACAAGGACTCATCGTCCCATGAAGTCATGAAGTCAACAACTAACTAACTAAATACACGTCTGCCTTGCAGACTCCACACTTACACGAGACATCAATCGTGTCACATGGGGGGATATTAACTAGGGTTTTGGTCTGGCGGTCTACGGCACGTGTGTTCATACACACGATGAGAATGTGAGCAAGTCGTGCAATCAGTTGAAGGAGTTAACAAAGTAGTGGATGGAAAATAAACCAAGTCTTCGCACGATGAGCAACTGGTTTCAAACACGAGTTCCATTTCCCCACTCTTCGATTCCATCAACTGTCACACTTCATGGTTTTATGGGCACTACATGGTCGACCAAAGCACTACATGTCACACTTCATGGGATCATGTTGATACTTACCGGACCTGCTTAGTCTATTCCTGGACCATTCATCCGAGAAGGAGAAAAGGGACGCTTGTGATCGCGACACAAACCCTAATCAGGTTTTACCGGCCGTGTGTCATACCCAGACTGGATGGGATCATAGCAGAGACGAGAGTAAAATGAGGGATCTCTCGAATTCAAAGCACTCCCTTCTTGCAGTGCATCTGTGTGAGGTTGAACATTTCGCTCGGTTCAAGGAGTTTCCTCCGTACGGTCGTCTCCTCAATTCCGTAAAAACCATCAAATCGTTTTGCCCCATCTACACAGGGTCCTCACCCGAATGTTTGCTCGTACATGACACCATTGGAGCAAATCGAGGATTCTGAATATACCTTTGTAGACTGAGTTCAATCACCGATCTCATCGACTGCAAATCACCATTCAATGCATTCTTTGCGGAACATGACTGTTCCCCACTAATCAGGGGACTTAATGTTGATGGTGGATTTTCAACAAAGGGAAAAACCGTAAAATCATGATGCATGTTTCGACACGGCTTTCAGGCATGCAACGATTCATATTTTACGAAGCCATGATGAATATGTTTTCGAAAAGCCCCACTAGCTGAGAGATTCGATCCTTGGAATTTCATCATGACCTCTATGCATAATAACATAATTGAGCGGTTCTCCGTAGATTGAGAGCTTAACGCCTTCAGGACGTCGGTGACACTCACTGTTCCCTGACTGCAGGAGTGAGACCCACCTCCACATAGAAGAATAGTTGGGCGGCGGACGCCTTCAGGACATCGGTGACACTCACCGTTCCCTGACTATGTGGAGAGACCGTGTATAGATTAAGGAGGTTCTCCGTAGATTGAGATCACTAACGCCTTCAGGTCGTAAACAACACCGTGACTCCCTGACTATGCACCATTCGGTAATAGATGTGACGCTTTAACTGGCTAATATCTTTTCTGCAATAGATTAATTCTGCCACGACATTCACCACTGAATTCCCAGAATAATCTATTATTGCTCCTATTCCATGGTCGAATCCACGGCCTGATCCCATGGAATGGCAATAACAATTGCTCCTATTTCATGGTCGAATCCACTACACGATCCCATGGAATGGCAATAACAATTGCTCATATTCCATGGTCGAATCCACGGCCTGATCCCATGGAATGGCAATAACAATTGCTCATATTCCATGGTCGAATCCACGACCTGATCCCATGGAATGGCAATAACAATTGCTCTGATTCCATGATCGAATCCACGGCTTGATCTCATAGAATGGCAATAAACTACTACATTATCTCATTATTCAGATTTCATGATCGAATCCACAGTTGATCTCATGAAATGGTGATAGATAATTTTAATTACTCCGATTTTATGGTCGCATCCACGATCCCATAGGATGGTAATGCTTGCTTTATTATTCTGAATTCATAGTCGAATCCACAACTGATCCTATGAATTAATAATAAACAACTATTCATATTTATTACTCAGTTTCATGAATTATTCTCCACTGAATTTCATAAATTAGTAATAAATACTCAATAACCGGGCATCTGGATCATCACTGAGTAAGCCCCACAAAAATGGTGCAAGTGTATTCGACAATGATGCACGACTGAGCACCCGGATGCATGAACGAGCATCCAAAAAAAAAAAATGAAACAATGAGGAATCCTACGCAAACAGGAGAAAATAATAAATATTAATAAAATAATAAGAGGCGCCCAGGGCTGGGCCCACCGGCCGGCCGACCGTGCCCTAGCCATGGCCGGTCTATGCCTCTTCCATTATTTTCCTTATTTTTTGTTATTTCATGAACTCATGAAAACTCCTTGGTTTTAGCAACTTTCCTTGTTTTTGCAAAAACTCATGAATCCTCCATAACTTCATGACTTCATGAAATAATGTTATAAAATAAGAAAAGATGTGCGGGACCGGGCAACCTAGCCTGCCGGCCATGCACGAGCCGTGGTCAGTCCTACACCTCACAATCCTTAGCTTTTATAATTATTATTCCCTAATCTCATGAAACTCCTTTGTTTCAACAAAAACTCATGGATTCTCCATAACTTCAAGGATTCATGAAAAATAATATTATAAAATAGGGAAAGGTGTGTGGGACCGGGCAACATAGCCGGCCGGCCATGCCCTAGCCGTGACGGTCCCACACCTTGCAATCCCTAGTCTTTTATAATTATTAGTTTCCTAAATTCATGAAACTCCTTGGTTTGAGCAAAAATCATGATTTCGTCATAACTTCTCAAATTTTGCTCAAATCATGAAAAACCAAAAGCCAACAGTCACACGAATGACGGCTAGCCTCTCACGGAAATTTTAAATGTTAAAATATACTTATTTTAATATTTACAAAATATTGATCAATTGAGCATACATGCTCATTCTAACAAAAATCAAGAATTTCAGTCAAGATGAAACTCTTCTGAAAATTCACAACATTGCTCGAACGCACATCGAAAAATACCGAAACTCTCAAGATGCGAGACACGGCACCACGGAAACACGTGCATGCCCTCATGACCGACCGTAGTCATCCTTAGGGCTTGCACAAAGCCGGTCCCACACGTTTTCATAATTCGACCTAATTTGCTCAATTGCTCGTATTGGGCCCAAACTATCTCCAACCAACCTGGGGATTGCTCAAACGGCCAACAATCGGTCACGTGACCACCAAGAGGCGGTCCCATGCTCTCTTGGTCGGTCCCCATCTTTCATACCTAGGTTTTATCACCTAATGTTGAACCCAGCATATTTCAGTAAATGATGAAACCAACATTTAATCATCATTCTTTCACCAATCCTCAAACTGAGAACCCTTGCGCATGCTCACTCGAGCACCGGCACCACATGGACGGCCATCATCCCATGTGGTCGGTCCTCTATCACTCATGACCTATTTTCAGCGATTCATCAACTATGATCCGAAATTAGGGTTTTGAATAAATGCTCCACAAATCATCACTCGAGCACGATTCAAACACTAATGAATTTATGATGGATTCAAAGAACCAACATCCGAATTAATCATATAATATTTTGTAGCTTACTAATATTTTAATATTTTATTGGGTCACGTCACCAATAAATGTTTCGTCGAATCGAGCAATACTTGCTCAGTTGCTCAAATATTGATCCAGCTATCAATATTTGGTAATTTATCAATAATTTGTCGAATTGAGCAATACTTGCTCAATTGCACGACAAATTATCAACATTCAATAATTTGCTGAATTGAGCGATACTTGCTCAATTGTACGTCAAATCATCAATATTCATTATTTTGTCGAATTGAGCAAAACTTGCTCAATTGCTCGTTAAATTCTCGATATTCAGTAATTCGTCGAATTGAGCAATACTTGCTCAGTTGCTCGAATATTGATCCAACTATCAATATTCAGTAATTTATCAATATTTTATCGAATCGAGCAATACTTGCTCAGTTGCTCGAATAATCCACATATATTCAGTAACTCGTCAATATTCAATAACTCGTCGAATTTACAATATTTGCTCAGACGAGCAACATTAACATTCATGAATCGCTGAGCATTTGTCAAACATGCTCGATTCAACAAAACCTAGACTCATTGTATAATCAGTCAACAACTGACAAACTAAATACACATCTGTCATGCAGACTCCGCGATTCGTGAGACATCAATCACATCAAATTGGGGGATAAAAACTAGGGTTTTGGTCTGGCGGCCTACAGCACGTGGATTTCATCCACGACGAGAAATGTGCGTAAGTTGTGTAAACGGTTGAAGGAGTTAGCAAAGTAGTGGGTGCACGATCCTTCAAGTCTCCACACGACATGGAACTGACTTTACCACGATCTTCCACTTGCCCACTCTTCCACTCATGAAACCGTGACACTTACAGGGATCAAGGTGTTCACAACTCTGACAATATAAATAAGTCTCTGAATCCATGATTGAGAACAACGAATGATCACTAGCTATCGGCAATCATCCAGAATTTCTCGAGTAACTACTCTCAAGAATTCATCAATCCATCGAACTTATTCGAACTCCACAATACCACCAATTATTGAAAACCTTCAACACGTCCACAATCCTTGATCAACATTGATCCCACACAATTCTCAGCTTCCCTCCTACAGATCAACCCATCTCCCTCTTTGCGACCGAATTGACTCTGGAACGGCCATTGACTTGGTTTAGGCCGGAGTCCTACAGATTGATCTCTCGAATCTAAGCACTCCCTTTGCAGTGCATCTGTATGAGGTTAAGCAGTTTTCTCGGTCGAGGAGTCTCAACAACACGCTCGACTCTTCACTTTCCTAAAAAACCAGCGAACCATTTTTCCCCATCCACACTTAGACACAATGGTCATCAAGGGGTCTTATAAACCTAAGTTTGTTGACTAAGACGCCCTTGTGTCTAAGATTAGAGATTCCATATACTAGGATTACTAAGTCTTTTATCCCTATAAATAAGGGCTTAAAACTATGTAATTATTACTCAGACATGAATACAATTATCTCTTCTTTTTTCCTTCTACTTTCGTTTTCTTTCATAACAAAATGAATAATATTTACAAGTTTACTCTACATTAAGATGGAGATTGAACTCTTAAAGTTCCACTTCTAAACAAGGTTAATTAATCGAATTGAAAAGAAACACAAAACATTGTGTAAGACGTACACTTATTTGCTCCTTATATCCTGGGATTACCGATGTTGTTTAATTTTAGCCTACAATTATAAACAAATAACAAATTTCGGCCTTTAAGATCGGGTGCATTTGGTCTGAAATCTGTGGTTATGATCCGGCCCAATCGCATTTCTGCGAGTAGTTGCCCGCAGGTGCAATTTTTGAGATCCAATGAATTTTGGATGGGTTCGGGTATGCTTTTAAAAATCTGTTGGACACCCCACCCGTTAGATTAAGGATGCTTACATGATCTCTATAAAATATCGGGTTAGTTTGGTATTTTTAATAGTTCACTCATCTTCTCATTCTTTTCCTCCATCAAACTTTTGGGACTTTGAGCATAAGAGGCAAATTCAAGTCATTGTTTTTTCTTTTTTTCTTGATCAACATTATTCAAGTTATTGATAGTTTCGTTTTTCTGTATAAATTTTTAGTTACAAAAAAATCATTGGAACATCTGCATATTAGCGCATCCGTTGGATGGATTGGATGTGGATGCCAAAAGAAATCAGTCATGTATTGGATGCGAATGAGGCAAGAACCGACTCAATCCATCCCTTGCTCAAACCCTATTTCAAAATTGTACTTTTTGAACGATTTTTTGGGCAGCATGACAATTTTGCGGGGGGGCATTCTTCCATTTTTGTTAGGTCATTATGAAGAAAAATTCAACACCACTTATCCACGTATTTTAACTAATGGCCAAAATGCCTTTATATTATTTTAGTTATTTATTATTTATTTTAAAATTCTCTTTTATTATTTTTTTAATTATGTTTTGATTTTTTTCATAATATTTTATTAAGTTTGGTTCGGCGAGGTTATTTTTTTGTTTTTTTTTAGCTGAGTTCGGCTAGTTTCTTTTCCTAGCCAAATTGAATGGGTTGTTCATATATAAAAACAACATAGAGGTTTGGCTAGGATTTTTTTCATAGCCTAACCTCGGGTTCGGTTAGTTTATTTTTTTCTTCTTTTTCCCTAGCAGAATTCGATGGGTTGTTCATTTTTCAAAAGCAACATAGAGGTTCGCCTAGGATTTGTTTTTATAGCCGATTTTTTTCCTAGACAAATTCAGTGATTATTCAATTTCTAAAAGCGACACCGAGGTTCGGCTAAGATATTTTTTGTCTTCCTAGCCGAACTTAGTTATATATATATATTTTAGCTAGAGGTGGTTTGGGGATAAAGAAATTGCAGCTGATAAATAAAGCTCTCCATTCAAAATGGATGCGGAGATATGGCAACGAGAAACATGCATTATGGAAGAGAATTATCAGCCAGTACTTTGGGGTTGTAGCAGAGGCTTTATTTCCTAATCATACTAACAGGTTTGTATGCAATAGTTTTTGGACGGGCATTTTAAAAGCAAAGGACATTGTTAATTCAGTTTTGTACTTCATTTAGGAGATGGTAATAGCATTCAGTTCTGGTAGGATGTATGGATTGGTGATCAGTCCCTGAAACTTGTTTTTCTTACTATTTACAAATTGTCTAGAAAGAAATCTGCTTTGTGATATCTCCAACGGGTGCTTGGGATTTTATTTTCTCTAAAAATTTGAATGAAAATGAGATTCCTGATGTGGCTAGTTTACTGCGGGTGATTGGGGAGCCACCTATGTTGCAGATAAATGAAGATACTAGAACTTGGAGATATGGAAACAAATTCTCAGTCTTAAATGCATGCACAACTTTTGAAATAGATGGGCTTTTAGTTTTTCTGGATAAGCAACTTTAGAACCCCAAGGTCCCTTTGAAAGTATCTTTTATGATTTGGACTTTGTGCTATAACGGGGCTTCGACGCTGGATTTATTATATAATGCAGGTTTGGTTCAAGATGCAAGCTGTTTATTTTGTTGCGGTCATTCAGAAACAAATGAACATTTGTTCTTACATTGCAAGACGGCTTCTGAGGTACATATGGAAGTTAGGTGTAAAATGGTAATATGAGAAGGATGTTATGGGAATGGGGACACAAAATTAACAAAAACCGAATTAAAAGAATCTGGCCTTTGTTGTTTTTGCAATATGGTGGAGCTTGTGGAAAGAGAGAAATGAGACTTCTTAACAACGTGAGGAAAAGCGTAAAGCAAATCATTATTTTTGATACGTGTATGTTGTTTAATTAGGCTATGCAAAATGACATCTTTCATGGTTACCGTTTGTAATTGGGATGTTGTGGTTCACATAGACTTGTAATTTTGTTCTCGTTTTTGTCACTGTTTTGGTGACTTAGTCTCTTGTAATAAACTTTGCCCTTTTCTAGCCCAAAAAAAAAAAAAAAAAAAAAAAATTGAACAACATAGAGGTTCGACTATGTTTTGTTTCTTTCCCTAGTCGAACTTCTACTAGATTTGTTTTTTTTTCTTCTGGCCGAACTCAATACAAAGAAATACAAAAAATAAAAACAAAGTAGATAAAAAATAAAAATACAAATAAAAAAGATTTGTGCACCACCACCGCCTTTTGCAGGTGGTGGTCAGTACATAAATCTACACCAAGGCTTGCTGTGTCAAATGTTGTAGCTCGGAAACGTACCAAGTACTTCGATAAATGCACGTCTCACAGATACAGTTTCGTCACCTTATCTTTCTCAACATTGGATGAGATGACACTATAGACGTCTTGAAGAGAATGAAGTACGACATTGCTAGCCACGACACCAACGTCAAAATAGGAAATTTCCTTTTCTATAGAATAGGATAAGTCATTTAAAAGGGGATCGAAGTCTAGCTAGTGGCCAGACTTCCGGCAAACTTCTTCTAAATTCGATTATGACCTTAATTGTAAAATCTTTCGTTTTAAAAAAAAATAAAAAAGTGAAATTAAAAGAAAACAACCCTAAAAATAAAAATTGAAAAAAAAAAGATACGAAAAATATTTATTCAATTAAAGGACAACTTAGTCATTTTCTAACTTTGGGACACTTCTTGTACGTGTAGGGCACAGGGCCTAAGCACATCATGATCCCACAAAAAGAAGTGGTGCCAAAAATCCGTTTTTCTTTTTTACTACCTTGGCAGGAGCCCAGGTTGCCAGGCTTCAGGGCCGTGCCTGAGAGAAACTCTAACTTAACGTTTTTGTGCTTTCCTCCGTCTAGACTGTGTTTTTTGCCATTTCTTTCTTGAGACAAGTTTGTTTTTAGGTTTCAGCTTCAACTCTGTTGACCATTTGAAGTTTGGGTCTCTCATTTTTGCTTGTATATCCTTGAAGAATTCCATGTCTAACTTCTTGGGTCCTCCTTGTCTTAGCTCCGAATATTCTGGACCCGAAACAATATGTTCAAAAGCACCTATTAATATGTCTGTATCACTCATCACCTCCCAAACATTTGTATAACGTCCATCAGGCCCTTTCTTCAACTTCTTTAATGAATTTTCAACTGCGAGTTTCCTAGCTTGTTTTCCCGGGGATAACTCTGGTTCCTGTTCAGATTTCAACAATTCTGAAATTGTTCGATACTTTGGTGTCTCTTCGAACTCAAATAACTTGTCTAAGTAGGCATCACTTTTTTCATTTGGGTAAGCTTCAGTTGGGATATCGTCATCATCATCACATTCACTACCTGTCCACAGTGTCTTTTCCTCATCGCTTCCAGACCATACACTATCTAACTCAGCACTGTCATCGCCATCAATAAGGTCTGCTTCCTTTATTGCCTTCTTTTCCGCTTTTCTCATCTCTTTTCTCAGATGGCTTTGCATTTTCTTGGCATTGCTTTTTTCATCTTCATCTTGATCTTCATCCTCATCACTCCCAGTCCATAAACTCGTATCTTCATCTGTCTCATTCCCCCAAGCTTTTCTAAAGTCCTCATCACCTGGTTTCCCATTACCGAAGAGATCATAATATTTACCTCTACCACTGGAATATAATCGCAATGCTGTATACCAAATTATCAGTGAGAATAACGATTAGAAGAAGTCAAAATGAGGAGGCAAACCATTAAACAACATGCATTGATACGGAAACTACTTACAACAGTACTTTTCTACCACTAGATTCACTACACATGAAGACACAGAAATTTTTGAAAACATAAAAGTCGTAAAGTTTCCTTCAACTGTACAATCAGAACTGCACAGGGAATTTTATGTCAAACTACCAAGGAACAGAACAGAAGAAATCAAAATGACACCAAGCACAATGATTGACAACGAGACATCTCTGAATCTGATATGTGTTTTCACTTAAGAAATGAATATACCAACTACAACAAGAGATGGTTAAAACTAAAATCTAGTTGATTTCCGCGTATCCTTGAAAAACAACATTTACCAGAAGAAACAAAAATATCATGACATGGATGGCAGAATAAGCATGGGTACAAAGAAGCAACATTATTTCAGCAGTGGGCCAAAGAATCCAAGCTTTGGGAGACTCTAGAATGGTCTTTGCAGTATTAGTCAATTAGACATTCACCCATTTCATCTCCTGAGCAAAGCACTTGTTTTCTTGAAATTGGTAAAGAAAGGCAGGATTTCTGGATATTGAAAAATACCCGAAGTATCCCAAAATAAAATAAATAAATAAAAAATCCAAGGGGTGGTGAAGCAAGATAATTATGCTTGTTTGATGTGAAGTAAAATAATTAAACAACGAACCACAAACAGTCAAGTAAACCCGATCTATCTTCAGCTTTGGTTAGAATTCAAGTTTCTCTATTTGGAATTTGGACTACTATATAACACTAACATTGACTTTCAAGAGATTACCATAATCAAAATCGTTGGAAGTTTCTACGGATAGTTGGTCTATGGAAGCATGTTTCATGTTCATAGTTCAAATGTTTACCAGCGGTTCCCAAGGTTAACTAGTAGCAGAACTGGCTGCTTTTATTTTGTTGGAGTATCCTTAGTACGCAATTTCCTACCATTGGTTATAATAGGTCTTGAAAATACAATACTATCACCAGTCGAGTAAGCTCGAGTTTGAGTGAGTTCTCTATTAAGGAATTGACACCCCAAGAATTCCTCATTTCCCAAATTCAATGACCGGGATTTAATAGTCTTTTACTAGATAAACCACAAGTATAGATCTTTACCTGGTACAATTTGGCTATACGATCCATCAATATGATTTCTCAAACAACTAAGTATATCACACTGAAATCCCAACCTGAAATAAAAGAGTTAAACCTTTTAAGACTGCCCATATCAATAAAAAGAGTAAATATTGGTTATTGGTATGAGAAATTCACCTTGAAATATCTGATGGAGATTGTATATGAATTGGTTTCTGATATTTGTGAGAAGTTGAAAGAAATTTGAGGCGGTTACAGACCCTTCTAGCCATTTCTGAAAGTAAAATAAGAAGGAAAACATGAATTCCAATCTACAAACTAGACGACCGCTGCCACGATGGGAGGCCAACAAAAAAATGGGCCTGACCAACAAGTGACATGACTTCAAACTTCTTGTAGATTCATTTTGTTAATTGGTTTTAATCTTACTAAATCAACCGTAAAAAGAAATAAGAAACAGCAATCAAATAAACACAGAGGAGGAAATACGGAACAACAGTCCAAAAAACGGGCAGTAACTTATATTATTGCCTCAAGTCAGATAGCATCAATGACATGATTCACGGTGAGTGGCTACATTAGTGGACAAGACGCTTAAATCGTGCAGAAGACATTATCTTATTGTAACTATAAGATGAAATTGGTGCATCTCCAAATTAACTCATGAAAAAGACAGCCTCATTGCTTCGGTAATGGAAATAACTTCATACCTTTAGGATTAGGGAACATTTACGTTTGCCTACATGTACAAATAAGCATAGGCATAATCTTAACGTGGTCTTTTTACTAGATCAAAATGCTAAATGCATAAGTCTAAAGTCTGAACGTGATGTGTACAAAATAAGGTACTGGTTTTACTTTTACAGAGAAATGAAGAACTATACATATAGTGTAGGCCGTATAAGTTGGCTTTCCTTGGCGATCAAAGTGTTAAGCCATGATGGCAAACTCTATAGTACCCCACTATTCCAGTTCAAAACAATTGCCAAGAACAGATTTATAGAAATAAATATGCAAGCTGTGTATTGCCAAGAGCAGATTTATACAGATACCTTAGCGGTGTCAGTCATTAATTGTGTCCCAGACGTATAAGATGCATAAAACTGGCCAACTCTCATTAGTCAATACACCTGCCTTTGTCCTGAAAAAGAGACCACCAGAGACTAATCACCAACAAACTTGTGGAAATCTCTCCTCAACAAAACGAAGAAATCAACAAATACACTCACTCACGTGTTGCTTATGCATGCATGAGTCAAGACAGAAACAAAGCAATAAAATACAGGGCAGGATACAACTCTCCTGAAATTTTCAATCTAAAAGATCAATTGCTAATCACAAGCTGCGTGTTCCTGACACCAAGGAACTTTTATAACTACAGTCAGTAACCATAACCATTTCTATGGCCTGGCTTAGAAATTAAAATACCATTTTCAACTAACTAGATAATGATATCTTCTAAGGCATTTTATCAAACACTGACTGAGCGTTATCCTATACAAAAACGTTGAAGCTTTAAAACGAAGGTTAAATTTTTCAGTTTTTCAAAGGAAAAAGACTTACATGTAATTATTCTCCAGTGGTTAGAGGTTCTCTGTTCATGGTGATCGAAAGAGACACAGGGAATGATTGTGATGGCAAGAATTCCTTGGACAAGGAAGAGAGGGGGACGGGGGTTTAGGCTTTAGAGGGTAGTGGGGTTTAGGTGGGCCGGCGGATGGAATAACTGATGGGATTGTTTCCGGCACAGGTAATTTTAGAACGGTTTTTTTGGGGACCAGCCTTTTTTTGGGGACCATTGTTTTATTTTAGGTAAGATATTAGAAGTAATTATAGGTCACCCTTTATCTAGATATTAATGATAATACCTAAATTACCCTCTGATTATTTTTGGTTAATGATTAGTTAGTGTTAATATTAGTTACTGTGATTAGTGAAATGATTTTGAATAAAGATTTGAGATTAAAAAATCAGATTTTTTAAAAAGGAAGTAGAATTATTGAGAGAGAAAAGTTAGAAAGATGAAGAACACAAACATGGAAAATAAAATTTTTTTTTGAGTTCACTAATCTAGACTATTCAAGTGATGATTCAATTGATGATAGCTCATCTGAATCTTCATCTCCTTCCTCTCCTAGAGTATATGTCAATCTTCACAATGATCCGGATATGGATTATTTCTTAGAAAAGGGATAAGAATTTGTATAGATTTTACTGATTTGAATAAAGCTTGTCCGAAGGATAGTTTTCCATTACCGGATATTCCACAAATGGTCGAATCAGCAGCAGGAAATGATAGAATATCTTCTCTAGATGGATATAAAGGGTACAATCAAATTCCTCTCGCTGAAGAAGATCAGAGCATACTGCTTTTTTTCGCTCCCGAGGGTTATATTGTTACACAAAAATGCCATTTGGTTTGCGAAATCTTTGGAGAAACATACCAAAGGATGGTAGAAAAGGTATTTGCGAAGTGGATACACAAAACATTGGAAGTATATGTAGATGATATGCTAATAAAAAGTAAGGAAGCAAAAAATCATGTCCAAGATCTGAGAGAAATTTTTGAGCAAATGAGACATTTTAACATCAAGGTAAATCCATAAAAATGTATTTTTGGGGTGGCATCGGGAAAATTTTTAGGTTATATTTTATCCAAAGAAGGAATACAAGTTGATCCAGAGAAAGTACAAGCGGTTCGCGACATGCCAACACCTACACTGACGGTAAAAGATGTACAAAAGTTAAATGGACTCTTAGCTTCGCTGGGAAGGTTCATTTCGCGACCATCAGATAAGTGTAAGCATTTCTTCAATATACTCAAAAAGGGGACAAAGTTTAGATGGACAGACGATTGCGAGAAAGCTTTTCTAGGAATAAAAGAACATCTGACGAACATATCTATTTCTCAAAAGGCAGAACCGGGAGAAGAATTATTAATCTATCTTGCGACAACTTCGCATGCATTAAGTGTTGTGTTATTGAGAGTAGATGCAGGAGTTGAAAAACCAATCTATTACATCAGCAAAACATTCAACGTAGCAGAGAAAAATTATTCAAAGATTGAAAAACTAATTTTGGCATTAGTTTATGCAAAGATTTAAACTTCGAATATACTTTCAAAGCGCATGAAATAAGGGTACTTGACAAAAATACCAATCGAGTCGGAATGAAAAATTCAAAAAGATCAGGTAGAGTCGAAAGATGGAATGCACAGATAGGACATTTCAAAATAAAATATGAAATACTATCTTCACCAAAATCGCAAGTTGTTGCAGACTTCTTAGCAGAATTTCCTTTAGAAGATGATGAAGCAGTGGAAGAGATGATGGATATAGAAGAAGAACATGGGAATCCAAGAGATCTGTTAACATGAGCCAAATAGATGGGAAATATTGGTGGATGGATCATCAAATGGGGAAGGTAATGGAGTTGGAATTGTTTTGATTTCGCCATAGGGCAACAAAATGGCTTTTTCCTTCAGATTGGAGTTTGCATCCACCAATAATGAGACAGAATTGTAGTTGCATGAAATCCTACACTACACCCCTCACAAGAATCCACACAACTAAGACATTTGAAGATGAACAATAATGATTTTTATTGATTAATTCCTTGAATATTTACCAGATAAAATGGAAAAGAGCTAAAGAAATTACAATCACTACAAACTTTCTCTGTCCTAATGACTTGCCCAACACTCGGAAAAAGATCCCTTCAACAGTTACATCTACTCCTTATATAGGGTATTACACATTGGACGACGACTAAAGTTTGTCCTTTATTTTCGGAATGACTTGCGAAATACCGCAAGTGTACAATTATGTAATCTCGCAACTATCCTAAATATCGCTAGGTCTTCACATCTTTCTCGTGTTTTGGCTATCGTCATTCATTCCGTCATTTATATTACCCATTTGCGACATTTCGCAATGCTGTCGTTTATTAATCTCACGAAGTATTGATGTCGCGATATTCTGATCCTACAAGAATATGAGGCTGTGATACATGCCCTGAAATTCGCAATAGAAATGAAGTTGGAAAATGTAAGAATTACCAGCGACTCGCAACTAGTCATTTGTCAAATAAAAGGAGAATACACTACAAATGAGTCATCCATGAAGAAATACAAAAAACTTGTTGAGAAAGTATCAGCGAGAATCCCAAAAATTAAATGGAGACATATATCAAGAAAAGATAACAGACTCGCAGATGCCTTTGCTTTTATCTCAAGTATGATGACGGACCCAGCTGCGAGATGCATAAAGATACAAACACTTTTATCATCATCAATCAATAAAGAAGAAGAATAAGAGGTAGCTGTAATGATAATAGAAGATGGAGAACAAATACCTAGTATTGAAGATTGGAAAGCAGAACTTCATGCATACTTGAAAAGAGGAGAAACACCAAGAAATAGATTGGAGGTGCACAAATTAAAAAGCCGTGCAACAAATTATGAACTAAGGGATGGGATATTGTACCGGAGATCTTTTAATGGACCTTCACTCAGATGTTTAACACGAAAAGAAGGAGAAGAAGTACTAAAAATGTTACATAGTGGGGATGCTGGCAATCACAGTGGTGGAAGATCTTTGGCATACAAAGCGAAGATGCAAGGTTATTATTGGCCATTTATGCACGAGGATGCAAAGCAAATATCAAGGCGTTGCGAAGATTGTCAAAGGCACGGAAAGAAAATACATGCACCAGGAGCACCATTAACATCTTCAACAAGTGTATGGCCTTTTGGAAAATGGGGTTTAGTCATTGTGGGACCATTTTTACCAGGAACGGGGCAGAGAAGGTATCTGATTGTCGCTACAGACTATTTCACAAAATGGGCTGAAGTAAAGACAGTACAACATATTCGCGATAAAGATGTTTTTACATTCATATTTGAGAATATCATTTGTAGATTTGGAATCCCCGCATAGTTGGTGTCCGACAATGGGAAACAATTTGAGGGACATAATATAGAACTGTTACTTAATGCATTTAAGATAAAATGTGGGAAGTCAACTCCTTTGTACCCTCAGGCCAATGGATAGGCAGAAGCAACAAATAAAACAATCGCAGATATATTGAAGAAGAAATTAGAAGGACATAATAGAGCATGGTGTGAACAAGTGCATAATGCGGTATGGGCTTACAATACAACCAGGCGAGAAGCTACGGGAATGTCACCTTTCTGTTTAACATATGGAGTTGAGGATGTACTACCAACAGAAGTTATTATTCCAACAACAAATAAAGAAGCTTGGGAGAAAAATCTTAGTGCGGGTAATATTTTAATCAAACTAGATGAATTAGAAGAAAAAGAGAAAGAGCTCTACAAAGATATGGAGAATTACCAACGAAGATTAGCCAGAGAGAATATAATAAACGTGTTAAGACATGCGAATTTCAACCAGGTGATTTGGTACCGAGAGAAACACCGGTATATCGGCGAGAAAGTCTTTGGCAAGCTTGCGAAAAATGGGATGGACCTTATATCATTAAGGAGATAGTTGGAACAGGGGCATATAGATTGATGGATCCTGAGGGTAAAGATGTGGGCCACAGATTGGATAGACCATGGAATAGGTTATACTTGAAGAGATATTACCCATAAAAGATTGTGGCAAAGGATTAGACTGCGAAGTAATGTATGATTGAAGCGAAATGAATTTATATGAAAATTTTGCGAAAGAGTCATTGCGAGATTGCACAAAATAAAGAAAGAACATGCGAAAATCTCGCACAGAAAATAACAAGAGATAATAAAAAATCAATGACATATCAGAAAGGGGCAAACCTGCTATGGCGTACACCCTACTTCGCGAAATCAAAATTTCGCAAGAGGCAAATGTAAGACCTAAAGTACATCATAAAAGGGGGTACCTGTTAACATGGCTCAGGGAAAAGGTTACACCGCCCCTGGAACCTGAGTCATGGAGAATTGGGGTCAATAAAGCCCATCCAGGAGAGGTACCTTGGATTTTCAATCTAAGCTTATGACTTAGGTTGGACGACCGAGGGTCTCTTCTAAGGAGTCAGCATATGACCAAGGCGCCGAGGTACACGATTGATCCAAGAGTGCCTGGGGCATTTGAAATGTCTTGGACATTCTTGGCAAGTCTCGGCATATGTGTACTCGGCCCGAAGAAAACTCCACTTAGGGTGCAGTCTCGTAACCATAAGACCTATAGGCAAAAGGGATAAGAGGCTGCGAAAACAACTGGTTGTTGTTAAGACCGGATGGGGGGAGCTAGCCTTGTATGGAAGAAGTACGCCTCCTTGAAGGGGCAATCAGGGAGATGATAAGGGCGGCACCCTCCATTAGGGAGCTGATAAGTGTCTTAAGACGCAAATGTCATGAGGCTTTATTTTCGCAAGAAAATTTAGGCTTGTCATATTTGTGCGACAATCATGAAGAGGCAATAATACAAAAAATAAAGATAAGACGAGATCAATGGGTCAGTACATGAAAGTGTAAGGACGTCCTGCGATTTCATCGCAAGACGGCAATGTCATGGGGCTTTATTTTCGCAATGATTTTTAGGCCTGTCATATTGTCGCAACAAAACTATCCTGCAGAGGCAACAATACTAAAGAAATGATAAGGCAAGATCAAGGGGTCATTACATGAAAGTGTAAAGACATCCTGCGATTTTGTCGCAACGACAAGAGGTGGCACAATAAGACCTTTAACTAGGAAGGCAAAATAAGACCACATGATTCAATAAAAGATTTATAAAAACTAATTATCATTTATGCAGGTCATCCCTCACAAGAAAGATAATGAGAGGCAGTATGGGAATTGTTCAACAATGGACATTATCTTTCTCGCAAATAAACATAACAAACAAAAAAAAGTAAGTGCACCTCAGAGAGGACTGAAATACATCATATGCAAGAAGTTGTGTAGGTGAAGAGGTTCAAAGAAATAAAATTACAAAAGAAGTTCAACTCTCAACATCAACTTTTTAGCAAGAAGGAGATAATGGACATCCTTCATTAATTTTTTCACTCTCGTTAGCTTTCTCGATCTCGCCAGCTTTCCCAGCTTCGCCAGTTCTTCCTTCATTTTGGTTTGTTTCAATTTCTCCTCCATCTGGATTATTATCAACACCTTCATCATTTGGAAGAATTTCTTTTTCATTTGCGAAATCTTCGCCACTTTCATAATAATAATCGTTGTCCGGAGTACCAGGGACTTCATCATCATCTACTTCCAAAGGCTCGATGGATACAGGGGAAAGAGATTTGGATAATAAAATTTCATTCACAATAACTTCAGCCCTAAGATGAACTTGTCGAAGAAGTTCCTTCTGATGATTCCTACTTTGGATATCTTTGGAGTAAGAGAGATAATCAAGTCTTCTTTCTGCTTGATCGCGAGAACGAGCAAGAGAAGTAGCAAGTAATGCATTTTATTTACGAATCTTGGCATAATTAGATTCCAAAGTAGAAAGGGAGGAGCGAAGATCTTTCTCAGATTCTGCAAAAACAAATAATAAAGAAAATCATATAAGCGAAAGATTTGCAAGGAAGAGGTAGTAAAAAGACTTAACAAAGGAAAAATGGTCGAGGCAGTCAAATTTCATGACTACCTTCCTTTTGCGAAATAATATATTGATTTAAAGCCAGGCAACTATTCTCCAAGTGATCCATGGCATTGTCAAACTTATCACCAACCAAGCTTTTCAACCGAGATCGTAAATTTCTTTCATTATAAATAAGTAAGGTGTTTTGCTTCGCAAGAGAGGAATAGGATTCTTCTAACTTGGAATATTGATCCTTGAGTTGACTTGTTTTTAAGCTTAAAGCTATTCTACCTTGAATAAGTTTATCTCTCTCCGCAGAAGATGATTTTGTTACTTCTTTGAGTTTATTTCTCAATGAGCAGAGAGATCGTTCTTGATCATTGCATACTTTTTGGCAAATGCTAAGTTCTTGCGAAGAGATCGCCACCTTATTCAAAAGAACTCGTTTCTCCTGAGATAGGGTTTGATTCTCATATGATAAAGTTTCCAACTCCAGATTAGCTTTAGTCAAAAAATAAGAGAGGCGAGACAATTCATTACTTAATAAATTTTTCTTTTGGACTAATTGAGCATTCTCCTTGGTAAGGTTATCTTTTTAATTAACAGAATACGTATGAAGATTATCTAATTGGTTATATTGATCCATCCAAGCATCCCTATCCATGCGGGCTTCCTCGGCGACGGATTCAGATTGATATATCTCCATTTTTCGTTTCTAGTTTAGAGCTTAAAAGTGGAGTAGAAATTTAAAAAAAATAATAATAATAATAATAAATCACCTTTTAGTTCCTCATTCTTCCTGCGAAGATTATCACGATCCAGCGAAACGTTTTGAAGCTTTTGATTCTCAAGATGAAGAGTGTCACATTTCAAGGTCATAGCTTGGAGGTTATTTTTCAAAGCTTCAATTTCCTTCTCCAAAGATGTTTGCGAAACCATTCTATCAGAGCCAAAATATTTACTTACAACCTCGCAAACACCAAATTTGATAGGATCAGTGGAAGATTTCTTGACATCATCGAGAAGAGAGGATAAAACCTTGAAAGCAATATCCATCCCTTATAAATTTTCTTTAGTAAAAGGGAGAGATTCAAATGATGAAGCAATGATGGCAGAAGATGGGAGAGTTGAATCATCTTTCGCCATAGGTATGTCATCGGAAGACGAGATTTGATGAGGATTAAGGACTGGGGTTGAGGCAATGTTAAGAGAAGAGGCATGGACAGTAGAAGAAGAAAATATTTCATTCGCAACAGGGTTATTGTCAGGACTTTTATTTATAGAAAGATTAGTTACAGGGGATGAATCTGCAGCGACATTTTCGCAAAAAAGAAGAGGGGATTCCGCTTGCGAAGATGTCGCAAGAGGTGTTTTTGAAAGTTTAATCAAAGGAAATGAAACAGCTGTTTCAACATTTTTAGGATGGCGAGGTTTTTTGGGGGGCCTCTCGACATTTGCATCACCCTGGGAATTACAAATTATATAAGAAACATGGGCAACAATATTGTTATTAAAAGAATAAATGTTTCTTAATACCTTGTTATTCGCAGGCTTCCTTTTGTTCACAACGGATTTTTGCTGCGAACTCTTGGGAACATTAGGGTTCTGAATTATAAACTTGAGTCTTTGGAAGTGTTTTTTTGAAACAAAGCAAGATGGGAATTGTCTAAAGATGAACAACATTAAATAATATAATTTCAGCAGAGAAAATCAATTTTAAGAAGATCAGTTTCAGCAAAATAAACAAACCTTGATGGCTCCATGGGAACAGTAGCAGAAAGGTGAAGAGGACTTATAAAAAGATGAACCGTGAAAAAGTTGCAGACGACAAAAAGAAGATTTACAGATGAAGAAGACGAAGTAAAAGAAAGAAGACATTCTTACGATGGATCTCTTCTTAAATAGGCAAAAAATGATGACCGGTTAGCATTTAAAGTGCCGGTAAAAAAGGGAAAATTTAACACGTGTAAACGGTTATGCTTAATTTATGGAATCTTGTCGGCAGAAAGGAATGGACAACTGTGGCATTTTGAAAAGATTAGTTCTCATTACATTCTCTCCTTCGCAGAGAAGACATGAGAAGAGGCAAGATGTAGGATCAGAATATCGCAACGTCAACGCCTTTGCGAAATCCATAAACGACACATTGCGAAGACATCGCAAATGAGTAATATAAATGACGCAACGGATGACGACAGCCAGAACACGAGAAATACGTGAAGACCTAGCGAGATTTAGGAGTGTTGCGAGGTTTTACATTTGTACACTTGCGAGAATGTCGCAAGTCAGATCCGAAAATAAGGGATAACTTAGATGTCATCCATTATGTAATGTCCTATATAAAGATCCGAATAGGCTTATGAAAGGGGGGATCTTTTTAGAGAGTCGAGAGAAATTTTAGAGGAGAGAGAAAGTCTAGAGTAGCAATAACATTTTTGATTTCACTTCCTTGTTGTAAAATTTCTAACTCAATTAATAAAGAGATTGGTTATTGATCTTAAATATGTGTTAGATATTATGAATTCTTGTGAGGTGTGTATTGTAGGATTTCCTGCAATTACAATATAAGCTCTTTTGTAATTTCGCAATCTCATCTTTATCATTCATAAAATATATTTTCTTCTTCTGCATATCATCTCTCTTTCGCAGTCTCATCTCTGTTATTCATAAGAAAAAATTTCATAATCATAATTTTTTATTTATTTTTTTTTAAGATCAAACCAATCATACATTTTTCTTTCACCTACCAATTTCTACTTTGGTAGTCAACAATTACATTTATTCTTTAAGTCTCTTACTTGTGCTACTTTCTGCCTCTGCATTTTTGAATTTTTCTGTCATTTTCTTGTCTGTTGCGAAGCCTTCGTCACTTCTTATCTTCATCATATATTGGTTTCACAGCATTTCTTCTTCTCTATGTTCTATTACATCTACCATCAATCTTTCACCTTTTTGTTTTTCTTTGATGTTGTGTTTCCAATTCTTCTTCTTCGCAGCTCTTTCTTCGCAAGATTCTATATCAATTTCATAACACTTCTTTCCTTCAACCCAATCTCCTTTTATGATGCCAATACCAGTGGGATGAGGGAACTTGATACATTGATAGAAAGTCGATGCCACACCTAAAATCTCATGTAACCAAGGTCGTCCAATCAATGCGTTATATGGTGATTCCACATCAACTACACAGAATAAAATTTCGAGGATAATCCTTTCAAAGGGAATTCTCATATGAGCTTCTCCTTTAGGCTTATTTGCAGTACCGTTAAAACCATAGATTTTGTAAGTTGAAGGTATTAGATCTTCATCTTTCCCTCCCATAGTTTTATAAGTATGATAAAAATGAATATTCACGGAACTTCCAAAGATGATCGATCAAAATTTTGTTGATTGCCCATGAATTCTCGGCTTCATCATCTTCATCCTCGCTAGGTTTTGGGTTAATCTCCAATCTTACCACTAATGGGTTGTCGTGCATTTCTCTACCCTCGTGTACTTCTTCCGTGGTAAAAGAGATAGTCCGCTTTTCCCATTCTTCCAAAGGGCGATGTCTTCGCAATGTTCATTATTTCTCTATCATCGGCATCTCTTGCGAAAACCCTGCTGAGAGTGTTATCGTGAAAATCTTCAATTGTCTTGTATGAGTGTACGATAGAGTTACAAAATAGATTCTTTGCCTTTGCGCCAACTTCAATCACAAATGTTTCCCTTTCTTTTGATGTGTTTGTCTTGCGAATATCTGGAGGTGGTGGTAATGCTTGAGTTTGCGTTTGTCCTACTAGAAAGTGGTTTAATTTTCCCCGATTTATCATCCTGAGAATGATTCTCTTTATGTTTCTGCAGTCACTTGTTGTATGTCCATGGAAATGATGATAAGAGCAAAATTCATTACTTCTGTAGCTTATAGGTGGTTCACTCCCCATGTTCCATGGTGCGGGTATGTTTTCCATTAGGATTATAGCTTCCCATATCTTCTCCACACTAGCATTCAAAGGTGGCATTTTGATTTCTTCCCATATTATCTTGTGACTTCACTGTCCTCTGTGATAGTTTTGCCTCTGACCTCCATAAGTTTCTTGCGGCTGATCAAGTCTTTGGATTTTGTTATTTCCACCACAGCTATAGAAGTTTCTCTCTCTCTCTCGAGTTCTTCTTGATCACGACTCCCCATAGCTACTAGCTTTTGTTGATTATCAGCCATTATCCTCTCTTGTTGCCCTTGCAAGGTGCTCGCCACTGTATTATCAGCCATTATCCTCTCTTGTTGCCCTTGCGAGGTGCTCGCCACTGTATTTATCAACTTGGGTAACAAGCTTGCATTCGCTGCTTTTGAACTTGTGTTCGTAATGGGGTATGATTCCATCTCATTTTGCTTTTCCTCAAGAGCAATATACTCCTCTTGAAGTTCTCGCAACTCAGTCATTGTGATCGTATTCTTGATTCTGAAAATTTGAATGTATAACAAATTGGTTGCAAACATAGCGTTAATGAATGACAGAATGAGATATCTTTCATCCACACGACCAGCCATATCACTACACATTGTCTTCCACCTCACGGTTAGATGCTTCAAGCTTTTGCCAACCCTTTGTTTTAACCCAAATACATCTTCAATGCCAGGTCGCGAGGAATTGTTACTTATATACGCCCCTAAAAATATAGCTTGCAAATGGTTGAAAGATGTTATAGTATTCTTTGGCAAACCTTCAAACCATTTTAAGGCCTCTCCTATTAAACTTGATGCAAAATATTTGCACAATATTGCATCATGGTTCTCCCATTGTAGCATACATCTCACATAAGCTTTGATGTGTTGTACTGCACAAGTTGTTCCATCAAAAATGCTGGTTAACGCAGGTAAATTGCACTTTGGGGGTATTCCTCCCGATTGTACTTCTTGTGTGAATGGAGTTTTCGCAGATTCCTCTATGGCTTCATCCAGTTGTCTCTTACCTCCTTCTCTTTTAGTATTATTTATCATTCCTCTCATTTCCGCTAACTCTCTCAAAATTTGTTCATTTATACCAGAATTTGGATCCATTGGTCTTTTTAATTCCGCATCTCTTCTTCTGCGTTCATTTCTGTTTTGACTTTCTTGTTCATCATTTTCTTCTCATCTTTCTCTGCGATCTTCTCTTTCACTTCTTTCATGAATTCGCATACCGTTATATCTCTCATTTTCTCCTCTTTGCCGACTTTCAGTTCTCCTTTGTACTCTATCATATTCTTCATTGATATTAACATTATTGCGATTTTGCTCACGCCTCCTTTTTAGATTATCATGATTAATCTGTCGGATTGCCTCTTGTAGTTATTGTTCCTCCACTTCTGCTCTTAGTCTTTCTCTCTCACGAGCTAGATGTGCTTGTTCAGTATAGTGTCTTTTAATTTCATCTTCAATTATTCGTTCATTTCTTTGTATTTCTCTCCCATGTAATATTCTCCTTCCTTCTTCCTGATTTTCTTCGCCATCTTGATTATTTCACCCCTGACGGTGTCTATTTCCCTGATTTCTATCATTTTGCCCGTTTTGAAGAGTTTCAGCATGTTGAATATAACGATCTTCCATTATTTCTCTTCCTTCGCGACGTTCTTCGCCTGGATTTTGTATTCCCTCTCAAGTTTCTTCATTAGCATTTTCTATAGGCAAATTTTGTCTTATTTCTTCTCTAACTGATCTTGAACTTAATCTTGTAGTGCTTCTTGACCTTCTATTTTGTAATCTCATGTTTTCCATCCTCAATTCATGATTTTGCCTTGTAAATTCGCACGTTCTTCTGCTTCTAACCGCCTTTCTTCATGTATTGTTTGCCTCTAATGCTGCAATCTCTTCATTTCCATGAATTATTCCTCCAATTACTTCTTGGTCTCTCTCATCTTGTCCATTGCCTCCTAATTGCTGCTCTTCTCCTATTTCATCTACAGAATCTGATCGCCAAGTATGTACACTCACTCTATCATAATCCACAAATCTATTTTGTATTGGTGTACGTTGAATTGGAGGTTGAACTTGATTTTCTCCATTATTCCTTATGTTCATTCTTGAAGATTCCTCTATTTCGTCTCTCTCTTCTCCGGCAAGTCTCCTACTCCTTCTAACAGTTTTTGGTTGTTTTGATGCATGTCTTCTTCTAGCCATTTTTCAATCTTAGTGAATTGTTGAAAATTATATGAAATTCCTTTCCTATTACTCCAAATTCTTTCAAATCACAATATCAATCCCTGTTTCTAGCGCCATATGTAATTGCAGGAAATCCTACAATACACACCTCACAAGAATTCGTAATATTCAACACATCTTTAAGATCAACAATCAATCTCTTTATTAATTGAGTTAGAAATTTTACAAGAAGGAAATGAAATAAAGAATATAATTGCTACTCTAGACTTTCTCTCTCCTCTAAACTTTCTCTCCCCTCTAAAAAGATCTCCCCCCTTTCTTAAGCCTATTCGGCTCTTTATAAAGGACATTACATAGTGGATGACAGCTAAGTTGTCCTTTATTTTCGGATCTGACTTGCGACACTCTCGCAAGTATTCAAATGTTAAATCTCGCAACACTCCTAAATCTCGCTAGGTCTTCACATCTTTCTCGTGTTCAGGCTGTCGTCATCCGTTGCGTCATTTTTATTACCAATCTGCGATATCTTCGCAGTGTGTCGTTTATGGATTTCGCAAGGGTCTTGGTGTTGCGATATTCTGATCCTACATCAAGATCTCTTAAAGAAGAGAAATAAGATATTCATAAAAGATGTTCATCGATCTTCTCGACCCCATGATCGAGTTCCTGTTAAGAACAAAAAGGACCAAGAAGAAGATGATGAATATCATCCTTAGTGCTTTAAGTGTAAAGGTTTTGGTCATATGGCTAAAGACTGTCCTAATTTTATGAAATACACTAGGAGCAAGGCATTAGATGTAACTCTAGACGAGACCTCTGATTCATATGATTATGAAGAAGAGGAAACAGCTAATATTGCACTAATTGTTAATTTGATCCTAAGAAACAATCTTTTACATTTGTTTAAAGGAAGTACATTCATGAACTTGTTTTATGAATCGAAAGGGAAATCTCTAGGCTTATTGGTATGGTTATTCATTGCAAATCTTTGGATTACCAATATGTGTGAGATGGTAGAACCGATCGTAACGTAGTTATGAATCTTGGTATAACTAATCACAATGCCTGACTTATGATTTGGTATGACTAGTTTTGATTAATTAGTGTAACCGATCCTAAGTAATCACCTAAGATGGTATGATCGATATTTGTAATTGGTGTGACGATCCTAGTAATTCGTGTGACCGATCACAAAGAGTTGTGTAATCGATCCTTTAATTGGTGTAACCGGTCCTAGTAATTGGTGGAACCGATCCTAGTGACTGGTGTGACCGATCACAAGCAATACCATGTGTATATGGTAACCGGTCCTGGTAATTGATATAACCGAGCCTGGTAACTTGTGTGACCAATCACAAGTGTTCCATATTAGGGTATAACCGATCCCAGTGATTGGTAGAACCGATTGAACCCATAGTTGTCTTGGAAATTTTTTTTCTTTTTTTTTCTTTTCATTTTTTTTTTTCTTTTTGATTATTATGAAGAAAAGAGAAATAAAATACAAAACAAAGTGAAATAAAACAAACCATGACCGTGGGAGAAGTATTTTACCGCTTGATTCTTCACAACTTGTATCGTCTTGAAATCATAAACTTCAATAATGCTCACCTTTTAATTTTCTTTGCTCTCGTAAATAAGTCTTCAACTTGGATATAGAATTATGCTCATTGTATTGTAAGTCTTCAACATATATGATTGATATAGAAACAGGGACTGAAGATTAAAGATTGGAGATTGTTGTTAAAATTGTTCAAATTAAGAAAATGATTGATAAATTGGTTAAAGTAGAGAAAATCAAAATCAAGGAACGTAATAGAAAGTTGGAATGTAGTTTTATTACAAAAACAACGATTAATGAATTTCATGAAAATATCAGAGGGAGAATACATAAACGAGATTTTGAAGGAAAGAAAATCGTAACAACGGAGAAAGCGTCACCTATGAAAGAATGGGAAAAACAGAGGATTACATTTTTTCGCAGCAGAGATATCAAGGGAAATTTTAAACCACACAGCTCCTTTGGTAATCACAGTAACCACACGGAAAGAAAAAGAAAAAGAAAAATCAGCAAAAATTATGGAAGAATGGGAGGTAAACAGAACTCTAGTTGATACGGGGAGTTCGGCGAATATAATCTTTTACCATGCATACAGAGGAATGGGATACAAAGATGAAGAGATGTCTCCTTCAACTTATCATATGCATGGCTTTGGTGAATCTATAACAAAACCAAAAGGAAAAATAGAGGTGCGAATTTTGTTGGGAGATATTGAGACACAAACGGCATTATGCGTAGTGGATATGGAATCACCATACAACATGCTGTTGGGAAGGCCATGGATTCATGCAATTAAAGCCGTAGCATCAACATTACATCAATGCATTAAATTTCCTATGCCAAGTGGGATTGGTGAAATTAAAGGGGAAACCGATAAAGCGAAATTATGCTATCAAACTGAGTTAAAACAATATGAAGGACGTGCAAAGAATCGAAAAGATCGCAGAAAATTGGCGAAGGAAGCAAAGAAAGAAGAGGAATTTAGAGCTTATATGATAAGAGCAAAGGAAGGAAAAGGGATACCTAGCGAAATTTTGGAAGAAGAAACTGAGCTTGCGAAGGAGATAAAAGAACCTACACCTATGGGAGAACCTAAGGTCAGTTACACTGCGGCAGAACCAACGAAGGAAGTGAATGTCGGGACCGAAGAAGAACCAAAAATACTAAAAATTGGGACCAAGATGGAAGCATATGAAGAAGAAAAAACTATTGGTCTGTTGCGAGAATTTAAGGATATTTTCGCATGGAACATGGATGAGGTGCCGGGGATAGACCCATCTGTGGCATGCCACAGATTGGAAATTGACAAAAATGTAAGGCCATTCAAACAAAGAATCATAAAAATCGCGACAATGTATCATCCTCAAATAGAAGAAGAGTTGCAGAAGATGCTTGATGCAGGGATTATAAGACAAGCAAAATATCCAGAGTGGATAGCAAATATGGTCGTAGTACCAAAGAAGAAGAAAGGGATAAGAATTTGTATAGATTTTACTGATTTGAATAAAGCTTGTCCGAAGGATAGTTTTCCATTACCGGATATTCCACAAATGGTCGAATCAGCAGCAGGAAATGATAGAATATCTTCTCTAGATGGATATAAAGGGTACAATCAAATTCCTCTCGTTGAAGAAGATCAGGAGCATACTGCTTTTTTCGCTCCCAGAGGGTTATATTGTTACACAAAAAGCCATTTGGTTTGCGAAATGCTAGAGCAACATACCAAAGGATGGTAGAAAAGGTATTTGCGAAGTGGATACACAAAACATTAGAAGTATATGTAGATGATATGCTAATAAAAAGTAAGGAAGAAAATCATGTCCAAGATCTGAGAGAAATTTTTGAGCAAATGAGACATTTTAACATCAAGGTAAATCCAGAAAAATGTATTTTTGGGGTGGCATCAGAAATTTTTTAGGTTATATTGTATCCAAAGAAGGAATACAAGTTGATCCAGAAAATACAAGCGATTCGCGACATGCCAACACCGGCGACGGTAAAAGATGTACAAAAGTTAAATGGACTCTTAGCTTCGTTGGGAAGGTTCATTTCGCGATCATCAGATAAGTGTAAGTATTTCTTCAATATACTCAAAAAGGGGACAAAGTTTAGATGGACAGATGATTGCGAGAAAGCTTTTCGAGGAATAAAAGAGCATCTGACGAACATATCTATTTCGCAAAAGGCAGAACCGGGAGAAGAATTATTAATCTATCTTGCGACAACTTCGCATGCATTAAGTGCTGTGTTATTGCGAGTAGATGCAGGAGTTGAGAAACCAATCTATTACATCAGCAAAACATTCAACGTAGCAGAGAAAAATTATTCAAATATTGATAAACTAATTTTGGCATTAGTTTATGCAAAGATTTAAACTTCGAATATACTTTCGGCACATGAAATAATGGTACCGACAAAAATACCAATCGAGTCAGTAATGAAAAATTCAAAAAGATCGTAGAGTTGAGAGATGGAATGCACTGATAGGACATTTCAAAATCAAATATGAAATACTATCTTCACCAAAATCGCAAGTTGTTGCAGACTTCTTAGCGAGAATTTCCTTTAGAAGATGATGAAGCAAAGGAAGAAATGAAGGATATAGAAGAAGAACATGGGAATCCAAGAGATCTGTTAACAAAGCCAAATAGATGGGAAATATTGGTGGATGGATCAACAAATGGGGAAGGTTATGGAGTTGGAATTGTTTTGATTTCGCCAGAGGGCAACAAAATGGCTTTTTCCTTCAGATTGGAGTTTGCATCACCAATAATGAGACATAATATGAGGCTGTGATACATGCCCTGAAATTCGCAATAGAAATGAAGTTGGAAAATGTAAGAATTACCAAAGAACTCGTAACTAGTCATTTGTCAAATAAAAGGAAAATACACTACAAATGAGTCATCCATGAAGAAATACAAAAAACTTGTTGAGAAATTATCAGCGAAAATCCCAAAAATTAAATGGAGACATATATCAAGAAAAGATAACAGACTCATGAGATGCCTTTGCTTTTATCTCAAGTATGATGACGGACCCAACTCATGAGATGCATAAAGATACAAACACTTTTATCACCATCAATCAATAAAGAAGAAGAAGAAGAGGTAGATGTAATGATAATAGAAGATGGAGAACAAATACCTAGTATTGAAGATTGGAGAGCAGAACTTCATGCATACTTGAAAAGAGGAGAAACACCAAGAAATATATTGGAGGCGCACAAATTAAAAAGCCGTGCAACAAATTATGAACTAAGGGTTGGTATATTGTACCTGAGATCTTTTAATGGACCTTCACTCAGATGTTTAACACGAAAAGAAGGAGTAGAAGTACTAAAAATGTTACATAGTGGGGATGTCGGCAATCACAAGGTGGAAGATCTTTGGCATACAAAGCGAAGATGCAAGGTTATTATTGGCCATTTATGCACGAGGATGCAAAGCAAATATCAAGGCGTTGCGAAGATTGTCAAAGGCACGGAAATAAAATACATGCACCAAGAGCACCATTAACATATTCAACAAGTGTATGGCCTTTTGGAAAATGGGGTTTAGACATTGTGGGACCATTTTTACCAGAACGGGCGGAGAAAGTATCTCGATTGTCGCTACGGACTATTTCACAAAATGGGTCAAGTAAAGGCAAGACAACATATTCGCGATAAAGATGTTTTTACATTCATATTTGAGAATATCATCTCGTAGATTTGGAATCCCCGCACAGTTGGTGTCCGACAATGGGAAACGATTTAAGGGACGAAATATAGAATTACTTAATGCATTTAAGATAAAATGTGGGAAGTCAACTCCTTTGTACCCTCGTGCCAATGGACAGCGTAAGCAACAAATAAAACAATCGCGAGATATATTGAAGAAGAAATTAGAAGGACATAATAGAGCATGGTGTGAACAAGTGCATAATGCGGTATGGGCTTACAATACAACCAGAGAGAAGCTACGGGAATGTCACCTTTCTGTTTAACATATGGAGTTGAGGTCGTACTACCAACGAAGTTATTATTCCAACAACAAAGAAAGAAGCTTGGGAGAAAAATCTTAGTGCGGGTAATATTTTAATCAAACTAGATGAATTAGAAGAAAAAGAGAAAGAGCTCTACAAAGATATGGAGAATTACCAACGAAGATTAGCCGAGAATATAATAAACGTGTTAAGACACGCGAATTTCAACCAGGTGATTTGGTACTGAGAGAAACACCAGTATATCAGCGAGAAAGTGGTGGAAAGCTTGCGAAAAAAATGGGATGGACCTTATATCATTAAGGAGATAGTTGGAACAGGGGCATATAGATTGATGGATCCTGAGGGTAAATATGTGGGCCACAGATTGGATAGACCATGGAATAGGTTATACTTGAAGAGATATTACCCGTAAAAGATTGTGGAAAAGGATTAGACTGCGAAGTAATGTATGATTGAAGCGAAATGAACTTATATGAAAATTTTGCGAAAGAGTCATTGTGAGATTGCACAAAATAAAGAAAGAACATGCAAAAATCTTGCACAGAAAATAACAAGAGATAATAAAAAATCAATGACATATCAGAAAGGGGCAAACCTGCTATGGCGTACACCCTAGTTCGCGAAATCAAAATTTCGCAAGAGGAAAATGTAAGACCTAAAGTACATCATAAAAGGGGGTACCTGTTAACATGGCTCAGGGAAAAGGTTACACCGCCCCTGGAACCTGATTCATGGAGAATTGGGGTCAATAATGCCCATCCAGGAGAGGTACCTTGGATTTTCAATCTAATCTTATGACTTAGGTTGGACGACCGAGGGTCTCTTCTAAGGAGTCAGCATATGACCAAGGCGTCGAGGTACACGGTTGAGCCAAGAGTGCCAGGGGAATTTGAAGTGTCTCGGACATTCTTGGCAAGTCTCGGCATATGTTGTACTCGGCCCGAAGAAAACTCCACTTAGGGTGCAGTCTCGTAACCATAAGCCCTATAGGAAAAAGGGATAAGAGGCTGCGAAAACAACTGGTTGTTGTTAAGACCGGATGGGGGGAGCTAGCCTTGTATGGAAGAAGTACGCCTCCTTGAAAGGGCAACCAGGGAGATGATAAGGGCGGCACCCTCCATTAGGGAGATGATAAGTGTCTTAAGACGCAAATGTCATGAGGCTTTATTTTCGCAAGAAAATTTAGGCTTGTCATATTTGTGCGACAATCCTGAAGAGGCAATAATACAAAAAATAAAGATAAGACGAGATCAATGGGTCGATACATGAAAGTGTCAAGGGACGTCTTGCGATTTCGTCGCAAGACAATACTAAAAAATGATAATGTCATGGGGCTTTATTTTCGCAAGGATTTTTAGGCCTGTCATATTGTCGCAACAAAACTATCCTGCAGAGGCAACAATACTAAAGAAATGATAAGGCAAGATCAAGGGGTCATTACATGAAAGTGTAAAGACATCCTGATCGCGAGAACGAGCAAGATAAGTAGCAAGCAATGCATTTTCTTTACGAATCTTGGCATAGTTAGATTCCAAAGTAGAAAGGGAGGAGCGAAGATCTTTCTCAGATTCTGCAAAACAAATAATAAAGAAAATCATATAAGCGAAAGATTCGCAAGGAAAAGGTAGTAAAAAGACTTAACAAAGGAAAAATGGTCGAGGCAGTCAAATTTCATGACTACCTTCCTTTTGCAAAATAAGATATTGAGTTAAAGCCAGGCAACTGTTCTCCAAGTGATCCATGGCATTGTCAAACTTATCACCAACCAAGCCTTTCAACCGAGATCGTAAATTTCTTTCATTAGAAATAAGTAAGGTGTTTTGCTTCGCAAGAGAGGAATAGGATTCTTCTAACTTGGAATATTGATCCTTGAGTTGACTTGTTTTTATGCTTAAAGCTATTCTACCTTGAATAAGTTTATCTCTCTCCACAGAATATGATTTTGTTACTTCTTTGAGTTTATTTCTCAATGAGCTGAGAGATCGTTCTTGATCATTACATACTTTTTGGCAAATGCTAAATTCTTGCGAAGAGATCGCCACCTTATTCAAAAGAACTCGTTTCTCCTGAGATAGGGTTTGATTCTCATATGATAAAATTTCCAACTCCAGATTAGCTTTAGTCAAAAAGTAAGAGAGGCGAGACAATTCATTACTTAATAAATTTTGCTTTTGGACTAATTGAGCATTCTCCTTGGTAAGGTTATCTTTTTGATCAACAGAATACGTATGAAGATTATCTAATTGGTTATATTGATCCATCCAACCATCCCTATCCATGCGGGCTTCCTCGGCGACGGATTCAGATTGATATATCTCCATTTTTCGTTTCTGGTTTGGAGCTTAAAAGTGGAGTAGAAATTTAAAAAAATAAAAAATAAAAAAAAAATTACCTTTTAGTTCCTCATTCTTCCTGCGAAGATTATCACGATCCAGCGAAACGTTTTGAAGCTTTTGATTCTCAAGATGAAGAGTGTCACATTTCAAGGTCATAGCTTGGAGGTTATTTTTCAAAGCTTCAATTTCCTTCTCCAAAGATGTTTGCGAAACCATTCTATCAGAGCCAAAATATTTACTTACAACTTCGCAAACACCAAATTTGATAGGATCTGTGGAAGATTTCTTGACATCATCGAGAAGAGCGGATAAAACCTTGAAAGCAATATCCATCCCTTCTAAATTTTCTTTAGTAAAAGGGAGTGATTCAGATGATGAAGCGATGATGGCAGAAGATTGGAGATTTGAATCATCTTTCGACATAGGTATGTCATCGGAAGTCGAGATTTGATGAGGATTAATGACTGGGGTTGAGGCAATGTTAAGAGACGAGGCATGGACAGTAGAAGAAGAAAAGATTTCATTCGCAATGTGGTTATTGCCAGGACTTTCATTTATAGAAAGATTAGTTACAGGGTATGAATCTACAGCGACATTTTCGCAAAAAAGAAGAGGGGATTCCGCCTGCGAAGATGTCGCACGAGGTGTTTTTGAAAGTTTAAACAAAGGAAATGAAACAGCTGTTTCAACATTTTTAGGATGGCGAGGTTTTTTGGGGGGCCTCTCGACATTTGCATCACCCTGCGAATTACAAATTATATAAGAAACATGGGCAACAATATTGTTATTAAAAGAATAAATGTTTCTTAATACCTTGTTATTCGCAGGCTTCCTTTTGTTCACAACGGATTTTTGCTGCGAACTCTTGGGAACATTAGGGTTCTGAATTGTAAACTTGGTGCTGGAAGTGTTTTTGCTGAAATAGAAATAGTATGGGAATTGTCTAAAGATGAACAACATTAAATAATATAATTTCAGCAGAGAAAATCAATTTTAAGAAGATCAGTTTCAGCAAAATAAACAAACCTTGATGGCTCCATGGGAACAGTAGCAGAAAGGTGAAGAGGACTTATGAAAAGATGAACAGTGAAAAAGTTGCAGACGACAAAAAGAAGATTTACAAATGAAGAAGACGAAGTAAAAGAAAGAAGACATTCTTACGATGGATCTCTTCTTAAATAGGCAAAAAATGATGACCGGTTAGCATTTAAAGTGCCGGTGAAAAAGGGAAAATTTAACACGTGTAAACGGTTATGCTTAATTTACGGAATCTTGTCGGCAGAAAGGAATGGACAACTGCGGCATTTTGAAAAGATTAGTTCTCATGACATTCTCTTCTTCGCAGAGAAGACATGAGAAGAGGAAAGATGTAGGATCAGAATATCGAAACGTCAACGCCTTTGCGAAATCCATAAACGACGCATTGCAAAGACATCGCAAACGAGTAATATAAATGACGCAACGGATGACGACAACCAAAACACGAGAAAGACGTGAAGACCTAGCGAGATTTAGGAGTGTTGCGAGGTTTTACATTTGTACACTTGCGAGAATGTCGCAAGTCAGATCCGAAAATAAGGGATAACTTAGATGTCATCCATTATGTAATGTCCTATATAAAGAGCCGAATAGGCTTATGATATGGGGGGATCTTTTTAGAGAGTGGAGAGAAATTTTAGAGGAGAGAGAAAGTCTAGAGTAGCAATAACATTTTTGATTTCACTTCCTTGTTGTAAAATTTCTAACTCAATTAATAAAGAGATTGGTTATTGATCTTAAATATGTGTTAGATATTATGAATTCTTGTGAGGTGTGTATTGTAGGATTTCCTGCAATTACAATATAAGCTATTTTGTAATTTCACAATCTCATCTTTATCATTCATAAAATATATTTTCTTTTTCTGCATATCAGCTCTCTTTCGCAGTCTCATCTCTGTTATTCATAAGAAAAAATTTCATAATCATAAATTTTTTTTTTTTTTTTTTTTAAGATCAAACCAATCATACATTTTTCTTTCACCTACCAATTTCTACTTCGGCAGTCAACAATTACATTTATTCTTTAAGTCTCTTACTTCTGCTACTTTCTGCTTATGTATTTTTGAATTTTTCTGTCATTTTCTTGTCTGTTGCGAAGCCTTCGTCACTTCTTATCTTCATCATATATTGGTTTCGCATCATTTCTTCTTCTCTCTGTTCTATTACATCTACCATCAATCTTTCACCTTTTTGTTTTTCTTTGATGTTGTGTTTCCAATTCTTCTTCTTCGCAGCTCTTTCTTCGCAAGATTCTATATCAATTTCATAACACTTCTTTCCTTCAACCTAATCTCCTTTTATGATGCCAATACCAGTGGGATGAGGGAACTTGATACATTGATGGAAAGTCGATGCCACACCTAAAATCTCATGTAACCAAGGTCGTCCAATCAATGCGTTATATGGTGATTCCACATCAACTACACGAATAAAATTTCGTAGGATAATCCTTTCAAAGGAATTCGCATATGAGCTTCTCCTTTAGGCTTATTTGCGATCACCGTTAAAACCATAGATTTTGTAAGTTGAAGGTATTAGATCTTCATCTTTCCCTCCCATAGTTTTATAAGTATGATAAAAAAGAATATTCACGGAACTTCCAGTATCGATCAAAATTTTGTTGATTGCCCATGAATTCTCGGCTTCATCATCTTCATCCTCGCTAGGTTTTGGGTTAATCTCCAATCTTACCACTAATGGGTTGTCGTGCATTTCTCTACCCTCAGGTACTTCTTCTGTGGTAAAAGAGATAGTCTGCTTTTCCCATTGTTCCAGTGGCGATGTCTTCGCAATGTTCATTATTTCTCTATCATCGGCATCTCTTGCGAAAACCCTGCTGAGAGTGTTATCGTGAAAATCTTCAATTGTCTTGTATGAGTGTACGATAGAGTTACAAAACAGATTCTTTGCCTTTGCGCCAACTTCAATCACAAATATTTCTCTTTCTTTTGCTGTGTTTGTCTTGCGAATATCTGGAGGAGGTGGTAATGCTTGAGTTTGCGTTTGTCCTACTAGAAAGTGGTTTAATTTTCACTGATCTATCATCCTGAGAATGATTCCCTTTATGTTTCTGCAGTCATTTGTTGTATGTCCATGGAAATGATGATAAGAGCAAAATTCATTACTTCTGTAGCTTGGAGGTGGTTCACTCCCCATGTTCCATGGTGCGGGGATGTTTTCCATTAGGATTATAGCTTCCCATATCTTCTCCACACTAGCATTCAAAGGTGGCATTTTGATTTCTTCTCATATTATCTTGTGACTTCGCTGTCCTCTGTGATAGTTTTGCCTCTGACCTCCATAAGTTTCTTACGGCTAATCAAGTCTTTGGATTTTGTTATTTCCACCACGGCTATAGAAGTTTCTCTCTCTCTCGAATTCTTCTTGATCACGACTCCCCATAGCTACTAGCTTTTGCTGATTATCAGCCATTATCCTCTCTTGTTGCCCTTGCAAGGTGCTCACCACTGTATTATCAGCCATTATCCTCTCTTGTTGCCCTTGCGAGGTGCTCGTCACTGTATTTATCAACTTGGGTAACAAGCTTGCATTCGCTGCTTTTGAACTTGTGTTCGTAATGGGGTATGATTCCATCTCATTTTGCTTTTCCTCAAGAGCAATATACTCCTCTTGAAGTTCTCGCAACTCGCCATTGTGATCGTATTCTTGATTAAAAAATTTGAATGTATAACAAATTGGTTGCAAACATAGCGTTAATGAATGACAGAATGAGATATCTTTCATCCACACGACCAGCCATATCACTACACATTGTCTTCCACCTCACGGTTAGATGCTTCAAGCTTTCGCCAACCCTTTGTTTTAACCCAAATACATCTTCAATGCCAGGTCGCGAGGAATTTTTACTTATATACGCCCCTAAAAATATAGCTTGCAAATGGTTGAAAGATGTTATAGTATTCTTTGGCAAACCTTCAAACCATTTTAAGGCCTCTCCTGTTAAACTTGATGCAAAATATTTGCACAATATTGCATCATGGTTCTCCCATTGTAGCATACATCTCACATAAGCTTTGATGTGTTGTACTGCACAAGTTGTTCCATCAAAAATGCTGGTTAACGCAGGTAAATTGCACTTTGGGGGTATTCCTCCTGATTGTACTTCTTGTGTGAATGGAGTTTTCGCAGATTCCTCTATGGCTTCATCCAGTTGTCTCTTACCTCCTTCTCTTTTAGTATTATTTATCATTCCTCTCATTTTCGCTAACTCTCTCAAAATTTGTTCATTTATACCAGAATTTGGATCCATTGGTCTTTTTAATTCCGCATCTCTTCTTCCGCGTTCATGTCTGTTTTGACTTTCTTGTTCATCATTTTCTTCTCGTCTTTCTCTGCGATCTTCTCTTTCACTTCTTTCATGAATTCGCATACCGTTATATCTCTCATTTTCTCCTCTTTGCCGCCTTTCAGTTCTCCTTTGTACTCTATCATGTTCTTCATTGATATTAACATTATTGCGATTTTGCTCACGCCTCCTTTTTAGATTATCATGATTGTTCTGTCGGATTGCCTCTTGTAGTTCTTGTTCCTCCACTTCTGCTCTTAGTCTTTCCCTCTCGCGAGCTAGATGTGCTTGTTCAGTATAGTGTCTTTCAATTTCATCTTCAATTATTCGTTCATTTCTTTGTATTTCTCTCCCATGTAATATTCTCCTTCCTTCTTCCTGATTTTCTTCGCCATCTTGATTATTTCGCCCCTGACGGTGTCTATTTCCCTGATTTATATCATTTTGCCAGTTTTGAAGAGTTTCAGCACGTTGAATATAACGATCTTCCATTATTTCTATTCCTTCGCGACGTTCTTCGCCTGGATTTTGTATTCCCTCTCGAGTTTCTTCATTAGCATTTTTTATAGGAAAATTTTGTCTTATTTCTTCTCTAACTGATCTTGAACTTAATCTTGTAGTGCTTCTTGACCTTCTATTTTGTAATCTCATGTTTTCCATCCTCAATTCATGATTTTGCCTTGTATAATTCGCACGTTCTTCTGCTTCTAACCGCCTTTCTTCATGTATTGTTTGCCTCTAATGCTGCAATCTCTTCATTTCCATGAATTATTCCTCCAATTACTTCTTGGTGTCTCTCCTCTTGTCCATTGCCTCCTAATTGCTTCTCTTCTCCCATTTCATCTATAGAATCTGATCGCCAAGTATGTACACTCACTCTGTCATAATCCACAGTTCTATTTTGTATTGGTGTACGTTGAATTGGAGGTTGAAATTGATTTTCTCCATTGTTCCTTATGTTCATTCTTGAAGATTCCTCTATTTCGTCTCTCTCTTCTCCGGCAAGTCTCCTACTCCTTCTAACAGTTGTTGGTTGTTTTGATGCATGTCTTCTTCTAGCCATTTTTCAATCTTAGTGAATTGTTGAAAATTATATGAAATTCCTTTCCTATTACTCCAAATTCTTTCAAATCACAATATCAATCCTTGTTTCTAGCTCCATATGTAATTGCAGGAAATCCTACAATACACACCTCACAAGAATTCGTAATATTCAACACATCTTTAAGATCAACAATCAATATCTTTATTAATTGAGTTAGAAATTTTACAAGAAGGAAATGAAATAAAGAATATAATTGCTACTCTAGACTTTCTCTCTCCTCTAAACTTTCTCTCCCCTCTAAAAAGATCTCCCCCCTTTCTTAAGCCTATTCGGCTCTTTATAAAGGACATTACATAGTGGATGACAGCTAAGCTGTCCTTTATTTTTGGATCTAACTTGCGACACTCTCGCAAGTATTCAAATGTTAAATCTCGCAACACTCCTAAATCTCGCTAGGTCTTCACATCTTTCTCGTGTTCAGGCTGTCGTCATCCGTTGCGTCATTTTTATTACCAATCTGCGATATCTTCGCAGTGTGTCGTTTATGGATTTCGCAAGGGTCTTGGGGTTGCGATATTCTGATCCTACATCAAGATCTCTTAAAGAAGAGAAATAAGATATTCATAAAAGATGTTCATCGATCTTCTCGACCCCATGATCGAGTTCATGTTAAGAACAAAAAGGACCAAGAAGAAGATGATGAATATCATCCTTAGTTCTTTAAGTGTAAAGGTTTTGGTCATATGGCTAAAGACTGTCCTAATCTTATGAAATACACTAGGAGCAAGGCATTAGATGTAACTCTAGACGAGACCTCTGATTCATATGATTATGAAGAAGAGGAAACAGCTAATATTGCACTAATTGTTAATTTGATTCCCTCTTCCTCCATTAGTGATTTAACCATTTTGAAAATGGACATGTCTTCTGATGTTGAAAAATCATCTAATGGTAAAGGGAAAAATAAAACAAAGTGTAAAAATGTCTCAAAAACAAGGATTGCTAAAAGGTGCATATGCAACTCCAACCAATCTCAAGATACTTCGTTAATTCGAGGTAACAAGAAAAGATTTTTTCATACGATATTAGATCAAGGACACACTGGTTGTTCTAAATCCCATTATGAGAGAAAATCTCATTCTAATACCGCCTAATCGGTATTAGAATTACATCCTCACCTTGTGTGCAGAATTTGTGTGTGAGGAACTAAAAAATCAAGGCACTTATGTGTAGATTATGGGAATAAAATCTAGTAATTGAAAATATATTTAAGATATTCGTATTTATAGGAATACTATATTTTCGTAAGTATGAAAAATATAAAAAGATCCTTCTCATTCTCTGGTCATTCCTTGTCCGAACTATGAGTCAGGATCTGATGTCTTCTCTTGAAAAGGTGCTTGATCTGAAAGATCTCTTTACAAATAAGTCTGCACCTCCTCTTGATGCTGAGAAACCTAAGAGGAAAATCAAAAATAGAGATTGACTTAGCAAGAAGGAAAGAGAAAATATGCTAAAGAAAGATCAGTGTATTGAGGCATTGACACACTTTTGTGTTCAATCAAAGACAGAATTGCATATACTTGCAGAATCCTTCACGAAAATATCTCAACTGCAAGAAATTCCGGTCAAGCAACAAGGTTATCTACTTGAAGAAATTCACAAGCTGAAGACTGAAAGTAATAATCTGCCTTCCTCTAGCACCGATATGAAGGATTAAGTTGCTCATAAAATAAGAATAAACTCTTATTTTCAAGAAAATAGACATCAGTTTTTGATTTATTTCGATTATTGTATAAGGTCTATTTTTGAATAAAACTATCAATTATTTATGAATAAAATTATTATTTTATAATTTTTCTTGTGATAGTTTCCGATTACATAGCCTGTGCTTGAATGTTCATATTTTTGTTATGTGTTTTCGGTTTATGGGATGTCTGATTTCGGTTTTCATAACCTTAATATTCGATCTCATATGATGTGAACCCTTACGGTTTGTGTGACTTTTTGATTTAGAGGGATTAAGTTCTATCCCATGTTGGTAGGCTTTATCAAAGGATCATAAGGTGTTCCGATTGAAACCCATATGTGAAAAGTTACAATATGTTGAATCAATTTGTGTTTACATGAGTTGTGTTTAGCATAAAACATTTGGAGTACTACAAAAGTCGAATAACAAAGACGTTCGGATTGAATATCTACCTGTCTTACCTTTAGGGGGAGTATTAGCTTTGTTATTCGGATGTCAACAACGACATTTATTGATTGAATATATGCAGGTTATTGTGTTAAAACTTAATGTTGTTAAAACTTTGAATTTGTTTATCCGTATGTATAATGAGTTTTGTAATTTGTTTATCCGACCAAGGGGAGATTGTTAGAGCATAGCTCGGTTGAACCCACCAAGCGTTGGTATGTCAATTTTGGTAGTCATATTTTAGTGAATCAAAACTCATCTAAGAGTCGCTTGATTATGTACTAGAGACAACTTCGTTTAGGTTGACTAGAAATTCTGGGAATGTTGAGACATACAAGTATTACTCGAAGACCTAAAGAACATGAAGAATTAAAGAGCTACAATGAAGACATCATCCTTCCTCTTGAGGTTAGTAATATTGAGTTGAACTGTTTCATTTCTAACGTATCTTTCAAGTCGTGCTATATTGAAAACATAACTGCGAAGCTGTGAATGGATATATTACTCTAGTAGTGAGACATGATCACATGATCATAGTATTAAGGAATTAGACTACGAAGTATAACGCTTATCTTTTGAACTTCATAGATCGACATAATCTTATGAATGTTGTTGTGATTATGTGAATGGGTAAAGGTGGAGATTTCATCCTAAGAAACAATCTTTTACATTTGTTTAAAGGAAGTACATTCATGAACTTGTTTTATAAATTGAAAGGGAAATCGCTAGGCTTATTGGTATGGTTATTCATTGCAAATCTTTGGATTACCAATATGTGTAAGATGGTAGAACCGATCGTAACGTAGTTATGAATCTTGGTATAACTAATCACAATGCCTGACCTATGATTTGGTATGACTAGTTTTGATTAATTAGTGTAACCGATCCTAAGTAATCACCTGAGATGATATGATCGATATTTATAATTGGTGTGACGATCCTAGTAATTCGTGTGACCGATCACAAAGAGTTGTGTAATCGATCCTTTAATTGGTGTAACCGGTCCTAGTAATTGGTGTAACCGATCCTAGTGACTGGTGTGACCGATCACAAGCAATACCATGTGTATATGGTAACCGGTCCTGGTAATTGATGTAACCGAGCCTGGTAACTTGTGTGACCGATCACAAGTGTTCCATATTAGGGTATAACCGATCCCAGTGATTGGTAGAACCGATTGAACCCATAGTTGTCTTGGAATACAAATGAACCAATTTTAAACTTGTTTAAAAGTGTGGTATAATCGATTCCAAAATTGTAAATATGAAAGAGGATTTACAAAGAAAAAATGTCAACATAATTTGAACACGAACAATAACTCTTATCTTTTATTGTTCAAATATATTCCATAGTACTCAAGGAGATCCTGTTCCGAAATAATTAAGAATCTTTTAATTAAGGTTGTTAGTTTTATACGCATATCTCCAGAGAATAAAAATTAGTAATGTGCATTTACTAATTGGAGATTTTATGTTGAGAGATTTCGGGAAATATTGGACAAAGCATTTACTGGGATTATGAAAACCGGCGTGTAATCATCGAAGTGGGAAGCACATGGATACTGAAGAAACTAAGTGAACTAGGGTTAGTTGCTTGGTCTCAACTATACGAAGTTGGTTTAGATTTTTTATAGCGGCTTAATTCTGAGAGTATTCAATTCTGGACTAGGTCCCGGGGTTTTTCTGCATTTGCGGTTTCCTCGTTAACAAAATCTTGCTGTGTCATTTACTTTTCCTTTTCACAATTATAATTATTGTTATTATAATTTAAAGTAAATTACACAAACGTTAACTCCGTACATACTCGATAGTGATCCTATAGAGTTTGGTTAAGTCCGAACCTTTTATCAAGTATCATTCTTTGTTGTTGTATTGTCTCGATCTTGCATCCATAGTCAATCACACAAGTTATCTTGTTGTCGTATTGTCTCGATTTCGTATCTATAGACGATCACACGAAGTGTGAACCGATTTGTTGTATTGTCGCGACTCATTCTATAGACAATCACTTTCGGTAGAGGACTTATAGGTGGATAAATAAAAGATTGTGGTGTATTTGGGTACCCTCGTCTTTTCAACCTGCGTATTCACAAAGAAAGTTCCTGAACTGGAATTGTAGCTATTTATGTCGATGATATGAACATGATATTTATTCTCAGTGATATAAGAGATTTTACAAGCTACTTGAAATTCGAATTTGAGATGAAAATATGGGGAATGCTTGATAGAACACCGAGCTTGTGATATATTACTCCACCAATTTGCATATGTCCAAAGTTGTCAGGCAATATAACAAATGTATCCTGCTAGCACTCCCATGATAATACTTAATAATAATATTTAAGTATATAATATTAAAGTCAGGGAAAACCTCTGAAATTTAAATATTAGACCTTGGACATATAATAATTCTGAATCAAATCTCTTTATTTTGTCTCATTGTCCATCATAACTAACTTCTCAACATAAGGTGAACTTTCATCGAGTTGGAATATGAAACTTGTCTTCTTATTGTATCTTGGTCTTACCATCTGGAAGATAACACCATTTTTTGATCAGTATATACCTACCCCTACCAAAAATCCAATGACCAACATTTGACCACAAAACACGATCTTATCAAGTCTTTCTGTAACCACCTACGTGGTATCCAAAATAACATAATTGATAGCATGAGAAAAAATATGCTCAAAGATGTTACTTATAATTGTTGATAAGATACTATTATATATATAGTTGTGCAAAAATATCCATGTTAAACAGAGTTTGAAAGAGATATAACAGAAATAAGAGATAGTATACAAATTGTTTCTTTGATTGATTTAAACCAATTAGGGATTTGTAGCAAATATATTATTTTCATTTTTGAAGAAAATAAATAATATGACCTAATCAATATTATTGTATATAAAATTTAACTATAATTATTAATACATGTAAAACTAATTCAAGAACTATAATAACGTTAACTTAAGTTAGCAATAAGTTTAAAATATAATAAACTCTTTTGTCGTGTTTTAGATCGTCCAAAATCTTGGATTAAACAAGTTAACTAGATCGAGTCAAACAGAACTACCAGATTCGGATACTGAAGAGTACCACCAAATGATAGATTATCGGTCTAAATATGACCAATCAATAATCAGTCTATCAAAAGATAAACTAGATCTAATCGGATCCCAGCCGATCAAGTTTGTGCACGAAGCAAATCACGAAGATACAAAACCAATAAAAAAAATCATCTTGTCTTCAATATTCAATAGTCTTCTACACATTCTTGACTTATGAACGATCACGCACAGATTGGAATCTGTTGACAATGGAAGATCATAAGTCAATGTTAAACTCTAGATCTAGTTTGAGTGACCTTATGTCAGAAGAGATGGATCTCAAGAATAATCAAACTAGGTGCAAATTAAGAGCTAACCATCGTTAGTCAATCAAATCAATAATCGAAAACTAAAATAACAATGCAATTTTAGTTTCCCACCAAAGGTACCAGTAGATACTTCTTGATCCCAAAGAAGTCTTTAAACTAGCGGACATAAGAGATTTCGCCTAATTTAGTTACTATCCTCTCTAAGATAGCATTACGAGAATACTATTAGTCGGATAATTCAAAAACAAACATCATTGTATTATATATGGATAACCGTATATATGTGAACAAACATCACTCTATTTAGACATGGATAATCGTACCTAAACGTGCACACTTAGTTGGCTCAACAATAGTTAACCGAAGTTAGCCATATGAACACTTTCATATCAACCTTGTTCATCTTAACACAACTAGTTCAAATAACTCAAATGAAACTAGTTATAGAGTTGCTCAATTGTTTATATTCTCATAGAAGTATACAAGACACAATTGAAGCAAAATCGGTTTTGATTCACTTGAATCAATTCATGAACATTATAGCCACGGTTTGCAAAAGATTGCATTCGTTATTATATAAATATGTTTGTTCATGACTTAGCCGATTTTAGAACTTAACCTACTCAAGTATGCAAACGTGTACGCATACTTAGAGTTCCGTACTTGGCCTGTGTTCGCCAGTATGCAAACGTGTACGCATACTGTCGTTCACAACCGAACTCAGTTGAAGTAAGTATGCAAACGTGTACGCATACTATCAGAGCCGGCCCTGCCATATAAGGGGTAATCCAAGCTTGAGGCCACACAAAGAAGGAGGCCACAAAAATGAGAATTTCCAAATGATTGAAAAAGGACATTTTGTAAAACTTATACTAGTCATGGGGCAAAATGAAAGAAATAGGCTTGAAAGGGGCCTCTAATAAAATTATAGATTTGTGAGGGACCAAAAGAAAATTAACATTTTGCTATTTATAAGCGTTTTGTTTAACAAGGGGCCACCAAAAATTTTTTTGGCTTTAGGCCTCCAGAAACGCAGGACCGGGCCTGCATACTATAGTTCCCGGATTTCAAATATTGAATCAAGTACGCATACATGTATGCACACTAGATTCCCGGACTTGGAATAACTTGCAACAGTTAGCATACAAGTACGCATACTGTGCTATATCCAATCAAAGGTTAATTGTCCTAAACTCTCATTTCAATCATTGAAACATTCTTAGAAGACGACAATAGCTGTCTCACACAAACTATTAGCTTCAAAGCAATTTTCAAGTGATCAAATGATCAATACGAAACATTCCGAGTCCACACCAAATGATTGTCTCACACAAATCATATAAGATGTTACCAGGCGATTTTCACATGATCATCTTTTGACTTTCGTCACGAATAAAATATGAACTTGGTTAAAGCGAAAGCTTACCAACACATATTTCGAGAAATAGATAAGCGAGTTAAACTCAGCTCGAAATACCAAATGTGTATAATTATGAAGTCTATATAGCTATACGACTTTTGTCTCAATAGGAGATAGAATATAAATAGATTTTCCAAGTGATAGATGAGTTCAAGTCTCCACATACCTTTTGGTGATGAAGTTCCACAAGCTCCCCTTAGTAGTTCTTCGTCTTCAATCGATGAACGCCGTGAAGTCTAAAGCTCAACTACACATTCTATCCTAATCCGAGACTTAGCTATAATTAGAATAGAATTCAAGACTTATAGTTTTGGCAACTAAACTTGACAAACAAGCTTGAGATAGCAACGCTTGCGAGTTCGACCGAGCAGTGCTCTAACAATCTCCCCCTTTGTCAATTTTAGTGACAAAACTATCAATACATATGGATTACAAAATAAATAAACTTTCTAGATTCTCATCCAAATGCTTGATTTCCTTGGTTCTTCAACATTACTCGAAATCTTCGTCACTTCCAAGTACTCCAGTGAATCTGAACGTGTTCAACTCGGCATCATAGTTGTTGAAGATCCATAGCTATAACAATAAGAAAACAGGTGTTCTCAATCATTGCTATACAATGTCATAGTATTATTACACATCATCAAAGTTCAATTGTATCACAACTTTGACAATAATACTATGGTGATATGTATCACTCCCCCTTAGTCAATACTTCATCTCACAATGAAAACCACTCCCCCTTACATAATGATCCGTAAACCATATGTATTTGTAGTGTGAACTACACAATAATTCTCCCCCTTTTTGTCAATATAAATTGGTAAAGGTACGAAAACTAGCGAGATCATAATGAAATTCTCATAGAGATACTTCATGACTAAAAGAGAACATATCAACTTTGTTTCGATGATTTCACATAGTCAAAACTTAGTGTATTCATCAAGGAGTTTATAAAGATACAAGATAACTCCTACAATATTCCACAACCACACTCCCCATAAAGATTTGGCAATTAAGCACAAGTTCAATTAAGAAATCTCCCCCATAAAATGTCATTCCCGAAAGAACAACAAGAGCGACCTTACTTTCACGAGAAAAGAAGGATTTCTTTGGACATTAACAAATTACACGAAACATGAATTTGTATCCAGAAAACTCGATTAAATTAACCACAAGAGAACCTATAATTAATTTAATCGGAAATGCTCAACATAAGAGAACTTACAAAGCCGTACATTACTTTCACATAGAAGTGGATCAGGGAAAGATCAATACTGCGGAATATACAAATATTCATTCTTACATTACTTTCACATCGAAGTGGATCAGGGAAAGATCAATATTGCGGAATATACAAATATTCATTCTATTTTCCATCAATATTGTATATATATAATTTGAGTAGAAATTGTTGGCCTCACATTGAAAGTTAGGCCAAAAGCTTGAATTCTAGAGCTCTTGGCCCCTAGCCAATAGAAATCAAGGGTTTCAAATGATTTTTTATGTTTTATTTTGGCACTCACGCTTGGGTAGGTGATGAGTACCTTCTGAAAGCCCGATTAATTTTCACTCGCGTTTCTTTTATTTTTTTCTTTCTTTCTCAAGAAACCTATATTGCCAAAAATCCATAACTTCAATCTTCTCTTCTACTGCCTCCCCTGCAAATCGAACCAAGAATACAAAAATCGTACCACATATTGGTTTCGTTCTATTTATTTTTCAATCCATCTATCTTGGCATCTTACTGAAATCATTAGGGTTCTTATATTGAACGATAGATCAAGCAAAAATCTACACATAGTATTATGTTGATTTTTCATCGTTGATTTTGTTTTAATTATTGTTTGTTTGGTTTTATTTTTGCAGGTACGATTATTCTTTTCTCTTGATAAAGAATAAAATCCTATTATTTGTTTTGGAACAAACCCTAGCCCTATTTTTGCAGGTACGATTATTCTTTTCTCTTGATAAAGAATAAAATCATATTATCTGTTTTGGAACAAACCCTAACCCTATTATACGTTAATCTATTCATCTCGCCTTTTCACTTTCAGTGTAAATAAAGACAACCCTAAGAATGGTGAGATTTTGATTTTAAGTTTAGGACAATGATTAATAGTGGGGATGGTTAATCATGGGATTTAATCATGTTGGGGCAGCTAGAATGTTTTGTTGATGAGTTAAAAGTGGTTGGAGAATAAACAAACCAATATACAAGGTTTTTTTTTTTTTTAGTTCAAGTGTTATATTACACGAGGTTTCTACTTTTTGCACGTTTTGTTTATAATTAAAAATCACAAATTTATGTTTTTATTTATTTCTTATAAGTACCCGAGGAGCTGAGTACCCGGTATTGGTTTGGTTATAAACAGTGAACTAATAGTTCTCCAGAATTATGATATGGCGAATAACAGGAAAACGACTAATTTTTAGTTCTATGTTTTCATATGTCTACAAGAAAAATGAGTGAGCCCGTCTGCATTTATGATTTTGTAGTACTACTCGCCTAATCACGAGAGTTCCATATTGTGATTGTATAACCAATTTTCCTTTTAAAGTATCTGAACCATCGCATGTAGAGTTGCTACCCTTATGCTTTTGTTTTAATTGTAATAGACGACTTGATCACAAGGCATTAATTATTGTAGATTTCGTTACACACATAGGTCAATCAATCTGATCTCGTGCAACGCACGGGCAAAATACTAGTTTGCATAATGATATCATAGACTTAATCTTTGTCATCAAAAGTTCATTCTATATTTCATCAATATTTGCATAAAGACATATAATAGACTTAACTTTTGACATATATGGGACAATCATAGTTCACAGACGTAAACACACATATCCCATAACAATATTTTTTTCAATATATAAAACCAATAAAGATTAATACTGCAAAATCATCTTCCAAATAAACTTCAGAATTTAAATAAATAAATCTAAAAACATTGCAAGATGAAAATCGTTGGCAATAACTATGTGTACTCATAATAATTGCTATTCCAAACCCTAGTTATATCCTTCTTAAAACACAAGAATAAATTCTCATAAGAAGTTTCCTAGACATTAAGAATAAAGAGATAAAGAATTCAATAATCATGTTCATCATCGGAAACCATCCAAGAGGCTTGAATAATATCCATATCTTCCTTGATTTCGGGAAACTTAGTTGCAATCAAACGTAATTGTTCTTGCACACATTTTACCTTGGAATTGATCTTACACACACTCTTGTGAATTTGTTGAAGAAGACCCAAGGTGCTAGGATCACAAGAACCGTCAAGGGAATCACATATTTGTCTTTTTCAAGCATTCTCCTTTATACGTTTGAAAGTACAAGGACGAACAAGTTTGGGATTTCCAAGAGAGTTGCCAATGAGAGCAATGGAATGTGCATGACAAATTTGCTTAATTAAGCAAGGAAAGCCTAACTTCTTGTTGGATGACATCATCGAGACCATTTGAAGAATGATAAATCCACAAATATCGAGACATGGAGTACCCAAATCAAGGAAATAGACCAACTCCGCAAACTCACGACTCCATCGAGAATTCTCAATTGTGGAGGGACAAAGATTAGATATACCAAGTTTTCCGAAAGGCATCAAAGCAAGACTAAGATAATTAGTGGGAAATTTTCCTTCAATCCAATCAACACTCTTGCCGCAAAGACCATTCGAGATGGTTTCATATGATGGTCTTTCTTTACTTGGTCTAGGAAGGCGAAAATTACCCAATGGAATTTTGGTAATCCTTGAAATCAACTCTCTATTAACAAGAATCCTTTCCCTATTTATCATGGTCTTGAATTCCATGTCATCAAGATCAACATCATATATGTTAGCATAGAAAATTCGTGTGAGAGTGTCAAAACCTTCAACAAGACCATCAAAGATGTTTCCAAGATTATACTTTTCAAAACAAACCAAATCTTCCTTATGACCACTAGACATTTCCAATTTCTTTTCTAAGATGAAACCATTAGAATAAATCCTTTTAAAGGTCTTACCACAAGAATCAGTGACAAATCTAATTCTAATAGAGGCTTGGTCTATAGGTATGTTCATGCTAGAAGGTGAAGATGAATCCAAAGTTTTTGAAACCTTCTTTGAAACCTTGAAATTTCTCATGAGACCTAGAAATAGAGTGAACTAAGAGAATGAATGACTTACTTGATATGCTCCTTGAAGATGAAGAAAACCCTTAGCCTCTTTTGGATCTCCAAAGTTGAATTTAATGGAGATGATACATGAACCCTAGAAAAGTTCACGTACGCGGACAAGAGAAGGGAGGAGAAAGGTAAACGTAACTCAACTCATATATACCCAACAATGGGCTTGGACCCGTTCCTGAACCGCGACCCACAAAAGAAAAGCAGGATTTCTAAAAATGTTTAACTACCAAGGTTCGCACACTGAAAGAATCAATATAGTGCAGTAAAAAGGATAGTAGAAAAACTACATCACTTTATTTAACCTTGGGTAGACAAAAAGAGAAAAAAAAAACTGTCAACGAGTTTTTCTCAAAGAAAAAGATTAAAAGCAAATTAACCCAAACACAAAATTAATCAAACCATTACTTGCCCCATCTCAAGTTATATACAAATTGGGTAGAGCCAAGCTTGTTACCAAGAGGCTGGATGTGCTGAGTGATCCTCATGCAACTTTCTCGGTTGATATTTGTGAAATGTACCATAAGTATAATCATAGTAATGATGATACTCAGGGTTAATAGAATTTTTTAAGTCCTTTTTCTTATGACCAAGGAATGACGTTTTCCGACAATTAGAACCCATACCAAACTCACCAGATTTTTTTTTATCAATTTCACATGAGTTGGTAGCAAGCTTAGTTCGTACATCATGAATACATGATATGACATGTACGAAACTTTTATCAGAATGATTCTTTTCCTCAATCGAATTAAGTTTTTATAAGAATTTAAAAACGCTTTCAAAATCTTTAAATAGATCTTTGTAAATTGATCCATCACTGTAGTTGCAGGAAATCCCACACTACACCCCTCACTATATCTTGATAATAATTTCTAGATCTAAACTTATTTGATATGAAAATGAAGATAAAAATGCTAAAATTGTAAAATGGACACAAGGATTTTTTACGTGGTTCGATCAATGTGATCTACATCCACGATTCTTCACTATGATTGTTGAGGTTACATAAGAATTACATTTACAATCTCCATTAATGGATATTTTGTAGAGCTCTAGATCTAATTATTTGGGGAAGAAGATGATAAAGAAAATAAAATCTTTTTCTCTCTAAAAAATATCTCTCTCCAAAATATCTCTCTCTCTCCTACTAAAATTATCCTCCCTTTCTCTCTCCTGCTCTCTTCTTTATATAGGATATTACATAGTGGGTGACGACTCATATTCTCGCGAGCTCTTTGATAATTTCGCAGGCTCTTGCTACCTTCTCGCGAACTCTTCATACCTTTTCTCGTATTTCGTTGGTGTCAGTCTCATTACGTTATTTTTGATGTTAGTCTGCGACGGTTTCGCAATGTTGCTAATGACAATATCGCGGGTACGTTGTTGTTGCGATATTCTGATCCTACAATCACGATAGTATTCCTCAAAAAGATTAAGAAATAATCTACTGAGATTCCATATCTTTGAGCTTTGACCACGTTTTCTCGAACAATTTTTCTTAGAAGAACTTTTAATTTTTCCTTTAGACTGTTTCACATCATCTAAGTTTTCCAATGTCTTAGATGGAATGAGATTATCTTGAGAAACCAGAGGTCTTGTGGATAACAAGCTCTGAAGAATCTTTAAGGAATTCTGGCGTGCGTTACAGATGCCCAGAACAAGTTTTCCAAAGTAATTTCCCATAAGAAATGACTTTAAGGATCAGTCAAACACAAACTTATTAGGTTTATAACGTTTGCCTGCTCTGATTCCAATTGAAAAACCGGGGGTCTAACAACCATACCCAATATTTTGTTTAGGCAATATGTATGGACTAACTCCAATATAGTTCCAAGAGAATCAACTAGACAGTCAGACTCAATCAATGGAAATATATCCAAGAGTTGTATCTCAATTTGTCAATACAACCTGCAATCAAACAGAAGAAGTTCTGTGAGCCTAATTGATATGAGAAATAACTTGAACGCCAAAGACCAATGTTTAAGTGTCAATCAATTTATATCAATAACCAAAGGTTGGATTATCTAATTGATTGAACTATGCATAACCTGTGATATTTCAATTATATAGAAAATATAATGCGGAAAAGAAATAACACAGACACCAGAAATTTTGTTAACGAGGAAACCGAATATGCAGAAAAACCCTGGGACCTAGTCCATTGTAGTTGCAGGAAATCCTACACTACACCCCTCACTATATTTTGTAGATCCAAATCTTATTAATCATCTAAATTTCAAATATAGTGCTAAAAATATAAATTGACACAAGGATTTTTTACGTGGTTCGATCAATGTGATCTACATCCACGATTCTTCACTATGATTGTTGAGGTTACATAAGAATTACATTTACAATCTCCATTAATGGATATTTTGTAGAGCTCTAGATCTAATTATTTGGGGAAGAAGATGATAAAGAAAATAAAATCTTTTTCTCTCTAAAAAATATCTCTCTCCAAAATATCTCTCTCTCTCCTACTAAAATTCTCCTCCCCTTTCTCTCTCCTGCTCTCTTCTTTATATAGGATATTACATAGTGGGTGACAAATATATTCTCGCGAGCTCTTTGATAATTTCGCAGGCTCTTGCTACCTTCTCGCGAACTCTTCATACCTTTTCTCGTATTTCTGTTGGTGTCGTCTGTTACGTTATTTTTGATGTTAGTCTGCGACGGTTTCGCAATGTTGCTAATGACAATATCGCGGGTACGTTGTTGTTGCGATATTCTGATCCTACATCTTGCCTCTTTTTCCTTGAATATTGCTTGAAGAGCGATCTTTAAGGAAAAATCTGTTGTTGTAGTAATCTTTGATCTTTGTTGATGAAGGAACGAGCAAAAGAATACTGGACTTGAAAAGTACGTACTTGCCTCTATTCTTTTGCGAAGTTCCGAAGCTTTGCGAAGTAAATAAGAAATACCATCCCGAAGTATATGAAGTATGAAGTATCCTTGAAGAAGTATAAGAAGTACTTAATCTTCTAAATATAAGAAGTATTGCGAATCCATCATGCGAAACTCTCGCTCCATGTTCTTTGCCTCATGCAATGCTCTATTCTTTTGCGAAGTTCCGAAACTTTGAGAAGTGAATATGAAGTATGAATCCTTGAAGTATAAGAAGTATTGCCTCTGTTCATGCGAAGTTATTATTCCATTTTTGGTGAAGATTCTTGTTGTTCACTGGTGAATATCTTCTTTGGAAGTGATTCTTGCGAGAAGATAAAGAACATAAAATTTTTCTTGGTTATCCATAATTGCCTCTGTCCTTTATCTTTGAAGGTAGAATCTTTAAGAAAATGTTGGATGAGGGAGTTGTATCTTCATTCTCATTTTGCCTCTGCCTCATGCTTTGTGCTCATGCGATAGTATAATCTCTTCAAGTTGCTTATAATTTTGCGAAATAACCACATTTCGCAAACTAATCACATTCTGAGAAATTATGACTCATTCTCTGCGAAATTCTGAATAATACCTCGAGAGATTCCAAATAATATCGCTGAGAGATTCTGAATAACACTCTTGAGAGATTATAAATAGTTCTGCTGAGAGATTCTGGATAATTCTGTAAAATTTTGTAAAATACTTGTGCGAGTATAATGCTTATGTAATGATTATGTTATGAAATGTATATGCAATGGTTATGCCATGAAATGATTATGCAATGCTTTCATGATGCGATTATGATGCTTGTATGATGAGAATGCTTATCTACTGCAATGTATAGGTAATGTTTGTGTTACTTAGCTCATTTCGCCGTTCTAAAATTGATGTAGCTTTAAATCGCTTCCATTCTTCATTTCTCTTATTTTGTCTCTAGTATATGCATTCCTCTTTGTGTATTTATTGTTTCTCGCAAGTTCTTACTTGTGCTTCATCTTTTCTTATTCCTGCACTTCATTCAAATTGTTTATGTTGAATTTTGTCATTGCGACAAGATCGCAGGACGTCTTTACATTTTCATGTAATAACCCCTTGATCTTGCCTTATCATTGTTTTTGTGTGGTCTTATTTTGCCTTCCTAGTTAAAGGTCTTATTTTGCCACCCCTCATTGCGACAATATGACAGGCCTAAATATTCTTGCGAACATAAAGCCCCATGACATTGCCGTCTTGCGACAAAATCGCAGGACGTCGTTACACTTTCATGTAATGACCCATTGATCTTGTCTTATCATTTCTTAGTATTATTGCCTCTGCAGGATGTTTTAGTTGCGACAATATGACAGGCCTAAATATCCTTGCGAACATAAAGCCCCATGACATTGCCGTGTCGTGCGACGAAATAGCAGACGTCCGTACACTTTCGTGAAAAGACCCATTGATCTCGTCTTACCCTCGCGTTAGTATTATTGCCTCTCGCAGATCATTTCACAAATATGACAGGCCTAAATTTTCTTGCGAAAATAAAGCCCCATGACATTTGCGTCTGTTTTGACACTCTCCCTAATGGAGGGTGTCGCCATTATCATCTCCATGGTTGCCCCTTCAAGGAGGCGTACATCGGCCATACAAGGCTAGCTCCTCCCATCCGGTCTTAACAACAACCAGTTGTTTTCGCAGCCTCTTATCCCTTATACCTATAGGGTTTATGGTTACAAGGCTGCACCCTAAGTGGAGTTTTCTTCGGGCGAGTGCGGCATGCGCAAGACTTGTCAAGAGTGGTAAGGAAGTTCCATGCTCCCCCGCACTCTTGACTCAACCGTGTACCTCGGCGCCTTGATCATACGCTGACTCCTTGAAAGAGACCCTCGGTCGCCCAACCAGGTATAACCTACATATATAGTTGGGAATCCAAGGTATCTCCCGGATAGGCTTTCATGGGCCCCAAATCTGCATGACCCGAGTTCCGGGCGGTGTAACCTTTTCCCTGGGCCATGTTAAGAGATTCCCCCTTATATGACGCACTTTAGGTCTTACATTTGCCTCTTACGAAATATAATTCGCGAACTAGGGTGTACGCCATAAAGGTTCGTCCCATTCATTTACTCATTCATTGTTGTTAAACCATTCAATCATTCACTTTTGATTATCTCTTCTCATTATCTTTGCGAAATTATCGCATGTCTTCATTCTTTCATTCATTTCTTCATTTCTGTCACTTCCTTCACTTATTCTTTCATTTCTGTCATTTCTTTCATTCATTCTCATAATAGCATATCATTTTGCGGTTTGTCATTTGTTGTCTCTTGCGAAGTATATGATTTGCTTGCGAAGCTATCATCCTTGAAATATATGAACGTCGCATAAAATATAAACATCTCACAAAAAAAAAGAATTGTGAGAAATGAGATTTGAACCCTTGACCTGCCTCTTTATATTCTCGCACCATACCAACTGTTCTAACCTCATTTGCGAAATTAACTTGAGAGATAATTATCAACTTTCTTCTTTGCGAGATAAGCAATGTCTGTGTGAAATTTTGCATAACAAAAATAAATGTGCGAGAGCAAGAATTGATCCTGCGACCTTCTCGCTCGCGTTCATGCCTCCCCGACCAACCTGTGCTAGCCAAGCCTCTGCGAAATGTTTCTGAAATAATCACTTACTTTCTTCTTGCGAAATATACTTGAAAAAACCCATGCGAAAAATACACGTTCGTTGAGATTTGAACTCGCGACCATGAACTCATTAATTTCGCAGGTGACCAACTGTGCTGCCTCTTGTTTGCGAAAGAATGAAACAACCTTGCGAAATTATCCATTTTTTCCCTTCTTTGCGAGGAGGGAAATTCGAACCCACGACCTTAAGCTCCTCATGTTCGCTCGTGACCAATTGTGCTACTCCTCCTGTGCGAAATGATCGCAGAATGCTAATACATGACTTATATTCACCCTTTGATATTCAAGGAAAAAGATGACAAAAATTCTTCGCGAAGGGTAAGACTCGAACTCGCGACCTTATGTTTATACTCTTCGCCAGTGACCAATTGTGCTAGCTGCTTGTTTGTGAAAGAAACACACAATACTATAACTTTATCCACTTCTTCGCTCTCGGAAGTTCAAAAATATGTAAAAGGTGGGATTCGAACTCGCAACCCCAAGCTTATTCTCTTCGCGAATGACCATCTGGGCTACTTGCCGCTTGCGAAGGAAAACACACAATGCTATAGCTTTATTCCATTTTTTCCCTCTTGAAAATTCAAAAATATTTGAAAAAATATGACTGTGGCGAGATTTGATCTTGCGACATCAAGCTTCTTCGCTCCAACTCAAACCATCTCATGCGAGCTTCTTTTTGTGATAAAATTCACGGCCCGTTTTGTTCTTATCCTTTTCTTCATTCTTCCTTTATTTCCTTCAACAATTTTCCTCTTTTCTTTTTCTCCACGAATATGAAATCTTCCATTAAAAATTAGCTTTCTTCCTTGAATTTCATCACAGAGTAACCTATATTTTTTCTCTTCCTCTTTTCATGTCTTTGAATTGTTGACGGTGTTTTCTCCCTGAAAGTGTGATTCTTTCCATAAAATTTCCATTTTTGAACCTAAATTTTATAGATCTAAATAAAAAGTATGAACAGTAACTACTTTTCATGGAAATTTCTCTTAAAGTTTATAGATCCAATTGAATTCATCACCAACAGTAGCCGTTTTTTCTAAACTTTCTTGAACCAACAAGATTAGGCCCCTCCCTGTTTCTAGCGCCAATATGTAGTTGCAGGAAATCCTACACTACACCCCTCACTATATTTTGTAGATCTAAATCTTATTAATCATCTAAATTTCAAATATAAGTGCTAAAAATATAAATTGACACAAGGATTTTTTACGTGGTTCGATCAATGTGATCTACATCCACGATTCTTCACTATGATTGTTGAGGTTACATAAGAATTACATTTACAATCTCCATTAATGGATATTTTGTAGAGCTCTAGATCTAATTATTTGGGGAAGAAGATGATAAAGAAAATAAAATCTTTCCCTCTCTAAAAAATATCTCTCTCCAAAATATCTCTCTCTCTCCTACTAAAATTCTCCTCCCCTTTCTCTCTCCTGCTCTCTTCTTTATATAGGATATTACATAGTGGGTGACAGCTCATATTCTCGCGAGCTCTTTGATAATTTCGCAGGCTCTTGCTACCTTCTCGCGAACTCTTCATACCTTTTCTCGTATTTACTCATGGTGTCGTTCATTACGTTATTTTTGATGTTAGTCTCTGCGACGGTTTCGCAATGTTGCTAATGACAATATCGCGGGTACGTTGTTGTTGCGATATTCTGATCCTACATCCATATTTGAACACCACACTGTTTTAAGCCGCAACAGATACTAGCCTACTACAAGTTAACTTCGGACTAGAATGTAGTTGAGCTCTAACCAATCTCACACTGATCAAGGTACAGTCGCGTTCCTTATGCCTCTAGAACCACGCCGGATTATGCGCACTTGATTCCCTTAGATGATCTCACCGACAACTAAGATTTGCTACGACCCAAAGTTGAAGACTTGATAAACAAATTTGTCTCACACAGAAAAGTATATTGAATAGATAAATCTGTCTCCCACAGAAATACCTATGAGTTTTGTTCCGTCTTTTGATAAATCAAGGTGAACAGGAACCAATTGATACGCCGGACTTATATTCCTGAAGAACATCCAAGTAATATCAATGACCTCACAATAATCTTAACAGTATGGTAGTGGAACAAGATATTGTGGAATTACAAACGATGAGACGAAGATGTTTGTGACTTCTTTTTATCTTACCTATCGGAGATTAAATCTCGAGCAAATCTTAGAGAAGATAGTACTCAATACGATAGAACAAAGTAAGATAAAAACACGCAACTATAGAGAAAATTGTTGGGTCTGGCTTCACAATCCCAATGAAGTCTTCAAGTCGTTAACCTATAATGGTTTTAGGAAAAACCTAGGTTAAAGGAGAATCGACTCTAGTCATAACTAGTATCACACATGAGGTGTGGGGATTAGTTTTCCTAGTTACTAGAGTTCTCCCTTATATAGTCTTCAAATCAGGGCTTGTTTACTTTGGGACAAAGCAACCAATATTCACCGTTAGATGAAAACATGATTAGATTCAAGCTAATATCTTTCAACCGTTAGATTGACTTAGCTTGTTATACACAAATGAAATGCACATTCATTTAGATATGGATAACCGTACCTAAACGTGTACACTTAGTTGGATCAACAATAGTTAACCGAAGTTAGCCATATGAACACTTTCATATCAACCTTGTTCATCTTAACACAACTTGTTCAAATGACTCAAATGAAACTAGTTATAGAGTTGTTCAATTGTTTATATTCTCATAGAAGTATACAAGACACAATCAAATCAATTCATGAACATTATAGCCACAGTTTGCAAAAGATTGCATTTCTTATTATATAAATATGTTTCTTCATGACTTAACCGATTTTAAAACTTAACCTACCCAAGTACGCAAACGGGTACGCATACAGTCGTTCACAACCGAACTCAGTTGAAGTAAGTATGCAAATGGGTACTGTAGATGGTGGATTTTCGACAAAGGCTAAAATCGTAAACCCATACTTATATGTATTCCTGATCCAGCAATCAGATGAATATTGAGGCTCGTGTCTCTTATCGAAAGCATGAAAGATCATTCTATGAGAATCTCTGATTGGGAATACTGTCCCTCAGAGTATATATAGATATGTAGTCTCTCATCTGAGGCAACGGCATATCTCATGAATACTGGGCAATTTCAGTAATTACTTCTATATAGAATCGAAAGATTAGACGGCTCCTAGACAGCTTGCCTGATAGTATAGAGCAATAACGTCTTCAGGATGTAACAATGTTTTCCCTGAATATATGAAAGAAGTGTGACGCTTCAACAAGCTCATATCACTCAATTACTGAATAATTAACGCTCCTAGACGATCGTACTAGTATAGAGCCATTAATTAATTATTTTCAAAAATCAATGGATTCAAATCCCTGGAAAATATTCGATATTTTCATAATATTTCGTTACTTCAATTTATGGTTCTTCCCAGCAGAATTCCATGGGTTAGTAATAAATATTCAACACACGGGCATCTGAGTTACCTTCGAGTAAGCCCCAACCAAATGTGTAAATGTATTCGATAAATAATGCATTAACAAACAAGTATTTCAAAATACGATGAGACGATGAACCTATGCAAATAGGAAAGAAAATAATAAAATAATAGTCAAGGCGCTAGGGGACTGGCTCACCGACCGTCTAGTCATGCCGTGATCAGTCCCACGCCCAAATTTTATACTTTATCATATTTTATTATTCTCCTTGACCTCATGAAAATCCTTTCATTTGAACAAATATCCTTCGTTTTGAGGAAACTCCTCAGTTTCATGGTTTTTCCTTCACACTGAGGAAATAATATAAAATTATGAAAAATATTGTGGGGCCGTGATTATTGGCCAACCGGCCATGCCTTGATCCTGGCCAGCCCCACACCTCATGGTTCCTCATTATTTTATTATTATTTTCCTAATCTTATGAAAACTCCTTAATCTCATGATATTTCCTTGATCCCATGAAAAAATAATATAAAATTAGGGAAACCCGTGGGACCGGGCCATAGCCGGACGGTCATGCCCTAGCTGACCCCACACGCCCTATTTTATTAATATTATATTTTCATGTTTCCTTAATCCCATGAAATTCCTTGATTTCATGATGTTTCCTTCAAATTATGGGAAAATACACAAAAATACATAAAATTAAGGAAACTTGTGGGACCAAGCCCAAGTCAGGCCGGTCATGCCCTAGCCGGTCCCACAAACCCCTTATTCTATTATTATTATTTTTATATTTCCTTGATTTTATGAAACTCCTTGATTTCATGATATTTCCTTCAAATTATGAAAATTCTTTCAAATTATGAAAACTCCTTCAAATCGTGAAATAATACATAAAATAAGGGAAAACTCACGGGGATGACCCTAGCCAACCATGCTCAAGCCGGTCCCACACGCTCTTATTTTATTATTATTAACATTTTTGTTTCCTTCATCTCATGGAAACTCCTTGATTTCAACAATACTCCTTGGTTTTAACAAATTCCTTGGTTTTATCATATTTCTCTAAAATCATGAAAATATTATGAAAATTGGGAAAAAACGTGTGGGACCAAGCTCCTTGGCCGGACAACTATGCCTTGGCCATGGCCGGTCCCTCACTTCATGATTCCCTCACTTTTTGTTATTTTTCCTTCATCTTATGAAGTTTTGATGATTTCGTCAAAAACCCTGATTCCTTCATATTTTCTCAAATGATTGCTTAAATGCACACCAGAAAATATCAAAATTCTCAGAATTGACATACGGACACTTTGGTGACGTGAGCATGTTACCTTGACCGACCAAGGTTGTCTCTTTGGCTTGCAAGAAGCCGGTCCCACATATTCTCATGATTTAACCTAATTTGCACAATTGCACGTATTAGGTCCAAAACTCTTCCAAACAACTTGGAACTTGATGGAACGATCATCAATTATTCCCGTGAACACCCAGGGCCGGTTTCATGACCCCTTGGTTGGTCCCTCATCTCTTCATAATTAATTGGGTTTTATCACCTAAGGTTCAACATTATTTTAATAAATGATTAAACCAGCATTTAATCATCCTTTCATCATCAAATCAACTGGTCTTCAGGAGACCTCGATATTTGCTCACGTGAGCATATGGGCTTTACATGGTTGATCCATAATCCCATGTATCCGGTCCTTCCTTCCTCCGTGGTTAATTTTCAATAAACCATCAGTTAATCATCAATTGATCAAATTAGGGTTTTGAGTCCAAGGTTCATAATTCCAGATTCAAACGCTAATAATTTTACGTTGAACCCGTGATCAACATTTTATTTATCATACTTGGTTCAAATGCCAGTATCTTATTTGGTCATGCTATCAATAATTTATCGAATGAGCAATATTTGCTCAAACCAAGGAATACTGGTTCAACTATCAATATTCAACAATTCATCGAGCAATATTTGCTCACGTTAACTTATTCACACATCATATCTCTGTCTCAACAGACATGTTCAATTCATGAGTCTCAGAGCATTTCCAAACCACGTTCGACTCAACAAAACAAGGACTCATCGTCCCATGAAGTCATGAAGTCGAGAATCGACTAATTAAATACATGTCCGCTTCGTTGCAGATTCCACAATCACACGAGACATCAATCATGTCACATGGGGGATATTAACTAGGGTTTTGGTCCAGCGTCTACGGCACGTGTGTTCATACACACGATGAGAATGTGAGCAAGTCGTGCAATCGGTTGAAGGAGTTAACAAAGTAGTGGATGGAAAATCAACCAAGTCTCCGCACGTTGAGCAACTGGTTTTAACACGATTTCCACTTCCCCATTCTTTGATTCCATCAACTGTCACACTTCATCAGATCATGGTGTTTTCAATTCCAACAATATAAATAAGTCTCTGAATCATGATTGAAACAAGGATAATCTCACGTCAGACAGACAACAAGAGATTAACAAAATTACTCTCAACAGAGCAAATTCAATCATTCAGAAATTATCTTATTTTCAGAATACACAACACACCTACAATCTTCGATCACCATTGATCTCACACATTTCTTAGCTTCCCTCCTGCTGCACCGACCCATCCTCTCTTGTGACCGAATTTACTCTGGAACGGCCATTGTCTTGGTTTAGGCCGGAGTACTACAGATTGATCTCTCGAATTGAAAGCACTCCCTTCTTGCAGTGCATCTGTGTGAGGCTGAAAATTTCGCTCGGTTCAAGGAGTCTCCTACGTACGGTCGTCTCCTCAATTCCGTAAAAACCAACAAATCGTTTTTCCCCATCTACAGATTGGCGACCACAGTGGGAGATCATTCTCTCGGTTGCAAATTCACTTATCACAAATATGGTCGGTCTTAGGTCCGGTTCAGTTAACAACCCGGATTCAACACCCGGTTCTAATATTTCAAGCTCTAGCGGTACTGCTAACACCGCTCCTCCGGTGCAACCTTCCACTACCACTCCTCCGGTACAACCTGCCACTACTACTCCTCCAAGCAATGGTGCTACAGTGATCACCCCTGCAAGCGACAACGCCGACGCCATCAATAATCCACTCTTCGGTCGGTCTCTTGAAGAAGTCAGAGAAAATCCACCTACCATAGGTGATCTCATGAAGGTACAAGAAACTCTTGCCAAAAATCGACCGACATGGCATGCTACTCGGAAGGAACTATTCAACTATCTCAAGACTCTTACAGGACAAGATGTCATAGAAAACTCAAGAGAAAGGAAAAGCTAAAGAAAAATCTTGGGGACGCTGATCCCGAAGTCACTCCAATCCATGTAGTAGATGATGAGGAAGTTCCCAAAGCTACGGATGATCCGCAAAATAAAGAACCATCCAAGTTCATCACTCATGAGGACCTAGAGCGCCTCTTGGAGGATCATGGAAAAGACAAAATGCCTTCTGAGCATCGTCACCAACCTCCATACCCTGCTACTACACAAAGAATTCCTCTGCCGAAAGGTTACACCTCTCCCACCTTCACGCTTTATGATGGAACATGCAACGCTCGAGAACATGTTTCTCGGTTTCTGGAAGCACTAGGTGAACATGAGCACAACCATACTGTCCGTCTGAAGGAATTTTCGAAATCTCTAAAGGGTAGAGCATATACCTGGTACAACAACATCGCACCAGAAGTATCAAAATTGGGAGAAATGGTTAATGCTTTCTGGGAAAATACTTCTTCGTTTCAGAACAATACACCCTCTCTGATCTCGGAAGGATGTTCCAAAGGAGCAACGAACATCCTAACGTTATGTGAAAAGGTTCGTGGTTCGGGCCTTGGATTGCCATGATCCGAATATCACGAAAGCAACAACTCGTGGACTTGTGCATCAACGGAATGATCCCAATCTATAGAGCTTTATTGGAAAACCTCAGGTTCCAGACTTTCTCGAACTCCATAAGCGGCCAAGAGATCAAAGCAACTACTACACCTGCTCTATTGGAGAGAGCTAAGACCACAAAAGCTGAAGATCCACGGGATACCCGAGGTAGCAGACGTTTAATCAACAAACAATACAACCTCCAACCTTCCACAAATACTGTTACATAAGGGAGTAAACGAAAAGCCGAGCCACAGCGCAAACATACTTCCTCAACCCCTTCAAAGGCGCAAAGGAAGGATGATGTGAAAGATCCTGTTCAACACACGTGGAAGATCCGAGGCACCGACTGCTCCATTGAGGAAGTTATTGAACTTCTAGACGCTTGGGTTCAAGACGGCGCGATTGTAGGATCAGAATATCGCGACATCAATACTTCGCGAGATTAATAAACGACAGCATTGCGAAATATCGCAAATGAATAATATAAATGACGGAATGAATGACGATAGCCAAAACACGAGAAAGATGTGAAGACTTTGCGAGATTTAGGATAGTTGCGAGATTATATAATTATACACTTGCGGTATTTCGCAAGTGATTCCCGAAAATAAAGGACATCTTAGCTGTCGTCCAATATGTAATACCCTACATAAGGAGTCGAATAGAACTGTTGAGGGGATCTTTTTCCGAGTGTTGGGCAAGTCATTAGGAGAGATAAAGTTTGTAGTGATTGTAATTTCTTTAGCTATTTTCCATTTTATCTTGTAAATATTCAAGGAATTAATCAATAAAAATCATTATTGTTCATCTTCAAATGTCTTAGTTGTGTGGATTCTTGTGAGGGGTATAGTGTAGGATTTCCTGCAACTACATATTGGCGCTAGAAACAGGGAACGATTGAAGAGAA